>OU974067.1:0-1490000 GCA_918843915.1 Notodonta ziczac
AAAATTTTAGTTTCTGCATACAAATAGTCCGATAACCGTCTATCAGTTCATCTGATAGCCGTCATACCTGGTGGGAAGGTCCCCAGGGTCTGCGTTGTTGGTTCCATCCATAATAATTTCGCTTTTCTTGAACATACTTACCTATTTTGTCGCCGTCGTCGGTCAAATTTTAGTTTCTGGAATTTCAAAGTCTAATAACTAAGTACCTACTCATCTGACAGGTACCAAACTCGCAGGGGAGGTCCCTCGTGGGCTTCCTGACGGTGTCCGCTATCTAGGTCACCTAGATTTTCATTTTCCTAGAACAAAAACCGCCAATTTGTCCTAAATTTCCAGTTTTTTCCCCCTCCTCAACATTTTTGAACCTAACTTTTGGCTAATTTTCATCCTATAGCATCGCCAGCGACGCCCCGCTTCTGACGAGGTGTCGCTCGAGAGCCTAGCTTCAAAAAAGTACCACCCACCCCCACCACCTCTGGTTCCGCGGAAAGTTTACCTACACGCGGAGCGCGCGGCACACATTCGCTCGTGTCGTGTCGAACATAAGTTGTTATAACTTCGTTCCTAACTAACTAACCTATCGTTCCCAAATTTTGTCTAAGGGTGCCTTGTGGTCCCATCGATATTATCTGGTGTCTACTTTGTCTAAATTTTCAGATTTCAAAAATAAACTTGCTATTTTTGTCAAAAAATTTTAGTTTCTGCATACAAATAGTCCGATAACCGTCTATCAGTTCATCTGATAGCCGTCATACCTGGTGGGAAGGTCCCCAGGGTCTGCGTTGTTGGTTCCATCCATAATAATTTCGCTTTTCTTGAACATACTTACCTATTTTGTCGCCGTCGTCGGTCAAATTTTAGTTTCTGGAATTTCAAAGTCTAATAACTAAGTACCTACTCATCTGACAGGTACCAAACTCGCAGGGGAGGTCCCTCGTGGGCTTCCTGACGGTGTCCGCTATCTAGGTCACCTAGATTTTCATTTTCCTAGAACAAAAACCGCCAATTTGTCCTAAATTTCCAGTTTTTTCCCCCTCCTCAACATTTTTGAACCTAACTTTTGGCTAATTTTCATCCTATAGCATCGCCAGCGACGCCCCGCTTCCGACGAGGTGTCGCTCGAGAGCCTAGCTTCAAAAAAGTACCACCCACCCCCACCACCTCTGGTTCCGCGGAAAGTTTACCTACACGCGGAGCGCGCGGCACACATTCGCTCGTGTCGTGTCGAACATAAGTTGTTATAACTTCGTTCCTAACTAACTAACCTATCGTTCCCAAATTTTGTCTAAGGGTGCCTTGTGGTCCCATCGATATTATCTGGTGTCTACTTTGTCTAAATTTTCAGATTTCAAAAATAAACTTGCTATTTTTGTCAAAAAATTTTAGTTTCTGCATACAAATAGTCCGATAACCGTCTATCAGTTCATCTGATAGCCGTCATACCTGGTGGGAAGGTCCCCAGGGTCTGCGTTGTTGGTTCCATCCATAATAATTTCGCTTTTCTTGAACATACTTACCTATTTTGTCGCCGTCGTCGGTCAAATTTTAGTTTCTGGAATTTCAAAGTCTAATAACTAAGTACCTACTCATCTGACAGGTACCAAACTCGCAGGGGAGGTCCCTCGTGGGCTTCCTGACGGTGTCCGCTATCTAGGTCACCTAGATTTTCATTTTCCTAGAACAAAAACCGCCAATTTGTCCTAAATTTCCAGTTTTTTCCCCCTCCTCAACATTTTTGAACCTAACTTTTGGCTAATTTTCATCCTATAGCATCGCCAGCGACGCCCCGCTTCTGACGAGGTGTCGCTCGAGAGCCTAGCTTCAAAAAAGTACCACCCACCCCCACCACCTCTGGTTCCGCGGAAAGTTTACCTACACGCGGAGCGCGCGGCACACATTCGCTCGTGTCGTGTCGAACATAAGTTGTTATAACTTCGTTCCTAACTAACTAACCTATCGTTCCCAAATTTTGTCTAAGGGTGCCTTGTGGTCCCATCGATATTATCTGGTGTCTACTTTGTCTAAATTTTCAGATTTCAAAAATAAACTTGCTATTTTTGTCAAAAAATTTTAGTTTCTGCATACAAATAGTCCGATAACCGTCTATCAGTTCATCTGATAGCCGTCATACCTGGTGGGAAGGTCCCCAGGGTCTGCGTTGTTGGTTCCATCCATAATAATTTCGCTTTTCTTGAACATACTTACCTATTTTGTCGCCGTCGTCGGTCAAATTTTAGTTTCTGGAATTTCAAAGTCTAATAACTAAGTACCTACTCATCTGACAGGTACCAAACTCGCAGGGGAGGTCCCTCGTGGGCTTCCTGACGGTGTCCGCTATCTAGGTCACCTAGATTTTCATTTTCCTAGAACAAAAACCGCCAATTTGTCCTAAATTTCCAGTTTTTTCCCCCTCCTCAACATTTTTGAACCTAACTTTTGGCTAATTTTCATCCTATAGCATCGCCAGCGACGCCCCGCTTCCGACGAGGTGTCGCTCGAGAGCCTAGCTTCAAAAAATCGCCCCCCCACCCACCCATTTGTGATTTACTACATTGGGAAAGTAGGGTACAGAACATCATCCACATATATTTTCTTAAAATCCAGTATATTTTTAAATTTTAAATATTGTTTTTAATCAAATTTGATTATAGGCATAGACTTTTGACGGCGAGCTCGACACGCTTCTGAAAGTAATAATCTTTAAAACACCTACAATTTCGAGTTGAGGCCAATTCCTTGTTAAGAAAAATCTGATAAAACCCACATTTCAAATTACTAATAACTTACTTTTACACATTTCATCTGGCAATTTGGTAACACACAAACCTTAGGAAACTTTTTAGGCTGAAAAGCACAATGTTTAAAACCCCGCCGCCCGGTCGGACCCGGCGAGGGAGCCGGGACGCCCCGGCGGCCGCCCCGGCGGCCTCCTCGACACCCGCTCCAGCACCCGCTCTACCAACCGCGCCGGCTAAGGCCGCAGTTCCCCCTCTAACACCCGCTCTAACAACCGCCCCGGCAAAAGCCAAAGTTCCCCCTCCAGCACCCGCTCTAACAACCGGCCCGGTAACTCCAGCAGCCGCTTCAGTGCCCGCTCCGGTGACCGCTCCAGCGACTGTATCGGCAACCGCCCCGGCACCCGCTTCGGCAGCCGGACGGTCCTGCAAATTCGTAGTTGACATTTTGCCCCCTGACCTGCCGTCGGCTACTGAGGTGCGGGACATCACCAGCTTTATGCGCGTGGTATCCGGCCTCACAGACGGCATTATAACCGCCGTCAATGATGGCAAGAGCGTCACGACCCAGAACAAGCGGCTAATTAAAATCGCTGCGGAGGAAATCAAGAAGGCATCCGTCGCCCTCCGCACCGTTGTATCCCTTCCCTCCCTCCCCCCAATGCCCAGCGACCAAGAGTTCAAAGAGGATCTCATCTCTTGTGTGAGGGATGAGATCGCTAAAATAACCATCCCGCCCCCAGCACCCATCCCCGACACAAGCGACCTCATCTCTTGCATGAGAGATGAAATTGCCAAAATCATCATCCCTGCGCCCGCTCCCTTCGCAGATCCCGGCGAAATCATCTCTTGTGTAAGGGATGAGATCGCGAAAATCAACATCGCTCCACCTGCACCGGCACCCATCCCGGTTCCCAGCTTCGCAGAGATCGCAATGAGCAAACCTCCTGTTCTAGCCAAGCCACCCGCCAAACCGGCAATCGTCATTCAATCGAATAATCCCGAAGCGACCTCTCGCACAATCCTCAGCCAATGGAGAAAGGAGATATCCTTTAAATCTCTCAAATACGCTCCTTCGAAAGTACACCCACTCGCCAACAATAAGGTTCGTGTCGAGTTCGACACCAAGGAACAATGCGATGAAATCATCAGCAAAGTCGCCAAAATCCCAAATCTCAAGGCTGAAGAGGGTCGTCCTCGACTCCCCTTAGTCATACTCAAGGGGATCAATAAGGATGTGCCCAAGGGTGAAGTAGCCGAACTATTAAGCTGCCAAAATTCCTTCTCTCCAGATGACATTCGCTTCTGCTTCGTGCTTTCCAATAGAAATAAGAACTTATATAACGCGGTACTCGAAGTGAAACCCGCCGTACGCAAATCAATAATCGAACTCGGCCGCGTAAACGTCGACCACAACAAAGTGCACGCCGAGGACTTCTCGCGCTTTGTGCAATGCCTCAAATGCCTGCAATACGGCCACACCAAAGCCAAATGCACCTCGGAAGTGCACCCGTGCTCACACTGTGCCTCCACTGAACACTCGTTCACAACATGCCCTGTCAAAGATGACAACAATAAACGCAAATGTTACAACTGCGCTCGTCACAACGTCAAATCTACTACAGGTAACAACAAAATAAACACAAACCACACCGCTGTCAACGCAAAACTATGCCCAAAATTGAAACTCGCCAAATCCCGCATTGATGAACAAACCGATTATGGTTATTAAGCCTATAAAAATAATCCAATGTAATGTACAACGTTGTTACCTGGCACAACATGAATTCATTCAACATTTTACATCAAACGATTACAACATAGCTCTAATTACTGAACCCTACACGGGCCGCAATCCGACCGTGCACTCAATATCTGGAATTAACATCTTCCAATTCACTACAACAGAGCGTGTCAAAGCATGCATTCTAATTAAGAATAGCTTCGGTTTCGCACTCGGCATCACTCAGCTGTCCACCCCAAATTTAGCAATAGCCCAATTACACCTCGGTCAGAGGAAACTATACATAGCCTCAGTGTATATAGAACCTGGAAATGACCCCTCCAACACCCTAGTAGCATTAGATACATTCCTCAGTTCAACCTCTGGATCGCTACGAGTCGTAGGCGGTGATGTAAACGGGAAACATCCGGAATGGGGAGAATTAACATCTGACTCCCGAGGAAATGATGTGGTAGACATCGTCGCCTCCCACGACATGACCGTCTGCAACTCTGGTAGAGTCCCAACATTCGAAGCCATACGATATGGCAGCCATACATCCTCCATTATAGATATCACAGCCGTCTCTAACAATATGATAGACCTTATGTCTGATTGGCAAGTTAACACTTCTGCGTGCACTAAATCTGACCATAATGCAATCCACTACCTAATCAAAACCAACGCCAAAGTAAAACCCGCAAAAACCCACTCAACCTTTAAATACCAATCTAAAATGGCCGACTGGGATGCATTTAAAGAAAAACTAACACAAAATATTATTGAATCTGAAATACTTAATACCAACTTCGAAAGCCTCGATGCTGCAAACCTCGATAAATTAATCACCAATCTCACCCTTATCATTCTAGCCACTTGTCAAAAAACCATACCTAAAAAACTACGCCACGGAGTTTACAACCCCTGGTGGAACGAAGAACTAGAAAGCATGAAAAAGGAATGCATCAAAGCCCACCACCACTTACACAACCTGAAATCACGAAATCAACCTCTAGACCAAGCTATCATCCAACAAAAACAGCTCAAAGAAAACTACGCAGCAGCTCTTAAGAAAACATCCACTGAGCACTTCAGGGCATTCTGCACTGCCCAAGACAAAGAAAACGTCTGGTCACTGACCAACCGCATAATAAAGGAAACATCTGCACAACGGCCCCCACAAACACTAAATTGCGGCAACACCTTCACCACCACATGCGCCAACACGGCCAAGGCCCTATTGGACCACTTCTACGCTGATGACACCGAGGATACAACCCAGCACCAAAAAGAACTAAGAAACCAAATACAGGACGAACCTGATACAGAAAACGACCCTCCATTCACTGTCGACGAGATAGAGAACTGTCTCGCATCAATTAACGCAAATAAAGCCCCCGGAGACGACCACTTGACTGCAGACATTTGTTACAACTTCTTCAAAATATTCCCCCACTTTTTAACTAACATCCTGAACCATAGCCTGAAAATACATCACTTCCCCACACCTTGGAAACACGCAATAGCCAAAATCATACCAAAACCCAATAAAGCCGACACTAGCCAATTATCCTCCTATAGACCCATTGGCCTATTACCCGTATTTGGAAAACTATTAGAAAAACTTATCATAAAACGCGTAGTTTACAAGGCGGATAGTCTCAATGGAATGAATGACAGGCAATTTGGCTTCAAAGAAAGCACATCAACAACTGATGCTCTTCAAACCGCAATAAACGAGATTCGCGAAGGAAAGCAACAGAAAAAACAGGTCTTGGCTGTGTCACTGGACATAAGAGGGGCATTCGACAACGCTTGGTGGCCCGCCATGTACAGAGGTCTTAAAGAGTTAAAGTGCCCAAGAAATATATACAAACTCTTAATCAATTACACCAAAGACAGAAGGGTCACTCTGCACTACGGCACGGACGAGGCATCGAAAACTACAACTAAGGGATGCATTCAGGGCTCTGTATGTGGTCCTGTTCTGTGGAACATAATTCTAGACAATTTACTGAACATCCAACTACCAGAAGAGGCCCACATACAGGCCTTCGCCGACGATGTGCTGCTAATAGTTAAAGGCCGCACGAAGCAGGCCGTAGAAGCAGTCACAAATGAGTGCTTAAAAATAATAGCCGACTGGGGCGAAAGTGTTAAATTATCATTCGCATCCGAAAAGACGCAGGCCATCTCATTCACGTCGCCCACTAAAACCGCCGAACTCTACATCAACTCAACCAAAGTCCCCATAATGAAAGAAATTAAGCTCCTCGGGGTCATCCTGGATGACCGCCTCAGTTTCATCAGCCACGTAAAATACATAATTCGGAAAGCTTCAAAAATCTTTAAAAACCTAAGCAAATTTGTCAAACCCACTTGGGGCATCCATCCAGCCAATGTAGAAACCATATACAAACAGGTAGTCCAGCCCATAATAACTTATGCCGCAAGCGTCTGGGGCGACGCTGTCAAATACTATAGTGTTCGCAAAATGCTAACCAGTTTCCAAAGGCAGTTCGCAATCCGAGCCATCCGCGCATTTAGGACGGTGTCCGCCGTTGCCTCGATCGCCCTGGCACAATTCGTCCCCCTGCATCTCCTGATACGAGAGCTCCACCAAATAGAAACCATAAAACAAACAAGAATCTCACCAGACTTACCCGAAGACATTCAACTCATAAAACCAATAACCAACCGTCAAAGATTGCACCCAGCCCATCGCAACAAAATAATATTCCACAAAATAAACAATATAGATGAACTTAACATAATAGTAACAAATACCCCAATACAAATTTACACCGACGGAAGTAAACTTGAGTCAGGAGATGTAGGTGCAGCCTACGTGGCATTCCGATACAACACTATCATAAATCAAAAGAAAATAAAACTCTGCAGAACCTGCACCGTCTTCATGGCGGAACTCAGGGCGATCGAGGCAGCCCTGATGTGGATAGAGCGGGAACAAATCCGAGAAACAGTCTACATCCTCTCCGACAGCCTCTCCTCACTAGCTGCAATACAAGACACAAATAATAAAGACCCTACTGTTAACTCGATCCACCACATAATCCAAAACACAAAACAGACCACCACTATAAAATTCGCATGGGTGCGAGCCCACAATAACATCCCGGGCAACGAATGCGCCGACGCCGCGGCCAAAAGTGCAGCGTCGGCAAAAACGGCCACCGACCACAACTTTTTCCCTCTATCGCACTCAAAGAGAATACTAAGATCCGAAACCATGGAAAAGTGGCAAAAGGAGTATGAAGATAGTCCCCAAGGAGCAGGGACTAAAGCATGGTTCACCAACATAGCTCAAATCACCGAATTTAGGACACTTTTCCCAACCAGCTTCGAGCTTACCCAAATTGTTACCGGCCATGCTTACCACAAATCTTACCTAAACCGCTTCAAAATAACATCTGACAGTACATGCCCATGCGACGACACCACAACCCAGAACACAGAACATCTCCTAAAACACTGTCCAATTTTTACCAACACTAGACTTAATCACGAAGGCGCATGCTCAATGCTAAAGATAGACCCTTTTAAACTTAACGACATAGCCAAAAACCCCATCGCAATTAAATCTTTCATAACTTTCATCAAATCCATTATAAACCACTTAAAAAGAATAAATCGTACTTAAAAACCTTTAACTGAAAACAAATCTTCTCTGTATCCATTAGCAGAGGAGAAATTAAAAATCGAAACTTAACACCATAATACAATCGAGACGAAATACACATACTCGTACCTAAACATAAAACCTATTAACCCTTTGACTAAAGTCAAAGGGCCCAAAAAAAAAAAAAAAAAAAAAACCTAACCTAACCTAACCTAACCTAACCTAACCTAACCTAACCTAACCTAACCTAACCTAACCTAACCTAACCTAACCTAACCTAACCTAACCTAACCTAACCTAACCTAACCTAACCTAACCTAACCTAACCTAACCTAACCTAACCTAACCTAACCTAACCTAACCTAACCTAACCTAACCTAACCTAACCTAACCTAACCTAACCTAACCTAACCTAACCTAACCTAACCTAACCTAACCTTTTTTTTTTTTTTTTTTTTTAAGAGGGGAAATGCATTACGCATCCCACCCGAGCCCGGGGGGGCCCAGGTGGGTATGTGGGACTCCCGGGTGTAAAGCCCGGACTACCCACTAAAACCCCTCTCTGTACCCTCTCTGCCGCGTGTGTCGGGGACCCGGGTGGATGACAACACTTCCGCATCCCCGACACGGCTCAGCCTTTGCAGGCCTCCGCTTCTGGGTGGTGTAAAGGGCCACCCAGTCCGGCCGGGTGGCGCTGTGTTGGTACAGGGAACACAGCGCCCCCTCACGAGCCCCTGAACGGACGACAGGCACCCCCGTGCCTGCCGTCTTAGGGCTCAGGAGTCGCGATGGTCACTAGGAAGTGACCATCGCATCTCCAGCTGCAGCAGCTATGGCAGCCACATGGCGGGCAGGCTTGGCCGGGGCTTTGGCCCCAGCAGCGCCCTTCGCCTTCCGCCTCCTGGCCGGCGCCGTGGCGCAGGCGGTGCTACCGAGTTTGTGGGCAGCGGGCCTACTCGACGCCGCGCACACTATGCAGTGCGGCGCGGCGGAACATCCCTCGCTTTTGTGGCCCGACTGCCCGCATCGGTAGCAGGCGTCACCCCTGTCGACCTCCGCGGTGCACTGCTCCCGTACATGCCCCAATTCGAGGCACCGGAAGCACCGCAGAGGCCTGGCCGGCAACAGTTTGGCGCGGACGGACGACCACCCGATGAGCAGCCGATCAGCCCCGGCCACCTTGCCAGCGGCACCCACAGGACACCTTACAAGGGCAGTGCCCAACCCCGACTTATCTCGCCGGATCTCACCCACCTTAATGGCGGAAGGCAGACATTCGCCGACCTTGGCTACCGCCTCCGCTACTTCCACCGCTACGACCGAGTCGTCCAGACCCGAGATGCGCAAATCTGCGCACTTCTCAGGCCTGGACACCACGACGTTGTCACTGCCTAGCACCTCTTGCAGTCTGGCAGCAAGGAGGTTGGCTTGCTCCCCAGTGTTGGCCCCCGGGATCTCGAGTAAGCGAGCCCCCGTTGCAGCCACCCTAAAAGTGATGGCCGCTATGCCCAGCTCCTCCGGCTTGATTAGGCCTCTTGCCTTTTTAAACAGCCCCTCATATGTGACCCCCTGCGCTTGAGCGGTCGGCTGCAGCTTTAAAGCTACAGCCGACGAGCGGGGGGGCCTCAGCTTTGGCTTCTTCGGCTTTTTCGGCTGCCGGGGCTTTGGGGCCTGCGCAGCCGGTGCAGGGCCGGATCTGGGCTTAGGCTTACGCCGTGCCACAACGCTCCAACTCTCTGCTGGCCTCTCTTCCACTGTCACAACGGGCGGAGCGGGGTTTGCCACAGCAGCCCGCTTGCTCCGCTTACCCTTTCCCTTAGATTTGGCCGTCCTTCCCTCACGTGAAGTGGGAGGGGGCGGACCAAGGTCGACGGGAGCCGGAAGATCCTCCAGCTCCATTACGGGGCTATTTCTAGCCGGCGGGGCAACCCTCAATGAGGCCCCGGAAGTCGAGGCCAGTGGTGGCCGAAGGCGCTCCTCCGGGAGCAGCCTACCCTCCAACGCCTCTAGGCGGGCGTTCACCAGGTTCCCCACCGCCTCAATGATGGAGCGCTTCAGCGTCTCCGGCTCAAACGGAGCACTTGGAGGCGGCGGGGTTGTCTCGACCGGGGTTTTTTGCGGCTGCCGCATTTCGGCACGCAAGGCAGCCAGCTCACCACGGAGCACCTCAATTTCGGCCTGGAGCCGGTCTTTGTCAGCGGAGAGCTTCATTGTCTCCGACGCGATGGTGGACCGGCTCATCAGATCTACTGCCTCTTTTATTTCCGCGGCTGCGTCCTTTAGGGTCCTAACAAAAGTTCCCTTAAGATTGGACGACTTGGCCGCGACATCTCCGATTAGGGCCACGTTACGGAGAACGTGACCCTTTAGTTCTGGCGTGGAGGCCCCGTTAAACTTCTCCGCCATACGGACCGGGCGCAACTGGTACGCCTCGCGCGCCGACTCCGCTAGCTCCTTTTCGGCCTGCAGCTCCATTGCTGCTCGCTCTGCCGCGACCATCTCGGCCTTGGCCTTTGCCAGACCGACATACTCGCCGGTCGTCGGGGGCCTGCCTCTTCCGCGTGGAGAGGGCTCTGTGCACTTCAGGGTGGCGGAGGTCCCGTCACTCCTGCCGCCCGAACGCGACCTGTCCCTCTCTTGGGGCTGGCTTCCCGACGCGTCAGAGCGCCTCGCGAACCGTCCCTTGCCATCCCTCACCAGAGCCGGGGAGGAGCGACCGCTGCCACTTTTCCCCGATTTCACCCTTGGGGCCTTAAGAGCCGGGCGGTCTTCCTCACCTGAGGAACCACCCAAGCTCGTTTCGTCGCCCGAGTCACGCCGGTGCCGGCGTCGTTTGCGGTGCGAACCGTCGTCCGTCATTCGGCTGTGTGGTCGTGAGAGTGCGGAGTCGTCGTCGCTGTCGTACGACATCGACGCCACACTTCCGCTTCTCGTCAGCTCCCTCAGGGCAGCCATCAGCTCCCCTCGTCCTTCAGACGCGAACTCCTCCGAGTCTGCGCCAGTCGTCTTGTCCAATCCAGAATGCGAATCGGGTCCTTTTTTCTTGCCAAGGTCAGTCGTATTTTTATCGTCCGTCGAAAATTTTAATCTAAATGCCATGTTATTCCCACGAGTATGGGGGAAGGGGAGGTCCACCGAGCCAGAGACCCCTGTAGCCCGGTAACCCTATATACACCTGGGGGGCGGGAGGTACCCAGGGTTGGCCGCTAAGACTGGTTTTCGATCCAGCCGCTCTTGCGAGCATCTGACATCACGCACCGCAACGCCAGAGTCCTCGGATTTTTTATTGAGGTTTACTCCTCTCGGCCCAGCCGGTTAAGGCCAGGCCCCCGGTCCCACCATCGGCCGCGAGACATGTCCACGACACCTCCGGCGGGATTACGGGATCGTCCGGCGGCGGCAAAAGCCGCGTGCACTTGGCACAACACCGCACGAATCATACCGTCCCCTCTCGGGGACTTCCTTTCATACATCACACGTTCATCCATCACCTTTACCCCCCCGAAACCCCTTACCCCCCCCGTCGCCGGTCTGCCCCCGACCCTCTCCGAGGAGAGTGCCAGAAGCAGACAAAACGCGACTCCCTAGCCGGACTATCCGCCACCGTCGACCACCTCGACAGGGATGCTGAAGAGGTGGTCGGCGGTGCCCAGGGTGCACCACGAGGAGGTTGTCCAGCACGCACCCCAACCTAACCTTTTTTTTTTTTTTTTTTTTTTTTTAAGAGGGGAAATGCATTTACGCATCCCACCCGAGCCCGGGGGGGCCCAGGTGGGTATGTGGGGCTCCCGGGTGTAAAGCCCGGACTACCCACTAAAACCCCTCTCTGTACCCTCTGTGCCGCAAGGCTCGGGGATACGGTAACGCAGTAAGCTCCCGCGTCCCCGAACGGCTTGGCCCTTGTAGGCCTCCGCTCCTGGGTGGTGTAAAGGGCCACCCAGTCCGGCCGGGTGGCGCTGTGTTGGTACAAAAAACACAGCGCCCCCTCACGAGCCCCTGAACGGACGACAGGCACCCCCGTGCCTGCCGTCTTAGGGCTCAGGAGTCAGGATGGTCACCACTAGGTGACCATCGCATCCCCCTCCGTCACGGGCTTTGCAGCCGCGGGGCGGGCTGCCGGGGCCTTGGCTCCGGTGTCGCCCTTCGCCTTACGCCTTTTCGCCGGCGCGGGAGCGCAGGCAGTGCCTCCGAGCTTGTGAGCAGCGGGCCGATTCGACGCCGCGCACACTAAACAGTGCGGCGCGGCGGAGCATCCCTCACTTTTGTGGCCCGACTGCCCGCATCGGAAGCAGGCGTCACCTCGGTCGACCTCAGATTTGCACTGTTCCCGAACGTGCCCCAGCATGAGGCACCGGAAACAGCGCAGAGGTCTCGCCGGCAAGAGTTTGGCCCGGACCGAGGACCACCCGATCAACAGGCGGTCAGCCCCAGCCAATTTGGCCGCAGCACCGACCGGGCATCTGACGAGGGCAGTGCCCGCGCCTGACTTGCCCCGCCAGATTTCCCCCACTTTGATGGAGGCAGGCGGGCACTCACCGACCCGCGCAACCGCCCCCAGAACATCCGCCGCGACTATCGAGTCGTCCAGACCCGAGATACGCAGATCTGCGCACTTCTCGGGCCTGGACACCACGACGCTACTCGCGCCAAGAATCCGCCGCAGGTGCTCGGCCAACAGGTTGGCCTTGTCGCCACTTTCAGCCCCGGGGATCTCCAGCAATCGGGCCCCCGTTGCGGTCACCCGATGGCTTATGGCCCCTATCCCCAGGCTTTCGACGTCCACCATCCTCTTGGCCTTCGTGAGGATGTCGCAGTAGGTTATCCCCCTCGCTGTGGCTTCCGGCTGCAGTTTTAAAACCACAGCCGACGAGCCAGGGGGTCGGATCTTCGGCTTCCGCTTTGGCTTCGGCTTCGGCTTAGGCTTTGGAGCCTGCGCCGTCTGTGCCGGGCCAGAGCGGGACTTGCCTTTCCGCCGCGCCACGGTGGTCCAGCCCTCTGCTGGCTCCACCGGCTCTACTGGAGCCGCCACCGGAGGATTGGGGTTCGCCGGGGTGGCCTTCCTCGACTTCTTCCCCTTGCCCTTTCCCTTGGGCCTCTCGCCCTCGCGCGGCACCATGGGAGGGGGAGGTATGTGGCCATCAGAGGCTGCGGGAGCAGCCGGCTCCATTGCGGAGCTCCGCCTTGTTGCCGATGCCAGGGGCGGGCGTAAACGCACCTCCGGCAGTAGTCGGTCCTCTAGGGCCGCCAGCCGGGCGTCCACCAAGTTCCCCACCGCCTCTATAATCGAGCGCTTGAGCAGCTCGGGCTCATTCAGAGCACTTGGGGGCGGTGGGGGGACGGTTGCGCGCGCCGCCTCGGCCTTGCGAGCCTCCTCGGCCTTGCGCGCCTCCTCGGCCTTCCGCATGTCGTAGCGGAGGTCAACAAAGTCCGCCTCTAGCTCCTCAAGTTGGGCCTTAAGGCGGGCGTTTTCCGCGGCCAGCTTTTCTGTCTCAGCCGATACTGTTGACCGGCTGAGCTCCTCTACGGCGGCCTTAATAGCCGCGGCGGCGTCCTTCAGGGCCCTTACGAAGGTGCCCTTCAGGTTGCCGGACTTCCCGGCTACCTCGCCAATTACATCGAGGTTTCGGAACACGTGGCCCCTCAACTCCCCCACGGTTTGTCCCTCGACGTTTTCCGGCGGCGGCCGGATCGGCCGCTGGCGGTGGACCTCACGGGCAGCTTCCGCCACCTCTGCCTCCGCCTGTGCCGCTAGGGCCTCCCTTTGGGCAGCGGCAAGCTCAGCCTTGGCTTTCGCCAGGCCGACGTATTCCCCCGTGGTGGGGGGCCTCCCTCTTCCGCGCTTGGGGGCCTCGGCGCTCTTCAGGGCGGGAGAGCTCACGTTGCTCCTACCGCCCGAGTGCGACCTAACGCTCCCCAGCGAATCTGAGCGCTTTGAAAAGCGCCCCTGTTCGTCCCTGGCTGGGCGAGGACCACGGCCACGGCCGCTTGCCGCCTTTGGGGCCTTCGGGGTGGGGCTGTTGGTTTCATAGCCACCCAGGCTCGAGTCATCGTCAGAGTCGTAATGGCGGGGCCGTTTCCGGCACCCGTCTTCCGACATCCGACTTTGCGGCCTCGAGAGTAAGGAGTCGTCGGTGTCGAGCACCACCGAGTCCACGCTCCCAGACCTTATCAACACTGCGGCCATCCGCTTGCTCCATTCCATGGTCGCGGAGTCTATCGAGTCTCCGCGTCCAGTCGTCGTTCCCGAACCAGAAGGCAGTTCGTGTCCGTTATTATCGCCATTGTCATCATTTGTAGAGTGTCCGTCATATTTGTTTTTATTAGATTTATCCATACTAATCCCACGAGTATGGGGGAAATGTGGGTCCATCCGAGTGGTGCCCCCTGCACCCGGATAAGCCTACGTACACCAGGGTGTCGGCCGGTTCCCTGGGATCCTACCTCTTACTGCTGGCCTCCCGCCAGCACCTCCTCGCCCTCTCAGGGGCGGTTGGTCATTTTTATAGTGGATTCCGACCACTTGGCCCAGCCAGTTAAGGCAAGGCCCCCGGTCCCACCATCATCGGCCGCGAGACGTGATACCACGACACCTCCGGTGGGATTACGAGATCGCCCGGCGTCGGCAAAAGCCGAGTGCGCTTGGCAAACGCACCGCGCGAATCATACCGTCTCCTTTCGGCGACTTCCACTCATACCTCACGCTTTCGCGGTTCATCCATCACCTTTAGAAAAAGCACACACACATACATCCATCACCTTTACCCCCCCAACCCCGCGCCGCGTGTGCCACTCCACAGTCCACTCTGAGAACAGAGAAGTACCAGGATGACCCACGCGACGCATTACCCCCCCGTCGCCGGTCTGCCCCCGACCCCCTCCGAAGAGAGTGAAGGAGGCAGACAAAACACGACTCCCAATGCCAGACTATCCGCCACCGTCGACCACCTCAACAGGGATGCTGAAGAGGTGGTCGGCGGTGCCCAGGGTGCACCACGAGGAGGTTGTCCGGCCTAGCACCCCACCCCAACCTTTTTTTTTTTTTTTTTTAACGTTGGAAAACCCTTTATGGGTCCCCTCCCGACTCGGGGGAGTCGAGAGGGGTATGTGGGAGTCCCCGAAGGTATACCCACTAAAAACCAACGGTGTATCCTCTTGGTCGCATGTGCCGGGTCCCGGGAATGCTATAAGCAACCGCAACCCGGCGCGACTCGGCCTGGTAAGGCCCCCTCACTGGGGGCGCGTCCAAAGGACGCGCCACTCCGACCTCAGGCGCTGTGTTGACACACGTAACACAGCGCCCCCTCTCGAGCCCATGCTGTAATGGCAGACACCCCCGTGCCTGCCACCAGAGGCTCCGCGGGGAGCTCCACTGCCTCACGTGGTGCTCGACCCGCATTCCCGCTCAGCCATCAGGCTGGGCGACCAGGCCCAGGCGGGAAAGTCAGGGGATGCCAAAAGGCATGAACCCCGACACTGCTGCGAGCCCCCTCCGGGGGAAGGGGGCTCGGGTTAAGGCCCTCCGCCAACAGCAGCCCACCACGGGCCCTATCGCCACCCCCAAAATGGCGTCGCCGCCCTCCCACCCCTAGTCGCCCCACGCCACGCTACAGTCCTCTCTGATAGCAGAGAGGTACCAAGCACGGCGCGAGCGACTCCCTCTGCCAGACTATTCGCCACCGTCGACCACCTCAACAGGGAAACTGAAGAGGTGGTCGGCGGTGCCCAGGGTGCACCACGAGGAGGTTGTCCGGCCTAGCACCCCACCCCACCCCAACCTAACCTAACCTAACCTAACCTAACCTAACCTAACCTAACCTTTTTTTTTTTTTTTTTTTTTTTTTTTTTTTTTTTTTTTTTTTTTTTTTTTTTTTTTTTTTTTTTTTTTTTTTTTTTTTTTTTTTTTTTTTTTTTTTTTTTTTTTTTTTTTTTTTTTTTTTTTTTTTTTTTTTTTTGTTCTTTTTTTTTTTTTTTTTTTTTTTTTTTTTGTTCTCGGGGGGGAAAATCCTCATGGATACCCGGCCACGCGGGGGCGCGGCACGGGTTATGCCGGACTCCTACCGGCTAAAAACCCCCCCGGCACTCCCGCTTCGTCTATGAGGAGGAGGACTAGGGAACTGGCAGAGCCTTTACATCTAGTCCCCCTCAGACGACCGCCCGCCTTTACAGCGGGCCCTTCACGCCCCTCCCTTTGGGAAGGGGCCCGGGAATGACCGCGAGTGCTCGGCCATTCCCGCTCCGCGATGGTGGCGAATAGTGCGGTGCAGGAGAAGGCGCCCCCGCGCCTGTCTCCCGCTATTCGCCACCAGGAGGGAGACGACGATCGTACAGTCGCCTTCTCCCTCCTCTTCTTCGCCTACGGAGCGGCGCTGCGAGAGGGTCGTCCTCCCGCGCCCGCTCCGCTGCCTCCTTCTGCGACATCACTTCCTCGCAGAAGGAGGCGACTGCCGCCCAGGCCTCCTCGCCTCCCAGCATAGAGCTGATCACGCTGGGAAGCGACAGGTCCAGCCCAACCACCGCGATAAGATTGCGGCGCAGTAAGGACCAGGCGGGGCACACCTCGAGGGTGTGCTGTGCCGTGTCCTCCGGCGCGCCGCAATCGTGGCACGCCGGGGTTTCCTCCCTTCGGATTCGGTGCAGGTGGGATCCGAAGCATCCGTGGCCAGATAACACCTGCACCAGACGGAAGGAGAGGAAACCGTGGGACCGCTCGAGCCAGTCCTGCAGTACTGGCCCGAGCGCGTCCAGCGTTCGACGGCCAAAGGCGGCGGAGGCGAGGTCCTCCGTCCAATGGTGGACGATTGCTGCCCTCGCCTCTCGCCGGACGGCCTCCCGCTCTTCCGCGGCGGGGTGCTCCCCGAGCGCCCTTCGCCGCGCCGTCCACTCGTAGACTCTGGCAAGCACCCACGCCTCGAGCTCCCAAGGAGGGGTGCCGGCCAGAGCGCACGCTGCCGCGAAGCCTACCGAGCGGTAGGCTCTCGCCACCCGGAGTGCAATGGCCCTTTGGGGCCTGCGGACGGCGGTGGCGTTCTCCCTCCTGTGGAGGGAGTCCGCCCAGATGGGGGCCCCGTATAGAGCCATGCTCTTCAGGATGCCGGCATACAAGTGCCGGCATCGAGCCTTAGGCCCTCCCAGATTCGGGAGAAGCCACGAGAGGGCATCCGCGGCCTTCAGCAGGCGGGTCGACAACGCGCTGAAGTGCGGGCTGAAGCGCCACCTGCTGTCGAGTATAAGGCCCAGATATTTCATCTGGGCCCTGACCGCGATGGTGACGCCCTCCACAACAATGTGGGCGTCAGGAGGGATGCGCTGCCGAGGCCCGTGGAAGAACACGGCCTCGGTCTTGTTCAGCGCCACCTTCAATCCTAGGCGGCGGATCCTTCCTGAGACTAAGGATCCGCCAGCCGAGGCCAGACTGGCCGCCTCCCTGTAGTTCCTCCCCCGGGCAGTGAGGAGAGTGTCATCCGCGTAGCAGATGACACTCGTGCCACGAAGGAGGGTTCCCCGCAGGAGCCAATCGAAGCCGATGTTCCACAGCAGGGGTCCTAGGACCGACCCCTGTGGGACACCGGACTCCGCGCCATACCGCCTAACTCTAGCCGTCTTGTCTACAAGGAGGACTGCTCGGTCCTCCAAGTAGCTGGCCAAGAGTTGGCGCAAGTAATGAGGCACTCCGTGGTACCGGAGCGCCTCCAAGATTGTCGAGTGGGGGACGGAGTTGAACGCGTTGGCTATATCAAATGATACAGCCAACACTCCGTCCCCTGCCTCCACTGCCTCCCTCACTTGGCCCTTGAGTAGGGCCAACGCATCCACTGTCGAACGCCCCCTCCGGAAACCGAACTGGGCGTCCGACAGGTCCGGCCCTACCTCCCACAGGAGGCTGTTCAGCCGGGCGGCGACGATCCCCTCGAACAACTTTCCGACCTCATCGAGCAGAACGATGGGCCGGTATGCCGAGGGGGAAACCTAACCTAACCTAACCTAACCTAACCTAACCTAACCTAACCTAACCTAACCTTTTTTTTTTTTTTTTTTTTTTTTTTTTTTAAGAGGGGAAATGCATTACGCATCCCACCCGAGCCCGGGGGGGCCCAGGTGGGTATGTGGGACTCCCGGGTGAAGCCCGGACTACCCACTAAAACCCCTCTCTGTACCCTCTCTGCCGCGTGTGTCGGGGACCCGGGTGGATGACAACACTTCCGCATCCCCGACACGGCTCAGCCTTTGCAGGCCTCCGCTTCTGGGTGGTGTAAAGGGCCACCCAGTCCGGCCGGGTGGCGCTGTGTTGGTACAGAGAACACAGCGCCCCCTCACGAGCCCCTGAACGGACGGCAGGCACCCCCGTGCCTGCCGTCTTAGGGCTCAGGAGTCGCGATGGTCACTAGGAAGTGACCATCGCATCTCCAGCTGCAGCAGCTGTGGCAGCCGCAGGGCGGGCAGGCTTGGCCGGGGCTTTGGCCCCAGCAGCGCCCTTCGCCTTCCGCCTCCTGGCCGGCGCCGTGGCGCAGGCGGTGCTACCGAGTTTGTGGGCAGCGGGCCTACTCGACGCCGCGCACACTATGCAGTGCGGCGCGGCGGAACATCCCTCGCTTTTGTGGCCCGACTGCCCGCATCGGTAGCAGGCGTCACCCCTGTCGACCTCTGCGGTACACCGCTCCCGTACGTGCCCCAGTTCGAGGCACCGGAAGCACCGCAGAGGTCTGGCCGGCAGCAGTTTGGCGCGGACGGAGGACCATCCGACCAGTATTCTTTCGGCCCCAGCCACCTTGGCAGCGACCCTTGTTGGGCACCTGACCAGGGCAGAGCCCAGCCCGGTCTTGCCTCGCCGTATCTCCCCCACTTTTATAGAGGCGGGCGCACACTCGGCGACCTTAGCGACCGCCTCTGCCACCTCCGACGCGACGACCGAGTCGTCCAGACCCGAGATGCGCAGATCTGCGCACTTCTCGGGCCTGGACACCACGACGTTGTCTGCCCCCATCACTTGCAGAACTTTTGCAGCGAGGAGGTCCGCTTTGTCTCCGCTGTCGGCCCCCGGGAGCTCCAGAAGCCTAGCCCCCGTAACGGCCACTCTGAACGAGATGGTCGTTATGCCCAGGTCCTCGAGGTCCATTTTGTCCCTGGCATCGCGGAACAATTTCTCGTATGTGACCCCCCGCTCTACAGCTTGCGGCTGCAGCTTTAAAGCTACTGCCGACGAGCGAGGGGGCCTCAGTTTCGGCTTTTTCGCCTTCTTCGGCTGCCGGGGCTTAGGAGCCTGCGCAGCCGGAGCGGGGCCGGATCTGGACTTTGGCTTACGCCTGGTCACAACGCTCCAGCTCTCCGCTGGCCTCTCTTCCGCTATCACAACGGGTGGAGCGGGGTTGGCCGGTGCAGCCCGCTTGCTCCCCTTACCCTTCCCCTTAGACTTGGTCGTCCCTCCCTCACGTGAAGTGGGAGGGGGAGGGCCAAGGTCGACGGGCGCCGGAGGAACCTCCAGCTCCAACATAGGGCTATCTCTAGCCGGCGGGGCATCCACCGACAAGGCCCGAGAAGACGAGGCCAGCGGAGGGCGAAGGCGCACCTCTGGCAGCAGCCTGTCCTCCAGCGCCTCTAGGCGGGCGTTCACCATGTTCCCCACCGCCTCAATGATGGAGCGCTTAAGCGACTCCGGCTCAAACGGAGCACTTGGAGGCGATGGGGTTGTCTCGTCCGTGTTTCGCGGCCTCTGCAGGTCAGCCCGCAGGGCGGCCACCTCGCTTCGCAGCTCTTCGACCTCCTTTTGGAGTCGGTCTTTGTCAGCGGAGAGCTTCATCGTCTCTGACGACACAGTGGACCGACATAGGAGGTCTACGGCCTCCTTGATCTCCGCGGCCGCGTCCTTAAGGGTCTTGACGAACGTACCCTTAAGGTTCGACGACTTGGCCGCGACATCGCCGATTAGGGCCACGTTACGGAGAACGTGACCCTTTAGTTCGGGCGTACAGGCCCCCGCAAATTTCTCGGGCATGCGAATCGGACGCAGCTCGTACGCCTCGCGCGCCGACTCCGCCAGCTCCTTCTCCGCCTGTAGCTCCATTGCTGCCCGTTCCGCAGCGACCATCTCGGCCTTGGCTTTTGCCAGGCCAACGTATTCGCCGGTTGTTGGAGGCCGGCCTCTTCCTCTCGGGGTGTCGGTGCTCTTCAGAGCGGCAGGGCTCCCGTCGCTCCTGCCGCCCGAGCGCGACCGATCTCTCCCTTGGGGCTGGCTCCCCGACGCAGCAGAGTGCTTCAGGAAGCGTCCCTTTGAGTCCCGCACCTGTGCAGGGGACGCGCGGCCTCTGCCGCTTTTCCCCTTGGGGGCCTTTTGAGCGGGGCGGTCCTCGTCACCCGAGCCGCCCGAGTCATCGTCCGAGTAGTCTCGTCGGGGTCGCTTGCGGTATGAGCCGCTGTTCGACACCCGACTGTCTGGTCTCGAGAGTGAGGAGTCGTCGTCGCTGTCGTACGACATTGAGTCCACACTTCCAGTCCTCGTCAGTTCTTTGAGGGCAGCCATCAGCTCCCCTCCTCGTCTTAAAGCAGATGCGGACTCCCCCGAGTCAACGCGTTCTGCACACTTCTTCTTTTCCGAATCGCTTTGCAAAGCAGGTCCGTTATCATCGCCAAGGTCAATCGATTTATCCGAGTCCGTCAAAAATTTCAATTTAAAAGCCATATTGGTCCCACGAGTATGGGGGAAAGGAAGTCCACCGGGCCAGAGACCCCTGTAACCCGGTAACCCTTTATACGCCTGGGGGGCGGGAGGTACCCAGGGGGGGACCGCTAAAGGCTGGTTTATCGTCCCAGCCGCTCTTGCGAGCACCCGGCGTCACGGACCGCAACGCCAGGATCTCCGGATTTTTTATAGAGGTTTACTCCTCGCAGCCCAGCCGGTTAAGGCCAGGCCCCCGGTCCCACCATCGGCCGCGAGACATGTCCACGACACCTCCGGCGGGATTACGGGATCGTCCGGCGGCGGCAAGAGCCGCGTGCACTTGGCACAACACCGCACGAATCATACCGTCCCCTCTCGGGGACTTCCTTTCATACATCACACGTTCATCCATCACCTTTACCCCCCCAAAAACCCCTTACCCCCCCGTCGCCGGTCTGCCCCCGACCCTCTCCGAAAAGAGTGCCAGAAGCAGACAATACGCGACTCCCTAGCCGGACTATCCGCCACCGTCGACCACCTCGACAGGGATGCTGAAGAGGTGGTCGGCGGTGCCCAGGGTGCACCACGAGGAGGTTGTCCAGCACGCACCCCAACCTAACCTAACCTAACCTTTTTTTTTTTTTTTTTTTTTTTTTTTTTTTTTTTTTTTTTTTTTTTTTTTTTTTTTACGTTGGAAAATCCTTTATGGATCCCCTCCGCCTCGGGGGAGGCATGAGGGGTATGTGGGACTCCCGAAATGGTGTACCCACTAAAAACCAACGGTGTGTCCTCTGTGCCGCATGATTCGGGGACCCGGTACGCGGTGAGCCTCCGCATCCCCGAACGGCTTGGCCTTTGCAGGCCTCCGCTCTGAGTGGTGAAGGCCACCCAGTCCGGCCGAGTGGCGCTGTGTTGACACACGTAACACAGCGCCCCCTCACGAGCCCCAAACGGACGACAGGCACCCCCGTGCCTGCCGTCTTAGGGCTCACGGGACGCGGTGGTCACTAAGAAGTGGCCATCGCGTCATCGCGTGTTGCTGCAGCCTTGGTGGCCGCGGGGCGTGATGGCTTCGCAGGGACCGTAGTCCCAGCAGCGCCCTTCGCCCTCCTTCCCTTAGCCGGCGCGGGAGCACAGGCCGCACCTCCGAGCTTGTGGGCAGCGGGCTTGCTCGACGCCGCGCACACTAAACAGTGCGGCGCGGCGGAGCATCCCTCCGATTTGTGCCCCAGCTGCCCACAACGGAAACACGCACTACTGCGGTCGGCCTCTGCGGTACACTGCTCCCGTACATGCCCTGCCTCTAGGCAACGGAAGCACCGCAAAGGCCGAATCGGCAACAAGGTGGCCCGAGCCAAAGACCAGCCCACCTGCAATCGACCAGCTCCGGCGATTTTCCCAGCGGGCCCGACCGGGCAACTGGCCAAAACAGTGCCAAAACCTAACCTAACCTAACCTAACCTTTTTTTTTTTTTTTTTTTTTTTACGTCAGGAAAACCCATCATGGGTCCCAGTCTACCACGGGGAGGCAGACTGGGTATGTGAGACTCCTACTCACTAAAAACCTGACGATGTTCCACCGCTCCGCTGGTTGATGGACCACGGGGAGGAAGACAGTCTTCCGCAGCCCATCAGCGGCTGTCCACTTGCGCGAACCCTCCTGCGCGCGGGTATCCCCACCCGCGGACTACTCCGGGGAAGGGCGTGCGGGAACACAACGCACGCCCTTCAATCTCGAGGGCCAGATGTTCTGCGCGAGCGACGGGCAACCCCCGTTCCCGTCGCTCGCAGGCCCTCTTTACGGCGGCATTAAGTCGGCGGCTGCCCGCCTCCTGCGCCCTGGCCTCCTGCGGCGATTCGGGCCAGCAAGGGGATCTGCCTCCCTGGCCCGCTCCGCCGCCTCCTTACCGGCTATCGCACCCTCACAAAAGGACGCGACGGCCTCCCAACATCTCTTGCTGCCGACCATAGCACGAACTACAGCCGGCAGCGACAGATCTCTTCCAATTGCCCCAACGAGGACCCTTCGCTGCCCTGCCCAGGCTGGGCACAACGCAAGCGTATGCTGCGCTGTGTCCTCGTCTGCGCCACACTCGTGGCAACGTGGTGTCGCCTCTCTACCGGCCACCTTAAACAGGTACCTGCCAAAGCAACCATGCCCTGACAGGACCTGCACGAGCCGGTAAGTAAGCGCCCCATGCTTCCGGTTCACCCATTCCGCGAGGACTGGATAGACCGCCCGTATGGTCAAGTGGCCGGCATCTGGGGCCGCTAACCGCTCCTGCCACTCCTGAAAGGCTCGGGCCTGCGCCTCCTGCCTCCACCGCGCGACGTCCTCCGGCATAGCACTGCCACCGTTCCGCTGTACCTCCACCTTTCGGCAGTATACGGCGGCCAGCACTTTGGCCTCCAAGTCCCAGGGTGGGGTCCCAGCAAGTACGCACGCGGCCTCATAGGACACGGTGCGGTAACCGCGTATCACCCTGACAGCCATGACCCGTTGCGGTCTCCGCAATAGGGCCTTATTCGGGGCGGTCAGGGCTTCCGCCCACACTGGCGCACCGTACAGGGCCATGGACCTCACCACCCCAGTATACAGGCGACGACAACTGGCATTGGCGCCTTTCAAATTCGGAAGGAGTCTGGACAAGGCCCCCGCCGTTCCCACCAACTTCGGGGCCAGCCTTTGAAAGTGGACCCGGAATGTCCATCGAGAGTCGAGGACGAGGCCCAAATATTTCATTTGGGCCCCGACCTCGATCGACACGTTCTCCACTATTAAGTGGGTTCCTGGAGGTGGTCTCCTCCGAGGCCCATGAAAAATTAAAGCCTCGGTCTTATCTAGGGCTACCCTCAAACCCAAACGCCGGACTCGGCTTACCACTGAGGATACCCCTGCTTCCGCCAACCCAATTGCCTCCTCGACACAACCCCCTTGAGCAGCAACAAGCGTGTCGTCCGCGTAACATATGAGGTGCAGGCCCCTCTGGAGCGAACATCGCAACACCCAGTCGTAACCGATGTTCCACAGGAGCGGCCCTAAGACCGACCCCTGTGGAACACCGCACGTCATACCGCGAGACATTACGCTGCCGTCACCCCTAGCGCAGACGACACTCCTACCCCGCAAATAGTCGTCCACGACTCGCCGCAGATATATAGGCACCCTGTGGTAGCCCAGAGCCTCCACGATGCAGCTGAAGGGGAGGGTGTTGAACGCGTTGGCGATGTCGAGAGACACCGCCAACATCACCCCACCCCTTGAAACGGTCTCTTCCGCGAGAGCTTTCACACTAAGGATGGCGTCCACCGTGGATCGGCCCCCGCGGAATCCGTATTGGCTGCTGCTGAGATCCGGGCCAGTTGTTCTTAAATGGCAAATTATTCGAGCAGCAAGGATGCGCTCGAATAATTTCCCTGCTTCGTCCAACAGGACGATAGGCCGGTATGCTGACGGCGAGTCGTGGGGCCGCCCTTCCTTCCTTAAAAGGACTAATCTGCCCCTCTTCCATATAGATGGGAATCGCCCACCCACCAAACAGGCATCCAGCAGGCCCCGAAAGCGGTCTCCCAAGGCGTCCAGGGCAATTGCCAGGACGCGACCGGGTACACCATCTGGTCCCGGGGCCGTGTTTTTGGCTCGAAGCCTTCGTACCGCTGTGTCGATCTCGTCAGATGATATCGACGGGACGACGGCAGTAGTGGTACTTTCTACACCCCTAGTGGCCATCGCCGGAGGCGAATGTTCTGCACTGTCTGGAAACAGCGTCGCTACCACTCGATGGAGGAGATCAGGCTGTAAAGACTCAGTGAGTGGAGGCGCCTGGCTGCGCAGTTTGCCCCGCGCAGACCGGTATGGACGACCCCATGGATCCCGATTCAGCCCTTCAAACATCTCCTCCCTGGCCTGCTCTTTAGCTCTGAGGATACTCAACTGCAGAGCCTCTTTCGCCCTTCTATACAGCTCATGAAGTTGAGCACCTTCAGCTTCAAGTCGGACACGGCGTCTTCTGTAGCGCGTGTGCGTGCGACGTGCCACTATACAGGCCCGGCGCAGCTCTGCAATTTCCGCAGACCACCAGTAGACCGCCCTCTTTGGAGGACGGTGCCCGGCTCTCGGCATGGCGGTATCGCAGACAGAGACCACGGCTGCAGAGAACCACTCCGCCTCCACCTCCACATCAATCAACCTAGGCCGGGAGGCCCATGACTGGACCAAAGCCGCCTCTTTTGCGAGGTCATAGTCCAGCCGTGTCAGGGCCCACTTTGGGAACGGCGAACGACCGGAGCGACGAACCTCTACGGCCCCTCTTGGGGGGGAGATATCAAACCGGATATACCGGTGATCCGATAAAGTCTCCACCCCCTCGAGGACCCGCCAACCCTGTACTTGCGACGCGACAGTAGGGGAAGCGAACGTTACGTCCACAATTGATCCGCCTGACTGTCGCACGCAGGTATTGACGGTTCCCCGATTAAGAACGGAGAGACCGACGATTACCGCCCATTCCTCCAAAGTCTCGCCACGCGCGTCGGTGGCAGGAGAACCCCAAGCCGTAGATTTGGCGTTGAGATCTCCAAGGACGAATACCGGCAGCGGTGCGAGTCGCTGCATCGCCGCCCCAACCTCGTCCAAGAAGACCTCAAACTCAGCGAGGGTCCTGTTGGGGGAAAAGTAAACGCCTATTAAGGCAGCTTCACCCCACTCCACGACGACGAGACCTCGCCCTCTCTCTCTGACCGATAAAGGAGTCGCCCCCACAATAGCCACGGAGCCCGAGACATCCCCAGCCCAATTGGGTCCGTCCGGGACAAAGTAGGGTTCCGCGACTACAGCAATATCCACCAACCACTGCCGCATGGACTGCAAGAGAAGATCCTGAGCCCCGCCGCAGTGGTTGAGGTTACCCTGCAAAACTCGGTAGAGGCGACTACGGTCCATCAGGGGTTGTCGTTTCCATCTCTACTGGCCCAGATGCCTCAGCGGCGGCCCTAACTGTTTTACGAGCACCCTTTACCGGGGGCGCGGAACATGCTCCACTACCCATGATATGAGTCGCTGGCTTGCTCAAGGCTGCGCACACAGAGCAGAGTGGTGCAGCCCCACAGGCGCTGGCCTTGTGGCCAGGTTGACCACAGCGGTAACAGAGACCACTGCGATCTTCCTTAGACGGACAGGTTGCCCCTACATGCCCTACTTGAAGGCATCGGTAACAGCGCATAGGCCTGGGCCCCAGCAGCTTAACCCTCACCGTCACCCAACCAACCGTGAGCTTACCACAGAGGGCAAGCTTTTTGGCTGCCGCCACAGGGCAGCGCACCCAAACAGCACCGAGCCCAGACACACCCACTCTGATCTCTCCGACCTTGACAGACTCTTGCGAGCATCCACCTTCACGCACAATTGCCGCAGAGACTTCCGCGGTAGTAGACGAGTCATCCAGACCCATCAGGCGCAATTCAGCGCACTTGGTGGGCCTAGAGACATGAACCACTTCTGAGCTCAGTGCCTGTCGAAGCTTTTCCGCAAGCGCGTCTGCTGTGTCTCCACTAGTTGCCCCTGGCACCTCAAAAATACGGGCACCTGTAGCCGCCTGTTTAAGACGGAGGCCCGGTATATTGATATCTGGCACCTTCGCCTTTGCTTCCGCCAGCACCTTGGCGTAGGATGCGCCTTTGGCCTCTGCCCCTGGTTGGAGTGTTAACACCACTGCCGTCGACCGAGGAGGGCGCAACCTAGGCACAGCACTCCTCTCCTTGGCCGCCTTCTCCTTGGCCGCCTTCTTCTTCCGCCTCTTTCTCTTGCGGCTACCCGCGACGGACCACCCCGCCTCCTCAGGCGCATCACGCTGTTCCTGGGCTGGTCGAGTATTTCCCTCGCCTGGTGCATGAGCCTTCTTCTCCGCCGGCTTTGTCATTGCGGGCGGAGCCCTTGATGGTAAAGTCTTCGCCGGGATGTCCTCAGCCCTTAGGGCCTTGGTATTTGGGGCCTTCTGCGTCGGCGCCATGCCGGTCCGGGCCTTCGTCGTCGTAGCCTTGACAGGCTGGGACTTTTTTGTCACATCCTTCTTTGGCGCCACCTTTTGGGTGCCACTTAAAGCCACTGAACTGCTGGGTTTGTCTGCAGCAAGGGGAGGTCGGAGACGCTTCTCTGGTAGAAGCCGATCCTGAAGCTCCTCGAAGCGTGCATCCATCATTCCGCCAACCTGCCTCATGATTGCGCGCGCTAACTCCTCCCGCTGCTCCGCTTGTTGGGTCTGCGGCGGCTGCGGTTTACCGATTTCGGCCCGCAGCTCCGCCAGTTCCTTTCGAAGCTCTGCAACTTCCGCTTGCAAGCTAGCGTTTTGCGCCTGCAGGATGGCGGTCTCCTGAGCGACCGTTCGGTTCCTGAGCAACTTGCCCGCCATTTTCACCCTATTGGCTGAGGCCTTGAGGTCGCGTACGAAGGTACCCTTAAGGTTCCCCGACTTCGTCGCAATCCTCGTAACCTCAGCAGCATCAGTTTGGAGCTGGTGACAAAGCATAGCCGTCGACAGGCCCTGTAGCTCCTCTTCCCTTGCAACGAGTCGAGTCAACTGCACTGCAACACGACGCTCAAGCTGTCCGCATTGGAGTGCAGTTGACCGCTCTTCAACATCAGCGTTCTTGGACGCCTCAGATCGTATCGAGCAAACGGAAGCGTCAGTTTCGCCTCCGTCGCTTGTCATAGCCGAGTTTGGGGTACCCGAGATTGGCAGATTACCCAGATTTATTTTAAGAAAACGCCCCTTAGTATCCCGAGACTGCGTTACCACGGATCCCGAGGCCTTACGGCCTCGCCGCGAAGTGGCCGTCTTGGGAGCCGGACAATCGATCTCCTCTCCACTTGAGGCCTCCGACTTAGAGTCCTTCTTACGGCACCGCTTGCGACCAGACTCGAAAAACTTCGAGGTCCGGTCGCAATCGCCGCCCTCTTCCCTAGCCCTAGTTGGGGAACTGATGGCTACTGGCACCCCCAGTTCCCCTCCTAGGGAACGGGGCTCGCGCTCCACTCCTCCTTCAACTACCTCACCCATTCCATCCCCTTCCCTTTCCACAACTCCATCTCCTCCTCTACTCACATCGGCGCCCGAAGACGCACGGCGGTCGTTGCCCCCCCCCAGAATACGACGGGGGCTTTGAACGCGACCTGTGGGCCGCGTGGTGGATTCTCCGACTTGGTCGGTACCACCCTGGGGTAGATTTTTTATCGAACTCGCCATTTCATGTTGATTTTCCTTTAAAGGGTGTGGTCCCTGTATCCCCTCCCCCCAGCGCTAGCGACGGGGTTTCGCCCCCCCGCCTTTCAGCATTCAGGCACGCTAGACCCCCTGCATTGGGCAGGCCGCAGCACCATTCTTCGCGGACATTGCATCCTCTCCTCTTACATACATCACGCTCTCACCATTCATCCATCATCTTTACCCCCCAAAACCCCTTACCCCCCCATCGCCGGTCTGCCCCCGACCCTCTCTGAAAAGAGTGCCAGAGGCAGGCAAAACGCGACTCCCAATGCCAGACTATTCGCCACCGTCGACCACCTCAACAGGGAAACTGAAGAGGTGGTCGGCGGTGCCCAGGGTGCACCACGAGGAGGTTGTCCGGCCTAGCACCCCAACCTAACCTAACCTAACCTTTTTTTTTTTTTTTTTTTTTTTACGTCAGGAAAACCCATCATGGGTCCCAGTCTACCACGGGGAGGCAGATTGGGTATGTGAGACTCCTACTCACTAAAAACCTGACGATGTTCCATCACTCCGCATGTCGGTGGACCATGGGGACACGGTGGCATACTTCCGTAGCCCACAAGCGGCTGTCCGCTGACGCGAACCCTCCAGTGTGCGAGTAACCCCACCCGCAAACTACTCCGGGGAAGGGCGTGCGGGAACATGACGCACGCCCTTTAATCTCGAGGGCCAGGTGTTGTGCGCAAGCGACAGGCACCCCCGTTCCTGTCGCTCGCAGGCCCTCTTTACGGCGGCATTAGGTCGGCGGCTGCCCGCCTTCTCCGCCCTGGCCTTCTACGGCGGTTCGGGTCAGCAAGGGGATCTGCCTCCCTGACCCGCTCTGCCGCCTCCTTGCTGGCCATCACTTCCTCGCTGAAGGATGCAACGGCCTCCCAACATCTCTCGCCGCTGACTATAGAGCGAACTACAGCCGGTAGCGACAGATCCCTTCCTATCGCCTCGACGAGAACACTGCGCTGCCCCGCCCAGGCTGGGCACAGCTCAAGCGTGTGCTGCGCAGTGTCCTCGTCGGCGCCACACTCGTGGCAACATGGTGTCGCCTCTCTACCGGCTACCTTGAACAGGTACCTGCCGAAGCAGCCATGCCCCGACAGGACCTGCACGAGCCGGTAGGTAAGCACTCCGTGCTTTCGGTTTACCCATTCCGCGAGGACTGGGTATATCGCCCGTATGGTCAAGTGGCCGGCATTTGGCTCCGCCAGCCGCTCCCGCCACTCCTGAAAGGCGCTAGCATGCGCCTCTTGTCGCCATCTCGCCACTTCCTCTGGCATAACACTGCCACCGTCCCGTCGTGCCTCCTCCTTCCGATGGTATACGGCGGCCAGCACTTTGGCCTCCAAATCCCAAGGAAGGGTCCCGGCGAGTAAACACGCAGCCTCGTGAGACACGGTGCGGTAACCGCGTATCACCCTGACTGCCATGACCCTCTGAGGTCTCCGCAACAGGGCCTTATTCTGGGCAGTCAGGGCTTCCGCCCACACTGGCGCACCGTACAAGGCCATTGATCGCACCACCCCGGAATACAGTCGGCGACAACTCACACTCGCGCCTCCCAGATTCGGCAGGAGCTTTGCAAGGGCTCCAGCCGTGCCCACCAGCCTCGGGGCCAAGAGTTGGAAGTGGCCCCGGAAATTCCATCTCGAGTCGAGAACAAGACCCAGATATTTCATCTGAGCCTTGACCTCGACCGTGACGCCCTCTACTGTCAAGCTGGTACCTGGTGGCGGCCGTCTTCGAGGCCCATGAAAGCACAAGGCCTCTGTCTTCTCCAGGGCCACTCTCAATCCCAACCTCCGAATACGAGACACTACCTCCGAGACTCCATTAGTAGCCAGTTGGCTGGCTTCCCCCAAATTACCTCCCTGAGCGGCGACAAGCGTGTCATCTGCATAGCAGACAAGATGTAGTCCCCTTTGAAGAGAGCCGCGCAGCGCCCAATCGTACCCGATGTTCCACAGGAGTGGTCCTAGGACCGACCCCTGTGGAACCCCGCACATCATATCTCGACGCATTAGACACCCGTCTTTCGCCACGCATATCACACTCCTGTCCCGCAAGTAGTTGCTCACGATTCGCCGCAGGCACACTGGCACCCGGTGATATTCCATCGCCTCGATTATGCAGCTGAAGGGCAGAGTGTTGAACGCATTGGCGATGTCGAGAGACACCGCCAACATCACTCCGCCCCTAGATACGGTCTCTTCCGAGAGAGCCTTGACACGTAGGATTGCGTCCACCGTGGATCGGCCCCCCCGGAATCCATACTGGCTGTCACTGAGCTCAGGACCAACCCCACAGAGATGCCTGATGATGCGAGCCGCAAGCACACGCTCGAACAGCTTCCCCGCCTCATCTAGCAGAACTATAGGCCTATACGCCGACGGTGAGTTGAGAGGACGTCCCTCCTTTTTGAGCAGGACTAGTCTGCCTCTCTTCCAAACGGAAGGAAATTGGCCCCTTTCTAGGCAGGCATTGAGAAGGCCCTGGAAGCGGTCCCCCAAGGCATCTAGGGCAATAGCCAGGACGCGACCGGGTACACCGTCAGGTCCCGGAGCCGTATTTTTGGCCCGAAGCCTGCGTACCGCTGCGTCGATCTCATCAGAAGTTATTGACGGAACATCGACAGCAGCGGCACTCTCCTCCCTTGTCATAGCCATTGTTGGTGGCGTGTGCTCTCCTCTGTCAGGAAACCTAACCTAACCTAACCTAACCTAACCTAACCTAACCTAACCTAACCTAACCTAACCTAACCTAACCTTTTTTTTTTTTTTTTTTTTTTTTTTTTTTTTTTTTTTTTTTTTTTTTTTTTTTTTTTTTTTTTTTTTTGTTGTCGAGGAGGAAATCTTCAAAAGATCCCCAGGTCTCTTGTGGGAGAGGCCTGGGGTATGTGGGATTTTTACCCACTAAAACCTCCCCGGTGGCCGCCTTCAGCACGTCAGAGGGACTCCGGGCCCTCCCGAAGAACTCGCCGGTGCCCCTCATGTGCCGCGCTCCCTCGCGGGAGCTCGCCCCGGGGGAGCAGATGGTCGCTCCCCCTGCACCCTCGCAGTGCACGGCAGCGGGGAGCCACGCCCGCCGCCGTCCTCCTCAGGGTCGTCGTCGTCAGGGAACGTCCAGGGCCCACACCCTAGACGTTCTCGACCCCGAGGGTAGCCCGTTGTTTTGGGCCCTGGGCATCAGGGCCGGGGGGCCCCGACGTGGCGCAGCACGGCGCCTACGTCGGCGAGCGGGATCAGCTCTCTCCCGATCCCGCTCGGCGGACTCCTTCTGGGACATGACTGTCTCGCAGAAGGAGGTCACAGCCCCCCACGCCGCTTCCCCGGACAGCATAGCCGATACTACGCTGCCCAGGGAGAGGTCCGATCCGATCCGGCGGACCAGGATCCGCCGCTCCGCGTCCCACGCGGGACACTCCTCGAGCGTGTGCTGGGCGGAATCCTGGTCTCCTCCACAGTGGTGGCAATTGGCCGTCGCTTCGCGTCCTATCTTGCACAGATAATCACTGAAACAGCCGTGTCCAGTGATGATCTGTGCAAGCCTGAAGGTGACTCGCCCCGTCTTCCTCCTCACCCAGGTTTCGAGGACCGGCAGGAGAGCGCTGACGACGCGTTTGCGCGCGTATCGCTCATCGGAGAGCCGCGCGCGCCACTCCGCGAACGCGCGCCTCCGTTCCCGCCGGCGTATGCCTTCGAGCGCTGGCGCCTCCTCGCCTCTCTGGCGGACTTCGCGGATCCGGTCATAGACCCTCGCGTCCATGTCCGCCAGTATGTCCAAGGGCGGGAAGCGCGCTAGGATCGTCGCCGCCTCAAAGGATACCGTGCGGTATCCTCGTGCGACCCGGATGGCCATCCTCCGCTGCAGGCTATAGATCTTGGTCCTGCAGCGTCGGATTCGTAACCGCGGAGCCCACACCGGGGCTCCGTAGACCACCACGGATCGCACGACCCCCGCGTAGAGGCGGCGAACTTCCTCGATCGGTCCCCCGAGGTTGGGCAGCAGTCTGTGCAGAGCACCCACTACCCTCTCGACCCGGGGGACTAGGCGCCCGAAGTGCTCCTCGAAGCCCCAGCGACTGTCCAGGGTGAGGCCTAGGTACTTCATGTACCGCCCCACCCGGACCGGCGAGTCACCGACGCGAACCCACGAGTCGGGCGGTTCCCTGCTCCTGGGCAGTCCGTGGAACCATAGCGCCTCGGTCTTGTGAGGCGCTATTTGAAGGCCCAACTCGCGGATCTTAGCGACGACCAATTCAACCCCAAGCTCGGCGAGCCTCGTGGTCCTCTCGAAGGTCTCCCCGCCGGCAATGACCAGAGTGTCGTCCGCATAGCAGACGACACTCACGCCGGCGGGGAGTTCGACACGCAGAACTGCGTCGTATGCGATGTTCCATAAGAGGGGCCCCAACACGGACCCCTGCGGAACACCGCACAACACCTCCCTCCGGTGCACTGCACCGTCCTGTCCCATGTACGAGATGTACCTGTCGCGCAAGTAGCCCCCGACGATGATGGCCTGCAGGTAGGGGGGCACACGATGGTGTGACAGCGCCCCCCCGATCGCGTCCCAGGGCAGGGAATTGAAGGCGTTGACGATGTCGAGGCTTATCGCCAACGCCACGCCACCCTGAGACACAGCCTGCTCCGACAGGGAACGGACGCGAATGATCGCGTCGATCGTCGATCGTCCCTGCCGGAAGCCATACTGGCTGTCCGCCAAGTCGGGGCCGACACGCGACAGATGCCCGCTGAGACGAGAGGCAATGACGCGCTCAAAGAGCTTGCCAGTCTCGTCCAGCAGACATATGGGACGGTATGCAGAGGGAGAGTCCGCAGTTCTGCCTTCCTTCTTCAAGAGGACCAACCTAGCCTCCTTCCAGGCCGTGGGGAACGTGGCAGTACGGAGGCAGCTGTCGAACAGCTGCCTCAACACGCTCCCCAGGGCAGCCAGAGCCAACACCAACGCCCGGCCCGGTATACCGTCGGGCCCTGGCGCGGTGTTCTTGGCACGCAAGCGGCCAACGGCTCGGTCCAGCTCCTGCTCGGTCACCCCCAACTCATCGGTGTAGTCCGAAGGTGTCGGGGGGATTGAAGGACTGGCCGGCGCCGCCGGGAAGAGCGTACGGATCACTCTCTCCAGCAGCTCCGGCTCGAGGGTTTCCGTCACCGGGGGCATCCAGGGGCGGAGCTTACCAAGCACCGCCTTATAGGGACGCCCCCACGGATCCCTGTCCAGTCCCTCCAGGAGCTCGCTCCAGGACCGAGTCCTGGCGTCCGCGATGGCGAACTGGAGCGCCATTGTGGCCGCTCGGTATGCCGCGTACGCACTGGCTTTCTCCTCGGCTGAGGCTCGCCTTCTTCTCCGGGCTCTCTGGTACTGGCGTCGACACCGCAGACAGACTTCACGTAGCTGCGTGATGTCCGCTGACCACCAGTACACCTGCCCACGCCTGGGGTTTCCGGTCCGGGGCATGGCGGCGTCACAGACGACCGTCATCGTGTCCCGGAACCAGATTGCCACCCTTTCCGGATCGGATCGGACCTCTTCGGCGATTTCCGGCCACGCCGCGACGTTGGCGGCGGCTTCGAGAAGATCTCGATTTAGCCGCTTGAGAGACCAACGTCGCGGGGGGCTGCCTTCTCGGCGGCGGGAGTTGTCGGGGCGGCGGATGGCCACACCGAATACGATGTGGCGGTGGTCAGACAGAGTGACCACCTCCTCCGCGACCCGCCATCCCGACAACATGGCCATGGCAGCGGGAGTCGCCCATGTGAGATCCACGATCGACTCCCCCTGCCACCGCACGCATGTGCTGACGGACCCCCGGTTTACGAGCCGGAGGTCTAGCACAGCCGCCCATTCGAGCAACGTCTCTCCCCTTGCATCGTCCCTAGGGCCGCCCCACGCTCTAGCGTGGGCGTTGAAATCCCCCAGGACGATGAGCGGACGGGGTAGGCATCTGCGAATGCAGTTCGCCAGCCCGTCCAGGTACGCCTCGTAATCGGCGAGGGACCTGTTGGGAGAGACGTAGCAGCCCACTACGGCCAGAGGGCCCCACCTGACCGCCACGAAGCCTTGCCCCCTTTCTAGAAGGGAGCAGGGTGGGACACCCTCTCCGCCGCCCCAGTACACAGCTACTGAGGCGGCGTCGTCACCGAACCAGCGAGGATGGTCCGGGACGCTGTAGGGCTCCGCCATGACGGCTAGGGCAACCGACCTCTCCGCAACGGTCTGCAAAAGCAGGTTCTGTGCGTTGCGGCAGTGGTTAAGGTTGCCCTGGAGGATCGTTGGTTGCACAGACATCAACGATCCTCCATTGCCTCCGGCGGGCCCGTGCCCGCTGCGCTGGCAGAAGCCGCTGCGACCGACTGGCTAGTGGGAGCAGGGAGGGCGTTAGTGCCCTTCCCTTTGCTCCTGGGCGGTGAGCACTTTTTAGTGCCCAGCCGATGGTCCGCCTTGCAGCCCCTGTCTGTGCACAGCGGGCACTTCGGGGCTTGCGCGGTGCAGTTGCGGGCCACGTGACCAGGCTCACCGCAACTATAGCACCGCGCACTCCTGTCGACCCCGGTGGGGCACTTACTCCCCACGTGCCCCCTTTCGAGGCACCGGAAGCACCGCAGAGGTCGTGCTTCCAGTGCCTCAACCTTGGCCAGCCCCCAGCCTATGCGGATGGTCCCGGCCGTGACCAGCCTGCGCATCGCCTCCAAGGTCACCCGGGCCCACGCGGTGCCAAGCGAGGTGCCGCCTCGGCGGACGTCGCCAACTTTGACGTCGTCCGCACGGCACGCACCCGCCTCCGCAATGGCCGCCACCACGTCCTCAGGGGTGACCGCGTCGTCCAGGCCAACAACCCTTATCTCCCCGGTCTTGGTGGGGCGGCTGATGCGCACGCCGAACTCGGCCAGGGCCTCGCGCATCCGCGCCGCCAGTCGATCCGCCCTTTCCCCGTTTTCGGGTCCGCCTACCTCCAGAAGGAGCCCACCAGTCACGGCTCTCTTCTGGCCCACGGTGTCGATGCCGAGGTCCGACAGCCGAATTCTGCTCTTGGCAGCGGCCATCACCTCGGCATATGTGGTGGTGGCGCCCTCGGGGATCGTTATCACGATCGCGGCGGTCTTCGGGGGCTTGGGCCTCCTCTGCCTCTTTCGGCCTCGTCTTTCGCTGGGTGGCGGGGGGCGTGCAGCTTGAGCACGCGGGGCCCGCGAAGGTACCCCGGCAGGCACTCTGGGCTTGGTCTTCGCCTTTCTGGCGGTGACCGTAGCCCAGGTCTCAGCCATCGGGGGTGTGGCGGCTGTTGGAGCCACCGCGCGTCGCTGAGGGGTCGGCACTGGGGGCAATTCAGGCACTGGTGGTGGTGGTGGTGGTGGTGCCTGCCCACCCCTGGGTCGTTTGGCCTTTTTAGGCTTCTTGGCCTCCGCTGGGGCCCGGGCCTGCGCTGGTGGTGGAGAGAGCTGAGCCTGGGGCGCCGGGGATGCTGTTGGCGCCCGTGTGTCCGCCGCGAGTGGTGGTCTCACCCGCCTCTCCGGGAGGAGCCTGTCCTCGAGGGACTCGAACCGCGCGTTCATCATGCTCCCCACCTGGAGCATGATGACACGCGCAAGTTCCTCCCACCCCCCCTCCGGGGCCTGTGGAGCGGTCGGCGTACGAGGGACGGCCGTATCCGTTCGCGACATCGTTCTGCGAACCTCAGCGAGCTCCTCGCGGAGTGCTGCCACCTCAGATTGCAGGCGCGTATTCGCAGCCTGCAAGCGGGCAGTCTCCTCCGCGGCTGTCCTCGAGCTGAGGGTCTCGGTCGCCGCCTGGATAGAGGCCGCAGCATCCTTCAGGGCCTTCTGAAAGGTACCCTTCAGGTTGCTGGACCTCTTCGCCACCTCGATTACTACGGCCAGTTCCCGCTCCACCAGGTTCTGCAGCTCCGCCACACCTGGGCCCTTGGAGGAGACCAGAACGCCCGTTTTGGCCTTCGCCGCTCTCGCCAGCTCGGTTGTCGTGATGACTGCCGCCTCAGCGCGAAGCTCGAGTGCCTCGCGCTCGGCGGCAGCCACCGGTGCCCTCCTTTTTTGAGGCGGTGGAGTGTCCGGGCGCTTCATGAAGCGCCCCCTCCTATCCCGCGCGGTTGATGGCCCTGCTGACGCAGGGCGGCCTCTTGCGGCCGAGGACCCCGCATTTAAGGGGCGGCCTCTCCTCGCCGTTGGCACCTTTGGTGCCGGCTCCACGTCCTCCCCACTCGAGGACGACGTCGAGCCGCCAGACCCTTTTCTTGGGCGCTTCTGCGGGGCCGCTGGCTCCGGTGCTGCTGAGTGGCCCAAAACTGACAAGCCGGTGTCTATGGAGTCGCGAGATCCGAGCTCTCTCGACTCCACAGCACCGGCAGATTCAGCGTCCGAAGACGCGAGGCGATCTTTGCCCCCCCCCAGAATACGACGGGGGCTTTGAACGCGGCCCATGGACCGCGTGGTGGATTCCCCGACTTGGTCGGGACCACCCTGGGGTAAATTATTCCTAGAATTCGCCTGCATGTTTGATTTGCCTTTTTAAGGGTGAGGTCCCTTTTTCCCCTCCCCCCCAGCGCTAGCGACGGGGATTCGCCCCCCCGCCTTCCAGCATTCGGGCACGCTAGACCCCTTGCATTAGGCAGGCCGCTATTCCTGTCTTCGCGGACTTACATACCCCATTCATACATCTCTAGCATCCATCACCTTTACCCTCCCCAAACCCCTGCGCCGCCCGCGCCGCGCTACAGTCCTCTCTGAAAGCAGAGAGGTACCGAGAGCGGCGCGAGCGACGCATTACCCCCCCGTCGCCGGTCTGCCCCCGACCCCCTCCGAAGAGAGTGAAAGAGGCAGACAAAACGCGACTCCCAGTGCCAGACTATTCGCCACCGTCGACCACCTCAACAGGGAAACTGAAGAGGTGGTCGGCGGTGCCCAGGGTGCACCACGAGGAGGTTGTCCGGCCTAGCACCCCAACCTAACCTAACCTAACCTAACCTAACCTAACCTAACCTAACCTAACCTAACCTAACCTAACCCAGTCGCAATCACGCTCCCGTAGCGAACAGATCGGTTTTTAAGTCGCTCCGCCTTTTTATTCCGGGAAAAATCTAAAAGTGCTCCGATTTTAGTGATCTGCGGCTTATCTGACGGCGCTCGGCAAGGGCTACCCAGCAAACCAATTTTCGTGGTGATCGAGCTTCCAGGACGAAAGTTCTCCCACGAAAAGTGGTTATTTACGAGAAAGTGACTCAGAAACAGTGTTAAGTGGCTCTTAGAACACAGTGACTTACATCAGTGAGTAGGTCTCGTCGAGACCTCTCATTTGGTATATTTTGTGTTTAAATTAGTGTAAAACTGTAAGTACTATCTCCTTTTTAGTGTAAAAATTTTTCAACTTTTACTTTTTGTGTTATATCTTTTAAACTAAATCGACGACCTACATATTTCAAAGTGTAATTCTGTGCGCCCAAGTGCCCTTTACAAAAGGACACCCCCTCCAGATTTGATAAGGTCAGTATTTAGTGTAAAAAGACATTTTTGTGACAAGTGACCAATTTTGGGTCGGACAAAAGTTGATCAGACAACATTAAGACTAGCACGGCTAGAAAGCCCTTCACGAGCCCTTTCCAAAGACATGCGACTCAATAGTGTAACACAAGCGACGGCGAAATAAACGCCAAAAAAAAACAACATTTTCTGTGTTTTTTACCGACCTTTGACTTTTTCAGAGCCAATAACTTCGGATCTAGATCTGTGACACAGATGCTTTTTGCATCGACAATATAGAGAATTGACCCCTCTACAGGATCCTGGAAAAATTTATTCAGTAAAGAGAATAACCGCTGGGCTATCCGCTTTTTGCGGACACAAACTTGATTCTCAAAAGTGTGTCCCCCCCCCCATTTGTGTTTTTTGTATGGGACCTCCCCCCAAACTTTATAGTTTTAGACAGAGTGTTCCCACAGGTATAACTTACACCAAGTCTCACAATTTTCCTGTGTGAGACCTCCAAACGCCGAATATAAAACAGGGAAGAAACTTTTACCACGAACCGCAGAACCGGCCAGATAACGTGGTAAAATATTACGTAAGTTGAAAAGACACTTTTTCATCTTACCTCTCCACGAACAGCTGTTGGAGTAAACCAGGAGAGGACCCCCCGAAACGACGTTGTACGTCGTCAGACTAAATTTTCAGACACGGGGTCCAGAGATACAGGTCCTGAAAGTTGATAAAATTCGCCAATAAACAACCCACAACTGGCGCCATCTAGCGCCAAATAGGAAGCAACTCTGGTGCAACATAAGCCGTGTGAGTGTGTGCGCCTGTACCCACAGCATCCGTACAGCTGCAGACCCCGCCTCTTTCTTGAGAGTGTGTGTGAGGTTGCGGCAGAGCCAGCGCCCCTTGGCGGCAGCTAGCGACAACTACAACTTGGGCGACTGCAGCGCCACCTGACGGTGGTGAATAAAAACTATATTAATAGGATATTAGCTAAAGGATTAAGTGACTGCCCTATTAACGTAGATATAAGGTAAAATTTTGTACCTTTATATTATAGGAAGTTGGCTAACCCAGCGGCGGCCAACATCATTTGTGGGCTTCCCATTCTTTATTTTACTGTAGTCCCTATTGACCTAGATTTAAGTTGACCTTTTGTGATATTTTACTCTTTAGTCTTAAGCAACTGACAGTGTGTTGTTTACATCCACTTTTTAAACAGAGTTCCAGCTCCGCCAGAGTTGAACGGTGCAGGGTACCAGGGGCGCTAAAAGCACGGCAGTGCTTTTACCGCCACCTGGCGGTGACTGGGCGTCAACTTTTAGTCAGCCTCTTAGCTCTGTACAACTCGAGTGGCCCAAATAGGAGCTGGGGACATTTTTTGACGCCAGGGGCGCCACTTGTAGGGTCGGTCGGTGCTTTTACCGCCACCTGGTAGACTGTTTCGACAACTTTTGCAAATTGTTTTTAAATTTATTATTTTACTTGACCGTCCCTATTGACATAGTTTTAAGTGTATTGTAATTGACCTGGCTGTCTTAAATTGTTTTTAAGCTGTTTTATATTGACAAATTGTTTAAATTGGTTATTGTGTGTTTAAGTTGTTTTTAATTTGTTTTAAAACTTGTTTTAACTTGTTTTAATTGGTTTTTATTGACTGTTTTTATTGTTTTTACTATTATCTTTAAATTTGACCTATTATTGTCCCTTTTGACCTAGTTTTAAGTATTCTATTTTATATTATTTACAAATTGACCATATAATCATAAATTATACACATATACATCTTTACACACAATATTGTTAGAATAAATTTATGAATTACAGCAGGATGTTTGGAATGCGCACGCCCGTGAAGAAGACCCAGAGGGCGTCCTCCTCCCCCCAGCAACCAAAAGCAGCTGACGAGCAGACCCAAAGCGCTAGACGCAGTTTAGGGGAATGCGAGTCAGCGAACCCCAAACCCCTCCCAAAACCGACCACGGCACCAGCGACGACCAAGCCCAAAACGGGCAGCAGGGCTGCACCAGGCGGGTCGTCGACAGACGCTCCAACAAGTCCGCCACCACCACCACCACTGCATAAAATCCCGTCTAGGGTTGCCGAGGCGAGAGCGTGCCTGAATAAGGCTAAGCTCCACCTCGGCAACTCTAGAAATCTCAAGACGGAGATTAAAAATGAGGTGGCGGCGGCTGTGGAGCGTCTCTACCAACTGGTCAAGGAGGCGGACCTAGAAAAGGGAGGGGGGAAAGAGAGAGAGGGGAAAAAACAGGAAGAGGAACAAAAGGACTCGGGGGAGGAGAGGAAGGTGGAGTTGGACCAGCTCAACAAGAGGTTGGTGGAGACCGGCAAGCTGCTTGCTGAAAACAGCAAGCTGCTTGCCGAAAACACCAAGCTCCAAAAGGAGTTTAGAGAGGTCCAGAAGGAGGAAATCCGGGACAAACATGAGGAGCTGATGACCGAGGTGTTGGCCATCAGGGAGACCACCGCGATCATCAGCACTCAGATCCCGGAACTGAAACCCACCACCTCCACATACGCCGAAACGCTCGCCGCGCCCGCCGCTCCCACACGACCTGTCACCCCACCGAGCCATCACTCCATTATCGTGTCCTCCCGTGAGGTGATGGACACGAGCGAGGATGTGCTCGGACGGGTCCGCACCGCACTCGACGCCAAAACCAGCGGCTTTCAAGTCCAGCGCGTCCGCAAGGTCCGAGACCAGAAGGTGGTCCTGAGCTGCTCCAGTAAGGATGAGCTGACCAGGATGGCAGCCAAGCTCAGAACCACCGGGACTCTGGACGTTGCGGAGGCGCTGAATAAGAACCCGCTGGTGATAATAAAGGATGTCCAGTCCTACAACACGGACGAGGACATCCTGGCGTCTTTGCGGACCCAAAATGTGGACCAGCTAGCAGGCCTCACCGACGCCGACTTCGGCGCCGTCGTGGTGAGGTACCGAAGGAAGGCGAGAAACCCCTCGGAGTGTCACGTCGTCCTTCAGGTGCCTCCCAGGATGTGGCAGAGGCTGACGTCGGTGGGGAAGGTCCACATAGACCTGCAGAGGGTGCCGGTCGAGGACCAGTCCCCGCTCGTGCAGTGTACCCGGTGTCTGGGGTATGGGCATGGTCGCAAAAGCTGCAAAGAATCTACTGATCTTTGCAGCTTTTGCGGCGACCCCCACCTACGAGCAGACTGCCCGCGTTATACCGCGGGCGAAAAACCCAGTTGCAAAAACTGCAACCGCTCCAAAGGGAAAGACACCGGACACACTGCATTCAGCGGGGACTGTCCTGTCCGGAAAAAATGGGACGACATCGCGCGGTCGAGCGTCGCATATGGATGAGGTCGCCACGGGCGTGCACCAGGTGCCATATACACTCGGAGAGCTCGACAGACGCGGCAAAAATCAACACAAATACTCGCACAAACACTCACAACATGCAACCCACACAACACTCTCAAGTGCGACCTGGGAACCCGTACAAATTTTATTTGACAGCCACATTCTGTGTAATGTTGGTCTGGAGAGTACCCAGGCCGCACTTGAAAGCACAGCACACCACACCACACAAATGTACACGACAACACTAAGGTGCTGTCGGATGCATTTGTGTATACATACAATCCGCACACACACAAAAACACAATACAACACACATACTCTACATAAAACACTCCCACACCTACACACACGTTTATGGCCTTGTCATAAATAGTGTTACATATACTATATTCATGAGAATATCCGAACAATGTACATGAAACTGAACAAGGCCATAAACACACACATCACAACACACACAACACGTGCCGCGTTTGCCAAAAACGCAAACCAAAGACCATTTCATTTAAATTTTAAACTAATTTATGATATAATTTTAAATTCTTACATTTTAGCACATACGTTATTTAATTATACAACTGAATTTTACACCATACACAATTTTACAAATTTACTATTTTATACTTTTATTCTTATTTTTAAGATTTGTTAATTACTTTGTTAAGATACCATGCAACTGTAACCATAACTATAAATGATTTATCTTAAGTTTATACAACATGCCGCATATGAAAATGCTAAAAAACTACCTATACATAAATAAAAAATATGTATGAAAAAATTATTTATACCCTAAGGGAAAAAAGAAAAGAAACCCTGAAAAAATTTAAAACCTAAATAAGGGCCTGGATTATGTCCGGGGAAAAGCGGCGGCTGTGCACACTCTGTGCACAGTCATTAAAAAAAAAAAAAAAAAAAAAAAAAAACCTAACCTAACCTAACCTAACCAGAACGACAAACTACTCCAAGAAGTAGTGAACAAGCAAAATCGGATGATAGAACTCCAAACACGGACGGATCACTACTCAAGGCAATGTTTCCTCGGAATAAGTGACGACGTGATAGCCCTACATAACACCACAAATGGAGTCAAGACCCAAATGGACACTATAATGGCGGCCGGCGAACACGAGAACCGTGGAATAGAGCGCCACGAGGAAATAATGACGGAGGTGCTGGCGGCAAGGACGGCCTCAGAAGAGGTAAAGGGCCAAATGAACCATATAATGGCGACCGCGGAACACGGGAACCGTGGAATAGAGCGCCACGAGCAGATAATGGCGGAGCTGCTGGCCACGAAAGCGGTCGCTGAAGCCGTCAGCTCAAAAGTCGCCGATATCGTAGCGGCCACACCCCCAAATGTCCCAACGTACGCAGAGACGCTCGCCGCCCCCGCACGACCCCCCACCCCACCGAGCCACCACTCAATCATCGTCTCCTCTCGCGAGGAGATGGATACGAGCGAGGAGGTGCTCGGGAAGGTCCGCACGGCGCTCGACGCCAAGACCAGCGGGTTCCAGGTGCAGCGTGTCCGTAAGGTCAGAGACCAGAAAGTGGTCCTGAGCTGCTCCACCAAAGAGGAGATAGCCAAGATGGCTGAGAAGCTCAGGACCACGGGCGACCTTACGGTGGAGGAGGCGCGCAATAAAAACCCGCTGGTTATCATCAAAGATGTCCTCGCATATAACACCGACGAGGACATCATAGCGTCGCTGCGGACCCAAAACGCAGATCGACTGGCCGACCTCACCGACGCCGACTTCAGCGCCGTCGTGGTGAGATACCGGAGGAGAGCGAGGAACCCTCTCGAGAACCACGTTGTCCTCCAGGTGTCTCCCAAGATGTGGCTGAGGCTGACGTCGGCGGGCAAGGTCCACATCGATCTGCAGCGGGTGGAGGTCGAGGACCAGTCCCCCCTGGTGCAGTGCACCCGGTGTCTGGGGTACGGGCATGGCCGCAGAAGCTGCAAGGATCCTATTGATCTCTGCAGCTACTGCGGTGACCCGCACCCCCGTGCAGACTGCCCGCGCTATGCAGCGGGCGGAACGCCAAAGTGCAGGAACTGCACAATCTCCAAGGGCAAAGACACCGGGCACAACGCTTTCGACGGGGACTGTCCCATTCGAAAGAAATGGGACAATATCGCGCGGTCGAGCGTCGCGTATTGTTAAGGTCGCCGCGGGCGTGCAACAGAGGCCAGACAAAAACGGCGTACCCGACAAACGCGACACAACCCAACACAAATGCTATCACAAACACTCACAACACGCAACCCACACAACACTCTCAAGTGCGACCTGGGTACCCGTACAAATTTTATTTGACAGCCACATTCTGTGCAATGTTGGTCTGGAGAGTATCCAGGCCGCACTTGAAGGCACAGCACACAACACCACACAAATGTACACGACAACACTAAGGTGTTGTCGGATGCATTTGTGCATACATACAATCCGCACACACACAAAAACACAATACCAAACACACACTGCACATGAAACACTCCCACATTCACACTCACGTTTATGGCCCTGTCATAAATAGTGTCACATTCCCTATATTCATAAGAATACAGCCAAATGTACATTAAACTGAACAGGGCCATAAACACACACAACACACACACACACAACACGTGTCGCGTTCGCCGAAAACCGCAACCAAAGACCATTTTAGTCAATTTTATTCAACTTTAATTTAATCCAATTTTATTATATTTCAATTAATTCAATTTTTATTCAATTTCAATTTTATTTAATTTAAATTTTATTCAATTTTAAGTCAATTTTATTCAATTTAATTTAAATTATTTTTAACTAAACTGTTGATATTTCGAATTTATTTCACTCTAATTTTACCAAATACACCATTCTATTAAATTATACAGCACAATTGAAACTTTACAATTTTACACTTCTTATTGAGATTATTGAACTGATAAATTTATTAAGTAAATTATAATATACACAATTGTATTAATCTTTAGATTACAATGTAATCGTAACCGGAAACCATTGTTAATTTTATTAGATACTTTAACTATAACACGCCGCAATAAAATAACAATTGTTATGTACTAATAGTACTATAAGACAAAAAATGATATACCTATACATACATTAAAATAAAACCATATCTGAAAAAATTATTTACCCAAAGGGGAAAAAGAAAAACACCCCAATACAAAAAATTATAAAACCTAGAAAAGGTCCCTGATCATGTCAGGGGAAAAGCGGCGGCTGTGCACACTCTGTGCACAGTCATTTAAAGAAAAAAAAAAAAAAAAACCTAACCTAACCTAACCTAACCTAACCTAACCTAACCTAACCCAGTCGCGTTCGATCCGTTGTCCCGACAGCGCACGTCCCAAGTCGCAAAATTGAGCTCCGCGCAACCAAAGTGTCTTTTTCCGCAGTAAAAATCGTAAAAATAGGTTTAGTTTGACCGAATTACAAGTTTTTTGTGTCAAATCGTGCAGTAAAGTGTGGTCGACACGAGAGTGAAATTTTTATGAAAATCGCGCAATTTTTTGGACCATTTTCGCCCGAAAAACATCCAAAATCAACATCATCGGAACTAAAAGTGCGTGCGGCGCAAAATTTTGTGTGTGAATTTGTGTATCGGGAACTGTGGCGAGGAGCGCCTCCAGTGCCCCCAACTTTTGAGACCAAGTTGGGATTTTTTGGGCCCCCCACGGCTGAGTAATCGCCAAAACAACATTTCGGGGTGTGGCCCAAAAGTGACAAAATCTAAAAATCCAAAACATCTGGATATACAGCAGGCAGGAGGGCCTCACCAGGACCACGGTGACACCACGGACGTGAAATTTGGACCACCCAAAAGCAAGTAATAGACATTTAAAAAATTCAGAACTTTAAAATTCTATAATTAAAAAAGTGAGTCCAAATACCAATATTAAAATTCAAAATCAGATAGTGCTCCTTATTATCTAAAAGTGTTAGTTTTCTACGACGGAATCGGCCCATAAATAAAGGAGATACAGATTTTCCAAGACAATCTCACAGTGAAAAATAATTACGTAACTTGGAAAACGACTTTTTTGTTTGACCACCTAGCGACCTTCCCGCTAGTGGATCTTGAGGAGGGCCGCCTCAAACCATTTTGCATCGAGAGGAAATCTCAAAATTGCGCTTCCCCAGGGAGATATTGGTTTTTCAAAACTGAAAAACCAAACATACCCAACCTACAACTAGCGCCATCCAGCGCCCAGTAGCAAGAACTACGGGAAGCGCAGCAGAGTGTGCGTTGTTGCCAGGGCACCCACACTACCGCAGACCCCGCCTCTCTTTGAGAGTGTGCGTGCGGTCGCGGCAGAGCCAGCGCCCCCAGGCGGCAGAAAACGCAAACTGCGACGGAATATCAACGTAATATTACGTAGATTGAAAACTGACTTTTCCACCAGTGCTTTCAGACTCACTCCAGTGGGGGGACCCTAAAGAGGGCCACCCAAAACCACTCTGCATCGGAGCAGAGTCGGATTTTAGAGCGCAACTTGACAGATATAGACCTCCAAGTAAATATCCCTAACCCACCACTAGCGCCACATAGCGGCCAGTGGAAAGCCATACAGAACCTTCCAGAAGGTTGACAGAGTGTGCGAACACTGTCCTGACACACTCACTACCGCTGGCCCCGCCCCCTCCTTATTAGAGTGTGCGTGCGGCTGCGGTGGCGCCCCCTGACGACAACCAGCGGAAACCGCAGTAACATATAAAGACATTAAGCATCCGCGGTGTTTTCATTGAGCAACCGTGCTATTACTGTGCTCCGCTTCATTGTTTTATTGATTTTATTGTTTTTATTCTGTTTTTATTCTGTTTTTATTCTGTTTTACTCTGTTATATTCTGTTATTATCGCTCTAAGTTCTGACCCTTAACGTACTGCTTTTACCGCCACCTAGCGGAGTCGGAGCTCCAACATAAATAATTTAATTCTACAGCATATTGTCCCTTTTGACCTAGTTTTAAGTTGACATTTATTATAATTTACTTCCTAGACTTAAGTAGACTTAAGTAGTGACTGTGTTTTGTTTGTTTACATACATTTTACATTTTTTAGACTGAGTTCCAGCTCCGCCAAAGTTTACCGGTGCCCGCTACCGGAGGCGCTAAAAGCACAGCAGTGCTTTTACCGCCACCTGGCGGCGACCGGACCACAACTTTTGGTCAGCCACCTAGCTCTGCCCACACCAAGTGGCCCCAATAGGAGCTAGGGACATTTTTTGACGCCAGGGGCGCCACTTGTAGGGTGGTCGGTGCTTTTACCGCCACCTGGTAGTCTGCACCGGGCAACTTTTGTAAAATTTGTTTTTATATTTTATTATTTCATTTTACGTCCTTATTGACCTAGTATTAAGTATTACTGTGTTCCTTTGACTGTTTTTCCTTATTTTATTATTAATTTTGACTGTCCCTATTGACCTAGTTTTAAGTTTAGTGTAATTGACCAGTTGTTTTAAAGTGTTTTTAATCTGTTTTAATCTGTTTTTGACTTGTTTTAAGTGTAATATTTTTATATTCAATTGACCTGACACTACAGAAATTTTTCAACACTGTCTTTTGACAAAACTTTCCACGCCTAAATATATATATAAACACATACAATAAAAATAAAAATGTTTGGCCACCGCACGCCCGTGAAAAAGACCTCCGCTGCGACTACCACCAAAACGGAGGCCCCCGTCCCGGTCCCACAGGAAAAGCTGCTGGACAGCCCGACCAGGACTGAGGTGAGCAAGACCCGGCGCAGCATGGAGTCCTGGATGGTCTCGCCGAGCTCCCTCAGGAAAGACCACGGACCGGTGAAACCAAAAACATCCACCGCCCGAAAGAGCATTGAGGAAAGGGAGGCCGGTAAGAGCGCCGCCCCATTAAAAACTCAGGACGCACCGAAGGCTCAAAAGACCGTGACAAGAACCACCCCCTCTACCACCCCCTCCCCCACACCGGAAGCCAAAACCGCGCCCATCCGCAGGGCATCGCTGGAGAGCGCGAAGAGCCCAATACAGGGGCCAACGCCCCCGTCTCGAGTTGCCGAGGCGAGAGCTTGCCTGAATAAGGCGAAGCTGCACCTCGGCAACTCACGTAATCTCAAGACTGAGATCAAGACGGAGGTGTTGGCCGCTATTGACCGGCTCTACCGGCTGGTCGTGGAGGCAGAGAAAGGGACAAAGGTCACCAGCCTCCAACAACAACAACAACGACACCAGCAAACAAAATCGGACGGTGAGACCCTGCAGAACATGACAGAGGAAAATACCGCACTACTGCAGGCTAACAATAAGCTACTCCAAGAAGTAGCAAAGACACAGAAGAAAATGCTAGAAGAGCATAGGCAGCAGGGGGCCTCACAAAAAGAGGGGCACGAGGAGGCCATGACGGAGATTTTGGCGACAAGAACGGCCACTGAAGGCGTCAGCGCAAAACTCGCCGACATAGTCATGGCCCAACCCACAAGTGCCCCGACGTACGCCGAGACGCTCGCCGCCCCCACTGCTCCCACACGACCCGCCGCCCCACCGAGTCACCACTCGATCATCGTGTCCTCCCGCGAGGAGATGGACACGAGCGAGGAGGTGCTCGGAAAGGTCCGCACAGCGCTAGACGCAAGAACCAGCGGGTTCCAACTCCAGCGCGTCCGCAAGGTTCGAGACCAGAAAGTGGTCCTGAGCTGCTCCACCAAAGAGGAGCTAGCCAAGATGGCAGATAAGCTCAGGACCACGGGTGGCCTTGCGGTGGAGGAAGCGCGGAATAAAAACCCGCTGGTCATCATCAGGGATGTCCTCACATATAACACCGACGAGGACATCATAGCGTCGCTGCGGACCCAGAACGCAGATCGACTGGCCGACCTCACCGACGCCGACTTCAGCGCCGTCACGGTGAGATACCGGAGGAGGGCGAGGAATCCCTTGGAAAACCACGTAGTCCTCCAGGTGTCTCCCAAGATGTGGCTGAGGTTGACGTCGGCGGGGAAAGTCCACGTCGACCTGCAACGGGTGGTGGTCGAAGATCAGTCCCCTCTGGTGCAGTGTACCCGATGCCTGGGGTACGGGCACGGCCGCAGAAGCTGCAAAGATCCTATTGATCTTTGCAGCTTCTGTGGTGACCCGCACCCACGTGCAGACTGCCCGCGTTATATTGCGGGCGGAACACCCACCTGCCGCAATTGCACGCAGGCCAAGTGCAAAAACATCGGGCACACTGCATTCGACGAGGACTGTCCCATTCGTAGAAAGTGGGATAGCATAGCGCGGTCGAGCGTCGCGTACTGCTGAGGTCGCCGCGGGCGTGCAACTGGCGCCACACACCAGGCGCGGCACAAACCAACACAAATACTTCCACAAATACACACACGCACAACACCTCACACATACAAAACTGTCAAGTGCGACTTGGAAACCCATACAAACCCGTTTGTCAGCCACATTCTGCGTAATGTTGGTCTGGAGTGTATCCAGGCCGCACTTGATCAGCACAACACACCACACAACGCAAATGTACACGACAACACTAAGTGTTGTTGGATGCATTTGCGTACTCATACAACCTACACACACAAGCACTACACGTATCTCACCCACACTCTACATACAACACACCCTCACTCACACTCACGTTTGTGGCCTCGTCATGAATAATGTGTCATCCATTATATTCATAAGAATACAATAATATGAACATCAAACTGAACGGGACCACAAACCACACACACCACAATACACGTACACACACAACACAGTGCCGCGCCTGCCTATAACTCCCCGAGTAAGATTATAATTATTTGAATTATATTAACCAATTTATAATTTTAATTTTTAATTTTCCTAAATTTCTAGTCATATACAAATAATCTTACCGTTTTTACTATATTTAGAGCTTTTAATCTTTTAAAAAAAAAAAAAAAACTACATTCATTTTAACTTAATTTAGCCTATAATTTTAAATTATACCCCAAATTCCGAATTATACACATTTTATTTTACCTTAATTTTATAGACAATTATAAAAATGAACACAGAACACAATTTACAAATTATACAAATTTACATTACGTACCTATTTTTTATACATAATATTATCGTTAGAATTAAGAATTTAATATGAAAATCGTTAATGTTGTTATTACGATAACTACTCAATACGACTAAAGCAATGCTGATGATTTCTGCTTAACACTATGCCGCAAATTAACAAAATGATAAACTTAGGAATACACTATTGTATATTATATATAAAACGCAAATGCATAAGATCCATAAGAATGTAAATGTACCAGCACATATTAATTAAATAAAAAATATGTATGAAAAACTCATTTAATAACAAGGTCTCTGACTCTGTTAGAGGAGACGCGGCAGATTGTGCACACTAAGTGCATAATCACTTTAAAAAAAAAAAAAAAAAAAAAAACCTAACCTAACCTAACCTTTTTTTTTTTTTTTTTTTTTTTTTTTTTTTTTTTTTTTTTTTTCGGGGGGGAAATCCTCATGGATACCCGGCCACGCGGGGGCGTGGCGCGGGTTATGCCGGACTCCTACCGGCTAAAACCCCCCCGGCACTCCCGCCTCGTCTATGAGGAGGAGGACTAGGGAACTGGCAGAGCCTTTACATCTAGTCCCCCTCAGACGACCGCCCGCCTTTACAGCGGGCCCTTCACGCCCCTCCCATTGGGAAGGGGCCCGGGAATGACCGCGAGTGCTCGGCCATTCCCGCTCCGCGATGGTGGCGAATAGTGCGGTGCAGGAGAAGGCGCCCCCGCGCCTGTCTCCCGCTATTCGCCACCAGGAGGGAGACGACGATCGTACAGTCGCCTTCTCCCGCCTCTCCTTCGCCTACGGAGCGGCGCTGCGAGAGGGTCGTCCTCCCGCGCACGCTCCGCTGCCTCTTTCTGCGACATGACTTCCTCGCAGAAGGAGGCGAGCGCCGCCCAGGCCTCCTCGCTTCCCAGCATGGAGCTGACCACGCTGGGAAGCGACAGGTCCTGCCCAACCACCGCGACAAGACCGCGGCGCAGCTCGGACCAGGCGGGGCACACCTCGAGGGTGTGCTGTGCCGTGTCCTCCGGCGCGCCGCAATCGTGGCACGCCGGGGTTTCCTCCCTCCGGATTCGGTGCAGGTGGGATCCGAAGCATCCGTGGCCGGATAACACCTGCACCAGACGGAAAGAGAGGAAACCGTGGGACCGCTCGAGCCAGTCTGGCAGAACTGGCCCGAGCGCGTCCAACGTTCGACGGCCAAAAGCGGCAGCGGCGAGGTCCTCCGTCCAATGATGGACGATTGCCACCCTCGCCTCTCGCCGGACGGCCCCCCGCTCTTCCGCGGCAGGATGCTCCCCGAGCGCCTTTCGCCGCGCCGTCCACTCGTAGACTCTGGCAAGCACCCACGCCTCGAGCTCCCAAGGAGGGGTGCCGGCCAGAGCGCACGCCGCCGCAAAGCCCACCGAGCGGTAGGCCCTCGCCACCCGCAGTGCAATGGCCCTTTGGGGCCTGCGGATGGCGGTGGCGTTCTCCCTCCTGTGGAGGGAGTCCGCCCATATAGGAGCCCCATAAAGGGCCATACTCTTGAGGATGCCGGCATATAAGTGCCGGCATCGTGCCTTAGGCCCTCCCAGGTTCGGGAGGAGCCACGACAAGGCATCCGCAGCCTTCAGCAGGCGGGTTGACAGCGCGCTAAAGTGCGGGCCGAAGCGCCACCTGCTGTCGAGTATAAGGCCCAGATATTTCATCTGGGCCCTGACTGCGATGGTGACGCCCTCCACGACGATGTGGGCGTCAGGAGGGGTGCGCTGCCGAGGCCCGTGGAAGTACACGGCCTCGGTCTTATTCAGAGCCACCTTCAATCCTAGGCGGCGGATCCTACCTGACACCAAGGATCCGCCAGCCGAGGCCAAACTGGCCGCCTCCCTGTAGTCCCTCCCCCGGGCAGTGAGAAGAGTGTCATCCGCATAGCAGATGACACTCGTGCCACGGAGGAGGGTTCCCCGCAGGAGCCAATCGAATCCGATGTTCCACAGCAGGGGTCCTAGGACCGACCCCTGTGGAACACCGGACTCCGCGCCATATCGCCTCACTCTGGCCGTCTTGTCTACAAGGAGGACTGCTCGGTCCTCCAAGTAGCTGGCCAGGAGTTGGCGTAGATACTGAGGCACTCCGTGGTACCGGAGTGCCTCCAAGATTGTCGAGTGGGGGACGGAGTTGAACGCGTTGGCTATATCAAATGACACAGCCAACACTCCGTCCCCTGCCTCCACTGCCTCCCTCACTTGGCCCTTGAGCAGGGCCAACGCATCTATCGTCGAACGCCCCCTCCGGAAACCGAATTGGGCGTCCGACAGGACCGGCCCCACCAACCGCAGGAGGCCATTCAGCCGGGCGGCGACGATCCCCTCGAACAACTTACCGACCTCATCGAGCAGAACGATGGGCCGGTATGCCGAGGGGGAGTCCGCCGGGCGTCCCTCCTTTCGGAGGAGGCATAGCTGCCCCTCCTTCCAGAGTTTCGGGAACCTCCCAGTCGTGAAGCACGCGCTGAAGAGGTCCCGAAATCTGTCCTCCATCTTGGAGGCGGCGATGGCCACCACCCGTGCGGGCACGCCGTCCGGTCCAGGGGCGGTCTTCTTCGCGCGGAGGCGAAGAGTCCCAGCGCGAAATTCCTCCACCGTGACCGGGGGGACTTCCTCCTCCGGCGGAGCCGCCTCCCGCGGAGGGTCCATCACTGGTGGGGTGAAGTCGGTCCTGCACGGAAACAGGGACCGGACCACCCCATCCAGCAACGCTGGCTCGAGGGTCTCCGTCAGTGGGGGACCAAAGGGGCGCAGTTTATTCCGCGCCGCCTTATACGGTCTCCCATACGGGTCCCTGTCGAGACCCTCCAGCATCTCGGCTCTCGCCGAGTCGTCGGCTGCGCACATTGCCGACCTGAGGACCGCCTTTGCCTCTACGTACGCGGCGTAGAGGCGATCCTCATTGGCCGGGTCTCGGGGGCGGCGCGGTCGACTCCGCGTGTAGGCCCTCCTGGCCGCCACGCAGGCGGCCCGAAGCCCCGCCAGTTCCGCCGACCACCAATAAACGGCCCGACGGGGGGGTGGGCGGCGAGACCGAGGCATGCTGAAGTTGCACACCTCGGTAAGAGACCCCCTCAGCTGGACCGCCGCGGCGTCCACGTCCAGGACTCTAGGAGGCGCGAGCCAGTCCTGGAGGAGCGCCGCCTCCTCAGCGGCCTCCCTGTCCAGGCGGGTGAGAGCCCACCGTGGAAAGGGGGATTGGCCCGAGCGGACCATCCCCCGGGGGCTCTGGGTGGAGATGTCAAACCGCACATATCGGTGGTCCGACAAGGTCTCCACCATCTCCACCCGCCAGTTCACGACGCGGGCGGCTAGAACGGGGGTGGCAAACGAAACGTCGACCACTGACCCTCCCCGTTGCCGCACACACGTGTGGATTGTCCCTCGGTTTAGGAGGGACACCCCGGTTGAAGCCGCCCAGAATTCAACGGCGCGACCTCGGACGTTGCAAGAGGCGGCCGGGTTGCCCCAGGCCGCCGACTTAGCGTTCAGGTCACCCAATACGGCGACCTGGCGCGGCGCCGCCCTCCCGACCACTGCGGTGAGGATTTCGAGAAAGTTCTCGAAATCCGACAGATGGCGGTTTGGGGAGAAATAGACCCCCACAAGGGCGATATCTCCCCACGCGGCGGCCACGTATCCCGGTCCCCTCTCTAAAAGCGAGAGGGGAGGGGAGTCTGTGGAAGACCGCGACACCAATGCCACCAAGCCGTCCCGATCACCCAGCCAACGGCCAGGGACCGAGTACGGCTCGGCAACCACCGCCACGTCCACCAACCACTCAGCCATAGTCTGCATCAGCAGATCCTGGGCTGCTCTGCAGTGGTTGGTGTTCGCCTGGAGGATGCGATGTTGGACCCTATCCATCAATGGACATCACACCCTCTTCCTCCACGGCCGCCGAAGTTTCGGGAACGGCGGTAGCAGCGGCAGGCTGGGTCGGCGCCTGTGCTTTGCCCTTCTTAGGGGGAGGATTACAGTTCCTCCCCTTCATCACGTGGCCCGCTGGACGGCCACTAGCGGCACACACCGCGCAGTGCGGCGTAGCAGCCTTGCAGGAGGCGGACTTGTGCCCGTCCTTGCCGCAGCGGTAGCAGCTGTCCGTCCTATCTACCTTGGACGGACAGAGGGCCCGGGTGTGTCCAACTCCGAAGCACTTGTAGCAGCGCAGAGGCTGATCTACAAGTGCCTTGACTGCACCCGAACTAAAGCCGACGGCAAGCCGTCCCTTGGCGAGGACAACTTTGGCGGCGGCGACTGGGCACTCGAGGCGAATGGTGCCCATGCCACCGCGGCCGGGTCTTATGTCCCGGCCTTGCACCGCTGCGACGTCACAGCCCCCTATTGCTGCGACCGCCGCCACCACCTCCTCTTTGGTGACCGAATCGTCCAAATCGGTCACCTCTAAGGTCGCAGACTTTACGGGCCTGCCCACCTTGGCCACGTCCGCGATGACCTCCTGCAACTTGGTCGCAAAGAGGTCCGCGTTGGCGCTGCCCTGAGCCCCAGGGAACTCGAAAATTCGAGCCCCGGCCTGGGTCCGGCGGCACGAGACTGTGCCGATCCCCAGTTGGGTGGGATCAGCGTTGGTACGCGCCCGTTTCATTACGGACGCGTACGTCACCCCCCGCTCCTCAGCCTCCGCGGTGAGCGTCACCACGACGGCTGCGGTCTTAGGAGGAACGAGGTTCCTCCTTGTTCCAGCGGGGCCCGTTTTGGTTGCGGGAGCAGCGGTGGCGGGCTTGGGGGCCGACTTCTTACCCTTCCCCTTCCCCTTTCCCTTGCCCGTCGGCTGAGACGGGCCAGGGGGAGTAGTGACGGGGACGGCGGGGGCGGCCGCTGCCTTCTTCTGGGCCTTGCTCTTCCCCTTGTTGACCACCTTCGTCCACCCTTGCTGGTTGGATGGGGTGGTAGAAGGGAGAAGGGCGTCCTCCCTCTGGGAGGACGGCCCTGGCTCGTGCTGCCTCTTGTCCGCCGCAAGCGGCGGTCGCAGGCGTTTCTCCGGCAAGAGCCGGTCTTCGATGCCTGCGAAGCAGGCTCTCGTGAAGGCCCTCTCCTCCATGATTACCTTGCGGATCATATCCTCAAGGTTTGAGGGGGTGGGGCCTTCAGCCGCAGGTCTCGGCTCGGCTTGATTTGGCCGGGCCGTGGCTTCAGCCAGCTTATGATGCAGCTGGCTGACCTCTGACTGCAGGCGATTGACTTTCGCCTGCAGCTGCCGCGTTTCATCAGTCGCCGTACGCTGCATCAGCTCACCGATGATGCCAAGCATGCTCGCGGCCCTGCATTTAAGGGACTTTTGGAAAGTCCCTTTCAGATTGGAGGACTTGGAGGCGATCTCCACGATCTCCTCCTTGTCTTCCTGAGCCATCTGCTCCAGCTCGGCCAGGGAGTGGTCCGAGTAGAGGACAGTGGACGCGCCGTACCCAGACCTAGCGCGGGCAGCGCACGTCCGTTGCTCTTTGGCAGCAACCCGCTCCTCCAGGTCTTGCTGGAGCTGCACCCGCCGAGCTAGATCCAACTGGCGTTGGGCGTCTGCGAGACCCACGTCGTGCGTGTCCGCGACTGTCGGCTTTTTGGCCTTGACCTTCTTTTTAGGCTTCCTCGTAGAGTCCGAGGAGCCTTCGGACCCTTCCTTCAGGAAGGCCCGCTTCCGCGATTCCTGGCGACCGCTAGCCGTCGAACCTGCGTCCGACTCCGACATGATGGACACGTTGTCAGTGTCCGACAACTCGTCCGCCCCGCAGAAGAAGCTAGCCGCAGACGGCGCGCGGCTTGACTTCGACGCTGTTGCGTCTTCGGGTTGGCCCTGAGAAGGGCCTTTTATAAAACGCCCAGAGGCGTCACGCGTTGGCTTTGGCATCATAGCCTCCGCAGGTGTCGTAGGTAACCGCAAGGTAAAGACTACGACGTCACAGTGCACTTTAGCCGATCACCGGTCTGCCACTCCGTTACGGTGGTCAGAACCGGGTCGTTGCCCGGGGAACGCGACGTGGACGCAAGCACTGTGGGGGGTTCCCCAACCTAACCTTTTTTTTTTTTTTTTTTTTTTTTTTTTTTTTTTTTTTTTTTTTTCGGGGGGGAAATCCTCATGGATACCCGGCCACGCGGGGGCGTGGCGCGGGTTATGCCGGACTCCTACCGGCTAAAACCCCCCCGGCACTCCCGCCTCGTCTATGAGGAGGAGGACTAGGGAACTGGCAGAGCCTTTACATCTAGTCCCCCTCAGACGACCGCCCGCCTTTACAGCGGGCCCTTCACGCCCCTCCCATTGGGAAGGGGCCCGGGAATGACCGCGAGTGCTCGGCCATTCCCGCTCCGCGATGGTGGCGAATAGTGCGGTGCAGGAGAAGGCGCCCCCGCGCCTGTCTCCCGCTATTCGCCACCAGGAGGGAGACGACGATCGTACAGTCGCCTTCTCCCTCCTCTCCTTCGCCTGCGGAGCGGCGCTGCGAGAGGGTCGTCCTCCCGCGCACGCTCCGCTGCCTCTTTCTGCGACATGACTTCCTCGCAGAAGGAGGCGAGCGCCGCCCAGGCCTCCTCGCTTCCCAGCATGGAGCTGACCACGCTGGGAAGCGACAGGTCCTGCCCAACCACCGCGACAAGACCGCGGCGCAGCTCGGACCAGGCGGGGCACACCTCGAGGGTGTGCTGTGCCGTGTCCTCCAGCGCGCCGCAATCGTGGCACGCCGGGGTTTCCTCCCTCCGGATTCGGTGCAGGTGGGATCCGAAGCACCCGTGGCCGGATAACACCTGCACCAGACGGAAAGAGAGGAAACCGTGGGACCGCTCGAGCCAGTCTGGCAGTACTGGCCCGAGCGCGTCCAACGTTCGACGGCCAAAAGCGGCAGCGGCGAGGTCCTCCGTCCAATGATGGACGATTGCCACCCTCGCCTCTCGCCGGACGGCCTCCCGCTCTTCCGCGGCGGGGTGCTCCCCGAGCGCCCTTCGCCGCGCCGTCCACTCGTAGACTCTGGCAAGCACCCACGCCTCGAGCTCCCAAGGAGGGGTGCCGGCCAGAGCGCACGCTGCCGCGAAGCCTACCGAGCGGTAGGCTCTCGCCACCCGGAGTGCAATGGCCCTTTGGGGCCTGCGGATGGCGGTGGCGTTCTCCCTCCTGTGGAGGGAGTCCGCCCAGATGGGAGCCCCATATAGGGCCATACTCTTTAGAATGCCGGCATACAATTGCCGGCATCGCGCCTTAGGCCCTCCCAGGTTCGGGAGGAGCCAGGAAAGGGCATCCGCGGCCTTCAGCAGGCGGGTCGACAGCGCGCTGAAGTGCGGGCCGAAGCGCCACCTGCTGTCGAGTATGAGGCCCAGATATTTCATCTGGGCCCTGACCGCGATTGTGACGCCCTCCACGACGATGTGGGCGTCAGGAGGGGTGCGCTGCCGAGGCCCGTGGAAGTACACGGCCTCGGTCTTATTCAGCGCCACCTTCAATCCTAGGCGGCGGATCCTTCCTGAGACTAAGGATCCGCCAGCCGAGGCCAGACTGGCCGCCTCCCTGTAATCCCTCCCCCGGGCAGTGAGAAGAGTGTCATCCGCATAGCAGATGACACTCGTGCCACGGAGGAGGGTTCCCCGCAGGAGCCAATCGAAGCCGATGTCCCACAGCAGGGGTCCTAGGACCGACCCCTGTGGGACACCGGACTCCGCGCCATACCGCCTAACTCTGGCCGTCTTGTCCACGAGGAGGACAGCTCGGTCCTCCAAGTAGCTGGCCAGGAGTTGGCGCAGATACTGAGGCACTCCGTGGTACCGGAGTGCCTCCAAGATTGTCGAGTGGGGGACGGAGTTGAACGCGTTGGCTATATCAAATGACACAGCCAACACTCCGTCCCCCGCCTCCACTGCCTCCCTCACTTGGCCCTTGAGCAGGGCCAAAGCATCGATAGTCGAACGCCCCCTCCGGAAACCGAATTGGGCGTCCGACAGGTCCGGCCCCACCAACCGCAAAAGGCCATTCAGCCGGGCGGCGACGATCCCCTCGAACAACTTTCCGACCTCATCGAGCAGAACGATGGGCCGGTATGCCGAGGGGGAGTCCGCCGGGCGTCCTTCCTTTCGGAGGAGGCATAGCTGCCCCTCCTTCCAGAGTTTCGGGAACCTCCCAGTCGTGAAGCACGCGCTGAAGAGGTCCCGAAATCTGTCCTCCATCTTGGAGGCGGCGATGGCCACCACCCGTGCGGGTACGCCGTCCGGTCCAGGGGCGGTCTTCTTCGCGCGGAGGCGAAGAGTCCCAGCGCGAAATTCCTCCACCGTGACCGGGGGGACTTCCTCCTCCGGCGGAGCCGCCTCCCGCGGTAGGTCCATCACTGGTGGGGTGAAGTCGGTCCTGCACGGAAACAGGGACCGGACCACCCCATCCAGCAATGCCGGCTCGAGGGTCTCCGTGAGTGGGGGACCAAAGGGGCGCAGTTTATTCCGCGCCGCCTTATACGGTCTCCCATACGGGTCCCTGTCGAGACCCTCCAGCATCTCGGCTCTCGCCAAGTCGTCGGCGGCGCACATTGCCGACCTGAGGACCGCCTTTGCCTCTACGTACGCGGCGTAGAGGCGATCCTCATTGGCCAGGTCTCGGGGGCGGCGCGGTCGACTCCGCGTGTAGGCCCTCCTGGCCGCCACGCAGGCGGCCCGAAGCCCCGCCAGTTCCGCCGACCACCAATAAACGGCGCGACGGGGGGGTGGGCGGCGAGACCGAGGCATGCTGAAGTTGCACACCTCGGTAAGAGACCCCCTCAGCTGGACCGCCGCGGCGTCCACGTCTAGGACTCTTGGCGAAGGCGCGAGCCAGTCCTGGAGGAGCGCCGCCTCCTCAGCGGCCTCCCTGTCCAGGCGGGTTAGAGCCCACCGTGGAAAGGGGGATTGGCCCGAGCGGACCATCCCCCGGGGGCTCTGGGTGGAGATGTCGAACCGCACATATCGGTGGTCCGACAAGGTCTCCACCATCTCCACCCGCCAGTTCACGACGCGGGCGGCTAGAACGGGGGTGGCAAACGAAACGTCGACCACTGACCCTCCCCGTTGCCGCACACACGTGTGGACTCTCCCTCGGTTTAGGAGGGACACCCCGGTCGAGGCCGCCCAAAATTCGACGGCACGACCCCGGACGTTGCAAGAGGCGGCCGGGTTGCCCCAGACCGCCGACTTAGCGTTCAGGTCGCCCAATACGGCGACCTGGCGCGGCGCCGCCCTCCCGACCACTGCGGTGAGGATTTCGAGAAAATTCTCGAAATCCGACAGAGGGCGGTTGGGTGAGAAATAGACGCCCACCAGGGCTATTTCTCCCCACGCGGCGGCCACGTATCCCGGTCCCCTCTCTAAGAGCGAGAGGGGAGGGGAGTCTGTGGAAGGCCGCGACACCAATGCCACCAAGCCGTCCCGATCACCTAGCCAACGACCAGGGACCGAGTACGGCTCGGCAACCACCGCCACGTCCACCAACCACTCAGCCATTGTCTGCATCAGCAGATCCTGGGCTGCTCTGCAGTGGTTGGTATTCGCCTGGAGGATGCGATGTTCGACCCTATCCATTACTCGGACATCACACCCCCCTCCTCCACGGCCGCCGATGTTTCCGGAACGGCGGTAGCAGTGGCAGGCTGGGTCGGTGCCTGCGCTTTGCCCTTCTTAGGGGGAGGATTGCAGTTCCTCCCCTTCATCACGTGGCCCGCTGGGCGGCCACTAGCGGCACACACCGCGCAGTGTGGCGTGGCGGCCTTGCAGGTGGCAGACTTGTGCCCGTCTTTGCCGCAGCGGTAGCAGCTCTCCGTCCTGTCCACCTTGGACGGACAGAGGGCCCGGGTGTGTCCCCAACCTAACCTTTTTTTTTTTTTTTTTTTGTTTTCGGGGGGGAAATCCTCATGGATACCCGGCCACGCGGGGGCGTGGCGCGGGTTATGCCGGACTCCTACCGGCTAAAACCCCCCCGGCACTCCCGCCTCGTCTATGAGGAGGAGGGGGACTAGGAAACCGGCAGAGCCTTTACGTCTAGTCCCCCTCAGACGATCGCCCGCCTTACAGCGGGCCCTTCACGCCCCTCCCTGTGGGGAGGGGCCCGGGAATGACCGCGAGTGCTCGGCCATTCCCGCTCCGCGATGGTGGCGAATAGTGCGGTGCAGGAGAGGGCGCCCCCGCGCCTGTCTCCCGCTATTCGCCACCAGGAGGGAGGCGACGGTCGTACAGTCGCCTTCTCCCTCCTCTTCTTCGCCTACGGAGCGGCGCTGCGAGAGGGTCGTCCTCCCGCGCACGCTCCGCTGCCTCCTTCTGCGACATGACTTCCTCGCAGAAGGAGGCGAGCGCCGCCCAGGCCTCCTCGCTTCCCAACATGGAGTTGACCACGCTGGGAAGCGACAGGTCCTGTCCAACCACCGCGATAAGACTGCGGCGCAGCTCGGACCAGGCGGGGCACACCTCGAGGGTGTGCTGTGCCGTGTCCTCCGGCGCGCCGCAGTCATGGCACGCCGGGGTTTCCTCCCTCCGAATCCGGTGCAGGTGGGATCCGAAGCATCCGTGGCCGGATAACACCTGCACCAGACGGAACGAGAGGAAACCGTGGGACCGCTCGAGCCAGTCTTGGAGTACTGGCCCGAGCGCGTCCAACGTTCGACGGCCAAAGGCGGCGGAGGCGAGGTCCTCCGTCCAATGATGGACGATTGCTGCCCTCGCCTCTCGCCGGACGGCCTCCCGCTCTTCCGCGGCAGGGTGCTCCCCGAGCGCCTTTCGCCGCGCCGTCCACTCGTACACTCTGGCGAGCACCCACGCCTCGAGCTCCCAAGGAGGGGTGCCGGCCAGAGCGCACGCCGCCGCAAAGAACCTTTTTTTTTTTTTTTTTTTTTTTTTTTTTTTTTTTTTTTTTTTTTTTTTTTTACGAGGGGAAATGCATTTACGCATCCCACCCGGGCCCGGGGGGGCCCAAGTGGGTATGTGGGACTACCGGGTGTTAGCCCGGACTACCCACTAAAACCCCTCGCTGTACCCTCTATGCCGCGTGTGTCGGGGACCCGGGTGGATGACGACACTTCCGCATCCCCGCCACGGCTCAGCCTTTGCAGGCCTCCTCTCTGGATGGTCTACAGGACCACCCACTCCGGCCGAGTGGCGCTGTGTTGGTACAGGTAACACAGCGCCCCCTCACGAGCCCCTGGACGGACGACAGGCACCCCCGTGCCTGCCGTCTTGGGCTCTGGGTACACGGTGACCACTATGATGTGGCCATCGCTTCCCCTGATGTCGTGGCCCCAGTGGCCGAGGGACGGGCAGGCTTTGGCGGGGCTTCGGCCCCAGCAGCCGCCCTCCTCTTCCTCCGTCTTGCCGGCGCAGGAGCGCAGGCCTTGCTCCCGAGTAGGTGGGCAGCGGGCTTGCTCTTCGCCGCGCACACTATGCAGTGCGGCGTGGCGGTACATCCCTCTCGCATATGCCCTGACTGCCCACATCGGAAGCAAGTGTTACTGCGGTCGGCCTCCGCGGTGCACTGTACCCTGACGTGCCCCACCTCGAGGCACCGGAAGCATCGCAAAGGCCGTGGCGGAAGCAGTTTGACCCGGGCCGACGACCATCCAATAAGGAGGCGGCCGGCACCGGTCACCCTGTCCGCGGCTCCGACAGGGCAACGAACGACTGTCGTGCCCGAGCTGGATCTGTCCCAGCGGATTTCCCCCACTTTGATGGACGTGGGCGGGCATTCACCACACTTGGCGATCGCCTGCACCACGTCCTCCGCGACGACGGAGTCATCCAGGCCCGAGATACGCAGCTCTGCGCATTTCTCGGGCCTGGACACAACGACACTATTCCCCCCGAGTATCAGCCGCAGCTTCTCGGCCAACAGGTCGGCCTTTTCCCCGCTTGTGGCCCCTGGAAGTTCCAGCATTCGGGCCCCCGTCGCGGTAACTCGCGAGCTGATGGCCGTTATGCCCATGCCTGCGATGTCCAGCTTGTTCCTCGCCTTAAGGAGGATATCCGCGTATGTCAGCCCCCGCGCTAGGGCTTCCGGCTGTAGTTTTAAGACCACAGCCGATGAGCGCGGGGGTCGCAGCTTCGGCTTCCGCGGTGGCTTGGGCTTAGAGGCCTTTGCCGCCGGTGCCGGGCCAGAGCGGGGCTTGGCTTTACGCCGCGTGACCGTGGTCCAGCCCTCCACTGGCCCCTCTGCAGGGGCCGCCGGGACAGGGTTAGTGGCCCGTTTCTTCTTTGCCTTGGCCCTCTTTCCCCCACCTGGAGTGGTGGGTTGGAGGGGTCCAAGGTCCACAGGTGCCGCAGGAGATGCGGACTCCCTTGCGGGGTTCCCTCTCCGGACTTCCGACAGGGCCCCGGGAGACGAGGCCAGCGGAGGGCGGAGGCGCTTCTCCGGAAGCAGTCTTCCCTCTAGTGCGGCCAGTCGACCGTCGACCAAGTTCCCCACCGTCTCAATTATAGAGCGCTTCAGCGACTCTAGCTCATACGGAGCGCTAGGGGGCGGTGGGGGGACAGTCACGCCCGAGTTCTGGGCCTGCCGCATGTCGTGGCGGAGATCCGCCAGCTCTCTGCGGAGCTCCTCTACTTCCGCCTTGAGGCGGGCGTTGCTGGCGGACAGCCTCCGAGAGTCCTCAGAGGCTGAGGTCAGGCTTAAGGCCTCCACTGCGTTTTTGATGGACGCGGCCGCATCCTTGAGGGCCCGGACGAACGTCCCCTTTAGGTTGCCGGACTTAGCGGCGACCTGGACGATCAGGTCCGCCTGCCGAAGCACCTGCTCCCTCAGGTCGCCCACCGTGGGCCCCTCGACTGCGTCCGGCACAAGTGCCGGCCGCAGGAGGCACGCCTCCCGTGCGGACTCCGCCACCTCCTTTTCGGCCTGGAGTACCATGGCCGCTCTTTCAGCGGCGCGCATCTCCGCTTTGGTCTTGGCCAGGCCGACGTACTCCCCTGTTGTGGGGGGCCTGCCTCTTCTTCTTGGGGGGGTAGGATCCCTCCCCTGGGGCTCGCAATGCTCGGACCGCTTCTTGAAACGCCCCTTGCTGTCCCTAACAGGGCCAGAGGGATTCCGGCTACTGCCGCCCCTCGCCGTCCTCGTCTTGGGAGCCTTTAGGGCCGGGCGTTCCTCTCTATCTGAGAGGCGATCCAGGCTCGTATCGTCGTCCGAATCATGCCAGGGGCGTTTCCGGTGTGAACCGTCGTCCCGCCCCCGACTGTGTGGTCTCGACAGTGCGGAGTCGTCGGTGTCGAACACCGACTCCACACTCTCATACCTCGTCTCATCCATGCGGCGGTAGGCCGCCTGCAAAAACTCCTTAGCAGAAGGAATCTCCCTCAAGTCTCCGCGTTCTTCGTCAGCCGTCGTTCCCAAATCCAAATGTTTGTCCAGTCCTTTGTTCCTGCCTGTGTCCGTCGTGTTGTGCTTGTCCGTCATTGTTTTTTTATTTAAATTTTCCATGTTATTCCCACGATTGTGGGGGAAATGGAGGTCCACCGGGACAGAGACCCCTGTATCCCGGTAACCCTTTGTACACCTGGGGGGCGGGAAGTACCCAGGGGGGGACCGCTAAGGGCTGGTTTGACGTCCCAGCCGCTCTTGCGAGCACCCGGCGCCACGGACCGCAGCGCCGAGATCTCCGGATTTTTTTAAGAGGTTTTCTCCTCGCAGCCCAGCCGGTTAAGGCCAGGCCCCCGGTCCCACCATCATTGGCCGCGAGACGTGTCCACGACACCTCAGGTGGGATTACGGGTTCGTCCGGCGGCGGCAAAAGCCGCGTGCACCTGGCACTGCACCGCACGAAACATACCGTCTCCTCTCGGCGACTTCCACTCATACATCACGCTTTCGCGGTTCATCCATCACCTTTGGAAAAGCACACACTCATTCATCCATCCTCTTTACCCTCCCCAACCCCTTACCCCTCCCAACCCCTGCGCCGCCCGCGCCGCGCTACAGTCCTCTCTGAAAGCAGAGAGGTACCGAGAACGGCGCGGGCGACGCATTACCCCCCGTCGCCGGTCTGCCCCCGACCCTCTCCGAAGAGAGTGAAAGAGGCAGACAAAACACGACTCCCAATGCCAGACTATCCGCCACCGTCGACCACCTCAACAGGGAAACTGAAGAGGTGGTCGGCGGTGCCCAGGGTGCACCACGAGGAGGTTGTCCGGCCTAGCACCCCCGCCGCAAAGAACCTTTTTTTTTTTTTTTTTTTTTTTTTTTTTTTACGTTGGAAAACCCTTTATGGGTTCCCTTCCGCCTCGGGAGAGGCAGAAGGGATATGTGGGAGTCCCCGAAGGTATACCCACTAAAAACCAACGCTGTACCCTCTGTGCCGCTTGTGTCGGGGACCCGGGTGGATGTGTTCACTTCCGCATCCCGACACGGCTTGGCCTTTGCGGGCCTCCGCTCTGGGTGGTCTAAGGGACCACCCACTCCGGCCGAGTGGCGCTGTGTTGGTACAGGTAACACAGCGCCCCCTCTCGAGCCCCTGAACGGGCGTCAGGCTCTCCCGTGCCTGACGCCTTAGGGCTCAGGAGACGCGAAGTTCACTGGGTGACCATCGCGTCTCCTACTTGTGCGGCTGTAGTAGCCGCAGGGCGGGCGGGCTTCGCCGGGGCCTTGGGCCCAGCAGTGCCCATCGCTTTCCTACCTCTGACCGGCGCAGGAGCGCAGGCCGGGCCTCCGAGCCTGTGGGCAGCTGGCCTGCTCGACGCCGCGCACACTATACAGTGCGGCGCGGCGGAGCATCCCTCGCTCTTGTGGCCCAGCTGCCCGCAACGGAAGCAAACCTGTCCTCTGTCTACCTCTGCGGTGCACTGCTCCCGTACGTGCCCTGCCTCTAGGCAACGGAAGCACCGCAGAGGTTTCATCGGCAGTAGTTTGACCCTGGCCGAGGACCACCCAACTTGAAGTCGGTCAGCCCCAGTCACCTTGACGGCCGCACCGACGGTACACCTTATTAAGACGGTGCCCACTCCGGATTTGTCCCTCCGGATCGCCCCCACCTTTATGGCGGAGGGCAGGCATTCACCAACTTTGGCGACCGCCTCCGCTATATCCGCCGCTTTGATCGAGTCGTCCAGGCCCGAGATACGCAGATCAGCGCACTTCTCGGGCCTGGACACTACGACGTCCTCAGCGCCCAGAACCTCCCGCATTTTTGCCGCGAGGAGGTCGGCCTTTTCCCCACTGTCGACCCCCGGGAGCTCTAGCAATCGAGCCCCGGTTACAGCCGTTCTGAACGTCACGGCTGGGATGCCGAGATCGGTCAGGTTGAACTGCCCTCTGGCTTTGAGGAACAGACTTTCATATGTTACCCCCTTGGCCGCCGCGTCCGGCTGCAGCTTAAGTGCTACAGCCGACGTGCGAGGGGGTCTCAGTCTCGGCTTCCTTGGCCTTTTTGGCTTTGCAGCCTGTACAGCCGGAGCGGGGCCGGGGCCAGGCTTGGCCTTCCGCCGAGTCACCACCGTCCAGCTCTCCGCTGACGCCTCTCCAGCCGGAGCTGGTAGAGCGGGGTTGGCCGGAGCGACCCGCTTCTTTTTCCCCTTTTTGGCCTTGGAAGGGCCAGTGTCGACGGGCGCCGGAGGGTTCTCCAGCTGCGCCACGGGGCTATCTCTAGCCAGGGGGGCTTCTCCCAACGAGGCCCTGGAAGTTGCGGCCAGCGGCGGACGCAGGCGCACCTCCGGCAAGAGCCTTCCCTCCAGCGCCTCTAGGCGGGCGTTAACCATCGTCCCCACCGCCTCAATTATGGAGCGCTTAAGCGTCTCCAGCTCAAGCGGAGCGATTGGAGGCGGCGGGGCACATGTCTGACTCGAGTTTTTCGCACTCCGGACCTCATTCCGAAGCGCTTCCAACTCACGGCGGAGTTCACCCAGTTCGGCCTTTAGGCCGAGATTCTTCTTGGCCGCTTTCTTTAGGTCGGCCGTCGAGTCCATCACCTTTTCACACAGCTCATACACAACATTGCCGATTCGCCGCAAAGAACCTAACCTAACCTAACCTAACCTTTTTTTTTTTTTTTTTTTTTTTTTTTTTTTTTTTTTTTTTTTTTGTTTTCGGGGGGGAAATCCTCATGGATACCCGGCCACGCGGGGGCGTGGCGCGGGTTATGCCGGACTCCTACCGGCTAAAACCCCCCCGGCACTCCCGCCTCGTCTATGAGGAGGAGGACTAGGGAACTGGCAGAGCCTTTACATCTAGTCCCCCTCAGACGACCGCCCGCCTTTACAGCGGGCCCTTCACGCCCCTCCCATTGGGAAGGGGCCCGGGAATGACCGCGAGTGCTCGGCCATTCCCGCTCCGCGATGGTGGCGAATAGTGCGGTGCAGGAGAAGGCGCCCCCGCGCCTGTCTCCCGCTATTCGCCACCAGGAGGGAGACGACGATCGTACAGTCGCCTTCTCCCTCCTCTCCTTCGCCTACGGAGCGGCGCTGCGAGAGGGTCGTCCTCCCGCGCACGCTCCGCTGCCTCCTTCTGCGACATCACTTCCTCGCAGAAGGAGGCGACTGCCGCCCAGGCCTCCTCGCCTTCCAGCATAGAGCTGACCACGCTGGGAAGCGACAGGTCCAGCCCAACCACCGCGATAAGATTGCGGCGCAGTTCGGACCAGGCGGGGCACACCTCGAGGGTGTGCTGTGCCGTGTCCTCCGGCGCGCCGCAATCGTGGCACGCCGGGGTTTCCTCCCTCCGGATTCGGTGCAGGTGGGATCCGAAGCATCCGTGGCCAGATAACACCTGCACCAGACGGAAGGAGAGGAAACCGTGGGACCGCTCGAGCCAGTCCTGTAGTACTGGCCCGAGAGCGTCCAGCGTTCGACGGCCAAAGGCGGCGGAGGCGAGGTCCTCCGTCCAATGGTGGACGATTGCTGCTCTCGCCTCTCGCCGGACGGCCTCCCGCTCTTCCGCGGCGGGGTGCTCCCCGAGCGCCCTTCGCCGCGCCGTCCACTCGTAGACTCTGGCAAGCACCCACGCCTCGAGCTCCCAAGGAGGGGTGCCGGCCAGAGCGCACGCTGCCGCGAAGCCTACCGAGCGGTAGGCTCTCGCCACCCGGAGTGCAATGGCCCTTTGGGGCCTGCGGATGGCGGTGGCGTTCTCCCTCCTGTGGAGGGAGTCCGCCCAGATGGGAGCCCCATATAGGGCCATACTCTTTAGAATGCCGGCATACAATTGCCGGCATCGCGCCTTAGGCCCTCCCAGGTTCGGGAGGAGCCAGGAAAGAGCATCCGCGGCCTTCAGCAGGCGGGTCGACAGCGCGCTGAAGTGCGGGCCGAAGCGCCACCTGCTGTCGAGTATAAGGCCCAGATATTTCATCTGGGCCCTGACCGCTATGGTGACGCCCTCCACGACAATGTGGGCGTCAGGAGGGATGCGCTGCCGAGGCCCGTGGAAGAACACGGCCTCGGTCTTGTTAAGCGCCACTTTCAATCCTAGGCGGCGGATCCTTCCTGAGACCAGGGATCCGCCAGCCGAGGCTAGACTGGCCGCCTCCTTGTAGTCCCTCCCCCGGGCCGTGAGAAGAGTGTCATCCGCATAGCAGATGACACTCGTGCCACGGAGGAGGGTTCCCCGCAGGAGCCAATCGAAACCGATGTTCCACAGCAGGGGTCCTAGGACCGACCCCTGTGGAACACCGGACTCCGCGCCATACCGCCTAACTGTTGCCGTCTTATCTACAAGGAGGACAGCTCGGTCCTCCAGGTAGCTGGCCAAGAGTTGGCGCAAGTACTGAGGCACTCCGTGGTACCGGAGTGCCTCCAAGATTGTCGAGTGGGGGACGGAGTTGAATGCGTTGGCTATATCAAATGACACAGCCAACACTCCGTCCCCTGCCTCCACTGCCTCCCTCACTTGGCCCTTGAGTAGGGCCAACGCATCGATCGTCGAACGCCCCCTCCGGAAACCGAATTGGGCGTCCGACAGGTCCGGCCCCACCAACCGCAGGAGGCCATTTAGCCGGGCGGCGACGATCCCCTCGAACAACTTACCGACCTCATCGAGCAGAACGATGGGCCGGTATGCCGAGGGGGAGTCCACCGGGCGTCCCTCCTTTCGGAGGAGGCATAGCTGCCCCTCCTTCCAGAGTTTCGGGAACCTCCCAGTCGTGAAGCACGCGCTGAAGAGGTCCCGAAATCTGTCCTCCATCTTGGAGGCGGCGATGGCCACCACCCGTGCGGGCACGCCGTCCGGTCCAGGGGCGGTCTTCTTCGCGCGGAGGCGAAGTGTCCCCGCGCGAAATTCCTCCACCGTGACCGGGGGGACTTCCTCCTCCGGCGGAGCCGCCTCCCGCGGAGGGTCCATCACTGGTGGGGTGAAGTCGGTCCTGCACGGAAACAGGGACCGGACCACCCCATCCAGCAATGCCGGCTCGAGGGTCTCCGTGAGTGGGGGACCAAAGGGGCGCAGTTTATTCCGCGCCGCCTTATACGGTCTCCCATACGGGTCCCTGTCGAGACCCTCCAGCATCTCGGCTCTCGCCGAGTCGTCGGCGGCGCACATTGCCGACCTGAGGACCGCCTTTGCCTCTACGTACGCGGCGTAGAGGCGACCCTCATTGGCCAGGTCTCGGGGGCGGCGCGGTCGACTCCGCGTGTAGGCTCTCCTGGCCGCCACGCAGGCGGCCCGAAGCCCCGCCAGTTCCGCCGACCACCAATAAACGGCGCGACGGGGGGGTGGGCGGCGAGACCGAGGCATGCTGAAGTTGCACACCTCGGTAAGAGACCCCCTCAGCTGGACCGCCGCGGCGTCCACGTCCAGGACTCTTGGCGAAGGCGCGAGCCAGTCCTGGAGGAGCGCCGCCTCCTCAGCGGCCTCCCTGTCCAGGCGGGTGAGAGCCCACCGTGGAAAGGGGGATTGGCCCGAGCGGACCATCCCCCGGGGGCTCTGGGTGGAGATGTCGAACCGCACATATCGGTGGTCCGACAAGGTCTCCACCATCTCCACCCGCCAGTTCACGACGCGGGCGGCTAGAACGGGGGTGGCAAACGAAACGTCGACCACTGACCCTCCCCGTTGCCGCACACACGTGTGGACTCTCCCTCGGTTTAGGAGGGACACCCCGGTCGAGGCCGCCCAAAATTCGACGGCACGACCCCGGACGTTGCAAGAGGCGGCCGGGTTGCCCCAGACCGCCGACTTAGCGTTCAGGTCGCCCAATACGGCGACCTGGCGCGGCGCCGCCCTCCCGACCACTGCGGAGAGGATTTCGAGAAAATTCTCGAAATCCGACAGAGGGCGGTTGGGTGAGAAATAGACGCCCACCAGGGCTATTTCTCCCCACGCGGCGGCCACGTATCCCGGTCCCCTCTCTAAGAGCGAGAGGGGAGGGGAGTCTGTGGAAGGCCGCGACACCAATGCCACCAAGCCGTCCCGATCACCTAGCCAACGACCAGGGACCGAGTACGGCTCGGCAACCACCGCCACGTCCACCAACCACTCAGCCATTGTCTGCATCAGCAGATCCTGGGCTGCTCTGCAGTGGTTGGTATTCGCCTGGAGGATGCGATGTTCGACCCTATCCATTACTCGGACATCACACCCCCCTCCTCCACGGCCGCCGATGTTTCCGGAACGGCGGTAGCAGTGGCAGGCTGGGTCGGTGCCTGCGCTTTGCCCTTCTTAGGGGGAGGATTGCAGTTCCTCCCCTTCATCACGTGGCCCGCTGGGCGGCCACTAGCGGCACACACCGCGCAGTGTGGCGTGGCGGCCTTGCAGGTGGCAGACTTGTGCCCGTCTTTGCCGCAGCGGTAGCAGCTCTCCGTCCTGTCCACCTTGGACGGACAGAGGGCCCGGGTGTGTCCGACTCCGAAGCACTTGTAGCAGCGCAGAGGCTGATCTACAAGTGCCTTGACCGCACCCGAGCTAAAGCCGACGGCAAGCCGTCCCTTGGCGACGACAACTTTGGCAGCGGCGACTGGGCACTGAACGCGAATTGTGCCCATGCCGCCGCGGCCGGGTCTGATGTCCCGGCCTTGCACCGCTGCGACGTCACAGCCCCCAATAGCTGCGACCGCCGCCACCACCTCCTCTTTGGTGACCGAATCGTCCAGATCGGTCACCTCTAAGGTGGCAGACTTTACGGGCCTGCCCACCTTGGCCACGCCCGCGATGACCTCTTGCAGCTTGGTCGCAAAGAGGTCCGCGTTGGCGCTGCCCTGAGCCCCAGGGAACTCGAAGAGTCGAGCCCCGGCCTGGGTCCGGCGGCACGTGACTGTGCCCATCCCCAATTGGGTGGGATCGACGTTTGTACGCGCCCGCTTTATCACGGTCGCGTAAGTCTCTCCCCGCTCCGCAGCCTCCTTGGTGAGCGTCACCACGACGGCTGCGGTTTTAGGAGGAACGAGGTTCTTCTTTTCTCCGGCGGGGGCCCTTTTTCCTGCGGGAGCAGCGGTGGCGGGCTTGGGGGCCGACTTTTTCCCCTTCCCCTTCCCCTTTCCCTTGCCTGTCGTCTGAGACGAGGCAGGGGGGGTTTTAGCAGGGGCGGCAGGGGCGGCCGCTGCCTTCTTCTTGGCCTTGCCCTTCCCCTTGCTGACCACCTCCGTCCACTCTCGCTGGTTGGATGGGGTGGTGGAAGGGAGAAGAGCGTCCTCCCTCTGGGAGGACGGCCCCGGCTCGCTTTGCCTCTTGTCGGCCGCAAGCGGCGGTCGCAGGCGTTTCTCCGGCAAGAGCCGGTCTTCGATCCCTGCGAAGCAGGCTCTTGTGAAGGCCCTCTCCTCCATAATGACCTTGCGGATCATATCCTCAAGGTTTGAGGGATCGGGGCCTTCAGCCGCTGGTCTTGGCTCGGCTTGATTAGGCCGGGCCGTGGCTTCAGCCAGCTTCTGATGCAGCTGGCTGACCTCTGACTGCAGGCGATTGACTTTGGCCTGCAGCTGCCGCGTTTCGTCAGTGGCCTTGCGCTGAATCAACTCCCCGACGATGCCGCGCATGCTCGCGGCCCTACATTTAAGGGACTTTTGGAAAGTCCCTTTTAGGTTGGAGGACTTGGAGGCGATCTCCACAATCTCCTCTTGGTCCTCCTGAGCCATCTGCTCCAGCTCGGCCAAGGAGTGGTCCGAGTAGAGGACAGTGGACGCGCCATACCCGGACTTTGCCCGAGCGGCGCACGTCCGTTGCTCTTTGGCAGCAACCCGCTCTTCCAGGTCTTGCTGGAGCTGCACCCGCCGAGCCAGGTCTAACCGGCGTTGAGCGTCTGCAAGACCCACGTCGTGCGTGTCCGCGACTGTCGGCTTTTTGGCCTTCGCTTTCTTTTTTGGCTTCCTCGTAGAGTCCGAGGAGCCTTCGGACTTTTCCTTCAGGAAGGCCCGCTTCCGCGATTCTTGGCGACCGCTCGCCGTCGAACCTCCGTCCGACTCTGACATAATGGACACGTTGTCCGTATCCGACAACTCGTCCGCCCCGCAAAAGAAGCTAGCCGCAGAAGGCGCGCGGCTGGACTTCGACGCGTCTGCGTCTTCGGGTTGGCCCTGAGAAGGGCCTTTTATAAAACGCCCAGAGGCGTCACGCGTTGGCTTTGGCATCATAGCCTCCGCAGGTGTCGTAGGCCCTCCTGGCCGCCACGCAGGCGGCCCGAAGCCCCGCCAGTTCCACCGACCACCAATAAACGGCGCGACGGGGGGGTGGGCGGCGAGACCGAGGCATGCTGGAGTTGCACACCTCGGTCAGAGACCCCCTCAGCTGGACCGCTGCGGCGTCCACGTCCAGGACTCTAGGAGAAGGCGTGAGCCAGTCCTGGAGGAACGCCGCCTCCTCAGCGGCCTCCCTGTCCAGGCGGGTGAGAGCCCATCGTGGAAAGGGGGATTGGCCCGACCGGACCATCCCCCGGGGGCTCTGGGTGGAGATGTCGAACCGCACATATCGGTGGTCCGACAAGGACTCCACCATCTCCACCCGCCAGTTCACGATGCGGGCGGCTAGAACGGGGGTGGCAAACGAAACGTCGACCGCTGACCCTCCCCGTTGCCGCACACACGTGTGGACTGTCCCTCGGTTTAGGAGGGACACACCGGTTGAGGCCGCCCAAAATTCCACGGCACGACCCCTGACGTTGCAAGAGGTGGCCGGGTTGCCCCAGGCCACCGACTTGGCGTTCAGGTCGCCCAATAAAGCGACCTGGCGCGGCGCCGACCTCCCGACCACTGCGGTGAGGATTTCGAGAAAATTCTCGAAATCCGACAGAGGGCGGTTTGGGGAGAAATAGACCCCCACAAGGGCGATATCTCCCCACGCGGCGGCCACGTATCCCGGTCCCCTCTCTAAAAGCGAGAGGGGAGGGGAGTCTGTGGAAGACCGCGACACCAATGCCACCAAGCCGTCCCGATCACCCAGCCAACGGCCAGGGACCGAGTACGGCTCGGCAACCACCGCCACGTCCACCAACCACTCAGCCATAGTCTGCATCAGCAGATCCTGGGCTGCTCTGCAGTGGTTGGTGTTCGCCTGGAGGATGCGATGTTGGACCCTATCCATCAATGGACATCACACCCCCTTCCTCCACGGCCGCCGAAGTTTCGGGAACGGCGGTAGCAGCGGCAGGCTGGGTCGGCGCCTGCGCTTTGCCCTTCTTAGGGGGAGGATTACAGTTCCTCCCCTTCATCACGTGGCCCGCTGGACGGCCACTAGCGGCACACACCGCGCAGTGCGGCGTAGCAGCCTTGCAGGAGGCGGACTTGTGCCCGTCCTTGCCGCAGCGGTAGCAGCTGTCCGTCCTATCAACCTTGGACGGACAGAGGGCCCGGGTGTGTCCTACTCCGAAGCACTTGTAGCAGCGCAGAGGCTGATCTACAAGTGCCTTGACTGCACCCGAGCTAAAGCCGACGGCAAGCCGTCCCTTGGCGAGGACAACTTTGGCGGCGGCGACTGGGCACTCGAGGCGAATGGTGCCCATGCCGCCGCGGCCGGGTCTGATATCCCGGCCTTGCACCGCTGCGACGTCACAGCCCCCTATTGCTGCGACCGCCGCCACCACCTCCTCTTTGGTGACCGAATCGTCCAAATCGGTCACCTCTAAGGTCGCAGACTTTACGGGCCTGCCCACCTTGGCCACGTCCGCGATGACCTCCTGCAACTTGGTCGCAAAGAGGTCCGCGTTGGCGCTGCCCTGAGCCCCAGGGAACTCGAAAATTCGAGCCCCGGCCTGGGTCCGGCGGCACGAGACTGTGCCGATCCCCAGTTGGGTGGGATCAGCGTTGGTACGCGCCCGTTTCATAACGGACGCGTACGTCACCCCCCGCTCCTCAGCCTCCGCGGTGAGCGTCACCACGACGGCTGCGGTCTTAGGAGGAACGAGGTTCCTCCTTGTGCCAGCGGGGCCCGTTTTGGCTGCGGGAGCAGCGGTGGCGGGCTTGGGGGCCGACTTCTTACCCTTCCCCTTCCCCTTTCCCTTGCCCGTCGGCTGAGACGGGCCAGGGGGAGTGGTGACGGGGACGGCGGGGGCGGCCGCTGCCTTCTTCTGGGCCTTGCTCTTCCCCTTGTTGACCACCTTCGTCCACCCTTGCTGGTTGGATGGGGTGGTAGAAGGGAGAAGGGCGTCCTCCCTCTGGGAGGACGGCCCTGGCTCGTGCTGCCTCTTGTCCGCCGCAAGCGGCGGTCGCAGGCGTTTCTCCGGCAAGAGCCGGTCTTCGATGCCTGCGAAGCAGGCTCTCGTGAAGGCCCTCTCCTCCATGATTACCTTGCGGATCATATCCTCAAGGTTTGAGGGGGTGGGGCCTTCAGCCGCAGGTCTCGGCTCGGCTTGATTTGGCCGGGCCGTGGCTTCAGCCAGCTTATGATGCAGCTGGCTGACCTCTGACTGCAGGCGATTGACTTTCGCCTGCAGCTGCCGCGTTTCATCAGTCGCCGTACGCTGCATCAGCTCACCGACGATGCCAAGCATGCTCGCGGCCCTGCATTTAAGGGACTTTTGGAAAGTCCCTTTCAGGTTGGAGGACTTGGAGGCGATCTCCACGATCTCCTCCTTGTCTTCCTGAGCCATCTGCTCCAGCTCGGCCAGGGAGTGGTCCGAGTAGAGGACAGTGGACGCGCCATACCCGGACTTTGCCCGAGCGGCACACGTCCGTTGCTCTTTGGCAGCAACCCGCTCCTCCAGGTCTTGCTGGAGCTGCACCCGCCGAGCCAGGTCCAACTGGCGTTGAGCGTCAGCGAGACCCACGTCATGCGTGTCCGCGACTGTCGACTTTTTGGCTTTAACCTTCTTCTTAGGCTTCCCCGTAGAGTCCGAGGAGCCTTCGGACCTTTCTTTCAGAAAGGCCCGCTTACGCGATGCCTGGCGACCGCTCGCCGTCGAACCCGCGTCCGACTCTGACATAATGGACACGTTGTCAGTGTCCGACAACTCGTCCGCCCCGCAAAAGAAGCTAGCCGCAGAAGGCGCGCGGCTGGACTTCGACGCGTCTGCGTCTTGGGGTTGGCCCTGAGAAGGGCCTTTTGTAAAACGCCCAGTGGCGTCACGCGATGGCTTTGGCATCATAGCCTCCGCAGGTGTCGTAGGTAACCGCAAGGTAAAGACTACGACGTCACAGTGCACTTTAGCCGATCACCGGTCTGCCACTCCGTTACGGTGGTCAGAACCGGGTCGTTGCCCGGGGAACGCGACGTGGACGCAAGCACTGTGGGGGGTTCCCCTCCCCAACCTAACCTTTTTTTTTTTTTTTTTTGTTTTCGGGGGGGAAAATCCTCATGGATACCCGGCCACGCGGGGGCGCGGCACGGGTTATGCCGGACTCCTACCGGCTAAAAACCCCCCCGGCACTCCCGCCTCGTCCATGAGGAGGGGGACTAGGAAACCGGCAAAGCCTTTACGTCTAGTCCCCCTCAGACGATCGCCCGCCTTACAGCGGGCCCTTCACGCCACTCCCTGTGGGGAGGGGCCCGGGAATGACCGCGAGTGCTCGGTCATTCCCGCCCGACGGGGGTGGCGAATAGTGCGGTGCGGGAGAAGGCGCCCCCGCGCCTGACTCCCGCTATTCACCACCAGGAGGGAGACGACGATCGTACAGTCGCCTTCTCCCTCCTCTCCTTCGCCTACGGAGCGGCGCTGCGAGAGGATCGTCCTCCCGCGCACGCTCCGCTGCCTCCTTCTGCGACATGACTTCCTCGCAGAAGGAGGCGAGCGCCGCCCAGGCCTCCTCGCTTCCCAACATGGAGTTGACCACGCTGGGAAGCGACAGGTCCTGTCCAACCACCGCGATAAGACTGCGGCGCAGCTCGGACCAGGCGGGGCACACCTCGAGGGTGTGCTGTGCCGTGTCCTCCGGCGCGCCGCAGTCGTGGCACGCCGGGGTTTCCTCCCTCCGAATCCGGTGCAGGTGGGATCCGAAGCATCCGTGGCCGGATAACACCTGCACCAGACGGAACGAGAGGAAACCGTGGGACCGCTCGAGCCAGTCTTGGAGTACTGGCCCGAGCGCGTCCAACGTTCGACGGCCAAAGGCGGCGGAGGCGAGGTCCTCCGTCCAATGATGGACGATTGCTGCCCTCGCCTCTCGCCGGACGGCCTCCCGCTCTTCCGCGGCAGGGTGCTCCCCGAGCGCCTTTCGCCGCGCCATCCACTCGTACACTCTGGCGAGCACCCACGCCTCGAGCTCCCAAGGAGGGGTGCCGGCCAGAGCGCACGCCGCCGCAAAGCCTACCGAGCGGTAGGCCCTCGCCACCCGCAGTGCAATGGCCCTTTGTGGCCTGCGAATGGCGGTGGCGTTCTCCCTCCTGTGGAGGGAGTCTGCCCAGATGGGGGCCCCGTAAAGAGCCATGCTCTTCAAGATGCCGGCATACAAGAGCCGGCATCGCGCCTTAGGCCCTCCCAAGTTCGGGAGGAGCCACGAGAGGGCATCCGCGGCCTTCAGCAGGCGGGTCGACAACGCGCTGAAGTGCGGGCCGAAGCGCCACCTGCTGTCGAGTATAAGGCCCAGATATTTCATCTGGGCCCTGACTGCGATGGTGACGCCCTCCACAACAATGTGGGCGTCAGGAGGGATGCGCTGCCGAGGCCCGTGGAAGAACACGGCCTCGGTCTTGTTCAGCGCCACCTTCAATCCTAGGCGGCGGATCCTTCCTGAGACTAAGGATCCGCCAGCCGAGGCCAGACTGGCCGCCTCCCTGTAGTTCCTCCCCCGGGCAGTGAGGAGAGTGTCATCCGCGTAGCAGATGACACTCGTGCCACGAAGGAGGGTTCCCCGCAGGAGCCAATCGAAGCCGATGTTCCACAGCAGGGGTCCTAGGACCGACCCCTGTGGGACACCGGACTCCGCGCCATACCGCCTAACTCTGGCCGTCTTGTCTACAAGGAGGACTGCTCGGTCCTCCAAGTAGCTGGCCAAGAGTTGGCGCAAGTAATGAGGCACTCCGTGGTACCGGAGCGCCTCCAAGATTGTCGAGTGGGGGACGGAGTTGAACGCGTTGGCTATATCAAATGACACAGCCAACACTCCGTCCCCTGCCTCCACTGCCTGCTTCACTTGACCCTTGAGCAAGGCCAACGCATCGATCGTCGAACGCCCCCTCCGGAAACCGAATTGGGCGTCCGACAGGTCCGGCCCCACAAACCGCAGGAGGCCATTTAGCCGGGCGGCGACGATCCCCTCGAACAACTTTCCGACCTCATCGAGCAGAACGATGGGCCGGTATGCCGAGGGGGAGTCCGCCGGTCGTCCCTCCTTTCGAAGGAGGCACAATTGCCCCTCCTTCCAAATTTTCGGGAACCTCCCAGTCGTGAAACACGCACTGAAGAGGTCCCGAAACCTCTCCTCCATCTTGGAGGCGGCGATGGCCACCACCCGTGCGGGCACCCCATCGGGTCCAGGGGCGGTCTTCTTCGCGCGGAGGCGAAGTGTCCCCGCGCGAAATTCCTCCACCGTGACCGGGGGGACTTCCTCCTCCGGCGGGGCCGCCTCCCGCGGAGGGTCCATCACTGGTGGGGTGAAGTCGGTCCTGCACGGAAACAGGGACCGGACCACCCCATCCAGCAATGCCGGCTCGAGGGTCTCCGTCAGTGGGGGACCAAAGGGGCGCAGTTTATTCCGCGCCGCCTTATACGGTCTCCCATACGGGTCCCTGTCGAGACCCTCCAGCATCTCGGCTCTCGCCGAGTCGTCGGCGGCGCACATTGCCGACCTGAGGACCGCCTTTGCCTCTACGTACGCGGCGTAGAGGCGATCCTCATTGGCCAGGTCTCGGGGGCGGCGCGGTCGACTCCGCGTGTAGGCCCTCCTGGCCGCCACGCAGGCGGCCCGAAGCCCCGCCAGTTCCGCCGACCACCAATAAACGGCGCGACGGGGGGGTGGGCGGCGAGACCGAGGCATGCTGAAGTTGCACACCTCGGTAAGAGACCCCCTCAGCTGGACCGCCGCGGCGTCCACGTCCAGGACTCTTGGCGAAGGCGCGAGCCAGTCCTGGAGGAACGCCGCCTCCTCGGCGGCCTCCCTGTCCAGGCGGGTGAGAGCCCATCGTGGAAAGGGGGATTGGCCCGAGCGGACCATCCCCCGGGGGCTCTGGGTGGAGATGTCGAACCGCACATATCGGTGGTCCGACAAAGTCTCCACCATCTCCACCCGCCAGTTCACGACGCGGGCGGCTAGCACGGGGGTGGCAAACGAGACGTCTACCACTGACCCTCCCCGTTGCCGCACACACGTTTGGACAGTCCCTCGGTTTAAGAGGGACACACCGGTCGAGGCCGCCCAAAATTCCACGGCACGACCCCTGACGTTGCAAGAGGTGGCCGGGTTGCCCCAGGCCACCGACTTGGCGTTCAGGTCGCCCAATAAAGCGACCTGGCGCGGCGCCGCCCTCCCGACCACTGCGGTGAGGATTTCGAGAAAATTCTCGAAATCCGACAGAGGGCGGTTTGGGGAGAAATAGACCCCCACAAGGGCGATATCTCCCCACGCGGCGGCCACGTATCCCGGTCCCCTCTCTAAAAGCGAGAGGGGAGGGGAGTCTGTGGAAGACCGCGACACCAATGCCACCAAGCCGTCCCGATCACCCAGCCAACGGCCAGGGACCGAGTACGGCTCGGCAACCACCGCCACGTCCACCAACCACTCAGCCATAGTCTGCATCAGCAGATCCTGGGCTGCTCTGCAGTGGTTGGTGTTCGCCTGGAGGATGCGATGTTGGGCCCTATCCATCAATGGACATCACACCCCCTTCCTCCACGGCCGCCGAAGTTTCGGTAACGGCAGTTGTAGCGGCAGGCTGGGTCGGCGCCTGCGCTTTGCCCTTCTTAGGGGGAGGATTGCAATTCCTCCCCTTCATCACGTGGCCCGCTGGGCGGCCACTAGCTGCACACACCGCGCAGTGTGGCGTGGCGGCCTTGCAGGAGGCGGACTTGTGCCCGTCCTTGCCGCAGCGGTAGCAGCTGTCCGTCCTATCAACCTTGGACGGACAGAGGGCCCGGGTGTGTCCAACTCCGAAGCACTTGTAGCAGCGCAGAGGCTGATCTACAAGTGCCTTGACTGCACCCGAGCTAAAACCGACGGCAAGCCGTCCCTTGGCGAGGACAACTTTGGCGGCGGCGACTGGGCACTCGAGGCGCATGGTGCCCATGCCGCCGCGGCCGGGTCTGATATCCCGGCCTTGCACCGCTGCGACGTCACAACCCCCTATTGCTGCGACCGCCGCCACCACCTCCTCTTTGGTGACCGAATCGTCCAGATCGGTCACCTCTAAGGTCGCAGACTTTACGGGCCTGCCCACCTTGGCCACGTCCGCGATGACCTCCTGCAACTTGGTCGCAAAGAGGTCCGCGTTTGCGCTGCCCTGAGCCCCAGGGAACTCGAAAATGCGAGCCCCAGCCTGGGTCCGGCGGCACGAGACTGCGCCGATCCCCAGTTGGGTGGGATCAGCGTTGGTACGCGCCCGTTTCATCACGGACGCGTACGTCACCCCCCGCTCCTCAGCCTCCTTGGTGAGCGTCACCACGACGGCTGCGGTTTTAGGAGGAACGAGGTTCTTCTTTTGACCGGCGGGGGCCCTTTTTGCTGCGGGAGCAGCGGTGGCGGGCTTGGGGGCCGACTTTTTCCCCTTCCCCTTCCCCTTTCCCTTGCCTGTCGTCTGAGACGAGCCAGGGGGGGTAATTGCAGGGACGGCAGGGGCGGCAGGGGCGGCCGCTGCCTTCTTCTTGGCCTTGCCCTTCCCCTTGCTGACCACCTTCGTCCACCCTTGCTGGTTGGATGGGGTGGTAGAAGGGAGAAGGGCGTACTCCCTCTGGGAGGACGGCCCTGGCTCGTGCTGCCTCTTGTCCGCTGCAAGCGGCGGTCGCAGGCGTTTCTCCGGCAAGAGCCGGTCTTCGATGCCTGCGAAGCAGGCTCTCGTGAAGGCCCTCTCCTCCATGATTACCTTGCGGATCATATCCTCAAGGTTTGAGGAGGTGGGGCCTTCAGCCGCAGGTCTCGGCTCGGCTTGGTTTGGCCGGGCCGTGGCTTCAGCCAGCTTCTGATGCAGCTGGCTGACCTCTGACTGCAGGCGATTGACTTTCGCCTGCAGCTGCCGCGTTTCGTCAGTGGCCTTGCGCAGAATCAATTCCCCGACGATGCCGCGCATGCTCGCGGCCCTACATTTAAGGGACTTTTGGAAAGTCCCTTTTAGGTTGGAGGACTTGGAGGCGATCTCCACGATCTCCTCTTGGTCCTCCTGAGCCATCTGCTCCAGCTCGGCCAGGGAGTGGTCCGAGTACAGGACAGTGGACGCGCCATACCCGGATTTTGCCCGAGCGGCGCACGTCCGTTGCTCTTTGGCAGCAACCCGCTCCTCCAGGTCTTGCTGGAGCTGCACCCGCCGAGCTAGATCCAACTGGCGTTGGGCGTCTGCGAGACCCACATCGTGCGTGTCCGCGACTGTTGTCTTCTTGGCCTTTACCTTCTTTTTAGGCTTCCCCGTAGAGTCCGAGGAGCCTTCGGACCTTTCTTTCAGAAAGGCCCGCTTACGCGATTCCTGGCGACCGCTCGCCGTCGAACCTGCGTCCGACTCCGACATAATGGACACGTTATCAGTGTCTGACAAGTTGTCCGCCCCGCAAAAGAAGCTAGCCGCAGAAGGCGCGCGGCTGGACTTCGACGCGTCTGCGTCTTGGGGTTGGCCCTGAGAAGGGCCTTTTGTAAAACGCCCAGTGGCGTCACGCGATGGCTTTGGCATCATAGCCTCCGCAGGTGTCGTAGGTAACCGCAAGGTAAAGACTACGACGTCACAGTGCACTTTAGCCGATCACCGGTCTGCCACTCCGTTACGGTGGTCAGAACCGGGTCGTTGCCCGGGGAACGCGACGTGGACGCAAGCACTGTGGGGGGTTCCCCCCCCAACCTAACCTAACCTAACCTAACCTAACCAACATCTAAACCTAAACCTGACTGACCGACCGACCGACCGATCTTCTTTCCGAGGAGTGGCCAACTGGCCAACTAAGGACAGGTCATTACGCAACAATTGTTTTAGAGGATCGAAAAACAGTTACTGCAGATTGGTAAACTTACAAATACAATTGCTTGCCATTTGTCTTGGAAGAAGTTCGGGAGAAACGACCTCGCAGTAGTGTTACGCTGCATTACCGTAAATATATCCGATCACTTTATCGACATCGGATATCCGCGTTAACCATCAAGATCGGCCAGTATACGTGATGCAGCGTTATACGAGCCTACCGGAGCGGTGATTGGTGCCGCGGTGGCTTCGGGTCCCCCCGTCTCGACTCGGGTCGATCCGGCGCGTCGCCTCACACAGCGAAGGGCGGCCGCGGCCGGCGCTCGCGCCGGCCCGCGGCCAGTCATCGTAATGACTCGAGTCGTAACTCTGACCAGCTCTGACGAAGCACTCGCCAACGGGACGCTATTGTTCCACGCGCTTAGTATTCTATCTTCTTATATAGTAATTGAGACAGTTCACGGCGATATCCTAGTTTTCAACCGTGTTCTAAATACAGGCTTACTTCGACCCCATAATTGGGGTCCTAAGACCGGACTTAAGAAAACCATTACACTTCACGCTACGCGGCTGTGGCCGTGCTTAACTGCTGCTTGGCTGCTTCCTGCTTGGGCTGGTTAACAGCCCCGACGCCTTCGCCACTACCGTTGCCGCTTGACCCCGCCTCCGGCGCTGTCCGTAACGGTTTTTGGACATCAACGGCTATCTACGACGCTAAGATACGTACCATTCTTTTCCCTCGCGAACGGTGCAACAAATACATTAGATAAGAACTTACCTACGACCCTGTTAACTTCATACTCTAAAGCTTTCCGTGTACATTTTTTTCTTTACAAAATAACCGTTCACCCATTCGAATTCTAACGTATTGTAATTTCAGTGTAAAAGCGAATGGTTATTTTCCAAACTGGTTCCTTATTCTTTATTACGAACTAATAGCTTGGTAAATAGAACATCTCGTTTTGCAACCTTTGAAAATAACCGTTCGCCATTTGAATTCTAACCTCTAGCCAGTACTTTGTAAACGTGAATGGTTATTTATCATTAAAAGCTTAAGATTATTATGTATTTTATTTCTTTACCTTAAATTTTTTTTTTTTATTTTTTTTGTTACGTCTACAACGTAACAGTAGGATCTTTCTTCACTACCACAACGCCTCGTCGGCCGTCGCACACCGCCAAGCAAACAATCGACTAGGTACTCGGCGACGTCAGACGTTGTATTACTGGGTCCTGGGTCACCCGCCCTATAGCCCCGACCTCGCACGAAAAACTTCGAGATAAAACGTTTTATGGACGCCGAGGACGCAATGGCTGCGTTTCAAAATGCCGTCGAAGAGACCCTTAAGGACGAGTGGGCAAAGTGATTTTCTCAGTGGTTCCTTCGGATGCAGCGATGTATTGATGTAAATGGACACTATTTTGAAAAGATAGATATAATGAAACTAATAACTTGCTAGTTTGTTCAGTTTTTGATTTTCTAAGAACTTTCAGTGTCACCCTCGTAACTGTATTACTTGACTTGACACAATACCTTTGTCTGTACTAAAAGTGAAAACTGCAGAAGGCCCTCATGTTTATTCTCATGTAACTACTTTACTATTATTAAGCGGCTGTTTGATTTCTATGAAAAATAAAATAATATAGGGTAATAATAACACACGATCTGTAATCAATAATTATATTTATCATTCACTTATTGTATTTATTGTCAGGTCATCTCGAGCGTCGGTGTCGCGCGGGCGCGGCGGCCCGGGCGGCCCGGGCGGCCCGGGCGGCCCGGGCGGCCCCGGCGGCCAGGGCAGGTGCACGGCGGCCACGTCCAGCGCCAGGATGTCGGCGCGCGCCCGCAGCGCGGCGGCCAGCGCGGGCCGCGTGCGGCGCAGCTCGCCGTGCACCCACTCCTTCACGTACGTGCCGGCCGCCGCCACCACGCGCAGCGCCAGCAGCTGCGGGTGGCCTGCGCGCACACACACTGCTATTAACCGTTGCCGACATACTCTTGGTAACGTACAAATGTTTAACGAAATGAAAAACAATAGTGCATTGTTACCCAAGAGATGAGAGTAACTTACTTAGTCCCGGGACTGATAGTTCGAGGGACAAAATAAGTCTTTCAACCGAGGTAAACGCTGTGCTTTTCATTACGAATACAAGGAAAGTGAAAATAAAAACAGGAATTAGCTAAAGAAATAATACAAAGAAGTATGAACAATACTCCACGACTCGAAAAAAAAAATTAAGATCGGATTGCCGCCTATTTTGTTTTTTTTCGTTGACCGGCCAATTTTATTATTTAGCCATTATTTTTCATTTTAATCTTTAATATTTAGCCCAAATCTATGTTATTTTAAAGCAATTGTTGAAACTAAATTATAATTAAGTCATTTAAAAATATATATTCTTTAATGAATACTCAACTTGTTATTTCAATTTTACATCGTGCTGTAATTGAGTGACTGTAGAAAAAGTTTGAACGTGGTTCCATAGAAATGTGAAAATGGTACTAGTTTTTTTTTATAATTTGACGGCTGTCAGTTGAAAGCGATTCTCCCTAGGGCGGAAAAGTATTACTTTCAACCTGCTCCTCAGGCATCTTCATACCTACTTTCCGAGTATGAGTAATGGAATGAAAAATATTTATGGAGATCAAGAATGGCTAACCGCATCGGGAGGCCGTCCCGCCTCGTCATGTGTCATGTATATCAAGCCTCAGATAAACTAGGGGACAAATTGTTCCACAACATGACGCGCAACACTGTTTCTACGTGACGCTGCGACGTTGCATCGTGAACCGCAACATGTCCCTCAACATTTTGAGGAGCATTTACGTGACGCGGGACACGTTGCAAGCTTCCGCACTGTACATACCGGGCACGGCGCGCGCGCTGAGCTCGAGGATGTGTCTCGTGCGGGTGAGCAGCGGGCGGCGGTGCAGCACGCGCACGGGCGTGCGCTGCGCGAGCACGACGCGCGCGCCCCCCGCCTGCGCCCCCGCCTCCCCCGCCTCCCCCGGCACCGTGTTGCTGTACGAGTTGATGTTGGCGATGTCCCGCGCCGTGACCGCCACGGGCTCGTCCGCGGGGTCGCCGGGCGCGTGCGTCAGCTTGATGCACAGCGCCTCGTACGTCTTGGATTTCGTTTCTTCGCCCTTCTTCAGCTGCACCAAATCGTCCCTGCGATCGAAGTTATCTCTGAATAGCGGGTGCTTGTCCGGTTAGTTCTGCCGTACTGCTCGAGGGATTTTAATGCGGTTTCCACGATCATTTAGAGAATTTGTTTCGGAAGGTGAATATATTCGAAAGAAATTTAAAATTAGTAGAGAAAGCCTTGCTGCGCCGAAATATTCGAAAGCTTCGGGATCAAAACAGTATTAAGTGGAGCATTTCTCAATCACGCCGATAGTTTTAGCGTATCGCTGTTTCGCTGCGGAGCGAAACAGACACCGCAGGGGACGGCGGGGCTCGCCGACACTCAGCGGGGCTCGCCCACCTGCGTGGCCAGGACGCGCTCACCTGGTGATGTGCACCAGCTGCTTGACGACGACGGCGCCGCCGCGCGATATCTCGTCGCACACGCGGCCCAGCTCGGCCGCCGACAGCCGCCGCCGCGGGTCCGTGATCTGCGCCACGGGCAATGGACGTTAGCAATGGAGGACGAGCTAGGGCAGCTAGGTCGGCTAGGACGGCTAGGACAGCTAGGACGGCTAGGACGGCTAGGACAGCTAGGACAGTTAGGACGACTAGGACAGCTAGGACGGCTAGGACAGCTAGGACAGCTAGGACGAGCTAGGACAGCTGGGACAGCTGGGATAGCTAGGACAGCTACGACGGCTAGGACAGCTAGGACAGCTGGGACGGCTAGGACGGCTAAGACGGCTAGGACAGCTAGGGCAGCTAGGACGGCTAGGACAGCTAGGACGGCTAGGACAGCTGGGACAGCTAGGACGGCTAGGCGAGCGCGGCAGTACCTCGAGCGCGAAGGGCCGGCCGTCCCCGAGGCAGCGCACGTCCACGTCCTCGCGGCCCGCCGCCATGAACTTCAGCCGCCCCTCCGCCTCCCGCGCCGACAGCCTGCGGACACACTGCACACTGCACACTACATACTACACACTGCACACTACACGCCACTCACTGCACAATGCACACTACATACTACACACTGCACACTACACGCCACTCACTGCACACTGCACACCACACGCCACTCACTGCACACTGCACACTACATACTACACACTGCACACTACACGCCACTCACTGCACAGTGCACACTACACGCCACTCACTGCACACTGCACACTACACGCCACTCACTGCACACTGCACACTACACGCCACTCACTGCACAGTGCACACTGCACACTACACGCCACTCACTGCACACTACACGCCACTCACTGCACACTGCACACTACACGCCACTCACTGCACAGTGCACACTACACGCCACTCACTGCACACTGCACACTACACGCCACTCACTGCACACTGCACACTACACGCCACTCACTGCACACTGCACACTACACGCCACTCACTGCACAGTGCACACTGCACACTACACGCCACTCACTGCACACTACACGCCACTCACTGCACACTGCACACTACACGCCACTCACTGCACAGTGCACACTGCACACTACACGCCACTCACTGCACACTACACGCCACTCACTGCACACTGCACACTACACGCCACTCACTGCACACTACACGCCACTCACTGCACACTGCACACTACACGCCACTCACTGCACAGTGCACACTACACGCCACTCACTGCACACTGCACACTACACGCCACTCACTGCACAGTGCACACTACACGCCACTCACTGCACACTGCACACTACACGCCACTCACTGCACACTGCACACTACATACTACACACTGCACACTACACGCCACTCACTGCACACTGCACACTACACGCCACTCACTGCACACTGCACACTACACGCCACTCACTGCACACTGCACACTACACGCCACTCACTGCACACTGCACACTACACGCCACTCACTGCACAGTGCACACTGCACACTACACGCCACTCACTGCACACTGCACACTACATACTACACACTGCACACTACACGCCACTCACTGCACAATGCACACTACATACTACACACTGCACACTACACGCCACTCACTGCACACTGCACACCACACGCCACTCACTGCACACTGCACACTACATACTACACACTGCACACTACACGCCACTCACTGCACAGTGCACACTACACGCCACTCACTGCACACTGCACACTACACGCCACTCACTGCACACTGCACACTACACGCCACTCACTGCACAGTGCACACTGCACACTACACGCCACTCACTGCACACTACACGCCACTCACTGCACACTGCACACTACACGCCACTCACTGCACACTGCACACTACACGCCACTCACTGCACAGTGCACACTGCACACTACACGCCACTCACTGCACACTACACGCCACTCACTGCACACTGCACACTACACGCCACTCACTGCACACTACACGCCACTCACTGCACACTGCACACTACACGCCACTCACTGCACAGTGCACACTACACGCCACTCACTGCACACTGCACACTACATACTACACACTGCACACTACACGCCACTCACTGCACACTGCACACTACACGCCACTCACTGCACACTGCACACTACATACTACACACTGCACACTACACGCCACTCACTGCACACTGCACACTACACGCCACTCACTGCACAGTGCACACTACACGCCACTCACTGCACACTGCACACTACACGCCACTCACTGCACACTGCACACTACACGCCACTCACTGCACAGTGCACACTACACGCCACTCACTGCACACTGCACACTACATACTACACACTGCACACTACACGCCACTCACTGCACAATGCACACTACATACTACACACTGCACACTACACGCCACTCACTGCACACTGCACACCACACGCCACTCACTGCACACTGCACACTACATACTACACACTGCACACTACACGCCACTCACTGCACAGTGCACACTACACGCCACTCACTGCACACTGCACACTACACGCCACTCACTGCACACTGCACACTACACGCCACTCACTGCACAGTGCACACTGCACACTACACGCCACTCACTGCACACTACACGCCACTCACTGCACACTACACGCCACTCACTGCACACTGCACACTACACGCCACTCACTGCACAGTGCACACTGCACACTACACGCCACTCACTGCACACTACACGCCACTCACTGCACACTGCACACTACACGCCACTCACTGCACACTGCACACTACACGCCACTCACTGCACAGTGCACACTGCACACTACACGCCACTCACTGCACACTACACGCCACTCACTGCACACTGCACACTACACGCCACTCACTGCACACTACACGCCACTCACTGCACACTGCACACTACACGCCACTCACTGCACAGTGCACACTACACGCCACTCACTGCACACTGCACACTACACGCCACTCACTGCACACTGCACACTACACGCCACTCACTGCACAGTGCACACTACACGCCACTCACTGCACACTGCACACTACACGCCACTCACTGCACACTGCACACTACACGCCACTCACTGCACAGTGCACACTGCACACTACACGCCACTCACTGCACACTGCACACTACACGCCACTCACTGCACACTACACGCCACTCACTGCACACTGCACACTACACGCCACTCACTGCACACTGCACACTACACGCCACTCACTGCACAGTGCACACTACACGCCACTCACTGCACACTGCACACTACACGCCACTCACTGCACACTGCACACTACACGCCACTCACTGCACAGTGCACACTGCACACTACACGCCACTCACTGCACACTGCACACTACATACTACACACTGCACACTACACGCCACTCACTGCACACTGCACACTACATACTACACACTGCACACTACACGCCACTCACTGCACACTGCACACTACATACTACACACTGCACACTACACGCCACTCACTGCACAGTGCACACTACACGCCACTCACTGCACACTGCACACTACACGCCACTCACTGCACACTGCACACTACACGCCACTCACTGCACAGTGCACACTGCACACTACACGCCACTCACTGCACACTACACGCCACTCACTGCACACTGCACACTACACGCCACTCACTGCACACTGCACACTACACGCCACTCACTGCACAGTGCACACTGCACACTACACGCCACTCACTGCACACTACACGCCACTCACTGCACACTGCACACTACACGCCACTCACTGCACACTACACGCCACTCACTGCACACTGCACACTACACGCCACTCACTGCACACTGCACACTACACGCCACTCACTGCACACTGCACACTACACGCCACTCACTGCACAGTGCACACTGCACACTACACGCCACTCACTGCACACTGCACACTACACGCCACTCACTGCACAGTGCACACTGCACACTACACGCCACTCACTGCACACTGCACACTACACGCCACTCACTGCACACTGCACACTACACGCCACTCACTGCACAGTGCACACTGCACACTACACGCCACTCACTGCACACTACACGCCACTCACTGCACACTGCACACTACACGCCACTCACTGCACACTACACGCCACTCACTGCACACTGCACACTACACGCCACTCACTGCACAGTGCACACTACACGCCACTCACTGCACACTGCACACTACACGCCACTCACTGCACACTGCACACTACACGCCACTCACTGCACAGTGCACACTACACGCCACTCACTGCACACTGCACACTACACGCCACTCACTGCACACTGCACACTACACGCCACTCACTGCACAGTGCACACTGCACACTACACGCCACTCACTGCACACTGCACACTACACGCCACTCACTGCACACTACACGCCACTCACTGCACACTGCACACTACACGCCACTCACTGCACACTGCACACTACACGCCACTCACTGCACAGTGCACACTACACGCCACTCACTGCACACTGCACACTACACGCCACTCACTGCACACTGCACACTACACGCCACTCACTGCACAGTGCACACTGCACACTACACGCCACTCACTGCACACTGCACACTACATACTACACACTGCACACTACACGCCACTCACTGCACACTGCACACTACATACTACACACTGCACACTACACGCCACTCACTGCACACTGCACACTACACGCCACTCACTGCACACTGCACACTACATACTACACACTGCACACTACACGCCACTCACTGCACAGTGCACACTACACGCCACTCACTGCACACTGCACACTACACGCCACTCACTGCACACTGCACACTACACGCCACTCACTGCACAGTGCACACTGCACACTACACGCCACTCACTGCACACTACACGCCACTCACTGCACACTGCACACTACACGCCACTCACTGCACACTGCACACTACACGCCACTCACTGCACAGTGCACACTGCACACTACACGCCACTCACTGCACACTACACGCCACTCACTGCACACTGCACACTACACGCCACTCACTGCACACTACACGCCACTCACTGCACACTGCACACTACACGCCACTCACTGCACAGTGCACACTACACGCCACTCACTGCACACTGCACACTACACGCCACTCACTGCACAGTGCACACTGCACACTACACGCCACTCACTGCACACTGCACACTACACGCCACTCACTGCACAGTGCACACTGCACACTACACGCCACTCACTGCACACTGCACACTACACGCCACTCACTGCACACTGCACACTACACGCCACTCACTGCACAGTGCACACTGCACACTACACGCCACTCACTGCACACTACACGCCACTCACTGCACACTGCACACTACACGCCACTCACTGCACACTACACGCCACTCACTGCACACTGCACACTACACGCCACTCACTGCACAGTGCACACTACACGCCACTCACTGCACACTACACGCCACTCACTGCACACTGCACACTACACGCCACTCACTGCACAGTGCACACTACACGCCACTCACTGCACACTGCACACTACACGCCACTCACTGCACACTGCACACTACACGCCACTCACTGCACAGTGCACACTGCACACTACACGCCACTCACTGCACACTGCACACTACACGCCACTCACTGCACACTACACGCCACTCACTGCACACTGCACACTACACGCCACTCACTGCACACTACACGCCACTCACTGCACAGTGCACACTACACGCCACTCACTGCACACTGCACACTACACGCCACTCACTGCACACTACACGCCACTCACTGCACAGTGCACACTACACGCCACTCACTGCACACTGCACACTACACGCCACTCACTGCACAGTGCACACTGCACACTACACGCCACTCACTGCACACTGCACACTACACGCCACTCACTGCACACTGCACACTACACGCCACTCACTGCACACTGCACACTACACGCCACTCACTGCACAGTGCACACTACACGCCACTCACTGCACACTACACGCCACTCACTGCACACTGCACACTACACGCCACTCACTGCACACTACACGCCACTCACTGCACACTGCACACTACACGCCACTCACTGCACAGTGCACACTACACGCCACTCACTGCACACTGCACACTACACGCCACTCACTGCACAGTGCACACTGCACACTACACGCCACTCACTGCACACTGCACACTACACGCCACTCACTGCACAGTGCACACTGCACACTACACGCCACTCACTGCACACTACACGCCACTCACTGCACACTGCACACTACACGCCACTCACTGCACACTACACGCCACTCACTGCACACTGCACACTACACGCCACTCACTGCACACTGCACACTACACGCCACTCACTGCACACTGCACACTACACGCCACTCACTGCACACTGCACACTACACGCCACTCACTGCACAGTGCACACTGCACACTACACGCCACTCACTGCACACTACACGCCACTCACTGCACACTGCACACTACACGCCACTCACTGCACACTACACGCCACTCACTGCACACTGCACACTACACGCCACTCACTGCACAGTGCACACTACACGCCACTCACTGCACACTACACGCCACTCACTGCACACTGCACACTACACGCCACTCACTGCACAGTGCACACTACACGCCACTCACTGCACACTGCACACTACACGCCACTCACTGCACACTGCACACTACACGCCACTCACTGCACAGTGCACACTGCACACTACACGCCACTCACTGCACACTGCACACTACACGCCACTCACTGCACACTACACGCCACTCACTGCACACTGCACACTACACGCCACTCACTGCACACTACACGCCACTCACTGCACAGTGCACACTACACGCCACTCACTGCACACTGCACACTACACGCCACTCACTGCACACTACACGCCACTCACTGCACAGTGCACACTACACGCCACTCACTGCACACTGCACACTACACGCCACTCACTGCACAGTGCACACTGCACACTACACGCCACTCACTGCACACTGCACACTACACGCCACTCACTGCACACTGCACACTACACGCCACTCACTGCACACTGCACACTACACGCCACTCACTGCACAGTGCACACTACACGCCACTCACTGCACACTACACGCCACTCACTGCACACTGCACACTACACGCCACTCACTGCACACTACACGCCACTCACTGCACACTGCACACTACACGCCACTCACTGCACAGTGCACACTACACGCCACTCACTGCACACTGCACACTACACGCCACTCACTGCACAGTGCACACTGCACACTACACGCCACTCACTGCACACTGCACACTACACGCCACTCACTGCACAGTGCACACTGCACACTACACGCCACTCACTGCACACTGCACACTACACGCCACTCACTGCACACTGCACACTACACGCCACTCACTGCACAGTGCACACTGCACACTACACGCCACTCACTGCACACTACACGCCACTCACTGCACACTGCACACTACACGCCACTCACTGCACACTACACGCCACTCACTGCACACTGCACACTACACGCCACTCACTGCACAGTGCACACTACACGCCACTCACTGCACACTACACGCCACTCACTGCACACTGCACACTACACGCCACTCACTGCACAGTGCACACTACACGCCACTCACTGCACACTGCACACTACACGCCACTCACTGCACACTGCACACTACACGCCACTCACTGCACAGTGCACACTGCACACTACACGCCACTCACTGCACACTGCACACTACACGCCACTCACTGCACACTACACGCCACTCACTGCACACTGCACACTACACGCCACTCACTGCACACTACACGCCACTCACTGCACAGTGCACACTACACGCCACTCACTGCACACTGCACACTACACGCCACTCACTGCACACTACACGCCACTCACTGCACAGTGCACACTACACGCCACTCACTGCACACTGCACACTACACGCCACTCACTGCACAGTGCACACTGCACACTACACGCCACTCACTGCACACTGCACACTACACGCCACTCACTGCACACTGCACACTGCACACTACACGCCACTCACTGCACACTGCACACTACACGCCACTCACTGCACAGTGCACACTGCACACTACACGCCACTCACTGCACACTGCACACTACACGCCACTCACTGCACAGTGCACACTGCACACTACACGCCACTCACTGCACACTGCACACTACACGCCACTCACTGCACACTACACGCCACTCACTGCACACTGCACACTACACGCCACTCACTGCACAGTGCACACTGCACACTACACGCCACTCACTGCACACTGCACACTACACGCCACTCACTGTACACTGCACACTACACGCCACTCACTGCACACTACACGCCACTCACTGCACAGTGCACACTACACGCCACTCACTGCACAGTGCACACTGCACACTACACGCCACTCACTGCACACTGCACACTACACGCCACTCACTGCACAGTGCACACTACACGCCACTCACTGCACAGTGCACACTACACGCCACTCACTGCACACTGCACACTACATACTACACACTGCACACTACACGCCACTCACTGCACACTGCACACTACACGCCACTCACTGCACACTGCACACTACATACTACACACTGCACACTACACGCCACTCACTGCACAGTGCACACTGCACACTACACGCGGCCCGCACTCGCATCGCGTCTGAGACCGACCCTGGGTACGCTTTACACGAGGCATTCTGACAGACAATTCCAAGATCGCTCTCAGACGAAATCGATGTATTAGTACGGACCTCCGGCTCTTTTGCTCATTGCACCATGTGTTGAGCATGTCTCTACTTGTTGCTCATGTATCTATTTGTTGCTCATGTCTACTTATTGCTCATGTCTCTACTTGTTGCTCATATCGCTATTAGTTGCTAGTGTCTCTACCTAACGCTCACGTCTCCAGTAGTCGGTCTCGTCAGGTCGCAGCGGACGCCTGCAGTCCTGCAGTCCTGTACTCACTGGTACGCGGCGGCGAGCGGCTGGCAGATGGTCTCCTGCACGGAGGACAGCATGACGCGCGCGCCGCCCACCAGCCACGGCGTCTGCGGCAGCTCGCGCGACAGCTTGATGTACCTGCGGGGACACCGGCATCAATATCAACAACACCGAGCTGCCCCAGTCCGTCCCAGTCGGCTGCACTCACCTGCCCGCCAGATACAGCGGAGTGTGCGTGCAGACGACGCTGACACAGTTGACGCGGGCGGTGACACTGGGCACCGAGCTGCCCCAGTCGGTCCCAGCCAGCGCGCGGAAGGCCCCCAGCGTGGTCCCCTCCAGCGCCTGCTCCACCGAGCGCCGCGTGAACTCCACAGTGAACCGACGCTTCTGCTTGCTGCGGCTCTCGAACAGCGAGGGGGACAGGCTCTTCAGGATCTCTAGTTCCTGACACAAAATAACCAACGATGTAAAATGGAAGATGATTTGTGACGCTGTGCTGTTTCATTATCAGGATGTGTTATTAATGTTAACGTGACATATCCAGAATGTAACATTATCAGAATGACATTCTCGGATTGTGACAATAAAATAAATGTTCTATTAATCTGTCCTTATCCCTTTCCCTGGTCACAAGGTTTGTTTTCATGGGTTTATTATGGTATAGTAGTGGGGGGAGTGTAGTGCGGTGTGCGGTGCGATGCTGGGTGTGCATGTACCTGCATCTCGTCGGGGTAGTCGATGTTGAGCGTGACCAGCAGCGGCGCCACGGCGCCCGAGTCCAGCGCCTTGCCCAGCCGCGCCGCCAGCCGCGCGCCCAGCGACCACTTCCACGCCTCCTTCAGCGGCGTCACCGTGTCTGCGCACCCGAAAAAAAAACTCAAAATTGTTTTTATTCATGTAGCCAACAAAGCATTTATTAACAGTCAGAATCTACCACTGGCTCGGAATGCTGCTTCCACTGAGAAGATCCGGCGAGAAACTCAATGGTTACTCTTTTCAATGAATAAAAGATGGTGTACATTCTCAGAAACAGCAACAGAATATGAGCAGGCAACACCATTGTCACTACATAAGAAATAGGAAATGTACCAATCGAATCTAGTGCGGCAAGCGTCGCGACGCCTATTGACAAGTGTCACGGCAAATGTTGATACAATGGTTGTCTCTACACCAAATATAACAAGCTTCGGGACGCCAAAAAACAAGCATCGGGACTTGGGACGAAACACAAGCGTCACATTTGAAATTATGATATGACCCACTATATACTAGGTGAAACAGAAAGGGTATACAATTTTTTTGCAACTTTACTTTGTAAATCTAAAACTATCGGCTTTGTGGGACAGTTGAAGTACTGAAGGTTTTGTAGACTTATGACATCTGTCAACCGATGTATCCCTATAACACCTTTTGTTTGTCAAGTTTCCTCTAAAGCCGATAGTTTTAGAATTACAGTTTAAGTTTTGAAAAAAAATAGTATACTCTTTCTGTTTCAACCTGTACATGGTGATAATGATACTGACTGGCGTCATAATTGTTGAACGCCTCGTGGAGCCGCAGCGTGACGGCTCGCTCGCGCAGGATGGTCGCGATGGGCGCGGAGAGCGCGCACGCGAACGTGTCGCACTCATAACTGGAACCAGCATACAAGTCATATATAATTAGTATGTGAAGCAAAAACTCTGTACCTCTTTTTACGAAAATTGCGCGGACGGAGGAATATTAAATTTGGCAAACTTACAGTTTATATAGAGAAGGAGTGCAGAATGCTAATATATTTTTAAAATTACGCATAAAAAATACATGAACTATGTGTTTGACACACACACATTTGTAACTTCTACTTGGTAACTGACTATCCGACTGACAATCAATGACAGTTTTTTTTTCCTTTATTTTGGAGGGTGGGACTTCCATAATGCATTCTGCGTGCCAGTATCAAATTGTCTATGACATGGGCTACCACAATAGTATATATAAATGAGTCAGTTAAGCTGCACAATACAATTGACTGTAGCCTGCAACAGGCAATAGTTTTGATATTATTTATATATAACCAGACAAGGTTTGGGTAACAAACAGTTGAACAGTTTTGAAATAACCATGTCTCAACAACATTAGGTTTGAACTATGCACAGTAGGCGAGAGTGTTGCTGCAAAGGAACACTTATCAGATACGTTGTAGAGATTAATTTAGTGACTGCATGGCATAGCTAGCAGTATTAAGACATCCGCTGACATCCTGTTGATATAGTTGCCAGTCTATCTATATTGCCATTGCTTCCATGGCCGTGGTGAGTGTGTACGTGCACAAGTAACACAGTAAGTGTGTATAAGTAACTAAGTTAGCATCACTGTCAACACCAGAGAGTCTAGAGGGTTGCTTGTTACTAACAACTGTTGTAGTTTGAAAAAGGTGTTACTTTTTCTTGTCGAGTATTTCCTTGGCCATGTGGCAGCACTGTGGCCACGAGTCCTCCTGCAGCACCCCGAGGCAGCTCACGCACGCGCCCGCAGTCTTGCTGCGCTTCACTGGTGGCGCGCTGCCAACATCTCCGCTGCTGTTAAGGTCCTCACTTGGATCTGTTCCATTTTTATTTTCTTCTTTCTCCGCACTGATATTGGTATCTTTATTTTTGACCGAAATCTCTGTGTCTAGATTCTGAAACGAACAATTTTAAAAAATACATATTAATACACGGAATAACAATAACAAGTTTTGTACGAGATTTCTATGAGAATAAACATTTACAAAAGTTAGGTTATAATATTGTTTTTCTTAAATAATACAACACAATTACACCGGCAGATCGATGCAAGTATAAAATACGTAAAGAATAGCGAATTAATGAGGTTTAAAATCGCAGTAATGCGGAAAGTTTCGTTAGAATAGTGAATAGGTACATACTTTGAGGATGTATTCCTTCGCATTTTCGTATGCAGACGGGTTCTTAAGACCCAAATATCGCAGGCAGCAAGCGTCACAGCAGCCGAGGTCTTTGCAAAACTTTATTATATCGTTTTTATTCATTTTTAATACAAAGTTGATCGCCAAAAATAGGAAACCCGCGCGTGTGTTCAAAACAAAACAAAAGTGAAATATTCGTTGTGTCAATGTCAATTTACGTGACGACGTTCCAAAAAACGCAGAAGTTTTTCGCTTGGTTAATTTCCTCTCCTCAAAATTTGAGGAAAAAATAATAAGAGAAAAATTTCACCATGATTTTATCATGGTGGATTCATACTATAATGTACCACGATGATGGCTCCTAGGGCGGGTAAGCCACGGACGTTTGGTCCTTGTGTGATACCTACTTACTATGTATATACCTACGTCATCCGAAACGTAAAACTTGTATTGCCATAAAAATATTTATCTGACAGAGTTGTCAGCTGACACTGACATAACATCCGAATGTATGTTACCATGTCAGTGCCCGAAATTGGCCCGAAAGTAATGTCAAATCTTATTGTTTATGTAATTTAAAATAGAAAAAAATCAAGATTGTTTTAGACAAAATCTTAATTAATATAATCCCGTTGGTGAATAGATAGCTTAAAATAAATAATGGGCACCGTACATGCCAAGGTAATGTCGCGCTTTTGAAAATGTTTTCGGTCTTAAACATTTGAGAGGTTACGTTTTTGAAAAATAGTTAACATTTATGATTCTTGTGACTTCCGACACCATGGACCATCAAATCAGAATCATCACCTTATTCGCGACAATAATCTCATTGACAATGTTGTTCTAAACTTAATATTGATGTAACATGAACTTTTCAAATCTATTATATTGAAAAGGTACCTTTAGTACCAGATGTTGATATAGTGATGGACTGGTGATGTGATGTTGCAGGCGGAGCAGGGGGACAGTCTGGGCGACGGGGGCGGCGGGCTGTTCGAATTCGAGGACCCCACGGACCTGGACGACGAGCCCATCGCCAAACCCACCATCAAGCTTAACGGAGTCAGGGTATCATGAAATATTAATCTTGTTACAAGACTTCGAATTCTTTATGGGGCTTAAGGTCTACAGCTTAGGACATCCAATGCAGGGGGAACAGCACGAGCTGCACATGCCTAGATGGACCTGGAAGACTAAAAGTTCATTATGGTGTTGCAAATCTTAGCTCTGCTGCATTCGCTTGCCAATGCCATCTACTAATATAATAAAGAGAAAAGATTTGTATGTTTGTAACAAGTAAACTCAAAAACTACTGGACCTATTTCAAAAATTCTTTCACTATTAGAATGCTACATTATCCCTGAGTAACATAGGCTTTCTTATTAGAAAAAATTAGGGATCCCTACTAAAACTTCAATCATGTATTGTGTCATGATGCTGAGTGTGGGGGTGTGCTGCAGGCGCGCGTGGACCGCGTGCATGTGGACGGGCTGAACCGGACCAGGGACGACGTCATCAAGAGCACCGTGGACGAGCTGTTCCACGCCACTGACTTCGAGGATGTCATACTCAGGGCACACAAGGTACCAAACTACAAATAACACAAAGTTTAACAAATTTATAATGTTAAATTAATATGAATTATATGGCATTTACAGTGTGAAACATACATGACCTAGGTAGGTCATAGGCATCAGAAGAGAGGGAGAGACAACCTTATAATAGATAGGAATAGACAAGCAGTTAGGCACGCAGTGTTTGCTACAATAATTTTACTCTTTGTGATCCTCCTTTTCAACATCAAATAAATGGCTCAAGTTGACTTCACATAATGATAAAACTATAGGTAAACAATAATAAATTACAGGTAATAAATAAACTATAGGTAACCTAACCCATTGGGGTTAGGCTCCAAATAAACTATAGGTTTTATCCTTGCTTTTCCTAACTAACCAGGAAAGGCATTGGCCTTTCCTGGTTAGTTAGGAAAAGCAAACAGATAGAAGACTGGCTTCATGCGGCAGAGGAAACATGTGGATGCACATCCACTAGAGGAGGATGATTAGGAGAAAGAGAATAGGAAGTAGTCTGTGTCCAGTAGGGGACATCTAAGGGTCTATGCACACTACGTTTTTAAAGCCCTTACGGCTAGAAAATGTGGTTTCCTGGTGTTATTATAGTATGATGATGGGAGTGTATGAGTGTGTGTGTGTGTTCAGGTGCGTCGCGCGCTGGACTCGATGGGCTGTTTCCGTGACATCGGCGTGTACATCGACGTGTCGTCGGGGCCTGGAGCCACGCCCGAGGGGCTGGAGGTGAGCCGGGGTGGTGGGGGGAGGGGGACAGGTCACTGATCTCTGTTCAATACACTGGGCTATTTATTATAGTATGTTGGTGACGTGATATTGTGTCGTGCAGGTGACGTTCCAAGTGAAGGAGCTGTCGCGGATCGTGGGCGGCGTCAACACCACGGTCAGCGAGAACGAGGGGAACCTGGTGCTGGGTGCGTACCGCCATCCGCCACACATCACCATACATTATAAATAATGATATTAATTCAATACATTTTACATACCACTATATTATTAGTGGTATGTGAAATGTATTTATTATACAATGACACAACACTACCCGCTGGCGACGTGCTCGTGCGCAGGTGTGAAGATGCCGAACGTGGCGGGGCGCGGCGAGCGGCTGCAGGCCGAGTACAGCATGGGGTACCGCAGCTCCTCCAACTTCAGCCTCACCGCCACCAAGCCCTACCCGCACAAGCCGCTCGTGCCCGTGTGAGTGGCCCCTAGCGACATGCACAGCATGCACCGTCCGTGAGCCGTGCTGACCGCGGTGTGTTGCAGGGCGAGCTGCTCGGTGTACCAGCAGAACCACGAGTACCCGTGGTCGGGCTACCGGCTGCTGGACCGCGGCCTGCTGCTCGACCTCGCCTTCAACACCTCGCCCGCGGTGAGTTTGCGGTTGCGTCACACGTTGCACGTTGCGTCACACGTTGCGTGAGACGTTGCACGTTGCGTCGCACTTTGTACGTTGCGCAACATGTCACATGTTGCGTCACACGTTGCTCCACACGTTGCGTTACAAGTTGCACTTTGCATCACACGTTGCACATTGCATCACACGTTGTACGTTGCGCCACACGTCACACGTTGCGTCACAAGTTGCACGTTGCATCACCCGTCACACGTTACTTCACACGTTGCACCACAAGTTGCGCTACAAGTTGCAAGTTGCGTCACAAATTGTACGTTGCACCACACGTTGCGTTACAAGTTGCACGTTGCGTCACAAATTGCACGTTGCGGCACACGTTGCATGTTGCGGCACACGTTGCACATTGCGCCGTTGTATGGATGGACGGTCCAGTCGTAGTCGCCGCACCCGACTTAGTAGATGACATGACAGTTGTCTGACCGTCAGATACTATCATGGGATTCCTGTGGGAGCGGCGACGTCAGGAGGTAAGCGCAGGTTTTGTCAGATTCCGATACCGATGATCGAGTGATCGGAACTTTGCATACATTTCATAGCAGCGCTGCAGCGGAAACTCTCAGTTTTACTGGTAAATGGGTGATGAAATCAACCATCGGTGTTTGAGGTTTTCAAGCTCGTGCTAACACGGGCCGTGTCTGCCGCAGACCAAGCACAACGTGCAGTGGGAGGGGCTGGTGCGGGAGACGTCGGTGCTCAGCAAGACCACCAGCTTCAAGGTGCGCGAGAGCAGCGGTCAGTGATACACACACACACATATACATCTTTTATTAAAATGTCCCGACTGTTTTGTACGGAGTGAGAATTAGCTTGAGTCTGCAGTTATGCGAGCCGTCAACAATTCGTGGATAATTTTTTTAATATACCCAGTGCCTGCTCTGGATCAAATTGAATTTCAATCCATTCAGCATTTTTTCATTATTTCCGTGAGCCCTCTCTCGTGGCACCAACATTCGTGTCAGCAGGGGGCTAGTGCGGCAGTAGCAAGGTCGTGCCCCCCCCCCCCCCCCCCCCAGGTCCCCAGATGAAGTCGATGCTGCGGCACATCGTGTGCGTGGACCACCGCGACGAGCCGGTGTTCCCGACGCGCGGCACGCGCGTGCAGTTCAGCAGCGAGCTGGCCGGGCTGGGCGGCGGCGTCGCCAGCCTCAAGAGCGAGCTGCAGGCCGAGGCCAACCTCACGCTGCTGGACAACGTGGTGAGTGGACCGGCCCCGGGCCCGGCTCCCGGCGGCTCCGGGCTGGGCTGACCGGCCGCTGGCTGCTGGCTGCGCAGGTGCTGAGCGCGGCGGGCGGCTGCGGCGTGCTGCACGACGTGTTCGGCTCGGAGCTGGCGGACCGCTTCTTCCTGGGCGGCGCCACCAGCCTGCGCGGCTTCCGGCAGCGCGGCGTGGGCCCGCAGCAGGACGGGCAGGCCACGGGCGGGCGGCTGTACTGGGCGGGCGGGCTGCACGTGCTGGCGCCGCTGCCCTTCCAGGCGGCGCGCGGCGGGCTCGGCGCGCTGTTCCGCTCGCACCTGTTCCTGAACACCGGCTGCCTCGCCATGCCCGGTGAGTGTGTGTGTGTGTGTGGGTGTGTGTGTGTGTGTGTGCGCTGGGCGCGGCGCGCGTGTCGTGCGGCGTGTAGTTGTTGTCGCGCAGTGTATGTGTATGTGTATGTGTATGATGCGCGTGCAGAGGGCGGCGGCGCGGCTGCGCTGGCGGCGCTGGGCGCGGCGCGCGTGTCGTGCGGGGTGGGTGTGGTGGCGCGGCTGGGGCGCGGCGCGCGGCTGGAGCTCAACTACTGCGTGCCGCTGCGCGCCATGCCGCATGACGTCACCGCGCCCGGCCTGCAGTTCGGCGTCGGCGCGCACTTCCTCTAGCCGCAGGCGAGTGCACCTCCCCACACACACACCCTCACACTCACATACCCCCACAGTCACACCCACACCCGCACACACAAATACACACACTCCCTCACACACAAACACACGCTCACACATTCCCTCACACACACACACACCCCCACTCTCCCTCACACACACCCATACACTCCCACACACACACACACACACACACACACACACACACACACACACACCCGCACACACAAATACACACACTCCCTCACACACAAACACACACGCTCACACATTCCCTCACACACACACACCCCCCCCCCCCCCCCCCCCCCACACACACACACACACACACACACACACACACGCAACCCGAAATACATGACTAGTGTAGATTTAACATAACATTTTCTGTGCGACAGGTGCAGGACAAAGAGACGACCCGCCGTAGAGACACGTTAACGAGATATAAAAAGAAATTAAACGAATTATTTATTTATTGAACATTTCGTTTGAAACTATGGTTTGTAAAGTTCAGTGTGATGATGTAAAATGTAGAGTCGACGATTATTAAATTGTTTAGTTGTTACTCGAGCAGTTTTATTTATAACTAGCTGAGCCCGCGACTTCGTCCGCGTGGAATTTTGATCCTTGCTTAGGGGATGTCTACGTCATAGTACGAGGCATGCCTTTTAAGTTCTGTCGTTTCCATAATTCCCGGCAATTTTGAATTTGGAACTGTTCTATATTCGAATGTGTTTAAATTTCGAATCTCAAAACAGTTGAATGTATTAGGATTAATGTTATTGTTTAGTCACAGCGTCGATTAGAATCTGTCAGGTTACGTACGAAAATGAATCTTTCTAAGGAAAATGTTCGTGCAATAATTTTCTACAACTTTAGAAGAGGCCTGACACGGCTTCAGTGTTTTGAAGAGCTAATATCTGTGTTCAGGGATGAAGCCCCATGTCTGCGGACTGTCGAACGCTGGTATTTAGAATTCCAGCGTGGACATACTAGTGTTAGTGACAAATCTCGCGAAGGTCGCCCAAAATCTGCATTCACTGAAGATAACATCATTGGAGTGAGACAACTAATTCTCGAAGATCGTCATGTGACGTATCGAGAGATAGAGGCTCTATTAGGCATCTCAGGGACAACCATTCAGAAGATCTTGCATCAAGCGCTTGGTGTAAGAAAGCTAGTTTGCCGTTGGATACCGCAACTGCTTTCCGACGATCACAAGGCGGCCCGCGTCAGATGGTGTAAGAAAACTCTGCAAAGGTTCAACCGAGGAGAGTCAAATCACGTCTACGACATCATCAGTGGTGACGAATCTTGGATCTATGCCTACGATCCTGATTCCAAACAACAATCTACAATCTGGGTCTTTCAAGACGAGCCAAAGCCGACTAAAGTTGTTCGTTCTCGAAGCACTTCAAAGAAGATGGTGGCCACGTTCGTTAGAAAAACCGGCCATGTTGCGACTATTGCACTTGATGATCGTAGAACGGTTAACGCAGAGTGGTATACCACAGTTTGTTTACCACAAGTCATCGCCGAACTTCGAAAATCTAACTCAAAGCGACGCATCATCCTGCACCACGACAATGCAAGTTCACACAGCGCTCGTCAAACGATTGAGTATTTGAAGCAGGAAAAAGTAGAAATTCTTGACCATCCTCCATACAGTCCTGACCTAAGCCCTAACGATTTTTTTACATTTCCTAAAATTAAGAAAAGTCTTCGTGGTCAAAGGTTCCAGTCCAGTGAAGAAGCAGTCGACGCTTTCAAGTCAGCCATTTTGAACACCCCCACTTTAGAGTGGAATAAATGTTATAATAACTGGTTTGAGCGAATGGAAAAGTGTATTAAGCTACGTGGTGAATACTTTGAAAAACAATAAAAAGTACTATAAGGTTCTAGTTGTGTTTTTTTCTTCAAACGACAAAACTTAAAAGGCATCCCTCGTAGCTTTATGAATGCAAAGTCTCAGTCCGATCGGTTTAAAATTGACAAAGTTTCATACAAACTTTCATCCCCTATTTTATCCCCTTGGGGGTAGAATTAATCAAAATCCTTTCTTAGCGGATGCCTACGTCATAACATCTACCTGCATGCCAAATTTCAGCCCGATCCGTCCAGTGGTTTGGGCTGTGCGTTGATAGATCACTATATCAGTCACCTTTGAGTTTTATATAATTACTAGCTGAGCCCGCTACTTTGTCCGCGTGGAGTTTAACTTAACAAACTTTCATCCCCTATTTTATCCCCTTGGGGGTAGAATTAATGAAAATCCTTTCTTAGCGGATGCCTACGTCATAACATCTACCTGCATGCCAAATTTCAGCCCGATCCGTCCAGTGGTTTGGGCTGTGCGTTGATAGATCAGTCAGTCACCTTTGAGTTATATATATTTAGATAGATATAGATTAAGACTTATAATAAATTATAATAAATTAAAAACAGGAATAGTAACATCACAATCTGTATTAAATAACAAATTATCCTAATATTTACAAGTCTCCTACAATCTGTGTGGTGGCGAGTGCCTCCCGCCTCCACCCCCGCATCTAATTGTCGAGTGGTTTGTTGAAGACGTCCTCGTAGTGCATCTTGTTGCGCAGCACGTCGTCGTCGGTCAAGTTGGCGATCACAGTCGGCGGGATGAGCGCGGCCGCCACCGACCTGCGAATATAATATATTAATACAATAGTGATGCCATAAAATATTAAACACTATTTCAATAATGATTCTCAGCTTCTTACGGTAAGTTAAACAATACATTGTCAGGAAACCTACATGTCTAAGAAAATCTAACCAAATTTCGAAAGACATGTAAAAATCCGCCACCGGGCCAGTGTGGTGGATTATGGACTTATAAAAGCCTCAACTCAAAGATTATTTCCCTTTCCTTTCGCTTTCCATTTGCCTTACTGCGTAAACCCAGCACTCTCATATACATCTGTCGCGTCATCCACATACACACACACCCCCGTGACATCCCCGACCCACAGTGACATACACCCCACACACACACACATGACACACCTCATTACACGACAGCCTCACCTGCCCTCAGCGTTGAGGAAGTTGAACGTGGAGCAGGCGTGCTCGGTGGGCAGGATCTCGACGTTGAGCGAGGCGGCGCGCGCGCACTGGAACACGCTGTCCACCACGCGACGCTCCTTCGAATCCAGTCCAAGGATCTAAAGAAAAATATATTTATTAAATATATAATATTTAATAAAAATCAAATGCCAATATGGATGCTGACTATATTAATCTATAGTTTAAAATCAGTCATGTGAATTCAGAATTCTGCTATTGAAATAAAACTATTTTTACGGATTATATCGCGTTTATTTTTACTTTTTATGTTCCCGACGTTTCGGTTGCTTTACAGCAACCGTGGTCACGGGGGGACTGAGGTGTTATGGCTGGGTGCTACCACCAACTTGGGATCCAGTAATTAATATAATTAAATCCAAAACCAAGCGTACCATTGCAAGACCTCGAGACACAGTGAGCACTTTCTGCGTGGATCGGACCGCAAATACCAACTAAATTTTGAGGGTACCCAGTTTTTAACTATGACATCAGGACGTCTAACACCTCAGTCCCCCCGTGACCACGGTTGCTGTAAAGCAGCCGAAACGTCGGGAACATAAAAAGTAAAAATAAACTCGATATAATCCGTAAAAATAGTTTTATTTCAATGTGTAGTATTCGCGTAAATATAAGAAATCAATTTAGAATTCTGCTAGTTACCAACTGCTAGATAAAAGATAGTGAAGAGCAATGAGGCCATTCCTTCAGGATTTTTTTCCCTCCAGAATCCAGGGCATGGGTTGACATTGACACTTGACAGTTCTGACAGTCTCTCTCTCTTTCTTTCATCTCATCATCATACTAATATTATAAAGAGGAAAACTTTGTTTGTTTGATTGTAATGAATAGGCTCAGAAACTACTGAACAGATTTGAAAAATTCTTTCACTGTTGGGAAGCTACACTATCCCCGGGTGACATAGGCTATAATATATTTAAAAAAAATTAGGGATCCTTACTAAAACTCGAATAATGTAACCGCAATGTACCCGTGCCAAGCCGGGGCAGGCCGCTATAAATTATATTTGTAACTAAAAGATGCTTACAACAAGATCAATTTGAGGCTCCAACAGTTTGAAGAGCCGGAGAGAATCCACCGTGATCTGCTCGGCCTCCGTCACCTGCCAGGACAGCACCGTCCTGATGGGGACACCGGAATCAACATCATCACATACAGAATTCATAAGGCTCATATTTGTGATTTTATCATGTGTGGGGTTGTGATATGGCTCCCACCAACAACAGTCACACACACATGCCAAGACAAGCCCGCTGACTTGCCGGATCTTCTCAGTTGAGGTCGCGTTCCGATCCGGTTGTAGATATAAGAAAAAAAAAATTGTCAGAAAAATTGACAATTTGTCAGTGCTCCCGTAGGCCTAAACAAAATAAACGATTTGAATTTGTCCACCCCCCACATTGTGTGTGGGTGTGGGGGGTGAGACTGGTACGCACCTGGGGAATATGGCCATGGGGCCGAGCACCGTGAGTCCATTGTTCAACTTAAAGCCATACTGAAACAAATCAATAGAATTATTGACAAACATCCAGGGACACGCATGCCTCACACATGGTTGTACAGTCAATCTTAACATTTTAAAGTTAACATTAAATCTTTATTCACATTGGGGCTAGGCCTGTTCTTAATAATGGATGGGACCATTCTATTATTAAAATTAAAAGCTATATAAGCAGTACTCACAGTGGCATACGAGTCTATCATGAGTCCCAGGTCATAGTCCTGGTTGATGACCTTCACGGTCGTCTTCCCCTCGCCCTCGTACGCCGCTTTGCACCGCACACTGCTGCAATACCATAATATTTACACGCAACATCTCCAAACTTGTTCTAACAACGAGCGGTATGATACGAAACTAACCTCAAAATCGGGATCTTATTTTTCACAGCGTTCAGCTGGCGAATTGTGTTTAGCAACATTTTTAGTTTATTGAATTCACTTTCTCTAACTCTGTTAAAGTTATTTATTTAACAAATCAATACGGTGAAGATTTCCAATTCCAATTCCAATTAAAGTTTATGGCCCCATCGACTACCGATGATTCTGCCAACGACAAGTTTGTGGGACAAGTTAAAGTACAGATAAACTATTAAACGGTAGGGAAAGATAGCCGGTAGATGGAACGCGCTGCTTTCAGTTGGGCAAACTGGAATGAGACGAAAAACAAACACAAGTTAGATATAAACTAAAAATTACTATGTTATTTTGAATAGATAAATACATAAATAATATTAATAAAATTATGTTCTAATGGTAAATTAGTATTTAACCTATATACACCAGAGGGAGATAAATGAAAATAACATGAAAAGGAAAATTAGCGAACATAACAAACTAGTGAAAACATAACTACAGCTTGATATTATTAATACTTATAAACTTGTACAAAATTTTTATGAAGGGGGAGTGAGCGAGAGATAATAAGAAAGGAATATTTATAGGGCGAGGGATATCAGCTGGAAGAAAGTCATACAAAGGACGGACTAATCTGGGACAAGAGAAAAACAGATGTTCCAAGGTGCCCTCCGCCAGACCACACTCACAAAGGGAATGATCCCTTACCCGGATCTTGGCTAAAAATACCGGAGAGCAAACAAACCCTAGTCGGAGTCTAATAATAATTGAAGTAGCTAACTTATTAATGTTTTTATGCTTATAAAACCAAGGTTTTGGAGGAATCACTGGTTGAATAGAGCCATAATATTTACCTTTGACCTTTCTGGAAACATCCCACTCTTTATTCCAAGTCTCCAACAGGGATGTACTTAGTACGCTACGTAGATCACGTGCGTGGCAAAGATTATAATCGTCACACCCTGTTATGGCTGCAGCCTTAGCGCAAGAATCCACTGTTTCATTGCCTAAAATGCCTGAGTGACTGGGAATCCACGCCAGAGAAATCTGGATATTCGCACAGTGACATCTATACAGGACTTCCCTTATCTTAAGAGTGACAACAAAATTATCCCGAGATCTAAAAGGAACTTTAAGAATATCCTGAAGGCAGCTCAGAGAGTCCGAAAGGATCAGAGTATTATTCAAATTATGAGACTCCACATATAATAAAGCCTCTAATAAGGCTATCGCTTCACCGGTAAATATCGAGCACAAAGGAGAACACTTAAAACTAAGAATAACTCCAAATTTAGGAATCCACACTGCAGATCCAACATGGGACCCATCCGATAATTTAGAAGCATCTGTAAAAACAACTAGCCATTGGGACCAATCCGCTTCCAAAATACAATTCAATTTCTGATTAGCACCAGGGCATTGTTTAGATATACCAAGGTCGAATATTATCTTTGGTTCAAAAATTAAAGCGTCAAAGTCAATTTCGAAAATCGGATGCAAATTATGCTGAACTATGCGTGTAGTAACGTTTTTAAATTTATGGTAACTTTTAATAAGACGGGGAGGGACTTTATGAGACCAGTAATTCGAAGACAGTACTAATTGGGACAGGGAATCTAGAATAAAAGGGAGAGGATGGGAGTTAAACTGTGCCAAGTTGAACAGAAACCTGTCGGATAAAAATTGCCTACGAAGATGTAAAGGAGGATCCAGGCATTCTACCTGAAGGGCATTTGTAGGGGAGCACTTCATACCTCCCGTAATAATACGAAGGCATTTCGCTTGAATTTTATCAAGCTTGGCAATAGCAGATATGTGGCAAGGTTCTAAAAGGAAACTACCATAATCGAAATGGCTACGAATAATGGCATTGTATAGAAGTTTTTGTGTGGAGGGATGAGAGCCCCATCTAACTCCAGAAAGGGCGCGCATGATATTCACACTATTTTCGCATTTTTTCAAAATGTGATTTATATGAAAAACTCCAGATAATTTGGAGTCCAGAATCATTCCAAGGAACTTGACCTTGTTCTGGATAGAAATTAGCTGCCCATCCACGCCTAGGTTGATAACAGGAATATTGCGCTTACGGGAAAAAACCAGAGCACTACATTTGGCTACTGAGAGACTAAGGCCGTGATCCGAAAGCCACTGATTTAGGTAATATAAAGCGGAGTTGAGTTGGGAAGAAGCATCAGAAAATGAGGCAGATGAAACATAGAGGGCGATATCATCAGCATATTGTAAGATTTTACAGAAAGAGTTGACAGAATATTCAAGGTCAGCAGTATAAATATTATATAGAAGAGGGCTTAAAACTGAACCTTGCGGTAAACCTTTCCATACCAGGCGAGGAGGAAGGAGGTGATTCTGATGACGGACTTTAATGGAACGTACCATAAAGAGATTGCTTATTATATTGATCAGTCTCACTGGAATACTCAGCTGTTGCAATTTTTGCCTGAGCAGAGGAAGCTGAACATTGTCATAAGCTGAAGCTATGTCTAAGAAGACACCAATGACATTCTCATTATTAGAAAAAGCAAGACGGACTTCAGAGGTAAGGATACTGAGGCTATCCAGAGTACCCAACCCTCTTCTAAAACCGAATTGGCTGGGGGCTAAAAGACCCCTACTTTCCACGATCCATTCCAAGCGGTTTTTAACGAGAGCTTCCATAATCTTAGCTAGGACAGATGAAAGCGCAATAGGTCTATAGGAAGAAGAATCCTTGGGGTCTTTACCAGGTTTCAAAATCGGGACAATAATTTGAGATTTCCAAGACTCAGGAACGCGGGAAGATAAAAATATGTTATTCATAATGTTAAGCAGAAATAACTGACAAGAACGAGACGAATTTCGAATAAAGGAATAAGGGATACCATCCTCGCCTGGGGAAGAATCCCGCAGATGATCAAGAACACAATATAATTCAGAAAAAGAGAAAGGATCATTCATTCTGTCAATAGAATTAGATGGAAGAGGAATGTTTACTGGGACAAAGGAATCGCTAAAAGGAACAAAAGGAGGGGATAATTTACTAATAAAACCATCCAACCACAGGCTGGGGTCATTTGAAGAAATATTAGGGTCCATATAAGACCTACGGAAGGCTTTAATTTTTTTCCAGACGAGTGAAGAAGGAGAACGAGGAGATAAGGATTCGCAAAAGTTACGCCAACCTAATGACTTCTTTTTTGCTAGCAACCGACAAGTACGAGCAGAGGTACTCTTTAAAATTAAATAATTGCTCATATTTAAATCTTCAGCATATCTTCGTTCGGCATCTTTACGCTGCTTAACACTTTCAGTACAATCTGCGTCCCACCAGGGGGGAGAGGAAATAAAGTTTCTAGCTGAGTTCTTAAGGGGGATGGATTGGTCGGCTGCAGAAATAATGCTGGAAAGGAATTGATCGTAAACAGAAAGGAAGTTAGAGGAGTTGGCGGGAGCAAGAGACTTTATTTCTTCATCCATAATACCAGAGAATTTATCCCAGTCAGCCTGTGAAGTGCGGTATTTTAAGAGGGGGTTTGGAGAGGAGGGAGGTGCAGAAGATTGAGGAAACTGTATAAGTATAGGATAGTGATCGCTACCAAAAGAGTTGGGAAGGACAGACCAGTAAAGAAGAGACACCAAAGAGGGAGAAGCAAGGGATAAATCGGGGACGCTTATGTTTTGTATAGGAGAAACCCTACGAGTAGCAGAACCATCGTTTAAGACACAAAGATTAATGTCTTCTAAAATATCTAATAAATACGAGGATACTGAGTCGTTATCATGAGCGCCCCACAAAGTGTGACGACAATTGAAATCTCCTAAAATAATTAATGGACTAGGAATAGATGAAAGGAGGGAATTCAATTCAGCAAGCAGGGACTGATTAGGATGGGGAATATAAATAGAAACAAAAGAAATGTCAAGAGCCCTCACGGCAACTATATGAAAACCAGAGTTATGGGACGGGATAGGAATTTGAGAAAAAGTAATAGATCTACTAATCAATAGGGCGCAACCCGCCCGGCCGTCATCTCTGTCATCCCGGAGACAAGAATAACCCGGAACCCGAAAACGGGAAACGGGTCTGAGCCAAGTCTCGGAAACAGCAAAGATAACTGGTTTGTATGAGTTTAATAAATATAAGATATCATGTTTTTTTTGTAGAATACTTCTACAATTCCATTGAATCAGTTTGTGAGACATTTTTAATTATAAAGGATTGGAGGAGTTGTTGAATTAATAGAAGGACGTTGTTCGGTAATGCATCACTGAATTTTGATAGAATATTAATAAGAGAGCAGGTCAAAAGTTCTATAAGATTATCATTAGGAGTTAAAAGAGGAGTGGGGTCGGAGTTATCAGGAAAAGCACAACCATTAGGTTGAGAGGACCTAGGGGAATCTACAATAATGCGGTGCGACTGAGAGTCGTAACTTTTACCCAAATCTGGCCTAGGCTTAGGAGTCAGAAAAACAGTTTTTTTGTATGAGGATTTGGAGGGAGTAGAAGGGGGGGAAGGAGAAAGAGGAGGAACAGCAGAGAACTGTGAATGTTGTGAATGGGAGGGAGGGAAATATTGAGTGGCTGCAGCATCAGAATAAGAAACCTTTTTAGAAGTGGGAAACCTTATAGAGGCTTCTCTGTAACTTAGGTTTTCTTGAGACATCACAATCTTTATTGATTTCTGACGAGAGTGCTCTGGACATTTAGCATCCGTAGCTTTATGAAGTCCTCCACGACAAAGTAAACAAGTGGATTCAGAGTCCGGTATGGAGCAGCTTTCTCCAGGGTGTGGTTGAGCGCAACGGAAGCACCTAGGCTTCGATCTGCATTGTAATTTAGTGTGGCCAAATCTGCAGCAGTTGTAGCACTGAATAGTTGGGAGATGGTATACTGATACTGGTAATGATGTTTTATAACAGAAAACCCTATCTGGGAGGGTTTGTCCAACAAATGTCAGCATTACGGAAGGAGATGGCACCCAAGAAACACCATCATCCTTGCGCGACTTCACATTTAAACGCCTCGCTTTTATAACCTCCCCACAGTTAAGAGGAGTCTCAATTCCATTAACTAGGTCTTCCAGAGACCATTCTGTTGGGATATCTCTTACGACACCCATGCGAGACACAAGAAATTTTGGGATGAATACAGAGAAATCTCCAGGCAGAATATCATTGGAAACAAACTTATTAGCTTCTTCAGCATTATTAAATTCTATAGAAATTCTGTTTCTACCTACAGATTTGATACCCCCCTCAGATATTCCAGAAACCTTGTTTTTATGTAAGAGTTGAGCAAATTTCAGGGTTTTTAATGACACTCCTGACTCAGTTTCCGAACGAGAAACATAGACAACGAAAGGCGCCTTGTCACAACTGCTGTATTGAAATTTCGATCCATTTTCATAGCCAGGTTTGGTGTAGACTGATTGAATAGACTCCGCGGGAGATCTATTTTTCTTGCCAATATTGGTCAACTCAGCTTCGGCTGAACGTTTTAGGGCAGGGCGAGGTTCACCTAAAATATTTATATCTGGAGGTAGACCTCCGCCCCCGTCAGGGGGATCTTCAGCACTCATTTCCACAGGGAAATGAGCGCATAAACTAATAAATACGTACCTTTATAATAATGCTAACTACTTTATTCCACCACCAGTACAACACAAAACATAAAATTAGCCAATGCCACAAGAAAAAACAGATAAATCTTCAACACAAATCAAAACACAACCGAACGCGATCCTTGTCAATGACAGACCCCCTACGGTGAAGATCGCAGTTGTTTTTATTTTTGATGTCAACTGTCAAATTAACAGCTGATTTCGACACTTAGTATTATTGGTCCTACATTACGTTTCGTTTTTGCAGAAATACATGTTTGATGTTCCTGGATTATATTTTGTTGAGGTTTATTTATATAATGTAGTAATAGATCAATACTATAAACAATAATATAAATAAACAAAGTATAAAACCTCAATTCTTTTATGTTATATGTTAACATTTGAACATGTATTTCATTCAGAGAGATATTAAATGGTCTAAGATTTCATTAACCATCGTATTTCATGAAACGTAATGTTAACTGTCATGTGCGTACAGCATTGCAGATGCGCGTATTTTGAAAAGGCCGATCCAAATAAATCGATTTTCGTCTACTTTCCTTTATAACATGTAATAAACTCTACTACCTCTTTTGAAACCATCCATTTATATCAAAATATTACAAATAATAATTATAATGTCATTTATAAGTATTAAAGAGTAAAGTTTAGATTACCTTCAGTTTTGCATATATAACGCGAATTTTAAATTAAAATGAGCTGTGTAGAAGCTGTAGTTACGTGTACAGATGTGGTTTATGTAGAACAGAAGCGTTCTAGTATGGTATCAAGTGCGTATAGGGTGGATTTCTGGCGGGAATTGCGGAAGCGCTGGATGGTGCTGGGCGTGCTGTGCGCGGTCGCGCTGGCGGTGCTGTCGCCGGAGCTCGGCGCTCCCGGAGGCAAACACGATGCATGCACCAACATAGATCATTGTAGAACGCATTGCACCTCATAATAGCCATGTAATTGGAATAATTTACTATAATTCTTAATCAGAGTCGTGAGGAATGGATTTCTGACTAACTTTAGGCTTTAACACTTAATATCTATCAGCCTTGGTCATAGATTCTTTAATGATAGTTGTGAATTGATTCCTTAAACGACAATCCTTACTTTTTATACTGCAATTAGGCACTTTAGTTCATAAATTGTAACTTAAAACTATTGATTATAGACTTATATTAAAGCTTAAATCATTGAAATACTAACAAGCATGTCATTTTATTAATTGTTTAACTTTAGTAATTAGAAACCTCTATGGTCTTGGCCATAAAGTGCACCAGGACATCACATACAGCGCAGGGTCACGGTGGGCAGGAGTGGTGGAGCCCCGGGACAGGCCTGGGTCTATTGGAGCTTCTCTTCCAGCTGATAGAGTTTATGGTCTAAAATGGAAAGGGGCTGCTTGCTCACATCCTGCTCAGTGGGGTGCTCCCAAGTGCCCCAGACGCTCCCTGTGTAGCCCACTCATAGGATTGGTCTTATAATAATATGCTCTGCTCTGATACCCATAGTACAAGCATTGCTGTTTCATTTTGAATCTACTTAGAATGTCTTGATTGGAATTAATTTGTAAAAAGCTTTTGAATATTAAATGACATCTACTAAAATTTACCTATTTTATTACTGAAAGAGAAACTAGGTAGTTGCATCTGATGATCATAATAATTATGTTAACTACACCGAGCTTGCTTGCACTTTATTAAGTAAATCATTAATTTGTCAACTTACAACAATAAATGAGCATGATGATAAACTCTATTTCTAACAATAGCATTCATCATTAATGCATTTTATACCTAATGTAATACTTACTATGCCTACTGTTATGGTTATGTATACTTTCTGAAATAAGGCAACTATATATCGATCTGTTTACTAACATCATGGCAAGTCTCGGAACTGACCCTTACATAGTTCGTCCCACAGATATAGATTTACATAGATAACGCAAGTATCACGATTTGTATTGAAACCAAGCGTGCCGAATTTTTAACACCTACTGTGACGTCAATCCGAAATTTTGTGACGGGCAATCCTTACCGATTCAAAGACACCGATGCTGCCGATGCCCCTCCGCCCGCTACGATTATGTCGCTCATACTCATATTTTTTATGTCTGTAGTCGCGCGGACTGTAAGTTAGCGTCGACCAACCTTGACGCTTGGTAGGGGTTTCGTTCACGCGACGTACATGCATTTGCGTTATCTATGTAAATCTATATCTGTGGTTCGTCTTCCCTCGGCAGGCGCCCTCCACACACAGTACCTGTGCTACCTCCCCCTGTCCTACATCTACTACTCGGCGGGCGCGAGCTCGCAGGCGCGCGCGCTGCTCGCGGGGGCTCGCGAGCGCGCGCGCGCGCACGTGCTGTGCTGCGTGCACGCGCACGTGGTCGCGCCGGCCCTGTGCGCCGCCGTCGTCACCGCCTTCAGGGATGGGGTTGATTATAGAATTGTCAAGGGGTAAGTGACGCAGACACACGGAGACACTGTACTACTAAGGTACTGTAGGCAGTGGCGGATTTACAAATTTCCAAGATGTAGGCTGTGGGTAATGTTTTTGCCGCCCTTGCCTCTACAATTGTCATGTCATTGTACACCGAATGTACAATGACAAGTGAAAGGGGTAAGCCATCAGAAAAAAAAAGTTGCAGAGTTCTATCTGAAAACCGTCATGCAGAAATCTTTTTTATTTCTATGAGGTAGTAAAAAATAAAAGAATTCGTCTCCAAATTTGCCGCCCTATAATCTGCCGCCCTAGGCTCCAGCCTACTCAGCCTGCTGGTAAATCCGTCACTGACTGTAGGAACTGTAGGAAAAAAATTACTCTACTTCAGTCTAATCCATAAACGTGATGATATGTCCACTATCTTTTAACAACCCCATTATAAATGATCTAGTATTATTTCGCGGTTGCTCAACACATGCTAATAACTACTAGTGCTAACTATACTATGTTTTATGTACGCTTTACGCCGCGTGTTGGTGTTGTCGCCAGCGCGATGTTGTCGTCGGTGTGCGGCGGCTGCGCGTGGCTGCCGCTGGCGCTGCGGGGGGGCGCCGCCGCCACCGCCGCCGCCGCCAGCGGCGCCGTGTCGCTGCTGGTCGCGCCGCTGCTGGTGAGCGCTGTACCAAAGGTGTATCTCTCCAAGGGCAAGTCATTCTAGCGCGGAGATGCGGCTCGGGCCTGTGGACCATCGATCCGTTGACCTTCAACCCGCCGGTCTAGCGAGCTACGTGTGGAGTCACAAAAGGAGCGTCTCTTCGCGTTGCCAGCGAGAAACGTCATAATTAAATGTGTGACAAAATTTGAAGAAACGTAACGTGGTCTTTTGAAGCCTTAACTATGTGTGACACTTGACGCTAATCGCTACAAGCGCGGAGCCAATTTTTTTCATAATAGCAAAGTTGTCTAAATCAAATACGTTTAAAATCTAAAATCTATTCTGCGTGTTACCGGGATCGCTCCGAGTTCATTGCGCGACACCCATACTAGGTATGAGCGCTGCTTATTTTGGGTCGTACAGTGAGTGTGTTAGTCAGCCGTGCTTCTGTGGGCAGTGCGGGTTCGCCCCCGCGCCGCCGCTGTCCGGCGTGCTGGCGGCGGGCGGCTCGACGCTGGCGCCATTCGCGGCGGGGCTGTGGCGCGGCCCGCACGGCCCGCACGGCCCGCACGGCCCGCACGGCCCGCACGGCCCGCACGGCCCGCACGGCCCGCACGGCCCGCGGCGGCTGGCGCGGCTGGCGGCGCTGGCGCTGCTGTACGCGGAGTGCTGCGAGCGGCTGAGCGCCGCCGCGGGGGTGCTGCGCGTCAGCGACGTGCTGGCCACGCTGGCGCTCGGTGAGCCGTCCCGCACTAGACTATCTTTGACGGTAGAGCTCTTGTACAGTTGGAGTTGGAGTCCATTGACTAGACCACCGATTATACAAAACGTTACAATATTTGTTTTCACATGTTAACACTGCGAATGTTATCGATGTTAGAAGACGATATTTATTTACTCAATACTTACTCATCATCATCATCATCATTAGCCTATGCTTGTCCACTGCTGGACATAGGCCTCCTCTAATGAGCGCAATACTTACTACGACAATATTATCATTAGACTATGTGTGAATAAAATAAGTAGACGGAACCCTGTCCTTGCGCCTTCAAGTTTGTCTTATACAAATAGGGACGAAAGATTCCATATCTCTGCCTTGAGACATCCTGCCTACCAAATATACGAATCGACTTCCGCGCAAGTGAGGCTAGTACCCCGTGCTCATGGCTCAAGGCTCATGGCTCATAGCTCACGGCTGCTGCTCGGCAGTGTCGTGTTGGCTGTGGCTGATGGCGGCGGGGTGCCTGGTGTACGCGCGCAGCGGGCTGCTGAGTGAGGCGGACTCGCGCCTCGTGCTGGTGTGCGGCCTGCCTAAATCCTTACAATGTGAGTTACCTACTTACTTTATACTACCTACCAGTAGGAGCATGCCGGCTTCAAAACAGAATAATAGTACATTGTTACCCTAGGGGTGAAGGTAACTTATTTAGTCCCGAGACGGGGTTTGATAGTTCGAGGGACAAAATAAGTCTTTCACCCGAGGTAAACACTGTGCTTTTCATTACGAATACAAGGAAAGTAAAAATGAAAACAGGAATTAGCTAAATAAATAATACAAGAATGTATTGATGAACAATACCCTACAACACGAAAAAACAAATGAAGATCGGATTGCCGCCTATTTTGTTTATTTCCGTTGGCCGGCCTGGTTCAATAGAAATGTGAAAATAGAACTACTTTCGTTTTAATAATTTGACAGCTGCCAGTTGAAAGCGATTCTCCCTAGGGCTGAAAAGTATTAACTTCAACCCGCTCCTCAGGCAACTTCAGACCTACTTTCCGAGTATGAGTAATGAAGAGGTTTATTATTAGTGGTGCGGCTTCAATATGTGATAGTGTCCCGCGCTGCAGACTGGCAGGGCTCCGCGGCGTGCTGCCTGGCGGGGCTGGCGCGGCTGCCGGCGGCGCTGCTGGCGCCCGCGCAGGCGCTGCTGCTGGCCGCGCTCGTCACCGACGACGACGAGGACCCACCAACCGATGCGCTCCACTAGATTCGAGCGCGCTAGACAATGATCATTAGTACCGTTTTATTTAAATATTTTATTCGGTACATGGAAGACTTGCTGATAAGTAAACTAAACATAAAAAAGTGCCGCCTAGGGACGCCCGAAAGACGCGAAGCTTTATAGTATAGAGCGTAAGACGACGCAGCTGCTACTCTGTATACCTATATGTATCGTGTAACGGTACTGATGCCACGGTGTAACGCTACTGACGCCAAGTTGTAACGCTACTGATGCCACGGTGTAACGCTACTGACGTCACGGTGTAACGCTACTGACGTGACGGTGTAACGCTACTGACGTGACGGTGTAACGCTACTGACGTCACGGTGTAACGCTACTGACGTCACGGTGTAACGCTACTGACGTCACGGTGTAACGCTACTGATGTCACGGTGTAACGCTACTGACGTCACGGTGTAACGCTACCGATGTCACGGTGTAACGCTACTGACGTCACGGTGTAACGCTACTGACGTCACGGTGTAACGCTACCGATGTCACGGTGTAACGCTACTGACGTCACGGTGTAACGCTACCGATGTCACGGTGTAACGCTACTGACGTCACCGTGTAACGCTACTGACGTCACGGTGTAACGCTACCGATGTCACGGTGTAAAGCTACCGATGTCACGGTGTAACGCTACCGATGTCACGGTGTAACGCTACTGACGTCACGGTGTAACGCTACCGATGTCACGGTGTAACGCTACTGACGTCACGGTGTAACGCTACTGATGTCACGGTGTAACGCTACTGACGTCACGGTGTAACGCTACCGATGTCACGGTGTAACGCTACTGACGTCACGGTGTAACGCTACCGATGTCACGGTGTAACGCTACTGACGTCACGGTGTAACGCTACCGATGTCACGGTGTAACGCTACTGACGTCACGGTGTAACGCTACCGATGTCACGGTGTAACGCTACTGACGTCACGGTGTAACGCTACCGATGTCACGGTGTAACGCTACTGACGTCACCGTGTAACGCTACTGACGTCACGGTGTAACGCTACTGACGTCACGGTGTAACGCTACCGATGTCACGGTGTAACGCTACTGACGTCACCGTGTAACGCTACTGACGTCACGGTGTAACGCTACTGACGTCACCGTGTAACGCTACTGACGTCACGGTGTAACGCTACCGATGTCACGGTGTAACGCTACTGATGTCACGGTGTAACGCTACCGATGTCACGGTGTAACGCTACTGACGTCACGGTGTAACGCTACCGATGTCACGGTGTAACGCTACTCACGTCACGGTGTAACGCTACCGATGTCACGGTGTAACGCTACTGACGTCACCGTGTAACGCTACTGACGTCACGGTGTAACGCTACCGATGTCACGGTGTAACGCTACTGACGTCACGGTGTAACGCTACCGATGTCACGGTGTAACGCTACTGACGTCACGGTGTAACGCTACCGATGTCACGGTGTAACGCTACTGACGTCACCGTGTAACGCTACTGACGTCACGGTGTAACGCTACCGATGTCACGGTGTAACGCTACCGATGTCACGGTGTAACGCTACCGATGTCACGGTGTAACGCTACTGACGTCACCGTGTAACGCTACTGACGTCACGGTGTAACGCTACTGACGTCACGGTGTAACGCTACTGACGTCACCGTGTAACGCTACTGACGTCACGGTGTAACGCTACTGACGTCACGGTGTAACGCTACTGACGTCACCGTGTAACGCTACTGACGTCACGGTGTAACGCTACCGATGTCACGGTGTAACGCTACCGATGTCACGGTGTAACGCTACCGATGTCACGGTGTAACGCTACTGACGTCACGGTGTAACGCTACCGATGTCACGGTGTAACGCTACTGACGTCACCGTGTAACGCTACTGACGTCACGGTGTAACGCTACCGATGTCACGGTGTAACGCTACTGACGTCACGGTGTAACGCTACCGATGTCACGGTGTAACGCTACTGACGTCACGGTGTAACGCTACCGATGTCACGGTGTAACGCTACTGACGTCACCGTGTAACGCTACTGACGTCACGGTGTAACGCTACCGATGTCACGGTGTAACGCTACCGATGTCACGGTGTAACGCTACTGACGTCACGGTGTAACGCTACCGATGTCACGGTGCAATTATTAGCAATGTTTTATCTAATCTTCAAGCCATATTTAGTATAAAGCTTAGGGCGCCGCAGCTCTGACGTCATCGTGTAACGTGTAACGTGTAACGCGTAACGCTACGGCACAATTTTCACGGTTTTAGTGCCTGGGCAGCGAGCGCCCCGAACGTCCGTAAAGAAGCTTCGCTTCAATAAAATTAACTTAGCGATAGGAAAGCTAATTACAAGTCTTCACTTATAGCGACCGGATAAAAAATAGGATTGTGAGGAGTTCAGATCTATTTGTGTCATTTGCCGTATTATGCGTGTATAATTTATCCAGGTGCATGCGTCCGACGTCAAGCCGGTTAGTTTGGTAGTGATATTAACCCGACGAGCGAGCAGAACTCATAAGTAGACACAATTGACAATGCTTTAAACCCACTGAAGACAGGGCGCTATGGCGCTCATTAGGGGAGGCCTATGTGCAGCAGTGGACTGATATAGGCTGATGATGATCATGATGATACACCCGCGTGTATATACGACGCGTCATGGGCTGCATTGCGAGCGACATCGCCGGGTTAATGACTTCATTGCTTTATGACTCGAGTTGTACCGAGAATATTATCTTACTATTCTCGAATAGGCTGGTGATTGGAGGTACGGTTTGATTCCCACCCTACCTATACTAAACTTTGCAGAGGGCGCACTCATCCTACGAGCATTTAGCTTAGCTACAGGAGCTAACGGAACTAATTACTAGTAGTATGTGATTGCTAGTAATCTTTTAATAGGAAATAAATTTTTAATAGGACTATTATATTAGAAGTATATTAGAAGATATAGCTATTAGCTATTAAGCATAGTATTACTAAGTAACTAAGGGGCCTTAGGGGACAGCCTTTCGCAATTTTGACCTCAGAAACTTAGAAAATTAAGGACTATATTAGTTGTAGGCAAATTTTACCTCTTATATAAGTAGAGCAGTAAGTAACTATGGAATTATGTATTTTCACGTCTAGACTAAAGAAGACGACTTTTATTAAAAAAAAATATTGTAATGTCAAATTGGAAATTTATTAGTAAGCAAGCGGACATGTGATTGTGATGGCGCTTGTCGCTTCAAGCGCGAAGCGTCAGCGCCGTGTCACTCGAAGGCCGCAGCGAGTGTGTTCATGGCCTGTGCTCATTAAGACTAAAGCGCCCAACTAGCCCGCGAAGTTCAATTTTTTTTAGAAAATTTTCAAAATCTGACTTTAATAAAAGGCACATTTTGTAATTCACGAGACAAAGACCGTGTGCAGTGCATTTATTAATATATCCAACTTACTCTAAAACATTTCAAGAACGACAGCTATTCAGATAATCTGGCAATTTTTGTATATTTAGTGATTTACTAGTATCATATCCACCGTGATAATATTTAGAGTAAAATAAATGTATTAATAAACGCACTGCATACTGTGTTTGTTGCAAATCGCAAAATGTTGTCTTAAATGTTTTCAGATTTTGCATAAACTATAAAAATAATCAAAAATTTTGAATTTCGCGGGCTAGACAGGCGCCTTCACCTTAAGTTGAAGCTACTAAATGTATATTTTCTGTTAATTGCAATCTTATTATCTATATTTTCATATATTTTTTTTGTATCATGCTAGCGGGTGACCCGCCCAGCCGTAAACGATATTTCGTGGCCACGTACAAGTTGTGCCACTTATTTTATTTTGACGCTTCACGCTTAAAGCGGTTAGCGTCACATTTTTATTACCATAGGATGAGTTAGTAGATATTCATAAATTGAAATAAATGAAGAACTGTATTTATTAAAACATTGTTTTATTTCGTACATAGCATTTAATGATCACACCAATGCATGAAAGTATACTTTATATTAAAGTAAAAAATAACTTAAGCGGTTCCACTAACTTACAACGGCCGAATACTCAAACTCAACTCAAACTTGAGAGCTGCATAATGGGTCACAAGAAACGGACATCTTAAATGATTAACGACTTAAATATTTGAGTTTTCGACTGTAGTCCTACTTAATACTTACAGGTATTTTTACCTACTTACATACCGACTAATTTCTTGTTTTATTTCAAAACTGGGCGCAGCATACCTACTACCTACTATTTAGTGGAGATTTCCTTATTAAGTAGTAACTAATTAAAATAAATTATCTACACTTCATAATCACAGTCGTATTTTAAACTAAGTACCTAATTAATTACATTAACATCACCCAATATTTGGTCTTGAGTAAACGTAAGTACCTAATAATGATTATTATCATCGTTACTGTCCTCTAGACGCCGCACTCTCGGACAACAGTTTCCGAAATACATGCGATTTACGATGGACCAATCACAATCCATATTTTATTTCCGATAGATTAATCACAATCATTTGGCATGGCGTATTTTGTCCAAGTTAATTAATGGTAGTGTCTAGTGCGGAGTCCCGAGGGTTGTTGGTCTCTGTATTACCTAACGTACCTACATTATATTATCGATAAAACTACAATAGTTTATCATAGTAGCTTCAATTGCGAGCTATAGCTAATGAACACATAGAATCTAGCGATAACTCAATAGTTTTTTTCAATTTTAATAACTTATGTCCATTGATTTCTTATTTAATAAATCAATGTTTACAAACTACTAACTAAGCTACCAATATTTTAGTTGCCTAGTCAAAATTACATTCATGCAACTATTCTACCTGACATTCAAATATCTTAAAGTCTGGTAGACTCGTCAAAATGGCGCTCACACAAAATGGCCGATGTTGCAACTCGCAACACTAAACTGCAACGCTACGTTACTGTGACGCGAATCACGACATGGCGTCGGCCGGCGCCTGTTGCTGCAACAGCTCCCAGTACAAACCACGTTTCTTGACCAACTCTTCGTGGGAACCGCTCTCGGCTACCACACCTACGAGATATAACAAAAATAAAAATAGGCTGTCTGGTGTCGGTTAGAACAGCGCCAGGGGATATCGGGGAGCAGACACGTCAGGGGAGACTGGAAGCTGATTATAGTAGAGTGTGACGAGTGTGGGAAGAAGAGGGGCTCACCCTTGTCGATGACGCATATGGTGTGCGCGTGGCGCACGGTGGCGAGCCGGTGCGCGATGATGATGGTGGTGCGGCCCTGCGCGGCCGCCTCCAGCGCCGCCTGCACCGTCTGACACGCACACGACACGTTAGAGACAGCCCAGGACTCACACTTGGCATCTTCACTTCATTCATTACATCTTATAACGTAGGTACAGTTCAAACTGAATGTCTTTAGCAATAACCTGAGCTGTTGTTAGTTTTCTGTCCCATATCGTCCGCAGTGGGGCACGTTTTTTCATTACTCATACTCGGAAAGTAGGTCCGAAGTTGCCTGAAGAGCGGGTTGTAAGTAATACTTTTCCGCCCTAGGGAAAATCACTTTCAACTGACAGCTGTCAAATTATTAAAAATAAATTAGTTCTATTTTGACATTTCTATTGAACCAGGCCAACGGAAAAAACTAAATAGGCGGCAAATGGCGACCCGACCTTCATTCGTTTTTTTGAGTTGTAGTGTACCTATTGTTCATACTTCCTTGTATTATTTCTTTAGCTGATTCCTGTTTTTATTTAGACTTTCCTTGTATTCGTAATGAAAAGCACAGTGTTTATCTCGGATGAATGACTTATTTTGTCCCTCGAACTATTGGCGTCTCGAGACAAAATAAGTAACCTTCACACCTTGGGTGTAGACACATGTGCGGGCGTCAGTTAAGTGAAAACCGCTGCAGCGGGCTGAGCGTGCGACCCACCTTCTCGCTGGCGGCGTCCAGCGCGGAGGTGGCCTCGTCCAGCAGCAGCAGCCGCGGGCTGCGCACGAGCGCGCGCGCGATGGCCACGCGCTGCTTCTGCCCGCCCGACATCGCCGCGCCGCCCTGCCCCAGCTTCGTCTCGTACCCCTGCACAGTGGACTGTTAGAGGGCAACACACATACACACAATACATATGCGTCCAAAGTTCCCTTATAATGGACTAGTTGCTGCCTGCGACTTTGTCCGCGTAGACTTATGTAAAGTATTCTATGTATTAATCCAAGTTATAAACTATCTGTGTTCCAAATTTCATCCAAATCCGTTCTGTAGTTTTTGCGTGAAAGCATAACAAACAAACACCCACACTCACAAACTTTCGCATTTATAATATTAGTAGGATTAGTAGGATAACTAAGGCTGAAAAAAATAGAAGAGTTTGGAGTCGCAATATTTCTCTATTTACAGTAAGTTTTGACCATCCAATCGATCGCGTCGATTATTGTGTGAAATAACATACTTAGTGTTTTATCTTCAAAGCCCACGCGGACGGGCCGTGAAGGAATGCTGGATGATATTGATTTAAAAGAGAACTCACCAGAGGCAGGCTAGCAATGAACCCGTGGATGTTGGCCTGCTGGGCGGCGGCGACGACCTCGTCCAGCGGCACCTGGCGCGAGTTGTCTCCGTACGCGATGTTCTCCCGGATGGAGCGCTCGAACAGCGCGGGCTCCTGCTGCACCAGACCCAGCTGCGCGCGCAGCTGCGGCAGCGGCAGGTCGCGCTTGATGTTCTTGCCGTCCAGCTCCTGGGACACAACGAACATTTATTTAAAAGCAACGAATCTTTATTTAATGAGGCAGAAGATAAGGTTTTGTGGCGAGCGCCGACAGAAATGGACAGATGGCGCTAAATGCGTCACCTCAATACAATGTACGGATACTTCATAGAAAAACTGAATCACGATATTAAGACTCGCAAGCATCGTGACTATAATATACAAGACCCCGAGAATAACCAGCGGAGCATACCGGCCGCCCCGCCAGGCATAACACCCGCCCGGCTGGAAGATCTTTCCTTTTCCGCTACAGTTTGCCTGGGTTACTATAATTTACTCCCAGTTTAACACTTATCCTTTGTTGTTTCAAGCTTTCCTGTTTCATGTCTCACTGTGTCCTGGCAAATAAAAGGTATATGAGTGAACTCACGATGTCCCCGCGGTCGGGGTCGTAGCTCCTCATGAGCAGGTGCAGCAGCGTGGACTTGCCGCAGCCGCTGGCGCCGACCAGCGCGAGCGTGCGGCCCGCGGCCGGCCGCAGCCGCAGGCCGCGCAGCACCGGCACCGCCGGCCGCGTTGGGTACCGGAAGTGCACGTCGCTGAAGTTCACATCGCCACTCGCCGCCTGCGGGACACGCGGCTCGGTTAGCTGCTGGCTAGCCACAAAGATACTCCCCAGAGGTACTTTCAGATGCCTAGACTCCCAGGGGTACCGCTCAGAGATACTCATAAGTGAGCTCCGTATTGGCAAGAGGCTCGCTCCTTACCAAAAGCAAATGCTATCGGTGAAATAAGGGTGCACCGGTCTGCCTACCCCACGGGGTACGAGGCGTGTGTGTAGTATTGTAGGCATGTCCTCACCCAGTCGGAGTGGTCCTGCGCGGAGGGCTCGGTGACGACCCTGGGCGGGCGCGCGAGCGCGGTGATGGTGCGCGCGCCGGCGCGACGAGCCGCCGCGAAGCTCGGCGCGAACGACAGCGCCGCCGCCAGCATCCACGCGCCGTAGATCAGTGCTTCAGACACCCTGGAGCATGTTTATATTTGTTTACCTATCCTGCTGTACGGGAATCTCTTCCAACGCGACCGTGCAGAACCCATATTATAACAATAAAAGCATAACAATTACTTAACGGCGTAACCATACATAATGGTAAAATGATAAATATTTTATCCAATAACACATTAGTGAGTCGTTTAGTTTGTTGGGTCTTTATAAAAACACATTTAAACATGATACCTAATATCTTTTGAACGTACAAGGGTGTTAATTTTTCTGCATTTTAAGTCCTACATCAGACCCAGCAGGGAACGCGTCGAATTATCAGTAAAACAATGTCCAGTGGTCGGTACTCACAGTATAGCGTACTCGTAGGGCAGGTCCTCGCGCGCGATGAGGTAGCCGGCGTAGGCGAGCGAGACGGCGTACCCGAGCGTGGGCGCGCACACGCACACGCCGTACACCGGGCCGCGCACGCGCCGCGCCGGCGCCGCGCGCGCGCCCGCCTCGCGCAGCGCCGCCGCGTAGCGCGACACCACCGACCGCTCCACGCCTGCGCCCCCACACAGCCATACATATTACATACACCGGGCCGCGCCCGCCTCGCGCAGCGCCGCCGCGTAGCGCGACACCACCGACCGCTCCACGCCTGCGCCCCCACACAGCCATACATATTACATACACCGGGCCGCGCCCGCCTCGCGCAGCGCCGCCGCGTAGCGCGACACCACCGACCGCTCCACGCCTGCGCCCCCACACAGCCATACATATTACATACACCGGGCCGCGCCCGCCTCGCGCAGCGCCGCCGCGTAGCGCGACACCACCGACCGCTCCACGCCTGCGCCCCCACACAGCCATACATATTACATACACCGGGCCGCGCCCGCCTCGCGCAGCGCCGCCGCGTAGCGCGACACCACCGACCGCTCCACGCCTGCGCCCCCACACAGCCATACATATTACATACACCGGGCCGCGCCCGCCTCGCGCAGCGCCGCCGCGTAGCGCGACACCACCGACCGCTCCACGCCTGCGCCCCCACACAGCCATACATATTACATACACCGGGCCGCGCCCGCCTCGCGCAGCGCCGCCGCGTAGCGCGACACCACCGACCGCTCCACGCCTGCGCCCCCACACAGCCATACATATTACATACACCGGGCCGCGCCCGCCTCGCGCAGCGCCGCCGCGTAGCGCGACACCACCGACCGCTCCACGCCTGCGCCCCCACACAGCCATACATATTACATACACCGGGCCGCGCCCGCCTCGCGCAGCGCCGCCGCGTAGCGCGACACCACCGACCGCTCCACGCCTGCGCCCCCACACAGCCATACATATTACATACACCGGGCCGCGCCCGCCTCGCGCAGCGCCGCCGCGTAGCGCGACACCACCGACCGCTCCACGCCTGCGCCCCCACACAGCCATACATATTACATACACCGGGCCGCGCCCGCCTCGCGCAGCGCCGCCGCGTAGCGCGACACCACCGACCGCTCCACGCCTGCGCCCCCACACAGCCATACATATTACATACACCGGGCCGCGCCCGCCTCGCGCAGCGCCGCCGCGTAGCGCGACACCACCGACCGCTCCACGCCTGCGCCCCCACACAGCCATACATATTACATACACCGGGCCGCGCCCGCCTCGCGCAGCGCCGCCGCGTAGCGCGACACCACCGACCGCTCCACGCCTGCGCCCCCACACAGCCATACATATTACATACACCGGGCCGCGCCCGCCTCGCGCAGCGCCGCCGCGTAGCGCGACACCACCGACCGCTCCACGCCTGCGCCCCCACACAGCCATACATATTACATACACCGGGCCGCGCCCGCCTCGCGCAGCGCCGCCGCGTAGCGCGACACCACCGACCGCTCCACGCCTGCGCCCCCACACAGCCATACATATTACATACACCGGGCCGCGCCCGCCTCGCGCAGCGCCGCCGCGTAGCGCGACACCACCGACCGCTCCACGCCTGCGCCCCCACACAGCCATACATATTACATACACCGGGCCGCGCCCGCCTCGCGCAGCGCCGCCGCGTAGCGCGACACCACCGACCGCTCCACGCCTGCGCCCCCACACAGCCATACATATTACATACACCGGGCCGCGCCCGCCTCGCGCAGCGCCGCCGCGTAGCGCGACACCACCGACCGCTCCACGCCTGCGCCCCCACACAGCCATACATATTACATACACCGGGCCGCGCCCGCCTCGCGCAGCGCCGCCGCGTAGCGCGACACCACCGACCGCTCCACGCCTGCGCCCCCACACAGCCATACATATTACATACACCGGGCCGCGCCCGCCTCGCGCAGCGCCGCCGCGTAGCGCGACACCACCGACCGCTCCACGCCTGCGCCCCCACACAGCCATACATATTACATACACCGGGCCGCGCCCGCCTCGCGCAGCGCCGCCGCGTAGCGCGACACCACCGACCGCTCCACGCCTGCGCCCCCACACAGCCATACATATTACATACACCGGGCCGCGCCCGCCTCGCGCAGCGCCGCCGCGTAGCGCGACACCACCGACCGCTCCACGCCTGCGCCCCCACACAGCCATACATATTACATACACCGGGCCGCGCCCGCCTCGCGCAGCGCCGCCGCGTAGCGCGACACCACCGACCGCTCCACGCCTGCGCCCCCACACATCCATACATATTACATACACCGGGCCGCGCCCGCCTCGCGCAGCGCCGCCGCGTAGCGCGACACCACCGACCGCTCCACGCCTGCGCCCCCACACAGCCATACATATTACATACACCGGGCCGCGCCCGCCTCGCGCAGCGCCGCCGCGTAGCGCGACACCACCGACCGCTCCACGCCTGCGCCCCCACACAGCCATACATATTACATACACCGGGCCGCGCCCGCCTCGCGCAGCGCCGCCGCGTAGCGCGACACCACCGACCGCTCCACGCCTGCGCCCCCACACAGCCATACATATTACATACACCGGGCCGCGCCCGCCTCGCGCAGCGCCGCCGCGTAGCGCGACACCACCGACCGCTCCACGCCTGCGCCCCCACACATCCATACATATTACATACACCGGGCATGGCCTTGGGGAGACTTGGAGAAAAGGAATGGCATTCCAAGCCCAGGGTGACAGTCCCCCTCGGTATGCTCATCAAATTCCCAGTTACATCGACTGCGTCGAAAACAAACTGCAATTTGTACCCGGCTTGTACTTCGGATGCTTGTACTGTCAAGACATCTTGACTGGCAATCTAGACTTATCGATATAGTCCTAAACATACCGAGCCCCGAGCCAAACGTTCGCGCAGCCTGCAGACCGGCCGCCTGACTCGCGAGGCTGGTTTAAACGTAGGCATTTTCAATAAAGATTATCACTTCCTGACCGGTGAAAACATGACACGCCTTTGAGAGTCGTACAATGACTGAAGAAGTAAGAGCCTTACCCAGGCTGTGTACGGTGCGCACGTTCAGCACCGCCTCGGTGGCGATGCGCGAGGCCTGCTCCAGCGCGCGCCGCTCCAGCGTCTCGGCGCGCTTGTTGACGTAGCCCTCCAGGTAGATGCCGCCCATCACCTGCGGGTCAGCCCGGCACTCAGAATGTTACGCTCGCCAGTCACCAGGGTTGTCAACTGGCTATGGAGGCCGCGCTCTAGGGGCGGCAGGGGCCTTTTATAGGTAGGGGCCAAGGGGCGGCAGATTTCACAGGACATTTCACATTTCAACACATATCCATTATTTGACAGATTATTTGACACAAGTTGAAGTGGCCATACTTAGGAAAAGTATAAATTCAGTACTACTAGTCGTTCGAGTTACTAGCCTCATGGGAGAGTAACAAATTAACTAAAAATAAAACATAAGTAGAATCACGACAAATGCCAAAATACATAGGGAAATGTCAGTACTTAGCAGTTAATCTTAAACAACAAATAAAGTCAGCAAGTACTCACACAGGGCACGCTGAGCAGGCTGACGAGGGTCATCTTCCAGGAGTAGAACATGGCCAGCCCCACGCCCAGCGCCATGGTGCTGGCGCCCTGCAGCAGCGTGCCCAGCCGGGTGCCTGCGCGACGACCAATCACATCCATTATAGGTTTTATGAAGGTGAGTATTATATGAACAGTTTAAGGTTTTTAGAGGTGTGTTAGAGATTTATTATTATTCTCGTTATTCGGGCACTAAACCCAGGCTGCCTGCCAAATTTCAGCTTTCTAGGTCCATGGGAAGTACCCTCTATGTTTTGTTGATTATTATCAGTGAGTCAGCCGGTCAGTGGATGACGAAATCAATGAGCGTGTTTATTACTTCTAAAGTAGGAAGTATACTTTTAAGATATAACATTACATAAGCTTAGTACGGCCATTCGGTTTTAAACAATTGAAGTATTTAATCATAACCAAGCCAAAGTTCAAAAGCAGCCGAAATTAGTGTAGCGGGTATAGTTGGAGTGGCCTCCGGACCCTCCGGTAGACAGTGCGGTGGCTACTGACCGGTGGCGCCCTGCACGGCGGCGCAGTCGGCGGCCAGGCGGGCGCACAGCGCGCCCACAGAGTTGCCAGCCTCGTCGAACCAGCCCTGCTCCTGGAACACACATGCACCACTACTTAGAACACTGGGAATTCATTTGAATCGTTCTTATAAGAGGATAGATAGAGGGATAGAATGGGAGAGGCAGGCTAAACTAAAAATGAGTATAATATAGTAAAGGACGTGAATTAGACCATCAATTAGAAGAACTGTCCTCGGCTATTGTGATTGTCATATAATATCACAAGCCTGACACACCAACTGGGTCCTATGGTCCCAAACCACTGTCTGGTGACCAGATGCAGTGGGTTTATGTAATTCTATCATTTCATTGCCTGTTGCCCAGTGCCCAGTAACCTGTCGACCTATTCCCCTGTGACCTGTAGTTCTGTGACCTGCAAGTGGTGCGACGGACCTGCTTGAGGTAGTTGGTGAAGGTGAGCTCGCGCAGGCGGTCGGTGAGGCGCGCGCCGGCGAGGCTGAACAGCCAGGCCTGCAGGAAGGTGACGGCGCCGCACGCGGCCGCCACCGCCGCGAACAGCGCCGCGTACAGCTGCGACTGCGCCAGGATCGCCTCCTTGTCCGGCCACGCGAACATCTGGGCCACGCGGATATTGTACTGTTAGATCATTCTCCTCCCATGTGGGTACGGCGCCGCACCGAGTGGAAAAGTATAAAAGAGCGCGCAAAACAACGAGCGGGGCACTGGCGTTCCGATCCGGTGGTAGATTGACCCTCGCCACCTCTCCTGGCAGCGGCCCAAGCCGAGGTCGTGTCCCTTGTGGCGCCTTGAGCTAGCTGCCCCCCTGCCCCTCTGGCTGGAGTGCACTTGCGCTCGCCCTCTGTCCGGGTGTAGTTGTTATGGCCACTCTGGCCAACAACATATCAGGCTCTCGGACACGACGGACGTATTGTTTATGATAGGAATGTTTCTTTATAGTTGTTGTCGAACTTAATATAAAAGCTGTCAGTTAAATTGATGAAGTAAGGGTCATTGTTAGAATTCATTAAGAAATTACGCGAATAGTTTCTAAGAATAGAAAAATGAAATGAAATGAATAATATTTTAATAAGTGTGTTGAGTCTCGAGTGCAGACGACTCTGGCTCCGTAAGAACACCGGTATCTTCAATCAAGGCACTTACTGCGTATAGCTTCGAGAACAACAACGCGAAGATAGGCATAGTGGCCCCGACGAGCAGCGACGCGAGCCCCCCTCCCGCGAGGAGAGGCCACTCTGGCTTGTTCAGCTTCAACAGCTCCCAGCTGGACACCGGCGGGTCCTGTGATTCCTCTTCTATCGTCTCCTCAGGCTCCTACAAGTAGGGTACAACATGTTTTCAACATTATCAAGAAGACTCTAGGAACAGAGTGACCACACACAATCTGTTTATGCAGTTTAATTTTCTAGGTGTAGACCGCCTTTGGCAATTAAAGAAAGGCTAGTAGCATGAAGGCTAGGAGGATGATAGTTACGAAGATAAATAAACTTGAATACTAAGAATAGAGAAGCTAGGAAGATGGGCTAGGAACGTGAAATCTAGGAAGATATGAATATGATAGAAAGTGGGGTGGGTGAAGTTACCGGGAAGTTGAGCTGGTCGGGCGCGGCGGCGCTGGGCACGTGCGCGGACGACACGGAGCTGACGCGGCTGCCGCGCAGGAAGCGGTCGCGGGACACCACCGACGCTGCCGGGCGAAACACAACTTTATACCATCAACAATAGGGACTAATACTGCTCGTGTAATAAACCTGGCTGTAACGGAGCTATGATACGAACACGCATTTTCATTGAAAAACATCTTAAAATCAGGAAGGATCATTCTAAGAAGATTAGACAGTATAGTACCTCTGTGCGTGGTGGAGTGCCTGCTGACCGAGCGCCGGAAGTGCTGGACGTCCTCCGCAGTCACCACGTCATCGTCCTCATTGTCAGCCGCTGTGTTTGCTATACTCCTGCGATACACATGCCATGTTATACAATAGGAATACCGAGTTGATGGCCTAGACTTGCAACAGCACCTGGGCTGGCCCTTACCTCAAGGTCATAAAATAGGGGTGACACTCACTTGTTGGTCATATCGTCTTGCACCAGCTTCCAGTACAGTCCCTTCAGCTCCATGAGCTCGTGGTGCGAGCCCTGCTCCAGCACCGCGCCCTGTTCCATGTACACGATGCGAGACGCGTTCACTATGGTTGAAAGCCTGGTGAAAACGTCCATTGAAGGTTGTTTATGAGAGATTATAAGAAGGTAAGAACACTTAACACGCAATGGAGAGAGTGCTGGGAGTTTCGGTAGTGATAATACGAGGTCCGTAGACCTAGATATCACATGAGTCCCTTGTCCAGCATCTTATGATGAACGTGAGGATTTTACTGTTACCTAATGAGTTACTGGTGAAAGTATTTGTAGTGACCTCTATAACATGTTACATAATTAGTTACTACAGGCGTCAACAGATGGCGCTTATCTCAATAACAACATTCAAAATGCAAGTCTGCATTGCGCAAGTGAAGTTTATATTGTATCTAGGATGTAAACTATGATTTCAATTGCATGATTGTTATCTGCCGTGCTGTCCAAATAAATTAATGAACAAGTGTGTCGTGTTTACAATTGATGTTGACTAACCTGTGCGACACGACGAGTGTGGTTCTACCCTTACTGGCGGCGTCGAGAGCAGCCTGGACCTGGCACAAGGAAATTGTACAATTAGCACGTTGCAGCTACTAGATACTAGATGGCGCATGGCGCGCCTTTTAGTCACCGCGACACCCGCAGCAAGTCATCATACAGTCAGAAAGAACATCCAAAAAACAGTGGTTCTGAATTCTGAAGATATACCTGTCTCTCGGCGGCGGGGTCGAGCGCCGAGGTGGGCTCGTCCAGCAGCAGCAGCGCCGGGCGCCGCAGCACGGCGCGCGCGATGGCGATGCGCTGCTTCTGCCCGCCCGACAGCTGCGCGCCGCGCTCGCCCAGCATCGTGTCGTAGCCCTGAACACAACCATCAGCTAGCTTTAGCGGGGGGAACACTGTTACACATATAAGACGAGTGGAAGGCTCCTGGGAGGACCGTGTCCCTCTCACTCAACTACGGTGTCGGCAGGGGGCATTTAGGCATGATCAACAAGATAGTCTGGTGAGAGGCCCATATGCCATGGCACTATCTCCTCCATTCGGCTTTTACAGATGTGTTAAAGTTTAAGACCTTGACTTTGGAAGTGATGTTAATAGTTTACTGATGGAATGGATTTTTTTAAATTAGCAGCCTTAGTGACCAGGTGACTCACATTGGCCAGCTTGGTGATGAACTGGTGCGCGTGCGCAGTCTTGGCGGCGGCGACCAGGTCGGCCTCGCTGACGTCCTCCACGCCCAGCGCGATGTTGTCCCGGATGGTGCCGTGGAACAGCACCGGCTCCTGCCCCACCACGCCTGGGGGGAGGAGGGGATTGTGCTAAACGCTTGTGCTAGGAGTGGGCTCGGTTCAATGGCCAGGGTAAGTTTTTGTACCCGCAAGCTCTGGATTATGAGGGCAGCCCTACTAGAGTTGAAATGCTCAGTCCTACAGTCGATTTTTACAACTTACTATTAGTGCAACAAATATCTCTCTTTTATCAATTCTTTGCCTGTCTACGACATCTGCCGTCGAGGAGAAATAATTACTTATAATAAAACACGTAACTTCCGTTACTCGCCAAAAGATGACGCTAGCAAATCCTAAAATGCTCAATCGAAATAGTCAACCAACTCACCAATGCTGGTTCTAAAGTGGTGTAAGTTAAGCGCTTGCAGCGGGTGTCCGTCCACGGTGACGCGGCCGCTGTCGGGCTCGTACAGCCGCTGCAGCAGCTGCAGGAGCGTGGACTTGCCGCAGCCGGAGCCGCCCACCAGCGCCACCGTCTCCCCGGCGCGGATGTTCAGGGTCAGACCGCGGAGCACCTGGACAAGCACATTCAAATGGGCTTTTATAGATGTACAGTAATAATTAAAATGGCCTTATATCTCTAGCGATTATTAATCAGAGTAGTGGACGATGTAGGAGGCAAAGAGGGTACCAACAATTTAGAATGGATTTGGGGTTCATAGACAAGAGAGACTCGCGTAGAATCCGGAAGACCTCGTGTCTATTCGTTTGATGCCTTTAGGCGAGAACGAGACCTCGCCGCAATGGCCTATAAATTAAAATGGGATATCGCTCTGATAACCTAACATTTCGGACATAAGTACTAACCTTCACATCAGGCCTCGATGGATAATTGAAATACAGATTCTCGAAGACAATATCTCCCTTGAACCGGTCCGGCTTGTCGCCCTCATCCAGCATGGCGTTGATCTGCGAGCGCCGCTCCAGCAGCCGGTACAGGGACCTGGCGGCGCCGCGGGCCGCCGAGAACAGCTCCAGGTGAGGGTGGCACATCGCTATGTTCTGAGCCGCCATGAACGTCAGGAACAGGATCTGTAAAAGAATCAGAACATTGTAAGAGTCATTCTGAGACGTGCTGAAGACGTCATCCCGGGGTTTGTGGATTGAAATCCTGAATAACACACTCCTCACTACCAAAGAGTACCTACCTAAGATTTTAGGCCCTGCCCATCCCTTCCGCTAACACAAAAAGGACTTAAACGGCAGATGAAGGGCTCCTCGTGGGAAACACAGCAGGGTCAAAAACTCAAAATCAAAATCGTTTTTATTCACGTAAGCCAACAAAGCATTTATGAATAGTCAGAATATACCGCTGGTTCGGAATGCTGCTTCCACTGAGAAGATCCGGCAAGAAACTCAATGGTTACTATTTTCAATGAATAAAAGATGGTGTACATTCTCAATCTCTCAATCGTGTCTACTGACCGTGACCATGACCCCGGGGTGGTACTCCTGGTCCTCGGGCGGCAGGTCCATGTCCCGGACGCACAGGACGGTGCCGTACGCGAACACGATGGCGTTGAGCGAGTAGGTGAGCAGCCAGCCCAGCCCGGCGCCCGCGCCCGACCACGCGCCGCGCCGCCGCGCCTGCGCCGCCGCCGGCGCCAGCGCCGCCCGGTACCTGCCGGGGACATTGCTGGGTGAGGGATGGAACGCTCCACAACTAGCTTATATACGTTCGATACTGTGTAGGTTTCACCGATAAACTACTTCACAGGATCAAAATATTCTAGGAAGTCGCAGCTAAACAACAGTTTAAGAAGATCAGGGGATCTCCCCTGATCTCTCCTCACATCTGTGAGTGACTCAATGAGATGTGACTCACCTGTCGACCTCCAGCTTCTCCCCGCCGTACGCCCGCACGGTGCGTATGGCCGAGAGCACCTCCTCCACGACGCGGCCCGCGGCGCCGTACGCCGTCACCTCCTTCGCTGAGCACTTTGTTTGGTACTGAAGAGAAAGAATAATCATTAAAACGTGTGGTCTGTCTTCTTCTTCTTCTTTGTTAGTGGCGTTTGTAGCTTATGGTCAGGTCAATATGCTGTCTGTTCCACACCATTTATGGATGCCTGGTAACCCACTAAATGAACATGCAGCGCGAGCTTTCGCTCTATATGGGTTCTTAAAAGGGCAAGTTTGTAGGTAAAGGGCCTACTGACTAGAGGCTTGCTTCACCACCGTCAATGATCATGTTTTCGTGGTCGTGTATACTTATGTACTTACTTTAGAAACAATGGCAGCTACGAAGAGCGCCACGGGCACGACGGCCAGGCCGGCCAGCGTGAGCTGCCAGCCGTACTGCAGCGCCAGCGCGCCGCCGAACACGACGGTGCCGGCCAGGTTGGCGGTCATCACCACGTGCGGCCCGACGCCGCTGCGGAACTTCTCCATGTCTCTGCGAGTCAACTCAATGTTAATTACATGGAAGGAGTGGACCTTTTGCCTATAGTTTCATATTGGTGTCGTGACGCTGCCAACTGCCATGTGGTGGAATCGTCGGGACTTTAGAAGAATTATGTCAGAGCGCAGCGAATTAATGTTCTATGATCGCAACACTAACGCCCTCTACGACAACAAGCCTCCGCTACTCGACAATAGATGTCGCGACTTATAAAAACGGTAACATAACTCACTCTGTTAAAGTAGACGCGAAGTTCATTGTAGTGTTTGTATCGAAGTAAGCTATCTCTTGACTGATCACTGATTGTAGCAGCCGCAGCCTCAGACGAGTCACCTGGAAACAACGTTATTTAACATTAATATTATGAACATTAGCTATACCATGTGTCGTAAGATCGCTAGGCGCTAGCGTCTACGTAAAAGTATATTATGTTGCATGGCAAATCGCATAGTACCCCTATATTCCGGCTCGCATTGATAGCCGTTCTTAGCAAACATAAGCCGTGCTTTGTATGGTACTCTAGTACAAGCGTCGCTTAGTTTGGCACCGTACAACTGATGAAGTTTATTAGGGGCTAAGTGCAGCGAGTACTAACCATGTTGGCGGCGGCCCAGCCGATGAGCGCGACGGCCGCGGCGGCGGCGGCCAGGTGCGCGGCGATGATGGCCGCGCTGGCCGCCGCGAACGCGCCGCTGTCCTGCAGCAGCGCCTCCATGTGCAGGGAGCGGTTGCCGGCCGGCCTGAGAATTACGACAAACGAATTTCATCTCAACAGACGTCGCTTGGTTAAAGTAGGCTTAATGTAGCTGCACTTTACTTCTGTCAGTTTCACTACAAATACATTATTATCGCGAGATCAGTAGACTAAACTGTCAGAACTATCATCAAGTGTCAGACTACTTAACTTTATTGACTATTGTTTGTTATAATTCCAACCGTCCACTGCTGAATACACCCAACCAATTCAGCACATCCCGGACCACCCCCACTCGTTCCATGGATTCCATCCAGTCCTTGTGTCCTTGTCACAGAATTGTAGAACCTTTCTAGCTCTTTGGTCATCGATTCTCCGAGCTACCTATACTGACGACCGCTTAGCGCAGTGGTTCGAGCGGAGGCCGCTCGAACCACTGCACATGGTGGTTGCGGGCTCGATTCCCGCTAGGGTTTATTTTGGAAATTGCCTTTTACGTAATTTGCCCAGGTATGGGTGTCAATAGGATCGCCCCCAGACCATTGCACGGTGCCCAGTACAAGCGTTGCTTAGATTGGGACCGTATAGTCGGTGTGTCAGTCTGGCGATATTTATTTATTAACCACTTTAAAGTTTAGCAGACTTGAAGTGTGGTGCTGGAGGAGCGCCGGCCCCCGCAGTCGTCCAGTGTTTACAACGGCGGTAGGTACGTGCAGGTATTTATTACATACTTAGTTATTCATATGATATGTTACCGATTTCCTTGTGTGGCGCTATTACAGGTTCATAAAAATCTGTGTTACGAGTATGTAACCAATTAGCACAATTATTGAAGGCCCTTTCATTGAAAGAATTGACGCTAATTAGGCGAAACTAAGTACAAATAATGTAACTATAATAAAAAATAACAGTATGTAAGCATAGAGTTCCTGGCCTTCCTTCTCCAAAGGAAAGATTTATCGGTGCGGTAATGTGCCACGCCGCATGAGAATCTAAGTATATATCGTTGCGGCAGTGTGCCTCGCCGCACGAACAGTACGTAACCGTGCTATAATACTCACAGCATGCGTCCCCCGCCGAACGCGCTGAGTATATAGATGTCGGGCGGGATCTCGGCGGCGGTGTGGCGCCGCACGAACAGTACGTAGCCGTGCTATAATACTCACAGCATGCGTCCCCCGCCGAACGCGCTGAGTATATAGATGTCGGGCGGGATCTCGGCGGCGGTGTGGCGCCGCACGAACAGTACATAGCCGTGCTATAATACTCACAGCATGCGTCCCCCGCCGAACGCGCTGAGTATATAGATGTCGGGCGGGATCTCGGCGGCGGTGTGGCGCCGCACGAACAGTACGTAGCCGTGCTATAATACTCACAGCATGCGTCCCCCGCCGAACGCGCTGAGTATATAGATGTCGGGCGGGATCTCGGCGGCGGTGTGGCGCCGCACGAACAGTACGTAGCCGTGCTATAATACTCACAGCATGCGTCCCCCGCCGAACGCGCTGAGTATATAGATGTCGGGCGGGATCTCGGCGGCGGTGTGGCGCCGCACGAACAGTACATAGCCGTGCTATAATACTCACAGCATGCGTCCCCCGCCGAACGCGCTGAGTATATAGATGTCGGGCGGGATCTCGGCGGCGGTGTGGCGCCGCACGAACAGCGCGGTCAGCTCGCCGTACACCACCACGCCGCCCACCGTGCCCAGCGAGCTGACGCACGCCAGCGCCACGCTCAGCAGCGTCACCAGCCGCTCCGACACCGTCGCGTAGCGCCACTGGGGACAACGGCACATCATAATAATACAACATCACCTCTCATCATAATCTTGTTATCATATCATATCATATCACCACGCTGCTCACACAAAAAAAGGCGCCCAAAATTTGTTTTCAGTCAAGAATAATTTTATTCTCAGAAATATTGTTTAATAACAAGTAAATATATGCTTGAACTGACAATAATGTCTTAGTTTAACAAAAACGTTTTTCTCTGCGTAAACCAATATTATTCTCGATAAATTTACTAGAATTAAAACAATTAGTGTCTCTTCGAGAATATATCAATCTTGACCAAATAATAAATTAGTTTTGGATATTAAAATTTATATGTCTTGATATGAAACAGCATTGTTTATATACAAGAACCATAATTAATTGGATCAAAACCTGTTACAATTTTCATGAATCAAAACTCTTAATATTTTAGATGAAGATTTTTTGTTTTAGAATAAAACATTATATTCTTCCTTCAAAAAAAGGTGTGATTCTCCTTAACTGTAAACGATGAATGCTTTCGCCCAAGAAAAATGTGTGTCGTTTCAAGAATAATGGTTTTTAATTAAAATAGTAATATACTTGAATGAATTATATGAAATCAAATACAAACGAGAAAAAATGCTATTATTCAAATAAAAATAAAAATATTTGGATTATAACCTTATATTCTTGGCGTGAGAAAAGTGTGGTATCAATTCAAGATAATAATTAATTTAAAACAAGATGCTCAATGAGCGTAAACAATAAATTTGAATATTTTGTGTTAGTAAATAATGGAGTTAAACGAAGACTCGTAGTGTTTGCAAAAAAGATGAACTAGCGTTTTGTTTAAAGAAAATATAATATTTATTTCAATAACATTTTTATTGAGATGAGTAAATGTAAGAATTGATCCAAGAAAACGAATAATTTATAACAAGATACTCCAATTAGTTCGTACAACACTTTTGTTGTTTTGTGAGAATGAGTTATTGCGTTCAGCCAAGAATATTTTTGTTTGCAAAGAAGATAAACCAGCGTTTCATATAAAGAAAATATAATAGTCAGTTCTATAATATTTAATTGAGACGAATAAATCTGAGTATTGATGTAAGAAACTGAATAATTTTAAATATGATACTCCGATGAGTTAGTACAATACTTTTGTAGTTTTGTGAGAATCAGTTATTGCGTCCACCTAAGATTTTTTTTGTTTCTATATGAGATGAACGAGCGTTTTGTTTAAATAACGAATAATATTCAGTCTAATAAAAACAAATCTTGAGACGAATAGGTTTTACAACAAAGTTCGTTTCCCTGTTCTATTTGCATATTACATGCTAGGCATTTCATTTTTAAATAAAGCTTTAAAGCCTGCTTCTAATATATAAGACCACACAAAACAGAGTGTATTATAATGCACTTGACCGACAGTTAAAAACAATAGTTCAGTTTAAGCCGCCTTTGGGAGTTGCAATGATAGTGACGGAAATTTTTGCTACGAAAAGCACAGCTACGGTGGTGCGTCGCGCAAACAGCCCGCCGACACCGACCGACCGTGCCCTGGGCGCGGGTTCAAACCCAACCGCAGGCAGAGATCTCAATGCAAAATATCAAACAAATATAGGCCGAGAATCCAATAGGCAACTGGGTCTTATGGGGCCACTCCACAAGATAGTAAGAGAGGCACCGATAATTTGAAAGACAAATGTATACCAAAAATAAAAGCAAGCACTTTAAACACGACAAATACCTCCACTCACGAGAGACCCTCAAAAAAAAAAATTTGACTCAAGTTCAAGAACTTTTTTCTTAATCTAATACTACAATATTCGTCAGTTAAGATTAACAATTATTAAGACAAGTGAATTGTATCATTGAAATAAAATGTAGAAAATATTGAATCAAGATAAATCCGTTTTAGTTTAAAACATCTACTTTCTCAAGTTAACAAATATTTTAAATCACTTCAAAACTCAGTATTATCTGTAGGAGCCCCTTTATTTTTTAATCCAATAAAAAAATACTTCCATTTAATCACTATTATCTTAATTCAACAATGGAAACATAAAATTTCAAGAAAATATTGTTTATGTTTGAAAATCCTCACTCTTGGTTTGAAAATAAAAATTTAATTGAAAATTCAAGTTATTTGTTCTTGTTCAAGAAAAATGCATGTCTTTGAATCCCGAGAAATGTATCGGTCTTGATTTCAAAAAGTGTTCTTTTCTCTAACCAATAGATATCTTCCTCTTAATTCAAGCTAATTATTGTTAATCTAAGAATAAAATCCAAAACAAATATATGCTACATCCAAGAAAATATCGTTTTCCCCATATATGAATCAATATTATTCTTGACCAATAAATATTTACTTGGTTCAAGAATATATTTATGTGTGTGTGACGCAGCGCGGTTTAGCGAACTCCACACGTCTTAAGAAAGACAAGCAGGCGCTTCCTTCACCGTAAGTGATAATCTGAAGTGGATCCATGTACAACTCAATATAAAGTGTATTTCCCTATGATCGTTAAATGATTTATGCGACGTTAAATTATAAGGAAACCCGCATTGTAGCACCGACATGCGTCATTTTAAGATATTATGTTTTTATAGTGTCAGACACGGAAGATGAATAATAAAAATGTACCTATTTACATTTACAAACCTTACAAATGGAGCAAGCCTCCCCTTAGTGTATCTGGCAGGATACAGGGCGTATATAAGTATCTGAGTTGATTACGTTTGCTGGGAATTGTTCGTAACCCACCGTACAATGTTCCATTACAATAGTTTACGCAGACGCCAGTTATCGTCGCACGGTAGTAGGTATTTGCTGATATCCTTGTGTACAATAAAAATGCAATTCATTTAAAAGCACTCAAAAAATCACTGTCTCGGCATTATTTTTTGTTTGTAAATTAACAAAAGCGCTTATCTTTTCAAGGACTACCTTAAATAATATAATTCCAAGTAAGTACTTATTCCGGATCCTCATAACAAAAACTTAAAACTGATATGTGGTTAGAACCGCCCCTCCCAGTCTCCCTGCGGGTGCTCTAACAGCTGGCGACGAGTGCATGTTACAAATCTTTTCAACTGTTCAGGATGTGTCTGACCAGCCCCAGGGGGCTACACTGGCGCTGTTGACCTTCCGCATCAGCATCGCTGTCAGAGTCAATGTCGTGGGAACTGCTTGACAAGTTAACATCGCGGTTAAGATGTCAGTCTCGCGCGCTTGCTTGCAATGTCGTGTGAAAATCAAGTTGCAAATTACTGAAAACAATCACTTTACTATTGCTTTTGGTATGAGAAGGACATTTTAACGTTTTATTTACAGAAGTACGTATAATTTAATAACTAGCATTGCGAGGTTATCAAATAATTAGCTCCGTTAGCCGCCGCCTACAAATTGGCAATTCTATGCTAATATCTCCGAGATAGAATAGTTCTAGAGAATCTTATTTTCAATAGAGATCATCAGTATTTCTGAACGGTGAAGGACAAACATGCTCGTCTTTCGAAAGAGGTGTGCATTTCTTCATCGCACGCTCGGCTGGGGAAATATGGGTGTACAAACTTGCACTTCTGCCTGTGGTTAAACTACGTACACAGAATCGACTTACTGTTACAATTAACTACGGTTGATATACGAGCTGGTCGGCCGCGGCAGTAACTACCCTATCATAGAAGATCGGCGTTAAGTACTTATTATAGCTGTGTTTCGTACGATGAGCGAGGCAGCCGGCAACCAGGCCCTTGCCCCACCTCGCCCGCTTCACGTCCAGGCTGGACACGTGCGAGCCGTGCTATTGGTATTATAACCATCTAAAACTGCTTAACAATAGGACATAATTATCGTAAACATATTTGCCGACTATTTAATAATAAAACAAGCTAAAGAAAACCCCTTTGTGGGTTCTGGTCGTGATGCTATCTTAATCACACTGCAGTATAGTACACTTTAATACCAGGAAAATAGCGTTTAATTCTTACATAGCCAGTGCACTGACGTATTAAGATTAATACAGAGATCTTTACATTAGAAAAACCGGTTTCATTCCAACAGTAAAACACCTGCGTGATCCTACACTGTGCCGCTAGTCCGCTACACACTCCAGATATAATAGGTATATCACAAGTAATAGATATAATACACATCGCAATGAATACAGTGCAGCTGTTTTGGAGCAGCTAATTACCTAGATATACTAATTAATAATAAATTTCGACGACCGCTTGGCGCAGTGGTTCGAGCGTAGGCCGCTCGGCTCACTGCACATGGAGATTGCGGGCTCGATTCCCGTCGGGGCAATTTTCGGAAATGACCTTTTCGTAATTTGCCCAAGTCTGAATGTCACTGGGATCGCCCCCAGTCCATTGTACGGTACCCATAGTACAAGCGTTGCTTAGTTTGGGACCATACAGTTGGTGTGTTCGTCTGGCGATATATACAATCCGTGTTCGCCATCACGCCTTTGTTGCCGGCTCGAAGGGGTGGGCAGGGCTGTACTTGTCAACACTAACAAAGTAAACGCCCTTGATAATATTATGCTTTCTAATTGAATATTCACTGTTCTTGGGATCGGCGCGCGCAAACCCATCGCCTTGCCGGCCGCGCGGGCGGCCCTGAACTTGCATTGTCTGCATCGCCTGCGAGTCGCGGGGTCAAGGATGGTATTACAATAGCGTTATAGGAATTGGCAATTAGTCGCGGCACTTCCTGTAATAATCTGAAAGGAGGTTACTTGAAAAGGGGGCTTTAATGGCGGGATGAAGTTGGAGCCCGAGGCTTCTCGGTCACGAAGAATGCTCGAATAACTCCGCTATTGACTCCGTCGCAACAGTCTGCATTGCCTTGAATTGCAGATTTTTTTAAAGAGTAATGAAATTAGGTTTTTTTTGTAAAATTCACCCAGTCGCCATTTTATACAATTAGTTTCATTCTAATAATGCACCGTGGTTAATCAACAGATGCTTGTGTAAAATATAACACGATAAACATTATTATCGCAGCGCTAATTGCTTTTATATAGCTTATGTAATTATCAAACTAGAAATAAATTGATATCGTCTGACTAACACACAACTGTCCGCTTGAACGAATTGTCTGGGAGTGGTCCAGGGACTTCCAGACCATGATCAATTACAATAAGGCCGTTTAAGCAAATTTCCCCGGCGGGATCGAGCCCGCGACCACACGGTAGAGTAAGCTGGCTGGCCGGCGGTCGAACCATTAAACCGATATTATAAGTATATTGGAAGACGATGTTTTTTAGAGAAGATTACTTTAGAACAGCCCCCTCAAGCAGGTGTCGCGGCGACTACAGGACGCGCCAGGCGCCGTCTAACAGGAGCTGCCTGTTCTCGCGGTCTTTCTAATGTTGGTAGCGTTAAACAGTATGGAACATCTGTGAGCCTATTCCTTCAGTAACCATCTACAAAAGTATGTAAACTCTAGGGCTGTAATGTATACATGGGTATATAAAAGGATTAAAAGGATTATTTTCCTTCCTCGTGTAGGTACTCGCGCCGGTTTACCTGCGACGCAGTATTTGTCACAAATTGTTTAATTTATTATTATGTTTACTTAGAAACTGAACTCCAGTATATAACGACTGTGTTTATGCACAGATCGCCGTAATTATTGTTTATGATACATACATAGAGACCCATCGACAATATTGAACGTAAATAAGTGTGAAAGAATTGCGTGGTGGGGGCAGGGATGGCGCAGTGATGGAAAGAATCTATGAGTGGAAACTTTTTAGAATACAAGGCTCCGTCTACGGCTCGGACCTTTGGCATTTTTGGATATCAAAACCTGCACGTCTTTTGAAATACGTGTGAAATTCGCCACTCCTGGGCCAGCTTGGTGGTTAATGGCTCTAACTATGTGTCGTGTACGAGTACTGCAAGCATCTATAGACTACGGAAAGTAACATCAGGCGGGTTTTTACTGAATTAGTTACATAAAAACAAAAAATGTATACAGTCTGTGATCAATCACACCAATTATGATTCACGGATTGATGTTTACAATAATTAATTGGTCACGCCACGATATCTAAATTCTGAACTTCTTTGAACAGCACAAAAGTTCCACAATCATTTAAAAGTTGGTTTCGAAGGAAGCTTTCCACGGGCCCGCGGATAATGGCTTCTCAGAACGCTGACTCACTGACCACCGATCTTTATTATCCATTTTGCGGTGATGTCGGAAACGTATGCCGATGACTGACGACGAGCGCGGCAGAAATCGATTTAAAGGACGCACATTCTTTGGGTTTATACGTTTTATGAATGGCATTCGTACATACTTAATTCATTTAAAACCATTACTCAAACAGGGTGTTTCTGTACGAAATAATACGAGTATTGTACAAATAATAAAATTAGCAAATAAAGAAAAAATAACAAGCATAAAGATTATAATGAAAAGTCGGAAAGGACATGTTGCAAGAAATATATACCGGTTTTTATGCTTCCTTTGAACGGTACAGTACATGTACCTACTTACAGGACAGTGACACGCTGTGCCACTAGAGGCAAGTGTTATTACGCGAAAATGACCTTACAATAAGATCCTCAGTAGTACACAGCACGCTATTTATTGAAACTGCTAGCACACTCGTCGGCAGGAGATGTTATGATATGTTTAGAAAGTATACTTTCTATATGTGAGCGTGTTTGTGTTGTGTTCTAGATCGCTGGATACTGTGACATCTCGGGGTCTATCTACTACATGGCGCTACGTGATCTTCGATCAAAAAGTAAGTGGAAATAAATAGTGGAGCTAATTCAGATAGTTCACAAACTGAAGTTGACTAAATTTAGTGTACTTTGGGCGTCTTGCATGAGCAAGATATAAAATTGTACTCACTCACAATAGCATGCAATGGACTGGGGGCGATCGCAATCACACACAGACTAGGCAAATGAGAAGACGATTTCCGCAATTTGCCTAATGCTACAACCACCCGGTGCAAGTTCGTTTGAGCTACGTTCAAACAACCTAAGATCGAGCGGTTATCAAATTATTTATGTCGTGAAAATATAGTCTTGCTACTTGTCAACTTGCCAATTTGACTCGTTTAAACGGGGCATTAGGTTAAGCCAATAGCGTACAAACTTATTCTAAAGAATTGATAAAGTGGCGGTGATCCCAGATGTGACAAATATTGCAAATGATGACAGTTGCCAAACCAGTTCGAGCTAATCAACGGATTAGTTTGCATATTGTTGCCGACTGCTTTCGATAATTTAGGAGCCAGTTGACATCATCGGTATGTTACACAAAATATTTTTTTTGTCGTAGATTAGAGCTGCATGTGAATTCTGCCGACAGACGAACTAAACATAAACTGAATATCTTAGAATTAATGTATTCCCGTCTTTCACGCGGTCAGAATATATGAGCGAGGTGGCAATGTTCTTAGTTGTGTAAAAATAGTTGATCTGGCGAGCCCGTCGCGAACATGGACTCCCTATTAGTCGGCGCGGACGCTTGGCGTGGCTTTAGACGCACGCAACACCTGCAGGACGACTGGGATCTTCAATTTGACCGAGTTAGGGTGCCACTGGGGCCGCCCAGTCCATTGTACCGGTACCCATAGCGTTGCTTTGCTCAGTACTATAGATAGATAGTGTATTCGTGATACATGTGTAAGAAAGGAAATGATGTTTTTAAGGATAACTCGGATTTTCTTCCCACACAAGACGATGATGTCATAATGTTTGCTAATTAAACGCTTACAATTCTAATCACGAGCGCTAGAGTATCATTTCCATAATATTTCTCAGGAAATCCCCCGAGACATGTTTTATTAGAGCAAACAGGCCGGCGGCGAACTTATCACTTTTCCACTAACTCCTGCGAGGAATATAGATGAGAAGGTATTTATAAACAGAAATAGGGCAGGAATTCGCACAGCGAACTCCGGTTAAAACGGAAAGGGACAGTGCTATACAGTAGGCGTTATTGAGTACACCTGTCTCGCCCCCCTGAAGCCTCCGTATGAACCGGTTAAGGGCGATGGACGGCGGCACAACTTCAATCCTGTTCAACAAGATTTATGGAACGCACTTGTTTATTATTTCGCTTTTGAAGCCGAAGCCTCAGAGCTGCACCTACCATTTGTCGATGGTATTAGACTCTACACACAAGTCAGAAATGGTATTCTGGAACTGGTGGTAGCGTATAATGGTTCTTGCGCAGGCCGCTCGGCTCGCGGTGGCGGCGGCGATCCCTGTTTCGGGGTTAATTTCGGAAATGGCCTTTTCGTCATTTGCCCCGGTCTGGGAGCCACTGGGATCACCAGCAGGGTATTGCACCTAATAGTACCAGCGTTGCTTAGTTCGGGCTAATATACCTATCTGGTGTGTTTTACAGTATTATCATTAGATTATACGGTTGGTGACGAAAGCCCTGTGCAGATTGTCAACTCGCACTGGGCCAGCGTGGTGAACTTTGGCCTCAACGATGGCCCGAATTCCGCATCAAATCTCGTATGGTGGGCAATGTGCTAATTAGACTCCATCCAATTAGATTCATTTGCAAGAGCAGATGGCAGAACACAACGTGTGGAACCATTGAACCGTTTGAGCGTAGGCCGCTCGTCTCACTGCACATGGTGGTTGCGGGTTCGATTCCCGCCGGGGCAATATTCAGAAATGGCGTTTACGTAATTTGCCCAGGTCTGGGTGCCACCGGGATCGCCCCCAGTCCATTGTACGGTACCCATAGTACAAGCGTTGCTTAGTTTAGGACCGTACAGTTGGTGTGTTTGTCTGGAGATATTAATTTATTATTTATTCACTTGACTAGCTGTATTACAGAGTAAACGTTTATCCGAGAAGAGTACCACGAGCCCGCATAAAGCGCTCTCACAGCTCTCGACACGAGTTCATGCCCCCTATTACATTACATCAGCCCTAAATGCTATCAGTGATATGTGTGTTCCGGGTGAAGTTGTTATGGCCACTCTGGCCAACAACATATAGTCAATTCAAAAAAAGTGATATGTGGATGCACTACACTGCACCCCTGTCGACTCTACAGGAATAACAGGCTTTATAAACTAGTCCACTACGTCATCACCAAACTAAGTGATATTACAAGCATGGAGTAGGCGTTTTTACAAATGTCTCATGTATATTTATACTACTCAAACTTGACAGACAACATGTTAAGAAAAGAAGAGATAAATAAACCAAGCAACGACCATCTTGAACGTTATGAAGCCGGGTTTTTACTACCATACTTACTGTCCAGTTGGTGACCTAGTGTTATAAGTAATTAATTGACTTTAAAGCATACTTTTTATTGACATTTCAAGACAGGAGTGTGTACATCTGTCAATGCATCTCGTGTTGCAGAGTAAATCACAAGGACATTATCGGATATATTGGTACTTCAATGGTCAATAAATACGTGGTCTCCATGCTTGCAATATGTCTGTCGCCGAGCGAGTTCGCGCTGAGTCTCGCATCTCGGGTGCACTCGGGCGCGGTCGGCTTCACTCGGCCAAGTTCAAGGCGCGCGCGCACTGACTGAGTGATTCATTCTTGAAATGTGTTGATCGTTTAGTCTGAGGCTTATCCTGCCTGTAGGTGCACACGTATGATTAAAGTTTGCTAAAACCACCCAGTAATGATTATGGCGTCATAACAGCTAGCTAGTACTGTTTTTGAAGGTTGAAACTTGAGTTTTTTTGCACATTTTTATGCAATTTTGAATCGTATTTTATTTCACTGGTATAGTAGGTACCTTTTTTACTAGCTCACCCGACAGACGTTGTCCTGTCTTTTAGGGGGATGAAAAATAGATAGTAGCCGATTCTCAGACCTACTGAATATGCATATAAAATGTCATAAAAATCGGTCAAGCCGTTTCGGAGGAGTATGGTAATTAACATTGTGACACGAGTATTGTACATATAAGATGTAATAAAAAAAGTTGTCAGTTACCGTGACAGGTTTTGGAATTTTTTTCAACAACTTTTTTTGTTTTTGTTGTGAGAGTGAGAACACTGGGAACATGTCGTAATGTTTTTTTTATGGCTCTGCCCTTTTGGACAATTGTGCCAATGTCAAGTGAGGTAAATACACGTTAGCAGTGGAGAGCTTGGCCAGTGTGGAGCGAAATAAAAATCGAAATCAAGAATTGAAGTTGAATAATCACAACACACAACAAACAGAGCAATCACACATATATAATTTGTTACCTATGTTAATGTAAATTAAAACTAAACAAGGAGGAAAAATAATAAGATAGCATATATGCTTAAATAATTCAAGTCTAATGTTATTTATAGTAATGAATTTGGATAGGGTTTTAATTTAATGAACGGAGAATAAACATAAGTTAAAAGGCAGTTAGATGTAGTCGAACGGGGAATAAAAGAAGGAATGAAATTATAAAGGGAAAATAGGACTAGACAGTAAACCGCAATTTCGCACAGGATTAGAGATACGTAGAAAATTTTGTTAAAATTAGTGATATTTTTATCTTATTGTGCGGATTTTGTTTGTGACCTTTGCACCTTTTTTGCCGGATATTAATGCATTGCACGCTTAAGGTTGGACTTCTGTCCCGTATTATTAGTTCAATCGATATTAGTTAAATGAGCAAGATGTCAATAACCCCGGCGCCCTTCTCCGACGGTAGCTCTGCCGTGAGGTTATACGTGAGGGAGCTAGAACGCTAGAAGTCGCACGCGACTGCTTAAGATGTTCTGTAAGGTCCTTGCGGTCACTCACAACATGAAACGATACCTATAATTCCCATACATTTTTCTGTATCCAGATCAAATACCCTTCAAAAATGTTCCACAGCCAGCATCTGTCAGAAATACGTACAATAAATGGAGTCGTATTGAATGTGTGAACCGCTTCCTTCCACGGACACACTCACAGGCTACGCGACTGTGACGCAACCCATACCTCGCCAATTGATATGCTACTCTATGAGGTCAGGAATAGGGCCAAATGTGGTCTGAATTTGGGTAGCATCGCGTACACGACGCTACACCAATTGGACTCTATGGTATATACCTCCTCTTTAGTCCCTCTCAGTCGCGTCTCAGTAGTTTCTGAATGTCTCCGTGGGAGAAAGTTTCTACGTAGTTTCTCCGCTGGCGGCTGTGCATTGCACATGCATATACATTTGACGCAGACGGCAGCGAGTCACAGCAATCTTATGGTAGAGACACTCTAACTACTGCTAAACTATTGGCTATAAGGCCCTAGAGGCAACAATGAGAGTGCAGTTTATTTTATAGCTCCCCGCAATTCACCTCTATATACCGATTCGGAATATTCGTGCTATATGATGTTTAGGATTGGTATGTTATTGTTAGGTTTAAACGGTCCAAATGTAGCGTCTACTGATAAAAATCGTTAAACAATTGTATAATGTACGGTCACGGTGTGTCTGGTTCTGGTGTAATGAGCGTGTGGCTGTTATCTGCACAATGAAATAACGTTTTATAGCAATTTCTAAAATGATAAGTATTATTTTTTAATGTTCGATGACGATCACGGTGGTAGAGCTTTGACTGCAGCTCACATCAACCGGGCAGTACCACGCTCGCACATAAGATGAGCGTAAAATAACTATTTTAGCTGCCTATCGTACGATGAGTGAGACAGCGGAAGCGGAAGCTCTCCCCTCTCTTCCCCATCCTCTGCTCTACTCCCCTTTAGATGACAATATAGTGGCACAGTAGATTCCAAAGATAACTTACTACCTATCTACTACCTACTTATTTATTCGATACGGTTTTCAGGGTGAAGAACCACAGTATACCAACAAAAGAACCTTTGAATGACCGAACATTAAGTAGTACCGCTGTGATTAGTATGTACAAACATCTCTGTGGTACAAACTAACAATCTACTTTAAAAATAGTCACGATGTTTGGTCTGCAAACGCTGCTCTACCAACACATCATTCACTCATACAGCAATAACTCCAAATCCGCTGGACCGATATTAATAAAACTATAATTAAATTAAAGCCTAAGAGATGATCTTTCAGAATGTATAACGTTTATGAAAATCGGTGCAGTGGGTATGGAGATATTATGGAAATAGAGATGCAAAGAAATGTACGCCGGTTTGATCAAGGTCCAACTTGTTGAATGACCTTTTTGACCTCTCTACGTAGTTTTAAGTTGAATTTAACTCAAAGTGAATTGGCGATGAGGCAATTAGTAAAAATGTAGAGTTCCGCATATTATTAATGGAATGATGTGAGTATACGAGTATCAACTAATTATGCTTGATTGTCTACTAATGTTTCGACGTCCTTTCTTAGTGGTGGTTTATGTGTGATCAAGAAAGCAATGTATCTACTTAATTTACTTTTTATTTAAATATGTACCTATTCGCAGACATCCTAATCAGCTATACGTTCTTCTAATTTTTTATTAGCTATTAGTATATGAAACGTCAAAAATGCAACAAAATGCTCTTCCAGAATAGAGAGTACCAAGAATTGACAAGAAACTCTAGGTGACTCTTCTTAAAATATTTTGTACATATTTATATTTAACTGTCTCTAGTTCCGCTTATAGATAAGTTAATAGTACCTTCTTAGCACTAATTGAATAACTAATTCGGTTCTAAATGACCTGCCAGTGAGCCATGACATAATAATTAAACAGAGTTTATTAACCTGCTTTTTTACGTTAGCTAATTGAAACTTGAAATGTTATTACAATATAAATATACCACATCAATAATGATTAAATTAAATAAGTATCCCCAGGCTAACACACCAACTGTCTGGTGACGAAGTAAGCAACGCTTGTTCTGTGGGTGCCGTACAATGGACTGGGGGCGATCCCGGTGACACCCAGACCTGGGTAAATTACGAGAAGGCCTTTTCTATTAGATCAGAGTGTTGTTTAGAGCAGTTCCATCTCGAATTTCTATCATATTGTATGACACTAGTTTCGGGCAGACAGAAGCGTGAACTGACTGGGCGCACCAGAGAATGAGTAACAGTATTTAATATTATTACAATCTCTTTGGGTAGTCCAACAAGTCTCCGGGGGGATGGCCAAATGGTTGATCCTGAGACTACTCCCGCGACTCCCGCCGGGAGACTGGGAGGGCTGTTCTCACCGGAGGGTTACTGCCTGCTTATTGGTTACTCATTTAAAAAAGGTCAGCGCTATTTCCCAGATCACAACACAATGGGCACGTACAGTGAAAGGCGACAAGGAAACACGAACAAACAAAAAGATTTTTATATATAGATACTGAGAACGGAAGTGTTGCCAATCTGATCAAATAGTTAAAAATATGTGCGCGATGCTAGCAATCTTTTTTTTAATTGATCTGTATTTATAATCTGTGTAGGCTTATGGTCATATTGACATTATCGATGAATGGATCTATTTACGGTTTTAATTTTAACTACCGGTTCATTGATAACTAATAATCATTAAGACTCTGGTAAGGTTACTTACTATATTTTATGGCCTTTATTGGGGAAATATTTTTTATAATGTACTTAGGTAACACACGTAATACTTTATCGAACAAAAGAAGTAAAATTAAAGAAGCAAAACGAAGACACACTCCTGGCGGAATACAAAGATAAATTATAAAACAGGATAATCCTAACATCATGGGAGCTAGTACTTAATATCCACAGGTTTTCCTCCGTCCCTAATGGTTAGTTCCTAACAGGTAAATGCTCAAGGAACCCGCACTTTGCACGCCACTGCTGGGATTCCCAATCGCTGAGTGAAAGGTGGTTGACTCAGAGTGAATGAACGTTGAACTACTCTACATTAAGGTACCTTTGAATTCTGCGCGCCTGGTACTTACGAAGAATGTCCTGCTTCTTACATCCCTCCCTCAATGCGGGGGGGGGTGCCAAGTCAGTGAAAGAGACGGTGCTATAGGAGTAAACAGCTTGGCTAACCGTATGTCTCATTTCGTTGTACTGCTCTATACCTTTCAATTAGGAGTTCATACTAAGAGCTGCTCAAATTGTATGTGACCCTACAGTTCACTCCCTTAGAACTCTGCGCTCCTGGTACCTTCCTCGTACAATGTGGAAGTGTCCCACTACAGAGCACGGGTTTCCCCTCACTGCGAGGGGAGTTTCAGGCACATCAGTGGTTAGCGGACTGTCCGCGTATGGTTCTACACCCAACTGAGAGGGACGATGCTATACGAGAGAATAGTTCAGCTGATAACGTGTCCTATTCTTTATGTAACTCTATCTCTGTCTGGCAAATTCATGTCAGTAACTCTAAATAGTATGTACCCACTGGTGTTTACCAAAAAATGATGTCCACAAATTACGAACAAATCAAATTCAAAACAATTGATAACTCTGCTTTCCTGTTCTTGCGTTACCGGCATGAGGGCAACGGCAATACATTCAGATGGTGTGTCGCCGACTATAGTCAAGCCGATAGCCAAGCTGTAGCCAACTGAGCACAACCAAATACGGACTGGCTCGTCCACAGATGGGCGCAAAGAACCTATTATAGCCGCGTTTCGTGCCATGAGTGAGAGTGCTGGAAGCCCAACCCCTTCAGGTCGGGTATTGGTTAAGCAATCATCTATAGGCTACAGTAAATTCTTAACATCAGGGAGGCCGTAGGTACGCTTGTTTTCCGACTTTATTACATAACAAAAAGGTAACATATTCCCATCATTTTTAAGGTAGTCAGGTTATGCGCGAGCAATACAGCTATTAAACGCCATTGCACCGTTAGACGACACAAGTCTTTTTATCATCTAATTACGTCTAGACTATTTCTATGTTTGAGCTTTCGAGAGACAAGTTTCACTGGACGACGCGACATTATTTCAAGGTCAATTAATCTTACGAACTAATGACTATGACTCCCTGTATGCTATATGCAGTGGTTTGAGCGTAGGCCGCTCGTCTCACTGCACATGGTGGTTGCGGGTTCGATTCCCGCCGGGGCAATATTCAGAAATGGCGTTTACGTAATTTGCCCAGGTCTGGGTGCCACCGGGATCGCCCCCAGTCCATTGTACGGTACCCATAGTACAAGCGTTGCTTAGTTTAGGACCGTACAGTTGGTGTGTTTGTCTGGAGATATTAATTTATTATTTATTCACTTGACTAGCTGTATTACAGAGTAAACGTTTATCCGAGAAGAGTACCACGAGCCCGCATAAAGCGCTCTCACAGCTCTCGACACGAGTTCATGCCCCCTATTACATTACATCAGCCCTAAATGCTATCAGTGATATGTGTGTTCCGGGTGAAGTTGTTATGGCCACTCTGGCCAACAACATATAGTCAATTCAAAAAAAGTGATATGTGGATGCACTACACTGCACCCCTGTCGACTCTACAGGAATAACAGGCTTTATAAACTAGTCCACTACGTCATCACCAAACTAAGTGATATTACAAGCATGGAGTAGGCGTTTTTACAAATGTCTCATGTATATTTATACTACTCAAACTTGACAGACAACATGTTAAGAAAAGAAGAGATAAATAAACCAAGCAACGACCATCTTGAACGTTATGAAGCCGGGTTTTTACTACCATACTTACTGTCCAGTTGGTGACCTAGTGTTATAAGTAATTAATTGACTTTAAAGCATACTTTTTATTGACATTTCAAGACAGGAGTGTGTACATCTGTCAATGCATCTCGTGTTGCAGAGTAAATCACAAGGACATTATCGGATATATTGGTACTTCAATGGTCAATAAATACGTGGTCTCCATGCTTGCAATATGTCTGTCGCCGAGCGAGTTCGCGCTGAGTCTCGCATCTCGGGTGCACTCGGGCGCGGTCGGCTTCACTCGGCCAAGTTCAAGGCGCGCGCGCACTGACTGAGTGATTCATTCTTGAAATGTGTTGATCGTTTAGTCTGAGGCTTATCCTGCCTGTAGGTGCACACGTATGATTAAAGTTTGCTAAAACCACCCAGTAATGATTATGGCGTCATAACAGCTAGCTAGTACTGTTTTTGAAGGTTGAAACTTGAGTTTTTTTGCACATTTTTATGCAATTTTGAATCGTATTTTATTTCACTGGTATAGTAGGTACCTTTTTTACTAGCTCACCCGACAGACGTTGTCCTGTCTTTTAGGGGGATGAAAAATAGATAGTAGCCGATTCTCAGACCTACTGAATATGCATATAAAATGTCATAAAAATCGGTCAAGCCGTTTCGGAGGAGTATGGTAATTAACATTGTGACACGAGTATTGTACATATAAGATGTAATAAAAAAAGTTGTCAGTTACCGTGACAGGTTTTGGAATTTTTTTCAACAACTTTTTTTGTTTTTGTTGTGAGAGTGAGAACACTGGGAACATGTCGTAATGTTTTTTTTATGGCTCTGCCCTTTTGGACAATTGTGCCAATGTCAAGTGAGGTAAATACACGTTAGCAGTGGAGAGCTTGGCCAGTGTGGAGCGAAATAAAAATCGAAATCAAGAATTGAAGTTGAATAATCACAACACACAACAAACAGAGCAATCACACATATATAATTTGTTACCTATGTTAATGTAAATTAAAACTAAACAAGGAGGAAAAATAATAAGATAGCATATATGCTTAAATAATTCAAGTCTAATGTTATTTATAGTAATGAATTTGGATAGGGTTTTAATTTAATGAACGGAGAATAAACATAAGTTAAAAGGCAGTTAGATGTAGTCGAACGGGGAATAAAAGAAGGAATGAAATTATAAAGGGAAAATAGGACTAGACAGTAAACCGCAATTTCGCACAGGATTAGAGATACGTAGAAAATTTTGTTAAAATTAGTGATATTTTTATCTTATTGTGCGGATTTTGTTTGTGACCTTTGCACCTTTTTTGCCGGATATTAATGCATTGCACGCTTAAGGTTGGACTTCTGTCCCGTATTATTAGTTCAATCGATATTAGTTAAATGAGCAAGATGTCAATAACCCCGGCGCCCTTCTCCGACGGTAGCTCTGCCGTGAGGTTATACGTGAGGGAGCTAGAACGCTAGAAGTCGCACGCGACTGCTTAAGATGTTCTGTAAGGTCCTTGCGGTCACTCACAACATGAAACGATACCTATAATTCCCATACATTTTTCTGTATCCAGATCAAATACCCTTCAAAAATGTTCCACAGCCAGCATCTGTCAGAAATACGTACAATAAATGGAGTCGTATTGAATGTGTGAACCGCTTCCTTCCACGGACACACTCACAGGCTACGCGACTGTGACGCAACCCATACCTCGCCAATTGATATGCTACTCTATGAGGTCAGGAATAGGGCCAAATGTGGTCTGAATTTGGGTAGCATCGCGTACACGACGCTACACCAATTGGACTCTATGGTATATACCTCCTCTTTAGTCCCTCTCAGTCGCGTCTCAGTAGTTTCTGAATGTCTCCGTGGGAGAAAGTTTCTACGTAGTTTCTCCGCTGGCGGCTGTGCATTGCACATGCATATACATTTGACGCAGACGGCAGCGAGTCACAGCAATCTTATGGTAGAGACACTCTAACTACTGCTAAACTATTGGCTATAAGGCCCTAGAGGCAACAATGAGAGTGCAGTTTATTTTATAGCTCCCCGCAATTCACCTCTATATACCGATTCGGAATATTCGTGCTATATGATGTTTAGGATTGGTATGTTATTGTTAGGTTTAAACGGTCCAAATGTAGCGTCTACTGATAAAAATCGTTAAACAATTGTATAATGTACGGTCACGGTGTGTCTGGTTCTGGTGTAATGAGCGTGTGGCTGTTATCTGCACAATGAAATAACGTTTTATAGCAATTTCTAAAATGATAAGTATTATTTTTTAATGTTCGATGACGATCACGGTGGTAGAGCTTTGACTGCAGCTCACATCAACCGGGCAGTACCACGCTCGCACATAAGATGAGCGTAAAATAACTATTTTAGCTGCCTATCGTACGATGAGTGAGACAGCGGAAGCGGAAGCTCTCCCCTCTCTTCCCCATCCTCTGCTCTACTCCCCTTTAGATGACAATATAGTGGCACAGTAGATTCCAAAGATAACTTACTACCTATCTACTACCTACTTATTTATTCGATACGGTTTTCAGGGTGAAGAACCACAGAACCACAGTATACCAACAAAAGAACCTTTGAATGACCGAACATTAAGTAGTACCGCTGTGATTAGTATGTACAAACATCTCTGTGGTACAAACAAACAATCTACTTTAAAAATGGCCACGATGTTTGGTCTGCAAACGCCGCTCTACCAACACATCATTCACTCATACAGCAATAACTCCAAATCTGCTTGATCGATATTAATAAAACTATAATTAAATTAAAGCCTAAGAAATTATCTTTCAGAATGTATAACGTTTATGAAAATCGGTGCAGTGGTTTTGGAGATATTATGGATATAGAGATGCAAAGAAATGTACGCTGGTTTGATCAAGGTCCAACTTGTTGAATGACCTTTTTGACCTCTCTACGTAGTTTTAAGTTGAATTTAACTCAATGTGACTTGGCGATGAGGCAATTAGTAAAATGTAGAGTTCCGCATATTATTAATGGAATGATGTGAGTATATCAACTACTTATGCTTGATTGTCTACTAATGTTTCGGCGTCCTTTCTTAGTGGTGGTTTATGTGTGATCAAGAAAGCAATCTATCCACTTAATTGACTTTTTATTTAAATATGTACCTATTCGCAGACATCCTAATCGGCTATACTTTCTTCAAATTTTTTATTAGCTATTAGTATATGAAACGTCAAAAATGCAACAAAATGCTCTTCCAGAATAGAGAGTACCAAGAATTGACAAGTAACTCTAGGTGACTCTTCTTAAAATATTTTGTACATATTTATATTTAACTGTCTCTAGTTCCGCTTATAGATAAGTTAATAGTACCTTCTTAGCACTAATTGAATAACTAATTCGGTTCTAAACGACCTGCTAGTGAGCCATGACATAATAATTAAATAGAGTTTATTAACCTGCTTTTTTACGTTAACTAATTGAAACTTGAAATGTTATGACAATATAAATATACCACATCAATAATGATTAAATTAAATAAGTATCCCCAGGCTAACACACCAACTGTCTGGTGACGAAGTAAGCAACGCTTGTTCTGTGGGTGCCGTACAATGGACTGGGGGCGATCCCGGTGACACCCAGACCTGGGTAAATTACGAGAAGGCCTTTTCTATTAGATCAGAGTGTTGTTTAGAGCAGTTCCATCTCGAATTTCTATCATATTGTATGTCACTAGTTTCGGGCAGTCAGAAGCGTGAACTGACTGGGCGCACCAGAGAATGAGTAACAGTATTTAATATTATTACAATTTCTTTGGGTAGTCGAACAAGTCTCCGGGAGATGGCCAAATGGTTGATCCTGGGACTAGTCCCGCGACTCCCGCCGGGAGACTGGGAGGGCTGTTCTCACCGGAGGGTTACTGCCTGCTTATTGGTTACTCATTTAAAAAAGGTCAGCGCTATTTCCCAGATCACAACACAATGGGCACGTACAGTGAAAGGCGACAAGGAAACACGAACAAACAAAAAGATTTTTATATATAGATACTGAGAACGGAAGTGTTGCCAATCTGATCAAATAGTTAAAAATATGTGCGCGATGCTAGCAATCTTTTTTTTAATTGATCTGTATTTATAATCTGTGTAGGCTTATGGTCATATTGACATTATCGATGAATGGATCTATTTACGGTTTTAATTTTAACTACCGGTTCATTGATAACTAATAATCATTAAGTCTCTGGTAAGGTTACTTACTATATTTGATGGCCTTTATTGGGGAAATATTTTTTATAATGTACTTAGGTAACACACGTAATACTTTATCGAACAAAAGCAGTAAAATTAAAGAAGCAAAACGAAGACACACTCCTGGCGGAATACAAAGATAAATTATAAAACAGGATAATCCTAACATCATGGGAGCTAGTACTTAATATCCACAGGTTTTCCTCCGTCCCTAATGGTTAGTTCCTAACAGGTAAATGCTCAAGGAACCCGCACTTCGCACGCCACTGCTGGGATTCCCAATCGCTGAGTGAAAGGTGGTTGACTCAGAGTGAATGATCGTTGAACTACACTACATTTAGGTACCTTTGAATTCTGCGCGCCTGGTACTTACGAAGAATGTCCTGCTTCTTACATCCCTCCCTCAATGCGGGGGGTGCCAAGTCAGTGAAAGAGACGGTGCTATAGGAGTAAACAGCTTGGCTAACCGTATGTCTCATTTCGTTGTACTGCTCTATACCTTTCAATTAGGAGTTCATACTAAGAGCTGCTCAAATTGTATGTGACCCTACAGTTCACTCCCTTAGAACTCTGCGCTCCTGGTACCTTCCTCGTACAATGTGGAAGTGTGCCACTACTGAGCACGGGTTTCCCCTCACTGCGAGGGGAGTTTCAGGCACATCAGTGGTTAGCGGACTGTCCGCGTATGGTTCTACACCCAACTGAGAGGGACGATGCTATACGAGAGAATAGTTCAGCTGATAACGTGTCCTATTCTTTATGTAACTCTATCTCTGTCTGGCAAATTCATGTCAGTAACTCTAAATAGTATGTACCCACTGGTGTTTACCAAAAAATGATGTCCACAAATTACGAACAAATCAAATTCAAAACAATTGATAACTCTGCTTTCCTGTTCTTGCGTTACAGACATGAGGGCAACGGCAATACATTCAGATGGTGTGTCAGCCAACAGTATTGACGCCGCCGACTGTAGTCAAGCCGATAGCCAAGCTGTAGCCAACTGAGCACAACCAAATACGGACTGGCTCGTCCACAGAAGATGGGCGCAAAGAACCTATTATAGCCGCGTTTCGTGCCATGAGTGAGAGTGCTGCAAGCCCAACCCCTTCAGGTCGGGTATTGGTTAAGCAATCATCTATAGGCTGCGGTCAATGCTTAACAACAGGCAGGTCGTAGGTACGCTTGTTTTCCGACTTTATTACATAACAAAAAGGTAACATATTCCCATCATTTTTAAGGTAGTCAGGTTATGCGCGAGCAATACAGCTATTAAACGCCATTGCACCGTTAGACGACACAAGTCTTTTCATCATCTAATTACGTCTAGACTATTTCTATGTTTGAGCTTTCGAGAGACAAGTTTCACTGGACGACGCGACATTATTTCAAGGTCAATTAATCTTACGAACTAATGACTATGACTCCCTGTATGCTATATGTTTTGTTCACTTTCCTGATACTTTTGTATTTCTTAGAAATATCATACGTATGATTGTAATACACGCATACTACGATTGTAATACGTCAAGTGACTGGCAGAGATATTTGAAACAGATATGAGACAAACATATGAGGCTGGGAGTGGGGCTGTTCTAACCAGACCAGACAAGACAACTCACGGATGTGGCACAGCGCGGCGCGCGGCGCGCGGCGGTGCGTCCACCAAGTCGATGTCATGCTAACACAACACCTTGGCTATGAAGGTACAACTGCAAATAGGTTTACCTTAATGGATTCGCAAAAATACAATTCTAGAAAATGAGGCTTTATTGGATTTACTGAGAATTGTGACAACGATGCCGACAGTAATTGGCTGCAAATTATGACACAAAACACGAACACAATTAAAACGGCTGTTCTGCTTATGAATTACAACCATGATGGCGGGAATAGGCACGAACCCGGAGCCAACCGTTGTACAGGCTCCTCCGCGGAGCTGAACCGTGATTGATGAGCTGACGAAGCGTCGATAGGCAGTGGCTAGACGGGCCGCCGCCGGACCTGTGAGGTTTCGGGTTCATGAGTGAGAGGTCCAGGCTGGGAGTCAGAACAAATGTACGATAAGTTGGATAAGCTATTTGGGACGTTGCCATTTTTTTATTGCTGCTTAGTTAAATAATCTTTAAAGTATGTTTAACTAGTTTCTGCTCGCGACATCGTCCACGTAGACTTAAGTAAAGTACAATATGTGTTAATCCAGGTTATAAACTATATATGTTCCAAATTTCATCCAAATCCGTTCAGTAGTTTTTGCGTGAAAGAGTAACAAACATACATCCACACTCACAAACATTCGCATTTTATAATATTAGTAGGATGTTGCGAGAGCAATACTAGCTACTGATGTACGTATGACGTGTAACGTTTCTCCGGGATGGATAATAAATTACACACAGGAACAATGATTATAGTATTATGTACAAAGTACAATGTGAGTGGGAGTGGGTTCCTTGTCTTACACCGACCGAACTATGGCTACACCAGCACCACCACCATCCTGCACTCGCGGACGTGCACTGTGGATAATCCTGTCCATAACGTAACGTATAGTTTTAGCACATTTTAATAGCTATTATCTTTTGTATTTCATCAATATTTTTGAAAAACTATTTCACAATATCTATACATATAAATAAAATTGAAGTGTCTGTTTGTAATATCAAAATAACAACTTTTCACTAAATGCATATTATGAAAGTACATACGACACCTATAGCAAAATTGCGATTTAATGTTTTTTTTCTTGATGTCTGTCTGTCTGTCTGTCTGTTCCGGCTAATCTCCGAAACGGCTGAACCGATTTTGACGGGACTTTCACTGGCAGATAGCTGATATTATAAGGAGTAACTTAGGTTACTTTAATTTTAGAAAAACAATTAGAGTTCCGCGTCAAAAAATAAAAACACATGACATCAAAGAGTATCTCCGTAACGGCTGGACCGATTTTGACGGGACTTTCACTGGTAGATGGCTGATATTATAAGCAGTAACTTAGGTTACTTTTATTTTTGAGAAAATGGTCCTGTTGCGCGGGCTGAGAACGCGGGAGCGGGCTTTTTTGTTAAGTTAAATTCCACGCGGACGAAGTCGCGGGCTCAGCTATCTTTTGTATAAAACAAATATTTTGGAAAAAATATTTCACAATATTATGTCAAAAAAAAAATACTTATAAGTTTATATAAAACATATACTAAAATTAATATTACAGTCATCATGGCCCATTAAGGGGTGTTTATTCATATCACGCCTTTGTCTGTCTGTAACGTAATACCTAACTCCAGAAAGGATCAACCGATTTTACTATGATTGATAGTTGGTATCGGGGTCACGATTCAAGTTATTCGAGCCATGTCTGTCAACCAAGCGGTTGACAGAAATCATAGCAACCGTTGTACCTACCCGAAATTAATTCCCGTTTACGAATTCTTATTAAGTTTAAAAGTGGCCTTTTTACGTGAGTTTCATGATTCATCCCTTTGACTGCTGAAATGAATTATTAAAATAAACCATCCCGTTTATTATTATTGAAAACCGGTGGGATGTCTACGGAACCACGCACTTGGCCGGTTTTTTTTTATTTATGTTCAGATATTGTTATTCAAAGGTTAAATGACTGCAGACATTCTAAAAGCGCCTATCTTCATCATTATTATGTATTTTTACAAAATAAGGATATCTATACATTTTATTTTCGTCTTCAAATCCTGTCGCGACAAATCATGTTTTTTTTATAACCGGTTAAATCTACTTCAACAAAATGTCAATTATAGAAAAAAACTTAAAGCTAGAAGTGGATTTAAAATAATAATGTAATATGATATCTCAAACATAGGTAGATCTCAATCGTAGCTCTTAAGGTAGGTTTTAGGCTGAAAATATTTTTTCTGAACAAACATTATGTAAAAATAGTTGTGATTTAAAAATACTAGTCAGTGTTCCATAATAATTAGGATATTTATTAATAAATTCCTAAAATGCCATAAGACCTTACATTTCATCAACATCAACGCCAGCTCGCCGCGCCGCGCCGCGCGCCGTGTCTCGTTAATTTAAGACTTATCTAATTTTCCGCAAGAAGACCCGTTCTCATCGCATTCATTAAGAATATCGAAGCCGGTTTTATCTTTTTTAGTTTTAACATACCTATGTTTATATGTGTTATATAGGTATATCCGTTGAAAATGTTTTAAGGAGCTGTGGTGGGTTTTCATTCTCGAAACACATGGTTCCAAATTTTTTATATAAATTGTAAAGTTTTCAAGTTAAGTAATTGATAAAAAAAATAATTAAGCATCCTTTGACATCCTTCCATGAAATTAGAGAATCTGGAATTATTGATTCATTAAAAAAAATCAAAATTAGTCTATAATAGCCAATGATTTGCGGGAAATACATGGAAATAAATATATATATATACTCGAATTTAAAACCTCTTCCGTTGTTGACATTGAGTAATTGATTTTTTCAACATATAATTCTTCAGTGTATACATAATAAAAAAATATATAAAAGCCCTTACCAAATCTAAAAATCCTATATTCTCATCATGTTCTTTCGGCTCTACATGTGTGTCATACGTCTTCCCCTTGTGGCTCACGAAACGCTTGCATTGGCCCTTCATTTCACTGACTTTAAAAAGTTAATTAAAAAACAAAACTGTCAACTGTCACTTTTTATTTTCCCGCCGCGTTTATTTTCCCATGAAGGTTTATCGCGACGGCTTGTCAGTCCGCGAGTCTGCGCGCTACTGATCCTACTGAGCCAAGATTCTTCGTTGGGAGAAAAAGCTTTATATATTTTTTCAAAGCGCTGCGTTTTACGTGCGCAGCTGGGGAAATACTCGGTCTCATGTGGGTGGTTAGATATCAAATACGGTATGACTAATTAATTTAAGAGTTATGTGTATACATATAATTATTTTATGACGTACGAATAGTTTACAAAAAACTAATTTGTAAATATTTGACCGCGAAATTCCCGAATCTTAAGGAGGCACTCCGTTTTATCCTCGACTTGGTGGAGGCGCTGTTGTGCCTTTGGATTTATAGAAGACACCATAGAGATTAGTGTTAGCATAGACTTTTAAGAAAACCAGTCAAGTGGGCGCCGTTCCACGCACTAAGTGCGTAGGGTTCCATAGCTATTTCAATAACGAAAACTATTTGAAGTGATAACTTCTTATGGGAGGGTAAACCGCTTCGTAACGTAACGCGTTACGGCGCCATGTGTCTGGCTTCCCTTTCGGTCACGCATAATCTATTTATATATATATATATATAACTCAAAAGTCAGTTGACTGACTGACTGACATAGTGATCTATCAACGCACAGCCCAAACCACTGGACGGATCGGGCTGAAATTTGGCATGCAGGTAGATGTTATGACGTAGGCATCCGCTAAGAAAGAATTTTGATTAATTCTACCCCCAAGGGGATAAAATAGGAAATGAAAGTTTGTATGAAACTTTGTCAATTAAATTCCACGCGGACGAAGTCGCGGGCACAGCTAGTAACATATAAACAGCATAATTAGGTAGGTACCTGCCGACTTCCTGGGGTTGTTTTGTCAGCTTAAGATTTCTGGATGGTTTTAAAATATAACCCTGACCTTGCTCAGGCAGGGTTCCTCGTAATTACTAACTACTAAGGTACTCTTAAAAATCAAATTAAATCGTCGATGCGTTTACCTTGAAAACGACTGAACCGATTTCGATTAAACATATCAATCATCTCTCCGAAACCAGCTATCGAAACAAAACACTACATTACAATTGGTTCATCCATTCTTGATCTACGATCCCACAGGTATTTGTAAAAGTGAAATAAATAGGAATCGGACCTTGGCTTAACTCAAACTCAAAATTGTTTTTATTCATGTAAGCTATCCTTTCCCAAAGTGGGCGATAACGCCCCCTTGTGGGCGCTGCAGGTCTAAAGGGGGGCGGTAAGAGACCCGGAAAAAGTGGGGATGTTGTTTAGCTCACAATAATCAATTAATTTAATTTCACGTTATTAAGTGGTTTTTAAGTAGGTGAAAAAATTGGGGCGCATAAAAATAATTTATTTTCAAAGTGGGCGGTATACAAAATAAGTTTGGGAACCACTGCTGTAAGCCAACAAAGCATTTATGAATAGTCGGAATCTACCACCGGTTCGGAATGCTGCACACTGGTCCCGTGAAGCCCCCATCCATAATATAACGTGCGATGAGGATATTTTACCAGGAAAACCTCAAAACTACACCGATTCTTGATACAGCCCACAATGAAGTACTTATAAATAATGATTTATTAATTTATTACAATAAAAAAAACCTTGATATTTCCTGTTAAAAGATCAACAATCTGAAATTGTTCATTTGCATGAGTGGGTGAATCCTCCGCTGTATGAGTACTAGATGGAAACTCAAATTTGAGAGATACTTAATTCGGCACGTCATAGAACGACAAAGAGGTATTGTAGGTATAAACGGAGGGCACATTAAGCTGTGAGTCCCGGCTATCGTTGTCGTTAAGCAATATCGGAGGCATCCAGACGGCTTGAACACTCTAACGCTAGAGTTTTGGTTTGTAAACGTTTTATTATATGTAAGTATGAGTAGGCATGCACACCACACTAAACTAGCTTTCTCATTTTATTCAAATACCAAAATCTGAGTGAGATTTGATTATTATTTACTATTACTTATTGAGTGACAATGGTGTTGCCTGCTTTTTTTATGCTGTTCCTGAGAATGTACACCATCTTTAATTCATTGAAAAGAGTAACCATTGAGTTTCTCGCCGGATCTTCACAGTGGGAGCAGCATTCCGAACCGGTGGTAGATTCTGACTATTCATAAATACTTTTTTGACTTACGTGAATAAAAACAATTTTGGCTTTGAGTTTGAGTTGGCCACCAGCTCATTGTAACGTGGAACTGGCTAGGTTAAGGTTTATAAGAACATGTCCCCGCTGCAGAAACCATACGACCGAGTCACATGTAAGGCGCCGCGCGCTGCCCTGCGCTAGTCCATGAGTTAGCTACATACGAGATTATAAATCATTATATTTGATCTTAATATGGCAAGCCTGACATCGGTTGTATTTACATCAGGGCCCTAACCATGCTAGCTACTCAAATCGTAATAGAAAAGCAAACGCTCACGATTACGTTTCAAACGCTCCGCTGTTGACGTTTTGCTGACACGCGCTTCACGATTTCTACTGACATTGATGTGGTATTTATGAGTAGCTAGCGTGGTTAGGGCCCGCGCTTGCAACTGGACTCACACACCACTTGTCGCGAGGTTCTATGCCTATCAAATGATGTAGCAAAATATATAAATAATAAAAATAACCGACTTAAAAAACCTGGGTGCTCTTAAGAACTAGAAATTACTAGTTTTGAAGTACTTCTTACACGTAGGTACCTCTACCACTAGTTGAATGGGCGCCGACTCCAAATGAAAGAAATTACAAGGTCCTTATAGTTACTTCTTGCTTTTAAACGCACCCTAGTTTTTTGAAGTCGGTTTTTTTCACGATTTTTAGTGGTAAACTACATATGTACTTACGTATTGAAATCCTAGTGACCGTAAATCATCCATATCCCTCAAACTACTGCACCCTTTTGATACAATTTCTATCATACTAGCGGTGTCGCGACGCTATCATACTAGCGGTGTCGCGACGCTATCATACTAGCGGTGTCGCGACGCTATCATACTAGCGGTGTCGCGACGCTATCATACTAGCGGCGGCGTCGCGACGCTATCATACTAGCGGCGTCGCGACGCTATCATACTAGCGGCGTCGTGACGCTATCATACTAGCGGTGTCGCGACGCTATCATACTAGCGGCGTCGCGACGCTATCATACTAGTGGCGTCGCGACGCCGCGCGCCGTTATTGTGAATGCTTCCAACACTTTAATTAAAATAAAGTCCATGAATCAACATGAATGAAGATATAAGTATTGAAAGATTGTATTAATTGATAATATTAATGCCGTGCGTAATGTAATGACGATGTCTGCGGCGAGTCCCGCGTGCCTGCGTCTGCCCTGCGCCGCAGTCGCGACAGTCACCCGCGGAAACTGTACTTGAATACCTACAAGGACACAGTTATTCATAAATGACGCATACTCTTTAATATTATAGGAAAATGTTTTAATAATTTAAAAATAATTACAACAATAATTTAAGCCCTTTTGACGTCCCACTCCTGGGCACGAGCCTCCCCTCACTACGAGGGGGATTCAGGCCGTAATCCACCACTTTGGCCCAGTGCGGGTTTCACATGTCTTTCGAAAATTGATTAGATTTTCTAAGACTTGCAGGTTTCCTCACGATGTTTTCCTTCACCGTAAGCGAGTGATAATAATATAGAAATTATGATTCGCATATAGATGTCGAAAAACCCAGAGTTGCGAGCCGGGGTTTGAACCCATTACCTGGTGTCAAGACGCGTGCTTAGCCAATCGGCTATCACTGCTGTTGTAATAATAATAATTTAAAATGGTATTAAAATTGATGTGTCGAGATAAGGCGCCTAAAACTATGAGCCCATCATATATAGGTATGTACGGAGTGTGGTGCCGGTAATCCGATGTACCTATTCCTTGCCCTCGACCGTACGAACAATGCCTTTCGTATTGCAAGCGGGTCGTGCGCTCTTTTGCCGGCTTTGTTATAAATAAATAAAATTGAAAATTTTGGAAACCCCCGATGCGACGACTTTTTAAACTTAGAAAAGAGCTGACAATTTTCTAACGGCTGAACCGATTTTCATGAAACTTAGCTAATAATACTCTCGATCAGAATACCTATCTAACAAAAAAAAACAAAATTGAAATCGCTTTATCCGCTTGCGCGCTACGATACCACAGACAGACACACAGATACACAAATACACATGGTAAACTTATAACACCCCTCTTTTTTGTCGGGGGTTAAAAAGATACTTGATCAACTACCCCATATCTCGCAATAATTAAATGAACTGAATGATGTATACTGCGCACGGGTAGGATAACTTAAACCCCCTGAATATAAAGCTACCTCATTCAATACGAGAGCGGCGTTGTGTGGCAGGGGAAGCCCTGGCGAGTTGGCGAGTGCGCACGCGCAGGGCCGGCCGCCGCCGGCGCCGCGCCGCACTTAGTCACGGCGCGAGTAGGTAAATACCTACTCGACTGCCCTTGCTTGTGTCTCACGCAACGCGGGTACTATTGCTATACTATCTATATACTAGGTAAAACAAAAAGGTACACCTTAATTTTTTTAAACTTAACTTTGTAATTCTAAAGCTATCAGCTTCGGAGGAAACTTGAAAACCAAAAGGTGTTACAGGGATACAGCTGTTGACAGATTTCATAAGTATACAAAACCTTTAGTACTTCAAATGTCCCACAAAGCCGATAGGATTAGATTTACAAAGATAAGTTGCATAAAAAATAGTATACCCTTTTTGTTTCATCTAGTATTAATACGTGAAGCAAAAACTTTCAACCGCTTAGTACGAAAATTACGCGGGCGGAGGAGAATGATATTTGGCACACTTATAGTTCATATAGAGAACGAGTGCTGAATGCTAATATTTTTATATTAAAATACTTAGAAATACATTAAAATCGTCATTAAATAAAACATTACACACACTACTATGAATTGACACACACACATTTGTAACCTCCACACCGACTGACTGTCTAACTAACTAACAAATGATGACAGTTTTTGGAGGGCGGGACTTCCATAGTGTATTCTGCGTGCCAGTATCAAATAGTATTTGACAATAAAACCTTAATGACGTTCAAAATTAATATTTAAATGAATTATGCTTTGATAAAAGAAGGAATTATGGTCAAATTTCGACCATTGCGGGAATACTAGTTTTCACAAATGTACCTATTTTTAAAATATTTTTTTTATCTATAAATGCAATCTAGGTATATCAAACCTATATAAATAAATAAAATTGAAGTGCAAGTGAATGAAATACGAACATCACAAGACTGTCTGATTCATAGATTTTTTTAATTTTTAACCCACTTCCAAAAACGAAGGAGGTTATATGTCCATCTGATGTACCGACATAATAATTATTATGTTTTATTTCTGTATGTTCACCGATTACTCCGTCAATTGAGGACCGATTTTGAAAATTCTTATTCCCGACGACTCCAAATGAAATACATTACTAGATCCTTAGTTATTTCTAGACTTTTTGTGCACCTAATTGTCATTCTTCTCATTCTCTAAAGTTATTGCTGTCTTGCTCATTTATTATGAGCATGAGAAGGACAACAAAAGGTACAATTAGTTTGATCAATATAATTTTAATAATTTACTATTTTATGAAGATCCCGCTGTCTCAGTAGTGTCGCTACTGTTCAAAAGATGGCGGGAGTCGTTAGGACGAACGATAATAAGGTATGCCAGCATCAATAACTCAGCAAGCATCGCTTTGTGTATAATACACAATCTGTAGAGGATAGATATTAATCATTAATTAATTAACCATAATCGAGAATCCGAATTAAAGTTATTACTGAAATAAAAACTCTAAAATAGTGACACCTAGTGTCGAGTAGCATAAACTAATGTTAAAAAAGATTTTAATGTAAAAAAAATGTTTTTATGAATGATGAATGTCTAAACTAAATCTATTGTCGTTCTTTCAAGGATCATAAAACGGGACGGCAATGTTTTCGTTATTCCAAAAATGTTGCTCAACTCAGCATCCCAACCATCTCATCTCATCCCAGCATCCCATCTCACCTCATCTCAGCATCCCATCTCATCTCATCTCAGCATCCCATCTCATCTCATCTGAGCATCTCATCTCATCTCAGCATCCCATCTCTTCTCATCTTAGCATCTCATCTCATCTCAGCATCTCATCTCATCTCATCTCAGCATCCCATCTCACCTCATCTAAGCATCCCATCTCATCTAAGCATCCCATATCATCTCATCCCAGCATCCCATCTCATCTCATCTCATCTCAGTATCTCATCTCACCTCATCTAAGCATCCCATCTCATCTAAGCATCCCATCTCATCTCATCTCAGCATCCCATCTCATCTCATCTCAGCATCCCATCTCACCTCATCTAAGCATCCCATCTCATCTAAGCATCCCATCTCATCTCATCTCAGCATCCCATCTCATCTCATCTCATCTCATCTCAGTATCTCATCTCACCTCATCTAAGCATCCCATCTCATCTCATCTCAGTATCTCATCTCACCTCATCTAAGCATCCCATCTCATCTAAGCATCCCATCTCATCTCATCTCAGCATCCCATCTCATCTCATCTCAGCGTCCTATGTCATCTCAGCATCCCATCTCATCTCATCTCATCACAGCATCCCATCTCATCTCATCTCATTTCAGCATTTCATGACATAATCAAGAAAATTGATAAAACAATTACATTTTAATGACCAAACGTATTTATTTTAAACATGAAATACGTATCAAGGATTTAATTTTATTGAATAGGGGTGGACGTGTCTTCCGAGGCGGGCGGCTGGCTGTTCCCGCCGGTGTCGTCGACGCTGGTGTCGTTCCCGTCGGCCTCGGACGCGTTCCCAGCGTCGCCGGGCCCGTTCTCATCGACGGTCCCGTTCGTTCCGGTGCCGGTCTCGTTCGACCCGCCAGATCCTATTCCCAATCATTATTCAAATAGGTTATTAAATAGTCTCCCAAAGTTCATGCAAGAAGTAATTTCGAGTATTTTTTTTAAATATTACTAGCAATGTGTGGTTATCACATTACTAGTATTCCCTTTAGCCCCTCCAACTAAGCTAATGCTTGTGCTAGGAGTTGTGCGAAAGCTTGCCTGTGGCCCTATCGTAAGGCGGGTAAGTCCACGTGGGTTTTAAGCCGGTACGAGTCCGGCATAACCCGCACGACTCCCCCGGGCGTGCGGGTGTCTATGAGGATTTCCCCACGATAAAAAAAAGAAAAGGAGTGGGCTCACGTCAATAGTTTAATGACCAGAATGGGAATCGAACCAGAAACCTCTCAGCTACGAGGACGGCCCCTCTAACCACTAGGGTATTGACGATTAATATAAAACATGCGTGTTTAACAAAAAAAGTGCTCTTTTTTAGGATTTCGGAGTGAAACAAGGAACCCTTATAGTTTCGCCATGTCCGTCCGTCCGTCCGACGTCACAATCATTTTATTCAGAGACTATAGGCACAGACATAGATTTATGGCACGACTACAAAACTGTGCATTTAAATAGTGACAGCAAAAATAGGTAAGTACTTGGGAAGGGAGTGTGAAAAAAATGTTTACTACTCGTGCTCCCTGAAAGGGGTACTTACTATTGTATTGTTGTTATTTAATATCATTTTGAGGTTTCTTTGACAGCTTATCAAATTAATTCCCGTTAAGAGATATTAAGCTCCAAAGTGGTAGAGGGTATTTTTACCGGACGGCGCAACGTAAAGGACAGTATTGTGTTTACCATCCTATGTATCATGTATGTATGTATGTTTGTTCCTTTGTGGCACCCTAGAGACCAAACGCGAGGTCCGAACTATACCTACGACATGACGAAGCTCCTAATTTGAGAACGGAACCCTAAAATGTTTCATACATTCTAATCATGATTCATCACTCCTTCGTTTTAACCACTACAATCCAATCCAGAATATGTCCAGCCCACAGTCCAGCCAGACCTTGATATTACTATTGACACTGTGTCCCCAATCCCCACCACTTCCGGACATGTCAGGAAAACTCCTGAGGTCTGGTAACCCTATCTCTGTCAACTCTGTATTGGGTTCAAGTCAAGCCATAGATAAAAATATTCAACGTAAATGAATGTTTTTAGATAATTGTAGAAGCATGATTCGCTCTCGACACATCATTATTCTAAGATGTTACCGTCATCGTCATCGCCGGCCCCGGCGTCATCGGCGGCAGCGGTTTTATTCATCGGCTTCCAGGAGCTGAGGGGGAATATAAAGAACTGAGAACGATGACAATACAAGGTGTGTGCAAAAGTCCGAACTAACACTATTTTTTTAAAAAGTCATAAGCTACTGTGAAAACTGTTTTCAAACTTTTTCTTCAATATTAGTTGCTACCACTCGTAAATACAGTTTAGTTTACACTGTTTTCTAGACTACTAGATATGTTCTAGGGCCGGAACACGACAGTTGCGACATACATTTAAGGCCGATTACAGCTAGGGGCCATCCATAATACGTCACACAAATTTCATGCTTTTTTGACCCCTCCCCAGTCCTTGTCACAGCTGGTCACATTTGTGAGACCCCCGCCGCACCTAGTGTGATGTCACATATTTAGCAATTTTACATTTAGACATTTATGAAATTAAAGCAGTGTTCAAGTCAACGTATGATAGACCTGGTCAATTTTGAACGAAAATAAAGAGAGCTATGCGAAACAGTGTATTGCTTTCTCTGTCTCTCTCATGAATAATGATTCATGCTGTCTCATCTAGCCCGCGAAGTTCAAATTTTTTGAGGTTTTTTAGAATTTTTTCAAAATCTGACAACAACACTTTTGTTGTTCGTTGTTCACATTTTGTAATTCGCGACAAAGACCGTGTGCAGTGCATTTATCAATATATCCAACTTACTCTAAAACATTTCCAGAACGACAGCTATCCAGATAATCTGGCAATTTTTGTATATTTAGTGATTAACTAGTTTCATATCCACCGTGATAATATTTAGAGTAAGATAAATGTATTGATAAACGCACTGCATACTGTGTTTGTCGCAAATCACAAAATGTTGTCTTAAATTTTTCAGATTTTGGATAAACTATAAAAATACTCGTAAATTTGAATTTCGCGGGCTAGACAGGCGCCTTCACCTTAAAGTGCAATGTGGTCTGTAATTGTTGGTCGATACTTACAAGGCGGGCACCGGAGTGGTTTCCATATATCTGGCCGCTTGAGCTCGCGCGTCCAATATTTCTCTGCAAAGAAGTAAGTAGGTACATTTTTTCAAGTAAGTACTTACTATAGGAGTAGGTACTTACCTATTTTTAGGGTTCCGGACCTTACAAGGAAAAACCGGAACCCTTATAGGATCACTTTGTTGTCCGTCTGTCTGTCTGTCTGTCTGTCTGTCTCTCAAGACCTTTTTTCTCAGAAACGGGTAGAGTTATCAAGTTGAAATTAATACCAAATGCTATGGTCCCTTGTGGGTGTAAAAAAATTAGGCTTCTAAGTCAACGCAATCAAAAGATACGGTGATTTATGTCACATATTTTGATACTTTTCGTAAATTCACTTATCAATACAAAGGAATCAACGCACAGCCCAAACCGCTGGTGTTAGAATTATGAAATTTTGACAGTAAGTACCTTATATACCGCAAGTATCCACTAAGAAAGGATTTTGGAAAATTCCACCCCTAAGTGCATAAAATAAGGGGTGAAAGTTTTTATGGGTTAAAAAAAATTAAATGAACCTAGAGACATGAAAATAAGTATTGAGGCTACTTATTACAAATAAAAAATATTGATTTCAGCGTTTTGTAAAATTCCACCTCTAAGTGTGTAAAATAAGGGTTTGTATTCAGTTTGGTTGCAGTTTGTATTTGGTTCCCGAATTTGTTTAGGCATTTTTGGGAACTATTTATTATTAAAATATCTTGTCGGTAACGATATTGGAATCCAGGATTGGAAAAACTATCTAAAATCATAATAAAATATTGTACGGAACCCTCAGGGCGCGAGTTCTACTCGCACTTGACCGGTTTTTTTATTAATGATGCAACTAACATTGTTGCTGAAGATTCCTTTACAATGAAACGCCAATATGAAGAAAATACCATGAACCTAGGCTGTTGTATGAGTAGCATACTTAATATTTGGATGAAAAAACGAACTGAATAGTTCAGCTACTCGATGATAGATGGAAGCACGTAACCGAGCGATATTGTCACAAAGTTTAACAAAGACTGCGACATTGCCACAACGGGGATAGAGCTAGGCGTCACGACGCTGTCTTAGAAGCGTCGCGACGCTTAAATAGCGCCATGTCGATTGCTGCAAGCAGTGGCGGATTTACAAATTTCCAAGGTATAGACTGTAAAGTTATAGCCGCCCTTGCCTCTACAATTGTCATATCCTAGATTATTTTTTACAATCCAAAAATTTCGTTGAAAATGTACCTACGTAAAATAGTCATCGACGAAATTAGTTGGAGAGTTCTATCTGTAAAACATCAGAAAACCGTCATTCGGTTCCCAATCTGCCGCCCTAGGCTCCAGCCTACTCAGCCTGCTGGTAAATCCGCCGCTGGCTGCAAGGCTACCTGAGCAATCGCACGCTGATCCTGGCGCTGGGCAGCCGCGCCTCCACGGGGTTGGACACCATCACCACGGCGTCGTCGTCAGGCACGCCCTCGTACGTGGGCTCCGGGTACTCCACGGACGACTCTATGTCGTAATAGAACTCGTTCCTGTAGTACTAAGGGGGAGAGAGGAAGGTTAATAACCTCTGGTTTACGAGCACGACCTCTTCAATCACTTTTGATGGTTCCGCCCCGATTCCTTGAAGGGATACGCTACGCAAAGTGTGGCTGATAGTATTGTAGCTCCAATTTATAAGGAACATGAACTCAAACTCAACTCAAACTCAAAATTGTTTTTATTAATGTACTTAAGCCAACAAAGCATTTATGAATAGTCAGAATCTACCACCGGTTCGGAATGCTGCTTCCACTGAGAAGAACCGGCGAGAAACTCAATGGTTACTCTTTTCAATGAAGGAAAGATGGTGGACATTCTCAGGAACAGCATAAAAAAATTATATGAGCAGGCAACACCATTGCCACTAAATAGCTAATAGCTAAATACATGTGAAGTTTAACACGTCTCCAGAATGTGCGGGTTTCTTCACGATGTTTACGTTCACCGTTTAATAATAATATCGCTAGACTACACACCAGCTGTATGGTTTGAAAGGAAGCAACGTTTTGTCCTACCATGGGTGCCGTACAATGAGCTGGGAGCCGTTGAGAGCCGCTGGGTGCGATGGAGCGTGTTTAGGAGCACTTGGCTAACACTACTCTGTATAATACCTAATCATAATATCGCCCGACAAACACACAAACCGTATGGTCCCATACTAAGCAACGCCTGTACTATGGACGTGCAATGGACTGGGGGCGATCCCGGTGACACCCAGACTAGGGCAAATTACGAAAAGGCCATTTCCTGGAATTTCTTCCGACGGGAATCGAACCCGCAACCCGTATCTACCTTCATAATACTGGGAAACAATTTGAAACTCTTCTCCCTGTTGACGTAGCGCCTGGTCGGCTGCATCATGCGACGCAGCGCGCGGCGGACAGGTTGCGCCGTCTCGCTCTGGCTTATGAGGAACAACAGGTGAACGACAGAGTCGTAAGTCCATAGCCTTGAGTCCTGGTAGCCTTCCGGAGCCGGCGCTAATGATACTGCGAATAAAAGCAAGTTTCGGTCAAGCTTGAGCTAGCCTATTGCTTTTTCAGGCAAGCGTATGGCCACATCGGGCAAGCTCCTTGCCATCTCGGCCTCGTCGCTTAGTTTTCGTACTAATAAGATAGATACTTACCACAGATAACATAGATAACGTACATAGATAACGCAAGTATCACGATTTGTATTGAAACCAAGAGTGCCGAATTCTTAACACCTACTGTGACGTCACAGCCGAAATTTATTTATGGGAAATCCAAACCGATTCAAAGACACCGATGCCGCCGATGCCCCTCCGCCCGCTACGATTCTCTCGAGTGATTATCTCGCTCATACTCATATTTTTTATATCTGTAGTCGCGCGGACTGTAAGTTAGCGGCGACCAACTATAACGCTTGGTCGGGGTTTCGTACACGCGAAGTACCTACATGCATTTGGGTTATCTATGTAAATAGGTAGGTATATATCTGTGGTACTAACCATTTATTTGAACTGGAGCAACCTTCTCAACATCTCTAAAGAAACTTTGTTTATGGTACTCGACGACCCGGTCCAACCAGCCGGTCCTTCGGACGCTGATGGTGGCTAGGGCTGCGGTCGCCAGCAACACCGCTAAGTAGAACTTCTGCAGACAAAACTGTAGCACTTATGTAATTATGTATGTCATGTAACTTTGTAAGTACGAAGAACGTTACTAAAGACGTTTTCTGACTGAAATTAGATTTAAAAAAACTTACAATCAAATACATGTTATACAGGATCTAATAAATAAAACTCGTTGCATTCGTGGCACTCAATTATTGTATTTCATCTATGTAAAATTACCCAGACCATTATTTTATTGATTCAATTACATGGTAATATGAATGCAATTAAAAATAACTATTTTTTGTAATTATGTTAATTTAATTAAACAGGTAGTAGTTCTTTTTATTATCCCAAAATACATCCATGAGACGATGAAACGCGATAATGTGAAATGATTTAATTAATTAAACGTAATTTATTTGTTGCAGTTCGTTCATAACACCAAGACGCCTGCTATTATTCTTAAGGCAGTGGAACATGGGTCAATTTGCTATACCTCACGCGTCTTCGTGAAATGAAATGACTATACAGGAATGTAAAACAACAAAACGTAACGTCAAACGGACGTTCGTTGACACTTGACAGTGTTGACAGGATAGTGTGTGTACCGTGAACATATTGCGAAACCACAGTTTTAGCATTCCTTTATTATCGACTCTTTGTTTTTGCGTACGAATTAGAATGAGTAAGCAAATGTCAAGGATAACTATCGCAACGTTGCATAGAACGGAACGTCATTCAAGTGGACGTGTCGTTTGAGCGCTTGTTCGCACTGCTTTAACGAAATTTTTAATAATAATTTAATTTAGTATTAATTGCATTTCGAAAATATATATATATAATCTTAATGACTTATCCTTTAATATACATTAAGAATATGAAGTGAAAATTGATGATTTATAACAAAAATCGTGATTGAAAATTGATGTAACGAATTTTTTTTTGGAAATCTAAACAAAAGAGTTTATATTCGTGAACCAATATGCGTATGGTACCATGTATAGCTTCGTGATCTGATGCGGGGCGTACCAGATGTGGTTTTGAGGACTTTCACAAATAAATATTTGAAAATGAGCGGAGTGAGCAGAGACGCTCCATTGGGAATACAGTTAATACAGAAGATTAGTTCGAAATGCTGTCCGCGGCTGCAGATCAACCGGCTGCGATGGTGAGTGGAGGCTGCTGTGTGCAACGAGCCGTGACACGGGTCATGGGCGTCATAAACACGCTTTTTATTCGCTAACTTACTTTTTAAATAGTTCCATCTTATTGGTTTTTTTTCTGAAGAGACATATCAACAAGTTGAGTAATTATAGTATAACTACGCGGGAGAGGCAGCAACTCAATCTCAGGTGCCACATGGTGTTGAAGTCATTTAATATTGCTGAATAACTCAAACATAACTCAAACCATAGCACTGCTAATTATTAATGCAAAATAATAGTATTTAAATGTTAGTCAACTTAAAACATCTCAATAGATTACAGTATAAGTTATTTTACATTGAATTTAAAACCCAACACAGTTGTAGAGTGTGCTAGAGTATGTGTTATTAACATACCTATTTATTTATTTAGGTATAATACACAGTATATTTCACAAATAAAACACATGCAAATAATATTGTACCACAAACAACAAGCCCTGTGTGAACAGCCTTCATGACATCAAGAAAATAAATAACTTAATACATTGTTATGTACAACACAGCCTGCAGCCTGGTGGGGTTGTTCAGAGACATTTCCGCGGCCGTCGCGAGCATGCAGCTCCTGTCAGACAATGCGTGTGACACAGTCATTATCATGACTATAGACATGAATTGTCTGTTATGTAACTATGTTAAATGGTCACAAATATTGAATTATTTATTTGTGGTTACAATGTATATAAGAATTTCAGTGATATCTATGAATATTTTCAAATTCTAATTGTTTATTTTGTTTAGGCCTACAGTGGCACTTACAAAATGTCAATTTTTCATCTCGGAACGCAACCTCGACTGAAAAGATACGGCAAGAAACATGGCAGGCTGGTCTTTTTACATTTTGTTATATTTAAAGAAATATAACGAAATAAAAAATGAAGAAATGCAAGTAAGTGGCGATAAAATAAAATAAAGTTATTTTATCGCCACTTGCTTGTATGGTTAATAATTACAAAGAGTAGTAGATGTTAATATAAATATAATGTCACAAAGAACTGCATTTTCTTGTGTAATAATGTAAAATTGTCAACCATATTATGATCTATTGTTAAACCTAGATGGTCTGGTCTGGTATAACCCCAGACTACTAGACCATGCGGTACATCCATCTGTGTGGGTCCAGTCTGAGGGAGATCCACCCAGACTGCAAGCTATGTTCAGTTTGGGACAATGATTGAGGTGTTTGTTTTGTATTTATGCTTCAACAATTTGACCTGGATAATAGTAATTTGATATCAATCAATTAAATTAAACTAACAATAATAATTGGGGCTTGTTTATAAATGAAAAGCTGTGCGGTGACTAGACTAGTGAGTCAGAATCATAATGTTACAATAATATAAAGATAGTGCGTTAATTGATTAATAATGCTGTTGCTATGTTGATAAAATACGAGTTATATTGGGTGGATATCTGTCAAAAATGTTAGAATGACAGCTTAACTTGTTCTCCATAGCATGGATGAGACCAGATGTATTCTGGTCACCCATCCAATGTCCGACCGACCCGACAACCCGTGTTATGCTGCCGAAATATCACAACTTTTTATGACACCTACATATATTTCGGTACTATGTAAAGAGTCCCATATACCTACTACGGTGCGATCGGTCGCTTCACATTGATCGAAACGACGAATCGGTAGGGTGTGTCAATATGGTTACGATCTATTTATACGTAGACGACATCGGAGGTCGCAACAAATCTATGCAATCGTGGAGATCGTTACAAGATATGGCTCTTTGCGATAGATCGTTACGATTTTCATCAGGTCGATCGAAGCGACGGATCGCACCGTATATGGGGAACTTAATAGAGGGCGAACCCGTTGCCATGACACCGGGCACCCGCCCTCAGTGCGAGAATTAATAATAATAATAATAAATATCGCCAGACTGACACACCAACTGTACGGTCCCAAACTAAGCAACGCTTGTACTATGGGTACCGTACAATGGACTGGGGGCGATCCCAGACCTGGGCAAATTACGAAAAGGCAATGTCCGAATTTTGCCGCAGCGGGAATCGAACCCGCACCCACCGTGTGCAGTGAGCCGAGCGGCCTACGCTCGGACCACTGCGCCAAGCGGTCAAATTCGGGCCATAGTCCACCACCCGGGCCCGGCGAGGGCTGGCGAGTCTAACACGTGCTTTCGGAAATCATGCAGAATCCCACACAGTGTTATCCAACACTATACATAGAGCGAGTGATACCATTTGTATCAAAACGTACTCGTTTTGATACAAATGTATTTCATTATCTATCGTTAATGAAATACGAAAATCTAGGGCTTGCGAGCTGCGGTTTGAATCTGAACCTTGCTACCAAGGCATACATTCGACTATCCAACGTGTCTCGTCGTCAATCAGTCCTCATACTTTACGCGTAATTTCCTCAAACGATAAAATCTATTACACGTTTTATACATTAATTGATACCTAAATGCCCTTCCAATTGTCGCGTTTGATAAACACTGTTGTAATGTAATCATAATTATTAGACGTTTATCAGTCCTCAGTACCCGTCGTCATGAGGGCCCTAATATTTAATGTCACTCGCTGCAGGCGTGACAGCCTGCTGGTCGGACGCCCGTATCATTGAAATATGCTCCCTCCGTATTACAGATATTTATACAAATAAACTAGCTGTGCCCCGCGACTCCGTCCGCGTGGAATGTAGAGGCGCGTCCCCTTAACATTTAGGGGCATGAAAAATAGATAGTAGCCGATTCTCAGACCTACCCGATATTCACAGAAAATTTCATGAAAATCGGTGGTGCCGTTTCGGAGGAGTATGGTAACTAACATTGTTACACGAGAATTTTAAATATACGATATAACTGAAGTGTCTGTTTGTGAATCAACAAATACCAGTTTTTTTTATTTTATACATATGCCACTATATAAGAAAAGTTTGTTTCGGCTAATCTCCGGAACGGCTGGACCGATTTTGACGGGACTTTCATTGGCAGATAAGTCATGTTATAGGGAGTAACTTAGGCTACATTTATTTTATCGAACCTCCACACAGGCGGAGCCGCGGGCTACATCTAGTTGGTACTAAAATTATATCGACGAAATGTGGGTAACTGTTAACTTCTGCCCACCCCTTCCGTGATTGTAAGGTCCATGTCATTCACACAGGTACGACATGTTCCATCCTTCTTTTACAAATCAATTTGATGAAGGACGGAAACTTTCCTTCTATTGTGAGTACCCTCCTGATTTGTCTACCCCAAACTCAAACTCAATAATGTTTTTATTCATATGCGCCAACAAAGCATTTATAAATAGTCAGAATCTACCGCCGGCTCGGAATGCCGCTTCTACTGAGAAGAGCCGGCGAGAAACTCAATGGTTACTCTTTTCAATGAATAAAAGATGGTGTACATTCTCAGGAACAGCAGCAGAATGTGAATACCCTCCGGTGGCCCCACTAGTCGTTTCTATTGCAACCAGCCCATACCAGCTATTTTTGTCTCCCGCTTTGCACTGGAGGGAAGTGGAAATATTTTCTTCCAACTCCTTCTATTATTTCTTTCGTTTAAATTCGTGCGGGTTCCGAGACAATTTTAACTTTTCCCCGGGACTCGTCGAGGTTTCGACGTCATTATTGGTCACCATTGCCGATCCTGGCTCATAGGAGTTACATTGGTGGGAGTGTGTGGTGGGACTAGTTCCAAAAAAAAAAAATCCCACTATTCGTGGTCAGCTTGCCGACGACTCTCGCTCCGGCGGCATCAGGGACCAGACACTCCAGGGAAGAGTTTGAAGCGTTCGTGTTTGTTTCAGTTATCAAGTGAGCGTGCTGCTGCTCACGTTCTTCACGTACATGACGTACCATCTGACGAGGAAGCCCATATCGGTGGTGAAGAGCGTGCTGCACCAGAACTGCAGCGCGCTGGTCCCGCCGCCCGGCGTCGACCCCGCCGACGACCAGTGGTGCAACTGGGCGCCGTTCAGTGAGTACAGGACAGGGGGGGGGACTCCCACTCCCACTCCCCCTCCCCCCGCACCACAGTAATTTTTATGTCTATACTAGCTGAGCCCGCGACTTCGTCCGCGTAGAATTTAAGTAAGCAAAAAAGCCCGCTCCCGCGTTCTGAGCCCGCGCGACAGGACCCATTTAAAAAAAATTGTTTTTATAAAATAAAAGTAGCATACGTTACTGCTTATAACAACAGCTATCTATCAGTGAAAGTCCCGTCAAAATCGGTCCAGCCGTTTCGGAGATACTCTTTCATTTCATGTGTTTTTATTTTTTTGCGCGGAACCCTAATTGTTTTTCTAAAATTAAAGCAGCCTAAGTTACTCCTTAAAATATCAGCTATCTGCCAGTGAAAGTCCCGTCAAAATCGGTCCAGCCGTTTCGGAGATTACCCGGAACAAACAAACAGACAGAAAGACAGACAAAAAATTTTTTTATCGCGTTTTTGTTATAGGTGTCGTATGTACTTTCATTTGCATTTAGTGAAAAGGTGTTATTTTGATATTACAAACAGACACTCCAATTTTATTTAGTTGTATTGTATAGTTAAGAAAATATCTGTGATAGCCGATTGGTTAAGCACGCTTCTTGCGGGCTACCAGGTCGCGGGTTCAAACCCCGGCTCGCACCTCTGGATTTTTCGAATTCTTTGTGCGAATCATAATTTCTATATGATTATCACTTGCTTACGGTGAAGGAAAACATCGTGATTAAACCTGCATGTCTTAGAAGACTTAACCAATTTTCGAAAGACATGTGAAATCCGCCAACCCGCACTGGGCCAGCGTGGTGGATTATGGCCTGAATCCCCCTCGTGTTGAGGGGGGCCCCGTGCCCAGGAGTCGGACGTCAAAAGGGCTAAAATTATTAAATTATTTTATGAGAAAAATCCGAGATATCGTCAAAGACTAATAATTTCATTACATTTAGATTAGTTACTAAACATCCATTTAAGTAGGTACCTACTTACATCAAATTTTCGTCACCAAAATAGTCTTAAGATAATTTGAGTATTTGTATTTTTGGTAAGTATAGTATTAGGTTATTATTACATTTACATACACTTTAGTTAGTTACTTATATTGTCTAACTCGTATCGCCGAAATTGTTAACTTTGCGTAACACAAGCTTTTGGGTTATTAAATAATAAGTTCTAGAATTATAAACCCTTCATGCTAACACGATTGTAACCTTATTTGTGGTCAATAAATAAATAAATAAAACTCCTGTAAGCCAGGGAAAGATAACCAGACTGAATTTCAAACACGTTCGCAACTAAAGCAGGGCCCTATTGCACTTATGTATCTGTGTTCAATGTTGTTGCAGACACGACTGACGCCAACACGTTGCTGGGTGCCCTGGACTCGGCGTTCCTGTTCTCGTATGCAGGAGCCATGTTCGTGTCAGGTAACGATTCATAAACGTGGAATAAAATAACGAAGAATACTACACATTGAAATAAAACTATTTTTACGGATTATATCTAAAATCTATATATAAAAAGTAAAAATAAACGCGATATAATCCGTAAAAATAGTTTTATTTCAAAATAACGAAGATTATACTTACTATGGCACGGTCGCTGATCACGAAGAAATTCGTACAATGACCTGTTATTACCTGTCTTTGTCACTCCCGCGTAAATCTAATACGTCTCGCTCACACAGTTGCCATGAACTGCGTGTGACCGGCAACTGTGTGAGCGAGACGTATTAGATTTACGCGGGAGTGACAAAGACAGGTAATAACAGGTCATTGTACGAATTTCCACCATATACCTCGTCAGCGCAACCACGATCACTCTGACAAGAGTGCCCGACTAAGAAGAAGTACGAATTTCTTCGTGATCAGCGACCGTGCCATAACTAACTATTTTTGAACGGAACTTATGTTTTAAACGTCACGGAACGGAGCGGATGTGCGAAAGGGATGGGAATGTGTGAAAGAGAAAGATGAGGAACAGGAAGAATGAGTATGAAAATAAAACGGTGTACTTACGGTGAACATTTGAGAATAGAATGTCAAATAAGCCTGGATAATGAAACTTGGATAAAATAAACACAAGAATTACCACAAAACGGTGTTTAGCTACCACCCAGAGCCACATCAATATTTTCTCGGTTTATTGGTCGGAGTTGTCAGGCCACGGCTTAGCGACTGTAATAACCGGGAAACACAGCTTAACGTGCCGTCCGAAGTACAGACCGAAGCACTCAGTTGTAGATGGCATTAGCGGCCACCCCGCCACACACTCCCACCACTGTAACTCCTGTAAGCCAGGATCGACAATGGTGACCAATAATGACGTCGAGGTTTGACCCTCGACGAGTCCCGGGAAAAAGTTAAATTGTCTTGGAACCCGCACGAATTTAATCGAAAGAAATAATAGGAGGAGTTGGAAGAAAATATTTCCACTAGCGCATTAGCGGCCACCCATCCAGGTGTGGACCAGGTGTCTTCAGGTTTTGAGAGAACGTCGTTTGCACATAGATTGTTTTCATAAGAAAAGTCTAGTTAACGTCCGCTGCCAGGGTTTGAGCCCACGACATTCCACGCGAGACATTCCGTCAGGGTACATTTTGGAAATAGCCTTTTCGTAATCTGGCCATTTCTGGGTGTCACCGGGATCGCCCCCAGTCAATTGTACGGTGCCCATAGTACAAGCGTTGCTTAGTCTGGGCCCGTACAGTCGGTGTGTCGGCCTGCCTCGTGCTGACGGTGTGTGTGTGTGTGTGTGTGTGTGTGCAGGCATGATCGCGGAGCGCGTGGACCTGCGCTACTTCCTGTCGCTGGGGATGCTGTCGTCGGCGGTGTTCTGCTATCTGTTCGGCATCGGACGCACTTATAACATACACAACATGTCCTACTATCTGCTGGTGCAGGTGCGTGTCACGTGGTTCAGCTCATCGATGGGAGCCATTTGACTACAACCACAGATATAGATTTACATAGATAACGCAAATGCATGCACTTTGCGTGTACGAAACCCCGACCAAGCGTCAAGGTTGGTCGCCGCTAACTTACGGTCCGCGCGACTACAGATATAAACAATATGAGTATGAGCCAGATAATCACTCGAGAGAATCGTAGCGGGCAGAGGGGCATCGGCGGCATCGGTGTCTTTAAATCGGTTTGGATTTCCCGTCACTAATTACGTCACAGGAGGTGTTAAACATTTGGCATGCTTGGTTTCAATACAAATCGCGATACTTGCGTTATCTATGTACATCTATATCTGTGTCTACAGCTCATAATACGGGCTGGTTCGAGCGGGGTAGCACCACTCTCTCACAGAAGATCGGCGTCAAGTAAGTACTACAATTATTATAGAGAGTTTCGTACGATGAGTGAGAGAGTCGAAAGCCCAACATCTCCTTCCGTTCCTTTCCGTTTGTCCCAATCCCCTTTAGGTCCTGGTCCTGGTATGGCAAGCATCTATAAGCTATGGTAACTGCTTAACATCAGGCAGATCGTATGGTCGCTTGCCGTCTTTGTTAAATATATAAAAAAGGTAGCGGTGGGGTGAAATTGACTCTTGCCAGTTAAGTCAGACTCGCTCTTTATATCTCCACTAGCTATGCCCGCGACTTCGTCCGCGTGTAATTTAACTTAACAAAAATTTCGGGATTATTCATCGCCTATTTTATCCCCTTGGGGGTAGAATTAATGAAAATCCTTTCTTAGCGGATGCCTACGTCATAACATCTACCTGCATGCCAAATTTCAGCCCGATCGGTCCAGTGGTTTGGGCTGTGCGTTGATAGATCACTATGTCAGTCAGTCACCTTTGAGTTATATATATTTAGATTGCTCTCTCTCTAATTAGTATTTCTAGTGACTGACAGTAGTGTAGGACCCCAGTCTCGTGAAGCGCCACCTGGTGGGATGAATGACGAGTGTGTGGTTGCGGCAGGCGGGCGCCGGCGTCGCGCAGACCACGGGCTGGCCCGGCACCGTCGCCACGGTCGGCAAGTGGTTCGGCAACAGCAAGAAAGGACTCATATTCGGCATATGGAACTCGCACACGTCCCTCGGCAATATATTGGGTAAGTTGCTGGCCAATGTTTAGGGTACAATATATTTACGGTAAAATTACGCTTACATTTAGGGTACAATTTCCCTTACATTTAGGGTACAATTTCACTTATATTTAGGGTACAATTTCATAATGGAACACTTATATTACTCTTACCTCTCTCGCCGCCCAACACTTGACTCAAACCCCCTTATTAATAAACGTGGTTTTGCGGTTGTATACTAGGTGAAACAAAAAGGGTGTACTATTTTTTTCGCAACTTAACTATCGGCCGCTATAACCTCTTTTATGCGGGGGAAAGAGAACTGTTTAATTATGTACTACTAGCATTTGATCATCTAGTTATAACTGTAGACTGTAATTTTAATTTCATGTGGGCAACATACATTTGGAGTCGGTGCACTATCTTTACACTACGTTAAGACTACTTCTTAGGTAGGTAACTACTTACCCCTAACCTTACCCCTTTTGTTCAGGTACACTAATGGCTGCCGAGTACGTAGACAAAGACTGGGCGTTCTCTTTCATCTACCCGAGCCTGGTGATGGGGTGTGTGGGGATCGCGATATGGCTGCTGCTCCCGCCGGAGCCGCGCTGCGTCGGACTCAGCGCCAACGATGGAGCGGCAGAGGTGAGAATATGAGCTTGGAACACAATTATGAGTGTGGAACCCTTTTTAGTTTGAATCGAAAATAGAGTTAAAGACACTATTAAGGGGTTTTCATATGCGGTGATGATAATTTTTAATGATGGAACACTTTTTTGGGAATGGACCCCTTTCTACTAAGTATACAGTCTAACGAGATTTTTAAACAATATCCCAATGTATTTATGAGCGTTCGAGGTGATAATCAATTTGGAACATTATTTTGAATGGGCGCCATTTTAGACAAACTGTAATATCAGTTTATATTAAAAAATGAAGTATGTAACAATTTCAGTGTAACACTCCTATAACACACAATTCTGTGGCAAACTCGAAAGTGGAACCCAATTTGAAAAAAAAAACTATTGAATATGGCACACTTTTGATTATTATTATGTATGTGGAACCCTATAAATAATTGTGTGACAGGCAAGCCGACAGTCGTCGAAATCTGACGAGGAGGACGAGGCCGAGGACGATGAGACAGCGCAAGTGATTGTCGGCGATCAGGTGAATGTAATAATAGAACACAACCATACAAATAATAATAATACAACGCAACCGCACTAATTATACAAATAACAATGCCCTCCCGCCGGCTCGGCTGGTACATTTCACACAAGTTTCGAAGGACGTGCAGGTTTCCTCGCGGTGTTGGTCTTCATGATGTAGTAATGTAATATTTTCATTATTATAGGCCGCGAGTCTGCGACCGAACAGACATTCAGCTAACAACCCGCACGTAAGTTAGTCACTCATTCACTCACTCATTCACTCCCTCCTTCATTCACTCCCCCATTCATTCACTCACTCGTTCACTCCCTCATTCATTCATTCACTCATTTATTAATTAGTTAATCACTCATTCATACACTTTTTAACGTGAATTTTACATTATTTATCTTGCGAAAAAGTTAAACACGTCGTGCTGAATTCGTGTCTTGTTATATTTCCCCTTTGTTTGCTAAGACACGCGTTCATCACCGTGTTTAACTTTGTCATAAAGCCGCTGGTGTCAACCTTGATTTTACGTTTACTACGCTGGCTCTGTTGGTGGACATGCGAGCGTGTGACGTGACCTCCCCCTCCCCCCGCAGGAGGAGGCGACGGAGCGCACGTCGCTGCTGCGCGCCCCCCCTCCCCCCCGCGCGGCGGCGGCGGGGGGGAGGGGCGGCGCCGTGTCGCTGTCGCGCGCGCTCGCCATCCCCGGCGTCATCGAGTTCTCCGCGTCGCTGTTCTTCGCGAAGCTCGTCAGCTACACCTTCCTGTACTGGCTGCCGGCGTACATCAAGTTTACATTGAGTAAGTGCTCCCGGGAATCCCTCGGATCCCACCGGAATACCTCCATATATTACGTTAATCCCCTGGATTCTTGACCAACAATTGACGGATCCCCTAAAAATTAAGGGAATCCTTGGAATAGGTACCTTAAAACAAGTCCCGCATTTTAACTTACCCCACGCAGATATATAACGATGACTGTTTTGCTGCATAATTAATATTTAAGGTCTTATTTTAATAATGCACGATATTGGTGCCGATTTTGTTGGCACACAACTAAACTTGATCAAATTGTATCGTCATCCCTTTCATGCACGTAACGTATGAGCAGGACGGATTTATTTTTAGATGTGTCAAATTTTGTTTAGTCTTGATTTGACGACAACATAGTTGGTATAATTGTATTATTTGAATTATTATTTATTATTTATTTTATTGTATGTCGGTTGGTTCGGGAGGTGGCAACACTGCCGTCAACATCGCGTCCGCGGTTTCTATGTGTTTTTAATTAACAAATAGGTCCAAATAAGTGAAAGTTTGGCACAAAAAGTAGTGATGTGTGATAAACTATACAAGGGACATGAAGTGCAGTGATAAAAACCAGACACAAGTGATGAAAACATGAAATAAAACAGTTAGTGACATTGGATATTTTTTTGAACTCCAACGTACATTACTAGTGCTTGAAATAGATTGTGAATCGCCTCAAAAAGTTGTAAACGATAGAAACACACTATAATCAGGAATACGTCCAGGGTCCTCAATCTTAGAACAAAATTAAGGGAATGTAAGGGAAGTCATGCTACTAAATTACGATGCACACAGCATTCTTTTCAGCAAAAGGATAGTTGGTGCTTTTTAATTTATTAGGATTATTTTTAAAAAACTTAAAATACAGATGGCACTATTATAAGTTATGCAAATTATTTACTCATCGATTCACAAGATGTCGCTCCACGCAAAGTAATACCTATGCAAGAACTTCAGTGCTTTTCTAAGCTTCTTGGTCCTATGGCACAGTTGAAAATACTATCTACTAAAATAGTATATTTTTAAAGTATTTAAATAATCTTAAAAAACATTCCCCGCTTTCTGGCGCTGTAAACAAATGACATGAAAACGTTTAGAGAATAATATGTTTAATACCTAATATGGTAAGTAAGTGCCTCATACTTTAGTATGTTTTTTTTGTGTTATTCCAATGTTTTGTGTCAATATTCAATATACTTATAGATTTCTTTTCTTATTATATTTATAATTTAACTAGCTGTCCCGGCAAACTTTGTTTCGCCATTGAGGTTATAAATGTGCTGATTTTAAAAATGATTAATTAAATATTCATTTTAAAATACAAATATAAAGATTATTTACTGGCCATCTAATGTATTCAAATAAAACTATTATACAGATTTTATCGCGTTTATTTCCTTTTTTTATTTTCCCGAAGTTTCGGTGGCTTTACAGCAGCCATGGTCACTGGGGACTGAGGTGTTAGACTTCCTGATGTCAACGTTATTAACTTGGTACCCTCATATTTAGTTGTTGGTTGCGGTCCTATCCACGCAGAAATTGCTCACAGTGTCTGACAACTATTTGCTTGACATGATGTATTTCGTCAGCCAGGTGTTGCTGATCTCAGATCCCTTGTGCTCTCTGAAACAAAGATATACCCACTGTAGCTAACTGTGTTGGATGGTGGTTAGATTTACCGTTTAAGTATATTCAGCATATTCCTCTGGCATGTTGTTCTCCTCTAGCTTCTTTGATACTATTGTGATGCAGTCTGCTACAGGTAGACAGGTAAACAAAGACTGAACATCAAAACTGACCATGGTTTAATTGTTAGCATGATGTATATGTTTAATCTCACTTACAAAATGTTATGAATCCTCTGTATGTGCTCTTGTGTGTCCTCTTAGTAGTGAGAGCACCTTCGCTACGTGCTGGGCCAGACTGTATGTTGGTGTGTCAATCTGGCTTACAATGGGACGCAGCGGGTCCTCGGGTTTGTGTATTTTAGGTAACAATATCTTTGCCATGTATTTTGGTGCTTCGTTTGCACTCTTCATTGAAGCACCTTGTGATAGACTACATTTTTCGTTTTATTATCAGGCGCAAGAACAAATAACGCTGATGGTCTTCCGACCCTTGAACATGCCACCATCAGTACTTGATAAATTTCTTCTTGTGCGTCGTTAGTTATCTAGTTCTCGATCTCTGAGGTTTGCTCTACGATTCCTCATTGCCAACCGAGCCGTTTCACGGGCTACCTCTCTTTGCTCTTGTGATTGAGAAGCACGAATTCGAGCCATACTACCGCTGCGCTCTTCACTTCCAATTTCTTGTACTTCATTTCTTTCATTCGCAATGTTTCGAATCCTAGTTGCATTACTGCTTTGTCGCGAAAGATCAGATTGTCTTGGACGCGGCATCTTATTGCTAATGATAATATCCGTACAATAAGCTAATTGAAATTCGAAACTGACAGATCAACTGTCAACTTCAAAATATCAAATTATCAAATATTCAACCATATTTAACTATAGACGACATTTTAGCTGTTGGTTCTCCTTTTTTATACCATTTGTAAATAATCAACGGCTAGACTTTTTTTTCATTCATATTTTTTTTTGCTGTCATTGGCTGTCATTTGCATAACACGTTTTCACGTTTTATGTCAAGTTCCACTGGAACGGGATAAAAAGTATCCTATAACCTTCTCCTGGTTCTAAGCTACCGCCCCACCAATTTTCAGTCAAATCCGTTCAGCCGTTCTCGAGTTATAAATAGTGTAACTAACACGACTTTCTTTTATATATATAGATTAATAAAAGCTGTTATTATATTAGTATGGTCTATGGATGTAGAAATTTTAATACGAATTTGGTATTTCGTTTTATTGTAAATTGGCAACATTAAAAACATTTTAAAAGAAAAAGGCTCAAAAGGGCTTGTACCCAGGGCCGTTAAACTAATTGAAAAAAATAAATAAAAGAAAAAACCCCAAACAGCTCAAAATCAAAATGGTGGTCGTGTAATATTTTTGAAACGGTAATTTTAATTGTTTTTTATGTATCTCCAACTCTTTAACTTTGTTTCTTTGGATTTTACGACCAACCTACGTTGTTGCCCTGTGAATTACTGTTGAGTTGAGCCTGTGCGTATCTAGTTTATACAAGGTAAGTCTGTGCTGTGTTCCTCCGGTGCTTTGTTTGATATTTTTCAAATACCTATCTACCTAGTTACCAAGAGGAGTCCTCGTAATTGGTCCCGTCGTTATTCTTCGCATCGGCATCGGTATCGAAAATGTGTTCAGGGTCAGTGTGTAGCCTTGTGTGGGCGCTATGACTTAGGTTAGGTTAGGTAACCTAAACCTAAGTCATAGCGCCCCTAAGGCTACACTCCAACCCATTAATTACTTACGTAATTTATGTAGCCAGTGGTGCCCATAATCTAAGCTCAAGTTGTAAAATTACCCAAGGAATATCAACTACTAATAATAATATCAACTTTTTATTAATTTTAGGGACAGAAAAAGTTCTTCATTCTTTTCCATATCCAGAGAAAGATAGCGAACGGTTCAACAAAGTGGGTTTTTCAAATTGGTGGTGCCATTGTGGGGCTGAAAAATGAATTGATATATAAGTATCGCTGTGTTTGTCGTCGACGACACTTTGAAGATCTCTGTCGCTATAAGAAGATAAGCGATTCCGACATTATATATGCCAGGTTTGTATTAATATTATTAAGTACATAATATTTTATTTATCTCAAGTTTTATAAAAAATATTGCATCCATGTCCATCAATTATTTAGTATTTACAAGTTATTTATACTATGCATTTTTTCAAAACTGAATCCTGAATCCTTGTCCTGAATCTTTTTCGCATAAAACAATCCTGTAACCAGTAGTAGGAAATTTAAAATGACTATCAAATAAAATCCAAATCATATTAGATTTAGTGTTTCAATAATGTTCCCATTGCATTTCAGATCCATTGTCGCTGAAATATATCAAGCAAAGAGAACTGTGGCAACAAATTAAAACTAAAATTGCTCTTACAAAACCATCAACATCAGCAGGTAACTATTTATCAATTTTACACATTTGTTTGATACACAACCGAAGTTGCAGGCAGCAGCAGTATAAGAAATAAGGTGCGTTGAAAGTTGTTTATTAAAAAACTGGACATGTGTACATCTGGCCATGCACATTGAAGGCTTCTGTTCCCATTTCAATAGCCAATATGTATCGTATCTATAACCAAAGTAGTGAAATACACTAAACAATATTTGCGGGATAGAAAAACGGTCTTGACAGACAGACAGGCGGCCGACGGACAACAAAGTGAACCTACAAGGGTTCAATTTTTACCTTTAGAGGTACGGAACCCTAACACAAAATGTCATTTAACCTGTATTATTATATTTTCAGATCCAGTGCTCGAGGCTGTGATACCAGAATCAGACACTAACTAACAACCTAGGTCAGTCGTCAAGCCCGTCAATCTCTACAAAATATGTGCAACGAAATCAAAGTAAGTTTCTTTGCAACAAACAATGTCCACGTAGTAGTAAATTATAAAAACGTAATTAGGAATTGAGCTAGCAATTACTTCATAATATTTAAATTGGTGGCATGTGGCTATGGTTACCTACTATTAGGGTTGCAGTATTACAGCTGTGATTTTAAATTAAATTTATTTATATGCATGGATCATTTATGTGGTCTGAATGAAACATAAAATAATTACTATTACTTTAATATTATCAACACATTAATACAATAATACATATGCATATAGATTTCGACGACCGCTTGGCGCAGTGGTTTGAGCGTAGGCCGCTCGGCTCACTGCACCAGGTGGTAGCGAGTTCGATTCCCACCAGGGCAAATTTCAGAAATAGCCTCGGGATCGCCCCCAGTGCATTGTATGGTACCCATAGTACAAGGCTTAGTTTGGGACCATACAGTTGGTGTGTCAGTCTGGCGATATTTATTATTATATATTTTATATAAAATAATTTCCTTAGCTATGAAATGCACCTGTTGATTTTGAAAACAAAAACCAATATGGCGTATTATTGTACCATCCGATAATGTTGCTAATAAAGTTCGCTCGTCTTGCATTGACCGCGCATTGCCATCGGGTCCCGAGTAGACCGCGCGCCCGTAACCCTCCTGTCGACAACGAGTAGACGCCGAACGACAAGGCGGAGCTGGTTGGGTGCCGGGTGGCTCTAATAAGTTATGACGTTTTGGGAAGTAATGAAATACCGCAAACTAAAGAACTTTTAATATAATTATGATACATATTTTGATAAAAAACCGTGCAAACTATACCGTTCTTATTTCTTGTAAGATTATCTTTTCGCGGTTAGACCATAATCAAAGACAATTTGAACAATTGATAACGTAAAGGTTTAATTTAAATAAATGTATGAAAATACAGCAGTATTAACAAAAAAAAAATACTTTGTTTAGTTTCTCGTATTTCATTACTTCACAGAACTTGATCCTAATCGGATGGTGCAATAGTACAGAATGTTGTTTCTTTTTGTTAATCAACGGGTTCAATTCCTGGCTAGATAATCAAATAAAAATCAAATGATGCTGTTTTAGTTTAATCAAAATGGGTCTAGAGGTTCGTTTAAGCATTTTTCGATATTCTCTATAGTTTCTTATCAAGCCACGCACCCACACTTGAAAATTCACCGGTAGATAGGAAATTTTACTATCAGCGTACTTTAATTTCAATTAGTATTAAATATTTTTTATAACCCACTAAATTCTAGAAAATAATCATTATATGCTTTTATTTACTGACCAAAATGGTTATTTTTGCCTCTACGCAATTTATGAATCAAGATTACCGTTTCTAAAAATAAAACTGTCGTGTTTATTTTCAGGAAAAGCAGTTCTTCTAGCAGAATGCCAGGAGACCACTGATTTATATTCCTATTCCTAGACAACATATTTGATTAGTTGAATGGGAGCTTCATGAAATTGCCAAGAGCCAAGCCGCCAGTCGATTCCGTAACAACAAATTCAAGCCACCATAAAATATGGATGGAAGGAAGAAAAATATTTTGATCAATGAAATTTATTACGATGCTGGAAAAGTCGAGCCTGTTCCTACAGTGAATAACTGGCTGTGGACACTGGAAGCTGTAAAAGTTTTATTGAAGAAACTAAGCGTTGATTTTGTGGTGAACCTCAGATGGATGAATCAAGACCCTAGAAAACTTCGTGGGAGAAATTAGGAGTCATGGTTGCCGTAACAATAATCCAACATGCGAACAATTCGAGTCGGCTTTTACAACATTATTAATTAACAATGTAACAAGTATACACAGTCGTGGTAAAAATTGCGAGAATGATTTATGTGATGCATTACACACCCTCCTCATTGGAGACCAGCCAGACCAGACCAGCTCAGTAGAATTCGATTTTGAAAGCATTCTTAACACAGTTTACTTCTATTGAGGAGAAAGAAAAAGACCCCGCATTATAGCACCACTACAGTATGTGAGCGGGTGTTTCTTAAAAAAGACTAAAACACGAATATTTAAAAACTGTTCGGAATGTAAAAAAGATTTCATGAGTGATGATCAGTTAGAATATATAAGGTACAGGGCATATGCCGGAAGACGGTGGCTTTGTTCTCCTAGTCTTGGATTAATACAATTAATTTCTAATATTCAAGATGTAATCAATATAATTTTGAAACACCATTTGGAAAGAAAATGCTTGAAAGACATAGTTAATACAGCTTTAATAGTATTATTAGATTTTGACTTCATAACATGCAACATGCCCAAACAAAAATTGATAAATTACTTGATGAATGTCTGTGGTAGGTTTATGGTATTTAATTATTGTAAGAATTTAAATAAATATGTATGGGAAAAACAAATAAATGATTATGAAGACGTTTATCAAGTTAAAGCTAAGAAACTTCTAGCCAAATGTTGTAAACGAAAAAAATATGTTAAATTTTACTAATAAAAACCAAATGTACCAGAGAATTCGTTGTTATTGAATTAATTGTTAGTTTTAGGTACTTTAATAACTTGCTGTTTTTCAAATAATTAATTACTTTCAATGTTTGTTTATCATAAGGATAACTTTCAAATGCATTGTAAATGTATCCAAAAGCAAACTGATAAAATCTACTTTCAGTGTTGTTTTTTGAGGTTGGTAAATTTGTTGTTGTGGTTTTTAAAGTAAACTCTCAAATCTAGTATTTTATGTTAGATATTTTGTTTATTTTACGCTAGAATTTTGTTATCTTTTTTACTTAATTTCTTATTTTATATAATGTACATTTTCGTTTATATTGTTAAACTTAATCTAAAATCTGTGTATTGTTCTAATTTTGCTAATTGTTATAAGGGCTTTCCGAAGTGTGGTATTTTTTAATTTTTGATTTACTTATGATTGAGAATTATTTCCATGTACGTTACGCTAGGCATTATAAATGCTTACAAGAAGTATGCTGATCTGAAATCTACCGTCAGTACTTTGTAGCTAGCTTGTTGTTTTTAAGGTACCTACTTTTGTTCATCTACTACTACTACAGTTTTTGTTTATCTAATATCATTGTATGTTCATGTTATATTTCCTGTTTTTATAAATATTTTTTCAAATACCATTTAATGATGAATATTTATTATAAACTATGTGCTATATAATTTAATAGCATTGTGTTTATTTTCTATTTTTAATGCACGTAGAAAGTTAAAGTAGTAGATATATAAAGGCATTCCTTGGTATTGATTTTTGTGTAAATCTGAAAGGCGTGTGTTTATCTATAGTTTTAAGTTTATTTAATAATAGGCTATTAATTTAACTATTACGTTGTAAAGTAAGCAATTACCTACTGTAGGCATCATACAACAATTTATGTTTTTAAGTAAACTCGTCCATTATGTTACCTATATTGTTTATTTTTCGCTAGAATTTAGTTTTCTTTTATACTTAATTTATTATTTTGTATAATGTATACTGATAAAATCTACTTTCAGTAGTTTGTAGCTAGCTGGTTGTTGTTTTTTTAAGTTACATACTTTTGTTCATCTACAGTTTATTTTGTTTATCTACTATCATTGTATGTCCATTTTATGTTTCCTATTTTATTAAGAATAAATATGTGTTTCTAATAATGTAGCATTTTATTTTCAATAGATAATATATTTAATAGCACCTATACAGGTTACTAGGTACCTATAGCCACATTCCTGATTTAGTTCCTAACTTAAAATCCAGAGGCGCTAGTTATGCATTCCCTTATATACCTATAACATTGGTCTCTATTTCTAGTATATACAAGGTACTCTGTGAATACGTCCTCCGAAAAGGTCAGTGAAGACATTCCACAAATTGCATAACCTATAAAGGTACGCAAAAAAAACGACTGCCGAAAAAAATTACACGAATCTGTGGTACTGAGTACATGCTAACGCCATCTAGATGAAAGCAACGGAACTAAAACAGGATCTCTTAATCGACATTATACTGGATCACCAGCGCGCTCTTACGAGAAACCCAGGAAACAGATAAAATCCTCAACTACAAGACCCGGTAAACGAAACAACCACTGACCACTAGAGGGCGCGAAATATAAATAATAATAATTATATATAAATAAATAAATCAGAGTCGAAACGACAATGGAAGAACTTACATTAATGATCCGAAACTTACAACACAAATTTGACGAACAAACCAAGGCGATAAACGAGATGAAACAATGCATACCGAAAATAATAAATGACAATATAAATGAAAAATTTTTGAGTTTAGAAACTAAATACACCACGTTGGAAAATACAATTGAAGAACAAAGAAAACATATACAAAGACTGGAAAGACACACAAAAAGGAAAAATATAGTTTTTTTCGGGATTGACGAAAATGAGAAAACCTATTTTGACCTACAAAATACAATGTTAGAAATAATAAACAAAAAAATGAGAGTTAACTGTACTGCAGAAAATCTAGAAGACATCAGACGATTGGGCAAGAAAAAAGACACAATAAGACCTGTGGTTATTACCTTAAATACAATGGGAAAAAAAATTGAGCTCCTGAGAAACAAAAATACACTAAATGAAACATCTTATTATATCAAAGAAGATTTTCCGCCGGAAGTATTAGAAGAAAGAAAAAGATTAAAAATACAGTTGTTGGAAGAAAGAAGTAAAGGAAAAAAAGCCTACTTAAAATATGACAAACTAATAGTGATACCAGACCAAATTCGAGCAATAATACCAACGCGATCCACAAACAACAAACGATATTTGTCACAATCGCCTGAGGCTCAAACTTCAGTTAGCGCGAGACCCAACAACCAGAACCAGAAAAATGCTACAAAAAAACACAATCCTGGAATGGAAAAGTATATAATTAAACAGCGAGGCAAAAATAACGAAACATTTAGCACTAATCCAGATACCAATAGTTGCCCTACTTACTCAGCCAACAGTGCAAACCCACAACAAAACAGAATCTGACAACAAATCGCGACCTCTCCACCACCTTCCCCACTACGGCTGGTCACCGCGGGGAAGTCTGACCAAAACCCTCCATGTCAAACTCTAAGCATATGTACCTATAATGTGAGATCCCTATCAAACGACGAACGTCTATTGGAACTCCAATTTGCTATATCAAAAATAAAATATGATATCATAGGCCTTTCCGAAGTGAGAAGAACTGGCTATAACATAATAGAAAACACAGATAATATTCTCTGCTACTTTGGTGAAACCAAGGGCCTACATGGTGTCGGGTTCCTTATAAAAAGAAGACTTAAACCATACATTGAAAGCTTTATTGCGATATCAGAAAGAATTTGCATTCTAAACCTCAAACTACTGAATTTCTCCCTCTCCATAATTCAAGTATACGCTCCTACATGCGACTCAAGCGAAGACGAAGTGGACAAATTCTATGAAAAACTACAAGAAACCCAAAAAAAATGTAACAAACACTTAATAATCATGGGCGACTTTAACGCCCGTATTGGCCAGCGCTTGGATGGTGAAGAACGTGTAATGGGCCCGTATTGTTATGGAAAAAGAGACAAAAGAGGGGAGAGAATGCTGCAATATGTAATGGAAAACGACTTTACGGTAGTAAATAGCATCTTTAAAAAGAACCCAAATAACTTATGGACATGGTTATCACCTAAAAGAACAAAAAGTCAAATCGACTACATACTGACTAATATAAAAAAGCTCTTTATGAATATGGAAATCATCAATCAATGTTCTTATCCTAGCGATCACAGACTTCTCAGAAGTACTATACTCTTGAAAACACCAAAATCTAGTCGATCAAAATACGAAAATAAAACAGTTAACATAAACTCTCCATCTAAAGAAAAACAATACTTATTAACCCTATCAAAACAGACAGATATGATTTGCACGAGGACAGTTGAGGATATGGAAGACTACTACCTAAAAATTAAAAATGTTATACTTCAAAGCATTGACTCTATCAAAAACACAAAATCCCAAAATCAAAGTATACTGTCGGACAAAACGAAATCCATGATTGAACGAAGGAACATTTTAAAACTCCAAGCGGGTTTAACACCAGAAGAAAAAAAAGAACTAAGTTACTTGTACAAAAATACTCATAAACTCATTAGGAAAGAACACAATGAGCATCGCCTAAACATTTTCAAGAAACACCTGACTAGTACAAGAAGTCTAAAAAAGGGTTATAAAGAACTAAATACCGCGAAAACCTGGATTCCATGCCTAAAAGAAAACTCTACCAGTAAAAAGATATTTTCAAGATCAAGTATAATAAACATAGCCACAAAATTCTATAAAAATCTGTATTCTGCAAAAGAAGACTTACCAAAACAAGAGAAAACAAAAATAACGACACACGCGAACAACCTAAGAAGATTTAACGACTTAGAAATACAAAGAAAAATCGAAAAACTCAAGGAAAATAAGAGCAGTGGCCCAGACAATATACCCAATGAGGCAATTATAGCAGGAAGTCATGTACTCACACCATATCTAACCATCCTCTACAACAAGATCCTGGATACAAAAAAAATACCGACAGAATGGGCCACATCTGACATAATACTGCTCTATAAAAAAGGTGACCCCAGTGATATCGGAAACTACAGACCTATCAGCTTACAACCGAACCTATACAAATTGTTTGCATCATGCTTGGAAGATCGCCTTGCTATAACTACGGAAGAATACCAACCGGTAGAGCAAGCAGGTTTTAGGAAAAACTTTTCAACTATAGATCATATTCACACGTTAGAGCAAGTTATCGAGAAATATGAGGAAAAAAGATGCCCTCTCTACCTAGTATTCATCGACTACGCAAAAGCTTTCGACTCTATATCACATAACAGCATATGGGAAGCTCTACAAGACTGCGGTATACCTGCTGAAATAATAGAGTTATTGCAAGATATATATAATAAAAGCATTAGCCGAGTAAGGCTAGACAGAACGGGCCCTGACATTAAGATTTGTAGAGGTGTAAGGCAAGGAGATCCCCTGTCTCCAAGAATTTTCATTACAGTTCTCCAATATATAATGAAGAGTCTGGATTGGTCCGAGAAAGGTTTAAACATAGACGGAACCCGCTTGAATAATTTAAGATTTGCTGATGACATTGTTCTTTTCTCAGAAAACGCAACAGAGATAGAAATTATGATTAACGAACTCTACCAAGTCAGCCAAAAAACTGGCCTAGATCTAAACTCTACAAAAACAAAAATTATGACTAATACCAGCGAGATACCCATAACAGTAAATAATACAGTATTAGAATATGTACAGGAATATACGTACTTAGGAAAACAAATATCTTTTAAGAAATCAAGACATCGAGACGAACTCAACCGACGAATTAACAATACGTGGAAAAGGTATTGGAGTCATAAAGAAATTCTCAAGTCAAATATGCCCTTAAAATATAAAAAAGTCGTTTTAGATACTTGCCTCCTGCCCTGCCTGTCGTATGCCTGCCAAACTTGGATTTTCAACAACTACACCATCAACAGAATATTAACAACCCAAAGAGCCATGGAACGTAGTATACTGAATATAAAAAGACAAGACAAGCATAGAAATGTAGACATCAGAAAACAAACAAAGGTTATAGATGCACTAAATTATTGTCAAAAACAAAAATGGAAATGGGCCGGGCATGTAGCTCGTATGGACGAGAACAAATGGACTAAGAGAGTTACAGCATGGGCTGGACCTATCGGCAATAGGAGAAAAGGCAGGCCGCTGGAAAGTAGGAGTGACGAGTTGAGAAAAACGGCAGGACAAGACTGGATAAAAACAGCGAATGATAGGAAAACATGGAAGGACATGGAGGAGGCCTTCACTCGAGAGAGGTCCTTGATGATTACAAATAACACGACATAACATTTATAAATAATACAAATAATTATAATTAATATACTAACAATATATGATTTTTGATACTAACAATACTGACTCAAATGAATACTTGACTGAAAATGAAAACATTGATGAAATAATTAATAAAAATTTTTTTTTTTTTATTTTTTTTTTTTTTTTATTTTTTTTTTTTTTTTTGTAAATGTAATCTTAAAGTTTGTAATTGTAATTTGTAAATGTAAAATTTCAAGGAATAAATGGCTTTAATAATTAATAATAATAATAATAAAATGTCGGTTGGTACAGCTGCTCGATGGCGAGTGATTTAATCAACGGTCAGCTGTTATAAGGAACCCATCTCGTTTTTTTTTAGATACACGCAAAATAACTGGATATGCGGTTATTATTAAAACAAACACTAGCAACCTCTCAGAACTAGGACTATACATTTTCATACGAAAATTTTCAATTCAACACTTTGAATCTTACGAACTCTACGACCGCGTCGCGTCCTACGTGTCCTTGTAGCGATCTTCGGTAGTGCGGACGTAATATAGTTGCGACCTTGAAACTGTTTCGTCCAATATCTCGAAGAATACTCGTCCTACCAGCTTGAGACAAAAACGCATTGTTAGTCTAGATGTACTCCATCGATTCATAAAGAAAAGTCTGGAGAATTCGAAGTTGAAAATTGTAGGTATGTAGGTATGGCAGAGACGCTGGAGGAGCTGAACCGGATGCTGGACGGCCTAGCTTCAGCCTCGCGACGCATCGGTCTTGGCATGAATTTGGATAAAACCAAAGTCATGATCAATGGCCACATTGATCCAGGACCGGTGGTCGTACATGGCCACCTTCTTGAAATTGTTTCAGAGTACACGTACCTTGGGCAGATTCTGCAGTTAGGTAAAAACAATTTTGAGAAGGAGGCCAAGAGGAGGATCCAGCTGGGCTGGGCAGCGTTTGGAAACTACGTCGAGTCTTCTCGTCATCCATACCGCAATGCTTGAAAACGAAAATTTTCAATCAGTGCGTCCTACCCGTCATGACCTACGGAGCCGAGACGTGGACACTCACGGTAGGGCTGGTCCACCAGTTTAAGGTCGCTCAGCGAGCTATGGAGAGAGCTATGCTCGGAGTTTCTCTGAAGGATAGGATTCGCAATGAATACATCCGACAGAGAACCAAAGTTATCGACATAGCTCAAAGAATTAGCAAGCTGAAGTGGCAGTGGGCTGGCCATATCTCACGAAGAACCGACAACCGCTGGGGTAAACGTGTTCTTGAGTGGAGACCTCGACTCGGCAAGCGTAGTGTAGGACGCCCTCCGACCAGGTGGGATGACGATCTGCGAAAGACTGCAGGCAGATGCTGGATGCGGCAAGCTGAAGACAGGGCGCTATGGCGCTCATTAGAGGAGGCCTATGTCCAGCAGTGGACAAGCATAGGCTGATGATGATGATGATGATGAGGTATAAGGTGAACGCCCTTGCGTTATCAGCGCGGCGACTCGTCGCGAACGAATACAAGGGAAAGCCGACAATGGGTTTCTGGATCGTTCGATTGCGATTATTATTACCTACACCGCGAATGTTTAGGAAAATACTAGCTCACATCTTTATTCGGTATATAAGGAGTCGACGTCGGGCGTCGAGACAGTTACTCTTGGAAGCGACAATGAAACGAACTCAAGTAAGCGACCGCGAGAGGAATATACCAGTGACCTAGGCGATTATATTGGAATACCGTGCGACTGCTAAGTGATTCCGAACTCTTGCTTGTTGTGTGTAACTAGTGTTAGTGAACTAGTGTACGAGGGATGCCTTTTAAGTTTTGTCGTTTGAAGAAAAAAACACAACTAGAACCTTATAGTACTTTTTATTGTTTTTCAAAGTATTCACCACGTAGGTTAATACACTTTTCCATTCGCTCAAACCAGTTATTATAACATTTATTCCACTCTAAAGTGGGGTGTTCAAAATGGCTGACTTGAAAGCGTCGACTGCTTCTTCACTGGACTGGAACCTTTGACCACGAAGACTTTTCTTAATTTTAGGAAATGTAAAAAAATCGTTAGGGCTTAGGTCAGGACTGTATGGAGGATGGTCAAGAATTTCTACTTTTTCTTGCTTCAAATACTCAATCGTTTGACGAGCGCTGTGTGAACTTGCATTGTCGTGGTGCAGGATGATGCGTCGCTTTGAGTTAGATTTTCGAAGTTCGGCGATGACTTGTGGTAAACAAACTGTGGTATACCACTCTGCGTTAACCGTTCTACGATCATCAAGTGCAATAGTCGCAACATGGCCGGTTTTTCTAACGAACGTGGCCACCATCTTCTTTGAAGTGCTTCGAGAACGAACAACTTTAGTCGGCTTTGGCTTGTCTTGAAAGACCCAGATTGTAGATTGTTGTTTGGAATCAGGATCGTAGGCATAGATCCAAGATTCGTCACCACTGATGATGTCGTAGACGTGATTTGACTCTCCTCGGTTGAACCTTTGCAGAGTTTTCTTACACCATCTGACGCGGGCCGCCTTGTGATCGTCGGAAAGCAGATGCGGTATCCAACGGCAAACTAGCTTTCTTACACCAAGCGCTTCATGCAAGATCTTCTGAATGGTTGTCCCTGAGATGCCTAATAGAGCCTCTATCTCTCGATACGTCACATGACGATCTTCGAGAATTAGTTGTCTCACTCCAATGATGTTATCTTCAGTGAATGCAGATTTTGGGCGACCTTCGCGAGATTTTTCACTAACACTAGTATGTCCACGCTGGAATTCTAAATACCAGCGTTCGACAGTCCGCAGACATGGGGCTTCATCCCTGAACACAGATATTAGCTCTTCAAAACACTGAAGCCGTGTCAGGCCTCTTCTAAAGTTGTAGAAAATTATTGCGCGAACATTTTCCTTAGAAAGATTCATTTTCGTACGTAACCTGACAGATTCTAATCGACGCTGTGACTAAACAATAACATTAATCCTAATACATTCAACTGTTTTGAGATTCGAAATTTAAACACATTCGAATATAGAACAGTTCCAAATTCAAAATTGCCGGGAATTATGGAAACGACAGAACTTAAAAGGCATGCCTCGTACTAATGTGTATTTTTCAAGTTTGTGGAGGGCATAAATAAACCATTTTTAACACTTCAACGGCATTCATTGACCCTCGCCCGCAACAATATGTTAGATAGAACAACGAAATCTTGTAATTTTGTTTTAGGTAAATGTATTGTTGCGACCATGACACTGTTTGGTCCAATATCTCGATAACTACTTATCAAATCAACTTGAAACAAAAACGCATTGTTAGTCTAGATGTACTCTATCGATTCGTAAAGAAAAGTCTGGAAAACTCAACAAAAGTTCAACCGATACATAAAGAGTTTATGTAACAATAGAGTGAATGACCTTGAGCTGTCGGCGGCGTGTCTAATGACAACAAACGGAAGCCGACGATACGACGACGGTGCAATTTCCCTGATAGTTGCGAGAGCTATTTATGCCCTCTGTGGATGATCCCTACTGAGCGAGCCGTGGCCCGCAGCGGACCTGTCGGCACGGCAGTCGGGGCAGCTCAGCACGGTGTTCGACGCGGGCGGCGTGGCCGGCGCCGTGCTGGCGGGGCTGGTGGCCGACTGCAGCTCCTGCCCCGCGCTCGTCTGCGTCGCCTTCTACACGCTCTGCGCGCCCATGGTGAGCCACACGCACGACACATGACATGACATGACCCACACGGTGTCCGACGCGGGCGGCGTGGCCGGCGCCGTGCTGGCGGGGCTGGTGGCCGACTGCAGCTCCTGCCCCGCGCTCGTCTGCGTCGCCTTCTACACGCTCTGCGCGCCCATGGTGAGCCACACGCACGACACATGACATGACATGACATGACCCACACGGTGTCCGACGCGGGCGGCGTGGCCGGCGCCGTGCTGGCGGGGCTGGTGGCCGACTGCAGCTCCTGCCCCGCGCTCGTCTGCGTCGCCTTCTACACGCTCTGCGCGCCCATGGTGAGCCACACGCACGACACATGACATGACATGACATGACCCACACGGTGTCCGACGCGGGCGGCGTGGCCGGCGCCGTGCTGGCGGGGCTGGTGGCCGACTGCAGCTCCTGCCCCGCGCTCGTCTGCGTCGCCTTCTACACGCTCTGCGCGCCCATGGTGAGCCACACGCACGACACATGACATGACATGACATGACCCACACGGTGTCCGACGCGGGCGGCGTGGCCGGCGCCGTGCTGGCGGGGCTGGTGGCCGACTGCAGCTCCTGCCCCGCGCTCGTCTGCGTCGCCTTCTACACGCTCTGCGCGCCCATGGTGAGCCACACGCACGACACATGACATGACATGACATGACCCACACGGTGTCCGACGCGGGCGGCGTGGCCGGCGCCGTGCTGGCGGGGCTGGTGGCCGACTGCAGCTCCTGCCCCGCGCTCGTCTGCGTCGCCTTCTACACGCTCTGCGCGCCCATGGTGAGCCACACGCACGACACATGACATGACATGACATGACCCACACGGTGTCCGACGCGGGCGGCGTGGCCGACGCCGTGCTGGCGGGGCTGGTGGCCGACTGCAGCTCCTGCCCCGCGCTCGTCTGCGTCGCCTTCTACACGCTCTGCGCGCCCATGGTGAGCCACACGCACGACACATGACATAACATGACATGACCCACACGGTGTCCGACGCGGGCGGCGTGGCCGGCGCCGTGCTGGCGGGGCTGGTGGCCGACTGCAGCTCCTGCCCCGCGCTCGTCTGCGTCGCCTTCTACACGCTCTGCGCGCCCATGGTGAGCCACACGCACGACACATGACATGACATGACATGACCCACACGGTGTCCGACGCGGGCGGCGTGGCCGGCGCCGTGCTGGCGGGGCTGGTGGCCGACTGCAGCTCCTGCCCCGCGCTCGTCTGCGTCGCCTTCTACACGCTCTGCGCGCCCATGGTGAGCCACACGCACGACACATGACATGACATGACATGACCCACACGGTGTCCGACGCGGGCGGCGTGGCCGGCGCCGTGCTGGCGGGGCTGGTGGCCGACTGCAGCTCCTGCCCCGCGCTCGTCTGCGTCGCCTTCTACACGCTCTGCGCGCCCATGGTGAGCCACACGCACGACACATGACATGACCCACACGGTGTCCGACGCGGGCGGCGTGGCCGGCGCCGTGCTGGCGGGGCTGGTGGCCGACTGCAGCTCCTGCCCCGCGCTCGTCTGCGTCGCCTTCTACACGCTCTGCGCGCCCATGGTGAGCCACACGCACGACACATGACATGACATGACATGACCCACACGGTGTCCGACGCGGGCGGCGTGGCCGGCGCCGTGCTGGCGGGGCTGGTGGCCGACTGCAGCTCCTGCCCCGCGCTCGTCTGCGTCGCCTTCTACACGCTCTGCGCGCCCATGGTGAGCCACACGCACGACACATGACATGACATGACATGACCCACACGGTGTCCGACGCGGGCGGCGTGGCCGGCGCCGTGCTGGCGGGGCTGGTGGCCGACTGCAGCTCCTGCCCCGCGCTCGTCTGCGTCGCCTTCTACACGCTCTGCGCGCCCATGGTGAGCCACACGCACGACACATGACATGACCCACACGGTGTCCGACGCGGGCGGCGTGGCCGGCGCCGTGCTGGCGGGGCTGGTGGCCGACTGCAGCTCCTGCCCCGCGCTCGTCTGCGTCGCCTTCTACACGCTCTGCGCGCCCATGGTGAGCCACACGCACGACACATGACATGACATGACATGACCCACACGGTGTCCGACGCGGGCGGCGTGGCCGGCGCCGTGCTGGCGGGGCTGGTGGCCGACTGCAGCTCCTGCCCCGCGCTCGTCTGCGTCGCCTTCTACACGCTCTGCGCGCCCATGGTGAGCCACACGCACGACACATGACATGACCCACACGGTGTCCGACGCGGGCGGCGTGGCCGGCGCCGTGCTGGCGGGGCTGGTGGCCGACTGCAGCTCCTGCCCCGCGCTCGTCTGCGTCGCCTTCTACACGCTCTGCGCGCCCATGGTGAGCCACACGCACGACACATGACATGACATGACATGACCCACACGGTGTCCGACGCGGGCTGGTGTCTCGTGGGTGTGCACACGAGTAGTGTGTCCGATGTGTTTGTTCCAGCTGTTCATATACCAGACGTACGGCGCGTACTCGTACGGCGTGAACGTGTGCCTGCTGGTGCTGACGGGCGCGCTGGTGAACGGGCCCTACGCGCTGATCACGACGGCCGTCAGCGCCGAGCTGGGCACGCACGCCAGCCTGGCCGGCGACGCCGCCGCGCTCGCCACCGTCACCGCCATCGTCGACGGCACCGGCAGCATCGGTCAGTCGGGATTTGGTTTTATAAAAATGCATGACGTTACCCGTGTATTTGGATGACTTAATATTGAGGGTATAGTTTCTCTTGCCTCTTGTACACTTTATGTCCTAAGCTCGTACAAAATCTACTTATTATTTATCTGAATTTTAAGGAAGTTTATCAATCTGATCTTCATCTGTTTCGAGTTGTAGATATTGTTCATACTTCCTTGTATTATTTATTTAGCTAATTTCTGTTTTTATTTTTACTTTCATTGTGTTCGTAATCAAAAGCACAGTGTTTACGTCGGGTGAAAGACTTGTTTAGTCCCGAGACAATAGTTCGCGTCACTTTCACCCCATGTGTAACAATGTACTATTACTGGCCCGACAGACGTTGTCCTGACTTGAGGGGTATGAAAAATAGATAGTAGCCGATTCTCAGACCTAGTGAATATGCATATAAAATTTCATAAAAATCGGTCAAGCCGTTTCGGAGGAGTATGGTAACTAACATTGTGACACGAGAATTTTATATATAAAATTGAGTAGAAGCCAATAATGACGGCGGTGTGCCATGCGCAGGCGCCGCCATCGGTCCGATGCTGGCGGGCGTGGTGTCGGGCCGCTCGTGGAGCGCCGTCTTCTACATGCTCATCGTCTGCAACTTCCTGGCGCTGTTCCTGCTGCTGCGGTCAGTACACCCACCCTGGTGTCAAGCACTTACCATGGCATATAGAAGCTTGTGGCATACCTATTATTGGAATCAAGTATAATCAGCTCACGAGTTTAGGTGCAATTAGTCTAATTACGATCCATGGTGCCTTACAACTGGTCTTCAATCAGCTGTAACAGTCTCTTTTCTATAGCAATCAGCCCATACCAGCTATTTTTGTCTACCGCTTTGCACCGGCGGGAAGTGGATTTTTTTCTTCCAACTCCTATTATTTCTTGCGATTAAATTCGTGCGGGGTCCAAGACAATTTAACTTGTCCCCGGGACTCGTCGAGGGTCAAACCTCGACGTCATTATTGGTCCCCATTGTCGATCCTGGCTTACAGGAGTTACAGCGGTGAGAGTGTGGCGGGACTAGACCCCAAAAAAAAGCCCACAGCTGCTCGTACTGAGGGCGGCCCCAGAGACACACAGCCCAGAGTAAATTACGGAAATACTATTTCTAAGCGGCGCACGCCCGAATCACTACACCGACCAGTGACAGTAGTCTTTATTAACAGGATAGCAAGGGCTGAATTGGCGAAGCTGCGGCAAGAGCGACGGATAGCGTCGCCGCCGCGCGTGCGCATCGAGTGATCGCGACGCGACGTGTCCAATCGACTTTGTTTTGTTTAGAATATTCATTCCTTTGTTTTTTTGCATTTTTCTGTTTATATTTAACATTGTACTGTCATAACTAAACGAAATCACGCTCAATGCGTGGTTTACAGTATTTTTTGGCCACCAGGGCGGCGCCACGTTGCAGTGAAACTGTCAGTGTCAATGACATTGACAGTTTAGACAGTATCTTTTCTCTTTTTTTTTAATATGGCGCACCCAATTTACTAGGTATTTCGCCAGTGTCAATTTAATAACAATACAATTCAAAAATGTGACAGTTCACTTTGGAATACCAAAATGGAGGCCTTCACACAGTCACTCTTGACAATTAGTATTTGAAGTGACGTCGTGACACTTGGAAGTGATGTAACAGATAACGACACCCCGGTCCTATAGAGCGACATCTGGTGAGCTTAAATATATTTTGCCCTCATTGAAAGCAGGTGCCAATAATGGCGAAAGTATACGGATTTCATGTACATATCTCATATCCAATCATTATTATAACTTGCTGACCGGTGAAGGGAAACATCGCGAGGTAACTGCGCGTCTTCTGAAAGACTTACATCCGCTAACTCGCGCCGCGCGAGGACTATGGATATAATCCTCCCATTGAGGAGAGAGTGTTTCCGGTGTAATGGCGATAGGCTTGCCCCCTTAGATCGAGCCCACTTTATGAATTTATTGAAATGAGACACGCCATTATGAAATTTTGTTATTATACTGTAACTCATTTTATCTTTGATTACTCTACAATAAATTCGAATCCTGTTATTGTTTCATCGTAGTGATTTGTCCGTCATATCAACAACGATCTGCCGACAGTTATTTTAACCTTATAGTATTAATAATAAAGTTGATTATCAACTGGCGCGACACACGCAAGTTTATGCGGTCCGAATAGTATGTATTGAATGTGTATTTTTTGTAATTAATTATAAACTTAGCATTTAATTGTATTTATATATGAAAGTATTGTATATAATGTACAAATGGGTTTATAAATAAATGATTATACACTTCCGACATTACAAATTAGTTTTAATTCCCGCCGCTTGAATAAATTAACCGAAGGCGAACAAAGCGAACATATTTTACCATAGTATATATATTTTTTTAATATACATAATGTATACAGTTTACAGTGGCGTCGCGACACTATTTTATAGAGGCGTCGCGTCGCTTCTACAGTGGCGTCACGACACCCTTATTTTATAAAGGCATCGTGACTCCCTTATTTTATAGAGGCGTCGCGTCGCTTCTACAATGGCGTCGAGACGCCTTTATTTTATAGAGGCGTCGCGTTGCTCCTATAGTGGCGTCGCGACGCCCTTATTTTATAGAGGCGTCGCGTCGCTTCTACAATGGCGTCGAGACGCCTTTATTTTATAGAGGCGTCGCGTTGCTCCTATAGTGGCGTCGCGACGCCCTTATTTTATAGAGGCGTCGCGTCGCTTCTACAATGGCGTCGAGACGCCTTTATTTTATAGAGGCGTCGCGTTGCTCCTATAGTGGCGTCGCGACGCCCTTATTTTATAGAGGCGTCGCGTCGCTTCTACAATGGCGTCGAGACGCCTTTATTTTATAGAGGCGTCGCGTTGCTCCTATAGTGGCGTCGCGACGCCCTTATTTTATAGAGGCGTCGCGTTGCTCCTATAGTGGCGTCGCGACGCCCTTATTTTATAGAGGCGTCGCGTTGCTCCTATAGTGGCGTCGCGACGCCCTTATTTTATAGAGGCGTCGCGTTGCTCCTATAGTGGCGTCGCTTGTATAGTAGCGTCGCTATTATGGCCAGATTCAGAAGAAATTCCTCATTATAACCGTGCAATCTATTTTATTATGGTATCTAAATGTTATTTGTATTTATTTTATTTCACAAATATGCATAAGTATATGCACATCACTCCAGCAGAAGGTATTACTAACACTTTGACAACGATGTGGACTGTCTATAGATACTACTGAATGGCAGGAGGGGGTAGTGTTGACCGTATTGTATTCTCTTTGGTGTTGACTACTTTTCGCGCGCCTCTTCATGTTATACCATGCGCTGAAAATCCATGAAACATTCATGATTCAAGTATTTACAGCGTGAGTGCAAATAATAGTTTTGTTTCATACAGCTTTCCTATTTTTTTTTTTACTGAATATCATCGGTTTCTAATTTAAGTACCCAGTTTTTTTGTATCATAAATAAAAAATTATGGTTCGATTTCCAATAAAAATATATTTACATAATAATACAGGTATCTAACATTAATTAGTCCTCCCAGCGCTCGCGTCAGTGTCCCCGGCGGCCGCGCTTGCGGCTGCGGTCCTCCCGCAGCGCCGGCAGCGAGTGCCACTCCTCCCAGCAGCGCTCGAAGCACACGAACTCGTCGCACGTCACGCACTGCGAGTGCACCAGCTTGTACGTGCCGAGCCGGTAGCACACGTAGCAGCGCTTCCGGTTGTTCCTGCCGCTCTGGGCCCGCGGCCGGTGCACCACGTCCCGCCGCAGCCGCACGGCCTGCCCCAGCTGCGGCGCGAGCTCCGGCCCGCGCCGGTGTCTGCGCGCTATCGCGTCCGCGAGCTCGTAGCGGAACTCCCGCTCCCTCCCGCAGGCCAGGCCCCGCCGGCTCAGGGAACTGCGTAACGTTACGAACGCGTTGTGGACGCTCACATTCAAAAGCCTCTTAAACAACTTCGTGTACCATTTCGAGCCTCGTCTTTCTGATAGATAGGCTGATAGTTTTTTATTTTTAATGTCCAACGCGCGCATCGAACTACTGTAGCTCTTAAAACAGCTGGGTTTGTCTGATTCCGCCGCTTTCTTTCCAATGCTTTCGTTCAAAGTGGATATCATGGTCATTATCCGGACGTCTCTCCATGATATGACGGAGACGTCGCCCGAGTGGCGAGCGACTATCGTCCCCTTTTCCACGTTGTTCGGAACGATGTGGGGCACGTGCTTGCGGCTGGCTCGCACAGCGCCCGAGCAGTCTGTTCCGACGCTTTTCAGGAACCGCGCCAACGCCGGAGAGTTATAAAAGTTGTCCATCGTCACGCAGTGCCCTCGGTTGTATAACCCCTTCAATAGTTCGAGCAACATTTTGACACTTTTGCAACCCAAATCTGAACTAAGAGATCCGCCACAGTTATTCCCTACATATATATCAAATTTATGCATATATCCAGTCACTGATTCGCACACCTCACAAGATCTGATGCCGAAACGCGCGGATTTCGTTCTTATCGCCTGCGCCCACGGCGTGCGGCCATTTAATAGAGTTAAAGATTCATCGACCGACACGTTCTGTTCGAGATTGTACAAAGACGAGAATTTGGAATTTAGATGTGATATCACCGGCGCGAGCTTGCGTAGTCTGCCCGGCGTCGCGCGTTCACTTTGGGTTCGATTCGCGTCGCGATCGTCAACGAAATGGAGGAATTTGTTCAGCAAAATGTACCGATTCGAAGTCATTAGTTGCTTGAATTGGGGCATCTCAAGGCAGCCCGTCAGCCTCCAGTACTCGCTCTGAGACTCCCGCTTGTCGATTCCCATGCACATGACCACCGCGAGCAGGGTGTACAGCTCGTCGGGGTCCGTGTCACGCCACTTGCTCACGCGGGATGTCGGTTTGACAGTCCCTTTTGCAGTCCGATCATCGATCGACTGCTTCGCGAACCGGTTTGTCTCTTCAACAATAAGCCCCATAATGTCAGAACTCCAAATATCAATGAAGGCATCGTAAGGCGTGTCGTAGTCTCTCACAGCCCCCGGGCTGGGGCCCGAGAACTCTTCGCGTTTACCGTTGAACGTCTCAAAGTCATCGCTCCACACGAAGTCCCTGGACACGCCGAGACGGTCGATTTCATCGTCCATTGCAGTCTGTGCTTCGTTTATTAACACACGAATTGGCTCTTCCAACTGTTCGTCGTCGGGAATATCTCTTTCCACCATTTCTACACTTTTAAAGTCGAATTCGTCATTGTAATCACTATCTATATCACTGCCATCGCGTGCTACTGGTCTACCAGTTGTTCTAGACTCGCCCCGCACTCCTGGAAGCGGCGGAACAGCGGTGGAATCTGGAGCTGCGGCTTCAGGTGACGATCGACCTTCGCTAGAGCTTTCATACTCCTCCAATTCAACTTTAATTACAATCCCTTCATCCCTCTGGGTGCCCATGACGTGTGACGGCGGGTTATCTTCAAACGGCGCCCACTGAACTTGCCGCTGGGTGCGAGCCACTATGCCTTCAGCCTGATCTCGAGGCAAATCCGTACCCTCTGTCCATTGCGAAGCATCGACGCTGCAAAGGTTAACACACACTACAACAAAGATTAACGGAACGGTGAAGGAAAACATCGTGAGGAAACCTGCACGTCTTTCGACTTGTTACATGCGCCAACCCATGCCGGGCCAGCGTGGTGGACCACAGCCCGAATCCCCTTCTCATTGAGGAGAGTGCCCGGTATAGCGATAATCTCGTACCCTACTACATGGGAACCAAAATAGCTGTTGAATGTATGTGCTAGATGCTTACCAGGGAGGCTCCGGTGTGTCTGTCTTGCAAATAGTCTTTGCCGGTGTGACATCAAAGGGGTCACAAGAGCCCCACAGCTCTCCCCAACACCCTGCGGACCCCGCGGGGGGTGGCGAGCGCGGCCTGTAGGACATTACTCATTAAATACATGTTGGCCACAGAAACACCAACTGTATGGTTCGAAATCGCTTGTTATATGAAACAAAACAGTTCGTGTAGGGACGCCGGAAGAAGCGAAGCTTTATACTAGGTGAAACAGAAAGGGTATACTATTTTTTTGCAACTTTACTTTGTATATCTAAAACAATCGGCTTTGTGGGACAGTTGAAGTACTGAAGTTTTTGTAGACTTATAAAATCTGTCATCAGCTATATCCTTATAACACCCTTTGATTTCAAGTTTCCTTGAAGCTGATAGTTTTAGAATTACAACGAATTTAGAATTTCTACCTGTAGTATAAAGAGTAGTAACTAAGCGTTAAAAAAAAATAGTGCGTCTCGGGACGCTCGACAGAAGTGATATCTTAAACTAGAGTGGCGCCGTAACGCGTTACGTTACGAAGCGGTTTACAATCCATCACTTAATTATTTTTTATTTCACGTTATATATTATTCAATGTTATTATTCGGAAGATACTGGCCGAAGGGTGTGATGTACAGGCGCTTTCGGGGGAGATTGCCGCCGTCACCACCCACACCCACAGTTTAGTTTAGTTATTAATACTATGTATGTTAGTTTATAAGGTATGTATCTAATGACCTGAGACGCCTGTTGAAATAAAAAATAATGTTTATATATTATAATTACAAAAAAAACCTTTCTGCCCGTGCTTGGTGCGAAGATGTACTACGCGATTCCAATCTTTGCCTCGCTCTAAACCTGCTCTGTCGTTGTTTGTTTAAATGTCGTTTTCGTGCATGCACAGCATGGTCGACACTAAAATTGTAACCACCAAATATATAAATAGTTCGGTTAAAACATGCATTTAAAGTAATTTTATTTAATTATGAGCAGTGATAGCCGATTGGTTAAAGCACGCGCCTCGCGGGCACCAGGTCTTGGGTTCAAATCCCGGCTCGCACCTCTGGATTTTTCGAAATCTATGTGCGTATCATAATTTCTACATGATTATCACTTGCTTACGGTGAAGGAAAACATCGTGAGGAAACCTGCATGTCTTAGAAGTTCTAACCAATTTTCGAAAGACATGTGAAATCCGCCAACCCGCACTGGGCCAGCGTGGTGGATTCTGGCCTGAATCCTCCTCGTGTTGAGGGGAGGCCCGTGCCCAGGAGTGGGACGTTAAAAGGGCTAAATTATTATTATTATTATATTTAATTATGTAATTATTATTTAGTACATTTAATTATTTAATATAATAATATAATTATATTACTTTTGCAGTTGATCGATGCGAGATGTATGTGGTTTATTACTCAGCACTGTAATTGCATTAATAACTTCCATTTGTTGTTGTTGCTGTTGTTGTTCACGTAATAATTTTCTATATTTTCTTTGACGTTCAGCGTTAGATAGTGGTTGAAGTTTATTCATTTGGTCATCATGTTGTGGCTGAACGTTGTCAGACTGACTGAATGTAGTGCATGCATTCATTTTATCAGCTTTTCTCCTTTCTCGGTATCTTCTTTGACGTTCAGCATTTGAAGGTCGTGTTTGTGTTGATTGTATATTTCGTTGTGATTGTTGTTGCGTCTGTTGTTGCGACTGTTGTTGCGTCTGTTGTTGCGACTGTTGTAGCGTCTGTTGTTGCGTATGTTCTTGCGACTGTTGTTGCGTCTGTTGCTGATGCTGATAAACATCTGCAACGACTTCCATTTGAATACCCCTAAAATAATGATTTGTAAATAAATATTGAACGTTTAAATACGTAAGAGAGACAGAGAAAGGTGCTTGCTGGTTAGATTTTTATAAAAATCATAAACATAGATAGACGTGTCCATAGAGCCGTAGAGTGTTTTTGGTTTGGAAATAAATTTAAAGGTTGAATGCTGTTTTGAATATATATTGTTTACAATGTTATTGATAAATCGTATTATATTATAATATTATTAAACTTACCTTTCGTAAGGACAGTATGTAATGCTCCGAGGATCATCTTCTGCTTGTTTCATTATATTTGTTATAATCACTTTAAAAAACGGGGTGCCGTAACGCGTTACGTTACGAAGCGGTTTACCCTCCCATAAGAAGTTATCACTTCAAAAAGACGTAAGGGAAAAAATAAGACTTGAGAAAAGAAAAAAGACGAGAAAAGAAAAAAAGGCTTGAGGGTTAAAGAAGGTAGTATTGAGAAAATAAAGAAAACTAAACCCTTGGGAAAAAAAAATAAAAATAAACGACACGCCCAAGAACGCAAGGAGCTCTTTTCACGATTAGAAAAGAAGAAAAAAAATTGGAGAGCTCCCCTGTAGCTGTTGCAGTATCGTGTATATTTTTTAAATCTAACCTTTGCGATTCTTCTGTTGATTCTGGAACATTTTGAATTATGCCCGAACTCCCAGCTACAGTATCTACTTGTATATGTATCTGTGACATGGAACGTTGTGATTCTTGTGTTTCAGATTCTATATTTGAATATTTTTTTCTATCCCTATACGCTTTTGAATAAGCTGCATTTTTTAATTTACGTTCATAAGGATTTTGTTTCTCCCTAAACTTTTTTTGTGTCTGCTTTTCTTTTCTTTTCTGGTATATTTTGAATTTTCTCTCTCTGTCTGTATTCTCTCTGCCTTTCTGCATTTGATTTTCTTTTTCTGTAAAAACATTGTACCATATTGAAGTGATGACTTCTTATGGGAGAGTAAACCGCTTCGTAACGTAACGCGTTACGGCGCCACTCTGTCTGGCTTCCCTTTCTCTCGCGTATACGGCAGCAGTGGGCAGGCTCCCCCCACAGGGCTAGCCGTGTTTCAGACAGTCGCTTCCCCCTCTGTCTACTCAGTGTTCAGTGTGCGATAGACATACTGTTGACAGTGAGCATAACATAAAACTATCACCGTTATTGAAAGTGATTATAAAAAATATAATGAAAAAAACAGAAGATATTTTTTTTTTTTTAATAATTTTAAATGTTGTATTGTACACAAAAAACACGTGTATTTGCGCATGTGCGTGTGTGTATGTATTGTTGTGTGCTTGTGTATGTAGGAGTGTTTATAAATGTGTTATTTATATGATCAACACAAGCATACAAATGTATCATGTATAAGAAGATATCCTTGTATAATATTCCAAATGATTTCTAAACATACCTTGAAGGTTCATGAGTTGTTGCATGATCTGAATCTTCTGCAGCACTTTTACATTCACTCTCTGACTCTGTCTTCATTTTCATTGTTCCTTGTTGAGACTGAGAATTATTCTCTGGATCACTTCAAATGATTGCTTGACCTCCCCAATGGAATAGAAGTCATATTAACTCAGTGCAGTGAGCCAGCCTTAGTCTAGTGCCTTTAAAGGTAATGTATGCAGGTCATTCGTACTGTGGACTTCGGTGGATGTTGCATATAGGGTCACTAGCCAAACATAAGACTGACTTTCCCTCGCAGGAAAGTTTTTGATGTGATTCACAAACTGGGAGTGTTGGGATGTGGTAGGGTGTTCCAACGAGTCTCTTTCATGTTGAGGGCCACGCCGCGAGAGTGATGGGAGAGTACTATAATAACAAGACTGCTATTGAAGAGTGGAGCCACCATCACGCTTGTGATTGTGATTACATCGAAGGGGTGGCGAGGTGCAGTCCCATTATAATAGGGGAGCCTATTGTCATTATCTGAGCTATTATACCTACCTACTATATACCTGATCTGTAAAACAAGTAGATGTATAGAGATCTCTTTAGACATTTGTTATTAATATTTGGCTGGCCGTTTAGAGATATTTTTTGCGAAATCAGGTCCTTGATTTATTTTCTTGCATCTAATAACCAGGACTTACCTCTTAGTAGCATCAGCTACCCATATAACCATTATTCACTAAACACAAACAAACAATGCGAGATACTTTCAATTACATTACCAATGATAATGTAGGTAATACTAGGTAGGCACGTAAAATTAATACCGACAGGCTCTAAAGTAGTGAATATATTCTTAGGACTTGTTCAATTGATTTATTATCGGCTTGTTTTGAATAAAATTCAACAAACTCCATACAAAATAGACAAAATCTGACGGCCGAATCTATTTCCAAGATGAGTTTAGGGGTGGGGGAAAAAATGGCGGATTTCATTTGACAGCTGTCAACTGTCAAAAGTCAGTTGTCAATGTCAAATTTGGACGCTTAACTGTCAAATTTACTACTCTACTGTCAAAAAAACTTCCTACTAGCGCCACAAAATATGAATGAAAAAGATTTTCTTGAAAAACTCCCATGGAAAGTTGCTGTGATTGGTCATTCTTTTATGAATGACAAAATTTGAACCAATCATCTTCGATCGAGGCATAAAAAGCTGTCAAAAGCTATCTATTCCCAAGATTGAAGTTTATCACCCACGTGTTTAATTACGCTAATGTTTACATTTTTAACCCCCGACGAAAAAAGAGGGGTGTTATAAGTTTAACATGTGTATCTGTGTGTCTGTGTATCTGTGTATCTGTGTATCTGTGTATCTGTGTATCTGTGTGTCTGTCTGTGGCAACGTAGCGCCCAAGCTGATGATCCGATTTAAATTTTGTTTCTTTTGTTAGAAAGGTATTCTGATCGAGAGTGTTCTTAGCTATGTTTCATGAAAATCGGTTCAGCCGTTTGAAGATCATCAGCTCTTTTATAGGTTAAAAAAGCCACATTTAAGGCCAAAACCAACTTCCACGGCTCGAATCCGCTCGAAATTTGAGATTATTGGATTTCGCTTTATTATATTTTTAAATGATCGTAATAGTCTGAATTGCCTTTTTACAATATTATAAATGTGAAAAGTTTCCCGGATTCTGGAAAAAATGGAATATTTATCAATTTTTATATGAGATTTCTGTATGAACTAAAGACATTCCATAAGTCACGTGTCAAATGATGGATACGCGCATGCGTCATATTTTGTTTGTTTTGTTAATGGTCATGGAATATTACGCAATAATAATTCTAGAGGGCGCTGCTCCGCCATTGAGAAAAAATACAGAATAACAAATATAATTTCAAATAATTTTAGCGTTATTTAAAATTCTTCCCCTGGGTTGCGTTCGTCCACCTCAACCAGAGTTATTACATCAAATTGAATCATAATTGATAATCTTTTACTAGGAATTAAACCTCCGGCATCAATATTTAGATTCGTTGTCTATTCTAATGTCAATGATTATAATGTCATAACAAGATAATGTCTCATAATTTTACACAGATTTTATGTTGGATATTGTACATTGCATTGGAATCGAGTGGAATGGCATCTTAGATTATGAGGAAGCCAAAAATAATTAAGTAGGTAAATGGCGCTTTCATAATCTGGCAGCGAAACTAGTTGTACCAGATGGATTTGCGAGATGAGCAATGAATACTGAGCTACGGTAGCTAAGCAAATCTCGCTAACTTAATTATTTGGAAGAACTAGGTAAAGTATACATTTGATGAAAATGTCGTCGCATCGGGGGTTTTTAAATTTTCAATTTAGAGTTATTACTACTCAAGATCGACGTGTATGACCACGTGATTGGTAACCCTCTACATTTTTACAAATCAACAATGATCATGAAATTTGTCATTATTTCTCGTAAAGTGCCTAAAGGCGTTCCGTAGTGTTCTGTGCTAGTATTATATTAACCCAGATTAGAGATATGTACCAATATAGTCTCGATAGAGAATCATAATCTTGTTTAGTAACCGCGTGCGGATAAGTTTTGCCTGAGTGAGCTATTCCAGGGTGTTATTTGGATTTGTATATTATTAGTTTGAAAGAAAAAGGAAATCAATATGTGGAGGTATCCACGTTCAAAATTAGAAGAACAATTCATCAGAGTCTAATAACATATTGGTATTGTAGGTATATGCCTCCTGCCACCTATTGCTGGAGGTGGTACCGGCCTTTGGTAAATTTAAAGAATGTAGATACTGGGAGCAACATGGTTAGTAAGTAAGTATATGAGCAAAGAGTGTATATTTACCCCACACATCTCCCAATGTGTGGGGGTTTCAGGGCACAGTTCACTATTCTTTATTCAACCAGAGATAGCTTTAAAGTGTCAGCAGCAGTGATCTCTAACTGTTCTTTACACTTATGAATTCAGTAAAACAAGTTGTGCTTTTAACACAATGTTTATAGATAGAGTCAGTCAGCCGACCATTATTAAGTATTGTTTTCATGCTACTTATAGAGTGAACCATGTCAGTGCAGTTTTCCAGGCTGGTATCAAGTTTGACCATCCATTAATACTATATTAAATGAAGGGAGGTCTGCGTTCAGTCTACATTGATATAAATAGTTATCTATCTGTATGTAGTTCCTAAATAAGTACTTCATTACAAAAAATGGTTCCATAAAAATTAAAAAGTGTATGGTGTATGTAGATACACAAATAGCATAGGTAAGTACTTATTAACTTGTACCTATGCTCTAGGGCAATCATCAGCACATCAGTTTGGGATTACCTAATACTCAAGTAAAAAACTTATTTATTCTACTTAGGTACAGAGGTAAGTATTATTTTTACATAAGAACCTAATAATTACTTTACTCTATGAGGTGGTAAGCTAGGTAGATAAGTATATAAGTATTCTGTGTCGCTCATAATATATAGGTAAGTACCTAATAGGTACATAGGTAGGTACTTATTATTTCTATTAAGTTATGTCAGAAGGTACAATAAGGTACTTAAACTACTCTGTAAGTAGCCATCCAAAGAGAATACAATACCATTTATACGCTACGGCGCACAGTGTTTTAAGAAGACCATTTTTCGGACATCGCGTTTTTATTGCAAAAGCTGATAGATATAATCATTTAAACGCTATGAGTCGAATACCCATTTGTCTACCATGTCTAGTTTCTGAGATATAAATTTTTGAAAATCGTCAAATTTTCATCCGGATTTTTTGAAAAAAAAATATATCTCTTAAACAAGGCAAGATACGTAATTATGATGTTCGGTGCATTGATGGTGTATGTTATGCTGCACCTCTTAAAGCATAAACGAATCTCGTAGCTTTGATAGATTCCGATATATACGCGTTTTTTGGTTTTTAGATTTTCTTATTTTTCTCGAGTATTCCGCCGTATTGGGAAAAGTTATTTATACACAAATTATGTTCTTTACTTCCCCAACACACCACATAAATTTCACATCCCAACTCCATGGAATCTAGAAGTTATTCCAAATTAACTATTTTTGCTAGGGTTGTCACATTATTCATCCAAATTTTATCAAGTCAATTTTCATTTAACATTCATTATTACAACATAATTAAACTTATACTACTAATGATACTTATGTATTTTTTAGGATCCGTAGTCACAAGGACAGACCAACATACCAAAACATTTACCCTTTTACTCGCAGTCCACCGCTGAAAAGGCCTCTAAAAATATAGTTATATGTACCCTTCATACTAAAGTAGAAACTATGAAACAAATGACAAACTAAGGGCGACTACAAGTTTGAAATTACTAATATAATACAATGAATATAAAATGATACGAAATTTGGAGCATAGGGTTCCGTAGACTACAGAATTTTCAGTTTAATATTGTAGACTGGGTCACCCTCTTAATGTCGCTTTTAACTCATGCCCAGCGCGGGCGCTCCATGCGGGGACTGGTCCACTCACTTTCCTCTTACCAGCATTGTTGTTGTACTCTATTCATGTATATAGCATAGAAGGTATTACAACAAAACACATTATTTATTACTCTGCACTATTGGTTATAGACATTAATGGGAGTTTTAGCCAGTAAAAACTGTTACCGCGTGGAGGTACTCCCAGCTTATGTTATTACTATTGTCATGGAGGAAGTGCTATGAACATACATAGATAACACTCATACAATTGTTAACTTTGGCCTTAAATTATATCGCTAAGTATAAGTTTTGCATTTCCGTTTATATAAGTACTAGCGACCCGCCCCGGCTTCGACTTTGTTTTAAACTATGTATTGATGGTTAAGCTGGTCTCTTAGAGACCTCAGACATAAGATAATCCAAACCACTGGTTGTATATATCAACAAAAATGCTATTAAGTAAGTATATTTTTTGCCAAAGAAAAATTAGATCCGGATATAAATTATTATCTTTGAGCGTGACAACCCTAACGACAAAAAATCGGGATAAAACTTAAAAAAATTGCGGTTCCTAGATTCCATGGAATTGGGGTGTGAAATTTATGTGGTGCATTGGGAAATTAAAGAGGATAAATTTTAGTATAAATAACTTTTCCCAATACGGCGGAATACTCGAGAAAAATACCAAAATATAAAAACGAAAAAACGCGTATATATCGGAATCTAACAAAGCTACGAGGTTCGTTTATGCATTAAAAGGTGCAGCATAACATACACCATCAATGCACCCAACATCATAATTGCGTATCTTGCCTTGTTAAAGAGATATAATTTTTATTCGAAAAATCCGGTTGAAAATTTGTCGATTTTCAAAATTTTATATCTCAGAAACTAGACATACTAGACAGATGGGTATTCGACTCATAGCATTTAAATGATTAAATCTATCAGTTTTTGCAATAAAAACGCGATGTCCGAAAAATGGTCTTCATAAAACACTGTGCGGCGTAGTGGCCCACATCTATCTATATATATATAACTCAAAGGTGACTGACTGACATAGTGATCTATCAACACACAGCCCAAACCACTGGACGGATCGGGCTGAAATTTGGCATGCAGGTAGATGTTATGAGGTAGGCATCCGCTAAGAAAGGATTTTGATTAATTCTACCCCCAAGGGGATAAAATAGGGGATGAAAGTTTGTATGAAACTTTGTCAATTTTAAACCGAGCGGGCTGAGACTTTGCATGCATAAAGGTACTATGACGTAGACATCCCCTAAGAAAGGATTTTGATTAATTCCACCCCCAAGGGGATAAAATAGGGGATGAAAGTTTGTATGAAACTTTGTCAATTTTAAACCGAGCGGGCTGAGACTTTGCATGCATAAAGGTACTATGACGTAGACATCCCCTAAGAAAGGATTTTGATTAATTCCACCCCCAAGGGGATAAAATAGGGCATGAAAGTTTGTATGAAACTTTTTCAATTTTAAACCGAGCGGGCTGAAACTTTGCATGCATAAAGCTACTATGACGTAGACATCCCCTAAGAAAGGATTTTGATTAATTCGACCCCAAGGGGATAAAATAGGGGATTAAAGTAATCGTAATCTTATTATAGTTAGACTTATTTTCTGTTTTTTTATGCCTATGTGGGTAGGAATGTGACGAGTTTCAGTATATTATATATTTTTGAAAACCTGTCAGAGAAGCTAATAAATAAGATGGAGTTAAACATTTCCAAAAATACAACTTTTCACAGAAGGGTTTTAAACAAGAAGCCATATATAAAATTCTTGGTTTAAAAGAATCATATCCGTGATGACATAAAAACGTATAGTCTATGGTCTCATTAAAAAACAAAACTTGTCATCATTGTCTATGGTCGCCATACGTCAATCTTGACAATAACTCTTTCGAAATCTGACACACAACAAACAACCAACACCAAAGATAATAAAATGCCAAATCATAAACAATCGCAACAAAATAGAACACATCGAGAAGTAATAAGGACTAAGTCAAGAAGATTATATATTTCATCATGTTATTGTTATTATCATCTTCTGCGCATCTTCTTGGATGAAGTCCACCACTAATAGATAAAGAAAATCATTTTCAAAGCGTGCCTCCACAGAGGACCTTGTACGTGGCTCACAGAATTGTTACCTATAATATAAACACATCTCAGGTTATAAGTTATTTGCGCGTCTCCATCCCCACCTTCGCGGTAATAACAAAACACCAATTTAGGATTGTTTTGGATTGGAGGAGGTAATGAGTTGTAAACTCATGCAATCAAGGCAGGAAGTTATAACTATAATAGGTTCTTGCTTGCAATACACATCCCCAGAATCAAGATTTCTGTCAGAGAACATAATAATAATTAAGTTATGAGTCATCTCGGTCACCCTATGCCCTATGATATACTTGTGCACGAAATTATTAACAAGTAAATGATACACATTTTAGTCACTATAAATAAATTCGTTTTATTGTGAAAAATATAGCTTACTTAAATAAATTAAATATAAGGAATGTTAAACTATTATTAGGTAAATTTACAAATAGTATGATCATATTTGACTAAGTAAATTAAATGTTTTGCCATATTCTTAAACACATAGGTAGTTGTGTTAAATTTAATTCAGTCACCTGACACAGCTTTGTATACCACAGAATGTCTTCCTAGTGGTAACATATCTTTTGCAAGGCAGCATTATATTTAATGTAAATTTTAAGCCATTGCACAGAGCCATTATAATTAATTGAAGTAGCAAGGACTATAAATACGAAACTAAGTAGCATGAACAGTCTGTGGCTAGTACTCTGTGGTACTTCTATCATTTTTATGGGCCTGAATTTAAAATTACATTTACAGACCCTCTCAAACTTGAGATTTATTTAATAATACTTTAGTATTAGTGGCACTACCAGATGAAAACATATGACTGTCTCATTCATTACAACCACAATAACTGCAACACATTTAGTACAAATTCTATTGTTTTAAAAACTAAACTGAATTAGACACATCTACATATATGTTTGTCTTGCTTATACAATATGACCATGACAAAGATGGCAATATAATTAGTTTAAACAAGTTTAATTGATCTATACTAACACCACCAGCACTATTTTGTTCGTCTACGCTCTTCCTAAAGGTACTATAAAGGATAGTGCGTCCCCGGTGGCTCCCCACGTTGCCCTTTGCAGTTGGAATATTGTTACCCATGTTGCTAGTATTACTGCCCAGAAGGCAGCACCAGCGCCGCTCATAAGTACATCTGAAAATGAGATTACTTGTTGTTATTATATGGTTGTATTTTAAATATGTATCTTTAATCTATTGACCATCTACTTGGTTAATAATAATATCGATGTTTGTTTCACATGGATCCTTGAGGATATTTTTCACTATTTCCTCATTCTTATGTGCAACTAACGACCACAGAATTTTGCAGCAATGGTATTACTTTTGCTGGCTACACTCGCTTGTTCTATGAACTGTCTACTTTATTTATGACTGGCGACCCGCCCCGGCCTCGCACGGGCACTATTATGCATGTATTATACATATAAACCTTCCTCTTGAATCACTCTATCTATTTATAAAAACCGCATCAAATTCCGTTGCGTACTTTTAAAGATCTAAGCATACATAGGGACATACAGACAGCGGGGAGTGACTTTGTTTTATACTATGTAGTGATTTGCAAGTCCAGTATGTTTTCACTAATATGGGACTGGAGGAAGTGCTATTAAGTGTTTACTCAGTCATCTTTTTGATCAGTTGTCTACTTAACACACATTTGTTACTTACATTTCCTTATTTGTTTCTGTTCATCATAATATGGCTTCACAAATGCTTCTTTGAAGAACCACACTGTATTCACAGCCCAGACAAATGGCAGAAGAAGGCACCCAACTGTAAGCCAAATAGAACCAAATAGGGAAAACAGGGTAATGACACAATAGTATTTTTACAGTGTCGGTATTGGAATTTATTCAGAGCACAATGATGAGTGACGGATATTATTAATTCTTTCAATAGGTAACTAATGAACGGTAACTAAAACTCTAATGAATTGATTGATTTATTAATTCATAATGAATTTACACGATACCCACCTTTGAAATACCATCTGCACAGCTGTAGTTTCTTATCGTTCGGTAGTCTGTTTATATCCATTTTTAAAGTAAATAGGTATCTTTCTGTGTGAAAATTATGTTTTCTATACTGCCAAAAATAATATACGTCAGAATTCAGATACCTATACTACTTTCTTTCTTCGCTTTCTTCAGTTTTTTCCGATTCCAAAATGATTCACAAAATTGTAAACATTGAATGCGTTAAAGTTTACGACGCATGCTTCTCTTTCTGATTCAAAAATATTGTATAAAGTTATTCCTGTCTAAAGCGAGTGTAACGCTAGTTATTATAGTAACCTAGCCTGGAACGCATTTTTAGCTGTCCGTCCGTCAGTGTCGTCCACATTCCTATTTACGTTAGACAAGTACTTCAGTAAGTATACTTCATGAACTGCTTATACTTATATTCTAAAATCTAGTTTTGTAGAAAACAACAAAAATCCCGCTATCATGTATTTAATTAACGAAATTAGTTTATAAGACAAGTTAAAACTAACTTGTAAAAGTCAAATATAAATGTACACGGATATCAAGAGTGTTAGTAAAAATCTTCTTGACTTATACTTGGATTTGACAAGCATTTGCATGCGGCGATGAACTGCGTAGAACAGAACAGAATTAAAATGTTTTGACAGGGGTAGCTCCATTATACGCATATGGTTATATAATTTTCTCCCAAACTATCCGTTTAGCATTTATATAAATAATGTTATACAATAAGTAACAGTACGCAGGTATTTGAATTTATATATATTTATTTTCTGAAATATTTTTCAATAATCTTAACCTACAATTTATTATATTCCTATTATTTATTAATCATAGATCGTAGTTAACGGAACGTAAATACCTAAAGAAACAAAAATGGCGTAATATGTTGTTGAATGTCAATAGTCGAAAAATGTGTGAAAAGTAAATAAAAATGTTTTCGTCGATCAATTGCCTGTTATCATGTGTTATATTGATTCTGTATAGTTCAAAAACATGTAAGTTTTGATTTGATAACCACAATTTTGTCTGGAATACGTGAAAATATTCATGCAAATTTTGGAAAAAAACGAAAATATTTTGTAGTATAAAAATACAGGTTTTTTAGCCTTGATTTTTTATTTGACCGTGTGTGTTAGCATTGCTTAGCAATTAAGGACAAGGCTCGCAGTAAATTGCAGCTCGAATGTCTCTTAAGTATGAGGAAAAGCAATTTTATTCTGTGTGTATTTTTGACTAAAATAATTTATGTTTTAACGGTATTTCTCTGATAGACGGCATGTCCTTTCACTTTCGTTCCACTATTCTTGTTATTTTGTTTACATATACGTTGCAAATGAAGTTCTAATTAATAATTCTGTAGCTTATGTCAGGGTCACCAAAAAAAGAGGTTGAATATAGTAGGTACCCAAATGTGTCCCCGAGCACATAAAGATGTTATAGGCATTTTTAAATATCGATAATCAGCTCATTCATGCAACCACAATATAATTTTGGAAGAACCTAAAAGGATTATCAGTTATCATAAAAATATGTTTATACCTGTATAAATTATGCATGAAGTGGTATTAAATATGTTAGGACAGTATAAAGTTTTGTCTAAAGAGATCTTAAAGATATGTCAATATATTATGGACGATATAAAATAGCCCATATGTCCACAGGCATAGGGGACAACCCCCCCGGCCCCTCCCTGGTGCTGTACATGCCCAATGAGCCGGAGTACACGGATGTCCTGGTCAGGCGCGTCGGGGACAACATGACGCTGGTCTGCGAGCTGCGAGGGGTGGTCGCGCCCACTGTGTACGTGTGGAACTATATACCGGAGAACGGGACCACAGGGCAGAGGTGAGTTTGGTGTTGCTGCGTGCCGAGGTCTTAACATTGCTGCAAGGTACTGGAGTATGCAAATTGAAATTAATTTATAGGTAAAATACATGATGGTTTTAATGATTTAGATCAGCTATGAACTGCTTCACAAGCATTCAGAGCTATTTAATAATGGTAGCAGTAAGTACTATATTTAATTAGGAAAGATTATTATTGCAATCTAAATATATATAACTCAAAGGTGACTGACTGATCTATCAACGCACAGCCCAAACCACTGGACGGATCGGGCTGAAATTTGGCATGCAGGTAGATGTTATGACGTAGGCATCCGCTAAGAAAGGATTTTGATTAATTCTACCCCCAAGGGGATAAAATAGGGGATGAAAGTTTGTATGAAACTTTGTCAATTAAATTCCACGTGGACGAAGTCGCGGGCACAGCTAGTTTTAATCATAAAGTGGCATCTTGATCGACTTACACTTGACTCACAATATGTAAAAATTTACGTATTGCCTATCTTCTTTCTTTACAAAATATGGTCCACCCAGTTGAATAGGTATTTCGCCAGTGTCAAGTAACAAAGAGCAATAACAAACACAATTACAATACAATACAAAAATGTGACTGTCCTCTTTGGAAAACCAAAATGGAGCCCCATCGCGTATCTGAATATGTCAGTCAGTTTTGACAGGGATTTTCTATAGGAACTCTGTCAAAGCAAAACACCCCGAGTTGTAAGCCAAGGTGCCTGCATGACGAGTGCTTAACTGATTGTCTATAACTGATAGTTAACGACATTTAATGTATTTGATGTGTGCAATGGCGCGATGTAATGTTGTGTATGCAGGCCATACAAAGTGTCGGCGTCGCAGTCGCCGGCGGGCAGCGCGCTCCGCAAGCAGGCGCTGCGCGCGGCCGACAGCGGCCAGTACATGTGCTCGGCGCCGCCGTTCAGCGCCACCAAGTACATCCTGGTGCAGCCGCCCGGTGAGCCACACGTCTCATCCGTATACAGTTTATGTGTTCCAACATTTTGTGTCTTATACACATTTAGTTTTGACGACCGCTTGGCGCAGTGGTTCGAGCGTAGGCCGCTCGGCTCACTGCACATGGTGGTCGCGGGTTCGATTTCCGCTGGGGCAAATTTCGTAATGGCCTTTTCGTAATTTACCCTGGTCTGGGTGTCACTGGGATCGCCCCCAGTCCATTGTACGGTACCCATAGTACAAGCTTTGCTTAGTTTGGGACCGTACAGTTGGTATGTCTGTCTGGCGATATTATTATTTTATTTAGTTTGTCTTGACATGATGTGTGTTCCGGTCCTGATATCTTGTTTTTATATATTTTGTGTCTCCTGTCTGTGATATAATGCACTTTAGCCACGCAAGCACTTGTGCTGGGACAAGATTTCGGTCACGGATTATGCCCCACCAAGTCACTCTCTCTATTAATGCACAGGAGAGAATGAAACAAAATCGACTTATCTCACATTTTGCCTGATCACATGCTATGCTAACATATTAATAAATATTATCGCCAGACTGACACACCAACTGTACGGTCCCAAACTAAGCAACGCTTGTACTATGGGTGCCGTACAATGGCCTGGGGGCGATCCTGGTGACACCCAGATCTGGGGCACCTTACGAAATGCCTTTTCCCAAATTTGACGATGGGAATCGAGCCCGCAACCGCCATGTGTAGTGATCTGAGCGGCCTACGCTCGAACCACTGCACTATGCGGTCGTCAAATGACATTTGTGAGTGTATAAACCACAGATATAGATTTACATAGATAACGCAAGTATCACGATTTGTATTGAAAACAAGCGTGCCGAATTTTTAACACCTGTGACGTCATTAGTGACGGAAATCCAAACCGCTTCAAAGACACCGATGCCGCTGATGCCCCACCGCCCGCTACGATTCTCTCGCTAATACTCATATTGTTTTTATCTGTAGTCGCGCGGACTGTAAGTTAGCGGTGACCAACCTTGACGCTTGGTCGGGGTTTCTTACACGCAAAGTACATGCATTTGCGTTATCTATATCTGTGAAATAAGCACTGGTCCGGCAGGGCCCAAGTTCTGCGGGCGCAGCGCGTTCTGGTGCGACAGCCGCTGCATGGCCGCGCAGTACGTGTGCGACGGGTACCGCGACTGCGCGCGCGGCGAGGACGAGGCGCCGCACGTCTGCCCGCGCGACGTGTGCTCGCGTGAGTGCCGCCGTGCCACGGGACACATGCATACTAGTCTGTGTCGTGTGAGGATGTGTGTCTGTGTAGTGTGAGGGTGTGTGTCTGTTTAGTGTGAGGGTGTGTGTCTGTGTAGTGTGAGGATGTGTGTATGTGTAGTGTGAGGGTGTGTGTCTGTTTAGTGTGAGGGTGTGTGTCTGTTTAGTGTGAGGGTGTATGTCTGTTTAGTGTGAGGGTGTGTGTCTGTGTAGTGTGAGGATGTGTGTATGTGTAGTGTGAGGGTGTGTGTCTGTTTAGTGTGAGGGTGTGTGTCTGTGTAGTGTGAGGATGTGTGTATGTGTAGTGTGAGGGTGTGTGTCTGTTTAGTGTGAGGGTGTGTGTGTGTAGTGTGAGGGTGTGTGTCTGTTTAGTGTGAGGATGTGTGTCTGTGTAGTGTGAGGATTTGTGTCTGTGTAGTGTGAAGGTGTGTGTCTGTTTAGTGTGAGGGTGTGTGTCTGTGTAGTGTGAGGGTGTGTGTCTGTGTCGTTTGAAGGTGTGTGTCTGTGTAGTTTGAGGGTGTGTGTGTGTGTAATGTAAGGGTGTGTGTCTGTGTAGTGTAAGGGTGTGTCTGTGTAGTGTGAGGATGTGTGTCTGTGTAGTGTGGGTGTGTGTCTGTGTAGTGTGAGGGTGTGTGCCTGTGTAGTGTGAAGAGTGCGAGGGCGAGTGTGTGTGTATGACGTGCTGGTTGTTGAAGCGCGGTGTTGTTGCAACAGGCAGCGACAAGTTGAACTGCTCGACGGGGCGCTGCATCTCGGAGGCGGCGTGCTGCCGCGCGGGCGGCGCGCTGTGCCAGCAGCCCTCCTGCTGCGACGAGTACCCGCGGTACTCCAACCTGGAAGGTTCTATTTCAATTATCTCCCAGTTAACAACCCCTAACATTCCCCATGAGGACAGTCTTCTTTAATTTTCTGCTAGTTTCTTTACTTTTATATGTGCTGTGCTGTGCCGCAGACAAATGCCACAGATATAACACGATTATCAAGTGTCAGTGTCTACGTAGCTAGCAGGACAGACAATGTCTACGTCTGACGTGTCTGGAACTGCGTCGGCTGTGTCTAAACTATAGACCATCAAGCTATAGACGCCGCACATATGTATTACCAGTACATATGTATGACGTGTGCGTCGCCTGCGCAGGGTTCGTGGAGCAGGAGTACCCGCCGCTGTACGACGACCGGCGCGCGCCAGACGACTACGGGTTCATACAGTCCACCATATACACCGTGACAGGTCTGTACACAGGACGCGATACCGTAGTAAATAATTATTTTAATTTTATTTTATTGGAACGAAGTTCCTTATCGCGCGTTGCGAAAGGGGGCTAGACGGAAAAAATTAAGACCAAAAGTTGTAACGACACTTTTGACTATAGTTGTAAGCCGTGCGTCGTGCGCGTGTTTCTCTGTCTGTCTCTCTCCCTCTCTTATAGAAAGCAAGCCAGTTATTTTCGTTTCGTCTTTCTATTTCGCATTGAACAGTGTGGTGTCGCGACTTACTTTTACTTTTGCGATTATTTTTGTTGAGTGTATACAGGTTTTTGTACATCTACTATATAAAAATAAGTCGGGTTTTCCTTCCTGACGCTATAACTCCAGAACGCACGAACCGATTTCCACGGTTTTGCATTCGTTGGAAAGGTCTCGGGCTCCGTGAGGTTTATAGCAAAGAAAATTCAGGAAAAAATTTAACAGAAAAGCGCATTCCACGCGGACGGAGTCGCGGGGCACAGCTAGTTTTATATAATAAAAAATAATAACAATAATGAATCCGGACAGTGTTTCTGCACAAGTTCCGGATATTGCAACTTCGTTCCATCCGGGTGTCCCTTGACAGTTGACACCTCTCAAGTTTTTTTCTATTATATTTGACTAGCTGTGCCCGCGACTCCGTCCGCGTGGAATGTGGACCACTCTTAACATTTAGGGGTATGAAAAATAGATAGTAGCTGATTCTCAGACCTACCCGATATACACACAAAATTTCATAAAAATCGATCGAGCCGTTTCGGAGGAGTATGGTAACTAACATTGTGACTAGGGCTTGCAGTTCGAATATTCGAATACTCCGAATATTCGGCCATTTTCAGTATTCGAATATTGAGAGAAAAAACGAATAGTCGAATATTCGAATACATACCGTATTCGAATATTCGACTATTCGTTTTTTATTATTATATATTTTTGATGATCATATTTTAAGTGATATTTATTTGTAAATATAATAGTTTAGTTTTGTTGGTACAATGGTACCAGTGCTTGCTACATCTACTTCTAATATATCGACCATGGAGTAGTTTGAAACGTCAATCCAAGTGCTGAAGGCGGTTGTGGCGTGCCCTTGAAGACGTTATGGAGTTAAGAATTAGACGATTTTTGTGTATTCTTTAGTGATTACATTGTCTTTTTTATTAAACCACCGTACAATGTTCTCAAAAATATAAGGTTTTCGTTACGGGTACGTATTGTCTCCGACGAACGGTTTAGAGGAAAATGAGGTTTAAACTTTTTAAGGAAAAATTTAAGACAGGTTTCCTGTAATTGTTTATTTTCGTTAATCGACCGTCAAATTTAGGGTCAAAATTACAGGTTGTCATGCTGGGTATTTCCTGTGTCCGACCGATGGTTAAGTAACAAACCTGGACCTACTAATACACACGTCAAAAAAGTCTACGCAACATGTACGGTTTACAACTTGATCGATTTTTACGATTGTAATATATAATGTATTTCTTTTATAAATAATAACTAAGCATTTCTTGATAATTTAAAATTAATATAAAATAAAGTTAAAACAAAAGGAAACTGAATGTTTTACAAAATTAAAACCTATATTTTTTTTGGTAATTCAATACAAAGTGTGACCGCCTCTGTGGTTTAAAACGTGTCGGCAACGAGTTTTCATTGAATTTATAAGATTGTTTATCTGATCCTGCGGCTATCGCTCCCAATGGAATTTTAACAAATCTTTTAATTGTTGAGTTGTCGACACTCCGTCCAGGTTCTCTAGAACACGTCTCTGGAGCGTGTCCCATGCGTGCTCGATCGGATTGAGGTCTGGCGATTGTGCAGGCCACGGTAATACCCGGATGTTTTCCACTGCCAAGTACTATCTGGTCCTCCGAGTTGTGTGCGAACGCTCATTATGATGCATCCGCGTGAAATCCGAGCCAAAACTCAAATGTGGAAATGGTGAACATAAGGCCCGAGAACATCTTCAACGTCACTTTCAGCGTACAAATTGCAAAAACAAGCTCAGTTCGTCCGTTCTTAATAATACCCGGCCATGCCATCACTGTGAAGTTACTGTAAGGGTGCACTTTCTGGACGCATCTCAGCCGTTTCTGGGATGACAATACACTCTTACCCTTCTCGTATCAGGCCTAAATGCAAACCGGGACTCATCGCAAAATAAAATTGTCTTCCATTGCTCCTGGATCCATGTCAAGTGTTCCCTACATGATTAGTATCGACGGGCGCGGTTCCCATGGCGTATAGATGGGCAAAAACGTTGGGGAAAAAAAAAACGTTTTAATGAGGGATAAATCTTTTTAATCCACTATGTTTCCTGGCCGCGCGCCGCACAACGGTGCCCCGGTGCGCGGCGCCGCACACTGATTTATGTGAAGTCGATTAATATGTGTGTGGCGCATAATGATTAATGATGTACACTTTTCTGATTTTCCGATCACGTTTATCTTTATGAGGATGATAACGTTTATGATATTGGTTAAGATGATGACGACGACGATGATGACGATGATGATGATGAAGATGTCACTAATTATGTCGATGGTTATGATGATGACGATGATGATGATGGCGGTGATGATAATTATGTTTTTTTTATAGGTCCCTTTTTTTAACCAAATTTTTATGATTTTAGTTCTACGCTCGGTAGGTACATATTGAATAGTTTCACGTAGTTTGCCGGAATGCAATTATTGATCGCAGTTATTGAACACTAGCGGCCCGCCCCGGCTTCGCACGGGTACATTGCGGTTACATTATTCGAGTTTTAGTAAGGATCCCTAATTTTTTAAAAATATATTATAGCCTATGTCACCCGGGGATAGTGTAGCTTCCCAACAGTGAAAGAATTTTTCAAATCGATTCAGTAGTTTCGGAGCCTATTCATTACAATCAAACAAACAAAGTTTACCTCTTTATAATATTAGTATGATTATGATGAATATGTTCATCACCATTATCAGTTGATAATAGCCAGGTGCGGAAATAGGTATGTACTAGTGATGTAACGAATATTCGCATTCGCAAGAAACTATGCGAATGTTTGGCGAATGTTTTTGACAAACAAAAAGGAAATTATATATAATTGGATATGGAATGTTAATACAACTCGTAAGAATTATAATATACTTTTTCAACACACTTGTTGTTAATGTTGCTCTTATTACATCGCTTTTAGGTTAATAAAGCAGCTTATTACGAGGGTGACACTGAAAGTTCTTAAACATTTTAAAAACGGAACAAACGAGCAATTTATTCGTTTTATTATATATTTTCAAAATAGTGTCCACTTACATCAATACATCGTTGCATCCGATGGCACCACTGTGAAAAGCACTTTTCACACTCGTCCTTAGGGGTCTCTTCGACGGCATTTTGAAACTCGGCCACTGCTTCCTCGGTGTCTAAAAACGTTTTCGAGCCTCGAAGTTTTTCTTTTATTTTCGGAAATAAATAAAAATCGCAAGGTGCGAGGTCGGGGCTATAGGGCGGGTGACCCAGTAATTCCACGTCTGACGTCGCCAAGTTGTTGCGACGAGGCGTTGTCGTGGTGAAGGAGGATTCTACTGCGAGGTCGTTTCTCCCGAACTTCTTCCAAGACAAATGGCAAACAATTGTTAGTGTACCACTCTGCAGTAACTGTTTATGGATCCTCTAAAACAATTGTTGAGTAATGACCTGTCCTTCCGAAGCCACCATCTTTTTTCCCGCACTTCGACCTTTCTTCACTTTACTTGGCAACTCCTCAGAAAGAAACACCCAGACATCCGACTGTCTCTTAGTTTCAGAATCATAACAATAAATCTAGCTTTCGTCACCCGTAAGTATATCGAACACAGCATTTGAGACACCTCTGTTGAATCTTTGAACTATTTCACGTAACCAATCTACACGACGGAGTTTTTGGGCCTCTGTCAAATTATGAGGTATCCACCGGGCACAAAGCTTCTTGACCGCTAATTGTTCATGGAGGATTTTCGAGTAAAGTTACTAAGACGTTGGACGGACGGGCAGACGGACTTGGCGAAACTATAAGGGTTCCGAGTTTGATTATGAAACTCTAAAAGCATACGGTACGCCAGCTTGTTATATTTTATTTCATCCTGCAATTCTCTAGCTATATGTGTCTTAAGCAAATTAATGAATTGTGATTTTTTTGTCAATTAAGATTATAATATTTTATATAATGTTTTACGCGCAAGTGTTTTGTAACACGTCTTATGAAATGCGTGAGCGTTTTCATTGCACATCTTAAGTCCATCACAGCCCTCGCGTTAGTCTCGGGCTGCAATCCAGCCTTGTGTGTAATAAAAGTAGTTATCAACTAAGTTCACTCCATAACATCACTAGCGCAACCCCCCCCTGCTTTGCACGTGTGGACATTCAGAGTAAATTTCTAAGTAGTTCTGAAAAGAACCGCCTAACTTAACCTATTTTATAGATGTGCAAACCCCTCTCCCGTAGTTATTAAAGTTTTAGTAGGGATCCCTAATTTTTTTCTAGTAATAAATATATCTACTCAGAGATAATGTAGCATTCTAATGGTGAAATATTCTTTAAATCGTTCCAGTAGTTTTTGTGTTTACTCGTTACAAACATACAATATTTAATTACAAATATTTTCTCTTTATAATATTAGTGTAGATATAGATAACACTATTATTTTCGCCGTATATTAATATAAATTAAACTTGATTAATGCAATAATACTAAACTACCCTCAAATCAAAACAAATCTCCTCGAATTAACTTTATGTGATTAACTTCAAATTTTCCACCAGTATGGGCTCGGCTATGTTTGGTTTATACATGGCTGACACGAAATGTCAAACCTGTCTAACATATTGAAATTTATTTGAAAGTGAAAATTCGGATTCGGATTCGCGAATTTTGAAGACCAATATTCGCATTCGAATTCGCATTCGCGAATGTGAAAATCCAACATTCGTAATATCACTAGATATACGATTTAAAGCCAAACTAAACTTTCGCAAAAAAAATGCACACTTACTACATAAGTACCTAGGTTGTACCTGCTTAGTAACTACCTACATGACGGTGAAATTTGTTGCATTTTCTTTAGAAACCTACGTAGACTAGTATAAGTGAATACCTATCGTATTATGGTGTTTTAATAATATAACATACCTACCTACCTCCTGTTTTAATTTTGTTAAATATAAAAATTAACCCTTAGCCTCCATTCTGGTGGCGCTAAATAGGTAGGTACCCTGTCAAACTTAGCTTTAGTTTTTTTTATGCATAGGTCCTACAACATCTATGAAAAAACCAAAATTATCATTTGTGTGGTACCTAATAGGTTTATTAGGTACAAACCTACTAAACCTTTACTCTAACGAAATGCAGTCGATATTTTATAAACATTAAAATATAACACTTCACATAAATACCAATTAAACTTGAAGTAGGTTCCTAACTTCCGATCTACCTATTCAATCTCTTAGCTTCACGTGTATTCGTGTCAGAGCGACTTTTATTCGGTGTAGGTATAAAACTGATGGCGCGAACTGTGTCTGCTAATACCGCCGAAACTGAAATTAACCGGTTAATTTCGCTCACCCGAACCGCAATATGTAATAAACCGGTATCTCACATTAACCGGTTAATAACCGGTAACCGAAACCTAAACCGAAATCCATTCCGGTCCGGGGTCAATGTACGAAACCGGTTTGGAAAATTAACCGGGTTCCGAGCCCTGGATGAGAATTATACATTAGAGAGCCTTTATAATAATAATTAAGTGGTTTTGACGTCCCACTATTGGGCACGGGCCTCCCCTCACTACAACATATATACAGGTGCATTTTGCATGTGCACGTGGCTTGCACGGCCAATTCTGAAAATATGAGGAATAGTGAAAAATACTCAAAGGAGTCTCGGCAGATTTTGAAGAAAACAAACTGTACAATTGAATTTTTAAATAAAATTTTATCTAAACTAGGAGTCGATCCGTTGATTTTGGAAATAAAACACACTGTGTTAAGCTGTCTATCCCGGCTATCACATTGAAGCCATATGAGGCTTCCCGTATCCCAGTTGCTAGCCACCAATTCAAACGAGCGTGAACCAATCAACAGGATTGTTTTATTTATCTATTAGTTAACCTTTGCCTCGAATGCCAATGAAATTAGGAGACTTGGCGTTCTGTTCATTCGCGGCGCTCGTATGAATTAGTATCTCGTCTGGGAGCGACCTTGAGTCTCGTACTCTTTTGAGGTATCTCTTTTGACGACGGCTTGGCGCAGTGGTTCGAGCGTAGGCCGCTCGGCTCACTGCACATGGTGGTTGCGGGTTCGATTCCAGTCAGGGTGAATTTCGGAAATGGCCTTTTCGTAATTTGCCCCCGGGATCGCCCCCAGTCCATTGTACGGTATCCATAGTAATAGCGTTGCTTAGTTTGGGACCATACAGTTGGCGTGTTCGTCTGGCGATATTTATTATTATTAATTTGTACTGTATATGACATTAGAATGTCATTTCCATGATCTCTCTCAGACTTGGGATGGATGTTTGTACTGGAGGGGATGATGTAACTTGTTGGTGGGTGCAGCGTGCGCGCTGATCTTCATGATCGCGGTGGTGCTGCTGGTGTCGGCCATCTGCAAGATGCACATGAAGCGCGCGGCGCTGCGCAGCTATGCGCACGCCGAGCGAGCCACGCGCCGCCACTACTCCGCGCAGTACGCGCAGGCGCAGCGCTTCCCGCCCTGCTACGAGGCCTCGCGCCTGCTGGAGCAGGCCCGCGCGCTGGAGCCGCCGCCGCTGGACCCGGACCCGCAGTCCGCGCCGCCACAGGTACCTACCCGCCGCCACTACTCCGCGCAGTACGCGTCGCGACGCCACTATAAAAGCGTCGCGACGCCACTATAAAAGCGTCGCGACGCCACTATAAAAGCGTCGCGACGCCACTATAAAAGCGTCGTGACGCCACTATAAAAGCGTTGCGACGCCACTATAAAAGCGTTGCGACGTCACTATACCTTCCCTCTGCCACCCCCGCAGTGCAGCCCGGCGTGCAGCGAGCCGGCCGGCGAGGCGGCGCCGCCCCCGGAGCGGGGGGGGCTCGCCAGACTCTCCTCCATATTCTCGTCGAGATACCGACAGGTGAGAACATTATTATTTATTTTTTGTAGTAAATCAAATATCCTCTCAATTTTAAAAGTTTTCTTCGACTTAAAGAAAAATAATTGGAATGCATATAAAGTGCTTAATATTTTTTATTGGCAAGCTTTATAACGATTGGTTCGAACAAAAATTTATATGTTCGCATATAACAAAAATTAGTTTCGAGATATTTTTAGTTTTTGCTTCTCAAATGAGTGCCTGTTGCCGTCTCAAAGGTACCAACACAGTGCGACGTGGAGCTGACGAGCGTGCGGCCCGCGTCGCTGAGCAGCTCGCCCGCGCGCCGCCTGCCTGCGGACGGCAGCCCCGCCGACAGCTACCGGAGCCCCGCCTACTGCGACCTCGACTCCGAGTTCTTCTTCACTGACCCCGACACCGGCGACTTCGCGAGGGACCTCAACATCATGGCGACCCCGCTGGACCAGCTGGACCGGCAGCGGCTGACCCTGCAGCTAGGTAGGTTCCAGCTCTCCATCCCCAGGTTCGGGCGCCGCGCAGACTCCGACCGCCGCCCCGACACGCCCAACGTCGCCGAGATCAACATCGACGACTTGGACTTCGTTCGGATGACTTCGAACGACACTTACACCCTGAACGGTCGGACAATACGCTTGCTGGGCGCGAATTTTGAGAATTACCCCGTGCTCCCTGATGGCACACGACCCCCGCCTTACAACGAGGCTATGAGATACAAGTTCTTCGGCCCTCCTCCCGAGTACTTGAGCCGTGAGGTTTTAAACTCGCGAGCCGACGAGGAGGCCAGGACTAACATTGAAATGCCGCCGTGTTACGACGATCTGCGCAACGATAACGGTCGAAATAACGGTACTGTAACTACTGAAAACGGTAATAACGAAACGAGTAGTACCGTCACTGCAAATAACGATAGTAACGTGACGAGTAACGATAATACTCGAAACGGCAGCTCGAATAACGGTAACCCGGTTATTACAGTAACAAATACCGATATCAATTTGAATAATACCAGTATGAGCGCGATCATTGACAACTTGCCGGCTATTGACAGCGACGTGAACGCCAACGAAACGTTTTTGGTAACGAATAACGATATACCAGTTAATAACTGAGTGGTATTTGTAACGCTGAAGCGTAGATCCCTCTTGTGTGGAGGGGAGGCCTCTTTAATGAGAGTAGTTATTAATGTTACTGTGCCTTAGATTGAACAAATTAATTTAACGTCAGGTACGATTGCGAACTAACAGCGGAGACGGTGATGTATGTTTTTAACCAATTTTAATTTACAATTTAATGTAATATGTATGTTTGAAATGATTTATTTATAGGTAAAAGACTATTATTATATTGATAATACTGGGGACGCGAGTTATTGTAACTGAAACCCGTAAAACCCGCAATTTCGATAATTGATATAGTTTTTCCAAAAACCGGTATTAACCGTTATTTTAAATCGGGTCAACTGATCGTGGCATCTATTTGATACGCTGTACTGATTTTATAATCGTTTTTATTTTAATCGTGATTGATATCGTCTCGCTGTCGTATCGCAATCGTATCGTAAACGCACCAATTATGTACTATTCAACACTATCTTATAGACGATGTTCTTGCTATTGTTTATATCTCGAGACTGTTCAGCTGAACGCAATTTCCGAATGTTTGAGTTGAAACAATAGCCTGGTAAGGAGGGTCGTGCGTCTCATGACCGCGGGGTTCCGGGTTCGTTTCCGATCGTGTCTTATCATCGAGACGTGAGCCCACTGATCTACTAGTCACCTTACATTATCAATGAAATATTCGATGAAATTCTAGTTGCAGCCCGCTCTTGCTGAATTCCCGCCGATACACGTATCAGAAATTGTCTTTCATAATTTGCGCTGGTCTGGATGTCCATTGTACGGTACCCATAGTGCAGGCGTTGCTTAGTTTGGGACAAGATAGTTGGTGTGTTGGTCTGGCGATATTTATTTATTGTGCGTTCAACTGTACAGTCTCAGGATATTCGTTCGAGTCGTGACACAAACCTCCATTGCGCAGTCAATGATCTCGTTTCCAACAATGATTATCACTTGACGTAGCTACTGTTGATTACTGTTGATCCTCGCATGGAGAGGTACCCAGCCTCCCCACTGTTCCATCGGGACCACTATCTCGGCGAAATCTGGGTGCATTGCAGTACTCAGCCTACCCTTGCGGCAAGCTCAGGCGTGATGGTGGCGTGTGTCGCGACTCACGGCGATGTCTGTTGTTTCTCTAAGCTTAATGTTGCCATTAATAAAGTAATATTTTTTAAATCTACAAATGTTAGTGATACTCAATGTGTAAATAATTTATACTTATTTTTAGTTGCCTTTCCGGTGGGCATGCGGTTATTTTGTCGCGCGATTCAAGTTCGCAATCTCGCGTTGCGTTTACCATGCGTTTATCGATCTTATGCGACTTAACATTTCCAACCGTCGATACCCTAGTGGTTAGAGAGGCCGCCCTCGGATCCGAGAGGTTCCGTGTTCGAATCCATCCTGGCCATTAAGCTATTAACGAGTTGAGTGCGCTCCTAGCACAAGTATTCAGCTTAGCTGGAGCGGCTAACGGGACTACTAGGAATGTGATAACTATACAACTCTGAGAAAAAACAGTCGCGCGACAAAAATACCCCACGCAGCCGTCTTACAAAACATCTGCCTTATACTTCGTTAATAAGATATAAATGGGCATTTCAAGTTGTTAAATAGTTTCTAGAACGCTTACTGTTGATAATTGCGACTATTTTGTCGTGAAGTGTGCGCGCACAATTTTTTTTACTCGTCATAAAAAACCGATTTATAACAAAAAAATTGGGCTCGGTTACCGGTAAATATAGGATACCGGTTTTGTGTCTATAACCAGTAAGTTAACCGGTTCTAATTAAAATGTAAGTCACTGGTGAATGCGAAGGTCGAGACTGAGATCCCGATAGCTGGCATGCACCAATGGGTTATCTCACTAGAAATAATTTTGATCATAGATATGACATAAGGGTTATATTTATACCAACAAAAACGTTAATTAACGACATTTACCGGTATTTTTAAACGGTTAATAGCCTTGCACGCACACTCGCGACGAGTAGTTAAATAAAGCTTTATATTTCACATATCCTTATGAGCCACTATATTATGAAAATTTGTTACTTCGACTCTTGCCTGTCGTACTTAAAAATAACGGAATAAATAAAATAGATATGATTTCATAGTACTACACATAGACTACTTCATAGTCTCACCGCACCGGACGGTTGCGGGTCCGATAACCTTGCGGGACAAATTCCGAAAATGATATTTTTGTGATTTGCCCCGGTCTGGGTGCCGCTGGGATCGTCCACAGTTGCAATTGGTAGCACTTGGTCATTTATTAGGTTACACATGCGTGGGCGGGAGTCGCAAGCGCTTGCCTGTCACTGTATTATACTATTATACATACTTAAGTTTATGTTTAGTACTTAAGTGTAAGATGAGAACGTCGTTCGTAACAGCTGCTGTCCGTGGAGACGGATTTACATTACAATATTGTTAAGATCCGTTATCGGGTAGCAGCAATAGCCGCGTCCTGACTGACCGCGCGGCCTCTAAAGGCATCCCGTACACATCTCGTTCGAGGATAATTCTCGTGATATCATTGTCCTCGCCGTTGTCCCTGCCGCGCGCAACCGTTTTTATTTAAACCGTTTTAACAGTAACGGTTTCCTTTCATATGCCCACCCTAAAACAGTGACTTCGATTTTTTTATAACAATGTTATATTTGTTGTTGCGTTGGTCGCTGGTAGTGTTGCCTAACTATATATAGTTGATGTATCGATAGTTGACCTCGAAAAATAGTTACAATATCGATCGCCCTATCGATACTATTGAAATTTGACAATACTATCGATAGTATCTATACCCAATAGTATCAATACTATCGATAGTATTGCACTTTATCAATAGTATTGCTCAATTTCTTGGATAGATACTATCGATAGTATTGTAAAATTTCAATAGTATCGATACGGCTATCGATATTGTGACTATTTTTCGAGGTCAACTATCGATAGTTAGGCGACACTAGTCGTTGGTCGCGCAGTCAGCGCGCGGCTGCCGAGCGGCGTGGTTGTGTGGGTGATGCATGTATCTACCTCTGTAGTCTGTAGTTAGAACACACGTCCGACCAAAACGATGCTTTACGAAAATACTTTGTTGGTGTCGTGTTCGTTTGTGTGTCATGTGATGTGGTGGGTTACGGTCTGGTTTGCCAGTGTTGCCAAGTTTGCGACTTTGAAGACATTTTGGACATCAATTGTACCATTTCTTTATGTTGTAATTTAGTATTATGTACTGTTTTTTGTCTCTGACCACATCACACGAGACACAAATGAATGCATCACACGAACATTATGTACCGAGTGTGTAATGTAAGTAATGTCACATGGTAGCTTGTAACGGCACAGATCTTAACGTCGTCGTGCCGTGGAGGCCTGACACTTAAATATTAGTTAAATTGTAAATAATACTTTAATATGTACACTAGGATTGATTGAACGAAGTTCTGGATTATTTATGAGTGTTCCCCCGCGACGCCGCGGATAATAATATATGTTACTCTAGAGGATACCTATCCTTTGTACCAAATTTCATTGATTTATGTTCAGCCCTTGCGTGATCTTCACTCAGTTAAACACACTTTAGTATTTGTAATATTATATAGGATGACCTGCTGGTGATTTAAGATATTCATTGCGACTAATATGGTTTAATTATAGTTTTAATAACTAATTTCATTTAAATTAAAAATCATTTAATGAGTAACTTTTTTGCAATAAGTCCAACACGTTGTATTTTTCGGGTCTTTTTGACAAAGTCACTCATTTGAAAATATATCAGACACATCTAGATTTCGCGGATCTTACCAGGGCCGGACTTGAAGAGCATCATGGCTCCCATATCTCACCTTGCAAGGAATACGTCAAGTTACCAGTAGGTAACCCCGGGATAATAGGAGATATGGGAAAGTTGTTATTAAGTAAGGAAGCCTAATAATAATGTAATGTCGGGACTTCGTTCAATTGGAATGTTTAATAAGTGGTTAGTAGTTATTTAGATCTGCATCTATTTTTCCATCTGGTAGCTATTTTATTATCGAGTATTTTTTAATTAAAATCATTTGACAAAGGGTTTAAGTAAATGTAATAGTTTTAAGAACATCACTTGTGATCAAACAAAATTCGACTTTAAAATTAATGAAATGGTAGCTAGAATCGCTTGGCGTGTTGATACTCCTTTTTTTATTATATTTATTTTACTGAAAACTTTCAGCAAAACGCCAGTTATTATTTTGTATTAAATAATTTATCAACAGCTATCCTTAGATAGAATGATTTTAATTCATAAATACTTGTGAAAGTATCTATTTTGCGAACACAACACGTAAATATTTAAATTAGATACGTAATAACACTTTAATACAATAATTAATTACATATCAATATAATATTTTATTACAAAAACTTTTAAACTGTTTTGTGTAATGACGCCAAGTCTATTGTCAAATCACGACCAAACTGAATTTGACATTTGGTCATAAAAAGTAATTTGACACAAATTTAAAAATATTTCCGTCTCGCTCACACGTTATGACCATGATAAGGACGGCAACACAGTTGACGACAGAATTCGTAACAGTACCAAAATGCGTAACTTATATATTTCCAATGGTTAAAATGTGTACAAAATATATTTAGAAAGCTTTGGAATGATTGATCCTGCCTAGTCCTTATCGAACAAAAATTGTGTGATTTTATAAATATCGCGAGTTGTTGAGCGCACGTCATCTGTTAGTATTATTAGACAGGGTCACTTTGAAATCTTGGGCAATATTTTAAACTATGCCTCAACATAATATCATTCAGATTAGAACGCAACATCGAATCGGTTTGAACAAGTTATTATTTTAATTGTTGTTGCTCATTTGTTTACCCGAGCGATCATTCGTGTTACATCTTATTTTCAAGTTAATGTATAATTATGATTTTTTTATCCATTGTAATCTGAATCATAATTATATAAAGTCTAATTTAATTAATAGATTGCCAGGGATTTTGGAATGACCCTGTATAATAAAGTTGTTTAAACATTGTATTTTCAGTTGTTACAAAGTACTTCAGTCAAAATGGCTCCATGTTATTAATTCTCGCGATATTTTATTATCCAATGTTGTGTTGTGACCCAAACCGCCATTATATTGTTTTTAATTGAGATATGTGGACCGCAGTCGACGCAGTACAAACAGTACAGCCTTCTGATGCCTTACCAGTGTAGAGTAAGCCAATAAATGATGTTTAAGATATATATTTAGTTTTATTTACCGCAATTCATACTAATACCGTAATTTATACTAGTGCCGTTGTCTCTGCTACTGAGATAAATGCTAGTGCTAGATGCACCCTTGCAAGTGTTTTTCTTAAAACATGCTCAACTTCACATAAGTGCTAGGGTAGGTAGCGGAATAATAAAGGAGTTATATCAATGTATTATTCGTAAGGAACAATTACTGTATTTAGTGACATCTATTGGGCAGTAGATGAAACTATACGAACTGCTTCTATTTCTTGGTAATGACTACCCACAACCACCTAAAATGTTATGAGATGCTAGTACTTGATTTATTACGATTGTAAATTTTTTAATACATGTTTATCCAATGCCAAAAGTAAGAAAAAATTAATTTAGGTTAAATACAATCCACGGCCTTTGTAGGTTACAAATACGTGAATAAAACAAAACGAATACACAAAAATATTTTAATTAAATGGTTTCCATATCTACACACTGTCACGGCTACATGAGACTCTTTACATATCAGATACATGGCACTACGATGCGATTCAACATCTTCAGTCTAAACATGCATCAGTTTGTGAGGTTCACTAAAATATTGCTGTAGCTACATTATGACCGCACGAAATTCATCAATATAACTTTGATAGATTTACAGTGGTCTAGGGGAACGGAGACCACCAATTATTAACTACAGATATCATAGCTGCCAGCTGGTTTTGCATTACATCGTTTAGTTATGTTCCTATCTACATTTGACGTCTACTGGGTCATGAATGATATAATATAAATAATCCAAATGAAATATTTGGTATAAATTAACAATAGTAGGCGCTACTGTGATTACGTCACAAGCGCGTTTGTCTAAAAGATGTAAATTAAATGCATATATTTAATGTCAATTGCGATTCATTCGCCGCTAGGGGCGCTATACGAGGGACCCGTACTAACATCGCATAATGCTAAACTAAGGACACTGCCGCTTAAATTCCAACCGTCACATTTAGACTGAAAACATTTGTTAAATTAAGTAAATTTAACATTACCCACCCTGATTCAATACATATTATTCGGACATTATTAACAATATTTTAAAAGGACTAAAACCTGCAGATCTCATTCTTAAAATAACTTATTTTGTTCATAATCACAATACTGGCTTTAAAGTGTTTAAAACTACCAAAAAATAGCTGCCAACGTTTCATCAGTGCAAAATGCAAATTGAACGTATCTGTATTTTTAACTCTAAATCAACAAACAAAATATTTCAGCTACACGTCGATAGGTAGCAATAAAAAATATAAAAATATATAATTCTACTAGAATTTTGTGACTTTAATTCGGTGATGACAAATTATATACTTTTAATGGCTAATCTATATTGTGTTGTGTATTTTCAGAACTACACTAGTACCATCTACATTTTGATGACGAATTATAACGGGGTGGCCACAAAAATAGAGGTTATTCTCACTAGATGGCGCTGAGCCAGGCAGCACTTCAGTCCTAAAATCTTAATTCTATACCGCAGCTTAGGGTTAAGAAATAAGTTTTTACGTATTTCAACTTTCGTACACATTTAAGCGATGGAACCCAAGCCTGCATATCTTATTTGTTTTTAATTGTATAGTTTTAATAACAATACTGATCATTATCGACATTTAGGCGACGCTAATACAAGGCCACAACTATCATCTTAGTCATTTATACGATAATTTTGTATCGTTCGTTCAGTAATCGATACGACGGCAAATAAGATGGAATTTAAAGTAGGATTCGACACTATAAATGTTACGATATATCGATTATCGTTGCTAAGAGTTGCACCTCTGCCTGTGCTTAATCGTGTCTGTGTATATTACGTCTGTGTTTATAATTACTTATTATAGTATACAGTCTAGGCGGGCGGCGGGTCGTCGTCGTCCTGGTGCAGCGCCAGCATGGTGGGCAGCTTGTAGTGCTGCATGTGGTACGGCGGCTCCGGGCTGCCGCACGCCCGGCTCGGCTGCCGTTACCATTACAAAATATTTTATGGAAAGATTTCACTGCTTTATGGCCTAAATCCCCCTCGCATCGAGGCGAGGCCCATGTCCATGAGGCATTAAAAGGGCTTATATTTTTTTGTTTACTCATAACATCTGTGGCTGGCACACCGGCAAGGTAGCTGTGACAAGATTATATATAAGAAATGTATTAAACAGAATAATATTTTTTTTTCGAAAATTTCATCCCCAAATTCAAGAGCAGTTTAGTTAGATTATATAATCAGAAACAATACATTAGGAATTCATTGTAAAACTTATGGTTACTCACCTGAGTAATCCGACCTCTTCGGCGCTTTGGTAATATACCTTTTCTCGCCATGAAAAATCTGTAAAGAAAATACATTTGTATTCTAAATAAGTTAAAGTGAAAAGTTTTTCACTTTAACTTATTTAGAATTATACTTTACAACCCCTGATGCTGTTCCTAATATGTGGTCTCCCAAATACGATACCATACCAAAATAAATTAATCCAAAATTTCGTCAGCCTCGTCAGTGTAAACCAACAGTTGTACGTAACTAAGTTTTGGTTTGTAGCAGTTCGCTTTAACTCCGATAGACCGATTTCAGCGCAGTTAATTCGGGTTAGCCGTTCTTAACGTAGACATTGTTTTTACGGTTCCGTAAGTCAAATGGCATTTGAGTAGGCTTTTAAATATTCGGCTGTGAGTAAGTGCGGAGGACACTGCAGCTCACCGTATGGTAGATATAGGTATGTTGAACTGTTCGGAGACGGTCTGGAAGGTGAGCCCGCGGCTCACGCAGTCCGCCGCCTGCCGCAACACGACTTCGCTGCGGCGGATCCGCTTGTTGATGTTGTACTCATTGGGCTGGCTTGATTGACACACCGTCTGTAATTAGAAGCATCATAGCTGACCGTTATAAAATATCCATACAATTAATATTATTTTATCACTATAAAAAGATAATAATACGCAATAATCTATGGAGGCTGTAATAAAAAATATAGTGCCTAGAACTCGCCAACAGATGGCGCTTAAAACTGACTCTGCTACTCACTAACAGATGGCGTGACCAGTCTAGAACTGACTGCTACTCGTTAACAGATGGCGCGACGCGTTTAAGAAACTAATTCCTTTACCCACTAACAGATGACGCTACGAAAACGGACTCTGCTGCTCAACAACAGATGGCGTAACCTGTTAATAAAATACTTCTACTCACCAACAGATGGCGGTAAGAAACCGCTTTAGCTACTCTCCAATAGATGGCGCAACGGCTTTAATTCCGCTTTTTATCAACAGATGGCACGAATTACGCTCAAATTAATTCTGCTACTCGCTAGCAGATGCCGCAAACCCGGGATGTTACTATGTGAGTTATTGTATTGTGATGGGACTACTCTAATGGTCCTAAGGATGGGACACAATTAAATTAGCTCGGCTACCAATCTTCACGCTTACCTGCTGCGGCCTGTCACCCACGTGGATGACGTTGACTGCGGCGGAGGAGCCGGGTCCTATCGTCATGATCTTCGGCCGCGTGTCCGGGTACTGCGCCTGGAGTTGTACTGCCTGAGAAATAAAACTAAAACTTTGATTTGTGACCTGTGTTATGTGAAATGATGTAATATGATGTAGTCACTCATTCATTGGACGCATTGTAGGTACGTAGTTTCGGGTACTATCCAAACTTACATACCAACTGTATGCTCCCAAACTAAGTAACTCTAGTAGTATAGGTGTACCGTATGGCCTGGGGATGGTTTCAATGAGTGGCACCCAGACGAGGGCAAATTACGTAAAGATTATTCCCAAAACTTGCCCCAACGGGTATCGAACCCACAACCGCTCTACCCGAGCGAACTATTGGCAAACCTAGACCTGCACCTCGCAGACATCGTGTAGTAGGAGACCTAAGTACTCACAGTGTTAACCTGGTGTATGATGAAGGCGGGCGGCTCGTCGCGCAGGTCGTACGTGTGGTCGGCGGGCGGGCGCGCGGCGGGGGCGGGCGCGGGGGCGGCGGCGGGGGCGGGGGCGGGGGCGGGCGGCGCCGGCTCCGCGTCCGAGCCGCTGTCGTAATGGCACTGCACGTTCGCGATCGCGAAATCTGTTCACCACACGGGATCACAGATCAACCGGCTCGTATCAATAAATCGAACTCAAGTCTGAGAACGATCTTGAGTACGCTTTTGTCATTATTTACTGGTATGGAGACGTAACAAAGTAAATAAATACAATACCTTATCAGCGCGTTTCGAAAGCGTAAAGCAATATCTACCTTTCGAGTAGACTACTGACACTAGTACAAAGACCCATTACTAGATGTCACTAAAATCAATTATACAATATGTATGTTTTCGTAATAATTGAATAAAACATTACCATACACGACAAAAAATCATTATTTATTATTATTTTATACATTCAATCACCCGTAGTACTTAAATATATATTGATAGTCGCTTAACTAAGTTGATAAATAAGAATAATTATTATAAAACTCTACGAATAAATAGAAATTCGTAGCAAGCATTACTTCACTTGTCCAGTCCATTCTACATGCTCCCACTCTGAGAAATAAAAACATTGACCCATTTATTCATAGAGTTACCTAAACCATATAAATAATTATTCAACTCATTAATTATTACACTTACCTGCTTATAATAATTATTATTATATTATTAAGTACATAATGTATTCTCCTTACGGTACATAAGTAATTATTTTTGGCCTAAAATTGATTAGAATACAATACACATTTGGGAGTTTTTTGACAAAAATAAAAATATGAGCCGCGAAAACCCAAGGAAAGTTCACTTAATTATTATTTATACGATTATTATAATGAATAATCACTATTCGTTGCCATATGAAAAAATATAACAATTTATTATTATTAGAAATAATTAACAAACAAAGAAAGAATTAAAATAAAATATTTATATGTAATAATAATTAAAATAATATTTTGGATTGGATTAACACTACTTTGGCCATTTAGGAACTAAAATATAGTATTAAATTAAATTATAATAATTGCTCACAAAACGGCTAGATTGGGAACACAACTAAAAAATAAAAATTGTCCATGCTTGGGCAACATCAACTGTTTGGGGCCAAACTACGCAACCGAGACACTTGTTTTGTTTTATACAAACAGACTGGGGGCGACCCCAGTGGCACCCAAACCAGGTTATACTATTTTAAGTACTTTTTAAAGGAAGTACCTACACGTCTAATTTAGCAAATATTTCCTATAAATTAGACTAATTACATTCCATCACGTTATTACTCTTTGGCTCTTAAGAATTAGGATTCCCTGTAGACACAAATAATGACGACATTCATTCAAACATACATACAAAAGCGATAATATATTTATTGCCTATTATAAAATCACTAAACATTTTTGTAGGTATTGTAGTTGGCTTTTTTTTTGGGGTAGTATCAACATTTCTAGTAGTGTGTGTAACTTGAGAGGTGGAACTATTTTTCAGTACGGAATTGGTACAAAAATATGTTTGGCAGTTCTTTTTAAGTGTCCTATCTATAGTGACCACGATAAGAGTGTCCGTAATATAAGTTCTATGGGTTGCTTTTTGTAAAAAATGAAAAAACTAACGCCCATAGACATAATAATGTAATATATGCGTGTGGGCCTCCAATAAAAAATATGTTTTTGACCTCGGCCCTAGACTAGTGTCTATGGGACCTCCTCATTCATCTGTAAGTTGGTAACTCTGAACAAATTTTGACAGATTACAAAAGTAGAGATGCGACAAGTATTCATGGGTAATCGATAAATTCTAAAAAATATTCGTAATTATTATTAACTTATTATTATTTATGGAAATAATAAGCTTGTTATAAATATATGAAGTACTACCCTCAAAAAAAATTACTTAAAAAAGTTTGGCAAGATTACGTCAAGACTTACAAACCATCTTCAAACTTCACAGACCGCGCCTCCACCATCAGATCCAACGGATCTATCATCTGGTTCCTCGCCCCGCGGCGTCCCTTAGAAAACTGACTTTTAATATCATACTTCTCCATCCAATTCCTCAGCGTCTTCCTCGGAACTCCGTACTTGTTGGACGCGGCGTAGACGCTATAACCCTTCTTCACAGCGATCAGGGCATCCCTTAAATGTTGCGACGAATATTGCTTATACGACTTCTCTTGGAAAACGTCTGTTTCGATATTCACAATGGCATTCGGCCGCCGTCCGACCAGGCGTGGTCTCGCGTGTATATTCAAAGGTATTCCGTGGTCCATATCGATAAAATGTCGCGTCACTATCTCCGTAGACGTCCGTACACCTGCAACAAGCGAGGGAAAGAAATCGCCCTTATTATTAGTGTATTAAGGTGCCCTTAAGGGCTTCTACGAGGTCGGATCGACTGCTCGAGGAAAAGAGCTATAAGTCGTTGTCGTGCTCTTTTTTCTTATAGCTCCGTCTCTTTCGGTTGATCCGACCGTGTAGAAGGGAGAGTGACGGAGACAGGTGGGCGATTCTTTTCCTGGCTTCCTACAGGCAGTGTACATAGGAAAAATGTTAATAACATTCAGAATTTTGCGACTGCATTTTAGGAAAACGTATTTTCAGTAATGTTGAAACTGATATCAGTCACATTTTTCATATGTACATGAAGGTAGTTCACTCCATTATCTATATTGTTTTGTTTCTTAGCGAGATTTCTCACGGTCAATAAACGTTATTAATAGTAATTTTGTATATATTAATTTTAAAAGTGGATAATATTTCATAGATGTTTCGCTTGTGGGACGTTTTCAGGCAGTGATTTTGTTACAGTCATCGAAAAACTGCCAAAAGCATGACATTTTCGCAATGACAGCGCTACAGTTATAACAAATAAGTTTCGGCGCTGTGGGCAGGCAGGAATGTGGAGTGAACTATCTTTGTAAGGGACAAATGCATGCGTGTTGTAAAAAGCTAGGAAAAGCCGCTTAGAATGATTTTTGTGTTATGCGTCAAAAGGAGTTCAAATGCAAAATTTCTGGTACGAAAATGTACCAAAAATACCATAATCTTCAGTCGAAAGTTGACATCACTATTCCGGTGGGACTTATCAAAATACTGAATTGACGTTCTTTGCATCAAAAAAAAAGATGCAGCTATCCGAATTTCATATTTCATAGGGGCTTTCACTGTTCGCGGATTTCAAACTAGTTTAAAAAGCAAACAGTTTTGTCACATACCATAAAAACAACTTTATCGATTTTTTATACTATGGTACATCTCTATTTTGTCATCTATAATGTTGCTATATAAGTAAATAAAATTACCCCGTGATTGGCATAAATAATAAAATGACAAAATTTTACCGGTAAAATAATATTAATAATAATTATTAATAATAATAATTTTAGCCCTTTTGACGTCCCACTCCTGGGCACGGGCCTCCCCTCAACACGAGGGGGATTCAGGCCATAATCCACCACGCTGGCCCAGTGCGGGTTGGCGGATTTCACATGTCTTTCGAAAATTGGTTAAATCTTCTAAGACATGCAGGTTTCCTCACGATGTTTTCCTTCACCGTAAGCAAGTGATAATCATATAGAAATTATGATTCGCACATAGATTTCGAAAAATCCAGAATTTGAGCCGGGGTTTGAACCCGAGACCTGGTAGCCCGCAAGACGCGTGCTTAACCAATAGGCTATCATTGCTATATAAATAATATATAATATATATAAATAATATTAATAATAAATATATTTAATATCATCCATGGCTATGTCCATGGCTGACAGATATGTCCTTACAATAATACGATACCATAAAACACCTCTTGGATTACGATATATGTACTACCAAGATGGTAAGTAGCAAACAAGGTGAAGATGTTCCAATAGTTATTTTTATAGTACAATTTAGCACGAGACTGACGCTACCGGGGATATTGTAAATAAAAACAAAAGTATCCGTGACACATCTCGGGTTTAATGAAACATAAATAATTACAAATTGTATGAAATATATTAAGTACAACCAGAAATCAAAATGTTCTTACCGCGAAACGAGATATAACGCACAAATAACTCAACGTAATACTGCTTAAACGATATAGTACGGGACGATATATTTTCATATTTAATAACCTTGATTTTATACAAAACCCCGTGTACCCTTCGCATGAATGCCCTATGCCTCATATTTAACGGTTGCTTTATTTTGACGCGCGATACAAATGGCCTTTTAAACAGCAAAATAGAACTGCCAGTTGAATGTTGAATCGTAACTCAAATGTTATTTAAGTGTTAAACTCCACTTAGTTATTTGAGTGTCAAAATTAAGCAGCTCTCAAATTGCAGTTGCATTCATATACTCGGAGTAGCGTTTCAGTAGTGGGTTGATGACTATCAGTCAATTCTGAGTACCTATGCACCATTGAATATAGCTGCATATTTGCCCAGCAGAGGTAAGGTAAAACGATCTAGTCTCTCGTCTATACATTAGGAGAGAGACAGGGACTCGATGCGACATAATCCGTGACAAATGTCTGGTGTTGGCACGCCAACTAGCCCTGTTGGGCTCGCCATCTATAACGTATGTAAGTTCTCTAGACTTTGGCTGTGGCCTTACAAAAATGCCGTGTATAAAATAAAGAATATAAAATGTCATATACCGTCCCGCGCTTAGCTTTCGTAATAATACAATGTATATATCTACAATAATAGACACTTATATACTATAATGTTATGTATATTATATACTAAGTAGGCACTTCTTGGGTTTTGTTGCGTTTTATATGTTTTTAAATATATTATCATAATATTTTTTTTCCTTTGGTGATTGGTGTGATTTTAAAACCGCCTTGCCGAGAGTTAACCACTGGGTTAATGACGCTAAAATATTCAGCTGTAAGTGTGTGTACCATGAAATATATCAAAAACATATAAGAACAGGTCGCGTAAGAGCGTGATAACTAAATCCACGATGCTGACAGAACATTGGTTAGTATAGGAACATAAGTAATATCTAGGCCTTACATTGCATACTGACAACAGCCATAGTATTGGTCGAACTGACGCGAACAAGCCACCTGTTCGAGCCAGCCTGTGTCAGCCATTCGCTTAGTTATAAACTTCAGAAAAAAGATTTAACTAGTTAGTAGGTGTGACACACAGGCTGTTCACAATACATTATGTGTGATAAAGCGATTTTGTCTCATTCTCTCCTATTAAAAAAGGAAGAGAAAGAGCAACTTGGTGTGATATAGTCCGTGGCAAAGTCTTGTCTCGGCCCGGAGCATTCAAATGTATTATTTAGTACGATGGAGAGTCAAGAACTCTGTTCAATCGTATGGCTCAAGTCATCATTGCAAATTTTATTCCTTTCGTTATTGTAAGTTTCACAACACAGTGAAACAATGCCGAAAGTCTGACCTGAGGCGACTCAATGGAAAAACAATGAATATACATTGAAATCCATCAGAAAATCTGAAGAATGTTTGAATATTCGTTGTTACCGGTAGTTCGGCTCCTATTTACCGCCGACATAGGTCGACGGGTGGTGACAGGTCAAAATCCCATTTTCTTCTATCAATAAAAGAAGACAGAGCAGCCCGCGTTGGCTGGCTGGCACGCACGAACGATCGGCGCGGTGAATTGGTCAATCAGTCCCGTCAATCCTTTAAGTCGGATAACAAAAGTGAATGAAGAAATTGATCTGTCAACATACGGCTCCCAATTGAGGACGTTAAACTAGCCGTGGCGGGTAGCGTCGCTTAGCGTCGTACTAGCATTCATTATAATTTCTCCAACCACTTTACATTTAAAATCGAAAACAAAAATGTCAACAGATTCGATGCCCGAACAACAAGTTCATTAAGTACATTAATTAATTAATTATTCCATAGAATACAATATAATTACATGTATATCAATATACAATATAAATAAATTAATACAATTCTTTAAAATCTTTACTTTTTTAAGCCATATTAACGTTTAAAATGAATGCAGTAGTGGTTACCTTTAGAATATTTATAAGCCTTTTTCTCGTTCATCGGATTTTTAATAACGACGACTTGGTATTGGTTTGATCCACAGATATAGATTTATATAGATAACGCAAGTATCACGATTTGTATTGAAACCAAGCGTGCCGAATTTTTAACACCTACTATGCCATCATTAGTGACGGGAAATCCAAACCGATTCAAAGACACCGATGCCGCCGATGGCCCTCCGTCCGCTACGATTATCTCGAGTGATTATCTCGCTCATACTCATATTTTTTATGTGTGTAGTCCCGCGGACTGTAAGTTAGCGGCGACCAACCTTGACGCTTGGTCGGGGTTTCGTACACGAGAAGTACATGCATTTGCGTTATCTATGTAAATCTATATCTGTGGTTTGATCATAAGCCGCTGGGCTCACTGCATCGAGTGGCTTGTCTATCCGCAGGAGTAGTTTGGGTCTTGAGTGTTTGCTCGCCCGACGATTACTAACTAGAGGTAGCCATTACTACACAGCTAAGCTTAATAATAATATATCGTAGAGGCTAAAAATTTCATTTTTCAAGTCTTTTCATTATTTATATAATTGGACGTTGTCCTACCAAGCACTCGTTAAGTTGATGAAGGCCAATCATTTCACATTTATTATAATAATTATTTATAATCTAAAACTAATTACACGTTATAACGACAACTTACAAATAAATAATAAAAAATCGAGCAATGTCTCAAATATTTTGATTTAAGATACCCGATATTCGGGGAAGAATTTGTAAGTTGGTATCATTTTTTGGTTTAAAAAGGTCTGTTCATGCTTCACGTTGTTTTGTAGTTTTTCAAAGTATTTGAGATATTCTCGTAAATAATTTTATCTATAGAAAACATCATCTTTGGGTACGAATATTGCAGGAAAATGAAAATAGGAATATTTTTAGCTATAGTAATAATATTTTTAACTAAAACAAGGGTGGGATGTGAAATTTCAACTCGAATGTTGCTTTTCTCGGTTGCTAACATTGTTATATGTATTTTTAAGTAGTTTAACCAACGATTAACACGTCAAACGGTAAACATCGCGAGAAAACAGTTCTCTCCAATGCTGGACGATACTCCGAATCCCACTCGCATTGAGGGAGGCTGAAGCCGAGTTTGGGAACCCTAAAAGCCAATTAATTAATTTGAAATTTCACATAAGTAACCACCACACAAGGTACCGCCCAAAATAAGATTTCAAATCTTTGGAAAAAATAAAATAAATATAACTTACAATATTTTCAAACTAATTTAATAATTATTTATAAATTAAATAAGGATTTCTCATTTCGTTATCTTTGCTTTCTCTTTGGCAGTTTATAATTTTAATAATTTCGTATACTGACCAGGTATAGGCCGATTTAATGTACTTATGTACATAAAAACGATCATATCTGTCTGTCCTTATTATACATGCATAGTAAAACTATAGCGTCCTTGAACCACTGTGCTAGACTACGGCTCGTTCACACGGTGTGTACGATGCAAACATGCAGACAGACAGACATTTAAACAAGACGCAATTTATTTAAACAAAAAAAATCCGGCAATGATAATCAGAATAGTATCTGATTAAACAAACGAAAATTGCATTTTTAATCATTTAAATTTAGAATCCACTTGGAATTTAGAACTACTCGTGCAATGACATATTGAGAGCGGTATTGCCATCATCATTTTTAGTTTCCTCATTCTTTTCGTTCTTCTGTCCCTCGTCCTCGCTTGACACGTTCGAGTTGGTGAACGACAGGAAGTGCTTCCCGAAATCCATTTCAGGTTCGTAGGCTTCCGTTTCCGTTCCGCTCTTCTCGTAGTGTTGCGGCTCCGTAGTATTAGTGAAATTGTCAAAGTTTTTATATTCTTTTTGTTTTTTACTGTTTTCTACGAATTGTTTTAGCTGTTGAGGCATCGGGAAGGATGACTTTATGTGACATCGCTTCATCCAGTTGCGGAGGGATTTACGTGGCACTTTGTGGGTTTGGGCCGCTCTGAAATGAAATAAGTTTCCAAATAAAAAGCAAAATAGAGTAAGAAAAGACAGACTAACTATAGTTTAAAATAGGTGTGAAGTATACTTAAGAGTGAAACATGTTATAAGATTATTGTCACTAAATAAGTAGATTGCCAGAATGGGCGACGTTTATTAGATTTTTTAGATGAAAATCATGACTTTTTAATTAATTGAATTTCAGTTTTGGGGAAATGCTACAATCATTAAAGGTTTCGATAACATGCCACAAAACCACTCACCTATAAATACTTCCACCTTTCTTGACATCCATCAGGGCTGCCCACATCGCCTCGTTAGAATACCTCCTATTAGGGTTAAATTTCCCCATCATCACTCTCTCCAAATCCTTACGCGAAAGCCCTGAGGAACTGACCTCTTTTCCCTCCAAAAACTGATCTAAGTCCGACTTTAGCACCGTCTCGCCAATATCTATATTCCTATCTTTGAATATCGGAGGTCTACCACGCCTTCGCAACTGTGACTTCTCCACGAATTTGGGGAGAATTTCTTTGATTGCAACACTGTTTTTCGTCTTTGGTATCAGCTCAACTTCGGACTTCTGATTTTTGGTGTCGATTTTTGGCTTTTTAACTTGATTCGCTTTTAGCAAGGAAACCTCTAGCTCGCCGTTTTGTTCGAGCCACGACTTGTAATAATCATTTTCGGCTTTGTCGACACTTTTCGAATATGGATCTTCCGTGTTCGTATTAAAGCCGTATTTGGAAAATTCATTACGAATTTCTGTGGCATTCATTTTGGACAATCTGCTTATATATTCCGAATTTACTTTGGCTAAGTGTTGTAGTTTATTTTGAAAGAACAATTCGCTCTCTGGCTTAACTCTGAGGTAAGGACGACGACCTACGAAAGAAAAAATAATTTAGTCTATGAATAAAAGGGACAGACTCCCAAAACGAAATACCCACTTGGTTATAGGTATTTAAGCGCAGTCAATACCGTTTCTTATATTGTATTAATAATTAATTAAATAAGTAAGTCCCTATGAAACATAGAGAAATAATACCTATGCTACCAGGTATTCTCTTACCACGATGGCCCAAGACTACGTCTTCACGTCTTGATCACGATCAGTGTTGTCATTAAATGAAAGTGACATTTTAAATACAAATAGAGTTCATCATTAGCCGTTGACGTAGGTTTGGGCCGAATCGTGGACTAGATGTCACAGGAAAAGATTGCCTGGTTTAGTACTTATACCATGGCTTCAGTCGCCTGTAGTCGATTTAATTAAAGTGACATTAGTACCGGACAGGTAAAGTCTGTCTCACGAGAGAAGACCCACGGCAATAAGTGGAACTAATAATATATATGGAATAATAACTAATAAGTCAATCTAATATATTTTTCTGTTGTCATTTATATCAATTTCAATAAATTACTGTAATAATAAAATTGGATTCATCCTACAGTGATAAAACATTGAGTTTTTGGAGAGTCTAAAACAATGGAGGCTAACAACATTTCGTCGCATGACTGTGGCGCCGCGTCTGCGGGACTTCTTTCGTGACACGGACTTTATACAGCAACAGGCTATGTCTATGCATAGACTATGTCAGAGTTAACATAGAGGACTCAGGAAAAAACCTTCAAATCGTGTGTAAAACCAAGTGCGAATTTCGTTAAGGGTAGTACAATATGAACCATGAATGCGGTTGTTAAACTATTACTATGGTTAATAAAATAAAACTGACTGAAATGTCTGTAAGATAGATCAATGCATTAAATATTCTGCTCACCACGAGTTCAATATACTACATCACGACTTCACGAGATCATAGACAACTAGATGTGACACAATTGATTTTTCTGTATGACGTCAAAATAATAACCTATCTATTTCCCCCACCCATTGCGCTGTGTTTCGCTCTTACTCACTATTTCAGACCGCACTAAAACCTATTAATCAATATGAATTTGAGAGATTAAACTTGTAAGTCATTTCAGTATACATCACATCTCAAGACCTGCAGTCTTGAGATGTGATCAAGAGTTGATCAAGATCGATATATTAATATCACCCGTAAGTACATTTAAAATTCAGATCATGAATTCCATTTTTAAACTCCGAGACACATTCCGGTTGTCTTGACTTCCGCCTAATGTATGATTCACATCGACCGAAGTGCTTTAATAATACGGTAAGGGAAATTCAAGTGTCTGTACAGTAATTTAAAGATCATAATTCAAAGGTACGAGTATACGTTTTTTTTCCTTGTTTTATTTGGTTAAAAATCTTGGCATGACTTTTTTTATTTAAATCGACATCCTAAACTTTTTTAAGACGTTATATTAATAATTTACATATTCATAATATTTTTTAAACCTATTAAGTGAAATAGTAATAATGCTTATGCGTAATAAACACTTCTTCAAAAATGTAATATTAATGATACTGTTTTACCAAGATTGATTACTTAATATAGTGGAATTGGGAGACGAATTAATGTCACTTCTATACTTAGTAATAATCTTTGCTACGGATTGTAACTCGTGGTAAGTCGTCATAATACATAAATAACAAAAAAAATAATTAAAAACATTCATGGTTCATTTAAATTTTGCTAATTAACATATTTTAGGACCTACTTTATTAGTCCAGATATTTTTGGGCATAAATGTGTGTGACACATTTTGCCAGTCGCGACAAGTATTTTTTCCAGCCATAAAATTTTCGTCACGGTGGTGACATATTGTATGACGATTGTGACACGTGTTGTCATGATCGGTATGTATTATATCACGGTTGCGACAAATTTTGTCAGGCTTGTTATATTTTAATTATTGTGACGCATTTTGCCACGATCGTGTCGCGGTGGACTAGTAAAGTAAGGTACCATAAACTACCAATTTAATGTTTTATTAAAAAAAGAAATCGGCCTACCTTACAGACATTTTTTGTAACTTTTTTTTTCTCAACAATGCCCATTCACAATATGATCTTCGCTCACACCACTTGTCTATGGACAGTTCCATAGTTTTATTTTTGTTGTCAGACGAAGACATTTCGCGGTTTTATTCCCAATTCAAAACGTTCGAAAATCGATGGCGGTTCAAACATTTTTAAAGTTGAAAAAATAAAACAAAATAAGTAGGTAATCAAAAATCAAAAAAGCAAGTGACGAGAGGGAAGTCACATTGCAAACAAACATTGATTTAATTTACGGTAAGAAAATATAAAGAAATAAAACAAATACATTTTAACCAAGATTCTGGTGAACTTACCAGACGGTTGGCCTAGGCTGCTTCCGGGTTTGCCTGGCTCGTCGTCCTGAAAATTAAAAAGGAAAACAATAAATATCAAAACAAGCAGACATTGAAACAATGGCATAAGAATGACTTTTAAAGATCGCTCTCAGACTGGCCTATATAATACAGTTTTTAATTGCATTTACGAGAAGCAGCCAACAACATTAAAGATAAAGTTTGTATATTTTATGGCACAGTAACTACTTGACCATTATAAAAAAAAGTGTCAGGATTTTTTAAATGATATTTAGTCATGACCATAGGGGAGGGAGGGGCACAGCTACACGAGTCTATTTTTTCAGTCTACAGAAGTGATAAAGGAAAAGGAAAATATACTTTAACTTAGGTTAACAAAGTACAATTGATATTAACCAAACAACCATGTGGTAGACGACCGCTTGGCGCAGTGGTTCGAGCGTAGGCCGCTCGGCTCACTACACCGGATGGTTGCGGGTTCGATTCCCGTCAGAGTAAATTTCGGGAATGGCCTTTACGTAATTTGCCCAGGTCTGGATTTCACCGGGATCTCCCCCAGTCCATTGTACGGTACCCATAGTACAAGGGTTGCTTAGTTTGGGAACATACAGTTGGTGTGTTCGTCTGGCGATATTTATTCATGTGTGTGTCGCCTCACCTCCTGGTACTCCATGTTGTCGTTGTCCAGCTCGCCGTAGTACAGCCCGTCCTCCTCGACGGTCTCCTCTTTGATCTCGGCCGCGCTCTCCTCTGATTTCCTTTTTTTAGTGCCGTTAGTTGTTGTTGCGCTCATGTGTTGCTGTGTTGACTTGTGTTGGTGGGTGGGGCCTGCGATGAAATATATAATAAATAACTTTAACCTTACCAATGGAAGTAAATCTCACCTAACTACTCAGGTTTAATACATGACAAGACGAATTTATTAATTAAAAATGACCCCTATTATTTTGTTGGTCCGTTTGAAATTACTGTTCAGAATTTGATCTTTAAAAGCGAGATTAGAAAATAACACAGCATGAATCGGATCGATCCCGGGTTGGTTTTAGTTTTAATCAAAATCAGCCGCGAGACTCCTTTCGGAATTATTCGCAGTTTCCTAGTTTGAAATTTGTTCAATCACAACACGCCCACTTGGAAAAATCATCCTGAACACTATTGGCTGAAGACTATGTAGGTATACGCTTTTCAAACTTGTGTTCATAAGTAGACAGAATTATATTGTTGTGTTGAACGCCATCCGTTGGAGCTGGTAGTAATCCTGTATACGGGCGCGAAATATAGAGGTCGCTACAAGTACTATCTCTAGGTCGTTGTCATTTATATTTTGAAACTAATCCTACTAATATTATAAATGCGAAAGTTTGTGAGTGTGGATGTATGTTTGTTACTCTTTCACGCAAAAACTACTGAACGGATTTGGATGAAATTTGAAACACAGATAGTTTATAACATGGATTAACACATAGAATACTTTACTTAAGTCTACGCGGACGAAGTCGCGGGTAAAAACTAGTACTTTAATAATATGCTGGTCTGTGTACCTATGATCACCCCGCAGTCCATTGTACGGTGACCATAGTAAAAGCGTTGTTTGATTTTAGAGCTAAAAGTTTCTTTGTTTAAAGTTGATTATTACAATCTCACCGTTAACAGCGTTCTCTCGTTGCGCGTTCGCGACGAGCGCTTCGCTCGCCACTGTGAAGTCCTTTGTCTCTGGCTTGCCGAGCTCGGAACTGAGGTTCGATGTGTCATTGGAACATAAACCTAACAACAAATATGTACATTTTTAAAACCAAGACCAACAATTAAAATATAATTCTATGGGAAAATGTAACATATTTTTCATTACTTATACTCTGAAAGTAGGTCTGAAGTTGCCTGAGAAGCGGGTTGAAAGTAATACTTTTCAGGCCCGGGAGTTTCACTTTCAACTGACAGCTGTCAAATTATAAAAAAAAAACTAGTTCCATTTTCACATTTCTATGGAACCATGTTCAAACTTTTTCTACAGTCACTCAATTACAGCACGATGTAAAATTAAAATAACATAAAGTTAAGTATTAATTCAAGAATATATTTTTTTAAATGACTTAATTATAATTTAGTTTCAACAATTTCTTTAAAATAACATAGATTTGGGCAAAATATTTAAAGATGAAAATGAAAAATAATGGCTAAATAATGAAGTTGGCCGGCCAACGAAAAAAAAACAAAATAGGCGGCAATCCGATTTTTTTTTTTCGAGTTGTAGATTATTCTTTATACTTCCTTGTATTATTTCTTTAGCCAATTCCTGTTTTTATTTTTATTTTCCTTGTATTCGTAATGAAAAGCACAGTGTTTACCTCGGGTGAAAGACTTATTTTGTCCCTCGAACTATTAGCGCCCTCGCTACGCTCGGGCGCCAAACCCCGTCTCAGGACAAAATAAGTAACTTTCACCACTCATGTAACAATGTACTATTGTTTTATTCGCATAAAAGTGTAAAAATCCCAAATATTAACTCTATATCACTCACCTCTAATCTGCAGGGCTTCAGCAGACTTGAGCAGGCTCGGCAGCTCCTCCTGCGTGACATTCACCTCACCCTTGTACATAAAGTCCACTAGCGCTTGCATTTCACTGAATCTGCGCAGATAATAAAACAATTTTAATTACAATTTGATAATCGGCAAGCCATTTTGGAATTACATGATCTAATATGTTCTTCATGTAGGCCAACAAAGTACTTGTTAATTAGTCATTAAGCTGCCATCGGCTTGGAATGCTGATTCCACTGAGGAGAGTCAGCAACAAAGTGTAGACTTTGAGTAGTGTAGAGTAGTCTTATGATTACTCTCTTCAAAACAAAAAAGGTGGTATACAATCCCAGGAACAGCAACGCAAACGCATTTTTTGTGTTTTGTAAAAATTTCAAACTCAAACTCAATTCAACTCAAAATCCTTTTTAAACACGCGAGAGAAGTAAGCCAACAAAGCATTTATGAATAGTCAGAATCTACCACCGGTTCGGAATGCTGCTTCCACTGAGAAGATCCGTCAAGAAACTCAATGGTTACTCTTTTCAATGAATTAAAGATGGTGCATATAATATTTCATATAAAGTTTGACTTTAGACGTGTAGTTGGGTGTCACTAACCCGCACCGATTGTGACTTGACCCGCTCTACATCGAGGGGAGTCCGCGGCCAACGGCTGGTATTTCTAGTATTACCTCATGTCCCGCATGAGCACGATGGGGTGGTCGCAGGGGTTCTGCAGCAGCAGCCGCTCCAGGTACGCCGAGCACGCCGACAGCACCAGCTTGTGGCAGCGCAGTTGGCGCGACTCGCACGCCAGCGTCACGTCCGCGAACTGCTCCGTCAGCAGCAGCCGCGGGAACACCGCCTGCGGGCGAACACGATACGGAGCACGTTAGGCCGCCACTGTGCCGCTACACGCAGCCACTAGGGGCTGGACGCGGGTACCCATACTATCACCACATAGTAATCTTTTGGTTGTACAATAAAATATACCTTCACCCTTGTATTCCCTGAAGGGTTTGGCAGAGGTGCACACACACATCGCCCATTGCGCCAATGGTATTTTGGTGCTAGTGGGTGACTAGAGATAAATGATGGTGAACCTATTGCCATTATACTGGGTATATTAAACATGTTTCCAGGTATGTATTAAAATAAAAGTTACCTGCAAATTAGTATGATAGGAGTTCCATCTCACACAAAACTGCTGCGGTGGTAGCGCCATCTCTTATCGAATTCCTACAACTTCATGAATCAATATCCAACCATCTCTGGCCAAAGCCAATCAATTCAAATTGCACATTTTCATTAATATTTTATAAAAAAATTGCACGTATTTTTTAGCAAAATCGTTATATCACAGTTTATCTTATATCTAAAAGTATAAATTTATCTTTTTTTTAAGTACGAATTGAATACTTTATGTAGAAACTTTTTAGACTAGATTGTATATTTAAATGGTTTGTGTTGAATACTGGATCTCTTGGGTACCTGGAAAGACGAAACAAATGATAATAATAAAATATTAATGTCATTTTAAATAACAACGCAGGGGCTCTGAGCAGCTCGAATGATATACTGTAACGTAACATCAATGCCAGTGTTTGCCGAGATTTCATAAAATAAGAATGACAGTGACAGTATGCTTTCTCGATACGAATACGAAAACACGTAAATTACGTTCCTGCTAGTCACACGGGGCTCTGCACACACATCTTTCGAAAGGGGTGTTAACGAACATCGTTTCACCTAACAATCGATAGTTGATGTATCTATAGTTGACCTTGAAACATAGCCACAATATCGAAAGGATAGCGATAGTGTAATACTATTGTTGACGAACAATAATATAGATAGTATCGATACTATTGAGTTCCAATACTATCGATACTACTATCGACGACACTATCGATACTATTGCTATAATAGACATCAATGGTATTGACATTATCGCTAGGCTATATAGGTATTGTGGCTAGTTTTCGATGTCTTGATACTATTAGAATACTATCGATAGATAAACGATAGTTGGGCAATGCTACAGTGCAACACTATCGCATAACACATCCACTATAGATTTTTTAACCCCCGACGAAAAACGAGGGGTGTTATAAGTTTAACATGTGTATCTGTGTATCTGTGTATCTGTGTATCTGTGTATCTGTGTATCTGTGTATCTGTGTGTCTGTCTGTGGCAACATAGCGCCCAAGCCGATGAACCGATTTCAATTGTGTTTCTTTTGTTAGATAGGTATTCTGATCGAGAGTGTTCTTAGCTATGTTTCATGAAAATCGGTTCAGCCGTTTGAAGATCATCAGCTATTTTGTAGGTTAAAAAGCCACATTCACGGCTAAAACCAACTTCCACGGCTCGAATCCGATCGAAATTTGAGATTATTGGATTTAGATTTATTATATTTTTAAATGATCGTAATAGTCTGAACTGGCTTTTTACAATATTATAAATATGAAAAGTTTCCCTAATTCTGGAAAAAATGTATATTTTATCAATTTTTATAAGAGATTTGTGTATGAACTAAAGACGTTCCATCAGTCACGTGTCAAATGATGGATACGCGCATGCGTAAATTTTGTTTGTTTTGTTAATGGTCATGGAATATTACGTTATAATAATTCTAGAGGGCGCTGCTCCGCCATTGAGAAAATATATAAAAAACAAATCAAATTTAAAATAATTTTAGCGTTATTGAAAATTTTTTCCCTGGGCTGCTCCCGTCCACCTCAACCAGAGTTATTACATGAAATTGAATCATAATTGATAATATTTTACTACGAATTAAACCTCTGTGGCATCAATATTTAGATTCGTTGTCTATTCTAATGTCAATTATTATACTGTCATAACAAAATAATGTCTCATACTTTTACACAGATTTTCTGTTGATTATTGTACATCTTAAAATATAAAAGAGGAAGCCAAAACAAATGATTTATTGGCGCTTTCATAATCTGGCACCGAAACTACTTGTACCAGATGAATTTGCGAGATGAGCTATGGATACTGAGCTACGGGAGCTACGCAAATCGCGCTAACATCATTATTTGGAAGAACTAGGTAAATTATACATTTGATGAACAGGTCATCGCATCGGGGGTTTTTAAATTTTCAATTTAGAGTTATTTAGAACTGAACTTCCACAAAAAAATTTGGACGATCTTTGAACTTTATAAAACGATTCACGAACAATTCTATTTTTCGTCCACTTTTCACAGATTTTTCTATTACAAATCACATCAATTCATTCCAGTTTTTTTCAAACATAGACTATTTATTTGACATTGACATATAAACAAAACAACAAACAATTGTTGCCATCCTATATAACATTAATTAAAATATCGACTTAGCCCTGGTATAATCGATAAAAAATTATGACACACAACCACAAAAAAAAAGTTGTGCCCTTTTCCCGTGAAAAATGTGAATCGCATGCATGAGTCATTTAGATACTTATTGAAATTCGTGTCAATACGTAATATTTCAGTACACCTATACAGATACCTAATTGTATCCTCAAATATTACACGTGTAATACCTACATACATAGTATAACCACAAGTTATTATTTCGGTATTAATTATTAAACAATTATTACAATACTAACTACGTTATTCATGTTTATTCTAATCAAATTTACATAAATCTCTGAGACACAAATATTAACATTAGCATAGGTATATAATTTCACAAATCACGCGTATATGTATATGTTCTTTGAACAAATAGGAGGCAGGTAAAGTCTATATATACACATACATCACATCAATATTATGGTTTATGAAATAAGGAACATCAGCCAATTAACTGGAATATTTCAAACTAGCGGCCCGCCCGGGCTTCGCACGGGTACATTGCGGTTACATTATTCGAGTTTTAGTAAGGATCCCTAATTTTTTTGAAAATATATTATAGCGTCTCTCGGGGATAGTGTAGCTTCCCAACAGTGAAATAATTTTTCAAATCGGTTCAGTAGTTTCGGAGCCTATTCATTACAATCAAACAAACAAAGTTTTCCTCTTAATAATATTAGTATGATGGGAAAACTATTCATTCTTAAATAGTTAACCCAAAACTTTAACATTGGTAGTCATTTATTTTAAATCGTATAAAATAATTGGATTCTAGTAATAAGACAAGTATCTACATAAACGAATAGCCGAGCCACGAATAAAAACTTAACGATCAAAAGGAGAGTTCTCTCAAAGACGGTTTATTAGTCACAAATTTAAATTTAAGGCATAGACATTATAAAAAAGAGTTAAAATTAAGATGGTAGGTATATACATAAAACAAAGGGCATAATCTAACAATAATGTTTCCACCATCTCTTTGTATTCATATTGAAATATTTCGATTGAAATTCATTTTAATCGGGAAGAGTCAAGTCCCGATTTATATAAATTTCAATCGACCATTCGATAAACACACGAGATGAATGAAACTATCTGAAACATGATTGCAACAGTTATGTAATGAATAACTATCCACAGGAGCATGCATTGTTCAAGGCAAGAGTATACGTCATCAGTGACTTGAACGCAAGAGTCTGGTGGGTGGACGGAGAGTCCGTGGTAGGAGATACAGGACGCATAACTGGTAATTAATTAAATAACGATCGAGCGAAAAGCAGCGTCATCATAAAAGTATTGTCAAGTGAGATGCAACATAAAACTTCTGCGCATCTCTATTGCTGCATAACTTTTTTACGAGTGCGAGTGGGACGGGTATGCGTCGGAAAATTCCCCCGTCAATTGCTAAAGTTACAAACAAAAAGGTTGGAACATAAAAATCAATAGCTTAGCGTCGTAAGGAGGGCAGACCTGACCCTCGCGGTATGTATGTAATGAATATTGAGTACAAGAAAATTACAAGAAAGTAATTATGAATTACGAAAATAATGGAGTTTATTTAAAATTTCACTCACTTTTCAGGGAATAAAAATATGAATATGTTAAAGTATAGTTTTTTTTTATTCACAGACGGATAATGATTACTATCAACTTCTAGGTCAAACGTTCCTATCCTAAGCATTTGAATTATCTCCAGGATATTACAAAGAAAATTAAGATGAAACTTAAGAGTTTATAGAGTCAAATCCTGTGGTCTGCCCAAATGTCAATGACTTCATGAGGCAAATTAAAAAAAGAAGTATCTAAGGATTTTAAATAGATAGTCAAGAGACTCCATCGTTAAGTACCTACACGATTACTCTTTTGAGGTGTACCGCTCAATATCTAAGCGTTCAGATAAGAAGTGACATTAGGTGTGCCGTGGGACTGTGTTGTTCCCGATTTTGGTGCAGGTGTTTGAATAAGGAAGTAAAGAATCAAAATGTTTTCGAGAATACTTCTGATGGAGCCCATAACTTAAGTTATAAGTCAATCCGTGATAATCGTAATAGTTTGTTAGCGTCAAAATACGAAGCATATAAATAAATTAAGTTTGTACTGGTGGAATTTGATTCTCTTTCTTTCATTTTATTACTGTTGTCATTTAAAATTTTCAAAATTACGCAATGAAAACAAATAATAGGAAAACTTACAATAATGTCCAATGTTTACGTCAATAATGGCACGATAAAGGACACAACACAAGTAACCAGCAACAAATGTCAAATATCGAATAGATTCTTGAGACTCAAAAAAATTAAAAGTTTCCGATCCTTCAAACAAAGACCGTATTCTTAAAAAAATACACCCAAAAAGGGAGCGCATTATCTGTGTAAAGATAAGCAGAGTCCCCCCCGAATGGGGCTACGGGTGGGTCTGGTTGGGGCGTCGGCCGTCGACCCTAGGGGCGCGACAGAAATAGACCGCGCGGGGGTCTGAGCGCGCGATGTTAAATTTGGATGGGCATTTTGAGGCCGAATGGCTTCTTGGAACAGTTATTAATTTAGTCTTGAATTAGTCAGGAACATATGAGCTGGATAAATACTTCGGTTACTTTGTACCTTGATAATTGGAGCTGTAAACAAAGCTACGTTAACTATATTTTTTATAAAATTTCTGCAAGTAAATAAATCGTTCAAAATAGTTGTCAACAAGTTCCTGGTTTTAACAGTCGACAAGGAAGAATATTTGTTGAATTAAACTTAATTAAGGAAAATTAATATTATTTTTTTACGATAAAATTCATCACATAAGTAGTACGTACTGTTTTTAACTAATTATTTTAATTTTAAACCGATAACATAATCAAGTTTGTCATATTTTGTTTAGTATCCTAAACAACGTGTTTATGAAATGAATTAAGGTGAAGGCGCCTGTCTAGGCCGCGAAATTCAAAATTTTCGAGTATTTTTATAGTTTATCCAAAATCTGAAAACATTTAAGACAACATTTTGTGATTTGCGACAAACACAGTATGCAGTGCGTTTATTAATCCATTTATTTTACTCTAAATATTATCACGATATCCACCGTACTAGTAAATCACTAAATATACAAAAATTGCCAGATTATCTGGATAGCTGTCGGTCTTGAAATGTTTTAGGGTAAGTTGGATATATTAATAAATGCACTGCACTCGGTCTATGTCGCGAATTACAAAATGTACCTTTTATTATTGACAGATTTTGAAAAATTCTAAAAAACCTCAAAAAATTCGAACTTCGCGGGCTAGATGGGCGCTTTAGCCAGTGAATGAAGGCTTCCGTTACTATTATCTGTTACCTTCTATGTTACACACATAACCATGATACTGGTAATAACAACATTACATCTATTACCTATTCTCTAAAATTTAATTATAATTTCAATCAGGTATCTGAACAATGTTAAAGTAAGCTATAAAATTGAGGGCAAACAAAACGCTGAGGCCATTACATTTATTTCGACAATCCAATGTTCAATGACTCACTGAATAATTGTTTTTGAATAATTGAACCCGTATGTTCCTTTTACCACTCGGAAACCTTACTGCAAGGAAATGATTCAGGAAAAGCTAAATCAGGTAAAAATTGCCAGTTTTCAGTCTAATCCATGATAAAATCAGCACTATGTTATTAGATGGTGGACAATTTAGCTTTTTTCCTTGTCTCACCGAGGGTCTTAATGGCTTCGACGGATACCACCTCGTGGTACTATGTGATCGATAATAACTCTACGGCAGTCCATAGCAGGTATCGTCACAATCCATGTCTGCACAGTTAGCAAGGCACCGATCATTTACTTCAATGATATCATCTTGTAATTACTAGTTTTCGGATTCGAAAATTGTTTTGCCCGTTGACAATGGAGATGCTGATCTCATTGTGTGTAATTACGGATATTTAAAATGCATGTAAGTGATTTAAAATGTAAACATTGATCGGTTGTTGTGCAAATAAAGTTACTTTTGATGAATTAGATTTGATATCGTTAGAAGAAAAATCTCATTATACGAAAAGGAAATGGCTGACTGGATTAGGAAAACATTTTTATTTACTTGGGCGTTCAATGACACACATTTTTAGCCTAGTATCTAGGGCGTTTTCATTTGGATCGTTATCTTCCCAGTTCGGTTATGGTTTAGGTATCAGTAAAGCACAAGAACACAGCATATTTAAGGTCCAAAAGTACAAATATGTGAAAAAATAGCTTATGCAAGTGTGTGGTAGGTACGATGTGCTTTACACAAAAATGTTACGCATTTCAAACATTCAACCTAGAAATGTTTCCCAGTCTCAATATTCTGTCACCAAAACATCGACAGTCAATGTCAACAAAACGCGTAGACTCACGTTACGTTTTGTCGCCAAATAAACCTAATACGATTGCTATGTCACCTAAGCGCAACAATCTGCATATTATTTATATTGACACGTCTTTTTTTCGGGTGGTTTAGGTGAGGTATGATGTAACTATTCTCAGTTCGTCTCATGATTTATAGCTTCCATGCTTAGACTGTACTAAGAATCAAATTCTAATGCAAGAGTGGATGAAAATCGATGAACCAAGCGTGCAAATGACTACAATCTTTGGAGGGAAAGGAAGGGATGTCGTTAGTTGAAGTCACTTTATACCTAATCATTTCACTAAATACGTATTTTTTAGGGATAATAAACGGGACTCCTATTACAGTGCAGAAAACCAAAACAGTAACCCAATAAAATCAAATTCAGAATTAGAGCTTCATCAATATAGCGCGGTTCACATTTAATACTCAACTCATGGAAAAAACGTGTTTGTATTGCAATAGTGTTTGTTAGAGGTCTGTAAATAGAGCCTCAGTAGCGTCTGACATTGACGTAGTTCGGGAATGTCGTCCGACATCATTTTAATCATCACATAAAAACTAAAGGAAGTGCGTGGTGATAAAAAGTGTCACGGTCATTTTGATTTCGATTTGATCGGATACCCTTAGTTACTCAGAGCAGGAACTATTATCTGATCTAGACCGGCCTATAAAACACTGAAGGGATCGTTGTTTACGATAGACTTCGCCAGAACTCGGGTTGAGATGAACCGTCAAGGTTAAGGATGACCATAACATGACAGAGTATTACGTGACAAACAGGGATATCTAAAGAGTGTTAACATACCAATCGATCAACAATTCCTACATAGAGCAACGTTCGATCTATCAACGGTCAATCGCTTTATGTTATAAAACTCTTATAAATTATGGATGGAATTGGGGGGTTTGATCATATTTCAGGCGTTAATATCCTAGTTAGAGACTGAAGGAGGCGCAGTACCGGATTCTATTATGGCAAGGATGGTCTTTACAGGATAGACAACTCTGATGATAGCTGAAATTCGGAAGGAGATATTAAGAAGGATTGTATACATATACATTTATGATTTATCTACCATAGTCGACGATTCGAGAAAAGCCTTGACGATAATTAATCAAAATCTAACATTGAAAAATTTTCTGTTGTCATAGAAATTGGAGGTCAAAATGAAGAATGAGGGATTTAATTTAAATTGAAAATTATTATGTTGACTTACTTAAGTAGATACCATATTAACTTTGGAAAACATGGAAGGTTAAAGCAATGACGAGTTAGATGTTATTTGGGTACAAACATTAATCACTAAAACATTCCTGAGAATTCTTACAAAAAGCGATCGACTCCTTCGAATGAATCACATCGACACTGTCACACTGAAGCCGCGCTATTACCTATGTGGGCGATTACTCCTTATCAGTACACGCTACGTTTTCCTGAAGTTTTATTGAAAAAAAATATAGGCCCCAAAACTATGTTATTTAATAATCTTATCGTACAAACATTAGATTCGGCCTTATGGCCGATAAAACACGAATAATGTAAATTAAAAAAGCCACTCACCTAGGGAATGAAAATACAAAACACTTAGGTCGGTTCTACGCAGAGATATACGGCACAATGGTTAAAACATGAGCACAAAGCCAACATTTGGCCGTTCCCAAAATAGTACCAATCGCAGGCCCCCAACTAAAGTTATAAACATTCAGGAACACGCTCACATGCCAAATGGAGATACAAAAAATATGTAAAATCAATATTTAAACAATCACTCGTACGTAGCGCGGCGGAAATCAAAACGCGACACAATATGGTCGATGATCATTTTTTCTCTCTACTGAAAAAATGTGACTTTTCCCATCAACCTTCGGATAAGGGAAAACTACGAAAATAGACATATACTCACATTGGCGAGACACCGTACGATACCACATCACGTATGCAATTAGCGGATCCGTCTAGATGTGTTTTTTAACGATGAAAAATCAATAATTTTTAAGAGAACAAATTTTTGTTCATATTTTTCCGTCGGGGCCCCCGCTTTCCTCCCGCGGTCTCGCTCGCGGACACTTAAAAATGAAAAACCCATTGCAAGAAAACTGTGGAACGGAAAGAGATGCATATACGTCGCCGATTGTAAATAATGACAGAAGGAATCATAACAAACGAGCGAGACAGTCGATGGACTATGAACAAGTTAACAACAACAATAAGCGTTACGCAACAACAAAATCACAATATAACTAATACGTACCGTTTGTTTGTATAATTCTTGTATTTTAAACGATACATTAAAAGTTTTCACACATTTTTACGCGTTTGCGAATGCATTTTGACGCGACCGACCATCCGTCAACCGGACGCCATTTGCAATTAGTGTGCATGCATTTGACCTCGGCACGTTCAGTATGGTTTGCCATGATTATAAATTCCTTTTTCATTCAAGTAATCCTTTTCAATGATTGTCATAGAAAATAATAGCATAAAATGTGCGAATAAAACGAATATTCCACAATCTCGATTTTGTTTTAATAGAATCGACCAAAAGATATGTGTGGCAACATTATCATAAGCACCGCGCGAGCGCGGGAAATTTGAAAACTTCATCAAAATATCAAATCTCATAGAAATAATAATCCCATTTTGGTTTTCCAAAGTGGACGGTAACATTTTTGTATTGTATTTTTATTTGTTAGTTGATACTGGCGAAATACCTATTAACTTGGGTGGGCCATATTTTTAAAGAAAGAAGAAGAATAATAATACATACTAGCAATCCATATAAATATGATTGTTCTTTTGTAGGTAGGTTATTAATTAGCAAAATTGATTGGATTTTGTTGACCAGAGGCAAGTGTACATTTATTTATTTACAACAAACACAATTGTCCTTACAGACAGTATAACCCGATACAACAGAGTGGTCTCTAATTAATAGTACCACACAAACACACTACTACAAGACAAGTATAAAGTTGTTTTCTCCAATTCACACAGAAAACAGCTAAATAGGTAAATTCTGAATAAAATAACATATGGGGTTTAAAATTTTATTATGTACTTATACAATATTGGAGGACGTTTTACGAAATCCCAGCTTTAACATTTAATTTAACATAGACTCTTCATTGATGGATTTGTTATCTGAAACAAAATATTAAAAATAAGAATTAGGCCGATTGCAAATAAACACTCCACTCTCATTTGCACACAATCATTATCACAACTTGCGCACTTTCACCCCCGTTTGCACACAATTATCCGCCATAAAAACACGTGTATTGGCATTTCACTGGTTTCGCCCATTCTGTGCCAGTCCAATGTACGGTGCCTAGAGTACTAAGCACAGTTGGTGCCATACAGTTGGTATTGGTCTGGCGATGTTTCCCAGCGGGGCACTTTTACCCCCGCTTGCACACACTGGGATCGTCTATTCTGTGCCAGTGCAATGTACGGCACCTATAGTACTAGTGTTGCTCAGTTGGTATTGGTCTGGCGATATGTTTCCCGGCTTACATGGTGAGCAGGTCGGGCGCCTGGTTGGCGAGCAGCGCGGCGGCGCCGGCCACCGCGCCGCACCACGCGTCCAGGCGCTGCGCCAGCGCCGCCGCGCGCGAGCGGGACAGCGCGCGCGGCCGCACCCAGCCCACCTGCACCACGCCGTTCACCTGCACACGCAATGCAATACATACAGTGATAATAATAATAATAAGTAATTTTATCATTTTATACATTTATTTTAAAGGACATTTCACTTTTGATGTCATTCAAATTCAGCATATCGCTCAATGTCGCAGATGCCGGTGTTTTCGAAACGATAAAGTTTGATAAATTTTAAAGGAGGGGTTGCAGTGCTTTTTATAAATTTAATATGAACTATTTATCTTAAAAAATAGCGCATGAAAATATAATATTTTTATTAGCAAACTAATTGTAGGTTTTCCGTTATAGCATATGTATACTAATTAATTCTCGTTTAGTCCCACTCCCAATCATTACTATACCTGATCGATATGACCCCGGATCAGTTTCTCAGCGAGCGCCTTCATCACCAGCAGCTCCACCTCTTCAACGGGCACGCGCGCCTCCTGCGCTATCTCCGTGAACTTCAGCTTGCGCTGCGCCGACGTGCGGTTGAACGCCATCTGGAATTGAAAAGTGCGCAAATTAAAAGGTGCGCAAGTTTTAATCGACTTGCAAGAAGAGTGCGCAAATTAAATTCAACAGATTACGTTTGTATCCGTCACTGACCTCCATCAAGCACAGTATAGCGATCTTCTGGCGCAGTTGCCGGTCCACCCGCTGGAGGTCAGGGTGGTTGGTCTTCTGCCGCACCTTCTCGAAGGCCCACACGTCGCCGGCGGCCACCGCCTGCACCAACTCGCAAGCCCACGCGTCCGGAGTACCCTCCAGGGACTCCAGGATGGGGTGGGCTAGCTGCAGTGGAATATACAACATGTTTAGTATTTGAATGAAGGCAGAGGTGTAAAGCAATTTTATGGGTAAATTAAATATAATAGAGGCGAGTATTGCGATTATAACGGGACAATTCCCCTTTAATGTGAGGTTTCGGTTGAGGTTTCGGCATAGTCCACTACGTTGGCTTAGGATTGGTGAATTTCACATATCTTTTAGAAATGTAATTTTTAGTTGGTTTTGTTGAAATTTATTAGTTTAATGTGGAATTCGTCCAGATATCTTCTAGGAATTATGAAAAGGAAAGCGAATCCGCGAGAGTATAGACTGACCACCCTTTGGACTCCGCACTAGGAGTAACTACCATCAAACTAATATGGAAATGAAATAATCGATCGCAAATCTCATACACCGTCTTAAGCGTATGTGTGTCTGAAGCTTGTGTTAGAGTGCATAGTCCAAAGCGTGGTGTGTCCGCTTGTTCACCGACCAGCTCGCCGAGGTCGTACACGTTGGGCGCGATGACGGCGGCGAGCGCGAGCCGCAGCGCGGTGGCGCGCCGCTCGGCCGGCGGCAGGTCGGCGCCGCCGCGCGCGCAGCCCACGTGGCGCAGCGCCGCGCGGTAGTAGCGCTCCATGGGGCCGCGCACCCTGCCCGCACACACACGCGTTAGGGGCCGGCCATTCATTGCGAAAGGTCTTCTAGGTGGGGAGGGGATCACGCTAAATCTTCCCAAATCTTACTTAGGGGGGAGGAGGGGTCTTGGCAAATATCACGTAACTATTTTTCTAGCAAAAAACGGTGTAAAATTGCGTGAAAAATTATTTATACAATAAAATAGGGCCAAGTGCAATTTTGAGCGCTTCAGTATGGCATTAGCGGGAAGTTGCAAGGATGGCCTTCAGGGTCAACCGTTTTCCTATTTTTTTTTTTCTCAATATTCCAACATGTTTACAGCCAATACATAAATTTTTAAAGAATCTCGCGTGAGATTAGGGTTCGGTGGAGGGAGGGTCGAAAAATTCTCAAAAATACCTTACGTAATTAATGGACGCCCCCTTACACACCCACAACACTACAGACACTCGCCTCCAATGGCAGTCGTACTCAATAAAAAATTGAAAAAAAAACATTTACGCAAATTACTTCTGGTCTAAACGAATCTCACCTGTAATATTCAGACGCCAGTTTATAGAATCTGCCGTGTACGGGGGTGACTCCGTCGGCGTCCTCCAGCGTGCCCTCCAGCTGTTCGATGATCTTCTCGGTGGCGTCCAAGTCGTTCAGCTGCTCCAGGTATATCTGCCCCTGAAGAACCTGCGGAAAAACGTACTTTGACCATTAAAGATATAGATACTAATTTTATTAAAAAGTGTGCAATTTTTCGAAGGACTGTTTCTTTTTCCTGCAAAATCTTTGCACACTTTCTTTTACACTTTTGATTTAAATCAGTTCAGACGGTCTCTCTCTTATCTCCGATCACGCGAAAATGTTTGTTTGTATTGAAACTGACAGAGACAGAAGTGAAGTAGCAGAAAATACAGTCCGATCAAGTTATGTCTGGTGAGAAGAAAATGTCTTACCCTCATTATACATTACCATCCTCGCAAATTAAGGTTATCCCATTACTAATAGTACCGTTGCGTTAGCCGCTCCAACTAAGCTAAAAGCTAGGAGTGAACTCACTACAACAGGTTAATGGCGACGATGGGGACCAATCAAGAACCTTTCATTATAACAAGAACAAACAAGTTATTCGTAAAAGCCGTGCGATGGTGTACCTTGCACAGTGTGAGTGCCTCATCGTTGATCTTGACCTTGGGTTCTATCTTCTCCAGGAAGCTGATGGCGTCCTTCTTGTTGGGGTACTGCTTGATCACATGCGCTATGATCTCGACCAGGGACAAAGGATTTATTCTGAAAACATAATAATATGGCATCTTAAATTTATATTTCCTTTCCATCTGCAGAGAAAGATGAAAGGAACATGTCATTTCCAGTTAAGATTATCACTTGCTGAATGAAAGAAAACATTGTGAGAAAAGTTGCATGTCACATTCTTCAACCAGCACTGGTCTTTATTCCCTGGAGGGTAGGCAGACCCACATTCAGCAGATGGTATTTTGGTCCCAAAGGAATAGGGATGAGCCTACTGCCACTACACCTGGCCAATTTGCTCTACGCGAGGGGATTGGCACCTATCTGAGTTGTTTATAATAAAACACGGCATACTGGTTGTGAAATTTTTCAGCTTTCCCACTACTTGTGTCAGTTAGAGTGATTCAATTGTCACTTTCTTTAAAATTTGAGGGTTAATTTTAACTTACTTGTTCTCAAATGTGCTCAAAAAGTTGGAGTACAGTTGTATCAAGTTGTCGCCAGCCTGCAGGGTCGGGTGCTCCACCAGGGACTGCACTTTCAATGTCAATTGGTGCCATAATCTATACAATTGAGGTTATGTTATTATACCAGTCATTTTTACAGAAAGTCATTGATTAAATGACAAAAATACATTATATTACGATGATTTATTGTTATTGTATGGTATTTATGAATAATCCGGTCGGAATTTGAGTATTATTTAGCGAAAACTGAGATTTTATGACGTTGGTAGGTCGTCAAATAAACAATTGCTTTATTGTGTTTTCATTAATCAAGGACTTTATTTATAATTAAATGGATCAACTAATTAATCATAACGATGTAATTTATGAGTTCGTATAGTAATACTGTCTCTTTTTCTTTGTAAAAACATATCTTTATGAATGACAACAGAGTGACTTAGTAGTATTGGTGTCGTTTTTATCAATAAAATACAAAGAAGGCACACAGTACTTACTTTTTATTGTAAAGCTCTTCCATTTTAGCCCAATCCGCGGCTAAATCTGGCTCAGCCGCTTGTTTTTTCGATAGAAAATCGCTAACATCAACAACTGCAAACTTTACGGTAGCCATGTTTCAAAAATTATTTACTAGTAATGATGTGAAGTTAACTGTTGGTGAGTTGTCAAATTGTGATTTATAAAAGGCAACGGTATAACGTATTTAGCCAGGCTGAAGTCAGGAACGTGTGCTGCTATCTAGTAGCGAGTAGCAAATACTAAAAGTTTAATTTTGTAACAATAGATGGCAGTATTAACCATATCAATATTATTATAGCTATTTAGTGGCAGTGGTGTTGCCTGCTCATATTATTTTTTATGCTATTCCTGAGACTGTACACTATCTTTCATTCATTGAAAAGAGTAACCATTGAGTTTCTTGCCGGATCTTCTCAGTGGAAGCAGCATTCCGAACCGGTGGTAGATTCTGACTATTCATAAATGCTTTGTTGGCTTACATGAATAAAAACAATTTTGATTTTTTTGAAAATTTTATCATCTTCATTGCAAAAATCAAAAACTAGAACCCAGTCTGTGCCTGGACCAGAGTATATAACCACCAAGTTCCCTAGACTTTCACAGGCCGTGGTCTAGTACTTAACAATTCGATGGATGGACCGGAAGAATAACTCATATCATTCGTATACTGAGGTTTCATCACAGTAATGGTGGTGGTAGAACCACTGCATAAACTACAGCTGCAGCAGTTGGCTCGAGTGGGGTAGTTCAAATTCAAAGCGTTTATTTTGTTTAGGCCTACGGGGGCACTTACAAATTGCCAATTTTACATTTTTCTTTTCTCATATCTACATCCGGATCGGAACGCTACCTCGACTGAGACCTCCCTCTAACAGAAAATTGACGTAAAGTAATTATTATAGCTGCGTTTCGCACGATTAGTGAGAGAGACAGAGAAGGATCGCCTCCCTCTACACCACTACTCCTTCGGGTCGGCAGCGTGCGTGCAATGCCATTGGTATTGCAAGCATCTATAGACTACGGGAACAGCTTAACATCAGGCCGGTCGTACGCTTGATTGCATACTTTATTATATTATATACATAAAAAAAGATAATATATGTAGCATTAATCTATAAATAAAACACTTTGATAATAATTTACTCATTTAAATATATATTTCTATAATAGTATTTTGTTACGTATTTTACATAAATAGTTTTCGCCATCGGGCAGATTTACAATTTTATAAATAAATTATTTTTAATATTTACTATTAATAATAATTAAACAGTGATCGTTTCACACATGATTTTGCGTATCTTTGGTTAATCTAAGATTCTCACGTGAAATATATAAAAAAAGAAAACGAGAAAAAAGATTTAAATAATCAACAATTATTAAAATTATTATATTAAAAACAACAACCACCCCGTGTCGGCCGCGCCTCCCCTCAGAGTCCCTGGCGCATTCAAAATTATGTTTATCTCATTCCAACATTAGGATCATGGCAATAACACTTGTATAACCGTAAGCCTATATAACAAATAAATAAATACATATCGCCAGACGACCACACCAACTGTATGGTCCCAAACTAAGCAACGCTTGTACTATGGGTACCGTACAATGGACTGGGGGCGATCCCAGTGACACCCAGACCAGGAAAAATTACGGAAAGGAAATTCCGAAATTTACCCTGACGGGAATCGAACCTGCGACCACCCGATGCAGTGAACCGAGCGGCCTACGCTCGAACCACTGCGCCAAGCGGTCGTCAATCCCTCTGCGGTGTAGATAGGAGTTAACATAATATGTTATTGTCATCTTCCACAGGAATTAGTGAATCATCTTAGATGTGGTCATCTCATAACTCTGACCACCCCTCAAGGGAAGCGTGATGGGCCGGCAGTCTGAAGCGGGGCGCGACTTCCGCTTCGTTCTGAACCAAAATTTGGTTCAAAATGAAACATTGACAAGGCAAACTAACTATTGGCGTTTATAGCTAGATCCAGTTTCGTACATTTTCTTAGGGTGCCCTCGCATTGAGGCAACGCAATGTTATATTATAAATGATCTTATTTTAATAATGCACTTTATTTCGTAAATCGCCTTAGTATCATGTCCCTGGGTATAATAAATCAAATTATCTAATATTTTTTCTGTTAGAAAGAAACCCGTCAGAAATGTATAACCCCTGACGATAAAAAGAGGGGTGTTATAAGTTTAACATGTGTATCTGTGTGTCTGTCTGTGGCATCGTAGCGCCCAAGCGGATGATCCGATTTTAATTCAGTTTTATCTTGTTAGAAAGGTATTCTCATCCAGAATATTCTTAGCTAGAATTCATCAGCTCTTTTGTGGGTTAAAAAGTCGCATGGGGTTATTCTAATTTGGAGTTCTTTTTAATTTTGTAGTAGTTACATCGTCTTCAGCATTTAGTAAGACGCCGTGTATAATATGGTGCATTATTAAAATAAGATCTTTTATACAGTTAGCGGCATGTTACCTTGATCGCTGAGGTGGCAAAAACAACCTAGAAATAATCCATTCACAATAAACTTAAAAAGCACTTATTCTACAAAAAAACGCTTTCTGGTCATTGTTAATGGATTAAAAAGTTCAAATCAGTTTAAACAAACAAAACACCGACAATTTTTTATAATTTTTTTTTTTAAAACAACCTGTTTTTATTATTAAAAAGCAGTTACTTTAATAAATAAACACCGGTATTTTACAATAAAATTGTTTGCGCAAATCTGGGCATAACTTTGCGCATGTTTCTCATTCTTGCTTTAATTTGTGTCAGTGATATCAAGTGACACCATCATGATCTAATCACGTTTTCCGATGTCGCGTAGAGATCATTGTAATTACCAAAGCGATCTCGAGTCTCAAAACTCACCAACAGCGCTCAAGTAACACGCCGCTGACTATAACCTCAGTGTGTTATATAACAAACAAAATAAATATTTCTTTTGACATAATCAGCGCAAATACTTTGATAATACAAGCGTATAACAATTATTATATTAATATAATTTAGTTTTATGAACACACTAAACTAGCTCGTAGTTTGCGATACGTAGCCTGGACACTGCGCAAAGTGTGGGCATTTCATTGCGCAAGCGTGGGTATTGTTTTGCGCTTTCATTAATTAATTTATATAAATCTATACTAATCTTATCTTATAATATTATAAAGAGGTAAAGTTGTTTGTAGGAGGTAATCTCTGGAACTACTGATCCGATTCTGATAATTCTTTCACTGATCGAGAGCTACGCTGCCCCCGAGTGACTTGGGCTATGTTATTAATTTACATGTGGAGCCGCGGGGCGCAGCTGAACATTTACTTAATGACGCAAGGATAATATGATAATGTAATTTAGATATATGATCATAGTTCCATATACTACATCTAATATCCTATTAAATGATAAGTAATAACTTTTACTATTGAGTTTCCTGCCGGCTTCTCAGCTGGCTTCTCGGCTGGAAGCGGCATCCCGAGCCGGCGGTAGGTTCTGACTATTCACAAGTGCTTTGTTGGCTTACATGAATAAAACTAATCAATTAATTTATTTTTTTTACCGCCAAGCCGCCGCCGCTTGTACGCAAAGTGATCACACTTGCGCAAAAAAATCCTTACAATTGCGCAAAACGAACCCCACACTTGCACACAGCGTTCAAGATATGTGTCGCTTACTATATGTCGGGCCGCGATGTCGCCAATCCTGCTGCCAACAAATTACAACAGTAAAAACATTGTCGACTTGCTCACACATTACGAGCGTGGCGAGGACGGCAATAGTCTTAATTTTGTGTATCAACAGGATTGGCGCAATGTCACAAATGTTGTCACATGTTGCCTCTCTCTATTAAACGAGAGAGAATGAGACAGTGGTCTTGTCGCAGTAGGTAGCATAGCACTAGAATTGTTGCTTTACAATTTATTTAATTAAAACTATAAAATATTTTTTATGTGACAAGTTTGTCAAATAATCAAATTGTTAAAATAACAATCAGATTATGTGACAAGGTTGTGACATAATTTTACATTTGACAAAGCATTTTGTATTTTTAAAATATCCGTTCCTTTATTATGTATTGTACTGTCACACCAATAATATAGACCAATAATACTTTCTGACGACACGAGTGCCGAAACCCGTCAAACTAATTAACTAACCAATTTAATAATCCTCCTTCCATTCTTAAGAACCATATTTCGTATCAGAATTGAAGCTACAACTTTATATATTAATTATAAACAAGTTGACCCGACAGACGTGGTCCTGTCTTAACTTTGAATATTGAATTCGAATTGTTCCGCTCACCTATTTTATTTTTTCTTTCACAAGAACCTTCTCCTGACAATAATAAACACAACAAAAAAAATAATTAGCGAAATAGTTCCATCCGTTCACGCGTAATGCGATGACCAAGGAAATAGAGATTCATTTTTATATAATACTGAGCTGAGCCCGCGACTTCGTCCGCGTGGAATTTTGATCCTTTCTTAGGGGATGTCTACGTAATAGTAGCTTTATGCATGCAAAGTCTCAGCCCCATCGGTTTAAAATTGACAAAGTTTCATACAAACTTTCATCCCCTATTTTATCCCTTTGGGGGTAGAATTAATCAAAATCCTTTCTTAGCGGATGCCTACGTCATAACATCTACCTGCATGCCAAATTTCAGCCCGATCCGTCCAGTGGTTTGGGCTGTGCGTTGATAGATCACTATGTCAGTCAGTCACCTTTGAGTTATGTATATTTAGATACAGGTTAAGGATATCAGCACAAAATTCTTGAATTTTAGGTATAATTAGCTACCATAGCTTATAGATGCTTGCCAAAGGCATTGCTGGCTCGTTGCCAACGGGCAGGGGTGTGGGAACGAGGGCGGGTAGGGGGCGGGGGGTTGGTCTGCCGGCTCTCGCACCCACCGTACGAAACGCAGCTATAATAGCTACTGTACGTACTACAGCGGTAAAGCCGGCCAGGTTGAGCTGTTCATCAGTTCTCTATCTATACAAATAAATAAAAATGGAGTGTCTGTTTGTAATATCAAAATAACAACTTTTCACTAAGTGCATATCAAAGTAGATACGACACCTATAGCAAAAACGCGATTTAATTTCTTTTTGTCTGTCTGTCTGTGTGTTTGTTCCGGGTAATCTCCGAAACGGCTGGACCGATTTTGACGGGATTTTCACTGTCAGATAGCTGATGTTATAGGGAGTAAATTAGGCTACTTAAATTTTAGAAAAACAATTAGGGTTCCGCGTAAAAAATAAAAACACATAAAATCAAAGAGTATTTCCGAAACGGGTGGACCGATTTTGACGGGACTTTCCCTGGTAGATAGCTGATGTTATAAGCAGTAACTTAGGCTACGTTTATTTTAGAAAAACAAAATTTTAAAAATGAGTCCCGTTGCGCGGCCTATGAACGCGGGAGCGGGCTTTTTTGTTAGGTTAAATTCCACGCGGACGAAGTCGCGGGCTCAGCTAGTTTGTGAAACAAAGATTATCTATGTTGTAGCTTCAATTACGATACATGATGAATAGATTCGAGGGTGAGGGGTTCGGTCTGGGTGCCACTGGGACCGGCCCCAGTCCATACCGCGGTACCCATAGTACAAGCGTTGCTTAGTTTCAGACTATGTATTTATTGGCAGACAGTACCCAAATCCAAGGTGTACATTAAACGATTGATTTTACATTATTTGTACCATAATTTTCATAATTCACACCTGATCGGGTGAACAGTGTCATCCACGGCAGACAGGGCCGTCAAACTTGTCGATACCGCGGCCTCACTCGCACACAGAGGCATGCGATATGCGGCATAGTGATGCGACACGTTCCTATCGACAAATTATAATAATCAGTTTAACAGACGCATTTCCATCTGAGATTATTACTTGCTGAACGGTGAAGGGAAACATCGTGAGGAAACCTGCATGTATTTCAAAAGCCGTGTCACATTCTCCAGCGCGGTGGACTATGTCCCGGATCCTCGCATTGAAGAGTGTGTCCGGTGTGATGGCAGCAGGCTCACCCTGTACATTAGGACTGAAATACCATCGGCGATATGTGTGTGCACTGATAGTATAATGTCTGCAGACCTAGCACAGCCGCGACAAGACAACACATAAGATAAATAAATATATATCAATACATAGTATAAAACAAAGTCGCTTCCCGCTGTCTGTATGTCCCTATGTATGCTTAGATCTTTAAAACTACGCAACGAATTTTGATGCGGTTTTTTTAATAGATATAGTGATTCAAGAGGAAGGTTTATATGTATAATACATGCATAATATAGTAGAGAAACACTGATAATTTATTGCTTCCGTGCGAAGCCGGGGCGGGTCGCTAGTATTATATATATATAAATGAATTGCTGTCTGTATGTCCTTTATAGAATCGTAAACTATGCATTTGATCATGTCATGATCTTCAGCGAAGTGTTGTGCATGAGCCCACAAAGGTTTCTGAGTTGGTGCGACCAATCTTTGACAGCGTAGCAACGCGCGCAGGGCACAGCTAGTATATATATATATATAAAAATGAATCTCTATTTCCTTGATCATCGCATCACGCGTGAACGGATGGAACGATTTCGCTAATTCTTTTTTTGTTGTGTTTATTATTGTCAGGAGAAGGTTCTTATGAAAGAAAAAAATAAGAAAGTTGAGCGGAACAATTCGCATTCAATATTCAAAGTTAAGACAGGACACGGTCTGTCGGGTCAGCTAGTAATTTTATAAATATCGCCAGACTGACACACCAACTGTATACTCCCAAACTAAACAACGTTTGTACTATGGGTACCGTACAATGGACTGGGGGCGATCCCAGTGTCACCCAGACTGGGGCAATTTTTGATCTCATTCTCTCCTATGCATTAAGAGAGAGAGGTAATCTGTGACAAGTCGTGACAAGTCTTGTCTTGTCTTGTCTAGGTAGCCCGGCTAGTATGAACATATTCTTGTTAAATTGACTCATTCGTGACTATTTTCAACTTTCAATAAATATATTATTCTGTACTATTATTATTATCATCTTACATGTTGTGAGATGCGTGTGTGGGGTGACGTCAGAGCGCGTGCGAGCGAGACGGCGGCAGCGGCGGGCGCTACGCGTGCGAGCGGGACAGCTCGTAGAACAGCACGTACGCCTCGGGTGACACGACGTTGCGGGGATTGATGGGAGTCACTCTGGGATTAGAAAATTATAATTAAAATTAATATATAATTTAGCCCTTTTGACGTCCCACTCCTGGGCACGGGCCTCCCCTCACTACGAGGGGGATTCAGGCCGTATTCCACCACGCTGGCCCAGGCGGGTTGGCGGATGTCACATGTCTTTCGAAAATTGCTTAGATCTTCTAAGACATGCAGGTATCATCACGATGTTTTCCTTCACCGTAAGCAAGTGATAATCATATAGAAATTATGATTCGCACATAGATTTCGAAAACCCAGAGGTGCGAGCCGGGGTTTGACCCAGAACCTTGTACCCGCAAGACGCGTTAACCAATCGACTATCATAGCTTAAAAATGAATGTAAATAACAAACTATGTTATAGTTTCGTCATATATTTTAAAAGTTGGCCGTCTCAAATGTTACTCACAAATTTGCCGTCAAGTGTAACTTAAAAGTTGGCCGTCCTGTGTCAAACAAGAGTTGGCCGTCCTGTGTTATGCAAAAGTTGGCCGCCCGGTGTCAAACAAAAGTAGGCCGTCATAAATGTTACTCACAAATTTGCCGACAAGTGTAAGTTAAAAGTTGGTCATCCTGTGTTATGCAAAAGATGGCCGCCCTGTGTCAAACAAAAGTTGGCCGTCATAAATGTTACTCACAAATTTGCCGTCAAGTGTAAGTTAAAAGTTGGTCATCCTGTGTTATGCAAAAGATGGCCGCCCTGTGTTATGCAAAAGTTGGCCGTCATAAATGTTACTCACAAATTTGCCGTCAAGAATAACTTAAAAGTTGGCCGTCCTGTGTTTTGCAAAAGTTGGCCGTCATAAATGTTACTCACAAATTTGCCGGCAAGTATAACTTAAAAGTTGGCCGTCCTGTGTTATGCAAAAGTTGGCCGTCATAAATGTTACTCACAAATTTGCCGTCAAATGTAACTTAAAAGTTAGCCGTCCTGTGTGAAACAATAGTTGGCCGTCCTGGGTCAAACAATAGTTGGCCGTCCTGTGTTAAGTAAAAGTGGGCCGTCAAGTCAAAGCTGGCCGCCCAGCGTGTGGTACCTGGAGTCGTTGTACTCGTGCCAGTCGCCCGTGTAGGGATGCTTGCAGTACGCCGTGTAGTGGCCGGAGTACGTCGTGCCTGCAAGCACACACAACATTATCACCATCCTGCTCGTGGCCGTAACATATGAGCGAGACAGCAACATTTTTAAATATCCCGTATAATAAATACATTTTATTTTATTTGTTAAGTTGTTAGTGTATGGTGGTCTGTTTTTTTTAAGTCGGAAAACAAGCGTACGACCCGTCCGATATTAAGCAGTTACCGTAGTCTCTGCTTGCAATACTAATGTCATTGTTCGCACGTTGCTGTCCTGAACGGGATTGGTATAGAAGGGGTTTGGTTACGAAAAGCAGCTATAAGAGCAACTTTGTTTTTTAAAATTTTTAAATAAAGCTTACTAGCAATGTGAGTTTATCACATTACTAGTATTCCCGTTAGCCCCTCCAGCTAAGCTAATGGTTGTGTTAGGAGTGGGCTCACGTCAATAGTTTGATGGCCAGGATGGGGATCGAACCCGGAACCTCTCGGCAACTAGGGCGGCCCCTGTCACCACTTGGCCATTCACGCCTTAAACTTTACGCCACCACCGCGTATATGAGCTGCCGTTAATTGTGTACATAGATAACGCAAGCATCACGATTTGTATTGAAACCAAGCGTGCCGAATTTTTAACACCTCCCGTGACGTCATTAGTTACGGGAAATCCAAACCGATTCAAAGACACCGATGCCGCCGATGCCCCTCCGCCCGCTACGATTCTCTCGAGTGATTATCTCGCTCATACTCACATTGTTTATATCTGTAGTCGCGCGGACTGTAAGTTAGCGGCTACCAACCTCGACGCTCGGTCGGGGTTTCCTACACGCGAAGCACATGCATTTGCGTTATCTATGTAAATCTATATCTGTGGTGTCCAGTGTGCGGTACTTGCCGGAGTGGTTGCTGACGGCGTACAGGTTGTAGAGCGGCTGGTCCTGGCGCGCGGCGGCGTAGGGCGACATGTCGAGCGCGGTGAGCGGGAACTCCACCGGCACGCCCAGCTTGCCGCGGAACCGCTCCGTGGGGGAGAACCTGCACACACACACACACACACATATACACATATACACACACACACATATACACACACACACACACATATACACACATACACACCGCTCGTACAACATCCGATTTTGTACACCCAAGACATCGACACTGACATTGGTTTGTTCAGAATCACCAGGAGACACCTTTGCAATATATTTTTCATTACTCATACTCTGAAAGTAGGTCTGAAGTTGCCTGAGAAGCGGGTTGAAAGTAATCCTTTTCCGGCCTGGGAGAATCGCTTTCAACTGACAGCTGTCAAATTATAAAAAAAAACTAGTTCCATTTTCACATTTCTATGGAACCATGTTCAAACTTTTTCTACAGTCACTCAATAACAGCACGATGTAAAATTGAAATAACATAAAGTTAAGGATTAATTAAAGAATATATATTTTTAAATGACTTAAATTATAATTTAGTTTCAACAATTTCTTTAAAATAACATAGATTTGGGCAAAATATTTAAAGATGAAAATGAAAAATAATGGCTAAATAATGAAGTTGGCCGGCCAACGAAAAAAAAAAACAAAATAGGCGGCAACCCGAACTTTTTTTTTTCGAGTTGTAGAGTATTGTTCATACTTCCTTGTATTATTTCTTAAGCCAATTCCTGTTTTTATTTTTACTTTCCTTGTATTCGTAATGAAAAGCACAGTGTTTACCTCGGGTGAAAGACTTATTTTGTCCCTCGAACTATTAGCGCTCTCGCTACGCTCGGGCACCAAACCCCGTCTCGGGACTAAATAAGTCACTTTCACCACTCGTGTAATAATGTACTATTATTTAAACCATGTCACATTTATCTCGATAATTACAAACAGTGCCGTCTAGAGACGCCCGAAAGTAACGAAGCTTTATAGTATAAAGCGTAGGGCGCCGCAGCTGCCACTCTGTGTACCTATATACAGGTTGAAACAGAAAGGGAATACTTTTTTTTCAAAACTTAACTTTGTAACAATAAAACTATCAGTTTTGGAGGAAACTTGAAAAACAAAAGGTGTTATAGGGATACAGCTGTTGACAAATTTCATAAGTCTCCAAAACCTTTAGTACTTCAGCTGTTCCACAAAACCGATAGTTTTAGATTTACAAAGTAAAGTTTCCAAAAAAATAGTATACCCTTTTTGTTTCACCTTGTATACACATATACACACCGCCCGTACATCATCATTTTATATATACCCAATACCAAACATCTAAACTCAAAACTTAAAAATTGTTTTCATTCACGTAAGCCAACAAAGCATTTATGAACAGTCAGAATCTACCACCGGCTCGGAATGCTGCTTCCACTGAGAAGAACCGGCGAGAATAAATGATGGTGTACATTCTCAGGAACAGAATCAGAATCACCAGGAGAATATTTTTTTAATATTTGCAATATTTTATTTTTAAAAATTTAGTCTCGTAAATTACATAAAAAGCGACCTAATATTTCATTTATCTGCTGCTATTTCTTTTGCATAAAACTTTTGACACGAATCTCATGAAAGACAATATTTATGGGAGAGCGTCGGGTATTTGGGTATAAAAAAAAACCTAGGATTGCTGAGAATAATTAGTGAAATCTACAGTCTTCATAGTATTTGTTCTTTATACTAATTTAATTATTTTTTCTGGCCACTAAACTTGGCCGCCGCGCCCATTGGCCGCTATGACCTGGCCGCCGCGACCCTAGGCTGCTATGGCCTGGCCACCGTGAGAAATGGCCGCTATGACCTGGCCGCCGCGACCGTAGGCCGCTATGGCCAGGCCGCCGTGAAAAATGGCCGCTATGACCTTGCCGCCGCGACCCTAGGCCGCTATGGCCTGGCCGCCATGAAAAATGGCCGCTATGACCTAGCCGCCGCGACCATAGGCCGCTACGGCCTGGCCGCCGCGGCCATAGGCCGCTATGGCCTGGCCGCCGCGACCATAGGCCGCTATGACCTGGCCACCGCGACTATTGGCCGCTAGACTTGGCCGCCTCAATCATTGGCCGCTATGGCCGCCAAAGTCCTCACCTCTTGAGATGCAGCACGAGCACTTGCGGGAACTTCTGCACCGTGAACCACTTCAGACACTTGCGTCGCACGCCGCACTTGGAACATGTCTGCAGACCGGAAACCACAAATTAACTGACATACTACTTATTAAAAAATAAATTGATTAGAATAATAATAATATAATTAACGATTGGATCATTGCCATGTTAATTAAAAAACAATTTACAATTTAATAATGTAATATATTAATTTTCGTGTCGCTTCTCGTTGGCCGTGATATAACAAAAAGAAATAGTAAATAATGCCAGACTGACACACCAACTGCACGGTCCCAAACTAAGCAACGCTTGTACTATGAGTACAATGGACTGGGGGCGATCCCGGTGACACCTACACCTGAGCAAATACAAAAAGTCCATTCCCGAAATTTACCCCGGCGGGAATCGAACCCGCAACCACCCGGTGCAGCGATCCGAGCGGCCTACGCTCGAACCACTGCGCCAAGCGGTCTTTCAATTATTTTGAACTACGAATACCGAATTTTACTAAATACGGAAAAATATGTTAGTGTAGTAAGGGGACATCCATAAATTACGTCACACGAATTTCATGATTTCTTGACCCCTCCCCCGTCCTTGTCACAGCTGGTCACATTTGTGAGACCCTACCCTACCTAGTGTGATGTCACAAAATTTGGGACCCCTCCCCACCCCTTGTCACACAATGTCACACTTCGTCGACCCTCTCACTCCCCGTTAACGTGTGACGTTATTTATGGACGGCTCCTAATAAGTAGTGTTGTAGTCTCCACTAGTCTCCTAGAGTCTCGTGGAGTCTCCGCGCAGCCTCTCACCGGCTTCTCGTCGCCGTCCATCTCCTCCTCCTTGGCGAAGTGCTGGAGACACTGCTGCAGCTTCAGGTTGCCGGTGCGCGACGGGATCGGCAGGCTGCGGGGGCAGGTGGGATTCTATTACTCATTTAATTTAATAAGTTAAATATTTAACTAGTCCCAAAAATGTGGAAAGTTTTATCTACAGTCCCGGTAGAGGTCTAAAGTGTTACCTTCAATCCCGCTAGTGGTCTAAAATGTTAACTACAGTCCCGCTAGTGGTCTAAAATGTTACCTACAGTCCCGCTAGTGGTCTAAAATGTTAACTACAGTCCCGCTAGTGGTCTAAAACGTTACCTATAGTCCCGCTAGTGGTCTAAAATGTTACCTACAGTCTTGTTAGTGGTCAAAAGTGTTATCTCAGGTCCCAGGCGAGGTGGGAAGTGTTACCTGAGGTCCCAGAAGGGGTCGAAGGTGACGCTGTCGTGGTTGCAGTGCGTGCAGCGCAGCGTGGACTTGAGCTGGCCCTGGAAGATGTCTCCCACGCGGCTGTCCTCTATCCGCAGGTAGCGGCTCCACGCCTCCGTCGCCTTCGCCGTGTCGCTACACAACACACACACATACATACACACAACACACATACATACACAACACACACACATTACTAACAGCTAGTGATCCTCGGACATTTTTTTTTTTGGGTCTAGTTCTCCACACACTCCCACCACTGTAACTCCTGTAAGCCAGGATCGACAATGGTGACCAAAAATGACATCGAGGTTTGACCCTCCACGAGTCCCGGGGAAAAGTTAAATTGTCTCGGAGCCAGCACGATATTAATCGAAAGAAATAATAGGAGGAGTTGAAAGAAAAAAAATCCACTTCCCTCCGGTGCAAAGCGGGAGACAAAAATAGCTGGTATGGGCTGATTGCCATGGAAACAAGACTGTTACAGCTGATTGAAGACCAGTTGTAAGGCACCACGGATCGTAATTTGACTAATTGGACCTAAACTCGTGAGCTGATTATACTTGATTCCAATAATAGGTCGATCAATTAGCAAAAAGGAACCTGACGAATTAAGAACCTGTGGACACCACTTTGTTTAAACGCGCGTTTGTATCGATACAGACGCGATACGCGCGCGAGTCAGACGCAGCCTGACGGCTGTAGTCTGTAGACTTTTGCAACGCAAAACGCGCGTCGAAGGCGCGTTTAAACAAAGTGGTGTCCACAGGCACTAAGTGTCCCGTTCCTTATGAATATTAACAAAATTGGTAAAAAGGAAAACCGTTACTTAAATGCCGTTTTTTTATTTCATTATATTATATTAATCTAATTTTACATCTATAATTACAGATATTCATCCAATGCGATGGTGTAACACCAGACTTACTATCTATTAAATTAATTCAATTGAATCTATTTATTGAATTTAATAAACAAATAAAAGGATTGTTTGTATAATAACATTTTTAGTAAAAATCTTCTTTTATTCTCATTTTCCAAACGAATACGCAAGTTTTAATTTAAAACAAACTCTTTTAATCATTCGTTCTTTACGCAAAATCGTTCACTACCCCAACACAATTACATTTAGTATGGTAACATTATTTTTCTGACATACACTTAATAGTTCAGCTGTAGTACTAACTACAGAGGTGTTGTCCTCACCTTAGATTGTCATCGATCTCGGTGAGTATTGGCTTCGGTCTCACGGTGACGCGGTTCACGTCCTCGTGCATCCCCTCCAGCAGGTAGCGGAGGAACTCCTGCGCATGGACACCACAACTATTATACTCCCAGTCCACTGATACAAGCAGTCATAGCTGATTGGTTAAGCACGCGTTGCGGGCACCAGGGCCCTAACCACGCTAGCTACTCAAATCGTAATAGAAAAGCAAACGCTCGCGATTACGTTTCAAACGCTCCGCTTTTGACATTTTGCTGCCACCATACCATATCAATGTCGGTAGAAATCGTGAAGCTCGTGTCAGCAAAACGTCAAAAGCGGAGCGTTTGAAACGTAATCGCGAGCGTTTGCTTTTCTATTACGATTTGAGTAGCTAGCGTGGTTAGGGCCCAGGTCTTGAGTTCAAACCCCAGCTCGCACCTCCGGGTATTTAGAAATCATGGGCTAACTAAAATTTACATACGACTAGCTGTGCCCCGCGACTCCGTCCACGTGGAATGTGGACCATCCTTAACATTTAGGGGTTGGAAAAATAGATAGTAGCCGATTCTCAGACCTATCCGATATGCACACAAAATTTTATGAAAATCGGTCGAGCCGTTTTGGAGGAGAATGGTAACTAACATTGCGACACGAGAAATTTATATCACTCGCTTACGGCGAAGGAAAACATCGTGAGGAAACCTGCATGTCTTAAAAAGTCTCTAGGCAATTGTCGAAAGACGTGAAATGGGCCAGCGTGGTGGTTAACGTCCTGAATCCCCCTCGCAGTGGGGGAGGCCAGTACCTGCGCGTCCTGCTGGCTGTAGCCCATGAAGCGCGGCGCGAACCGCTGCACCTGCGACTTGAAGCTGGTGGTGTTCACCACGGAGTCGCGCTCGCCGCCGCGCCACAGCTCCTTGATCACACTCGCGAACGCTGCACAACACAAACCGATATCTTCCCAAGCTCTACACGACTTATGACTGAATAAATACTGACTAAATAAAGATCTAGGCCGAATTACTTATGTAATTCTTCGTAATCTCAAAAGGCAACACACTGGAGCTATTATATTTATATTAAGGCTAAAGCGCCCATCTAGCCCGCGAAGTTCAAATTTTTTGAGGTTTTTTAGAAATTTTTCAAAATCTGACAATAATAAAAGGCACATTTTGTAATTCGCGACAAAGACCGTGTGCAGTGCATTTACTAATATATCCAACTTACTCCAAAACATTTCAAGAACGACAGCTATCCAGATAATCTGGCAATTTTCGTATATTTAGTGATTTACTAGTATCATTTCCACCGTGATAATATTTAGGGTAAAATAAATGTATTAATAAACAAACTGCATACTGTGTTTGTAGCAAATCACAAAATGTTGTCTTCAATGTTTTCAGATTTTGGATAAACTATAAAAATACTCGAAAATTTTGAACTTCGCGGGCTAGACAGGCGCCTTCACCTTAATATATAAGCTGGCGAACAAAAAAAAAGTTTGTGAGTTTCTTGACGGATCTTCTCAGTCGAGGTCGCGTTACGATCCGGTTTTAGATATAAGAACAAAATTGAAATTTCCAATTTGTAAGTGCCCCCGTAGGCCTAAACAAAAGAAACACTTTGAATTTGAATTCATACACTTTTATTGCGCCGTGAAACCATTGCTTCCGATACCAGGGGTGTGACACTAAGCAACGATAGTCGATATATCAAGACATTTGCAGTGACGAATCTTACTCTAAATTCCATATTTTTATCGTCGTATCGATTACTGAACGAACTATACAAAGTTATAGTTCGTTCAGATGATACACGGCGGCAAAAAAGTGCCTGTTCTCGGAAGTCGCGAATTGAGGGAAGAAGGTTGACCTAGCAGGTTACTTAGGCCTTACGCAAATTCTTTAGTCAGGCCTAACTAAATTTGTTACTTTTAAAATTTTCTGTAAGATAAGCAAAATCACAAAGTCTTATCCTATTGTCGCCGCGCAACCCGCAGGGAGACTGAGACTGGGGCAATACCCTTTGAGTCCAAAATGGCCACTTCTCCAAAATGTCTACTTTCCCAAAATGCGCACTTTTCTAAATAGGGCACTATTTTTTCCCAAAATGGACACTGTATATTCTCCCCAAAATGGACGCTACATGTTTCCCTAAATGCGCATTACATGTTCCCAAAATTGACACTACATGTTCCCACAATAGACACTACATGTTTCTAAAATTGACACTACATATTCCCAAAATGGACACTACATGTTCCCAAAATGGACACTACATGTTCCCAAAATGGACATTGCATATTCCCAAAACCTTTCCCACCCCACTGGAGGTGCAAGTCTTACCCTTCATGAGCGCCCCCTTCATACACGACAGCGTGGTGTTGATGTCCTCCGTGTACTTGTCCTCGGAGACGTACTCCAGCAGCGGGCGCGTGTTGGACAAGCACTGGAGCACGCTGTTCATGAAGCAGGTGTTGCCTATGTTGCGGAGCCCGTTGAGGCCTGGAACACGAGCGGGGGCATGACGTCACACGGGTCATTATTAGCATAGCATTTTGAGAATGTTCTGTTCTGTCATATCACGATGGACAAGGGTAAGGCCCGCCTGAAGTAAAGCAGTTACCATACCATATAGATGCTTGCATTACAATCGGCATTAAACGAGTGGGATAGGGGGAGGACGGCGGGGGGATTGTGTTGGGTACCTCTCACTCATCGTACGAAACGAAACGCAGCAATGATAGGATACGTGTAAGTTGATCTTCTGTAATAAATCTATATTATATAAAACTCAAAGGTGACTGACTGACTGACATAGTGATCTATCAACGCACAGCCCAAACCACTGGAGGGATCGGGCTGAAATTTGGCATGCAGGTAGATGTTATGACGTAGGCATCCGCTAAGAAAGGATTTTAATTAATTCTACGCCCAAGGGGATAAAATAGGGGATGAAAGTTTGTATGAAACTTTGTCAATTTTAAACCGATCGGGCTGAGTCTTTGCATGTATAAAGCTACTATGACATAGACATCCCCTAAGAAAGCATCAAAATTCCACGCGGAGGAAGTCGCGGGCTCAGCTAGTGTCATATAGGGACCTACGTAAATATATAAAATTATTTCACCACGAGGGAAAAAAGATGAATTACCTAAGGAAAACCAATTATCTTAACTATTTTCCTGTTTTCATACACTACGGCCATGGAAATCGTTTGTTTTAGTCGAGGTTAGCTTAGTGCCTACCAAAAAAGTATTAATATAACTAAATATAAAGGTTGAAACAGAAAAGGTATACTTTATTTTCAAAACTTAACTTTGTAATTCTAAAACTATCAGCTTTGGAGGAAACTTGAAAAACAAAAGGTTTAGCTGTTACATCAGGTACAGCTGTTGACAGATCTCACAAGTCTACAAAACCTTTACTGCTCATTCAACTGTCCCACAAAGACAATAGTTTTAGATTTACAAAGTAAAGGTCTAAAATAAAACAGTATACCCTATTTGTTCCACCTAGCACCACCTACCAGCAATACAACCGGCTTAAACTTAGATTTTATATGCAAAGGTCAACCAGCATTGAGCCAGCACTCTGACCAGGCTAAAGCTTGAATCCCCCTAGTACTGAGGGTAGGCCCGTGCACAGTCAACATCAGCCTATACTAGTCCACTGCTGGACATAGGCCTCCCCTAATGAGCGCCATAGCGCCCTGTCTTCAGCTTGCCGCATCCAGCATCTGCCTGCAGTCTTTCGCAGATCGCATCCCACCTGGTCGGAGGGCGTCCTGTGCACAGTGCTAGGTCATTAAATGGCAAATTGTTAAGATGAATTGTCTCACCACTGGTATGACTAGAATGCTTGTCCGGCCGCGCTTCAGATGCGGAGTCTGATCTCTCACTGCTCCGCCGGAGACCGCTGGGCCCGCTCCTACCACCAGCCAACTCCTGGCGAGCGGAACACCGTCAGAGACCCTCCACATGGGCCGACAAAGACACCGACCCGACATCGGCACATTGTCGGACAGAGGACCTCATAGATTTTGTACTGAGTGCTTTCACACTTTGACACTAAAGCCTCAGTTCATCAATACATTAAAAGACAGTTAGAGCTGTAATCGATTGTTAGATATACTGGTACCAATCGTTTACTGCTCTAACAGTATGTTAGTGTGTTGGTGTTCATCGGTATTGTCCAATGTGAAAACGCCCTTACACTTCCCACTTGTTGTCGCACTGCGATGTTTAAGTCGTGTACACACTAGGCGACAAATATACTGCGACATGTCTCAGAAATCATTGCTACGAAGTCGCACGAAGACCTCTGATATCAGTGGCAATTTTAGCGAGCTTGCGACTGTATAATGTGGATGAAAGAAGGCATGAGACATGACGTCTTCGCTCGATGTCTCTGATGAGATCTGATGAGATGGAGACACTTGTCACGGCACTTTGTCTCCTAGTGTAGTAGACACGGCCTAAACCGATTCGCGTTTAAAATAAAAATGGAACTGTGAAAATGAAATTTTGTCTTGCATCTCTTACTGTATGTATGTATAAGTAAGAGATGCAAGCCAAAATAATGCAATTAGAAAAACAAATTAAAATGAAATTATGTTTTATAAATTAATCCAAAACTGAAACATGCGTTTAAAACATATAAAAAGTCTACTTAAAAAAAAACCAATCAACTAAAGTGATTCCTTGACCGGTATTAATACAACAATTTTATTTCTGAGAGAGAACTCTGTAATCTCAAGGGTACACTCAAGATCGCTCTCAGAGATAACATAGATTAATTAATACCGACCATAAAAACAACGATATAAAGCATAATAATACATAACATGCTACATTGCCTTACAAACTGGATGTTCATTACCTTAAAAAATCTCACTAGACTAAAACACTTTTTGGTACCAAACTAAGAAACGCTTGTACTGCTGGTACCGTACAAAGGACTGGGGGCGATCCCAGTGACACCCAGACCAGGGAAAATTACCAATGACTGGAAGCTTAAGAAAAGGCCAAAGAATTATTATATGCTTTACAAGACGAGGAGGCGTGGGATGACGATCGCTGATGAAGCAATGAGACCACGTTTCATAAATATCGAAATACTGACAAACGATCAACGACTAAGGAAGATCTCAGATCAAGAAAATTCGTGTCTCGCCGGTGCACAGTCAACCTTAGATTAGTAATCAACAAACAAAAAAAAAAACGCAAATCCAAATCGTGCGACAAGTCGCCAAGACACGCGTACCATCCGCGCAAGCGTCACCGCGGCCAGTTGCACCGCGAAGCGACTGTGCTCGCGACCGTTGACGACGACACGATGCGACATACGACAGCCGGCGACTTTCTGTCGCACAGCCGGTGCACGCCCTATCTCCGAAATTAGTTTAAAAAAAATGATATATTTTTTTATTTGGGTTGCCACTTGCTACTGATTAATATCATCTAAGCATATGAATCTATTCAGTACATTCTAATTCAAATTTACGTATCAGAATAGTTTAAATTATATAATTCAACTTGTCTAATTCAACTAAACTATTTCATATTGTGGCGTGATGATCATCGTTTTCGTATCACATAATTTATTATGTGCTTCTGATATTTACTTTTTCTTTACTGTACTAACCTTAATGTATTATTTGTACTGTTTACAGTTCGTCTGATATTCACACGGAAACGGCTGAACAGATTTAAACTTAATTAGATACAGTAATGCTGGCAACGAATACTAGCTATTACTGAGATGTTTTCCAAATACCTGTTCTGTGTATTATACACAAATAAATTGCTAAAAAAAAAAATAAGAGAAACCCGCTGAGATTGTCGGATCTTCTTAGTGAAGGTCACGTTTTTATGCGGTTGTAGACTTTAAGAAAAAAAATAATATAAAAATAACAATGTGTTAGTGCCCCGCCAGGCTTAAATAAAATAAAGGATTTGAGTTCCGAGTTTCATATAGGCTGTGGAATAATATAGCTAGTTCTTTAACAATTAAGACTAGGCATACAGCTATTAATACGGATTTATTAATCCAATAATTACAACGATACGAATACCCGTCAAAATACGAAAAACGCTACTAATACGAATACGATGCTCATATAGCCACAACGATACGCGCGTACTTCAAAATACCGTACAAATTCAAATAACCTGATACGTATTCACGCCATAAGTGCGGGCGACTGTCGGCAGCCGCGGTTGCGAGCGTCGCGGTTGCGGGGTCGGTTGCGGCGCAACGGCGCGCGGTCGCGGTTCGTAGCAACGCCGACAGCCACACCTCATGACTGAGGGCGAGCAGGCTGGTGGTCACGCATGCCAGTATCACCAGAGCTTCGTAGTAAGACAACATATAAATTTGGTACTTCAAATGCACTTGAAGTTCGCGGGTTGAATGGTTTTTTGTTCAAATATTGGGTGTGAATTCAGAAACTGGAATATAGCTTTCTTATGGTTTTCAGACAGTTAGGAACGAATCAAAACCGAAAATTAAATTTTGATTACTAAAATATAAGGTTTTTTTTACGTGAAACGGAGAGTTTTGTATTTAGACACTACGACTTATATTTTGGCAGAGGTTTTTTTCTATACTTGTTATCACACACTGAGTTTGTGAGTTCAAGAAACTGTTTTTTTAAGCACACCAAGTTTTTGAGTTGTATCCACAAATTCGACGCCACAATAGTTAAACCACTGAATAGTTCACATTTCAATCGTATCAAAAACTGTTGTTCACACTGGAAGAAAATCCGTTAGAAAATATAAAGAACATTGTATTCTCCACTTCGAATTCCAAAAAGCCTAGGATCCAAATCTTTTAATACCGCCCCAAAAAGTTAAGGGAGCTGGTTGACAGCTGTCAAAGTGACACCGGAATGCGCGCGAAAAAATGGCGACTAGGTGATTCCGGGAGACTGCATTATCGTGCATTTAGCCGCTTGTAAAATCGTTACGAGAACTGAACTAACGCCGGCCGTATGCGTTAAGCCAATAACTGTTGCCAAATTTCACAATCAGTTGATTCGTCGCCGGTAAAATATATAAATAGGTAGATGTATACTATCGCTGAACTGAGTCCGTTCTGGGGAAGCTGCGCGGGGCGGGGGGCAGCTCTATGGTTCATTCATTCTTTACCTAACGAACTACCATAAGGAGTTTCTATCTATTGTATCAATATGTATATACCAGGGTGTATATATGACGTCACGGGTTAAACCTCTGTATTTCATCGTTCATCACGCCTCTGGTAGCGTGCACAAGAACCTACTTAGAAAAAGGTACGTTAAGCTCAGAGTATCAAGGTTTGGGTTGCGATGGAGGTTCGTTGGAATTTCGGACGCGTTTGTCGAATGCACCCAGAAATGGCCGAGTTATCATGAGTTGGATACTTAGTTGGGAGTCATTGCTGGGGCTAGCCTAGGAAATATATGAAAGTGATGACTAGGGTGAATTCCTAAAGCTTTGACCAGGGATAGATTCACTATCGAAACCTGATGTTATCGCTAGGGATGGCCATCTATAGACATATTCAAGGTTCTAGGGGAGGCTTCACTCAATGGGATTTAAAAATAGTCATAAAACTAGGGCGACTTATCTCCTTATAATCTAGATAGGATTTCCAGTGAGGCAGATATTACTGCAAGGAAGTACCAAGTAGCATGTGCGGTCCCTGACACCCCGGAGCGAGGGTCTTCTGCACCCTGAGACATGACTAGTGGATGTGCCAGAGGGGAGACCATTTGTCAGTTCACGCTCCCGATTACCCATAACTCATAAATATTGGAATGACGGCGGGTCTCAATGGATACTGAGTTATAAGTTAAGTACATTACATACCAACACAATCTGCAGTAGAAATACAGCCATCAAGTCACATTTGCTGATGATACTCCGAAATCTAGTCACCACTTGCGTCCTCCTCATCATAGCACTGACGTCACGTCACTCTCACAAAATCCTAACGCATCTGCACTTGCAACTTTTTGAGACGCGCACTGACTTTGACACATCCTGTGGAAACTGGATGTACCAAGTCTTTTCAATTGGTATGTCTCCAGCCTTTTGGTAACTTTGACTGTTGTCACATCATTTTGATCATGACACATTTTTCAAACCATGTAACCTATTTCGGCCATTTTCCAAATGTTTGTGGGCTTTCAATCAGCCCTGACGTCTACACTCCGAGACACGGCAATGACTATTGGTGTCTAAAATTAATCAGTGCAAATAATTTTCTGAAGTGTGTTACGAAGAAGTTTGAAATTTCTGCAACTTTGTCATACCAACGCGTATGGCTCCACCGTCATTAGCTATAGGCATCAAAAAATTTGTCCACTTGGTCTGTTAATTGTGGTCGGCCGTCGTCTCCTTGATCCTAAACTGTTCCACGAAGTCAGTGCCCTCTGCTCGACACAACTATTAGGAGAGTTAGACCAGTTGTCACAATTAAAAAATTGCGGCTGAATTTCTGTGGTATTTTCAACGTCTAACCGTACCGACGCGCGCGGTGTATTGCACTAAAAATATCGTATTTTTATCATATCTGCGCTTATCAGCATATGTTCCGTGTAGGTTGTGTAACGATTAAGGTTACGTGTGTTAGCGTAATAGAGATTCGCGACTGTATACTATGAGATCGGACATTCAAAGTCCTTGAGGCGTCGTGCTAAGTAAACATGCACGGACAGTGTGTGGCGGCAGTTGCATAACATAATAATAATTATATGTTTAACCAAGATTATCACTTGCTGAGCGGTGAAGGAAAACGCCTATCGTTAAACCTGTCATTGAATAGAACCTGAGATTCCATAAAGATGGTTTAAATTCCTCTCCCATTGGGGAAGGCCGAAATAGTTGAGATACTATAGGGGTAATAATTATCTTATTTCCATTGCAGAGCGATTTTGACACAGACAGAATTTTAGTATTTTCTTGTATGTCAATGACTCTTCGACCTCATGCTAGCAGAAATAGCGAGTGACGTCACGCCTCTCATAGGCGATGACGAAAGAAATGCTCGAGAAAAAACGGCGGGAAAAGTCTACGAGAGTTTTGGCAATGATAAAACACGCCATCGGTTAGTGGTACCAATTCAACTTCAGGTGGCGGTGTCGCCACTGTCTATGCGACACTGTCAAAAACAACGACGTTTTCGTATTGACAACGCTAGTTCAATTTTTGGCCACCTGCATCTAATGTGTGGTACTCTTTAACCGGACGTATAGTCGCTGGCCCAGCATAGGCGAATGCGGAATCGGAAAATAAATAGGGCAGGCGCTCACGGGTTGGTGCTCCGTCTGTTTCAGTCTAATATAAGTTAACGAAACGAGACAATCGTTGCCGCCAACCATCAGTGTGTTGCTGTCTCACTCAAACGTTACGTCCATTAGAAGGATGACAATAGGGTTAGTTTAGTCAAGATTAGTCGTATACCAACATAATTAACACCATTGGTCTTCGTTCGGCCAGAGGCCAACATACGGATATTACATGGACATTTCAAATCGCCATTTTTACGCGCGCAAGCGTGCACTACAGCCCTTTGTGAAACAAATAACCAGCTCGTCTTACCTAAACAACCGCCGTATACACATTAACATTTAACATTTACAAATATACGCACTGTGTATAGAAAAAAAATATTTTTGAAAAGGCAAAAAAACGTTAGGTAGAAAACTGGAATGTCATTAAAATTGACAACTTATGAAATTTTCGAACGTTCCCACGGAAAAAAGGAAGATTTATTAACTGCCAGCAGTGTGAACCATAGATTTACAAGAACACCATAGAGGTTAAGTACGAAACGTCAAGTTTACGCGGGATATTTTTAATGGCCAAAAAAATTACTTTATTAACTGTCCGTGTTAGAAACTGACTACACAAAAGAGGTTATGACAACAAAATAGCAAGTTTTTTTCAAAATGGCTTCGTTTTGACACGTGGCTGGCGGGGAAAAAACGTGGCCAGCCAGTCTCTGACGAGATTACTCGCGTAATTTTATTTCTAGATGTTACATTTCGCGCTCGTTTATTTTTAGACGCGAATTTCCATCGGAAAGGGGACGCCCGGCCGGTCCGTACTTATTGTCTCTCGATATATTGGCGTGAAATAGTTTTATATAGTAGCTTTCTAGTTATAACTTCGATACCTAATACCGGTGAAGAAACCTGCACGGCTTTTGAAATAATTGTTGCCAATTTACCAAACCGCACCGAGCCAGGGTGGCCTGATGGCCCGAATCCTCGCATTAAAGGAGAAACGTGTCCAGTGTAATGGCAAAAGGCTCGTCCCCTATTGATTTCGGATCAATATAGTATCGGCGAAATTAAATAGATTGTGTGATTTAGGCTTCAGGCTGCCTGCAAAGCCATCTTCGTTTCAGATCTGGTCTGATGGCCGAGCAGGAAAGGAGCAGTCTCTAAAATCTATAGTTCATTGGCATTTCGATCCGGGTCATTTATTTGTGTGCGTGCCTATGTGTGTGTGCTATGTGTGTAGACACACGTGCGCGTGCGTCGTTACTTTTTCACCGGCCCGTGCTGAATTTATCTGTGACTCTAGTACGCCGCTTCCTGGTACAATACGTGTGAAAGTTTTTCATTTTTCATGAGGAGTTTGCAATGTATAATATGCTTAAAGAATGTCAGACAGAGATGAAATAGGTATACTGGGAATATATATTTTCGGAGATGACGTAATTTATATATACAAAATAAACATCATCCTATTGGCGAAGGCGAACCACAGGAATGTTCGACACGGCAAATTGCTTCTATAGAGGAGGACAGAAAATTCTACTCATGGACTTTATAAACTTATCGTTTCTTTGAATTTCCACATTTTTCTTATGGCAATCGCATTTAGACTGAGTTTCATAATATTGAAAGTAGCATGTAAGCTGATGAACAACAACTGATAACGACAAATTGCTCGAGATTTCCGACAGCAGACGTCTACTAAAATATAAAACAAGGGTCTTAGAACACATCCTTGAGGAACCCCACACGAAAAATAATATTTGATCGCTCATCTTTCATCATAAAACCAAGGCATATATCCAAATAGGTCCTTTTTTTAAAAAAAAACTGTCGAACGCTTAATAAAACTTAACAGTGCAGAATTGTAGATAATAAAATTAGATTAAACTGATGAAACGCTTTCGTGAAACAGACAAAACAAACCTAAAACAAACACAAATAACGTGCTTATGAAAGAGCCAATAAAATGAGGTGCTGCGACACGAGGCTGTTTCAACTACCAATCAGAAATTGCGATGAAGTGATTAACTAGCATGTGATTGGTTAAAATTGAACCAGCCTCGCAGTCTCATGATAGACACAAATGAATACTTACCCCCCTTATATCTTCAAGATCTCTTTCCAATTGTTTTCTTCTAGTAGACGGAATCTCGGGACTTAAGTCATCTGTAGGCTCACTAAGGGTACTCTCTGTGCTCGTCTCCATAGACTTAATATCTTCTTCAACATGTTCCTTCTCTTCCTCATTCTTTTCTGTGCGTTTCTTCAAATAGTTTTCATGTTCGAAAGTCTTATTTTCAAAACCAGTGCCACTCGGTGATTCAATTTCGTTATCGAGAAGCAATCGATCCTCCTCAGAATCGATATATTTGAGATTAACTCGCGATTTTCTCTCTGGCCTATCTTTATTCGATTCTTCGTTAATATTATTCAATTCTACTTGCTTTTTGGGCGTCGCACCCGACGATACCGGCTGTGAAATTTGGATATACGAAGCGAAATTAGACGTGTGTTTCGGGGCTTTTACCTGCTTTTCTATATCATTTTTCAATTCCTTGATCTTATGACCTTCTTGGCTGTTCTTTTTATAATCCGAATCACCGTTTTCTACGTGTATGACTGTTGATTTTTCAAGAATTTTCCCTATAGGATTATTCGGGTCTAGTTGACTTTTAATACTAGCTAGACGATCGGATGGCAGTTTTGTAGTGAGGGAACTGGACATAGTACTGTTTTTGTCCGCGGCTGGCCTAGCTAAAGACACTGGTTCGGATATAGTTTTGCTAATAGATAGATCGGAGTTGGAGTTTGATCGTGAGCTCGACCCTATCTCCCATCGGAGGCCGTTCTTTTCGTAAGGCAAATGCACAGGCACGGGCATCTCGTCTTTAGGGACTATTTTCGTATAACCAACAGTACCGTTCTCGCAATTTTTCAGTTCGTTCAAGTAATGTTCTACGGAGGTTTTCGGGTATCGCGTATCGTTAGCCGGTAGTTTGGTCACAGTCATTTTTGTATCGAAACGCTTTCGTATTTCGGATACGGATGGCACTTCGTTACCGTTTGTGTCTTTGACACCGTTAGCCATACTTCTCTTGTATCCGGGCGATGTCTCTTTGTAAGATCTCCGTTCGGGTCTCTGGTGTAAACATTCGGACGCTTATTTTCTATTCGCGATGTGACAAATAATGCGACATGTGACAAGTGTGTGTTAATTCAACGTTTAAACTCATGCGTAATACCAAATTCTATCTTTTACGATTCAGCTCTTATTTTTTAAAGTTTTATAATGTTTGTACGGTGCCTAGCGAGCTGTACCGTAAGGGATACAATGACATAATGAATTATATCGGTAGCTATTACAAGCGAGACCGCTGCTTTGTTACTACTGCGTTCAAACACCGTTTGAAAGATTTTGTGTTCAGGTTGAATTGTCAATTAGCTCCGACTTCCAACCGTTTAAACCAAAAATTTTAAAGTTAACTTATAATAACAAATTATTTTCGATAGCAACTTAATGTGTCAGTGAAAAAAAAATTATTGAGTAAAAGTTAATTCACAATAAGAGGTCAGAGTTAATAAATTACTGTTGATTTCTAATTCAGACCATAGACAAAAGATTTTCAAAAGGTGTTTTTTAATCTATTTTGGAAGCTTTACGATTTTCATGGCTCTTTAGTGCATTAGTTAATGAACGTACACACACACTCACACACGCGCACACAATATGTAGGTATGTGTGCCTGCGAAATTCTTTTATTAATTAAATAAAAAAAACACAGTTCTCGTGATGGTTTATGGTACAAATGTGCCAATTAAAAGTATTAAGTTGACAGATGGAGGGATTCAAGATGGAAGATGATGATTCATGTTGTCTATTCTCGGTCGGTTGAGAATTTGTAAGAGAGACAATACACGTTTAAACGTTTCTTAAAATGGGCTTTCCTGGTTGTCAAATTACTAATGCCGTTAGCCCCTCTAGCTAAGCTGCATTCTTATATTAGATGGCTCGGTAAGTGTAACAATGAGTGGCGGGAATCGAACCCGCGACCTTGACAGCTGCTGGTACTTCAAACATAATCCCAAATTTAAAAGACAGAACAGAAATAAAAGTCAAACGTTTAAGGCTAAAGCGCCCATCTAGCCCGCGAAGTTCAAATTTTTTGAGGTTTTTCAGAATTTTTTCTAAATCTGACAATAATTAAAGGCACATTTTGTAATTCGCGACAAAGACCGTGTGCAGTGCATTTATTAATATATCTAACTTACTCTAAAACATTTCAAGAACGACAGCTATCCAGATATTCTGGCAATTTTTGTATATTTAGTGATTAACTAGTATCATATCCACCGTGATAATATTTAGAGTAAAATAAATGTATTAATAAACGCACTGCATACTGTGTTTGTCTCAAATCACAAAATGTTGTCTTAAATGTTTTCAGATTTTGGATAAACTATAAAAATACTCGATTTTTTTTAATTTCGCGGGCTAGACAGGCGCCTTCACCTTAAAACCAATTGTTTTGAAGCTTTTAACCAACACTCAACAAATATGTCGTATAGGAACGCTGTGCAATATATCCATCCTTTTCATTTAAATTGCTGGCAAGAGACGTAGAAAGAGAAAGATACACAAGTAACTTTTTACATTCTTCATGTTTTGTCCAATATTAATGGGGATGACAACTGTCAATTAGTTCACCAAATCATCAAGGTGCACCAAGGCGTCAAATGTTTGTTACACGAAAATTGAGAAAATCCATAGATTTATTTTACCTTTTTTGTTGTTTCTATGAAATAAATAAAAGGAATTGTTTCTTTCATGTGAAGACATATTTACAAGATTAAAATAGTGATTTTTCTGGGCTATGTAGAAACAAACACACACAGCGACCTCTGTCCAAAAAGCTTTCAGTAATCTTCCCCATTATCTCTCAAGTGTGCTATTGAGATATCAACTGGCACTTGAATGACATTTCCAAGGAATAAAGAGATGGATAGAACAGCGCCCCCATACAGCATCTTGCTCCAGTTAGATATTGGAGCTAATTCTATGGGCTACAAATTATTTAACACAAACAATATCGCCGTCTCCCTCATACATTACTACTATGACAAGGACGGCAATACATTTAGTTGAGTCAAATTTTTGTACCTACAGAATTAGTACCATCATGATTCGTGTCTGTGTAGTGTGTGCTTATTTTTTCTAACCCTAATAGAGTGAGATAGCGATAGGTGTATCGCATTATGTAGGTATTGGTGTGATTTCCACGTACACTTTATCTATCCTTGACTATACGGCTTAATATAACCTTTCGTTTGCACTGACGGAAGATTGACACGAAGTTTTTAATATATTTTTGTTTTTTAATTTTTTATTATCATCATCCACAGACGTATAAATACTATGTGTCGAAATCTCAACATATTTTTGCATGCCGATGTAAGGGAAAATAACTAGAACCTACCTACCAAGTACCAACCATAACTAAAACTCCCAACGTCATTGTACAGTGTTCCTAGCAAATACAATGATTTGATTTCATTGACACTGGGAGACCCTCTCAATAATTTTTTGTTCAAATTAAATGTATGGTTTCCGGCCATGATTTGATCCCAATAAATGTAATATTTTAAATAACAAATGAAGGAGGCAAATTGATATCACGATGATAAAGATACAGGATTATAAAAATATGAATAAACATATTTTTTACATGATACAATTTCGCAGACACCCAGAAAGAAGATGAAATATACAAGATTACGTATTTATTGAGCGATTAGAATTAGCACAACGATCGCGGGAAACATTGTTGTGATTTTAAATTAAATCGCGCAATGAGAATACCTGAAAATATTATTGTCCTGCTCACACACTGTAACTATGAGCAAGACAGCAATCACACGGTATTTTGCAACTGATCGCCCAATGAACACGCCGTTTATGCAGTCACCAATCAGAATGCTCGCATCAACGCCATCTAGCGAACAACTTTGTCAACTAACGTAACCGTTAAGTTTGTATTTCATAATCAAACCAATTTAAGGATACTTTTAAAATTGGAACATTCTGTAAGTTACAGCGTATAGTTTACCAAAGTTATGCGTTAAAGGTAGTAAAGATTAGCCAATATAATCAATCCATTGCCTTTGGAAAGCCATTTTATTGGTTAATTTTCGCTGTGAGCTACGCATAACTTCGACAGTGATGTAAAAGACTTTTGAAGCTATCGGAATAGGAACTACAGTTTATCTTAATGATACTGGTGCTAAATTTGTTCAGTATTTTTATCTTTAATTTAGTAAAACAATTATCATTCTATAGGCCACAAATTAAGACTAGAATACATGTGAGACAATTTATTTTACTGTTGTCTTGCTCATGTATTAGGAACATGACAAAGATGGCAGTCCATTAGTGACGTACTTAATTTGGCGCTAGTATTTTATAAGTTCCAGTAGTTCCAGTTCCGAAGCGTCGGAATAAGATTCAAAAGTATTCAGTATTCATATTTACCTCGGTAATAGCTGCCGCGGAGTTGCGGGCTTTTCGCGCGAATCTGGAGGGATCAGCGGCCGGCGGCCTCCCTATATCGTTGGATATGGACTTAGATCTTGATATTTCGCCGTAATTCTGGTTTTGTTGTTGCTGTAACCGCTGCGAGAGCGGCACGTAGTTTGTTGGCGAATATTTCTTGTACAAATCGGCGGCGGACATCACCAAGTCTGCTGATGGCAGTACGCTCCGCCGTGCTCTTGGCAAGGGGTCGCTGGATGTCTTTCCGCTTTCGCTCCTAGTGGTCGAAATATCTCGGGACCGGGACTCGCTCCTCTCGGATCGGTACCTGCTAGAGATACCGCTATCCGAATCTGTGATACTCGGCGCTCTGGTTCTGCGCTCCACGAGAGACGACTTCCGCTCCCTGTTACCGTCGGTGTCCGAATACCTGGAACGGTATTCGGTTCGCTCGTACGACCTGATTGTGTCGTAGTTACCACTCGCGGATCGGTAATAGGGTTTCTCCACGCTGGTGGACGTCATCGTCGATCGGTAAGACCCCGACGACAGACTCGAAGATGTAGAGTTGTACCTCGACGGCGACACGACTGGCATTGTGAAGGATTTCTCTGACAGCTTGTTGAAAAAGTTTAATTTAACATATTACTTAAGTGTAACTTAAGCTAAGTTATATTTTATCCTGGACGGCGGCCGTTTTCTTTGCATTTTCTTACTTAGTAGAATAATTATTTGGACTTTTTGTTTGGTTCTCTGTAACAATGAAAAGGTGCTTCATTAGGGGATTATCATGTTGAAAATACTAAGAGGTGGGAACAGCCCCACTCCCAGTCCCCCCGCGGGAGTCGCGGCGACTACATGCCGCGCCATGCGACGTTTTATTTAAAAGTTACACATTTAATTGCACGAGTGTGAACGCATACGTAGCTGTGTGCTGTACATGTTTGCCGTAAGTGCATACAATTTTCAGCCCACCTGGGCCCTAACCACGCTAGCTACTCAAATCGTAATAGAAAAGCAAACGCTCGCGATTACGTTTCAAACGCTCCGCTTTTGACCTGCGTTTGCTTTTCTATTACGATTTGAGTAGCTAGCGTGGTTAGGGCCCTGATGTCACTTGATCGGACTGGGCCATAGATATAGTAAACGAAGCTAACATTTTGAGGTCTTTGGAAAGGGCTGTCATTAAATGTCACTTCACCTTGTCAGTGTCACTGCGAATACAAATTGGATATAGTTTTTCAGAATGGAATCAAACCACATGCACTGTTGCAGTCTAAAAGCAACCCTTGCTCTAGAGTTTCTAGGTTGGTTTCAGTTTGCAGAAGTGAGTATTTGTTGGGTCCATTTTGCAAATGACGGAGCATTGCATTTGATGTCGGAGAAAGACAACATGTCAAAGTGGTGCCGCCCTGGTGGTTAACAATTCCATTGCTGAATACTCAAAACTAACTAGTTAATTACACAGAGATTTGTTGTATTCCTATAATATTACATTTATCACTGATAAGCCATTACGTAATACATTGACGTCAAAAAAGTAAATCAGCATCAAATAGCAATCACATGCATATGCCTAGCAACCTCAGGCTTGTGTTAATAAACCGATCTCAAGTCTGAGGGTGATTTTGAGTATGATACTTTATTACTTTATTATTTGTGATGCCTTATGCATTAACCTACATTGTCCTCACACCTCTAATTATACCTACTGTAAACGCAAAATTAATTTAAAAAAATTGAAAAGAAAAAATTTATCCATGGAGTTTCTTGCATGTTCTTCTCCATAGGATTTTGTTTTGGAACATGCACCTAGCTCTTGACTTTTTAAAAGTGCCAGTTAATCTGGCCTATTTGAAATAAAAATATTTGAGTTTGAGTTTTGAGTTTGATTTAGACATGTCATTTTGTACTGGGATGTCGTTAGGATTACTTTTCAGAATCACTTTCAGCCCTAGGGTCCTACATCACTCCACCACACCAATTAATCTACTGTCTACCGATTATTGAACAATGTCTATGGTTGCTTTGGTAATACCCTAAAGCAAAAAAAAATAATGCTACACCACCATTATTATTTAAACTGTAATTTCTATCAAAATACCAAATTATAAAACAAAAATTGTAGGTAACAGGATTGTATCTATATAAGTAATATTTTAATATTGATTGGCACAGACAGAGGCAGTAAGCTGAAGGGATTTTTATTGGTCAGTTTGTGCATGCACAACATGAAAACTCCTGGACAGATTTTAGTGAAATCTGGCATAGATATTTTTACTGATGCCGAGGATGAGGTTAACATCTAGAATACTTTCTGCCCAAGGAAATGGGAAGGTTCCTCTGGATAGTAAAACACCTAAATTTATAACATATGAACAAACAAACTGCACCTCTATTCAAAACATAAACAGAGTATTTTAATCATGAGATCTCAGGGATTTGATGACAGGCCCATTTTTTTATTGTTTATGCTACTTTTGATGTACTTTGGAGTTTGTAAGTTGGTTAAAATGCAATTATTTGTATTACTGTACATAAGGAAGCATGGATAAAAAAATAATTTAATTTCCTAGACATTTGCATAATACACAGATTTACTAAAAATTATGCATTAAAAGTTATATTTTTTATCAACAAAATAAGATAAACAAACAGCAGAATAAACAAGGTTTTATATATATATATTAGAGTGAGCAGAAATTTGTCTGGTTCTAAATTATGTAAATAAAATCGCGGCAAAAGCTCGTAAGCCGCATTATGAATGTAACGAAAGTGAAAGGTGTAAAAATATGTATGTTATTCATAATTATTTTATTTAAAAAAACCTTTTTTTTGTTAAGTTGCGGATTTTTTTATCCCAGTACAAGTAAATTTTACACAAGGCAACACTGCGTTTAGCCTTCATTCATAGTTAAATAAATATTACCTACTTCGTGAGAAGATACCACGGTATTCGTGATGCGTACCTATGTATTCTAACTCGTTTCAAGGTCGTTCCGTAAGAATTGATCCAATTAATACGTACCGCCAACATAATGCGCACATAAATGTATTTTTTTTATTTGAACAAATACTTTATGTACTTTCAACGATAACAGCTGTTTTATTAAAAAGAAAAGGTGAAGTAATACGATACCCGATCTCAGTGCACTATCAATTGATTTTATTCATCTCAAGGCCACCAATGAATTAGCATTTTTTCGTAACGTTTAACTTTCACACAACTCACACCGTCTCACGCGAGAGCAATATCGCCAAAATATATTTCCAAAAATACACATTCCAGATATATTTTTAGAGTATTTCGCATGACACATAAAACACAAATTTCAATCAATTAAACAATATAACGATGTTGCATCACGTGTATTGTGCTTTAAAACGTAAATATCGATCGTTAATAACCAGTTTTGCTATGGGAAATACGTTGGATACTCACAAAATATTAAAAATAAGACCCGGTTACTACGCTTAGGTTTTGAACTGTTTCGACAAGACTGTCCTGTTTACAATAATTATTTACACAAACACTCGCGTGGTACACTGTTATCGACACTTTCTTCTATTTTAATTATATTAAAATGGAGCGTTGACGTTGGGAAAATATAATTTCTTGAGCTCTATGTAATTTTAGAAGGCTCGTCGCTCCATGACTCCAATGCCGTGACGTCACTCGAATTGTTGGCAATCCTATTTTTGTGCCACTTCCTACTCAAACAATAAAATGTCTTACTGACACAATTTTTTAGATAAATTTGACTCTTATGCCTCAACGTTAAAGTGAATTTTTGATATTTTCGCTTCGATTATAAACCTGTGATAGCCATTATCAATGTTGCCACAGTAAAAATATTATTACTTTACGTATTACTCTCTGTCAGCTGATTTTTTGTGAAATTTCCTATTGGAAACTAAACTTTGAAACTGCATGAAATAAATCTTGAATAATCTCAATTTAACAATATTAATAAATTTACTATTTTATACACCAGCAATATTACGGAAATAAAAAAATATATTTTCGGCAGTATTACTACTTGTTAACACTAGATGGCGCTATCCACATGTAAAAACTACAGCTATTCAACGCTAGATGTCACTACGTGGTTTTAACACCAATCTGCCATCCTGAAATTAATTGGGTAAACTATGAATTCAGACGAATGCAATGGCATTGAGCACTCTAACAACCCTTAGGAAGGGCACCCACTCAGGATCCTAGTTAAGAATAGCGGTAGGAAGCCTAGATCCATGGTGGTGTGGCTCTTTATTTCGCCATTTTAGGCGAAAATACGATAAATAAATAGTTCCTACAACGGAATGCTTTTGCAATGAATAGTGCTTATTGTAATTTCCATTGCTGATTTAGGTATTACGTACAGTAATGTCTACAGTAACCCTAGAGTACAAATTAATATTTATGACCTCAATTAGAAAGCTAGTACCCACTCTCTTGTATCAAATTCCTTTGTAATTACTTAGCATCAGTGAAATAAAGCTTTGCACTCAGATGAATTAGGCTGGACTTGTCTTCCATAGTCGTACTCCTGTGCTGAAACTATCGGGGCAATGGCCATAAGCGTGGTGATTGTGTGCAGGTGCTTCCTTAGTGTGTGCACACGCAGCAGTGTGTTCACCGCGCCTCCCTCGAGAACTGATGAAATACTTTCAGTACAGAACCCAGCAAACAACTCCATTGTTGGGTATTAAAAGGTTTTATACTAGGTGGAACAGAAAGGGTCCTACAATTTTTTTTGCAACTTAACTGTGTAAATCTAAAACTATCGGCTTTATGGGACAGTTGAAGTATGTACCTACTAAAGGTTTTGTAGACTTATGAAATCTGTCAACAGCTGTATTCCTATAACACCTTTTGTTTTTCAAGTTTCCTCCAAAGCTGATAGTTTTAGAGTTACAAAGTTTAGTTTTGAAAAAAAGTATAGCCTTTCTGTTTCAACCTGTATATTATCCACATCCTTACCTAATCTGATAGATTTGTCTGGTAACACGGAAAGTCAATATTACCTATGATAACCTATAAGTACCTACCTATTAAATTACCTACTGGGAATCTATATCTGTGCCTACAGGGTTAGAGGAGTCTCAATACAACAACTTTTACTTCAATATTTCGTTATAAGACATTTAATATTTTTTTAGATTATTTCAAATTCTTTCATCCAATTCATCATTGAATTATCATACTCAAACTCAACCTCAAAATTGTTTTTATTCATGTCAGTCAACCAAGCGTTTATGAATAGTCAGAATATACCACCGGATTGGAATGCTGCTTCCACTGAGAAGATCCGGCAAGAAACTCAATGGTTACTCTTTTCAATGAAACAGCGGAACAGCAACAGAATGTGAGCAGGTAACACTATTGTCACTAAATAGTAATCAAATCTCTCTTAGATTTAGGTATTTAAATTATAAAACTAGTTTAGTGAGGTGTATTTTTGGATATTTTATGAATGCCACTTTATTATGGTGTCAACAGTAAGTACCCATGGTAATAAAACTCATTCAATAAGTTTCTTTTCGATTCCCGTTTTGGGTCTTTGTAATGAAAATAACGCCAATATTAAAGTATTTCGAAAATGATTCAATTTCGCAGAACATACAAGCCCCACGAGTGCACCTTCCTGGAAATTCAAAACATAGCCTATGTCACTCAGGAATATTGTAGCTTTCTACCATTGTAAGAATTTACAGAATCGGATCAGTAGTTCCAGAGATTACCTTCTACAAACATGCTAACTAATAAGCAAACGACTTTTGGACCTCTTTATAAGTTAGTAGGTATAGATGATGTCTGGACTTACCAAAATTATTTCAAAAGAAATACTTATTTGATATCACGCTAGGTTTTAATGAAAATAATAAAAAAATATTGAAGGCGTTAGAACCTTTTTATAGACATTATAAATATTAAAAAAATAGGGCTTCAATGCGTTTAAAGCACAATAGTTTCTGTCCGCGACTTCGTCCGTGTAGACCTAAGTAAAGTATTCTATGTGTTAATCCAGGTTATAAATTATCTGTGTTCCAAATTTCATCCAAATCCGTTCAGTAGTTTTTGCGTGAAAGTGTAACAAACATACATCCACACTCACAGACATTCGCATTTATAATATTAGTAGAATTATTTAACGCAAAAGTGACAGTGACATTTTTAATAACTTTCTATTAGAGAGGTTTTATTTAAGTTTTACTGCACGTGGGTCAGAAGACTTCTGACTTGTTCTGAGGATATTAATTACAATCCCTATTATCATCGATCTACACGTCACCACCGTCTGCTTTTATGCTTTATTATTCTGGGCATAGTAATAATGTGATTTGATGATATTTACGGAAATGCGGCCATGTCAAAATTTGTTGTTTTTGTTAAGAATTTCATAGAACTTTTTAGTTGTAGATAATAAAAATACCTTATTACTTGGACCTATACTTAAAGGATTATCCTTGTTAACTACGTGTAGGTAATTCAAATGGAATGAAATTTAAATATTTTTAGTCATGTAAGCCAACAAAGCACTAATGAATAGTCAGAATCTACCGCCGGCTCGGAATACTACTTCCACTGAGAAGAGCCGGCAAGAAACTCAATGGTTACTAACTCAATCTATATATATATATAACTCAAAGGTGTCTGACTGACTGACTGACTGACATAGTGATCTATCAACGCACAGCCCAAACCACTGGACGGATCGGGCTGAAATTTGGCATGCAGGTAGATGTTATGACGTAGGCATCCGCTAAGAAAGGATTTTGATTAATTCTACCCCCAAGGGGATAAAATAGGGGATGAAAGTTTGTATGAAACTTTGTCAATTTTAAACCGATCGGGCTGAGACTTTGCATTCATAAAGCCACTATGACGTAGAAATCCCCTAAGCAAGGATCAAAATTCCACGCGGACGAAGTCGCGGGCTCAGCTAGTGATTCGTAATTCAGTTTTGTAAATAAGTTTAGCAATGTAATGTCTCACGTTAGCCGCTCCCACTACACTAAACGCTTGAGCTAGAAGTGGGGTCATGGCATGATTATAATGACCAGTATGGGCATCGAACCCGGAACTTCTCGATTACCCGGGGACCTCACTAAATACTAGACTTTTGACACTTTAGAATGAGGCGTTTATAAGTGTGATATCAGTTACATTTCATCCAAGAAAGACCTAAACTACTTTAAAATTTTTCAAGCATTGATAGTTGTATTGAAGAAGATTCTTTGCACTTCAAATTCCTTAAAAATCTTCACCATGACTCCTGAATTTCCCGAAGAGGTAGACTGTGGTAGGTTTTCGGTTATGTTATGTTTGATGCAAACACGGCTGACTGGATATCTCATCCATAAAATTCTCGTGTCGCGGTGTTTGTTGCCAAACTCCTCCGAAATGGCTCGACCGATTTTCACGAAATTTTGTGTGCATATCGGGTAGGTCTGAGAATCGGTCAACATATATTTTTCATACCCCTAGAAGACAGGACAACGTCTGTCGGGTCAGCTAGTAGTTTATATAATTTGGCCTGGAGATAATTCAGTACCTGGGGTTTTAACATTGGAAGGAATGTTTTCAGATGTCAGAAGACAGCTTCTGTCCTTATTTCAAAAATGAATTAGAAGAAGAATAGAAGCTGTCGTATCCGATATCGGAAATTTTGCGAACAAGGGGGGGGGGGGGCTATTATTAATAAGATATATATTAAAAACAAAAGTTTTTAGCCCTTTTGACGTCCCACTCCTGGGCACGAGCCTCCCATCAACACGAGGGGGATTCAGGCCATAATCCACCACGCTGGCCCAGTGCGCGATGGCGGACTTCACACGTCTTTCGAAAATTGGTTAGATCTTCTGAGACATGCAGGTTTCCTCACGATGTTTTCCTTCACCGTAAGCAAGTGATAATCTATACAAATAATTAAAATTGGAGTGTCTGTTTGTAATATCAAAATAACACCTTTTCACTAAATGCATATGAAAGTACATACGACAACTATAACGAAAACGCGATTTAAAAAATGTTTGTCTGTCTGTCTGTCTGCCTGTCTGTGTGTTTGTTCCGGGTAATCTCCGAAACGGCTGGCCCGATTTTGACGGGGCTTTCACTGACAGATAGCTGATGTTATAAAGAGTAACTTAGGCTACTTTAATTTTTGAAAAACAATTAGGGTTCCGCGTAAAAAAATAAAAACACATGAAATCAAAGAGTATCTCCGAAACGGCTGGACCGATTTTGACGGGACTTTCACTGGTATATAACTGATGTTATAAGCAGTAACTTAGGCTACTTTTATTTTAGAAAACCATTTTTTTAAAAAAAAAGGTCCTGTCGCGCTGGATCAGAACGCGGGAGCGGGCTTTTTTGTTAAGTTAAATTCCACGCAGACGAAGTTTCGGGCAATTTATAGAAATGATGATTCGCACATCGTTTTAGAAGAATCCAGATGTGCGAGCCGGGGTTTGAACCCAAGACCTGGTGTCCGCAAGACGCGTGCTTAACCAAACGGCTATCACTGCTTCAGAAGATGTATAAGTTAATGGGTATATTCTTATAAGTTTTTTAGAAACATTTCTAGCAATGTGTGTTTATCACATAACTAGTAATCCCTTTCAACTAAGCTAATGCTTGTGTTAAGTGTGGGCTTACGTCAATAGTTTCTTGGCCCGGATGGGGATCGAACCCGGAACCCGTCTCAACTACGAGGACAGCCCCTCGAACTACTAGGCTATTGACGCGTGCCTATTCTATTTCATTGTATGTCAAAAAGATTTTTTACTTTTTATTGTATTATGTATGTTTATATCTATTATAAATTAACTCTGAATAAACAGTTTGAAACTAATATTTAAGCAGGTATACCTATTTGTAAAAAATGTATAAAATTTTAGCTGAAGAATAATAGCATTCCTTATAATTTTATTGTCAATAAAATACAATGAAATATTAACAACTATTACCGCATCTATTACACGGTAAAGTATGTCTGAGTACGTACCTATACCTAACCTATTATAATGAAACATTCCAATAATAATTTTGCCGTTTTCCTTATCTATTTTTTTGTGAAATAACTTGAAAACTACTGAATCGATCCGGATACAATTTTTCACACCTATAGACCAGCGTTGTGGAAACAATTGCTAAAAATATGATTGCGCTATGATAACAAGGAGCTGAGTAAAAGCGTAAAACAAAGCAGTAGGTAAGTATTAAAATATTAAAAATATTTCCCGTTTGTCTCTATCTAATGGTGTATATAGTTTATTTATTATAACATTTATTTTTAAGTATGCCATTAAATATCTTTATTATTATTTTAAAATATATTTTGTTATAATATCTTTTGAATTGAATACGAGTAGGTACATATATCAACATAATACATGAATGAACAATACAGGTTGAAACAGAAAGGGTATATTTTTTTTCTAACATAACTTTGTAATTCTAAAACTATCAGCTTTGGAGGAAACTTGAAAAACAAAAGGTGTTACAGGGATACAGTTGTTGACAGATTTCATAAGTCTACAAAACCTTTAGTACTTTAACTGTCCCACGAAGCCGATAGTTTTAGATATAAAAACGTTAATTTGCAAAAAAAATTGTATACCTTTTCTGTTTCACCTAGTATTGCCGCAAGCCGACTCTTAGCAACAGTTAGCTTAGCTGGAGAGGCTAACGAGTCTGTTGATAAGTTGGCAATTGTCACTTTAATGTCCGTGTTTGCGGTGGCTCTATGAAGCGGGTCACTCTCTTCCCTCTATTATCGTTGAGGAGAGTGATTCCGCTCCTCGAGTCATGCCCGTGCGCGGGCGCTGCTTGCGGGGTCTGGTCCACCCACTCTCCTCTTGACAACATTGCTCTTAATCTCAATAAATTTACTTAGCATGAAAGGCATCATCAAACCAAACCAATTGTTTTACATATCTATCTTTATGTTTTATTATTTTGTTTTAAACATTGAAATTACTGTAAAGCAGGAGTAGGCATGCACACCTCACGAAACTAGGTAGCATTCTAATTTAAATACTGAATCAACAGTCAGAATCTACCGCCGGCTCGGAATGCCGCTTCCACTGAGAAGAGCCGGCGAGAAACTCAATGGTTACTCTTTTCAATACAATTAAAGATGGTGTACATTCTCAGGAACAGCGACATTATGTGAGCAGGCGACACCATTGTCACTAGAAAGTATTAAGAAAAGAATACACTAGTATATCGATATTATCAAGTCTCACTCAGATTTAGGTATTTAAACTAGGAAGCTTGGTTAGGTGAAGGTATGCTAAGTACCTACTGCCAACAGAGAATGTAATATGAAAAAATATTTCCTTCTGTTTGATGCCTTCCGTGCTAAATAAATGAACAAACAAACATACAGATGAACACAGAACCTCCTCTTTTTTGGAAGTCGGTTAAAAAGGCTATAGAACAATGTTGCCAAAGGAACGGCGGACCAGTCCCCACAAACACCTACGTACCCATTTAAGAATAGAAGCGTAATGATAAACCTTAATTAAGTCACCTTATGGTAAGATGATATCAAAAGCTGTAGGCACTATATGTCACACAAATGTCTACACCGTGGTCGCCGTACAATCATAACTAACAATTAGTTTAAAAGTAACATGAGTGAGTTTAGGAAAAAATATATACCGCTATTTCGACTACATTCTAAGAATAGTGTAAATAAAAATAATATTTGAAAAATGTTTTGTTGAATTCAATTTAAGATAGGATTTTTTTTCCTTTTTTAAAGGTTGGCAGATATTAATTTTTTTTGTTAGTAACGTCTGTGTTTTTTACAATTATAACGAGCCAGTATGTAGGTATATATTTTGATATTGTTCATTTTTAATTGCTAATATCAATTTTTAAATAAAATAATGAGCTTAGATAAGTTTAAAAAAATTAATACCTATTTAATTATAATTTGTTTTCAACGACATAACTATGTCGGTATACAATATCATAAAGCTTGAAGTTACAACTTTTAAGGGTCAGCAAAATTATACGCAAGTGCACAAAAAGCCACATTTTTCTCATGTGTTGTAAAAGATTTTATTTTTTTGAAAAAAAAAGTATCTACGCTACGTTTTCTTTTTTCTAACAGCCATGAATCCATGGTGTAGGCATTGATATGTATACCTACTATGGGTGCCTCTTTTAGGCATAAGTCGTACCACACCACAAGGTTAGAACGGGCGGTTGCTTGCGGCCCGCCGCGTCATTTCTGCCAAGCAGCCCGCGCGTGCTCCACCTGCCGGCAACCACTGCGCACCCGTAACCCTTAAACAACCCTTAACCACATGTCCGGACTTACCCAAAAAATGTCATCCAAAAAAAAGCCGTAACAACTTTTTAAATTAACCGAAATAACACCGATCCCTTCTCCAGTCCGTCGCATCCCTTTAATTAAAAAAAATAAACGTCACAAACATTTTTTTTTCGCGCGAATTTGCTTCGTGAACCGCGAAAGTGCGAGCCACATGTTTCGGGCTGTGTTGTATAACATGTATCGCTATTCGGATTCGGGTTTCGGCCCTTATCGGGTAGATATTCGACATTATCATGGATTTTATTATCGTTTTAGTGTTTGGTGTGGAATAGTGCGGAGCTACGGCCGCGCGGGCACACCGACTCGGCACCGCTAGGCCTAAATGGGCGCCGATCGCGGGCGTCCGCGAAATTTTTGCACAATTCACACTTGTTTATGTCCAATAAGATTATTGTAGGCCTATTTGGAAAAATGTCGATATGTGATCTAAATACGCCGGAGTTTACGTTTAAAATGTATTTTTCCCCGTAACAAACGTGTATATATGTATAATTGTATGTAACAGTGAAGTGACGGTGAATGTAGAGTCTGTGAAGTGTTATGGAACCCAAAACTATATACAAAATGGATTTTTCGTGTGAACTGCAGTTGAAAATGTGAGTATTAATCCTATTTTATGTAGACGTCAAATTAAATAACGCAATAAAACACATATAGTAATATTTTTGGCAACTTTTTAGCTGAGAGCGTCCCTAACTCGTCATGTTGCGAAACTTTTTTATAACTTTGTTTTATTCTTATAAAATGATTTAACAATTCTTATTATAAAATATTGAATGTATTTGCTATAATAATTAAGCACGTTTGATTTATTTTAAAGTTTATTATTTAGAGAAATTCCGACCTAAAGTTGGTTCCGATGGCCGCGCCTCTATCACTCTGCATACTATCTCTACCTAGCTAGCTACCTAGTCACTTATTATTTTAACTATGTCTTTACAAAATAAAAAATATTATTGTAGAAAAATACTTTATTTTTCTATTTAAAGCCATTTTATAGAAAAAAAAATCCTATGCTTATTTAATTTAAAGTCTAATTTTAACACTGATTTGGGACAAAAATAAAAATAAGCTCATGTAGGTATTATATTACACGTTGTTATTACTTAAAATATATATATTATAAGGTTTTAACAGATCACACTATGTACCAATATACATACTTGCATATTTATGCTTATTTAAAAACTTGAATACCTAAGTACCCTATTATTTTGCAATAATCGGCAAATTGGAATTATGTTATTGTTATTACAATCTACTTAAAATAATGATATTAATGAAGCCCTATAGCCGCCCTACTCTTCGGCACGGGCCTCCTCTCAATACCTACTACCTATATTATGTATAATACGTTACAGACGAATTCATACATACAGCTGTGCCCACGGACTTCGTCCGCGTAGTATTTAACGTAACAAAAATTTCGGGATTATCGGGATAAAAAGTATCCTATGTGTTAATCCCGGTTATAAACTATCTGTGTTCCAAATTTCATCCAAATCCGTTCAGTAGTTTTTGCGTGAAGGAGTAACAAACATACATACATACATCCACACTCACAAACTATCACATTTATAATATTACTAGCTGTGCCCACGGACTTCGTCCGCGTAGTATTTAACTTAAAAAAAATCGGGATTATCGGGATAAAAAGTATCCTATATGTTAATCCCGGTTATAAACTATCCGTGTTCCAAATTTCATCCAAATCCGTTCAGTAGTTTTTGCGTGAAGGAGTAACAAACATACATACATACATACATACATACATACATCCACACTCACAAACTATCACATTTATAATATTAGTAGGATTACCAAAAAATAATAAAAACTTTTAACTATCATATTTCAAATACCTATTTGTACTTGCTCATAAGGTGATTGCATAACATATTTTAATTTTATTTTGGTATGGGACTAGTCCCACCACACACTCCCACCACTGTCTCCTGTAAGCCAGGATCGACGCTGGTGTCCAATGATGACGTCGAGGTTTGACCCTCTTCGAGTCCCTGGGACAAGTTAAACTGTCTCGGAACCCGCACGAATTGAATCGAAAGAAAGAATAGGTAGAGTTGGAAGAAAATGTACTATTTCCCTCCGTTGTAACCTAATGTTACTTACGTAGGTATAAATATTGCCAGACTGACACACCAACTGTATGGTCCCAAACTAAGCAACGCTTGCACTATGACCGGGGTAAATTACGAAAATGCCATTTCCGAAATTTACCCCATCGGGAATCGAGCCCGCAACCACCATGTGCAGTCAGCCGAGCGGCCTATGCTCGAACCACTGCGCTAAGCGGTCGTCTCTACATAAATATTATGTACTAGCTGAGCCCGCGACTTCGTCCGCGTGCAATTTAACTTAACCGCTCCCGCTTCCGCGTTCTGAACCCGCGCGACAGGACCCATTTGTTTTTTTTTGTTTTTCTAAAATAAAAGTAGCGTAAGTTACTGCTTATAACATCAGATATCTGCCAGTCAAAAACCCGTCAAAATCGGTCCAGCCGTTTCGGAGATACTCTTAGATTTCATGTGTTTTTATTTTTTTTACGCGGAACCCTACTTATTTTTCTAAAATTAAAGTAGCCTAAGTTACTCCTTATAAGATCGGCTATCTGCCAGTGAAAGTCCCGTCAAAATCGGTCCAGCCGTTTCTGAGATTACCCGGAACAAACACACACACAGACAGACAGACAGACAAACAAAACATTGGGCAACGTGCAAGCGATGCCTTTGGTATTGCAGCATCTATAGGCGTCGGTTACAGCTTAACATCAACCGCGTCGTACGCAGGTTTACGGACTTTTTTATACTATACTAGCGACCCGCCCCGGCTTCGCACGAATGCAAAAAAATATCAGTGTTTCTCTACTATATTATGCATGTATTATAACATATAAACCTTCCTCTTGAATCACTCTATATATTAAAAAAAACCGCATCAAAATTCGCTGCGTAGTTTTAAAGATCTAATCATACATAGGGACAGACAGACAGCGGGAAGCCACTTTGTTTTATACTAGGTAATGTTTTTTTTTTGTAATATCAACCCAATACAATTTATCTTGCTCCGGGACTCGTCGAGGGTTAAACTTCGGTGACATGATTGGACACCATCTAAACCATAAAGGGACCCACTAAAACACCCAAAAAACACATCAAAATCGGTCCAGCCGTTTAGGAGTAGTTTAGTGACAAACACGTATCTACAGAAGATTTATATAAATATTAGTAGGTCTCTCATTTTGTATATAAGGAAGACAAATTTATTACCTATCCGTGTAATCTATATCTGCACTGGCCCATCGTGGTCTGTGGCCCTAATCCCCCCTCGTATTAAGTGGGGATGTGCCCGGTATAATGGCAAGCTCGCTATTACATCGGGATATAAATAATAAAATAAAAATAACACGAAATGTGAGTGTACTGTCTATACCCTATGCATAATTTTTATAATTTTCATCAACCCCTGTTCTAGTTACTTACATGTACAGGATGTTTCATAAGTACGAATTAATACTTATGGTAAAAAAATATATATCGAAATCTGAATTCGCTTTTAAAATATTTTTATCCCATCAATTAAAACAACAGTTCATATCTCAAGTACAATGTAACTAGTACCGGGTGGTTGTTGGTTCGATTTCCACCGGGGCAAATTTCGGAAATGGCGTTTTCGTAATTTGCCCTGGTCTGTGTGTCACCGGGATCGCCCCCAGTCCATTGTACGGCACCCATAGTACAAGCGTTGCTTAGTTTGGGACCATACAGTTTGTTTGTCAGTGTGGCGATGTTTATTTATTTATTTACATATATTCTTATATTTATTTACACATATATTTATATATTATATTTAAGTTTTTGTATTCTTTTTCAATATTTTGGCTGTTACATAAATGCAGTTTACACTGTCTTCTAGGCCATTGCATGTGTTTTAGGCCGAATGTTGTGACTACTACTCAAAAGCCCGCCACTCAAAATATATGAGTTACGTAGAGTCTGACTCTACTAGACGTCTACTTAATCAGCTACTGTATTTGTACCTAAATTATTATTTCCGACCTTTGAGACATCCTGTGTAAAAAATACAGGTTGTTTCAGAAGTTCGAAAAATATTTACACTGTAAAGAAAGGAACTGAATAGCAAAACAAATTATTAGAAAGTCGCTCTTTGAATCGACGTCGTTGGCGTTGACCCTATACTTAAGTAGGTACAAAAGAAAATCATCAAATTCGGTCAAGCCGTTTAGGAGTAGGAGAATTACGAACACTCGTACAACACAATTTTGTATGTAAAGAACAAGAGAGTAGATGCTACACGCTAATACAGTTTTAATGTTCATTTTTAATTATTTCTATGTGTTGTTAGGCCAGACTGAAGTTATTTCAAATACCTATTCAAAGTTGTGTTACTCAGACACTAGTAGATCGATCTCAAGTCTGAGAGCGAACTTGGAAATGGCATCCTAACGCCATCCCAGCACAAAATGACATGTCAAACGCAACTCAAGACCACTACCAGACTTGAAATCGATTTATTATTACGGCCCTGATATAGTAACATGCAGTGAATCTTCACTGAACTCTTTACTTAAGTATAGGTACAAATAAAAAAATATCAAGATTTTTTATTAATGACGACTAACAAAGCACTCATGAATAGTCAGATTCTACCGCCACGCCGCGCCGGTTCGGATGCCGCGTCCACTGAGAAGAGCCGGCGAGAAACACAAAGGTTACTCAATTCAATTAAATAAAACAATTGCAAAACATTCTCAGGGACAGCAACAGAATGTGAGCAGGCACCACTGTCACTAGAAATAACTATAATATAATAAAACACACTAATAATTTAATATAACCAAACTATAATCTATTTTATACGTTAAAATATGATTTCTAACTTCTGATACATCCTGTATTTAATAGATAAGTTTTGACCAGATGTATTGAAGGAAATATATATCTACAGAGTGTTCATTATAGCATCCTGTGTGTCATCAGATTATAACATAGTCATATTAATTTGTAATTATCTATGACCTAATTATGTTATCAATATAAGCGTCTTTAGCCTCGTGGTTAGAGTGGGCGGCCTTGTAAAGACAGGTTCCGGGTTCGATCACCGTCTTGCACTATGAAGCTGCCGTGAGCCGACTTCTAGCTCAAGCTCATTTAGCTTAATGGGGAAGGCTAACGGGATTACTAGCAGTCATAGCATACTTCGAACTCTAGGTATAAAGATAGAAGTCCCAATTAGTGGCTTTGCCTCGGTGGACACATTTCGATAATACAACAAAATCAATTTAAAAGTGCTGAAAATTTGTAGCATCATTCATGAGAATTCGACGGAAAATTCCAACTCTGGGGTCCAAAATCATGAGTTGAATCCATGGTATCAGTTTTTGTTACGATGCCGCTTACATCCTGTATATACAGGTGAAACAGAAAGGGGATACTTTTTTTTCAAAACTTAACATTGTATATCTAAAACTATCAGCTTTGAAGGAAACTTGAAAAACAAAAGGTGTTATAGGAATACAGCTGTTGACAGATTTCACAAGTCTACAGAACCTTTAGTACTTCAACTGTCCCACAAAGCCGATAGTGTTAGATTTACAAAGTAAGGTTCAAAAAAATTGTATACCCTTTTTGTCTCATCTAGTATACATAACTAGTAGTGACGTAGGTATGATGCAAGGGTAGGCAAGTACAATTTTACCGTAGGGGTGGAAACCCGTGTCGACCCAACAAACCCAACCATATTCCTTATCCGATTGCGGATTTATTATATAAATGAAGATATAAATACTTCTGCTCAGGTCTCACCACGTTTGATGCAATCTATAATGTTTATATTATAACACACCAACTGTTTGGTCACAAACTAAGCTTAGTTTGTACTATAAGTGCCGTACAATGGATTTAGGACGATCCCAGTGACACCCAGACTGAGGCCATTTCCGAAATTTGCCGCGACGGGAACCGAGCCCGCACCCACAAAAACGCCAAGCGGTTTAAGTAGCTTAGTAGAAAATCGCAGAGGTTCAAGACTGGGTTTGAACCTGCACACCTACTTTCCAAATCATTCGACCGAACAATTGGCTATTAATGTACATACACAATTTTATTTTGATAGAGGTTCCAAGTTAGCTAAAAATTTGAATGGGCGGGGCTATTCAAGAACTATTACATAACCATAGACGATAGGGTTACTACTATCTATTACATTACAATCATAGATGATAGACCCGTCCATAGACAAATGATATTCAAAGTTAATAAAAAAAATATTCACACATTAAGATGCACCCTCATTTTTGTTATGTGAGAATTGACCTGTTTGAACATGTTTGATTCACCCCACCACGGGAGCGACCTTGAGGATGCCGAGGTCAACCTGTCCTCACGTAGGGAGACCTCAAGGTCAATTGAGAATACTTGGGTGTTTGCACCTGCACGGTACGAAGTGACCTTAAGAGTTGTACCTATATCGAAAATTCTGTTAATACGGCAACCCGCACCGGGTCAGGGTGGTGGACTGACCCGAAGCCCCTAGCATTGAGGGGGAAGAAGCTCGGTATAGTGACAGACATGACCCATAAATATCGCTACACTAACACCAACTGTATGGTACCAAACTAAACAACGCTTGTAATATGGGTACCGTACAATGGACTGGGGGCGATCCCAGTGATACCCAGACCTGGGCAAATTACGAAAAGGCGATTTCCGAAATTTGCCCCGGCTGGAATCGAACCCGCAAGCACTCGGTGCAGTGAGTGAGTCATTCAATATTATATTGGGTCTTACCATTGGTGATAATGTCGATATAAAGACATTTTGTCCTCTACCTTTGTTAAGAGTTAACATCTGTCGTCTTTTCAAGTTGGTATAGGCCTACGGGGATACTTTATTAATGACTTGTATCAGCAATCCAAATTAACACCTCAAAGCGTACTCAAGATCGCTCTCAGAATTGAGTTTAACTTATTTAAACTGGCTTAAACCACACTTTCACATTTATACATAAGCCTCGCCTATATTTTCACTCCGTCTGCAAACGCATTTATCAGTAACGGCTGCGCTGAGACGCGTCGAATCGTTTAATAATAATAGCCCCGTATTATCACGTGCAGACGATTTTTTAAGCGTCTGCGCACACACAAAAACACGTCTAGTGGCTCGTCGCCTGTTTGCTTAACTTTGCATGTGCGAGCTTAGGGACGATGGGCGATTTGTTCCCATCTGCCACTGTGACGCGGCCCGTCAACCTGGACTCTAACCACGCTAGCTACTCAAATCGTGATAGAAAAGCAAATGCTCGCGATTACGTTTCAAACGCTCCGCTTTTGACGTTTTGCTGACACGAGCTTCACGATTTCTACCGACATTGATATGGTATGGTGTCAGCTAAACGTCAAAAGCGGAGCGTTTGAAACGTAGTCGCGAGCGTTTGTTTTTCTATTACGATTTGAGTAGCTAGCGTGGTTCGGGCCCTGGACATTGGTGGAAAAGTTGCATGGTCCCCGGCTACAAGGATAGTGGATTATGATTGAACATTTACCATAACCTTTCGTGCAGATCGTTCAAGGGAATGAAGGACGCGATGCAGTTCTGAAATACGGACGTTTTTTTATAATGTTCATTTAATTTCATTTATTAAAAAAAACTTATTGTAGCCGTACCTCAAAAGCCGCAAAGGGCTTATATGTGTGTCACCGACAGAGTCGTTATGTTTACTAGCAATGTTAGTTCTCACATTACTGGTATTCTCGTTAGCCCCTCCAGCTAAGCTAATGCTTGTGGTAGGAGTGGGCCCACGTCAATTATTTAATGGCCAGGATGGGGATCAAATCCGGAACCTCTCGGCCACGAGGGCCGCCCATCTAACCACTAGGATATAGACGAATAAAAAAAGATTACTAGCAATGTGAATTTATCACATGACTAGTATTCCTAAATGTATGTAAAGATATGTATAAGAAATGTCTTGTCACCTACAACAGTGGCCGGGAGCGTTGACTCAAATGATTCCCATTCGCCCCTGGGCCGTACCGTGAAATAAAAAAGGTTGCATAGTCCCCGGTTAGACACTGACAATGTGGGAAGCTGTTACACACTAACTTAAATACACATATTTACTAAGTAGTAGTAGTAGTAGACGTGGATGAACTGCGTGGAAGAGGGTATGAGCGAAAAGGGAGTGAGTGCAGAGATGACGGATGATAGGCTTGAATGGAAGAAGAGAACGTGCTGCGCCGACCCCACCTAGTGTGGGATAAGGGCAAGGTGATGGTGATTTACTAAGTAGTTATCAAGTGTTTTTCTATTATTGGTCGTAGCTCCCGAACTGATGGACGGACTTTGATGCAGTTTTTGCTATTCGAATCTGGAATCCCTTGGATGGTTCTTGGCTTTGTTCAATCGAAATCGGATAAGCCCTTTTCGAGATATAACTACGTATATAACATTTTTGACTTGTTTATGCAATTTCTGTATGTACGTCCATATATTATATGAAAACTACAGCTTCATTGTTTAGCAAGTGACATAACTTTTTAAAATATAAAGTCTCTACCAACGTGATTTTGTTACATTACTTTTTACCGTTAGCCGCTCCAACTAAGCTAAAGCTTGTCAAGGAGTGGGCTCACGGCGATAGTTTAATGACCAGGTTGGGGTTCAAACCCGGACCCTCTCGACCCTCTTAACCAGTAAGCCATAGACTCTTCGATGGTTATTGCAAATTAGTGTACATTTCTCGAAGTTCAATTAGTTTGCACAAATTACTGCCTTTCCTCTGTGTGTCCTTATCACAGCTGATAAGGATTATGTTATCAATCGTTATCAATTGAGGGCGCCGCGGTGTCTATAAGTACTTCGTCACAGTTGTGTGGAGCGAAAATTACATCGGAATTGGCTTAGCTGTTCTTGAAACCAGACCCAGACAATGATAAACATGATACTATTATTTGTGAGCGTGTTAGTCTGGTCGTACGTATTCATTTTTATTTTTAGGGTTCCGTACCTCAAGAGGAATATGCGGAACCCTCATTGGATCACTTTGTTGTCTGTCTGTGCGTCTGTCAAGATCCTTTCTAGTATAAAATGAGAGTTAAATCCTGTGTCGACTGTTATTATTATAAATATAATAAAAAGTAATTTAGCCTTTTCGACGTCCCACTCCTGGGCACGGGTCTCCCCTCACTACGAGGGGGATTCAGGCCATAATCCACCAAGGTGGTCCAGGTTTGTTTTGGGAGGCTTATTATTATTCTATATAACTACTGTTTTAGTATAATTTTAGTGATAAGTGCACATTAAGTTGATGCTTGATTTTATGGTACACCATTATGACCAAAGAATTTGAAATAATAACACACTATTACGATGTATAAGATAATAAGATATTATTAGTTCTTTGATTATGACGATAGCAACAATAAATACCGACTGAATTAAAACTCATTCTTTGGTTATTTGGGGTCTTTATATAACACTAGCTGTGCCCGCGACTTCTTCCGCGTGGAATTTAATTGACAAAGTTTCATACAAACTTTCATCCCCTATTTTATCCCCTTGGGGGTAGAGTTAATCAAAATCCTTTCTTAGCGGATGCCTACGTCATAACATCTACCTGCATGCCAAATTTCAGCCCGATCCGTCCAGTGGTTTGGGCTGTGTGTTGATAGATCACTATTTCAGTCAGTCACCTTTGAGTTATATATATAGATATCACAAATAAGTATGGACATATTTCGAAAACGACTAAATGTCGCGGAACATGCAGGAGGGTAAGTTCTGTTGCATTTAAGATAGAACGAAGAAAGATATCACACCCTCCAACGAATAAGTGACCCTGTATACAGGGATGTGTGCAAAATCATTGGCAATATTTTATTAAACTAGGTTCTGATTCAAATAATTTGAGAAAAAATATTTGATATAAAAGACTCCTGCGTGCAGTTATTATCACAAAATAACAACTTCTAATTAGTTGAAAAGCTAGTAGTTAAAATAATTATTCTAGAATAAGAACAATGTACGGACAGACACCCCGCGCTGCATCAAATTGATTTCAAACTAGGGGCCCGCCCCGGCTTCGCACGGGTACATTACGGTTACATTATTGGAGTTTTAGTAAGGATCCCTAACTTTTTGAAAATATAATATAGCCTGTGTCACCCGGGGATAGTGTAGCTTCCCAACAGTGCAATAATTTTTCAAATCGGTTCAGTAGTTTCGGAGCCTATTCAATGCAAACAAACAATCAAATCTTTCCTCTTTATAATATTACTTAGTATAGATAAATTTCCAATCGATCGATACATTGATTAATGTTCCGAAAATGTTATACATGTGTAGAGTCTTTTGAATCTTGCCAACGGTTCCGGAATCGCCTCGACCTGTATATAAATAGATAAATAAAAGCCGCTCCGCTCTGATTGGTCGGCCCTATTTCTATGGTGGGGCAGGTTATCTAGGATTGCGCGCTCGAAGGGCTCTTGGGCCAATAGAACTGATATTTTTTTATTTGTTGAGTAGAGGGGGCATGGAGAGATACTGGTTGAGATATGTTCTGTAGTACTGAATTGGTTAAGTTTGTTTTTCTATGTAACAAAGTCGGCAAACCACCGTGCGACCCGCTTGGATGTTAAGCAGTTACCGTCGGCTATACATAGAAGCTTGCAATACTAAAAGAATTGCTCGCACGTTCTTCTGCTGGCTCTCTCTGTCATCGTACTAAAAGCAGCTATAATAGCTAGGTACCTACTTTACGTCGATCTTCTGTGAGAGGGTGGTACTAGCTGCTGTATTCAGTTGCTCTATTAACATTTAAAAGAAAAAATGAAAATATACTTTTTAGAAATAAATAAAACGTTACTACACTAGTGTGCATGACAAGGATAATTTCCAGTATAAGTTGAGCTCTCTTTACTATTGACACCCGTGATAAAGGGAGTTCAGCGTATGATGGCCAGCCCTGAACGTGGTGTCAACAAAAGAACCCTTCAACATTTTTTTATTGTCTTTTTTTTATTCTTGACCTTCCAATTCAATGAGGTCTATAAAAATTTCAGCTCACCTGTAGTAACCAGTGTCGCTCGATTGGCCAATCCTTAGGCCAATCGGTGGGGCTGACGTTATCTGTCACTTTACTACTGTCAGTGTCACTACTAAAGCGAGAACTGTCAAGTCTCTGATCACTTTGACAGCCGCTTGGCGCAGTGGTTCGAGCGTAGGCCGCTCGCCTCTCTGCACCGGGTGGATGCGAGCTCGATTCCCGTTAGGGGTAGATTTCGGAAATGGCCTTTTCGTAACTTTCTCTGGTGAGTCTGGGATCGCCCCCTGTCCATTGTACGGTACCCATAGTACAAGCGGTGCTTAGTTTGGGAACATACAGTTGGTGTATTCGTCTGGCGATATTTATTTATTTATTATTTATCTACTACAAATGCCTAAATTATCGCAAGGTAGGCCAGATAGAGAGACTGTCAAATGGAACTGTCAAGTGTCAATGTCAGCGCAGCCAACGTGGCGCCGCTCTGGTGGCAAATTAATACTAATAAATAAATACTTTTAAAATATTAGTACCAACCAATTTTCTTTTGAAAACAGCATGCATTGAGGTCCGTATCTAAATATATATATAACTAAAAGGTGACTGACTGACTGACATAGTGATCTATCAATGCACAGCCCAAACCACTAGACAGATCGGGCTGAAATTTGGCATGCAGGTAGATATTATGACGTAGGCATCCGCTAAGAAAGGATTTTGATTAATTCTACCCCCAAGGGGATAAAATAGGGGCTTAAAGTTTGTTAAGTTAAACTCCACGCGGACAAAGTCGCGGGCTCAGCTAGTTAATAAATCAATCTCAAGTCTGACACCGATCTTGGAAATGTCATTCTAATGTCAAACCAGCTACCAGCACAATATGATATGTCAAAAGCGTACCTACTTAAGATCGCATCTCAGACTTGAGATTGCCTATTTATTTGCCTGAGTTTGTTATAGTATTGGCTCTCCGTGGAGCCGAACAATGAATCCATCCTTGGTATATTGATGTACTTCCACTATCAGTTATCAACCGATCGTTCGATAACGTGGAGGTCAACAAGTCGCGTCATTGAACAGTATTGTGTTGATGGCATTCTAGTGTTGCGACTTGCGACGACACTTTGCCGTCCAAAGGTAATGAATTTAATGTAGAGTCGATGTCCTGACTAGAGGTGACCTCAGAGTTCTAACTATTGGATTCCAGTCTCGTATTAATATATCAGTCATTTTTTTCTTTTTTATTACGATATAGCCAAGTATTTGACCATAATCTCACCTGATGGTAAGTGACAATGTGGTCTACGGTGGTGCATACTTGCCAAGAAGGTTCCTGTTCACTCTCGACTTGAAAACATCCAGGTTATAGTCAGCCGAGAACAAATTCTTATGTCATTCCAGTAGAAAATGTCATGTCAAAAGCATTACCGCTCTCAGACTAAAGAGGGCCAAGTCATACAACTGACACCGACTGTTCAGACTGTAGGTATGTATGTACATATGTACCCATCACTATTATCTTATCGAGTCGATATGCAAATGATAGGGAACAAAGAAAGGCTATGTGGACAGATATCGCTGATAGCAGATATCAATAGATATGTTGACATAATTACCTGGTTTTCGGCCTGAATCCGATATTGTGGCCTGTGTTATACTCGGTGGAATGTGGCTGTCAATAGCACTTTTCTGCTTAGCATGGGCATGAAAATGTGGCTGTCAATATCACACCTCGGCTAACTGGGCATGAAAACTATTGGCTACTTTCATTACGTGAAATTATTTTTTACTTTCACTGTGATTAGACCTGTGATTTTTCACACTAAATGATTTTATTCACAGTGAATTTTCACCACAATACTTAATGCTATTAAGTCACGAGTCGATGATTTATCATGAAAACCGAGACAGTTCCAAAAGCTTAACGATTCAGTTGCAATGATTTTTAACACTTCCTGCCTAAGTCGATACAGTCGAGCAGTTGCTACGTATAAAACCTATATAATATGATTTTTCACACGCTACATGTGAAATGTGCCATCACTACTGCTAACCCGGACCCTAACCACGCTAGCTACTCAAATCGTAATAGAAAAGCAAACGCTCGCGATTACGCTTCAAACGCTCCGCTTTTGACGTTTTGCTGACACGAGCTTCACGATTTCTACTGACATTGATATGGTATGGTGTCAGCAAGACGTCAAAAGCGGAGCGTTTGAAACGTAATCGCGAGCGTTTGCTTTTCTATACGTTACGTATACGTTACGATTTGAGTAGCTAGCGTGGTTAGGGTCCAGGTAGGTATTTATTGAGTACTAGCTGTGCCCCACCGACTTCGTCCGCGTAGTATTTAACTTAGCAAAAATTTCGGGATTATCGGGATAAAAAGTATCCCCTGTGTTAATCCCGGTTATAAACTATCTGTTTTTCAAATTTCATCCGAATCCGTTCAGTAGTTTTTGCCTGAAAGAGTAACAAACATCCACACTCACAATCTTTCGCATCTATATAAATAAATAAAATTGGAGTGTCTGTTTGTAATATCAAAATAACACCTTTTCACTAAGTGCATAATATCAAAGTACTTACGACACCTATAGCAAAAACGCGATTTAATTTTTTTTGTCTGTCTGTCTGTCTGTCTGCCTGTGTGTTTGTTCCGGGTAATCTCCGAAACGGTTGGACCGATTTTGACGGGACTTTCACTGGGAGATAGCTGATGTTATAGGGAGTAACTTAGGCTACTTTAATTTAAGAAAATCAATTAGGGTTCCGCGTAAAAAAATTAAAACACATGAAATCAAAGAGTATCTCTGAAACGGGTGGACCGATTTTGACGGGACTTTCACTGGTAGATAGCTGATGTTATAAGCAGTAACTTAGGTTAACTTTGATTTTAGAAAAACAAAATTTAAAAAATGGGTCCTGTTGCGCGGGCTCAGAACGCGGGAGCGGGCTTTTTTGTTAAGTTAAATTCCACGCGGACGAAGTCGCGGGCTCAGCTAGTTTATAATATAAGTAGGATTTAAAAAAAAATGGTCACTGCCAGTGTCAGTACATAGAAAATATAAATTATCGCGAGGTCGGAGGGAAAGGGAGAGAATGTTTGAACTGTCAAGTGTCTGTCAACCCACTCCAAACTGGCAAACGCCTTGGTGGCGAAAGAGTCCAGGATTCCCTCATTCCAGTAGCATCCATTTTGGCGGTTTTGGAAAATCAAAATGGACTCCAACAGTAGATAACTCACTAGAATAGCTTTCTACTTGAAATACCTTGAGATTTGATTACTAATTTAGTGACAATGGTGTTGCCTGCTCACATTCTGTTGCTGTTCCTGAGAATGTACACCATCTTTTATTCATTGTAAAGAGTAATCATTGTGTTTCTTGCCGGATCTTCTCAGTGGAAGCGGCATTCCGAGCCAGTGGTAGATTCTGACTATTCATAAATGCTTGTTGGCTTACAAGAATAAATCCAATTTTGAGTTTGAGTTTTGCCACATTTCTCAGGTGTGGTTTTGAAATAAACTTGACAGCAGTATTATTTGTCAGAAATTTGATCGCGTCTTGTCTCTACTATACCTGTCTAGTCTTTGGTACAGGATGGTGCAGCCAATATCGCGTGGAATTTTAATTTGCATTTTTGACACTCTGCCAACCATTCTTTTATGTCAACGTTCATTTTGATTTAAGTAAAAACCGTTTGACAGATGTTTCTATTTTTAAATCTTGAATTCTTTTTTAACTGTCTTTTAAATATTGACATGATTATCCAATCCTATCTACCTATAGTATACTATATCCTTGTCCAAGCTATAGCACAAAGCTTTTAGTGGCTATTCGAATAAACATTTAAAATATGTATTTTGATTCTGAGACTATTGCCGATATGCCTGACCTACTTATTCCCCCTCAATAAGAGGGGGATCCGGTGCATAGTCCACCACGCCGGCCCAGTATGGGATGGCGATTGTAATTTGTAACACGTCTTTTAAAAGGAGTGCTAGGTTTTACTTCACCGTTCAGCAAGTAATACACTTTGTTCGAGACTCGCCCATGAAATCCAAAAGTTCCAGAGATGCGAGCCGGGATTTGAACCCGCACACCTTCGACCACTGAGCTATCACTGCATCTATTACTTCAATAACAATCTAAAATCGTATTACGACGGCTTGGCGCAGTGGTTAGAGCGTAGGCCGCTTGGCTCACTGCACATGGTGGTTGCGGGTTCGATTCCCGGCGCTGGGTCGAATTTCGGAATGGCCTTTGTTTTCGTAATTTGCCCTAGTCTGGGTGTCACTGGGATCGCCCCCAGTCCATTGTACGGTACCCATAGTACGCGTTGCTTAGTTTGGGACCGTACAGTTGGTGTGTCAGTCTGGCGATATTTATTATTTATTTATTTATAAAAAAATCTAATACACAGCCTAAGCGGATGGGTCTAGAAGTAGGAAATTTTGCACAGGAGTTCCTGATACAACGTAAGTGACAGTTGACAAAGGATTTTTGAAAATTCACCCCATAAGGGCGTTAAATAGGGGGGTGAAACTTTGCATGTGCTCCTCTCGAGCACACCACTAGTAGTAATAATATAATCCCACACGTAGTAAGGTAGTACTGTTGGGAATAATTCCTTGTTTTCAAAATACTGTCGTCAAAGGGTGGTGTAGACCTCCCCAGGTCTCCCCAGACCATCCCAGACCCCCTCAGACCTAGTTTCAAGTTTCAGTGCATTTCTCCGTTCAATCGTCTGCTCTCTCTTGTAAGTAGGAAAGAGAAAGGTGTATGGATGTGCGTGGGAGGGAGTGAGATAGGTGCCGTCCTTCGATGTACGCGACTGTCGGTGTTTAGGGTGTGGTGCCAGTGATAGCGAGGATGTAAAATCTAGATTATTTAATTGTTTATTATTTAAAAGACGAGACAGTCCATTTATTGCTTATAATTTTTATGTATTTATATTGCCTTCTATCTAAGTTTAACATCTATGTGAGGTTATAAAATTAATATTTGGTCCCGTTAGCCACTCCAACTAAGCTAAATTATTGAACTGGGAAATGCTAACCAGTGTTTGTCCCTGCACAACCTTCTATCCTATCTATGGTCGCATTAACCTTACTAATCCAAATACTTTATTACTTTAAATTTGTTGAAGCACTTTTGTGTATATATAATTTTATTTTTATTTTACTTTAAGTCCGTTTCAATGTAGTTATAATACTGATACATTTGAATACTTTATTTAATTATTTTTACGTACTTCAAAAGGCAACACACTGAAGCGATCTTATTTACCGAAATACCTGCTCTTAGTAACTATTGAATAAATGCGGTTGAAAACAATAATAAAACGGCAAGCCGGCTGAGTTTCTTGCCGGATCTTGTCAATCGAGGTTATGTTCAGCTCTAATAACTATTTGTAAATGCCTCTGTAGGCCTAATTAAACCATTTGAGTTTGAGTTTTAAAGCATACGTTACCACTTAGCTATCGCTGCTGTAAAATAATTTATAAGAACAGAAATAAGGCTCACTTGGGACTGAGCAGCTCAAATCTCGACAGTCAATAATAATGTCAAAGCGTAGCGTGTCTTGCCCTACTAGTCCGAATCATTTGTGTAATTCTTGGTAACATCAAAAGGCTACTGGCACTGGAGCTATTATATTTATATTAATATAAACTACCCTTTGTAATTATTGACTCTATAAGCAACTGGCGATAAAATAATAATAAAAAATATATAACAAATGTAAAAAGACAAGCCCGCTGAGTTTCTTACCGGATCTTCTCAGTCGAGGACGCGTTCCGATCCGGTTGTAGATATAAGATAAAAAAATGTAAAATTGACAATTTGTAAGTGCCTCCGTAGGCCTAAACAAAATAAACGATTTGAATTTAAATTTGGGGCTTGGCAAATGTAATTGGTTGTTCACGCTGTGGTCTCCCCAGGGTAGGCAGTAGTTACACAATATTGTTTGAAATACTCATTAGCGCTCGTGTGCTAATGCAATAGGCACATAGTATAAAACCTCAATAATTCAGTTGTTGCTATGTGAATGTGTTGTAAGGATGCTGCTTGCAAATGGTAAAAAAATCCCCGACTTCGTCGAATACTACTCACGGGCGTCTTCACATCGGCCTTCGACGATACCGACCCGACATCGGCGCGATATCTTCGGACAGATTACCTCATACTGTTTTAACCCCTGACGAAAAAAGAGGGGTGTTATAAGTTTAACATGTGTATCTGTAAGTCTGTATGTGGCATCGTTGCGCCCAAGCGCATGAACCGATTAGGTTCGGTAAGGAATTCATGCAAGAAATGTTTACGACTTGAATTTTTTTTTTATATTTTTTTTTTTAATTTTACTAGCGGCCTGATTCTATCATTTAAGGGCCAGGATGGGGATTAAACCCGGAACATCTCAGCTACGAGGGTGGCCCCTCTAATTACTAGGCTATAGACGCTTCTATTCTGTTATGATATATGTTATAAATAATGTGACTATATAACAAATTTTTGTTTTTCTTATTTTATTTCAGGTTGTGGAGTTTTTTGGATTGCATCATCAACGTATACTCCTGTTATCAATCAGGTAAGTCACGCAAGTAACATTATTCCCGCTTCCTTTCATTCTCATAGAGTCTTCATACAGTACGGCAACTCTGGATGAGAGAAAGTCGTTAAAGACATTTAGGTACATTTAGAGAGAAAGGGATAAAATAAATAAATAACGCCAGACTGACACGCCAACTGTATGGTCCCAAACTAAGCAACGCTTGTAGTATGGGTACCGCAAAATGGACTGGGGGCAATCCCAGTGACACCCAGACCAGGAAAAAATACGAAAAGGTCACTTCCAAAATTTACCCTGTCGGGAATCGAACCCGCAACCAACCGGTGCAGTGAGCCAAGCGGCCTATGCTCGTACCATTGAGATTTTGTTTTTGTCTTGCTTAGCCTATTGGTTTTATGTTTAACCGACTCCAATGGGATCGTAAAACATTTTCACCTCGTCAGATGTCGCTTGATGTGACTAGGGTGACGTTATCTTTAAGTGTCACTATATATGTGATTTTTCAACTTCAAATCTCCATTTTGATTTTTATTTCACTTCACATTGGCCAAACTCTCCAGTGCATACCGTATAATTCTCACTTGACATTGGCAGAATTGTCCAAATAGACAGACACATCAAAAAGAGAAAAATATGAAGAGAGACAAGATCTTTCCAACGAGTGACTGTTTGAACTGTCAAGTGTCAATGTGACCTCACTGCAACGTCACATCTTCCTGGCGATAAAAATAAACCAGTATTGTTATTAATTGTGTTTGTTATTTGACACTGGAGAAATACCTATTAACTTGGGTGGGACATATTTCTAAAGAAAGAAGAATAAACCAGGATATTCCCATATTGGCGATATATAGGTGCATCGCAGTGCATCTGCCCACCCCTTTGAGACACAAGCGCGATGTTGGTATCCTAATGACAATAACTCGCGATAACTGGCGCCGCACCTCACCGGGCGAGACCGGGTGAGTTCCGAGAGGGGTCATTGGCCGAGACGTTTCCTTGTTATAGGCACCGAGATTTATACCTGGCTTGGACACTCAAACCAGTTTCCGAATCGACGATAAGCGACGGCGCCGCGGTCGGATGTTGGATGGGTGACCGTGGACCAGGCCTTGGCAGCCACCTGGCATGGCAATGATGGCCCACTCTTTATCAATTTTCAGTATGCAAAATGGTTACAATGTTTTTTTATGGAATATTGATGGCTGTTTCTCTTCCCTAACTACAGTTCACAATGTTATCGAGCGCATTTACGATCGTCTTTGACAAATATCAAAGGCCCGTAATTCATATACGCTACGGTACAAACGTAGTTAGTTTGTCTTCACAGGCATTTACATGTCAGCTACCGTATATACATAACAAGACTAGCTGACCCGACAGACGTTGTCCTGACTTAACTTTGAATATTGAATTCGAATTGTTCCGCTCAACTTTCTTATTTCTTTCTTTTATAAGAACCTTCTCCTGACAATAATAAACACAATAAAAAAATAATCAGCGAAATCGTTCCATCCGTTCACACGCGATGCGATGACCAAGGAAATAGAAATTAATTTTCATACTAATATTATAAAGAGGAAAACTTTGTTTGTTTGATTGTAATGAATAGGCTCCGAAACTACTGAACCGATTTGAAAAATTCTTTCACTGTTGGGAAGCTACACTATCCCCGGGTGACATAGGCTATAATATATTTTCAATAAAATTAGGGATCCTTACTAAAACTCGAATAATGTAACCGCAATGTACCCGTGCGAAGCCGGGGCGGGCCGCTAGTTATATATAAAGATTAAAGCCCTTTTAACGTCCCACACCTAGGCAAGGGCTTGCCCTCAATTCGAGGGGGATTCAAGCCATAATCCACCACGCTGGCCCAGTGTTGTTTGGCGAATTTCACATGGCATTTGCAGGATTCCTCAAAATGTTTTCCTTCACCGTAAGCAAGTGATAATGATATTGAAATAATGATTTGCACTTAGATTTTGAAAGAACCAGAGGTGCGAGCCGGTGGTGAACCCAGGACCTTGTGCCCGCGAGACGCGTGCTTAACTAATCAGCTATCACTGCTTATGCACTGTACATGTACCTTAAGCATTATTTTTGGATTTTGCACTCTGTTAAATGCGCTCCAGGACACATATTAGTGATGGTCAAAAAGCCGCTAAGCTGAGAAAAATAATTACAGAGTCTCTGAAATACCAAATGACATCGCAGCAGCCTCAGAAAGAGATTGAACTGGACTCGTACCATAAAGAGGGGTCCATCATGACCCAGAGTAGAGAGGAGTGGAGGAAGTTGACGGAGACCTTACCCTACAAAGGCATACAATATAACATACTTATAACAATAAAAACTTGAGAGGTGTCAAGGGACTCCCGGATGGAACGAAGTTGCAATATCCGGAACTTGTGCAGAAACACTGTCAGGATTCATTATTATTATTATTTTTTATTATTTATTATGTACAAAAAACCTGTATACACTCAACAAAAATAATCGTCGCGACACCACACTGTCCAATGCGAAATAGAAAGACGAAACGAAAATAACTGGCTTGCTTTCTATAAGAGAGAGAGAGAGACAGACAGAGAAACACGCGCACGCTGCACGGCTTACAACTATAGCAAAAAGTGTCGTTACAACTTTTGATCTTAATTTTTTCCGTCTAGCCCCCTTTCGCAACGCGCGATAAGGAACTTCGTTCCAATAACAGGCGTCAATTTTCTAGAAATTATGTATTTTTCTTCACTGTAGATCCCATTTCATATGCCTACCTACTGTTATGGAAAATCAATTTTCCGTATTGACTGACAGCGGCACAGCCGTCTCATAAACATTGTTTGGAAACAGGAAACGAGTATGAAACTACATTACGAGATAAAAGTGATTATGTTAGGTAATAAATAACTAATAATAATTAACTAAATCTATAAATGATTAAAAACTTACTAATTATTGTTAGGTAATTAAACATTTCGATTGACAAGTGCTACATTCTCCAGCTCGCACCGGGCTAGTAAGACCTCGCCCCCTATTACATTGGGACCGAAATACTAACAGAGAAATACTGGACACTCAAACCAGTTTCCGAATCGACGATAAGCGATGCCGCGGTCGGATGTTGGATGGGTGACCGTGGACCAGGCCTTGGCAGCCACCTGGCTCGGCAATGATGGTCCACTCTTTACCAATTTTCATTATGCAAAATGGAACAATGTTTTTCTGGACCCGGGACCAAAATACTATCGGAGAAATACTCCATAACATCTGACTAACAACTCACCACCGGTGGTACTAAGTTCGCACTGCATTTTATTTAATTTATTAAATGCCAACACAATGTACCATATAACCATAGCGGGCACCAGGGCCTAGGTTCAAACGCCAGCTCGCACCACTGGGTTTTTCGAAATCTATGTGCGAATCATAATTTCTATATGATTATCACTTACTTAATGGTGAAAGAAAAACATCGTGAGGAAACCTGCATGTCTTAGAAAATCTAACCAATTTTCAAAAGACATGTGAAATCCGCCAAACCGCTCTGGGCCAGCGTGGTGGATTATGGCCTGAATCCCCCTCGTAGTAAGTAGAGGGCAGTCCCCAGAAGTGGAACGTCAGAAGGGCTAAATTATTATTATCATACTAGCAAAATGCCATTACAATTATAGGCCAAGACTGTCTGCAAACAAACGAAGAGTTACAGAAAAATGACCCTTCTGACGTGAAGCAGTTCCAGTAACAGATGCTTGCAATGCCAAAGGCAATTCTCGCATGTTGCCGACTTGTAGGAGGGGTAAGGGGATAGAGGGAGGGTAAGATGGGGATATTGTCTCACCATTGACCAAGTAACACGATGATATTCCCATTGATTAAGGCCTCTTGTACACACACGGTTTTCGCCGTAAAAATCTACGGTTAATTCGCCGTGTGTAGGCACGGTCGTCAGTGTTGTATGGATCACTATGGAAACTTGTAGATGTGCACGGCGGCGCCACGGCACGGCGCCGCCGCCGTGTGCGCGAATTAACCGTAGATTTTCACGGCGAAAAACCGTGCGTGTACAAGAGGCCTAAGTGTGCTGCAGTACGGGGCCCTTACCACGTTAGCTACTTAAACCGCAACAGAAAACGCGAGCGTTTGAATGCTAATTCGCGTTTGAGCGCTGGAATGCGAGCGTTTGCTTTTCTATTGCGTTTTTAGATACGATACCGTGGTAAGGGCCCAGCTCTGCGGTGTGTTATATGTGAGTGAGTGAACGCAAACAGAATGGGATTGTTCTTAAAATTTTATCACTGCGCGCATCCGGCCGCTGCTGGCACAGCGCCAGGGTTTAATGTTATTCAACCGACGTGTGTTTTAGTTTAGAAGATTATAACCAAGTTATGTATAACAGCAGGCGGCGCGCTGTTGCAGTTACCCCTTGACGTTCATATGTCACTTTTCTTTTTTTTGGGACTGATCCCGCCACACACTCCAACCATTGTTACTCCTGTAAACCAGGATCGACAATGGTGACCAATAATGATGTCGAGGTTCGACCCTTGACGAGTCCTAGGAACAAGTTAAATTGTCTCGGAACCCGCACGAATTTAATAGAAAGAAATAATAGGAGGAGTTGGAAGAAGAAATTACCATTTCTCTCCGTTGCAAAGCGGGAGACAAAAATAGCTGGTATGGGCTGATTGCCATAGAAACAAGACTGTTACATTACAGCTGATTGAAGACCAATTGTAAGGCCCAACGGATCGTAATTACGTCATATGTAAAAACTTAATTAACACGTCATTGCGTCTTTAAATATTTACTATAAAGGGCGCTCTATATTTCATGATTAATGATATTACACCCTTGGTACTATGCGAGGTTTCGGGCCACAGTCCACCACGCTGGCCCCGTGCGGTTTGAATGAAACACGTCTTTTGAAAGATGTGCAGATTTCCTCACAATTCAAATTCAAATCGTTTATTTTGTTTCGGCCTACGAGGCCACTTACAAACTGTCAATTTTACATTTTTTCTTCTTATATCTACAACCGGATCGGAACGCGACCTCGATTGAGAAGATCCCACAAGAAACTCAGCGGGCTTGTCTTTTTATATTTTTTTCGCTGGTTACTTATACGAGTATGGTCTCCATCACCGATCAGCAAGTGATAATTTTAATTAGAAATGAGATTCGCACAAGAAACTCGAAAATCCCGGAGGTGCGAGCCGGGCTTTAACCTGCACACCTTGTGTTTAAAAGCGTACATTCAACCACTTGGTTATTATTGCTTTGCTATGCTCGAAATTTTATACAAATCGACGTAGCCGTTTTTGCGAAAAGCCAAACCGACAAACAAACACAGTTTCTCAACTATAATTACGATTAAAGGGTCAAGTTCAAAACCTGGAATCGAACTTGCATTTCATCTGTGACACAACGACTAAGCAACCAAGTACAATTCTCAAGTACAAAGCGCATGGCAACAGCATAATTTCAGCAACACCCCACTTTTTTCTTAACCAAAGCTTTCGATACTTTCCCCGTCAATTTTTAACTTTAACACTTTGCCGTAGAGTTCATTTTGTATAGTATCAATGCCCATTTCACTTGTACTTGCAAACTGGTTGGGAAATAATTGATAAGACTCGGGCGAGTATATTTTTGTTGTGTGTTTTTGTGTGGTGTTCCACAGGGCACGATCCTCGGCCCGGGCTTCTTTGTGCGCGCGTCCTTGATCGGTAAGGGTTGTTCAATGTGCGACATGGCCATTGCGTATATCATTATGATTAAAAAAAATTGTTCAAAAACTAAACCCGAACTACTTACTCAAAAATCACGATAAAAAAGTATGAAACAAGAAAATTTTCTCTTCTGAATTTTTGATGTAAGAATTAGCAAAATTGCCGTGTTCATCAACACGTGGTCACAAACATACCAGTCACTATATATAACACCCCTTTTTGATTCGCCGTAGTCGGGTAAACACGATATTGACTCTATTAATTGCTAGCTTCTCCTCGCAGCTTCGCTTGCTTTTATTTTATTATCTGGACTAACTGTGCCCACAGACTTCGTCCGCGTAGTATTTAACTTAACAAAAATTTCGGGATTCCTGGGATTCGGGAATCCCAGTTATAAACTATTTGTGTTCCAAATTTCATCCAAATCCGTTCAGTAGTTTTTGCCTGAAAGAGTAACAAACATGACACACACACTCACAAACTTTCGCATTTATAATATTAGTAGGATGTTGATTACAGCGCCATCTAGCGGAACCAACTATAACTAAGAACCATCCGGGTGACCTTACAAGTTCAAAAACTAAAATCATCTATATCGGTTAATCCGTTTAAGAGGAGAATGAATACAAATATACGCATACGTAATTTTGTATATACCTAATTACCTACTAGTGGTCGCCCGTGGTCGAATTCGAACTTTTAATTATAAACGTTATTAAGGTTCTATTGTCAAAGACTACTAAGTAAATATCGATACTGGCACACAGAATGCACTGTGGAAGTCCGATAAAAAACTGTCAACGTTGGTCAGTCAGACAGTCAGTCAGTTACAAACACAGATTAGAGATATGTAGCACTAGCTGTGCCCGCGACTTCGTCCGCGTGGAATTTAATTGACAAAGTTTCATACATACTTTCATCCCCTATTTTATCCCCTTGGGGGTAGACTTAATCAAAATCCTTTCTTAGCGGATGCCTACGTCATAACATCTACCTGCATGCCAAATTTCCGCCCGATCCGTCCAGTGGTTTGGGCTGTGCGTTGATAGATCACTATGTCAGTCAGTCAGTCAGTCAGTCACCTTTGAGTTCTATATATTTAGATTACAAAGTAGGTATAGTTAGAGTTACCAATACGTGAAGGAAAATCTTTCAAACGCTTTTTTAAGCGTTATGAACAGTCAAACTCACAAAGAAACACACTTTCAGATATGTTATAGGTAAGATTTGAATTAAATGAGGTCTAACGAACAAACTAATCATATATTTAACGTAGTATAAGAATAACATTTATTTGTAGAAACCATGAGTTTACATACAGGTATGCAAGATGGAAAATGTAAAAAAGGTGCTTCATGTTTAGCCTTTATGGCGTAGTGTGTCAATTAAATAAAAAAATCAGTGCCGTCTAGGGACGCCCGAAAGAAGCGAAGCTTTGCAGTAGATATTAGATATATTATATTAACGCGTAACGCGTCACGCGTCACGCGTCACGTGTCACGCGTTACGCGTCACGCGTCACGCTTTTCACCGTTTTAGTGCCCGGGTAGCGAGCGCCCCGAACGTCCGTCAAGAAGCTTCACTTCAATAGTACATAGTAGGTATCGTCAGACTAATACATTGCCACACACTGAGCAACAATTTCATTATCTGCATTATATTTTATGGATCAAAGTAGGCACTCAAGCGTACGACTCGCCTGACGTTAAGCATTTACTGTAGATCGCACGATTCTATCTGAAGGGGGCTGTGATAGATGACGGCCGCTTGGCGCAGTGGTTCGAGCGTAGGCCGCTCGGCTCACTGCATCGGGTGGTTGCGGGTTCGATTCCCGTCAGGGTAAATTTCGGAAATGGCCGGGATCGCCCCCAGTCCATTGTGCGGTACCCATAGTACAAGCGTTGCTTAGTTTGGGACCATACAGTCGGTGTGTTCGTGTGGCGATATTTATTATTATAGAGGGGAACGGAAGTGAGTTGGACTTCCGGCTCTCTCATCAACACAGCTTTATAATAGGTACTTTAGGACGATCTTCTGTGAGAGGGTGGTACTGCCCGAGGCGCACCAGCCTGCATATGAGCTGTAGTCAATTGTCTATAGCTTGACTCTTGTAGAGCGAAGTCAGTGTGGAAGGCACAGCTATAGATTTACATAGATAACGCAAATGCATGTACTTCGCGTGTACGAACCCCGACCAAGCGTCAAGGTTGGTCGCCGCTAACTTACAGTCCGCGCGACTACAGATATAAACAATATGAGTATGAGCGAGATAATCACTCGAGAGAATCGTAGCGGGCGGAGGGCATCGGCGGCATCGGTGTCTTTGAATCGGTTTGGATTTCCCGTCACTAATGACGTCACAGGAGGTGTTGAAAATTCGGCACGCTTGGATTCAATACAAATCGTGATACTTGCGTTATCTATGTAAATCTATATCAGGGGTGGAAGTTTTTTCATTGGTCATCCCTGGGATCAAAATTCTCAGAAATATTTAGTAACTATGTTGGGGACGTCCAATAGTTATTTATTTACATAAACTAGAACCCATAGATAGGCCAATAGCGCGAGGGCCCGACTCTACCTGCGTTTTTTATGGCCCAAGGGACTATGTAGAGACTTTGTAGAGTTACATTCTATGTGCGTATCAAAAACTAAGGCCCATATTATTAAATCGATCTCAAGTTTGAAAGTCATTCTTTTGTCATAATACCAGTAAAAAATTACATGTTAAAAGCGTGCTCAAGATCGCTCGCAGACTTGAGATCAAGTTATTAATAGGGGCCGTAGAGAGGGTAATAAATATCGCCAGACTACACAACACACAAATTGTATGGGCCCAAACTATGCAACGCGTGTGCTATGAGCACTGGACTAGGTGCGATCCCAGTGACACACAGACCAGGACAAATTTGCAATAAACCAATTCTGGAATGTACTGTACCCAGTCGGGAAACGAACCTGCAACCACCTATATTAAAAAAGGCACATTTAGACCAAAATACCGTTGATCGACCAAATGTACATTGCTGTACCCCTCTGCTTACCCTGTCTAGGAATACAAGCGTGAGGATTGTGTTATCGTATTCGCAGATGGCCAGCCGTGACCTACCCCACTGATAACCGCACTACTAGGACGCGACGCACCACACACACACACACACACACACATAAACACACGCACAAATAAACGACTCTACTGAATCAAAACTTAGTAATGAGCATTACTAAATAGTTTTCCTTCCTTTAAGTGGGATCATCAAAGCAAATGGTTATCCAATGTAAATATTCTTATTATATTCTGTTCTGACGACCGCTTGGCGCAGTGGTTTGTGCGTAGGCCGCTCGCCTCACTGCACGTGGTGGTTGCGGGTTCGATTCCTGCCGGGGCAAATTTAGGAAATAGCCTTTGCGTAATTTTCCTTGGTCTGGGTGTCACTAGGATCGCCCCCAGTCCATTGTATCTACGGTGCCCATAGTACAAGCGTTGCTTAGTGTGGGACCATAGTGTACAGTGGGTGTGTCAGTCTGGCGATATTTATTTATTTATAAATATAAAATTATTCTGTATGGTTGTGTGTTTGTCACTGAACGCCTTCTAATCGGCTGGAGACATTTTGATTAATAAATAAATATCGCCAGACTGAAACACCAACTATATGGTCCCAAACCATGCAAAGCAACGCTTGTACTATGGGTACCGTACAATGGACTGGGGGTGATTCCAGTGACACCAAGACATGGGCAAAAGACGAACAGGTATTTTCTGAAATTTACCCGGCGGGAGTCGAACCCGCAACCACCATGTGCAGTGAGCCGAGCGGCCTACGCTCGAACCACTGCGCCAAGTGGTCATCAATTATATTTTGGTGTGTGTTTAAGTGGGTTTAGATTCACAATTGAAGCCGGTAGGTGACAATGCATTTGGTTTCAAGTTAGGACAGGAGGTCAGCTAGTAAAATATAAAATTTGAATAAATGCTTGAAAGAAAACTTCGTGAGGAAACCTGCACGTCTTCCGAAAGCCGTGTTATATTCTCCATCCCACGGCGAGCCAGCGTGGTGGACTAAGTCCCGGATCCTCGCATTGAAGAGTGTGTCCGGTGTGATGGCAAGATCCTTCCCCCTGGTACATTAGGACTGAAATACCATCAGCGACGTGTGCATCGCAGAGCACCACTGCTTACCCCTTATAGAACACAAGCGTGGTGTCATGATATAGTTGTATTTCATTGTGTGTCACCCATGTGAGGCAGACTGCCAGGCATTGTGGTCAACAAACGAATGACCAATTAAGGATATTTATAGATGTAGCGGTCATTTTCCTAAAACCGAGTCTGAATTCGCATCAGTTGGAATGATGCAAGCAGTGACACACCTTGTCGTCAAGTGGGCAAATTTATTTTATACTAGCTGAGCCCGCGACTTCGTCCGCGTGGAATCCGCTCCCGCTCCCGCGTTCTGAACCCGCGCGACAGGACCCATTTTTTTTTTTTTGTTTTTCTTAAAAAAAAGTACTGCCTAAGTTACTGCTTATAACGTCAGTGAAAGTCCCGTCAAAATCGATCCAGCCGTTACGGAGATACTCTCTGATGTCATGTGTTTTTATTTTTTAGGCGGACCCTAATGATATTTCTAAAATTAAAGTAGCCTAAGTTACTCCTTATAACATCAGCTATCTACCAGCGAAAGTTGCGTCAAAATCGGTCGAGCGGTTTCGGAGATTACCCGGAATAAAAAAACATACAGACAGACAAAAAAAATTTTTTCGCGTTTTTGCTATAGGTGTCGTATGTACTTTTATATGCATTCAGTGAAAAAGTGTTATTTTGATATTACAAACAGACACTCCAATTTTATTTATTTGTATAGATGCTTTGATGGACTCCGTGGTGGACTATGGGGAGAGTTCCCGGTGTAAAAAGGCCAAAATAAGGCAACTGGCAAAAAACAGGCCGTTGAACCCTTTTTTGTATCTTTTATGCCCATTGGCAGGCTCTATATCTACATAGTATGTAACTCTATATGCCTCTACATAGTCCCATAGACCATAAAAACGCAGGTAGAGTCGGTCCTGCTATTGGTCTAGGGGCTCTCGTTTATATGCAAGTCATGAGCGACCCTCAAAATAGTAAAAAAAGTATAGAATTTTATATTTCGGTTACATAAAATCGAGGTGCTTATACTGGGGCGAATGGTGTGAAAGAGAGGTCCATATCGGAATGTAAGACTATTATTTGAAGGACATTTCGAACCAAGTCAACTCTCAAAATGAACATTGATAATTGGGTGACAAAGTAGTCTAAACCCACAGACCTAAAAAACATCGGTGTCTTAACCAGTCATTCTCAAAGTGGACGATAACGCCTTCTGGTGGGCGCTAGAGGCCTACAGGTGGGCGATACAGGGTACGGAGAAAATTGGGGTATGTTGTAGTGGTTTAGGGAGGTGATGTCTGATTTATGTTTTTTCTAATATATGTATATACAAATTAATATAATTGAAGTGTCTGTTTTTAATATCAAAATAACGCCTTTTTACTTCAATGCATATGAAAGTAAAAATTTTTTGTCTGTCTGTCTGTGTGTTTATTCCGGGTAATCTCCGAAATGGCTGGACCGATTTTGACGGGATTTTCACTGGTAGATAGCCCATGTTATAGGGAGTAACTTAAGCTACTTAAATTTTAGAAAAACTTAAAAAACGATAACAATGCTGCCTGTCACGCGGGCTCAGAACGCGCGAGCGGGGTTTTGCGATAGCTAATTGGTATATAAAAACACGAAACATCGACTGGCAAATGTTAAATTACATTTTTGTTAAGTTAAATTCCACGCGGACGAAGTCGCGGGTACAGCTAGTTTTAACTAAAATATATAAATTAAAATCAAAACCTAGGTACTTAACTATATTACATCGATTATTACGTTCTTAGTTATTAATAGTTTGATCGAATTCACTGACGTTATTACAGTAATTATTGCGATTGTGATTATTAATACGTGGTAAAATTAGACAAATTAAGGGGGCGTTATAAAATAATTGGTTCACAAAGTGGGCAGTACACGATATAAGTTTGAGAACCACTGCTCTAAATAATATTCACGTAGAACGCTTGCAGCAGGCGTCGACCCGCAGCGCTTGTGGGACCCCACCGGGGCATTTATACGCTATATAAAGAAACTCAATGAAAGCATGTAAATCTGATTTAGTAGTGTGAAAAGCACAACATTTGACGACCGCTTGGCGCAGTGGTTCGAGCGTAGGCCGCTCGGCTCACTGTACATGGTGGTTGCGGGTGCGATTCCCGCCAGGCAAATTTCGGAAATGGCCGTTTCGTAATTTGACCAGGTCTGGGTGTCACTGGGATCGTCCCCAATCCATTGTACGGTATCCATAGTACTAGCGTTGCTTAGTTTGGGACCATACAGTTGGTGTGTCAGTCTGGCGATATTTATTTCTATAAGTAGCAAAATGGTCTGGTACCAGCGCAGATCGGCGCAAATCGTAACTTGCCTACGCTTCCGGCTCGAAGCGAAGTACCTATCAGTAATAGATACTTATATTTAAGACCTCGGACCTATAAGAGTCGGCGACTGCTAAAAACTTTCTACATCAGACGAAAGGAACTAAGTACGTAGACGTGAGTTTAGTAGTCGTAACTAGTTAGTGAAGCCAGCGAAAGAAATATCAAATATTAGTATCAATGAACATTTTATTATAATGACCATTTTCTATTTATATTTCAAAATGTCCTCGTGATTTCGGAACGGATTTTACATACAAGCTTCCACCCTTTATTTCACCCCTTGGGATGGAATTTTCCAAAATCGTTGTTCCAGTATCCACTATCTCCATTTAAAGTTTCACAGTCGATCAGTCAGTTTGTCTTTTAATAGGCATACCTAAACAGAAGTTATAGATATAACTTGTAAGTATAATCTACTAGCTGTGCCCACCGACTTCGTCCGCGTAGTATTTAACTTAACCAAAAATTTCGGGATTATCGGGATAAAAAGTATCCTATGTGTTAATCCCGGTTATAAACTATCTGTGTTCCAAATTTCATCCAATCCGTTCAGTAGTTTTTGCCTGAAAGAGTAACAAACATCCACACTCACAAACTTTCGTATTTATAATATAAGTAGGACTATAGTATCTCTTTTTATTCAATTTCGGTGTGCATATGTTCGTATAAACTCTCCTCTTGAACGGCTTGACCGATTTTATTGATTTCTTTGGATTTATAGTTTCGCCTGGGTGGTTCAATAGATATGGTTGGACCTGGTAAGACTAAGTAGTGTTGTTTTCGACACCCAGAAAATAAGATTTACACTACCAAATCTGCAGGCAAAACTTAGTAAGTAGTCCTATATATATTTATTACAAGTCTATGCTGTGGTTCCATTAGCCCTTCCAATCATGCTAACCTCGCACTAGCATACATTTTGGCTCACGACGGGCCATTGAGGGTTACTGGCATACTTTTATTAAATCTTTTTCACAAGAATATTGTTGCCATGTCAAATGCAGTTTCACAATTCCTACTTTCGCGGGCGGTGCGTCTGTGTGCGTGCCGCATGTGTGCACGGTGTCTGGGCGCGTCTGTGCGCAGCCCTGCGCCGCTGCAGGCCCTACATTCAGTATAGCCCGATGCACTGGCTTGCAAACGCGTCGCGTCTTATAACCACCAAATAATAACATTTTGATCAAGACAAACGCTCAAAAGTGTCAATAATTATGGACTTCAGCAGTATAGCAGCCGGATTTTGAGGATTACAGTTTGATTTTCCGATATTGCATCGCCTCGTCCGCCATTTTGAAGTTTTGGATCGCGAGGTGAGTGCTGGCTGGAGAATATGAATTCTTTATTTGAAATTTTGTTTTTTTGAGGTTGTCTTTTTTGCCTGTAACTTTTCTTCGGCTTTTTAAAAACGTTTTTGGGTATTATTTAACTACTGAAGTGTTGCCATACTTAGGTGTTTGAACTCTACATGTCTTCTTTGTCTTTTATTTGTATAATCAAATTTTATTTATGCTGTGATGTTTTCTGTTATCGTCTGTGACGCAAATACAAAGTTATTAATAGATTGATTGACAATATGCCCGGTCCGGTGCGGTAATTCTGAAAATTCAACATTTTAGTCAAACATTCAATAGGCTTAATAGCAAAGCGAATTTATTTAAAACTAATGCCAATTTTGATGTAAAATATTGTAGAATTGTGTTGTTTTTCAGTGTATTTTTATTATTAAATTCCTTGTTCATATCTAATATACTTTCTTACGTCACGTTGAACGCCATTTTGCAAAATGTCCCCACCCTTGCCGGACAAAGACGCCCACTATACATCCAAATTATTATTACTACAACAATTATATTAACTTTAAACCTTTTAAAACCCCTTGGGTTTTTAATAACCCTATCCTTTTAATTCTTGTTAAGACTGGAAGGTATTAAATTCAGGTACTAACAGGATTTTCGTAAAAACACTGTTCAAAATGTTTTAAACCTACCTAAACGATTAAGAAAGACCACAAATTTTAAACCAAAAAATATTTTAAACATTTCCGTTTACCTCGTTTTAAATACAGAACGGTTTTATTTCAACGGTTACTCGTAGTTACAAAAAAAGCTTCAATTATTTAAATAAAAAACACGTCCAAAGTACTCATTTTTTAAAATTTCAACCTCTTGCTATCGTTTTTCAATGAAAGAGGGGTGCGTTGAGGGAGCTTTTAGCCATTTGTGAAAAAGTCTTAAAGGTACAAAAATTCATCTAAAAACTGAGCTAATAGAAAAAACGGAATGATCACACTGACACACCAACTGTACGGTCCCAAACTAAGCAACGCTTGTACTATGGGCACCGTACTATGGACTGGGGGCGATCCCGGTGACACCCGGACCGGGGCAAATAACGACAGGCCATTTCCGAAATTTACACCAACGGGATTCGCACCCGCAACCACCATGTGCAGTGAGCCGAGCGGCCTACGCTCGAACCACTGCACCAAGCGGTCGTCAAGTTTTTGTTAAGTTAAATTCCACGCGGACGAATTCGCGGGCTCAGCTAGTATATATATATAACTCAAAGGTGACTGACTGACATAGTGATCTATCAACGCACAGCCCAAACCACTGGACGGATCGGGCTGAAATTCGGCATGCAGGTAGATGTTATGACGTAGGCATCCGCTAAGTAAGGATTTTGATTAATTCTACCCCCAAGGGGATAAAATAGGGGATGAATAATCCCGAAATTTTTGTTAAGTTAGATTACACGCGGACGAAGTCGCGGGCACAGCTAGTTGACTATAGCTTACAGCTCATAAACAGGCTGGTTCCACAGGGGTGGTACCACCCTCACACAGAAGATGAGCGTAAAGTGCAAGCCCGCTGAGTTTCTTGCCGGATCTTCTCAGTCGAGGTCGCGTTCCGATCCGGTTGTAGATATAAGAAAAAAAAAAGTAAAATTTACAATTTGTTAGTGCCCCCGTAGCTGTAGGCTTAATCAAAATAAACGATTTGAATTTGAAGTTGTTATAATAGACCCTAATTCTGTCCTAACCCCCTATCAGGGCCCTAACCACGCTAGCTACTCAAATCGTAATAGAAAAGCTAACGCTCGCGATTACGTTTCAAACGCTCCGCTTTTGACGTTTTGCTGACACCATACCATATCAATGTCAGTAGAAATCGTGAAGCTCGTGTCAGCAAAACGTCAAAAGCGGAGCGTTTGGAACGTAGTCGCGAGCGTTTGCTTTTCTATTACGATTTGAGTAGCTAGCGTGGTTAGGGCCCTGGTTGGCAATGCTTTTCGTGCGAGCGATACTTTTGGTATAGCAAGCATTTGTAAGCTATGTTACCTACTTAACGTCAGGCAGATCGTTAGCTTGCTTGCCGACTTTGGTTTCAAAAGAATAGTCTTAGATCAAGCAGTGATAGCTGATTGGTTAAGCACGCGTTTTCCGGGCACCGGGTCTCGGGTTCAAACCTCGGCTCGCACCTCTGGATTTTTCAAAATCTATGTGCGAATCATAATTTCTATAATGATTATCACTTGCTTACGGTGAAAAAAACTTCGTGAGGAGACCTGCATGTCTTAGAGGATCTAACCAATTTTCGAAAGATATGCGAAATCCGCCAACCCGCACTGGGCCAGGGTGGTGGATTACGGCCTGAATCCCCCTCGTAGGGGAGGCCCGTGTCTAGGCGTGGGACATCAAAAGGGCTAAATTATTATTATTAACCTTAGATCGTATAGTTGAAGCCTTGTTTACTCTGATCAAGGCTATTTCAGGGAAGGAAAAGTCCGTTCTTGAGGCCACCTTATCAAGCAGTAAATACACTAATTACGCGCCCTGCGATAACATCGGTCATTGAACTCTGCAGGCCTGACAAAGCGAGTACAGCTCCCTATAATTATATTCCTGTCAGATAATAATAATAATAATAATAATTTTAGCCCTTTATGACGTCCCACTCCTGGGCACGGGCCTCCCCTCAACACGAGGGGGATTCAGGCCATAATCCACCACGCTGGCCCAGTGCGGGTTGGCGGATTTCACATGTCTTTCGAAAATTGGTCAAATCTTCTAAGACATGCAGGTTTCATCACGATGTTTTCCTTCACCGTAAGCAAGTGATAATCATAATATAGAAATTATGATTCGCACATAGATTTAGAAAAATCCAGAGGTTCGAGCCGGGGTTTGAGCCCGGGTTTGAGCCCGAGACCTGGTAGCCCGCAAGACGCGTGCTTAACCAATCGGCTATCACTGCTGATAATAATAATAATGATAATAATTAGCCCTTTTTATATCCCGCTCTTTTAATCCACAACGCTGGTCTAGTGCGGGTTGGCGGACTTCACATGTCCCTTGAAAATTGGTTAAAATTTTCGAAGACATGCAGGTTTCTTTACGAGTAAATGATGCGCATATAGATTTTGTAAAACTTAGAGGTGCGAGCCGGGGTATGAACCTAGGACCATGTGCATGCAAGACGCGTGCTTAATCAATAGGCTGACATTGCTTCTTGCTACTTAAATAAAAAAATAAAAAATAGCCCTTTTGTCTTCCCAATCCTGGGCATGGGCCTCACCTCAATACATGGGGAATTGAGGCCGTAATCCCCCACGCAGGCCCGATTCGAGTTGGCGGATTTCACATGTCTTTCGTAAATTGGTTAGATTTTCTAAGACATGCAGATTTCTCATGATGTTTTTCTTCACCGTGAGCGAGTGATAATTATAATATAAATTATGATTCGCACATAGATTTCGAAAAACCCAGAGGTACGAGCCAGGGTTTGCACCCAGGACCTGGTGCCCGCAAGACGCGTGCTTACTGCTGAACCAATCGGCTATCACTGCTTCTTACTGCTGCCGGATAATAATCCTACTAATCCTACTAATATTATAAATGTGAAAGTTTGTGACTGTGGATGTATATATGTATGTTTGTTACTCCTTCACGCAAAAACTACTGAACGGATTTGGATGAAATTTGGAACACAGATAGTTTATAACCGGGATTAACATATAGGATACTTTTTATCCCGATAATCCCGAAATTTTTGTTACGTTAAATACTACGCGGACTAAGTCGGTGGGCACAGCTAGTCCTACTAATATTATAAATGTGAAAGTTTGTGAGTGTGGATGTATGTATGTATGTATGTATGTATGTTTGTTACTCCTTCACGCAAAAACTACTGAACGGATTTGAATGAAATTTGGAACACAGATAGTTTATAACCTGGATTAACATATAGGATACTTTTTATCCCGATAATCCCGAAATTTTTGTTACGTTAAAAACTACGCGGACGAAGTCCGTGGGCACAGCTAGTAATATTATAAATGCGAAAGTTTGTGAGTGTGGATGTATGTTTGTTACTCTTTCACGCAAAAACTACTGAACGGATTTGGATGAAATTTGGAACACAGATAGTTTATAACCGAGATTAACACATAGGATACTTTTGATCCCGATAATCCCGAAATTTTTGCTAAGTTAAATACTACGCGGACGAAGTCGGTGGGCATGGCTAGTTATTAATAAAAATATGACACCACAGCAATGATTATTCCTGGGGGTTAGTATAAGTTTTGTGTATATAATAATCGAGAGATCGAATGTCACCATACATTCACCGGTAAAGCTGTACATTTCCGCTAGAGGCGCTGCTGTGCAATGCATGGAACATAGCGGAAGAAAAATATTGTTAGTAGAGTTAACCCCGTATTAATAAATCGATCTCAAATCTGAGAGCGGTCTTGGAAATGTTATTCTAATGTCATACCGGTACAAAATTATACGTCAAAAGCGCACTTAAGACCGCTTTCAGACTTGAGATCGATTTATCAATAGGGGCCTGTTAATATTTTCCCTGCTGCGGAAACGAAATACAGGCATAGCCACAGATATAGATTTACATAGATGACGCAAGTATCACGATTTGTATTGGAACCAAGCGTGCCGAATTAACACCTCCTGTGACGTCATTAGTGACGGGAAATCCAAACCGCTTCAAAGACACCGATGCCGCCGATGCCCCTCCGTTCACTACGATTCTCTCGAGTGATTACCTCGCTCATACTCTATATTTTATATCTGTGGTCGCGCGGACTATAAGTTAGCGGCGACCAACCTTGACGCTTGGTCGGGGTTTCGTACCGCGAAGTACATGCATTTGCGTTATCTATGTAAATCTATATCTGTGGTAGGTTCCAACGATTCGGTGTTTCATGCTTTCAAAACTCTCTCCCCTTTAGGTTGGTGAAGTGCGAGCAATGTTGTGTTATTGCAAGAATCCTCACGGTAACTGCTTAACATTAGGCGGCTTGTACGAATGTTTGCCGACATTGTTATATACTAGGCGAAACAGAAAGGGTATGCTATTGTTTTTGCAACTTAACTTTGCAAATCTAAAACTATCGGCTTTGTGGGACAGTTGAAGTACTGATGGTTTTGTAGACTTGTGAAATCTGTCAACAGCTGTATCCCTATAACACCTATTGTTTTTCAAGTTTCCTCCAAATAGTTTTAGAATTAGAAAGAAAAGAAAAGAAAGAAAGAAATACTTTATTGTGACTAGCAGATAGAATAAAAAATATATAAAAAAAGGAAATAACAATAATTAAAAAAATAAAATAAAAAAAGTTACAAGGTTAAGTTTTGAAATAAAAAGTAAAAACGAAACGTTTTGTAATAAAAATAAATACCCTTTCTGTTTTAACCTGTATATGTATATAAAAAAAACATACATATACTCCTTCTTGATATACATAAAACATGGCACTTATAAAAAGTCAGGTAGAAAATATAGAGGATCCCTAATGTCTATGCCCCGTTCGCTATTGGTCTATGGGTCTCGTGTCCTATTTATGTAAATGAGGACCAATGGGTGTCTCCCTAAAAGGTAAACGAATTAAAAACGACCTTTAAGGCGTCAAGTATACACGTTATATATTGGCTTGTATTAATTTCTTAATAGCTGTAATTACAAAACGTTTAGTAAAAATATTAAAAGGAATACTGGGAACTAGAACAATCATTTGTTGTCGTTGTTTATATTCGCATCATATTATAATTTTTTTTTTAAATTATTTATTTCAAAAATTATATCTCGTCGCCACTGATGGTATTTCGGTCCTAATGTACAGGGGCGAGCCTGCTGCCATCACACCGGACACACTCTTCAATGCGAGGATCCGGGACATAGACATAGTCCACCACGCAGCCCGCCGCGGGTTGGAGAATGTAACACGTCTTCTGATAGATGTGAAGGTTTCCTTCCGACGTTTTCTTTTTAACATTGAATTTACATATAAAAAAGCTGTGTATTTATTTTACAACACATACCAGTTATGGTATGGTCCCAAACCAAACCAAGCAACGCTTGTAGGTCAGACAGATCGCATCAAATTACTGGTGAATAATTTCCGCTATGAAAATAAACGGAAGTCCGTGAGCAACTAAATTGACTTGTATATCTTTTTTATAAAAATAGGGCAAGAATCACCAGTCCCTTTACTATCCCACATAGTGACGTCATCGTCATTGTGCCGACCAATCGGAGGGCTCATAGACGTTTGTCTATGAATGCATCGCGGCAGCCAATGGGACCGCGAGTCGGCATGTGTGACAAATATTGGGTATTCGGCCCTTCGAGGCCGCCTGCTTAGGAGTGGGACGGAAGCGTGAATAAAGTTATTTTTAATAATATTTTCTATACAGGTGAAATTTAAATTACGATTCGTGATTCAGTGTATTTTCGGAATATTAATCAACAAATCGAAGATTAAAATTAAAGAAATAAAAAACTGAAAATAACACAGGTTTGGCATTAGTGATCACTCACGTAAGCAAATAAATAAATAAAATAACCATGATTTACAATTGCTTGGTGTACCAATGGTATACCATAGTTTTAGGTATAACATAATTTTTTTTAAACTTTTTGAGATTATAATTTTAATACACTTTCAATATTAACTCCGAGCTATTATCAGGTTTAATTTATAAAGAATAAGAGGAATTGGATTTGGTATTTCCCAGATATATTTGGCCCCAATATAATGGGGTAACTCATTGCTATTATACAGCACACTTTCCCCTCAATGCAAGGGTTTAGGTCCTGAGCCGGACCTTAAAATAGCATTTATATGTACTACAGATATACGCGTGAAACGCATACCCTTATCTTCAGCAATCGGTTAAAAAGCTCTTAGGAAGGCCCTCTCCAAATATTAAAATCAGTTACAACACTTTCAAGGTGACGCATTTTGTAATGCCTAAAGCGTGTCTTGCGCCATCTTGGATTTTTAATCTCGAGAATATTTTTGTGGTAAATGGTAGGTTTAAACTGCCCCGCTCCCAGCCCCCCGCGGGTGTCGCGCCGACTACAGGCCGCGCCATGCGTCGTCTAACAGGAGCTGCCTGTTCGCGACGGGCTCGCCGCCTGTCGCGCGGCTCTGTAGCCAATGATGGCGACAACTGTTTTTCAAATAAGTGCAAATACATCTCTATTCAATTTCAAGTACATAAGTGGCAGGAAGAATCTGGGGTCACGCTCTCCGAGGCCCTCGCACTGACATCACAGCTTTATAACGTTTACAGTTTTTTTTGGGTGTCTGACATATCCATATAAATACTGACACACTAAGTAGTGACATTATAAAGACGTAAAATTGTTTATAGAAGGTTCTCTCTGGAACTACTGATCTGGTTCTGAAAATAATTTCACTGATAGAAAGCTGCTCTATCGCTGAGTGATAAAAGCTATCTCGAAGTACCACGCGGGCGGAGCCGCGGTTAAATGGTAGTGTTATATATTTATGCAATCAAAAATGGGTAATAATCCATAAAAGTAAAAGTTTTTTTTCTTTAAAAAAAGACTACTGGTAATGTGTTTTTATCACATTACTAGTATTCACTTTAGCCCCTCCAACTAAGCTAATTCTTGTGCTAGGAGTGGGCTCACGTCAATAGTTTAATGGCCAGGATGGGGATCGAACCCGGAACCTCTCAGCTATGAGGAAGGCCCGTATAACCACTAGGCTATTGACGCTTTAAAAGTAGCAACCATATATGATGTTCTACAGCCAAGATCGCGGGTAAGCGTGCGGAGTTTCCCACAAACAATGCGCCATTTAATATCGTCATATGTCCCTCATCATCCACACCTCTACCACGTGATGACGTCATGGCCGCTACCGACAATAATATTCCTGAAACCGTGACTACATTACCCACAAATGGAAACATTTTCTTTGTCTTCTCAATACCTGCAGGGTCATAGACAGATTTCTCTTTCCATAATTTCGTTTTGTTTTTTTTAAAGATTATTAAAAAACTATTTAATGAGCTGTGTCAAGATAGGCCAGCCGGTCTGTACAATTCCCGCTTTTCTGACCAATAATTTTATAAATAAATGTCGCCAGACGAACACATCAACTGTATGGTCCCAAACTAAGCAACGCTTGTACTATGGGTACCGTACAATGGACTGGGGGCAATTTCAGTGATACCCAGACCAGGGCAAATTACGAAAAGGCCATTTCCGAAAGGCCCCGTTATTGTTTTTTTATAACAATGTCGGCCAACAATAGTAAAAGTATGACCAGCCTTATTTTAAGCAATGAAGGTAGCATATAGATTATAGCTGCGTATAGATACTTGCAATTCCAAAGGCTTTGCTCGCACTGTGCTGATCTACAAGAGAATGGGACGAAGAGGAAGGGAGGAGTTAGACTTTCGGCAGTCTCACGCATCGTACTCCGGTATATGAGCCAGTAAATCAGCCACAGCGTGTCTCTACCGCCATCAAAATGTACTGCTTCGGAGAGTTCAGGAATTTTGGAAATACTATCAATGTAACGTTGGTATTTTGGTCCCAATGTTACAGAGGACAAGCCCATTGCCTCTACATAGTGCAGGTAGACACTCCTCTAAGCAAGGAGGACTCCAATTATTTACCTGCTAAACGACACTCGGAGCTCGCGACGCCAATTCAAGTACTCCATCGAATTGCGCGGGAAATGTCACTATATAGTATACGAATCTGTGCGCCGGCGCGGGTGTGAACGAACTCGGCGGCAGCCATCTTGCTACGTCACTCGGCCTTGCCACCGGCCCGTTGTGCAGGAGTGTGTGAGCGGTTAGAAATTGACCTCGATATGTTTTTGGTTACTATTCAATTTACACTTTTGTATTGAGTATTTTTTTGTACATACACACGTAATTTCATGGCTGTCGTACAGCAAAAGGGGATTCGGGGCATAGCTGTCGAATGGATCCAAGATCGTCGAGAATTGAAGAATATAAAGTGATATCGAATTAGGTACATCATTACCCAGTATCAGAATTAACCGAAGGGATAGACTGATACACACATCCCAATGCAACAGGTAGCGAGGCTATTGCCTTTATATCCACAAAGATTTAGTCTATACTATAGTAGACCATCTATGGACTTTATAGTCCACCACGCACGCCTAGTGTGGGCTGTAAAGCTTCACATGTCTTCGAAATACAAAAAAAATACCCCACGTCTTTCACCTACACCGCTATACATAATTATGTATATTCAATATTATAAATAGGCAACTAATAAATGTTACGTAAACGTATCTCCAGACATATGACCACTGTCAAGGTTTCATCATAATCGAGTCAGCGGTTTTGTAGCTAGAGATTTGGATGTATACACAAAATTCGCTCGCTCAAGCAATTATGCAACCTGATAGTCGGTGTTTCTTAAGAATGATGACGTTTTCAACCACACCCACTGTTAATATTATGAATAAATATCTCCAGAAACATACCGCTGTATGGTCCCAAACAATGGAATGCTTACAGGGACTGGCGATCCCAGTGGCACCCAGATTACGGAAAATTACGAAAATACTATTTCTGAAGTTTGCCCGAGGCTGCGTTGGAACCATTATATCAAGTGTTCGTCGGTATGACAAATACGCTTTAAATGGCGGATGTTAAGCAATGCAAGCAAGGTCAGACACTGGATGGGTGACCATGATGCATGATGACAGCATCGCTGTGCTCGCTATGATAAGGCCCACACTGCAATGGTGTCAAAAATAGTCTTGATTTTTAAATGACAGTGGGAGTATGGCTATATACCTTGCCCTCTGAATCGCGGTAGACCGTGTTATAATTCGCTCACCCATCGAATTTCTAACCCGCTTTAGAGGCCTTGACATCAGCGTGGCGATAGCAAATATAGTACGACCTCTTTCATAAATTATAAAAAATAAAAATAATAAATAAATTGTTAAATGTCCGTTTCACTCCTCAGTATAATAGACCACGAAGGGCCCACCGAGGGGCCACGCTATCTCTCTCTGACACATGCACCTCTCTCTTTCTTTTCTATTGTAATCTGTATGTAACATTTTTTTTTACTTTTTTACATTTGTAACTTTGAGGGGTGAATTTTTTAAACTTATTTTTTTGAGGGTCGGTCCTAGGGATAGGGCTGTAATGAAATCAGTGTGTTAAGTTTTATTTTGTCTGGTTTGTTGGAAATGTTGAGTTTTGTCCCTGATTTTCTTTTAAATAACGACTCTCTGTGTTAGGGTAGAGTAATGGTGACTCTATATATAGCTGTTTTTTGTTTATATTTGTCATATTATGGGTTTTTTTTATTTATGGAGCCGAGCCTCGCTATATCGAGTACCTCCTTTTCCACATTTTTTTGGTTCATTTATGTATTGGACACTTCTTTTATTCATTTTTTATTTTCTATTTTTCAGATAAACCCTCCAAACGTCAGACACAATTATACTATGAGTAAGTTTTTTTTTATTTAAACAATTAAGTTCAGGTAGCAATATTTAATAGGTTATCAATAATGTTATTTTTTTTTAATTGACACAGGTAATCGAGCTTCCTTTTTTAAAATTAATTAGAAATTTATTTTATTAATTTTTGAATGTTTACGACATTTATTAACTTTACGACATTTACTTTAACTTTATTACTACCAACGACTCGTGAGTCCTGTGTATGAGTCACCTGACACTATTGAGATGAAAGTTTATGTTTTGGATCCATTATAATTCCATTTTTACACCACTGACCATTTTAGGGTAAACTGGGGTAAAAAGCATGTAGTAATCTCCTATTGACACTTAGTTCTCCTTGAATGCCTTACAAGTCATTCAATGTGATGATAAAATGATACCATTAATTATTATGCTATAGGAACATGATAAAACACAATGTAGAATGTACCTTATTAAATTGCGATGTACCATATAACCTGATGTTACCACATAATTTTACCCCTTTAGCTATTTCAACTACTATTATAGTTGAGGCTATGACGGGAATTGCATCCGGGACCACTCGGTTACGGCGGCCCCTCTAACCACTGATCCATTGACGCTTTGTATACCTTTTCACATTAATCGTATGGTAGAATAGAAATAGATTGCATGAATATGTAATAAGGGGCCATCCATAAATTACTTCACACGTTAAGGGGACGGAGGGGGTCGACGAAGTGTGACATTGTGTGACAAGGTGTGGGGAGGGGTCTCAAATTTTGTGACATCACACCTTTTCTAAATATAATATTTTATATCTAAGTATCACAACACAAATTTAAACAACATACCTACTAAAGAATAACATGAAAATAGTTGCAACTCTGTCTAAGTGACTATATATATTTTTTTTTTTATGCCCATGTTTGATTTGATGTTGATTGTAAAATTGCAAAATATGTGACATCACACTAGGTGGTGGGGTCTCACAAATGTGACCAACTGTGACAAGTGGTGGGGGAGGGGTCAAAAATCATGAAATTTGTGTGACGTAATTTATGGATGGCCCCTAAGTGTTACATAGTATTCTATAATGGAATGCTTCTGGCTGCCCCGCTAGGGACCTAGCGTGAGTATAATTTGCCGAGGCGACATGGAATTGCTCTTAATTTGATCATTCAAGTGTTTCATGAGAGAGTGTTGAGGGGTCAAATGGACAATACCGGATATTCATTATTTATATTTTCTGGAAATTGTGATTTAATGAATTGATGAATTAATTACTGGGCTGGGGTAACGTTATGTGTCATTTCACTTCTGTCAGTGTCACTTCAAATACTAATTATTGTGTGCTCGGAAAGAGCGAGAGAGACTGCTGTCAGTTGTCAAGTGTCACTGTCACTGAAAAGTAACGCCGCCCTGGTGGCAAAAACACTTAGTTATTATATATATCTTGGTATACCAATGATGCTTATTTTTAAATAAATACCATTATAAATAATCTCGAGTGAGATGTAAATGTCTTTAAAAAACTGCTTTATTATCTATACAAATAAATGAAATTGGAGTGTCTGTTTGTAATATCAAAATGACACCTTTTCACTAAATGCATATGAAAGTACATACGAAACATATAGCAAAAACGCGATTTAAACATTTTTGTCTGTCCGTCTGCCTGTCTGTATGTTTGTTCCGGCTAATCTCCGAAACGGATGGACTGATTGTGATGGGACTTTCACTGGTATATAGCTGATGTTATAAGCAGTAAATTAGGCTACATTTATTTAAAAAAAAAAAAAACGGATCCTGTCCCGTGGGCTCAGAATGCGGGAGCGGGCTTTTTGTTAAGTTTAATTCCACGCGGACGAAGTCGCGGGCTCAGCTAGTTCTCAAATATGCAGGTTTATTTGTATCCTATTTCTTAAACTCTTGAGGTTATTCTAATTTTTATTCACATAAATAAAGTTAGTTATTTTTATAACTAACTTTATTTATGTGATGGCTCCTCTTTTCCCCCACCTCCTCAATGTACGTTACCAATTATCGAGATACTAACAATATATTCGGGTGTACCTCGATAATTATTATAGTCGCTCTGTCAAACTGATAATTTGGGCCATACCTATTATTTTTTGGCAAGCATTATAAAGCGGCTCCAAGTTATTATTGGGAATTTAATTAAAATTGTGTACGTAATTAAATGTTTATATTTTATTATTATTATTTTATACATATTTATTATTACCTTATCAAGCATATTTTGTAGCCAGAGATACATTATAATAGTGCACTATTTAGTCCTTATTTTTTATTAATTTTAATTACAATACCTACAAGTAATCTTATAAATAATATTAAATTTATTTGTTTATTTAATGGGAATTACAAAATATATTTTTTTAATAAAAAAATGATTAAATCTCAAGTTAAAATGTACTCAGTAAATGGTTTGGTTTTTATGTATACTTATACCAATGCATGATATAACACGACTTTCGCGAAGGTTCTTCAAGGCTTATGACAAGCAGGTTTCCTCACAATGCAGCCGTTTGCCCTTATCTTAAGCGTGGTCAACAATTTTATCTATAGACAAAAATTAAGTAATTTAGTAGTTGGTACCGACGGAAAGAATTAGTAAAGTATTTCTAAATTTAGTCAGTTTTATGGAGATTTTGAAGATGTATTTCCATTAGTTTTTTTTTAATTACTATTTTTATATAAGAAGTTGATTATTTAAAAAATAACTTTTAGTAATATGAATTGGAATTTTATATAGAATTTCATATGCTAGCTATATATGAAATTCTATGTAAAATTCCAATTAAATATTATATAATATTTTAATTAGAGTGACAAACAATTTCAGTTATAAAACAAAGAGCGAGCATTAAATTAATTCATGTTTACTTACACATCAATTAATTTAATGTTTATTATGATAGTTATCTATTTAATTTTTTTGAATTTTATTATTAAAATTCAGAGAGCACAAAAGTTATAGTGTATCTAGTATCTAGGTTCGAGACGGCAAGGCTGGATATATAGAGGGGGAATATAATCTTTGCCCAGTTATACACTCGACAATTTGATGAAAAAAGTAATTTAAAATAAGTATGCCTAAATTAAAAAAGTAATGTAAATACATTTTTTTTAGTATACTTTATTACTTTATAATTTAGTGATGTTATAAAAGTAAAACACAATTAAGCATGTGTTTCTTCTAAGGGGTTTCCAGAGGTGCACTGCGGTACAACCGAATTTAAATTGATGGTTTTTTGGTTCCTGTATTATACTAATCGTTTTCCCGGGAAAGCGAGGATTATATTATTATATACCCCCCCTCGATGCAAGGGGGATTAGGCCTATGTCTTAGTATACTTAAAGCTTCCTTGGTTAAAGAATTTAGATTTATGTAGGTAGGTATCTACCTACTTTAGAAGTCGTCTGTATTTTCGTATTGTATGGTTTAATAAAATTTATTTTAAATTTTAATATATAAGTAGGTAATTTAAAGTTGAGATATAAGTTCCCTACCGATTATTTTGATTGTCAAATATTGTTTTCCTTAAATATATAGATATCAAAGTTATGGGGCCTTTATTATGGTGATGATAGCTTATTTATTTATTTTTATTATGATATTATTATTAATTCACTTTTATCGAAGAAACAATCTGCACAAGAGTAGGTAAGTAGTGGATAATTTACATAGACTTTTAATTTAGTTTAATTCCTTTTTATTTTGAGATTTTATTTTGTATAGAATTTTAGTAAATAATATTTATAGGGTTAGGTGTATAAGATAGGTAATTAGAATATGTATATAATAATCTAATAATATTTTTTTACAATATTATTTTTTATTATACCTTTAAAATACTGTTAAAAATCGATTAAATGGTTTTAAGACGGCATAAATACTTACTAAAACTAAGTTAATTCCTACCATAACAATATGGTATAATTTTATTTTTTTTCATGATAGATAGGTGTAGTCTATGCACCTACCTAATAGCCTAGACATATTTTTTCTTATTTATTTTTCAATCTAGATTCATTTCTGTCTGTATAAAGAGACAGCATGTCAGGTATTATTTATTTTTCAAAATTTTTGTATTATTTTAGGGGATTTTTTCCTTTTTATTATTACCTATATGCATGCACGACTTTAAACGTCTATCACTTCATGAATTTAATTAAATAACATTCCGTAAAAACTAAAATATGATTTAAAATAATGTGATTTATTCAAAATGAAACATTACATCTTGTAATTTTTATTTTTTAACTGAAAATAATATAAATTAATAATGACATTAAAATTCGACTGCCGAGCTATATGATTTGGGAGTAATAAAAAAGAGTTTGAATGATTTTTTTGTGAAAGAGGCCAACGTTTGAGGTCACCGGGGACCTCTAGTTAGCACCCCGAGAGGTATTTCGCGAAAACAGTCCATATTTCCAAGAAAAAAATCAATTCTAAAAATAGAATTCCTCGATTCCCGCATTCGAACGTGTAAAACCACGAAAAAAAACTAAAAATGTAAGAGACCAACCCGGCCAGATGTCGAAACATATCTTCCTGTATCCAAAACTATATAATTTTCATCGAAAATCAAATTAAATCGGCGGAAAAAAGCGGTCGATTTAAAAAAAGTCTGAGGTCGTACTGCGCGAGCGCCGAACACCGTTACTCTTCAACGGCGGGGCTCCGGCGCATATAGCGGTCTCTGTCACACGCGTCCGCCTACCTTACCTACCCATTCGAAGGCGCGTTTATACTATGACCGTGAATCTTGATACTCTGTCTGGCATTTTTTTTATAAAGCAGCTAATTGATTGCATGTGTCGCGGGCCGCGGTGAAAGGTGCGTTCGTTTATTAACAAATGTATGGACAATCTTCTATGAAAGAGCAACTAGTCATTGAGTTTGTAACTAGTTATTTATCAATAGAACTAAGTAACACTGAGCTGGTGATGGATTGACTTATTAGAAAGGCGTTCAAACTAACAAGAATAAATTCAAATAATAACAAACTTCTAGCTATAACTCCTACTGTAATATAATACTACTACGATGTATACCATCAGATTATTTTGTTAATGGTATATTTGTGTATCATCTTTAAAATTTAATAAGGTCTCATAAATAATATCATGCGTTATACAAATAAGACTTTATAATATATTATGATCGCAGAACCATATTGACAAGTGTACAACTCCCCAAAAATGGACCCAGTATTTGGGTAGACTGAACACCAGCAACAATGAACAAGGCAGGGTAGAAAAAAGAAACCTTGGATTTAATAGCAACAAAAATATGATAATTTTCATTAAAAAATCTCCACGAAGCCGATAAAATATCGTAAAAATGTCATACGGTAAACATTTATGGACACTTGCAGCGTAAGTTATATACTATATATATATATATACTATTTCCTATATCGAGGCCTTTGAGTGGCCACCAATGGTAGGCAGTTGAGTCACTGACGCTCGTCTGACCGGCTTATCTGACGGCTCAGTGGCTTCCGGACAGTAAGTGCTGTTTTCAAACTTAGCAAACTGTGATCATGAAAAGATAATCTTTTGTATATAATTATTAATATAAATCCTGAAAACTAGAATAAAAAGAAAAATAATAAAAACAAGTCATATAATAGACGAGAATGCCTAGCAGGCTGTCCGCATTTTCACACTGATCAGCGAGGCCTATACATTGCGCGAAAAAATAGTCAGCCACCCAAAATCTACCTTTAGAAAAACAACAGGGTGTATAAACCATGCGGCATAGGTTTATAGAGGGACAGTTCGTCTTATAGCGGAGACAGACATGAGTAGAAACATGAACGAACAACGAATTTTTGTTATAAAACAGAAACAATGTTCGAATATTCGTTGTTCTGCTCGTAGTTCAACTTGTGTCGGACACCACCATTAAATGATCCTTAAAATAGGAGTAGGGGTGGACTACAGTAGGCATATAGGTAGGACTGTGAAGTTACATTCCACAAGACGACTCGAACAACCTTGACCAGATTACGAACCAGTTTAATAACATACCAGAATTGCACTTTTTTAACTTAACGCTCATTGCATCCAGCACAAAGAAATGTGCGGTATGTATAGAGAAAGCGCATTGGTCTTGTGGAAAATCCTTTTAGTAATTACAACCATTTTCACCCCAGATGGGTGGAACACTGAAACTGTGTGATATTGTTATGTGTGCTGTTGCTATTCAGTTATAAGGTAGGAACGATATTAATTGTCATTGATTTTTGATAATTGGAAGTTGTAATCTGGGAATGGACAGCTCTTAAAGTTACCCTTGCTTATACTAAACCAGAAGAGTGGACTACGATTGAGGCTTGTCTCATTAAACCAACCTCATAAACGCTTACAACATTCCTATACCATTCCACTGGTTTTTGTACCTTATGTCTTGGATTTAAGATGTACATTTGATTGGAAGCATCAGCTGTATACTATTTTAAGATGCAAGTGCTAGCCTGTTGCCATGGAAACGTATATTGGATTTAAGAATTTATGTAGGACCATCTTGTTCTATTTGCCTCATAAGGGTACGATTTATTTTCCAACATTCTATTTGTTGTGGATATCGACGTGGGTCAAACCTTGGTAACTTCCCTGAACACCACTGTAGGACCCGTCTCACAGGAGCTTCGTAAGATCGCAAAAAAAAATTAAATCATTCAAATATGTTATTTACTAGCTATTTCTAAGATTGCCCTCAGCCCATCGTGCGGTACCCATAGTCCAAGCGTTGCTTAGTTTGGGATGATACAGTTGGTTTGTTAGTCTTCCGATTTTTACTTAAGTAACATTTTCTATAAAGAATTTCGTATGCCTTCGAGGTAGGTCTCTACCTACCTAGAGTGCTGTTACACGCATGCAACTATATTTGGAAAGCTGCTTTTAAAAATGTCAGTTAACGTTATCTCGAACAACTAAATGAGGCTTAATTTTGGTACAGCTTCAGTATTTGGCAGACAACCTGGGCACTAAATATTTTCGACAACGTTCTGTAACCTTGTACGAGTATGTAAGTTATAAAGACCAGAATGCAAAGAATTCAGCCTCAAGTTGTTCAGTCTAGGTCTTTAATTGACTGATTCAATGCTATAAATAGCATGCTATATATAGATCGGCGTTGCTATGCGCGTCGTGATGCATCACTGGCCATCGGGAATGTGCGATTCTAATTACTGTGAGAATGGAATAAGATTTATACTGATTGGTTCATATATTATCATTTTTAATTAAATTATTTTTAATTTGACTTTGATTATGGGGAACCACTTGACATAATATATTTTTACCGTTCCATATATTATTATATATTTGTACCAAATTTCATAGCAATAAACAAAAACTAAATAAATAAAACCATTTAAATATTTTAAATTACTCATTTTAATATTATTGGAAATAATTTTCATTCTGGGTTCACTCTAAAAACAAAGAAGAAAATACCTATTATATTTAAGTTAAATCTTATCAAAGTCGACAGAACCGTTTCCAAATGCAAATCCAACGTTTTATTATTATCATGACAACTAAGAACGTTATGATAAAACCACGATTTACGATTTAATTTATAATGCAACTGCGATTAATCGACAGTGTATAGCCCGCCTAACCAGTCAATAGTACATCATAATGTTGTATTGTTTCATTCACAAGCACTCATTACACTTTTTGCTGCAGTGAAAGTTACTTCGTTGTTGATTTATAGTTAAAAATATGTGTGCTAATTGATGTCTTGCTTAATAGTTAGATTATACCACTGATATTTATATTTAAATTCAAATAAAAATGTTTAATTGTCTTTATTATGGATATGATAGTACATACTTATAGGAAGATTTATCTAAAGATTTTTTCGTAGAAATTTCGTTTTTGCAACCCAAGAAATAGATTGAAATAAATAGATAATCTCATTAAGTTATCGCGAATATGACCGTCTACATAATAATTTGAATGCATGCAGCGACCCCGTCAGTTAAAAAACTTTATGATAGCTCACGACACACCCCAACAATAGCAATTTCCCAAAACATAAATAAAAGTGTTCAAAATCTATTCACAAAAAAAACAAGTATCAACACCACTCAGACGCGCTATATCGATCGCAATACAAGTTCTGAACAAAAAGTGGACCAGGCTCGCCGCTCTCGCTCGCACGCGAGCACCGACGTGCCGACCGAGAGAGATGGGGAGACACGTCGCCCGCGCCCACGTAAGGAGGCCGGTACGTTGAACTCTACGTTCGAGAGACGCGCACGGAACATTCGCCGTCTCTCTCGCACAGAGACCAAACGGCTAACGTTCGGCAAGCATTCGAATTTTGAATTGAAACAAACCCCACCTCGCCGTCTTTGCTTGGGGTTCGAAAATTCCATTCTGTAATCCGTAATTCGAATTCCATTTCTCTACAATTGGAGTTCTTTTTTTGAAAAAAATCAAATTCATTCGTTTCGCGTGGAGTGCCGGTGAAAGTGTTTTAGGCCTAAATTGCACGTCATAAAGCTGTAAGACTGGAATTTTGAGACACTGTATTCTTATTAGACATGTATAGTGGTGTGACATAATGGAATCTATTCCATGGACACTCCGGAGTTACTGGAATTTTTATTCCATCCTTCTCGGTAAGTAACTTGCAACAAAATTAACAAAAAACTATCATTATGAAATACCTTTAAAATCATAATAATTACATCTTCCAACAATCCATCTAAGATATAGTATTGCAAAAACAAACTATAATCATGGATTTATCATCACACCTTTCCCTCAAATAGGGGGTAAGCAGACTGCCAACCAAGCATAATCTTGTGACCACGTGTTCAATAAATCCTTAGTCTTGAGACTGTAGTCTTTAAAGTCCCTGACCAATACGGACTCTCGAATTTAGTCTTCCGGTTTCTGGTGGACTTGGAGCACCAGGCTGATAATAGGAAAGCAATCTCTTTATTATAACCGCCATTTCGCACTAGTAGGTATATTGTATAGTCAGCCCGGGGATGTAGAGTCACGCTTTCTCATGTTATTAGAGACATGACATAGGAATCATTTTAAAGAGGGTACAATTCTGAAAGGTTTCAGGGCTGAAACTGGAATTAAATATTCGAGGGTGGAAACTCTAGGTAGAGTATAGATTTTGTGTACCAACCCGCACTGGGCCAGCGTGGTGGACTATGCCCCGAGTCCAATTAGGACTATAGTACCATCCGCGTATTGTGCATGTACTGCACTGGAACTCTACCTAACCCTTTAGGGAATACAAGCGTCATGGTGTATTATATTTGTTGTAATGACTCGGCTCTAGTTCAGAGTCATGTGAGCAGTTCCCTAAGGGTTGATGAGAGACATTCCAAATGGTTGAACAAGTTTGGAACATGCACTCCTTACCAACTCCTGTTAGACTGCACATGGAACATCCTTTATTTTTTATTTGGATATCAGATTGAGGGGGATGTGGTGCAACCACCACACGATACTAACTAGAAGTCCTACCCATATAAGGTTAGGTATATAACCTGGCAACAGGGCTCAGCCGACCCTCACGATGGGTTCCAATTCGACATACAAAATACTTCCAAACCAACACCCATAACAGGATCTCACCCGTAACCCCTAACGGGATTTTTATTTGTCACCCCCATGAGTTCCTAATTGTCGACCCATAATACCTATCTCTAATACAGGGTTCTAACCTGACACCCATTTCGGGTTCAGACTACACCCACCCTGTGTGAAAACACTTCTTCCAAAATGAGGACATATTACAGATTTACCAGCTCCACCTTTGTATAAATAGTGTTAATAGGTACATTCTTTTTAATCCATAATTTCATGATCATTTTCTAATTTTACTTATGGTCGGTCGGTGGAATTGCATTCTCCCCTGGAGTGTTTGGTCCTCGATATCCTTCCGGAGCGAGTGTCCTCTGCACCCTGAGACATGACTGGTGGGACAGCTGGAGGGGTGGCCAGTTGTCAGTTCCCACTTTTAACTCTCCCTAATGAGTGTCATAGGAGTTAGAATGATGATGAAAACCATCACAGCAATCGGCCTAGAAATAGTTGTAAAACCATGAAATCTAAATGTTGAAGAATCTTACCTGTTCTTGACCCAGACCCTCACTGAATCAACGTGGTAGACTATGTCCAACCCACCAGGATGGACAGGAAATAAATAAGTAACAGTACTTATAATAGTAAATAGTAGTAATAGTCAGTTATTTTTCATTCTATTGAAAAGTGTAACTATTGAGTTCCTCGACGGCTGATTCTGACTGTTCATAAGTGCTTGGTTGGGTGTTATCCTACTAATATTATAAATGTGAAAGTTTGTGAGTGTGGATGTATGTATGTATGTTTGTTACTCCTTCACGCAAAAACTACTGAACGGATTTGAATGAAATTTGGAACACAGATAGTTTATAACCGGGATTAACATATAGGATACTTTTTATCCCGATAATACCGAAATTTTTGTTACGTTAAATACTACGCGGACGAAGTCCGTGGGCACAGCTAGTAAGTTAATAAAAATAAAAATTTTGCTCAAATTATGAGATATCAAAGACTCAAATAATTATGAGAACCGGAAGTCCCGTCAATTCCTCCCCCTCTATCTCATTCCCCTGTAGATTGGCGACGTGCGATTTATGCCCTGGTATTGCTAGCATCTATAGGCTATGGTAACTGCTTAACATCAGGCAGTTCGTACGCTTGATTTCCAACATTGTTTAAATAAAATAAAAATATCTCACCAATAAAACCTGACATATTATATAAAGAATAGTGTATATATTTTATTATCTAATTTAGATACAAAAGTCCCACCTCTAATGAAGGGAGGATTCAGGACAGATTAACCTAAAACATATTCAAATAAGACAGGCCTAAAATACCTATAACACTAGGATGTTTTTCACTGAATTTCACCACAGCGCCATCTACCGGGTCTAACTGTAGCTAAAAACAATCTAGGTGACACCCATAGGTACAAAAAAAACATCAAAATTTTGTTTTAAAAATTCTAATACATTTTTGTTGAAACGCTAAAATTCAACAAATTCAACAACCCATCCAATAACAGCATTCGCTCACTGTGACTTAACCTCTATATATATACATGTTATAGTTAAAATTTGCATCACACCAACTTAAATTATTTTTAATTAATTAATGTAATTTTAATTAACATAAGATTGTTATTATAATCTCCTTAAATTATTATCACACTATAACAAAAAAATAGGTGAGTACAATTTTAATTTGCGTAAAAAGAAATGACTTTACTGAAAATAATTGTGTCCTGCTCACACACACAGCCAAGAGAAGGACGTCAATACTGCTAGTATAGTTTGTCCACCAATATAATCAATAACCGAGAGGTCCTGGGTTCGATCCTGGCCATTGAACTATTGACCTGAGTACTTCTAGTACAATTTAGCTTAGTTGGAACGGCTAACGAGGCTCCTAATCATGAGACAACTTAACATGAACACTGTAACTGCTTAACATCAAACAGATCGTAAGATAGTCTGCCGACTTTACACTAAAAAAACATTGCTAGGATTAAAAACCTATCACTTATTCTGAGCCACAACACTAAATCCGCAAAAATCTATTTGATTATTTATGCAAAAAGATAAACATAAAATATATGTGACCAATGTTATTTTTGTTATTATTATTATTTATTTAATGTAATTATTACTCGCTAATTAATTTATGCAACAATTAATTACTAAGCCTACCAAGTGAATAAATGCTAGACTGCATTAAAAAAAATACTAGTTCACAAATCCTACTAATATTATAAATGCGAAAGTTTGTGAGTGTGGATGTATGTTTGTTACTCTTTCACGCTAAAACTACTGAATGGATTTGGATGAAATTTGGAACACAGATAGTTTATAACCTGGATTAATACATATAATACTTTACTTAAGTCTACGCGGACGAAGTCGCGGGCAGGAACTAGTATATAATATCTATAAGTACTGTCCTAGGTCAAGCGTTTCAACATTGAGGTAGGTCATAAAACCTAAAATCAGTGTAGACTTGTAAGTGATTCAAACATGTCAACAGTCGCTTCACGAACGCCCATCGTCACTTCACCAATGTCCACTCGCTTCACTAGCCACTGCGATAACTTCACAAATGTCCACTGTCACCTCTTTAGCATCCGCGGACTTAATTAGCAGTTCTTAGCGTTCATAGCAAAGTTGCTTCAATAGTGTGTGTACTGTCACTTCAGAATCTGCCTTCTCGAGTTGTGACAAAAGACACCATGTCTAACATAAATTCAAAACTACACTGAATGCGGCTGTACTATATCTTAGGTTCAGTATAATGGATATTTATTTATTTATCAAACCAATATGTTGGTATGTGCAGTTTGGACGAATAATTCTTGCTCTATTGCTGTACTGATTCGCATGAAATTTCGTGTGATGATAGATTATTAACTAAATTACAACATATTATGTAAATAAACCCGGGAAAATATGGTGAAAATTACTGGATATTATAATAAAAATAAAACTCTGGAAACCATTTTAAGTATAGAACAAGTAGTGCCATCTAGTATCCAATCGCCGAAACTGAGCAATTTATTTTAGTGTTATGCAAATTTCAGATTACATAATTGCGTCCTAGTTTCAGTTTTTATCAGTTGTTTACTTACCACTAGCGACATCTGTTGATTGTTCGGTAAAATAAAATTAGTACAGAACGCTTTCAAATCTGCTGTCATGCAATTATGAAAATATTGTACTTTTCTTTTTTTTTCTTTTGTATCTAATGTTAAGCTGTTCCCGTAGCCTATAGATGCTTGCAAATACCAATGACAAAGCTCGCACATTGCCTAACTGTAATGGAATTGGGATAGACAGCGGGCTTTCGGCTCCCTCACTTATCGTACGAGTCGCAGCGACTATAGCTGCTTAAGGCTAAAGCGCCCATCTAGCCCGCAAGTTCAAATTTTTCGTGGTTTTTTAGAAATCTTTCAAAATCTGACAATATCAAAAGGCACATTTTGTAATTCGCGACAAAGACCGTGTGCAGTGCATTTATTAATATATCCAACTTACTCTAAAACATTTCAAGAACGACAGCTATCCAGATAATCTGGCAATTTTTGTATATTTAGTGATTAACTAGTATCATATCCACCGTGATAATATTAAGAGTAAAATAAATGTATTAATAAACGCACTGCATACTGCGTTTGTCGCAAACGCCAAAATGTTGTCTTAAATGTTTTCAGATTTTGGATAAACTATAAAAATAAAAATACTCGAAAATTTTGAATTTCGCGGGCTGGACAGGCGCCATCACCTTAACGTGGATCTTCTGTGAGAGTGTGGTACTATCCGGGTATAGCCAGCCCGTATATGAGCCGTAGTCAGTTGGCTACATCGTGGCTATAGCACGGTAGTCATACCATCGTTGTCATTAAATGACATCTTCAATACCAATAAAGAGCATTACTATCCACACAGCAGCAGCAGTGATAGCAGATTGGTGAAGCACGCGTCTTGCGGGCACCAGGTCTCGGGTTCAAACCCCGGCTCGCACCTCTGGATTTTTCGAAATCTATGTGCGAATCATAATTTCTATATGATTATCACTTGCTTACGGTGAAGGAAAAACATCGTGATGAAACCTGCATGTCTTAGAAGATTTAACCAATTTTCGAAAGACATGTGAAATCCGTCAACCCGCACTGGGCCAGCGTGGTGGATTATGGCCTGAATCCCCCTCGTGTTGAGGGGAGGCCCGTGCCCAGGAGTGGGACGTCAAAAGGGCTAAAATTATTATTATTTATTATTACTATCCACACCACAGGCGATGACGTGGTCTTGGGACAATCACGTGACCTAGCTGTCACGAGAAGAGAGTACCTGTCAGCTTTTTCACCCCCGACGAAAAAAGAGGGGTGTTATAAGATTAACTTGTGTATCTGTGTGTCTGTCTGTGGCATCGTAACGCCCAAGTGGATGAAACGTATTTAATTTTGTTTTTTTTTGTTAGTAAGGTATTCTGATCGAGATTGTTCTAAGCTATGTTTCATGAAAATCGGTTCAGTCGTTTGAAAACTATCACCCCTTTTGTAGTTTAAAAAGGTTTTGAGAATTTTCAATTTAGAGTTATATTACACCATGTTTAAAACGCAATGCTGTCTCGCTTACGCATTACGCGCGTGACAAGGAAGCCGACAAAATAGTATAGTTAAAGTTAGTTTGTACACCAATACAATTAATAATTATTATCTTTAAGGAAAACGGTATTAATTGAATACTTATTAGGTAAATAGGCCATTTATTAGGTACTTATGTTTGTAAATATAATTTATACAAAGACCTGTTTACTTACATTCAGTGTTATGCAAGGTTATGGTTGAAACTGAAATAAGACGTCAACAGCCTAGTGGTTAGAGGGGCCGCTGGTAGCTGTGAGGGTCCGAGTTCGATCCCCATCCTGGTCATTGAAATATTGACGTGAGCCCACTCCTAACACAAGCACTAGTAGAACGGAACTAGATAGGTATGCATCCTACTAATATTATAAATGTGAAAGTTTGTGAGTGTGGATGTATGTATGAATGTATGTATGTATGTTGGTTACTCCTTCACGCAAAAACTACTGAACGGATTTGGATGAAATTTGGAACACAGATAGTTTATAACCGGGATTAACATATAGGATACTTTTTATCCCGATAATCCCGAAATTTTTGTTACGTTAAATACTACGCGGACGAAGTCGGGGGGCACAGCTAGTAATACATACATGTCCAGTGCCAAATGAATATTTTCAATGAATTTAAATTAATTTTGTGATTACTAACACTAGTTTTCAAGTTAAAAATTGTTACTAACATTATGGACAACCGTCTAAAATAAAATTATTATTATTACTAGTTTATGCCCGCGACTTCGTCCGCGTGGAATTTAACGTAACAAAAATTTCGGGATTATCGGGATAAAAGTATCCTATATGTTAATCCCGGTTATAAACTATCTGTGTTCCAAATTTCATCCAAATCCGTTGAGTAGTTTTTGCGTGAAGGAGTAACAAACATACATCCACACTCACAAACTTTCGCATTTATAATATTAGTAGGATTATTATCTGGAGGGGCTACTGGAGTACTAGCAATGTATTAAACTCACATTGCTAATAATATTTATTAAACAATCTAAATATATATAACTCAAAGGTGACTGACTGACTGACTGATTGACTGACATAATGATCTATCAACGCACAGCCCAAACCACTGGACGGATCGGGCTGAAATTTGGCATGCAGGTAGATGTTATGACGTAGGCATCCGCTAAGAAAGGATTTTGATTAATTGTACCCCCGAGGGGATAAAATAGGGGATGAAAGTTTGTATGAAACGTTGTCAATTTTAAACCGATCGGGCTGAGACTTTGCATGCATAAAGCTACTATGACATAGACATCCCCTAAGAAAGGATCGAAATTCCACGCGGACGAAGTCGCGGGCACAGCTAGTATAATATATGTGACAGTGGTAGATCCAAGCTACAGCCATTTGACTACAGCTTGTATACGGACTGGCTTGAGTAGGGTAGCACCACCCTCACACAGAAGATCGACGTAAAGTAGAATAAACATACACAGAAGATAAACCTACCTATTATAGACGTGTTTCATACGAGAACCGGAAGCCCATGCTTCCTGCTATCCCGTCCCTCTGTCACAATCCCCTTCAAGGCAGCAGCGTGCGAGCAACGCCTTTAGTATTGCAGGAATCTATGGGCTACGATAACTGCTTAACAACAGGCCGATCGATCGTACGATTGTTAATACCAACTTTGATATATATATATATATATATAAACTATTTATACACATAGAGAGAATAGGTACGTATGTTCGAAATCAGAAACATTTTGTGCGTTAATTGTAATTTGCCGGGAATCGAACCCGCAACCACCATGTTCAGTGAGCCGAGCGGCCTACGCTCGAACCACTGTGTCAAGCGGTATAGTTAATTGATACCGACACTCAATATCATGACATCGTGAGGAAACCTGCAATCTTTTAAAATAGTGTGAAGGTGGCCAACCCGCACTGGACAAACATAGGGAACTGGCCCAAATTCCCCCTCGTTTTGAGGAGGATTCTTGGTGTGATGGCGGCTCGCCCTTATTAAATTATGATCAAATTACTGCAGAGCACTACTGCCAACCCTGCCTGGAGTATATAGGCGTGAATATTTTTTCTCATGTCTTTTTTATTAAGTACAAAGTCTGCAAATAAGAATACCATCTGCCTGTTGTCAAGGAGTTACCGCAGTCTAATATAAGCCTTATGCCTTAGACACAAGAATCATGCGGTTATCTAATTTACCCATGTCTGGGTGTCACTGGGGCCATCCCCAGTCCATTGAGTACGGTACCCAAAAGATAGCTACCATTATAATTTATCAATTTAGTTTTTTCTTCCAACTCCTCCTATTATTTCTTTCGAGATTCCAAGACAATTTAACTTTTCCCCGGGACTCGTCGAGGGTCAAACCTTAACGTCATTATTAGTCACCACTGTCGATCCTGGCTTACAGGAGTAATAATAGTGGTGGGAAAGTATGGCGGGATAAGTCCCATAGATATCCTTCTTTTACAAATGCATTAGAAGAAAGATAGAAGATGTCATTTCCGCCATGGAAACTTTCCTTCGACTTCCTTTGGTTGGGTTTTTGTTCAGTTCTGCGTTCCCCATGATGTGTTAAGCGTGTTCGTGGCCCCAGCGCTGGGCAACAACTGTCTAGATCTAGTTCCGAGACGCCTCGTGTCAATGCCTTTGGAGCGTTTCCATTGTGCGACGACACGGTAAAATCTAATTAAATTATTTTATTCGTCTCACGGGTTACGCCTGATACTTTAGAAGAATATATTTAATTTAGGGACATACAATCATCCATCATACCTGTTTCGCTCTAAGGGCGGGTAGGGTCGCTCTGTAGTGCACACTAGTCGTATCAGTACGTAGGCTGTTCGGCTCACTGCACATGGTGGTTGCAGGTTCGATTATCGCCATGGCAAATTTCGGAAATGATATTTTCATTATTTGCTCTGGTCTGAGTGTCCCCGGGATCGCCCCCGTTACATTGTACGGTACCCATAGTACAAGCGCTACTTAGCTGGGGGACGATACAGTTGGTGTGTTCGTGTGGCGATATTTATTTTATTTATCGAGTGATTTGAACTTTGAAACAATGACAAACGTAACATACGGAGATGATACGAATGCTTCATTGATTGTTCTTAATTCTTATTATATTTGACCTTTGATATCCCGCCACCGTCGTGTTCACTCCCGTCCGCCCTGTCGCCCTATCGTCCTACGCATACAATGGAAAATAAACATTGTGATTAAGATATTTTTCTAAGAAATAATATTAAGCACTCTATTCGCTATTAACGGTCATAATGGCGTGACTGTTGCTAATGGTGCGAGCTCAGATGGCAAAATATCAGTAATTCAATAGAAAACAATATGTGTGTATTGATAAACTAAGCAACGCGCTCTGGGTACCGTACAAAGGACTGGCAGCGATCCCAGTGACACCCAGATTCTGGGGCTACGAAAGACTATTTCCGTTAAGCTGGATACTTGCAATACCAAAAGTATGGATCGCACGTTACCGCCTGTAGGAGTGTGGAACAAAGGGAAAGGAATGGAAGAGGGCGATTAGGTATCGGCTATCTCAGTCATCATACGAGAGGCAGCTATAACAGCAACTTCAATGCCGATCTTCTGTGAGAGGATGGTACTACCTTTGTAGAGCCTATTCGTATATAATGAGCTGTAGCGAATTAGCTACAGTTTGTCTCTACCACCGTTAGATTACTATTTTTAAGTACTATCACTACATAATCTAAAGATATATAACTCAAAGGTGACTGACTGACTGACATAGTGATCTATCAACGCACAGCCCAAACCACTGGACGGATCGGGCTGAAATTTGGCATGCAGGTAGATGTTATGACGTAGCCATCCGCTAAGAAAGGATTTTGATTAATTCTACCCCCAAGTGGATAAAATAGGGGATGAATATTCCCTAAATTTTTGTTAAGTTAAATTACACGCGGACGAAGTCGCGGGCACAGCTAGTATAAAACAAAGTCGCTTCCCGCTGTCTCTCTATCGCTATTGTGCTTAGATCTTTAAAACTACGCAACGGATTTTGACCCGGTTTTTATACATAGAGTGATTCAAGAAGAAGGTTTATATGTAATAGCTGTGCCCACCGACTTCGTCCGCGTAGTATTTAACTTAACAAAAAAATCGGGATTATCGGGATAAAAAGTATATGTGTTAATCCCGGTTATAAACTATCTGCGTTCCAGATTTCATCCAAATCCGTTCAGTAGTTTTTGCCTGTAAGAGTAACAAACATCCACACTCACAAACTTTCGCATTTATAATATTAGTAGGATACATGCATAATATAGTAGAGAAACACTGATGAAAACACCCGTGCGAAGCCGGGGCGCGGCGGGTCCGTAGTTAATAATTAATTGGCGATATTTTCTCGTGTCGCCCGCTCCAATGGAGCCGCACTCGCACACGGACGCGACGCACGCACACTCGCGCGCGGCTGCGCGTGCGCCGCTCGCCGCGTATCTCGGTAGCCGCCGGACGAGATCACAGTGGTCGTTATCCCGGCGCTGAATCACGCGGCGCGCGACCACGCGGCGGGTTTCAGAGGTGACGGGTTCCGTAGTAAATTAATTAAATTGAAAACAAATATCCTACTAATATCATAAATGTGAAAGTTTATGAGTGTATGTCTGTTACTCTTTGACGCAAAAACTACTGAACGGATTCGGATGAAATTTGGAACACAGATAGTTTATAACCTGGATTAACACATATAATACTTTACTTAAGTCTTCGTGGACGAAGTCGCGGGCAGAAACTGGTTGTACTATAAAATAACAACTTTAACACTTTTCGTACCCCCACTACTCTCCCCACACATGTTACGCACTGTGCTTATTACTTAATCACTTTCAAAATTCTGGTTTATTCTGGTTCTCTGGTTTATTTCAAAATGTATTGTATTGTATGGAAAGTATTGAAAATTAATAATACAATATCGACCACACCTGTATTTTAGAAAGCCAGAATCTGGGAAAGGTTGATTGGGTTATGACAGTGGTATGGTCTGGGTGTCACTGGCATCGCCCCCAGTCCATTGTAAGGTACCCAACGTACAAGCATTGCTTAGTTTTGGACCGGTCATTGATAATTCTCTTCTAATCAAATCGCGACACATCTAAAAATATATCCATCTTACTCACACATGAAAAGGATAACAATACAGGTAGTTTATTCTCTATGTTTTCTTTGGTACGGCACTATTCTTTTATTCATATTCTAAAGTGATAAAAATTTGGACCTCACTTGCGGATCTCTAAACCAGTATACACATACAATTCCGCGAGAGGGGCCATCGTGCCCCCTCTCTGGCCCCCACCACCCCCCGCACAGCATCCGCCATCAGACGATTACCGACGTGTATTCAATATTGAAGAACTCATTCCTCGAAGGGGTAGGCAGAGGTGTAGCTCGGTACAAAGTTTCACTCCATTCCGTTCAGCCGTTTCCGAGTGATGCACAGACAATGTCAGAAACAAACGGAACGCAAGGAAGTTAGAATATGTATTATTTTAAGTCTTAAAAATGTCAACGCGTTGAACTCTTTTCTTCAAAAAATTTGAACTTGGCAGAAGCTTAACATTAACTTAGATTAATATTTTATATTTTTATGATAATTGGTCATAAATATTCGTCATAAAATTGCGGTTAAAATATATATATAACATACTTACGGGGGAGTCAGTGATATCATATATATAGGATTATGTAAAAATACGTAGAGCAACTCTATGCAAATGTAACGAGAGGATGTGTTAGCCACCAGGGCGGTGACACATTGGAGTGAGCTGTCATTGACACTTGGCAGTTCTGACAGATCTCACTCTTTGTTCCCAATCTCTATTTGTAGTGACACGGACAGCAGAGGAGTGACAGATTACGTCAGCCCAGTCCAAAGTGGTGACATCTGGTGAGCTGATAATGATTTGCAATCATTCCAATATATTATACTTTATATGATTTTATCACAGTTTGATCATCACTTATGTGATCAAAAATATGATCCTAGTACCGAGTTCAATAATTTATAAAAAAAAATACACGTTGTGTGTCAGTGCAACCCGCCTGATATTAAGCAGCTACCGTAGCCTATAGATGCTGGCCATGCCAAAGACATTACTTGCAAGTTGATGACCTGACGGCCAGTGGCACAGATGGATGGAAAGGGTCGGGCTTCCGACTCTTTCACTCATCTTACTAACGCAGTTATGATTGCTACCATAACCCGATCTTCTGTGACAGAGTTGTACTACCCCGGTCGATCCAGCTCGTATATGAATCACTAGCTGTGCCCCCCGACTTCGTCCGCGTAGTATTTAACGTAACAAAAATTTCGGGATTATCCAAATCCGTTCAGTAGTTTTTGCGTGAAGGAGTAACATACATACATCCACACTCACAAACTTTCACATTTATAATATTAGTAGGAAGTTCACTCTACCACACTACACTATTCCATATGAATCTGAAATACTTTCATAAGACGAGTTACATTCGCCAACCCGCGGCGGGCTGCGTGGTGGACTATGTCCCGGATCGTCGCATTGAAGAGTGTGTCCGGTGTTCGAGCGTTGTAAGTGGTTCGAGGGTAGCCTCATCAGCTCACTGCACCTAGTGGTAGCTAGTTCGATTCCACTCAAGGTACATTTCGGTAATTGCCTTTTCGTAATTTGCCCGCGTCTGGGTGTCACTGGGATTGACCCCAGTGCGTTGTACGGTACCCATAGTGTAATTGATGCTTAGTTTGGGACCGTACATGCAAGGATCCGAGGTACCTTGCCTTTTGAGAGATGTTGCACATTTCTGTATGCCCTAAAAATATCCAAGCGAGGATTTATTTAATAAAATATAGCATACAAGTTTTGTAATTATTTTTATTCCAAATATCACCCCTATATATTTGATAGGGGTAGGTATCGACCCAGTATTGCACCCCTCGACTTTCTTTTTGAACAATGACTGTAAGGGTGAAAGGCGGGGGTTGTTATTGGTTGGACCACCCTTCGCAAAGGGTGGTTTGATCCTTGTTATAATACAATTGACCAATAGTAGCAGAGTAGCCAAGGTGGTCGAAAACCCATGAAATACTCGCCTTGAAATCCCAGTGTGTGCAGGTTCGAACCCCAGCTCGGACAAGCAACTAATTACAGCATAAAAACAGCCAAATTCACTTTTTTTTTAAAGGTCTGACAAAGTCTGACAATTACTAACACGAAATAAGTTTGATAATTGGTATAAATACAGAAGTTCTATGTTTCGACAACAGTGCTAGCTAGTAAAGTATGACGTCATAACTGAGTAACTTTATTAAACATTAGCTCAACCAATATCTTTGTATAATAATAATAATATCGCAAGACAAACACACCAACTGTATGGTTCCAAACTAAGCAAAGCTTGTACTATGGGTACCGTGCAATGGACTGGGGGCGATCCCAGGGACACCCAGACCGGGGCAAATTGCAAAAAGGCCGTTTCCAACATTTTCCGTTGCAGTAATATAAAAAATACTATATTTCACAATGTCGATGAAAAATTGGTCCTCTTCCAAGAGTTTATATGAAAAATAGATTAAATTTTATATTAGTTACTAGGCCCATTCCACAGCCTAGAAACTAACCTATGGATTGCGTTGCTATTCCCAGCAGTGTATTACTTACTTATTTATTTTGAAAAGAGTAACCATTGAGTTTCTTAGCGGATCTTTTCAGTGGAAGCTGTATTCCGATCTCGTGGTGGTAGATTCTGAATGACTGATGATGATTTGATATATTATGTTGCTCAACTTTCCCCCTTAACACCCCCTCGTGGGGCATAACATAAGCCCATAATTCTGGACCTTTGATGGCACAGATACACAAACGCGTCAAACTTATAACACCTTTATTTCTGTTGTGCCGACGGTTAAAAAACCCTGACAATAATGTTAAGATTTTAATAGACCGACTTGTTACTGGGATTAGAAGCAGTAATATTGTGTTATACAATAATAGAGTGTTACCACTTTGAAATAGAGTTGATAGTCGCTTGGAATTGTCCAAAGAATCGTTTCAAAAAATTCTTAAATCTTGTACACTGCAAAAACCGACCGCGGGTCAACGAACTCGCTTATCAATGTGTGCGTACAGACGTGTTCTTACAGCAATATTCTTCACATGTGTGCGTGGGGTTCTGAACCGGCAATGAGTCTGTGTGGGTTCGCATTTACAGGACTGTATATGTGTGCGAATTACATTGTTCTATGTGTGGGAACAGACGTGTATAGATATAGGTTTCTATGTGTGAACGGAACTTACAGGTTTGTGTTTGTGTGCGTGAGGCAGACGTGTCTTGACACAGCGCGGTGTATGTATGCAGGTCTATACAGAGTGTTCCTTTTTTGGAAGCGATTTGTGAAGGCAGGATGACTCGGGAATCGAACCTAGGATATTATGATCAGATGATATACCAACTAAACAGTATTATTTTAGCATGGGAGTAAATATTTTTGCTTGTGTCGACTGCTCAGTGGTTCGAGTGCAGGCCGCTCGGCTCACGGAACAGGGTGGTCGCGGGTTTCGTTTACTGCCGGGGTAAATATCAGAAATGATCTTTTAGTAAATTGCCCCAGTCTGGGTGACACTGGGGTCACCCCTAGTCCATAGTCCATTGTATAATACTCATAGAAGCGTTAAGCGTTACGCGACCAGTAGCGACAAAAAGGGGAGGCCTCTGCCCAGCAGTGGGAAATAAAACAGCCTACAAAAAAAATATTTTTTTTTTCAAACACCATGTAATAAGTCACGACGAGATTTCTTGCAAGTGTGCGTGGCCCGACGTTCATGTACACGCCTACACGACGCCATTGCGTCTGTGTGAGCTGTCTGGTTGTCAATGTGTGCGTAACAATTTCAGGATGCAGAAACGGGCGATTTTTTCTCTGTGACGTCACTGAGAAGTTTTTAAAGAAAAAAATATAAATATAACTTGGACTATACTGCCCCAATGATCTAGTGGTCGAAATAGAGGCATGAACAGCTCACCAGATGTGGCTTCACCGGCTGAGCTGACGTTATCTGTCACTTGTGCTTCTGTCAGGGTCACTACAAATAATAATAATCGCGAGGTTTGAAAGAGAGATTTGTACTGTCTATTTGAAGTCTGTGGTCTGAATTGTCAAGTGTCAATGTCAGCCCCCTGTAACGTGGCGCCGTCCTGGTGGCATAATAATTCTGGATTATCTCTTTAGCAATTGAGCATAAGTGTAATTGTTCAATTCTCGTTATTTAAGATATTTCTTAAATAATTTATAAAGCAGTGATAGCCGATTGGTTATGCACGCGTCTTGCGGGCATCAGGTCGCACCTCTGGTTTCTTCAAAATCTATGTGCGAATCATAATTTCTATATAATTATCACTCGCTTACGGTGAAGAAAAACATCGTTAGGAAACCGCCATGTCTTAGATAACCTAAAAACAATTTTCGAAAGACATGTGAAGTTGACCAACCTGCTCTGGGCCAACGTGGTGGATTACGGCCTGAATCTCCCTCGTAGTGAGGGGAGGTCCGTGCCCCGGACATCCCACGATGTCACATTGGCTAAATTATATTATTATTAAATACTAGTTTCTGCCCCCGACTTCGTCCGCGTAGACTCAAGTAAAGTATTCTATGTGTTAATCCAGGTTATAAACTATCTGTGTTCCAAATATCATCTAAATCCGTTCAGTAGTTTTTGCTTGAAAGAGTAACAAACATACATCCACACTCGCAAACTTTCGCATTTATAGTATTAAGTAGGATTTATCTACCAAAACGTTTATCCTACGTACATTTTTTTTGTAACAAATATTTCCTACTGACATTTTACACATCCTGCCTCCGGCTTTCGGTACGGTTGTCTTTCGAAACGCAGGTTCTGTGAGAGCGTGGTACCTCCTGATCGAACCGTATATGAGCTGAGTCAATTGAAAACCACTTCTTAAGGTCATCCGATGAACCGATAATCGTGTCAACGTCGTATCGTATGCCCACGACGCCACGACAGTCGGAAGGTGTGAGTAGTCTCACCGCCGCACCCCGCCTTCGTAACTGACCTACCCTACACAGAGTGCGTTGACCCGTCGAGTTTATTTCTTCAAATAAGCCTAGCCAAGTTATTCTAACAAGTAAATAAATAAATATCGCCAGACACCAACTGTATGTTCCCAAACTAAGCAAGGCTTGTGCTGTGGGTACCGTACAATGGACTGCGGGCGATCCCAGTGACACCCAGACCAGGGCCAATTACGAAACGGCCATTTCCGAAATTTACCCTCACGGGAATCGAACCCGCAACCACCCGGTGTACGCTCGAACCACTGCACCAAGCGGTAATTTGGCAATAAATTAATATTATATTTTAATGCATTATCACGCTTGTCTTCTCCGATTGGGTAGGTAGATGTACAGTGCGCATGTCGTCGACAAATCTATTTTCAATCTTTGCATGTAATACATCATACTAATATTTTAAAGAGGAAAACTTTGTTTGTTTGATTGTAATGAATAGGCTCCGAAACTATTGAACCGATTTGAAAAATTCTTTCACTGTTGGGAAGCTACACTATCCCCGGGTGACATAGGCGATAATATATTTTCAAAAAAATTAGGGATCCTTACTAAAGCCCGAATAATGTAACCGCAATGTACCCGTGCGAAGCCGGGGCGGGCCGCTATAAGATATACATATATTGCCAATGCGAGGAGTCTGGCCATAGTCCACCACGCTGGCCCAGTGCGGGTTGGAGAACGCCTTTCGAAAGACATGCAGGTTTCCTCGCGATGGTTCTGTTCACCGTTCAGCAAATGATAATATTTGTTGGGAATACGATTTTTATCTTTGTTTTAGTGTATCATAGCTGTACCCTGCGCGCGTTGCTACGCTGTCAAAGATTGGTCGTACCAACTCAGAAACCTTTGTGGGCTCATGCACAACACTTTGCTGTAGATCATGACATGATCAAATGCATAGTTTACGATTCTATAAAGGACATACAGACAAACATTCATTTTTATATATATAGATATATAACAAACTCGGCCAACCAGCGTACGACCCGCAGCAGTGTTAAGCAGTTACCCTATAGAGATGCTTGCCAAAGGCATTACTTGCACATTACCTATCTGAAACGAAGTGGGACAGAGGGTGGGTAAGGGAGAGGGTCGAGTTTCCGTCTCTCTCTCGCATCGTACGAAACACAGCTCTATAATAACTACTTTACGCCGATCTTCTGAGATGATTATTAAAATAATAATAATTTTAGCCCTTTTCACGTCCCACTCCTGGGCACGGGCCTCCCCTCAACACGAGGGGGATTCAGGCCATAATCCACCACGCTGGCCCAGTGCGGGTTGACGGATTTCACATGTCTTTCGAAAATTGGTTAAATCTTCTAAGATATGCAGGTTTCATCACCGTGTTTTCCTTCACCGTAAGCAAGTGATAATCATATAGAAATTATGATTCGCACATAGATTATTATTTCATTATTTTTTGTTTTGTTTCAGATATTCATGAAAGAGAGACCTACTTACTTAGATTTATGAACTGAATATTGTTATCGGATTCAGAATTCAGGATGGCAATTACAATTCAAGGTAAGTTATACAATATTATGGACAACCGCTTGGCGCAGTGGTTCGAGCGTAGGCCGCTCGGCTCACTGCACATGGTGGTTGCGGGTTCGATTAGCGCTGGGGTATATTTCGAATGGCGTTTTCATAATTTGCCCTGGTCTGGGTGTCACTGGGATCGCCCCCAGTCTATTGTACGGTACCCATAGTACAAGCTTGCTTAATATAGGACCATACGGTTGGTGTGTCAGTCTGGCTATATATATTATTATTTATTTTATTATAAGTATACATAACATTCCCTTTTCGGACATTTTTATATGTTTGTCTGTATATTGAAATAAAATTCTAGATACATTAAAGGTAGCTGATGCAATTGCTCACGGAAAACATTGTCTCAAGAGCCAACTCTAGTGCGCTCTACAACGGTAGAGCCAGTTCGTACATGAGTTGTAGTCGCGTGACTACCGGTAGACTCTACCACCGAAAATATCCAGCCGCTAGACAGCGTAGAGTGTCTTGCTCTACTAGTCCGAATTACTTATGTAATTCTTGGTAATCTCAAAAGGCAAAACACTAAAGCTGTTACATTTATATTAATATCTACTACCCTTTGTAATTATTAACTAAATGACGATTAAAGAAAAAAGAAAAAAACTCAATGTAAAACGACAAGCCCGCTGAGTTTCTTGCCGGATCTTCTCAGTCGAGGTCGCGTGCCGATCCGGTTGTAGATATAAGAAAAACTGGTAAAATTGTAACAAACATTTTGTAAGTGTTGGGCCTAAACAAAATAAACGATTTCAATTTGAAATTCGCATTTGAATTAGACAAATGAAGGGTCAAGAAGGTTCAATAATACTGTGCCCAGTCCGGGTATCGAACCGCAGTCCCGCCCACCGCTGGGCCAACGCAACAAGCGTCAATACCTTACTGCAGTCTGAGCACAGTCTAGACAGGACGAGGTCGTCGCCCCTGCATTATGTAGGCTGCCCGGGACGGTACCGACACGGGACCCGGACGGAACCGCCCTAATTGAGGACCTAAAGTTGCGATCCGGGGTTTGAACCTGCACACTATGCTGCATGGAAATGATTGCTAGGCTAATATACATCACTAAGTTTTTTTTTTGTTTCAACTCTGAAATTTTACAGGCAACTATTTTAACAGTGAATTTTCACTGTGCCATTTGATCCTTTGAAATTGCTGGTCAATAAAGACTGTCGTGACTGGTTGATAGACTCTAGACTAACGGAGTTCGTTCTTGTTGGTCTCTTCTATCATTTAGTGACAATGGTGTTGCCTGCTCACATTCTGTTGCTGTTCCTGGCAATGTGCACCATCTTTTATTCATTGAAAAGAGTAATCATTGTGTTTCTCGCCGGATCTTTTCAGTGGAAGCAGCATTTCGAACCGGTGGTAGATTTTCACTAGTCATAAATGCTTTGTTGGCTTACATGTATAAAAACAATTTTGATTTCAGTTTGAGGTCAATTTATTTTGTTTTTAAATTTTGGAGGTTGACAAGCCGTAAGAGACTTCGGGTCTTTCTCCTAAGTCACCTCTGCTTTCCCCACCGAGTCATGTAGGCGTGATATTAATGTATAAGTACTTATTAATTTTACCATGATAAACGTGTAATGAGCTGTGCCTATCCCTTGAAGAATCTGTCTGAATACAGAGATCGTTACCATGGCAACTTTAATTTAAATTAAAAGGTGTAATAAGAATTACAAATGCTTCTACAATTTGATCTTTATTCGTACCATTTAAAGTATAAATTGCAATGTGGTAGCGTATGGGGATAACACAGTATTGTTAGACGATTCACAGACAGAAAGGCATCATTCAGTATTGCCGCATTAAAAATGTTCCCATGTTTGTGGGACTTTGTTACGTGGACTTTGTCATTTTCGAAATGGGGTCTACGGGGTGCACCTGTCTATACCATCGCGGAAATTGAAAGATAATGTAATTTGTAATTAATATTTTGGTTAAACACCCAGCACTATAGAATAATATCTAACCTAACTATACAATGTTAGAATCAATAATATAACATGTGGCGATTAATATTTTGTTCATAAGTACTGTCTGGCTAACGAGATGCTGCCTGCTCTGTCTCACAACACCATCTCTTTCTATTTTCCGATCGGAATCTACTAAAGCGGAGTTTCCTAAACTTTTCTGGCTGTCTGTCCCCTTTACAAGACAAAACCAACGCTCCTCCCATATTAGTGATACCAAGTTTTGCATATTATTATATTATGCATATTAAGGCCCGCAAAAGTCCCCTGGAAAGGCTTCAGTGCCCACTTAGGAGCGGTACAGCCTTGGTTAAGAACCTCTGACCTTAACCGTTTCTTATGAGCTAGACCTGTGGCGGCGGACAGACGCTTCCCATGTTTCCCAACAATAAAACCGGGGAGATCTTACTGCTACATTGGCAACACAGTCTCCGTAAAACCCCAGTGTCAGTCGATACCTGGCGGGGGACGGCCGTGTTCGCTCTCGCAAAATATTACGCGAAAACATAGTTTGCGATTTTATTTCGTGAAGATTGATAATTGTTTGTGTGTGAATAAAAGTTTCGTGGTTAATTGTGTTGAGGTGGGTAGGTATTGTTTAGTACTGTTGCGGTAGGTGTTTTTGGGGTGAGCAGAGAGCTTAAGTGTCTCCTTACCTTTTATAAAGAATTGAACATTATATTATTTTTTTACAAAATAAATAATAATATATTTTTCTCTGTAATATCGGTGTTTCCAATAATATTTAATATTAGTATTATTTGTTTAATTAAGAACAGTAGTAAAAAAATCATGTTTCTTTTAAATTTTCCGACTTGAATCCTATATGTCAGTCAGATGTGAAATAATATAACTATTATGATATGTTTATAAGTGAAGACGGACTCAAAGTAACTATCCAAGGCTCGTATTAATTAATCGATCTCAAATCTCAGAGTGATCTTGGAAATGTCATTCTTATGTCATACCAGTAAAAAATGACAAGTCAAAAGCGTACCTACTTGAGATCGCTCTCAGATTTGAGATTTATTTATTAATACGTAATAAGGTTCTTAGTATCAGAGTTACAGGACTTTTAAAATAAATTAGAAAATTTTTGTGCTGTAGCCTCAGCAGACCACAATTATCTTTATCCAATAAGCTGTAAAACAGTGTAAATTGCATTTACATGAAGCGGCCACTAATCTATACAAATAAATAAAATTGAAGTGTCTGTTTGTAATATCATTTTTAGCAATTATAATATTAACTTGCTTGTAACTTGTATAGATATTATAATATTAACAATATTATTATATCTGGTGTAAGTCTTATGGGAGGGGGCTTTGGAATCATATTCTCTTGTACGAGGGGCGTAAGAAAAGGTTGAGAATCTCTGGTTGAGACAGTATGGCACAGACAATAACATGTCGGCTGATCATTATCTATGGTTCGAAGACCTGGAGACCTCCGCGTCGCCCATACTAATGATACATCTATACCAACGTGCTGATTGTCACAACGAGGTGGTCACCGTGACTTGCGTCAGTAGCTTAATGGTTATAATGTCCTCTCTCGTAAAGACGGGTTCCGGATTCGACCCCCGATCTATTGACGTGAGACAATTCCTAGTACAAGCATCTAGCTTATTTGAAAGAGGTACTTGCCGTAGAGTAACTATTACAGCTGGGTTTCGTACGATCCACTCCTTTGTTCCACTTCCATTTATGGGCTACGGGAACTGCTTAACAGTAGGCCGGTCGTACGCTCGTTTGCCGTCTTTATTGTAAATAAAATAAGCAAAAAAATGTATTCCGTTCAAAGGCTGAAAAACAAGTCGTGACAAATTTTAGTCCTGTAATTTAAACAGAATAAGATAATTGCGTTCAATTGGGGAATTCAGTATTATCATCACCTACCTTCATACTTACAGCTAGTTTAAAACATTAATAACGTATTAAGTATGCAGTTTAAAATAAACTCATAATAAATCTGAAACAGCGTCAAAATTACAACGAAAGAGTGATTTTTGTATTCTAAAAGTATATTTTTAAGTTGCACACTAATCAATAGGATTTATTAACTAAGCAAAAGTAGAAACTATTTATTACTAGCGGTGCCCGCGACTTCGTCCGCGTGGACTTTCATATTTATTCACCTTTTAAACCTTCTCTGGACTTCCTCAAATAAGTCAAGACCAAAATTAGCCAAATCGGTCCAGCCGTACTCGAGTTTTAGCGAGACTAACTCACTTTTATATATAGATTTAAAATTATCTCAATCAATTTTGTGTGTCTACAATTGCGCGTAAACAAAAAAATATTGGTCAAATACTTTTGTATGATATCAAACAATGTCACGACATCAGACCATCAATAATTTTATATACAAACGTGACTTCTATATATAGAATTGTTTCGTCTGGTCCGTCCGTACGTGCCGCTCCTGAAGTGACAGTCACTGACCTTATAAAGATAGCAACTGTTGTTATAAAACAAAGGATGTTATTGCTATAAATCATCCTTGATAAGAAAGGATCATTTCTAGATTCAATCAAGGTCTTTTTGCAATTATAATTAAATGCAATTAATTAATGGCTGAAGCTGGCTAGCAGTGATAGCCGATTGGTTAAGCACGCGTCTTGCGGGCTACCAGGTCTTGGGTTCAAACCCCGGCTCGAACCTCTGGATTTTTCGAAATCTATGTGCGGATCATAATTTCTATATGATTATCACTTGCTTACGGTGAAGGAAAACATCGTGATGAAACCTGCATGTCTTAGAAGATTTAACCAATTTTCGAAAGACATGTGAAATCCGCCAACCCGCACTGGGCCAGCGTGGTGGATTATGGCCTGAATCCCCCTCGTGTTGAGGGGAGGCCCGTGCCCAGGAGTGGGACGTCAAAAGGGCTAAAATTAATTAATGGCTGATACATCCCAGGCTTCATATGGGCGTCGCAGTGATCTAAAATTCACAGGTACCTTATGAAAATCATGTTCAATCATTGCATTGCATCTGTTATTTAAAAAGGCTGATAAACTAAAATCATTGCAATTAAATCGATAAGTTAGCAGTAAGCAGTAACCTGTGGATGCTTGCAATAATAGGCGTAATAATTGAGGCTTCAATTGCCTAGTGGTTAGAGGGGCCGTTCTCGTAGCTGAGGTTCCGGGTTCGATCCCCATCCTGGCCAAACTATTGACGTGCGCCCACTCCTAACACAAGCATTAGCTTAGCTGGAGGGGCTAACGGAAATACTAGTAATGTGATGCGTTCCGATCCGGTTGTAGATATAAGAGAAAAAAAATATAAAATTGTCAATTTGTAAGTGCCCCCGTAGGCCTAAACAAAATAAACGATTTGAATTTGATAAACTCAAATTGCTAATAATAAAAATATGAACTCATGCTTGGCATGTTGCCGACCTGAAGAGAAGGTGGGACAGACATAGTACGAAACGCAGCTATAATAGCTACTTTACTCCGACATCTGTGAGACGGTGGTACTACCCCGGTACTACCCCCGGTGCTACCCCTGGTACTACCCCTAGTACTACCCCGGTACTACCCCCGGTGCTACCCCTGGTACTACCCCTAGTACTACCCCGGTACTACCCCCGGTGCTACCCCTGGTACTACCCCTAGTACTACCCCGGTACTACCCCCGGTGCTACCCCTGGTACTACCCCTAGTACTACCCCCCGGTACTACCCCCGGTACTACCCCTGGTACTACCCCAGTACTACCCCTGGTACTACCCCTGGTACCACCCCTGGTACTACCCCTGTAGTCAACTGGCTACAGCGTGTCTCTACCACCGTTAACCAGCAGATGGCGCTCGCCTTCTAATTGACACTGCCTCTACAGACTCTTTTGTTAAGCCAAAGTAAAGGGGGGTTACAATACATTGGTTTTTTGCAAAATGTAAAGAATAATATGGATAAGATATCAAAAATACTGATACTACTGATACTGATATACTCAATGCATCTCACTCTAACGCAAACGCCTATGTGGTCTCGCTTATACTAATCATGAAATTCAGTCTGTTATAAGTATAATTATTTTTTTTAATCGCGGTCCCTGCGGTCATTCTAACGTCTGACACTCCATACATTCAATATATATGGCATAGCTCAAAGTAACCTAGACTTGACTTCTGAAAGCTATTTGATAATTTAACTTTATGTTCTCTCTCTTTCCGACCATGTCAATTATGACACCTAAATAATTAGTAATACTAATTATGGTATTTGTAGTGACACTGACAGAAGTGAAGTGACATATAATGTCACAGTATCCAATCACGTGACATCTGGTGAGCTGAAAATGTCATGCCCTCATTAGCACAGCACAGATTATCTCTTTGAGTGCTTAGATGTAATTATTTTCAAATACATATCTTTAAAAAAATATCGGCGCATCCACATTAATACATCGTTAAGCGTAACTTTTTAACCGTTCCTCAAAAAAAAATGGAATAAAGAACGTTTCGCAACGCATCCCTTTCGCATAAAACGCGAAAAAAAAAGTTTAAAAAAAGCTCCTTTGTGGGTCTTCTGTACGTCAGCAGCTGATTCCATTGCCGGTGGCGCAAAAATTATAAAAAATAAACTGTCAATGCGCGTTGCGCGCGCCTAATTATTTTTTTTCGCGGATTAAACCGTGTATTGTGTTACGGGAAACGGGCTTTTTGGTATTGTTATATTTATTTTAAAATTTCTATGGGTTCTGTAGTTTTAAATAAATAAAAATATGGGCAAATGTATGTATGTTATCATAATCATCTATACTTTCTAGTTCGAAACTCATTTTTCTTTGTGCACTAGGATCAAGATAATACTAATCGAAATTTGGGTGAACTGTAGTGAACTACAAATAAAGGGGTATTATTCTGCCTACCCTTTCGCGTAATTCAGGCGCGATGATGGTGTATATTATTGAAATAGTACAAGAAGCTTTTAGTTGATTACTAGTATTGTAATGACCTCACAAAGTATTAAAAGCATATTTTTTCAAGCAAAAAAATCAAATGGTAATAATTTCGTTGTAATAATAATAGACTTTATTAAGTCCCACTCCTGGGCACGGGCCTCCCCTCAGTGCGAGGGGGATTCAGGCCATAATCCACCACGCTGGTCCAGCCCCCCTATTCGCTAACTTGATGATCACCAGTGACTAACTGGCTTCAGTTGTACACTGAACTTTGATGACAACTGAGAATGGTACAACTTTGGTATTCCGTATCACATTGAGTGGATATGAAGTTACGGTGACTAACGGGCGGAGAGCGGTGCTCTTCGATACAACACTCGACGCCTCTATTTCTTATCGACTATTATACGACTAAATTGAACAACGCCTTTTGAACGTGGGAAGTACTACATTTTAGATAACATTTCATCATAAGCGGTTTATGTACACATGACATGTAAAGATGGCGGGAAATCAATTTTGTGTTGATTTAATATTAATTGTTTGGTGCGTAATTACTGCGTTTAATTGTGTTTTGTAAGCCATAAGTTTGTTAAAATAAATCCTTAAAGGTAAGTTAACGATTAAGTTATGGTTTATAATGTGAAAATTGTTAATTGAATCAAAGTTTTTTTAACTTCAATATTACCTAATGAAATCACTATAAGATCATAGTAATTGAAGGTAAATTCAAGTATTTAATCATACTAATATTATAAAGAGGAAAACTTTGTTTGTTTGATTGTAATGAATAGGCTCCGAAACTACTGATTTGAAAAATTCTTTCACTGTTGGGAAGCTACACTATCCCCGGGTGACATAGGCTATAATATATTTTCAAAAAATAAGGGATCCTTACTAAAACTCGAATAATGTAACCGCAATGTACCCGTGCGAAGCCGGGGCGGGCCGCTAGTATATTATATTAATGTAGAATTTCTACTTTTAAGATGCCTGCATGCAGAAGAGTTTCCGTAAGCCAAATGGAACTGCTGGTGGAGTTTGCGGAGTCTCATCGCGATATATCATTGGGTCACTTTACGGGAAGTCCACAGGCTGTTAGTCACCCGAGAAGCGTGTGACTCCGTAGCAATTCTGCTAAACCTGTGGCATAAGGAACCACTACTTTAGACCACGTAAGTTTACTAGTTAATAAATTAACATGAGAAATGAAACATCTGCTTAAAATAGTTATTTTACCTACAATCTAAAAAAAATTCACTCAGTCATCATAAGTATACTCAGCGAGTGATTAATCTTAGTTGAAAAGTAAATTCGCACATTAGGTAAATCTTAAAATTCCTAGAGTGCTTGTTTTTTTAAATCAATTAAAATAATAATAGGCTTCAATATCCAACCAATTTAAATATGTAAATTTCAGTTCATGGAGATGAGAGGGTGCGGTGCTGGGCCAACGTCATTTAGATACTTACGGCACATTGCTGCTGAGGAGCAACATGCAGCTGCATAAGGAACTGTGATGGAGCTTATGAAGGACACTGGAGAAGATGTACATAGTTATGTACATAATAATACTTCTAGTAGCATTCAAGTTAAAGCTTTATATGTATTTTAAAGTATTATTGTCTTCTTAATATGAAACATGTAATTTGTGTTCTTAGGTATGTAATAAATGTTAAAACAATAACAAAAATATCAGTATTACTAAGCCCGATGATTATGGAATGCATTATATAATTATAAATGATTATCTCGAAACATTCCATAATTTTTGGACTGTTATATCCCTACAGTTATCTGGATTTTCGATGATTCTTGCCACCACACTCTGTAGACTTAGTTCTGACAACATCACTCTGAGGCTCTGCATTGGAACATTCAGTGAATTGGCAATGTTTTGTAAAACAACACGTGCATTCACCACATTGACTGCTGTAATTGGGTTATAGTGTAGTTGTACCGTGTGTTAACAAGCACTGCCAACATATTATCAGTACTCCAATACACCGTTCAACAGTATTTCTGTCTGTGCAGTGATCTTCTGGTGAACCCGGAGCTGCACCTAAGTTAGATGTCATCATCCAAGGGGTGCTGTGTATATTAAGAATCACCTAAAAATAATAATAATTTTCATATTTGTTTCAATTATTTATTGATTGAAGACTCGAAATATCTATTAACACATTTACATTCATTGAGCTCTTCATTATCAATAACCAGCCAAAATAATATTTCTCATCAAATAGCCAACAGAGTTCTTCATTTCTTTTAAGTCTTTCTAAAATACACTTTATGGGGTATTGACTCCACATAAGTAGGTATGAATCATGTACAGCATCACAAATCTGAAACAAGAAATTAATTTACCTTTTAAACATATTATGTAGATGTACTTATTATTTTAGTAGGTTAGGTATTGTTATTACTTACTATTAAAACATTTAAAGATTGGCAATTTTTTCAATTAAAATATGCCTCCTTATGATCATGGTCGGATTGAGGCCACATATGAACCATCAAAAACTGAGTTCTTCTAATGCCTGTTGAAATCCAGCTTTAGGTATTCAAACAATTATATTTGCAATAAACCCTCTTGGGCAACTGTAGTAGATTACTAGCGTCGTGCAGGCGGCGTCTCTCAATAAGTACTTAAAAATCCTTGTTTTCGCTTTTCTTTAGCAAATCCCAATAAAATAAGACGTGCCATAATATTTCTCTACGCACACGAATCACAAACAAACAACAAAATTTCAACTTTCACTTGCTTTACTAATTACAGGCTTCGGTGATCATCACTTTTACTTGAAAAACACTACCCTTGAGCAGTTTCTTTCACGAATATTTTTAAATTTGAAATGACTATCAGTTTGTTGTCCACTAAGCTTACGGAATACCAATCATACAAATATCGATACGAAAACATCTGTCAAAAAGTGTTACGGTGATTATCACCATTACTCGGTGCTCATGACGTCATCTTAGTTAGTCACTGGTCATAGGGAATACGAAACTAGCTGTTTGACAGTTAATCGTTGAACACTTTGCCAAGTGATCATCACTATGAGCTGTCAACAGAGTTAGTGAATAGGGGGGCAGAGCCAGTTGGCGTATTATAAACCCATTTATTTAGCAAAATAGTTAGACTTGCAGGGTTCCTCACGATGTAATCATTCACCGTAAGCAAATGATAAAATCATATAGAAATTATGATTCGCACATAGATTTCGAGAAACACACAGGTGCAAGCCTGCTTTGGTACCAAGGACCTTGTGCAAGCAAGATGCGCTTCAACAAGCGGCTATCACTGGTTTTTTTCTACACTAGTTATAGCCGATTGGTTAAGCACGCGTGTTGCGAGCACCAGGTTTTGGGTTCAAACCCCAGCTCGCGCCTCTGGGTTTTTAGAAATTTATGTGCGAATCATGATTTCTATATGATTATCACTTGCTTACGGTGAAGGAAAACATCGTGAGAAACCTGCATGTCTTAGAAAATCTAACGAATTTTCGAAAGACATGTGAAATCCGTCGACCCGCACTGTGCCAGCGTGATGGATTACGGCCTGAATCCCCCTCGTAGTGAGAGGAGGCCGGTGCCCAGAAGTGGGACATCAAAAGGACTATATTATAATTATAAAAGTTTTGTACTTACGGACCCCTAAAAATATCTAGGGTCATGTTAAAAAACGCATCATTTCGCCACCGTCAGTCACACTACCACCGGTATTGATTTTATTGATTCTGTTCAACGCGCCATTGTACCGCGCGTATTGTTCGATTTTGAATTAGGGTTATTGCAAAAGGGTGTACAAATAGGGGTTTTGCTATTTTTTGCAACAAATTTTATTTTTTGAGCCATTTTTTTTAAACTTTACTTTAGAATTCGATTTTTTTATATATCCAAAGGTAATAATTCTGTTCGATTGAGTGCTTTTTTTACCGCTTCCTCCGCGTAACAGAGTAAAAATAATAATTATTAGTCAACTTCGGTATTTTTTTTCGTTTTTTAGTCTGTGAATCGCAGGAATCGCCCGGAAACAACAAAAGGTCGGGCCTCTTTGGCGGGAAGTGGATACTTGTTGATATCATTTTTTATTTAATTTCCAAAACTTGTTTCTTTTAATTACAACTAGTTGCTGCCCGCAACTTCGTCCACGTAGACTTAAGAAAAGTATTCTATGTGTTAATCCAGGGTATTAACTATATGTTCCAAATTTCACCCAAATCCGTTTGGTAGTTTTTGCGTGAAAGAGTAACAAACATACATCCACACTCACAAACTTTCGCATTTATAACATTAGTAGGATGTATCATGATTCATGTTGGTGACATATTAACCATTCAGTCGTTCATAAACGTACGTAGGCACCTAAGTGTGGACAATTTGTACAAAAGTGGTGAAAGATAATTTTATCGAGTTCCCCAAGTCGATAAATAGCCGCATCTTTTGATTTCGTTTAGTCAAACAATTGAATGTCTTACACCTTCAAGGGACCTTAGCATTTGTTACTAAGTAATATCAACTTGATCACTCGACATTTTCCTGAGAAAAAGGGTCTTGCCAGACGGACAGACCGTCAGACATACAGTCAGGCGAAAAACAAAGTTATCCTATATGGGTTCTGTTATTTTTCCTTTTGTGGTGGGTACTCTACCGAACCCATTTGATGTTCGATAAGTTTCCTCAAAGGTTTCACGTCATACGTTCATAATGTCCAAAAACCAAAATCGAAATCTTTTAACTGAATATAAATTTTCATAATTTCAGCGATGGTTTAAAACCCCGTCTCGTATGATGATTTCCAGTAATTCACTGTTTGAACTAACATTATGTATTGAAAATAAACCATTTCTGTGAACAAACTCGATGTATAGGGTGTTTCAAAGTATCCGAATTAATAATCGGGGGATTGGAACAGTACTGTTAATATAATTAAATAGGAAATAATGAGACCGTTTCTTTAAAAAAAAAAGGATTTTATAAAAACTCTTTCTTAGGTATCTGTCTCTGCTACTCATAAATGCTGTTAATACTGCCATCAAGACCATTTAATGTGTGAAACACGAAAATTATTACAGAAATTCAAAGGCCCATTTCTCTGAAAATATGATACGTACGCCTTATGGAGATTACTCCATAAGGCGTCTGCACATCACCTACAGTATAATGCACCATAATTATTTATTGCGGAGTCTTGGAACACCCTGTACAACGTAATCATGAGTATAGGACGTTGATATCATATAACGTTGACCGCTTGAATGCTATCAGAACTATTTACTATTTGAACATAGTTTTATCAACAACACCCTATTGGTGGGAGAGGCACTGATAGCCCCCCCCCTGATGACCACTAGGACGCAGCCATGATAGTGTCCAGTGTTAACAGAATCGGAGATGGGTTAAAAGTTAGTTTGTAAAATTAGTTAATAATGGGTGTGAGGGGCATCGTAACGAAAACTCATACCATGGATTCAACTCATGATTCTGGACCACCAGCCTTGATTGATTTTAGCTTGAAATAATTATACAAATCTATCTCGAGTGATTTTACATAAATAAAGCAATAATTACTATTCTAGACATAAACTTTAATGTAAATTAAGGATCAATACGCTCGTGCACGCATTACATTCTAAAATCAATTTCAAAATGCTCAAAAATTTGAGCGTAATTCATGAAAAATATCGACGAAAAATTATAACTCTGGGGGGTCCAGATTCATTGGTTGAATCCATTGTATCAGTTTTTTTTACGATGACCCTTAGAACCTGTATATAATTATAATAATAATTAAGGTTTCTTTGAATAAAATTGCGTTATGGTAGAAAAAAACATACTTAAGAAAATTAGAAAAGGCGTCAATAGCCTATTGGTTAGAGGGGCCGCCCTCGTAGCTGAGAGGTCCCGAGTTCGATCCCCATCCTGGCCATTAAACTATTGACGTGATTCCACTCCTAACACAAGCATCAGCTTAGCTTAAGTTGCTAATGGGAATACTAGGAATGTGATTAACTCACTTATAAATATAAGGTATAAAGGGCCCCGAAGCCCGCATTGAGTAAGGGCCCCGACAAGGTTTATCCGGCCCTGATCTGCATAAGACACCTGTCGCTATTGGCTTAAAATACCCCCAAAAAGTCTTGAAAAACAACAAAGTTACTGGCTGTGACGGCGACGCTCTCAGACCTAGCAATCAGTACAAATATTATAATTATAATAGTCTACTATATTTGTTTGCTTATCTCGTGTCTACACTATATCCGGTGCGAACAAGTCGACTATAGAACCACAAAGTTGTAATAAACCATTAAATGGTTTTAAAGATTGAACACAATGTTTAACATCGGTTCCCTCTGAATAAGCAACCGAAGGGTTGAAGAGATATCCCAAAAAGTTGTACAGATTTGTAACATACACTCGTCGCCAACATTGGCTACGGAGCCGCGCGACCCGCGCGAGCCCGTCGCGAACAGGCAGCTCCTGTTGGACGACGCATCCGAATGTTTTGTTTTTCTATAAGAATAACAAAGTCACAGCAGCAGACAGACAGCTGACAGCAGTGATAGCCGATTGGTTAAGCACGCGTCTTGCACCAGGTCCTGTGTTCGAACCCCGGCTCGCACCTCTGGGTTTTTCGAAATCTATGTGCGAATCATAAAGTCTGTATGATTATCACTCGATTACGGTGAAGGAAAACATCGTGAGGAAACATGCATGTCTTAGAAAAACGAATCAATTTTCGGAAGACATGTGAAAACCGCCAACCCGCACTGGGCCAGTGCGGTGGATTATGGCCTGAATCCCCCTCGTATAGGTATGCAACTGGCGATAATAAAAAAAAACAAAATGTAAAAAGACAAGCCCGCTGAGCTTCTTGCCGGATCTTCTCGGTCGAGGTCGCGTTCCGATCCGGTTGTAGATATAAGAAAAAAGTGTAAAATTGACAATTTGTACGAGTATGTGCCCCTGTAGGCCTGAACAAAATAAACGCTTTGACTTTGACTTATGATCTGTAATCAATTGGCCATAGTTTGGCTCTACAATTGTAATAATGTCTTCTCATCGTTTCATTGTCTAACATGTTTTATTATTGCTAATTTCAGGATTCAGGCCAGGACGGAAGACTTCGAAACAAGACTGATGGCTGACGAGACTCTAGCGTAAGGACGAGAGACTCTACGGAAGTTATCGCATGAAGGTATATTTAATATCATTAAAAGCTTCGCAGAAAAGAATTTACAAAATATTATATTTTTGAAGATTTCTTGCTATCAATATGCGGTCATCATGACTAGACCCGTTAGCCGCTCCGACTAAGCTAATGTGTACTATGAGTAGGGCTCACTCAGTAGCTCATGGCTTTAGTAATATTAAGGTTTTATTTAATACTAGCTTCTGCTCGCTCCGCTAGCATAGCTTTTATTGTCTTGATGTCGACAATAGAGCCCGGGTAACTAAAGCTAAGAAACATCCAGGGAGATCCCATAAGTATAAGAAAACATCAAAATCGGTCAAGCCGTGTAGGAGGAGAAGTATTACAAACAAGCACGACGGTAATTTTTTTTATTTAATGAAAATACTAATTCATATTGACAGACTGCATACCTACTATATAGTAACCAACTAAGCAATGCTTATGTACTTTGGGAACCGTATGGACTGGGCGCGATCCCAGTGACACCCAGACAGGGGCAAATTATGAAAAGGGATTTCCGGCGGGAATCGAACCCGCGACCACCCGGTGCAGAACCGAGCGGCCTACGCTCGAACCACTGCGCCAAGCAATTGTATATTTTACTAAAATCATTAACAAACATCTACTTACTAAACATTTGAACAGGATCAGGTTAAAATTGTCTTACCAAAAATATTTTCACCCAAAATAGATTGCAGGTGAAGCCCTTGGTCCCCCCCCCCCATAGGGTGGAAGGGTGGTCTAGCGGCCGTCTAGACGGCAAGGGGGGGGCGTCTAGACGCGACCCATCGACTCGTTGCTATGTTGTGCAAAGTTTTCGAGAACTCCTACCGTCTATAAGCGCCTGGTACTTAAAGTCTGAGTGTCGTATATTAAAGGTGTCGATTTAGGGGGTAGGCAGGGGTCTACGAGTTTAGTTGAAACCTAATGTACAGCTTTGCACTAATTGATGACTGCTTGTGTCCAGGGTTTGAGCTCACTGCAACCACCTGTTGTGGGTTCGATTCCCGTCGGTGCAAATTTTGGTTGCGTTTTCGTAATGGCGATGATTACTATTCCTTTTTATTGCATAGTTATATAAAGAACTAACGACCCGCACGGCTTTCTCTACTAATTGCAAATTTAATTAGAATAAGAGAATTAGAATTAGAATAAGAAATACATATAAACCTTCCTCTCGAATCACTCTATCGATTAAAAAAGTTTTTAAAGTAGTTTTAAAGATCTAAGCATACATAGGGACATACAGACGGCGGGAAGCGACTTTGTTTTATACTATGTAGTGATGTCTTATGACGACTAGATAAAAAAAGTTTTTGAAATGACTTTAAAATTGTCAAAAATACACAGACATTTTTAAAGAATCAATAAGTTTATTCAGTAGTTTCAGCAATTTTTTATAATTAATGTTGTATTTATTTAGAAAAATATTACATAATCTTTCAAAAATAAAATTGGTAAGTAGGTACATAGGAATTATTAGGGTATTAATGATTTTATCAGTAAATGGTTGATTGTAATGATAAGCAGGTGAGTAAAATTTTAGTTTTTTTTAATTTAGTTCCGTCGACATCTCTTTGAATTCATAATTGTATGATTGATGCCGTTATGTAAATTACAATAATTGGTTTGAGTAATCAATGGATATTAATTACAAATGATAATGTCATAATGACAAAGCGCAGAAGCTTGATGATTCAAAAGCTATGTTGTATTAAGTAGATAACAACGAAATTAGCAATAATCTCGTGAACACAGATTATTCTTATTAGATTTATATTAGTTGGGCTGTTCTAACCCTACACTATATTGGAGCGTGTGATGTCAGGTTAGAACAGCCCCGCTCCCAGCCCCCCGCGGGAGTCGCGGCGACTACAGGCCGCGCCATGCGTCGTCTAACAGGAGCTGCCTGTTCGCGACGGGCTCGCCGCCTGTCGCGCGGCTCTGCAGCTGTAGCCAATGTTGGTGACGAGTGTATTTTACAAATCCGTCAAATTGTTCGGAAGGTCTATGGCCAACCCTTCGCGATTACAGACGCTTGGTTACAATATAAATACAGATAACAATGCCTTCTTTTAGTAAAAAATAACAGCGTTTTTTCAAAAAAAAACTGCAACGTGTTAAGATCCCTCACGACCATCTGTCGTGCTTCTCACGCTGTGCGTCGGGTTTTTTGTACTTTTTGCGTAAAAATCTCACCTGGCGGGCCCGTTAATCGGCCGGGAAAGTTTTGGTTCGATTCCCACACATATTCAATTTGAAATAACTATGGCAGAATAATAATTAAATAAATAAAACTCTTTGGTTTAGAACCTGCCGCTGCTGGGTACTAAATCTTCACACCTGTTATCCCAGAAGAGTTGATCAGAGGCATTCCAAATAGTTGAACAGTTTAGTAACATGTGCTTGTCGCCAACATTGGTTACAGAGCGGCGCGACAGGCAGCTCCTGTTAGACGACGCATGGCGCGGCCTGTAGTCGCCGCGACACCCGCGGGGGACTGGGAGCGGGGCTGTTCTCACCAGACACGCGGTGAAAGAGGAACTACACAAATATAATAATTAAATGTTTTGATATTTTCAGAACATCATAGCCGAGCGATCACCAGAGCAAGACCACTGGAGGTGCGGGAGATGGACGCGTTTAGGCATGTCAGTCTGGTCTGGATTTTGTTGGGTTTGGTATACATCTGGTGACATCTGAGCTCCGTGCTTCGAGGAGCACGTTGAGCTGTCGGTTCTTATCATTCTAATATCTGTGACACTGGTTATAGACAGTCAGAAGCGAGGACAACTCATTGTTAATAAAAACTGAATAAATTCCCCCTCAATGTATGGTTCACCACGCCGTCGGCCCGGCGCGGATGGAGGAATGTGATACGTACAGCTTTCGAAAGACATGCAGGTTTCCTTGTGATGTTTTCCTTCACCGTTCAGCAAGTTATAATCTTTGTTGGTAATGAAATTCGATTCAGGTGCGAGCTGGGATTTGAACTTCACACTTTTTCATCAATAGTTATTGGAAATCAGACCCTAGCTAGTAACAATGAGGTAAACAGGAAATTTTATGAAAAAACGATTTATAATTATTCGAATTAGAAAGCTAGTTTAGTACGGTGTGCATACCTACTCCACCGTTACAGTAGTGTCAAAGTTTAAAACAAAATACTTAATAAAACATTATGGTAGATATGAAAAATAATTCCTTTGGTGTGATGCCTTCCAAGCATTCGGGGAAAATAAATGAATAGAGTTTAAGAACAATGTTGTCAAGAGGAGAGTGGGAGCTGGATCACTCTCCTCAACCATAATAGAGGGAAGAGGGTGACCCGCTCCACAGAGCCACCGCAAAAAGGACATTAATTAAAGTGAGCAGTGGGTAGTTGATTGATACTATCAACTACCGAAAATAACTAATAACCCACAATAACGAATAATATACAATAACTAATAACACACAATAACTAATAACATACTAAATAACACTATGACAATTATGTGGACACCCTATCAACTTGATAAGTTGTCCAAATAGTTGTCAGTGTTTGCAGTATTTCTACAGAAGTTGGGTTAACTAAAAGAGACATTATCCGTATATTTTGGCATTCATAAAATTATCTTTCAGCGACTATTGCTTATTTAGGTTTAAATTCGTTAATTCTACTAGACGAGGTACCTAATTTTTAATATTATTAATTATTTTAGCGACATACTTACCCACCTATTAATTTTTCATTACTCATACTCGGAAAGTAGGTCTGAAGTTGCCTGAGGAGCGGGTTGAAAGTAATACTTTTCAGCCCTAGGGAGAATCGCTTTCAACTGACAGCTGTCAAATTATTAAAAAGAAACTAGTTCTATTTTGACATTTATATTGAACCAGGCCGGCCAACGGAAAAAAAAACAAAATAGGCGGCAATCCGATCTTCGTTTGTTTTTTCGAGTTGTAGAGTATTGTTCATACTTCCTTGTATTATTTCGTTAGCCTGTTTTTATTTTTACTTTCCTTGTATTCGCAATGAAAAGCACAGTGTTTGCCTCGGGTGAAAGACTCATTTTGGCCCGCGAAACTCCGTCTCGGGACTAAATAAGTTACTTTCACCCCTAGGGTAACAATGTACTTTTTTCTGTTATGTAACAAAGTCGGCAAACAAGCGTACGACCCGCCCGATGTTGCGTTAATAGATGTTTCTAATACCAATGGCATTGCTCGCACGCTGGCCTAAAGGGGGTTTGGGATAGAGGAAGTGTAAGGGGAGGTGCTTCCGGCTCTCACACTCATCGCAAAACACGCAGCTATAGATAATAACCACTGTACGCCGACGATCTGTGAGAGTGTCGTACTACCCGGGTCGAGTGGTTCTATGGCACGGTCGCTGATCACGAAGAAATTCGTACAATTACCTGTTATTACCTGCCTCTGTCACTCCCGCGTAAATCTAATACGTACGACATTCCTTCAGTTCGTACCAAGCGTTTCGCTTCCACTTTTATTGTGCGAACTGCCAAGGAATGGAACACCTTGCCGGCGTCTTTGTTCCCGGTTGACTATAACCTGGATGTTTTCAAGTCGAGAGTGAACAGGTACCTTCTAGGCAAGTATGCACCACCGTAGACCTCATCGTCACTTACCACCAGGTGAGATTGTGGTCAAATACTTGCCTATATCTAAATAAAAAAAATAAAAAAATAAAAAACGTCTCGCTCACACAGTTGCCGTGAACTGCGTGTGACCGGCAACTGTGTGAGCGAGACGTATTAGATTTACGCGGGAGTGACAGAGACAGGTAATAACAGGTCATTCTTCGTGATCAGCGACCGTGCCACACCTAGCCCGTAAAATATAAGCTGTAAGCATTTGATACAGCTTGACTTTACCACCATCGATCAAGCTGGCAACACTGGCTCACTAGGTGAAACAAAAAGGGTATACTACTTTTTAGCAACTTTACTTTGTAAATCTAAAACTATCGGCTTTGTGGGACAGTTGAAGTACTAAAGGTTTTGTAGACTTGTGAAATCTGTCAACAGCTGTATCACTGTAACACCTTTTGTTTTTCAAGTTTCCTCCAAAGCTGATAGTTTTAGAATTACAAAGTTAAGTTTTGAATAAAAGTATACCCTCTCTGTTTCAACCTGTATTTTACATTTGTGTGGCAATTTTATTTGCACTTAATTTGTTTTATGTTATTTATATATTATTTAGCACACCGGGCCCCCCTTAACTGAAACCCGTAGATCCGAACTTGTGCGTGTTTACGATGGGGGGATGCGACTATGCGACTGTTCGGTCGCACAGACACTTGCCTCCCACCCTGCAACGTTGCAACCATGGCACAAGTTGCAGGTAGTCAGAAACATGCCGATACAACTGGCCGAACTAACCTAAACTCTGACTACGACTTTGAATACTCTTTTCGATGTTATTTTGTAATAGGAATGACATTAGAACTTTGATAAAGTGTTTTTTTCTTTGATCAAAGTGAATGACGTTTCATAGTTCGCTGTCAGTGTTGTTGTTGGCAGTCCGACTGGTTGTGTCGGCGTTTAGTCGGTAGTCGGCGCTTTGGGATTGTGAGGACAGCTAACAACAAAGTTTGGGAGCAAATCATTCTATCGACCGTTCAGCCGCGTAAGTGCGCGACCTCCACACAAGTTTGGTGATACGCGGGCGCAGTTTTGGCGGGAAATCGTCGCAACTTCTTCAGTATTTTTTATTTTATTTTTTATTTCTTATATTTTTTTTGTTTGTGTAGGGTTTAGAGATGTACCATGTTTGTTAATTTGAACAACTATACCAGTTTAATAGTCTGTCAAGAAACGAAAAAAATGTAGAGGTTGTAGGTACTAATATTTATTTTGTCTGGCAACTTTAAAATAAAAACAGAACATGGGAATCAAATATGGCTTCGTTAAACTTATAAATTAATATTAATTCTCCGTTAAATTTTGTTGCGATCATAGGATTAACAAAATATCAAATAAATTAGACCATTAAAGGTGGAACAAGAAAAGGTTTGCTTGAATTATTACTTTTTAAAATTATAAAAATGTTATAAAGAAAATAGCCCTTGAAAGTAGTACAGGGTTGTAAGGATACCTATCCTTCCTTCAAAGGGTTACTCTATAATACGAGTTTGCGTCCTTGTTTTCTCGACTTCCTTGACAGACATGGCGTTTATATTTATAATATTATCTACTTACATTCTCGACTAAAATCGTTCCTCGGTACATCTCTATACTGCTAATGTTTGTAGAATATGTAGAAATTTTTAGTACCTAATTTAATTTTAATTATTTTATTATATTCAGTTAGCTTTGTTTATACCACAAACCTTAGTATGGATTGTTTACCTACTTCATAGATATTTTAATTTTTTGAACATGCTTTTTTTTCCTGAGTTAATAAATAATATGCGCAACTAAATAGCTTAGTTAGAGCGGCTAACGTGACTAAGTACTGCTAAAATGAGATAACCTCATAATGAAATATACAATTTTTTTTTTTAAAAAAGGACCTAATCTCAAGAACTGAAGTAAAGAACATTAGAAGACATTCCTGCCGAGAGGTTGAGGTAGTAGGTTGTATAGTACTGTATTACAACACTTGGGAGAGACTGTACATCCTGCTAACTTTCCCGATCGGCGGTGCTAGCATCGTGGAGGTGCTGAGAAGATGAAGAACTTTAAAATTTTTATTGCGAAGTAAATCCGAACCAATCCACACGTATTCTTATAAATCTGAACCAATCGTGAAGATTTTTGGTTCCATATTGCATAACTACGTTAAATTTTGCAAGTTACTACTACGGATTGCCAGCGCCATCTGTTGTCGAGTAGCGGAGATATTGAATAGATTTGTTTTATTAAAAAATAGATGGCGCTAATATCCTTAAAACTAATTAGTATAAGGTTTTGATTTTTTGGAAAACATAGTTACATAGTTTCAATTGATAAGTTGTTGAGCTTTTGAGTTAATACACATTTTATTTGAATCAATAAGACACGGAACGAAATCTGTTTGATATCTCAGATCATGTTATAAAATAGGTCGACCTGTGTAAACAAACACTTAGTCACGGATCAAGATGCAACGTGCGGCGAGTCTGCAAAGTGGATGGGTGACCGTACCATATCCTGCTTCAGCACAAACTCATGTAGGTACTTAAGATCTGGGACACGAATATATTTTAGAAATAAACTTTTAATAAAATAAAAACAGTGTTTGTTATTTTAAATTTCCTTAATTTTGGGTCGCATTAGGCAACTACTAAACCATTGATCATATAGACTGTCAAGTATAAGTTGGCAATGGAGAGCGTCGCTAGTGTCGATACAAGACTGTCAAAATGAGTTATTTTTCTAAAGAATATGTTTAGTTCCTCTTTTGGCCACCGGCAAAATAATGTTTGTCACACCATATAGTAGGAGATCTATTGGTAAAACTGGCGACATCTATCGGACAGTATTTGAAAAATAGTTTCGATTACGCCTTCATCGGCGAATGCCCTATAATTTATTAATTTCACTGCACAAAAGATGGTACTAAAATACTTTTTTCTTTTCCAATAAAAATCAAACCTCATGGATTCGGAAATTATTTATTAAAATAATATTTACAGTGGTTTTGATATCATGGCTCTATACATACTTATGGCAATATGACACTTATAGAACTATCATTAGGTTCAAAGTCTAACGAGACATTAAAATTGCATATGGTATTTCCTAAGACTGAGTTAGCTTCCGTCGATAGTTCAACGGTAGAAATCAAACCTAAGACCATCAACCTATTGACGCAGATGGGGTAAGTAGAAATACCTATAGTTATATCACGTACAATTTTTCACAAAACAACTTTGTTTAAAACAAATGGGTATTTTACAATAAATATCAACATCATTGAATAAATTATCACTATTTATTTACCCTTTGATATATCGACATGGCAGTCGGTGCCGTATTAAGATGGGTGACCAAATAATAATGTCCAGCGCACACCGCTGGAGGCGCGGCGGAGGGCATTTGAAGTCAACAGTTTAATATAAACCTTAACTACCTTGACATATGGTCAATATTCGCACGCGGTGCTCGGAGCGTTATATTGACAGCTTTCCCAGCTGTCAAACCTGACGTATTAAGATGCGATACGTCAGTTTTGACGTTGATGACACCGGTTGCCAGAGTTGGGCCCCTGGTGTAAGCCTCCGGCCGGCAGTCCCACTAGTCGTGTGATGACCCTCGCTCCGGGAGGATATTGGGGACCAGCCACGCTAGGGGAGACGAAGCCGACAGTAATGTATAATAATAATTTTAGCCCTTTTTGACGTCCCACTCCTGGGCACGGGCCTCCCCTCAACACGAGGGGGATTCAGGCCATAATCCACCACGCTGGCCCAGTGCGGGTTGGCGGATTTCACATGTCTTTCGAAAATTTGTAAAATCTTCTAAGATATGCAGGTTTCATCACGATGTTTTCCTTCACCGTAAGCAAGTGATAATCATATAGAAATTATGATTCGCACATAGATTTCGAAAAATCCAGAGGTTCGAGATGGGGTTTAACCCCGAGACCTGGTAGCCCACAAGACGCGTGCTTAACCAATCGGCTGTCACTGCTACAGTAACGTATATTGGACTATTTTGTAAACCACTTACACACATACCTAAGATTGCTATACCATCATTGATCAAACTTTGTTATACGTAGATAATAAACTATCGTTTGACGTAAACTCATCTCATTCTAGCATCGATCTATTGGAGTGTCAGGACCCCAACATCAAAGCGATATCATTTATGTTGATAAATATTATAAAATACATTTTTTAAATAGGTAGAAATATGCATTTTAATGTCCTATATTTACAAAGCCTTAATTTATATTACGTCAAATGAAGTATAGTGTTCGTAATCCTCCTTGTTTTGAGGGGAGACGTGTACCTAATAGGTACATGACCTAACATACAATTGATACTATTGTACCAACTAAGCCTCCCCCGTACCCGAATCCCCCTCGCAACAAGGGGAGACCCGTCTTCAGTATTTTTCAATCGACGCAGTCACTAATACACCGTGGAAGAGGCATGGTAACGAAAACCTACACATCATTTGTATACCTAATAAAATGATAGAAATCTTTATGTCGAAAGTCATGGGTTATAAATGTTAAAAAAAATTATGCGGGTAGTCTATCGCTAACGAGATGCCATCACAACACTGCGCGATATCTACCCGACTTGCGATCGGCGAGCGGGGGCGCGTGCCTACAAAATACCCTCAAAGCTCATTCGTTATTATTTTCTTAGGTATAAGTAGGTATCTATTAAGTTAGAAAGAAATGATTTGTTCTCTACTTCTCTACTGTATTAGATCATTCACTTACCTTCTCTCTCGCCTTTGTTAAGATTGGCCCGACTCGTGAGCACTAAGCCTGTTGGATCAGCCGGCAGCTCGCAAGGTCTAAGCTCACCCACACACACACACGAAACAATAAAAAACTAAACTAATTGAAATCGTACGTTAGTCGCGAACTGATGAACTTTTTCCAAACCCGAGACTTCTGCACTGCTTCTATAATGATTTCACGCTAAAATCAATTTTAAAATGTTGAAAATTTTTGGCATAATTCATGAAAATACGACAGAAAATCTCTATCTATCTCTCTGGGGTGTCCAGAATCATGAGTTGAATCCATGGTATCAGTTTTCGTTACGATGCCCCGTACACCCTGTATGTGTCACAATCAGGAATCATTATATCTACTTATATGAAAAAAAAGAGCTTATATAATAATTAATTATTATTATTTTGGAATAAATAACTCTTATTTATTTAATATACAATTATGTGCAAAGATTTGGGATATATATAAGGTTGTGTGTTATATAAAATTATCTATAAGTATTTACTCCTACAAGTCCTTTAGCCGCTCCAGCTAAGCTAAATGCTTGACCTAATAGTCGGCTCACATCTCTTTATAACACATCCAAAGTACAAATGATTCAACGAATCGATATAAGGTACCTTTGTACATCTGTGTGAGGCAAGCTACAAAACAATTGATAGACAATATGAAAACACCCTGACAGCCAGTTTCATCATCATCAATGACAGAACAATAAGACAGACACCGCTTACGACCACTATTGTATGAGAGTGCAATCGTCAAAATTGAGAATACGATGAATTTTGATTGGTCTGTTCAATCATAATGTCAGATGTGGTCATAGATATGCAATGTATGGCTTATTGGTAAGTGAGAATCGATAGTATTCCTAAATAAATATCGCCAGACGAACACACCAACTGTATGGTCCCAAATTAAGCAACGCTTGTACTATGGGTACCGTACAACGGACTGGGGGCGATCCCAGTGACACCCAGACGTGGGCAAATTACGAAAAGGCCAGAAATGAAATTTGTCTCGGCGGGAATCGAACCCGCAACCACCATGTGCAGTGAGCCGAGCGGCCTACGCTCGAACCATGCGCGTCGTCGAAACAAAACTATAAAGTACTGATACTATCGATAGTATCGATAGCCCTATCGATATTATGACCAAGTTTCTTGGTCAACCATCGATCCATCAACTATAGACAGTTAGGCAACACTAGTACGGATTTGTTGATGAACTGATCGAGACACTAATTCATTAGAGAGTAAGGAGCAATCACATGTCAGTTACCCGTCACAGTCACCCCAGCTTACCCGGCGAGCGCTGAGGCGTGAAGTCATAGACAATTTTACACAACACATTTCTAAAAACTAATATTTACAAAAATCATCATTTCTATGCGTACCTGTCAACATCTTTGATTCCAAAATTACATTTGTTCGCAACATATTACAATATGTTGATTTTCCTATTCACATTTATCGATCTCCTATTATAACTTACAAAGTATTCAACAGATGGCGTTGTACTCGACATATCTAGATCGCGCTATCAACATTTTCCTTTTAATATTTATTATTAAGAAGTTTCAAAGATTGGAATGATATAGAGTCCAGAGAGTAGGAAGAAAATTACAGATACTTCATTTGTACAGTCAGCGCCTAAACATACTTACAAGTATTATTTATTATTAATAAGTTCAGCATGACTTGAGAGCAATATTTATAACGCAAGCGTGTTCTGTCCTGCTCACACGACAGATTTTATGCATACGAATGACAGTGACGGCACGCTTTTTCTTTCAATACGTTGAAATATTGTGCTTGAGTGGCTGATTTAAGTGATATGATTGTACTTCTCAGGGATTTGACGTAGCTAGAGTATGACACCTGTCAATTTTATCCAAGCCAATGCTTCTCCGTAAAACTCTTTACAAACTTCCGCGGCCGACTGTACACGATTACCACTCCGATACCTAATATTGCACAAATATCACTAATTATGACCGCACACTTCGCTCAAATTTCACAAACTAAGACTTATTAGGGTTGTTTTTGAGTCGATTTTAACATAATCTTCATTAATTAATATACTATTATATTATTATAGATGATAAATTCCTATTCAATAACAAACTGTCAATCGTAGCTTATAAAACTTGAGCGACACATGTTTCTCATTTTATATTTTTTGTTCATATTCACACAAGTATATTTCTTTTAACACCAATCATATGCTTTCACGAGCATTTTCAAAGAAGGAATGGAATTGCAATAGTTTTATAAATAAATGCAGCTTTCTGACAGCAGAATATTTGTTTACTGACTGTACTTTACAGCTGTCGTCATAGACAAGTGTCGTATTGATTGTAAAAACAACAATAAATTAAATTATGGCCGCTCTTCGATTCCTTTTTAATGTACATAGTTGTAAACAAAGAATTCTAAGCCTGACCATAAAATGGTTATATAGTTTAGACTTTAAATTATATCAGTAGACGCAACGGCGGCGGAGAAATCAAGAATCAGTTCTTTTAAAAATGTTTAACACAATTTTTTTTTTACTTGTGGATGCTCGCATTTAGCCAATGTCAAGTGAATTTATAATTTTGCATCCATCACATAGAGGTTTTTGGCTAGGCCTAATCCACCTCCCAAAACCTTGACACTTCCCTTTCATTTAACATTTTAATATTTGGTATAACCGTTGGATATTCTTTTTCGTTTAAGGTCTCAAAGAGGACCTCTGTTTGAAAGGAATATTTACTATAAAAAAACGCACAGTTTCCTATACCGTCAAACTGGTGATGAGCTGTTCACACAGCTTCCCGTACTCCCTCTGGTCCCCGGATATCCTTCTCATCTTCAAACCTTTCTTCTCCAAGTCCTTGTGTTCACATAACACCAACTCTATCTGGATCCCTCCCGAGTACTCCAGGTTTAAATACCCAGTCAGCGACCCGTCCTCTCTCGAATCAGTCTCCACAAATATATTCTGAGGCGGCACTCTCGTATTGATTGCATCTTTAAGCAGCTCTACTATTCTCTGAGGGTCCAATTTCGAGCAGAAAGTTGATAGAGTCACCTCGTAGTACTCCTGAACGCGCGACACCTTCTGCGGACTGAGTAGTATTGGTATTTTCTGCTCTTCCGGCCTGCATATATCTGTTAGCCGCAGATCCATTGTTGAGCGCTGCAGTTTCTCTATTTCCTCACCAGGTGGAGACGTCTCCTCATCACATTTCTCGAGACAAGACCTGCTGGTATCTCTGGGCATGTATACATCCTCGTAATACTCCTTAACTTCGCCTAGGATGCCTTGAGCGGAGAAACTAGACCTTGGCGTTTCACCTTTCTCGGAGAAACTGCTCCGACCAAGGTCGCTTCTTTCGGACAACGACGATCTGCCGAAGTCCCCCCGCTCAGAGAACGAGCCGCGATCTGAGAACGAAAAGGACTCGCGGTGTTCTGAGAAACTGCCGCGGTTCTCACTGAACCCTGAACTCACAGACACGATGTTCGAATATATGGACAGGATGTTCTGTTCGCAATTAGGAGAGGCGTTGGCAGAGTCATTGCTTAGAGAGTCATCGCTGAAACCCAGAGACTTGTCGCTCCCCCGCCTCGGATACTTCAGCTCTTCCGCCAGGAACTTGGCAGTTTCATCCACACTCTCCTTGGGCGATTGCATTTCTGCATCCTTCTCCTCGATCTTGTCAACTGGCTCTGTTTCCTGGCTGACCTTCCTGCCTATGCCCTTAGTGATCGAAGGTCTGGTGTCCAGGTCCGAGGGTTCCGAGATCACGAATTGCGGCAGCGAGTACTTGGTGTTCTCCAAACTGTCCATGCTGTCTTCGGAAGACGAGGCGACCAGGGTGATTTCGGAGCCAAGGCAGTCCGTCAAGCTTATCTGGGGGTGTGTGGACACGAAGCCTGTCGCAGAAGCCCTGAGCTCGGGGAATATCTTGTCTCCGTTCCCGGTCTCCTCCTGTATCATGTCCAGGGGTGACCCTGGGTTGGAAATGGGGGAGTTGTTCAAAGACCTGTGCGTGACCATGTGTAATTGTGAATGGACTAACGGATGCAGCTGCTGGTACTGGCCGGTGTCCATATCTATGTTGCTGCGGAGGTCCAGGGGTGTGGCGCTGGCTTGAGGGGTTCCTCTAGTGATGGATCCCGTGTGGAGGTAGCTCAGACCCTCTGTTATCTGGTGGAGGGGGGACCCGGGGCTGGCGGGGGACGCGTGGCCGGACAATAACGCGTAACTGTTGTATGAGTGCACTGATTTTAATATCTCTTGGGATATGTTTATGTGTGGCAAATACAGTGTGTGGAGATTGATGCCTATTTTTAGCGCTACGTCCTGTAAAGAAAGAAAATCATTGGGTTAGAAGTGGGGCTGATTTCATTTTAAACTAGCTGTGCCCGCGACTTCGTCCGCGTGTAATTTAACTTAACAAAAATTTCGGGATTATTCATCCCCTATTTTATCCCCTTGGGGGTAGAATTAATCAAAATCCTTTCTTAGCGGATGCCTACGTCATAACATCTACCTGCATGCCAAATTTCAGCCCGATCCGTCCAGTGGTTTGGGCTGTGCGTTGATAGATCACTATGTCAGTCAGTCAGTCAGTCAGTCAGTCACCTTTGAGTTATACATATATAGATTATGCGGTGGTGGAAACTATTGGCTACAGCTTATACTAGGTGAAACAAAAAGGGTATACTATTTTTTTGCAACTAACTTTGTAAATCTCAAACTATCGGCTTTGTGGGACAGTTGAAGTACTAAAGGTTCTGTAGACTTGTGAAATCTGTCAACAGCTGTATTCCTATAACACCTTTTGTTTTCAAGTTCCCTCCAAAGCTGATGGTTTTAGAATTACAAAGTTAAGTTTTGAAAAAAAAGTATACCCATTATGTTTCACCTTGTATACGGCTCGACCCGGAGTAGCACCATCCTGTCACAAAAGCGAAGTAATGAGGGAGAGAGCCAGAAGCACAACCTCAAGTTTATCCCCTCCATCTATACCACTCCTCGTTAGGTTGGCAACGAGCGAGCAATGCCATTGGTATCGCAAACGGTAACTGCTTAACGATAAGCGGGTAATAGATTATCATGAAATATGTATTAATTATTAGTATTCATTAATTATAAAATTGTTTAAATATACATGATTTATTATAAGAATTGTTAAAGTTCGAAAACATTCAATTATTAGACTTAATTATGATTAAAAGTATTTGATTTGACTAAACCACCAAACGTGGCGGTATAAATACCCCCTCTGTGCCAGAATTCGATTCATTCTGTTGTGAGCCGTGAACGAGGAGAGTCGTAAGTTAAGTACCCATTATTTCTTCTATTGTATTTTAAATATGTGTTAAGTGTTGTATGTAGCATAATAAACAATATTGTTAAGCCCAATATTTTACGCCGTTGGTATTTCAATGATTATTTCTTCCTACCATTAAATATATATGCTACATAACGGTTGTTCTTTGTTATACCTATCTTTTCCATCCATAAGCTTTACAGTCTACTATCAATCCGTAATAAAGTAGACCAGCTTTATATATGTATCGCTTATTTCTGTATAAATCAAAGTAAGTGCTTCATAGTAGATTTATTATATTTTCAAGTTGCTAACTAAATAAATCTAACACGGGCATCATAAACAACAACTTTTGTTCAAGGACTTTTATAAAACACTAGCGGCCCGCCCCGGCTTCGCACGGGTACATTGCGGTTACATTATTCGAGTTTAAGTAAGGATCCCTCATTTTTTTGAAAATATATTATAGCCTATGTCACTCGGGGATAGTGTAGCTTCCCAACAGTGAAATAATTTTTCAAATCGGTTCAGTAGTTTCGGAGCCTATTCATTACAATCAAACAAACAAAGTTTTCCTCTTTATAATATTAGTATCCTACTAATATTATAAATGTGAAAGTTTGTGAGTGTGGATGTATGCATGTATGTATGTATGTATGTTTGTTACTCCTTCACGCAAAAACTACTGAACGGATTTGGATGAAATTTGGAACACAGATAGTTTATTACCGGGATTAACATATAGGATACTTTTTATCCCGATAATCCTGAAATTTTTGTTACGTTAAATACTACGCGGACGAAGTCGGGGGGCACAGCTAGTGATAATATATTTACCAAAAACAAAACTTTAAAAATTTTGTTGTTCTGTCTGACACTTTTTAATTCTTCACGTCCGCACTACCGAGCATCGCGACAAGGAAACGTGTGACGCGACGCGGGCGCAGAGATTATAACATTTACAGCGGTGACATTTACTTAAATTATTATTAAGTTTGTATGAAAATCAGATTTTTTTTAAGTCATACATTAGTCATTATTATTATTATTATTAATTCAATATTTTACAATTTCATTATTTTCAATATATATATTTTTTTTAATTTCAAAATTTGTACGCCATAAAGGCTAAACATGAAGCACGTGTATTAAATTTTCCATATTGCATACCTGTATGTAAACTCATGATATTACAAATAAATGTTATTCTATTCTATTCTATTCTAGAACAAAAGTTGTTATTCAGTTTATTATCAAGAGCCCTGTATATCAATAAAATAAATTAATAAATTTCGCCAGACTGTCACACCAACTGTACGGTCCCAAACTAAGCGACGCTTGTACTATGGATACCGTGCAATGGACTGGGGGCGATCCCGGCGACACCCAGACAGGGGTAAATTACGAAGAGGCCGTTCCCGCAATTTGTCCCGGCAGGAATTGAACCCGCTACCACCATGTGCAGTGAAACGAGCGGCCTACGCTCGTTTCACCGTTATTTACTATTACCTAATACCGGACGGCCGGTATCGCTGGCCTCTTTCTTTTTTACGTCATGTGCAATTTCTATCTAGTAGTAATAAAAATAGATGTTGTATGTTTATTAACATAATATATGAAGTTAATTATTTTAAGTTTAACTGCTTGTCATTTGTTGATAATAGATTACTAGCAATGTGTAGTGTTCCCGTTAGCCTCTCCAGCTAAGCTCATGCTTGCGCGAGCGGGCTCACGTTAATAGTTTAAAGGCCAGGCTGGGGATCGAACCCGGAGCCTTCTGGTGCTAATAATGAATATCGTGTCGTAATTTTAAAAATATCGTGTCATTATTTAATTCAAATTCAAATCATTTATTTTGTTTAGGCCTACGGGGGCACTTACAAATTGTCAATTAACTTTTTTTTTCCTTATATCTACAACCGGATCGAAACGCGACCTCGACTGAGAAGATCCGGCAAGAAACTCAGCGGGCTTGTCATTTTACATGTCATTTTTTTTTAACGCCAGGTGCTTATTTTTAATATTTTTTAATAACAATAATTAATATAATAATTTTTAAATAATAATTAACGATATCGTGACGACATTTTAAGCATATCGTGCCGACATTTTAGCGATATGGTGCTAATAATTTAACGGTATCAGTATATCGTTACAGGGTAGTGTGTAAGCTAATAATGAATATGTGTGGACGAGGCGGTACCTGCGTGAGCGCGAGCGTGGAGTGCAGGTCCAGGGCCGCGGCGGCGGGCAGCGCGCGCGCCGCCTGCAGCACGGCGCGCGCCGCCTCCGCCGACACCTGCGCCAGGTCCAGCGGCGCCGGGGCACCAGCCCCGCCCGCCCCACCAGCCCCACCAGCCCCACCAGCCCCACCAGCCCCACCAGCCCCACCAGCCCCACCAGCCCCCGCGTGCACCGGGGACCCTGCACACGACCGACCGTCGATAAGAAGGCAATCCTTCTAATGTAATTCTTCTGTCACACCAGAACAAAATGACACGTCAAAAGCGTACTTTAAGAGCTCTTTCAGACTTGAGATCGATTTACTAATAGAGGCCAAAAAGTTAATCAATACAAATAAATTCAATTCCAGTGTCTGGTTGTCAAAATAACAGTCTTTTTTACTAAATGTTTATGAAGTTATGTACTTTTATTGTATAGCAATACCAACCGGGCGGTGTCGCGAGCGATAGCTTATAGTAAAGTAAAATAGTTTTATTTTTAAAGGCGTTTAGCAAAACGTTGTTGGTTGGATATTACAAACAGACACTTGAATTTAATTTATACGAATAGATGTAACGAGTTAGTTTAAAACTAGTACATACGTGGAAGTCTGTTGTTTTAACAATGCAATTGTTGTTGAAAATACGAACAAATAAAATATATAAAAACTTAAACACTATGTTTATCATTTCAAAGTGAATATTGTTTAGTGTCAAACCTCGACGACTTTTGACGTGTCATTGTGTACTGATAACATAAAAAATTAAATTTCAAGACCGCTCTCAGATTTGAGACCAATTTATTAATACAGGCCTAAGTATATCCTATTAAAAAAAATAAAAAAAAACTCAATTGTTTTTATTCACGTAAGCCAACAAAGCATTTATGATTATGAATAGTCAGAATCTACCACCGGTTCGGAATGCTGCTTCCACTGAGAAGATCCGGCAAGAAACTCAATGGTTACTCTTTCCAATTAATTAAAGATGGTGTACAGTCTCAGGAACAGCATAAAATAATAATATGAGCAGGCAACACCTTTATCACTAAATAACTAATAGTAAATAATAATCGAATCTCACTCAGATATTAAAAAAAACACTGACCGGGCATAGATGCGGCGGGCGTGTGCAGGCGTGCGTCCGCGTGCGGCGGCGACGCGGCCGGCGCTCGACGCTCCAAGCCGCGCTAGACAAATGCAACCTTTATTTATATTACATTACTTTTTCACTGACTTAAAAAAAATTTGAAGGTTCTCATTTCGGTTGTATTTCAACATAATCTGTTCTATTAAATAATAATAATGTAAATAATATATCTATGGCAAATGATATGAAGACAGGCTATACGTAAATTACGTTAAGTTACTGGCCTTTGAATATTTGTCACAACTTGCGTGTTCCAGCATGAGACCAATAGTTTAAAAAAGATAGTGAGTCGTTATCTTAACGATATCGTGACGACATTTTAACGATATCATCACGACTTTAACGATATCGTGCCGTTATTTTAACGATACTGTGCCATTATTTTAACGATATCACGACGACACTTTAACGATATCGTGCCGTCATTTTAAAGATATCGTGCCGACACTTTACCGAAATCATGCCATTATTTTGACGATATCATGCCGACACTTTAACGGTATCGTGACGACATTTTAACGATATCGTGCCGACACTAATGATATCATGCCGCTATTTTAACGATATCGTGCCGACATTTTAACGATATCGTGCTAATATCTTAACGGTATCTGTATACTTTTCTCGGGTGGTGTGTAAGTGGGTGTCGGCCTACCTGTAGCTGCTGGTACTCAAGCCGCGCGGAGGCGAGGTCGTGCGCGGCGCGCGGCGGCGAGCACTCCGCGCGCCGCACCGGGGAGTAGCGCTCCGCGTGCTCGCGGGCTGCCATAGCACATCACACGCTCGTGTCAAACAAATGTATAGCGCCAGACTGACACACCAACTGTACGGTCCCGAACTATGCAACGCTTGTACTATGGGTGCCGTATAAGGGACTGGGGGCGGTCCCAGGCCGGGGCTAATTGCGATAAGGCCCGATGCAGTGAGCCGAGCGGCCAACGGTCAAACCACTGCACCAAGCGGTAGTAACATGATAAATTCATTTTATAGTCAGTTCGTTTCATGAAGACGAGGGAATTATTGCAAATTAACCTTTATACCAATGTCATAAGAGCCACATAAAGCGTCTTCCTCAAATGAATGAACTATACAGGGTAGAGGAATCCACCGCCTACTAAATAGAGGAAGTTGGAAAATTCTCGATGGCTACTCAAATTAGACGACCGCTTGGCGCAGTGGGTCGAGCGTAGGCCGCTCGGCTCACTGCACATGGTGGTTGCGGGTTTGACTCCCGCCGGGGCCAAGCTCTGGGTGTCACCGGGATCGCCTCCTGTCCATTGTATGGTACCCATAGTACAAGCGTTGCTTAGTTTGGGACCGTACAGTTGGTGTATCAGTCTGACGATATATAAAAAAAATATATTAAGAGCGGAATTTATAAGTCAATCTCAAGTCTGACAGCGGTCTTAGTACGCTTCTGACATGTCATCTTGTACTAGTGTGACATAAGAATGACATTTCCAATATCGCTCTCAGACTTGAGTTAGAAGTTCCACTGGAAAAAAACTTATTACAGTTACAAGTTGCGTCGTCTATCGGTTTGAGTTGACTCTTAAGTCGATATTTTTAATACAGATAGACTAACACACCGAAAGAGAGACAAATATGGTAATAATATCTTTTAAAAACATTCAAAAGCGATGATCTCAATAGTTGTCTTCGTGAAAGTATTGGCGTTCGAAAACTGATACCACGGATTCAACTCATGATTCTGGACCCCCCATACTTGGAATTTAGCGTCGATGTTTTCATGAATTATACTGCAATGTAAATTCAAACAGATTAGGCTCGAGCGCGCATAACCTTTCTATTAACATTACAGTGTTAGAATAGATTACAAATCTATCTATCTAATTTAATGAAAATATCGATTAATAAATGCTAAAATATTTGAGCATAATTCATAAAAAAAATCCAACGCTGGTTGGTCCAGAATCATGAGTTGAATCCATGGCATCAGTTTTCGTTACGATTACACCCTATACAAAAAATGTGTTTAATCAATATTTATATAAAAAACTACTAATAAAATGTGCATAGTACAACAGTAGTTAGTGATACAACATCTACTGGACCACGGCCAACGAGAAACGATACGAAAAAAACCATAGATTATTATATTCAATTATTTTTTTTCCTTTTTCATTAACATTACGGTTTCCGACACAGAATATAATAAAATGGCCGCCAGCCGGTTTATTATTACAATTTATATCGATTCTCGTCGACAGTGGTATAATAATGAACAACGAACACTGTGCACACACTACTAAATGCACACACACCACACACACACATACACACACATGCAAAAACACTGTACATTAAATACATAGTAAAAATAATATCTTTACCTTGGTGACATCTTGAAATTGAAATATGAATTAGTGTAAACGATCTTTAAAGCAACATAAGGTCAATAATTGTTTTTCCTATATAACAGAGTCGGCCAACAAGCGTACGACCCGCCTAATGTTAAGCAGTTACCGCAACCTATAAATGCTTGCAATACCAACGGCATTTCTCGCACGGTGCCGACTTAAAGGGTAGAGGGATAGAAAGGGAAGCTTGGGCTTCCATCTCTCTCTCTTATAGTACGAAACGCAGCTATAATAGCTACAATACGCCCGTCTTCTGCGTGCTAGTGGTACTACCCTGGGGTGCTACTCTTAGCAACGATAATCGATATATCGTGACGTTCGTATCGTCGAATCCTACTTTAAATTCCATCTTTATATATGATCATCATCATCATCATCATCATCTTTATCATCATCATCATCTTTGTATATTGTATGAACGAAGGATAATTTTGTATTGCTCGTTCAGTAATCGTTACTAAACGCTGTATACATATCATCATCATCACCTTGCCCTTATCCCACACTAGGTGGGGTCGGCGCAGCACGTTCTCTTCTTCCATTCAAGCCTATCATCCGTCATCTCTGCACTCACTCCCTTTTCGCTCATACCCTCTTCCACGCAGTTCATCCATGTCTTTTTAGGACGTCCCCTACCCCGACTACCGCTCACTATCATACCCATCGTCCTTTTGACCGCATGATCATCCTCTCTTCGCATAACATGTCCATAAACGCTGTATACATATATGTATCATTATATAGTTTAATAAAATATCTAGAATAATTAACTGCCTAATGTCCGGCTCTTTGGTACGGGCCTCCTCTCAACGCGAGGGGGATTCAAGGGTGCTACTCTTAGCAACGATAATCGATATATCGTGACATTCGTATTGTCGAAACCTACTCTAAATTCCAACTTTTTAGCGGTCGTATCGATTATTGAACGAAAAATACAAAACTATCGTGCGTTCAGACGATATACGACGGCAAAAAAGTAGCACACCAGGCTATAATCCGCCACGCTGGCTCGGTGCCACTGGTTGGCTTTCTCATGTTTTCTGAAACTTGAATAGATTTTCAAAGACATGTTTCCTCCATGTAAGCGAGTGATAATCATAATGAAATTACGAATCGCACATAGATTTCGAAAAAACTAAAAAGGTGCGTGCCTGGGTTTGACCCTGTCATCACTGCTGCTATTTCATATATATATTTTTTTTGGGCAATATTATGGCTGTAGCATAACAACGGACCTCTTGAAATATATCAACCTCTGCTATTATTAAACCTTATATAATTTTCTCAAGTCACGTAGTACAAATTAACAAATACAGTTTTCTTGCAAGCCTACCCCTAAATACTATTCATCTAACTTATTTCCTTTGATCTTGAAGTCTAAGGCTTGACGATCGCGACCAAACAGACATCCTCGAAACACGACTCTATGTCTTCTTCTTACAAGATAAAAAAACCCGTCACCAGAAACAAAAAATACAAAAAAAAATTACCCATTTCCTGTACAGTGGCCAGCATTTGAAGTTTGACCCGCTGAGGGCCGGAGTACTTCCGCTGTTTACTGTACTGATTGCTATTGTAACTGTTACTGTTACTGCCCTGTAGGGGGGTGCCGGCTGTGATGGAGCCGCTCGGGACCGACGCCGCCTGGTTCATCGGTGTACCACTGGTTATCGATCCGAAATTGCCACCAAAATTGTTGTTGAAATTCGTTGTATAACTGCTCGCGTCGTAATTGTTATTTATTGGTGTACCGCTCATAATTGACCCCTGATTTTGATTTTGCATCGGCATTAAGGTGCTTTGATTTTGCATTGGAATCATGCTCCCTTGATTTTGTATTGTAATATGGCTCCCTTGATTTTGCATTGTAATATGGCTTCCTTGATTTTGCATCGGAATTAAAGTCCCTTGATTTTGCATGGTAATATGGCTCCCTTGATTTTGCATTGGAATCATGCTTCCTTGATTTTGCATTATAATATGGCTCCCTTGATTTTGCATCGGAATTAAATTCCCTTGATTTTGCATTGTAATATGGCTCCCTTGATTTTGCATCGGAATTAAACTCCCTTGATTTTGCATTGGAATCAAACTCCCTTGATTTTGCATTGGAATCATACTCCCTTGATTTTGCATTGGAATCATACTCCCTTGATTTTGCATTGGAATTAAATTCCCTTGATTTTGCATCGGAATTAAACTCTTTTGGTTTTGCATTGGAATATGGCTCCCTTGATTCTGCATCATAGTTTGACTCTGCACAGGTGTCCCCGACATTATCGAACCTTGGTTCATCGGTGTGCCACTAGTGATGGACCCTTGGTTCATCGGAGTGCCGCTAGTGATGGACCCTTGGTTCATCGGAGTGCCGCTAGTGATAGACCCAGACGCGATATTCTGCGTCACCACGGCTCCATGACTCGGCGAGAATTGACCCATAGATGGTGTGTACGGAGACACGGCTTGAGAAGTGATGGGTGTGCCGGACATTATTGAACCTTTCGTCGCCATAACAGAGCCTTGCGGTATCGTTTCCAGTACCGATTTCATTGGTTTTTGGTTGGTTTGATTTTGTGCAGAGTATGGTGTTCCCGCGGTAATAGAGCCTTGTGTGGGGGGTGTCGCGGTGTTGGGCGCCGGGCCCGTCGGAGTGGGGGGGCCCTGATACTGCATGGACGGCGGCAGGTAGTTCCGCTTCATCCTCGCTTCAACTTCCATAACTAATTCGGGACTAATTACTAAAAAAGAGAAAATGAAAAAAAAATTGCAAAAAAAAAACTACAAACAAAAATAGGCGAATGAATGCGTCTAGCTATGAGTCATGCAGGTACTAAGTTTTGTTACAAAAAAAATACATTACATTTACAAAAGAAAAATAAAATTGTCAACGGTTGGCGGAATTATCAAACAATTTACATACAAAATGGTGATCATTCATTTGGCACAGAAATCTACATTATTTTGGGTACAATTAAGTAGGTATAGTCAATTCATTTTACGAAGACGCGTGAATTATTGCAAATTGACCCGTATTCCATTGTCATAAGAATCACGGCACGCGTATTCGTGAAACGTACGAACTATACTTCAGACTAAAATATGAGACAACAACTAAAATATATACCTGTCCCGATCACACAATAACACACTGATAAAGACAGCACACCATTCGAGATTAAGTCGTGTGCCAGCAGAATTATTACTAGCGTTGGTGCCAATTCTGATGTCACACGACTATTCTACTTTTGACATTCTCATTTGACATGTTCAAAATATCTATCTATCTCGCTCATGTGACAAGGACGGCAATACAATTAGTTGCGTCAACTTTAGTTCTTGTACCAACAAAATTAAAACCAACTTATGTGAGGACTATTTTCAATTTTAATTCAAATAAACATAATATTTATTATTTAGATTACAAGTGCTCCCGTTAGCCGCTCCGACTAAGCGTAACACTTTCGCTAGGAGTGGGCTCGCGTCAAAAGTTTAATGGTATATTACCCGGAATCTCTTGGTGAGGCGAGTCCACTAGCCTATTGGGGCTTGAATCTATTAATTCTTTACTAAGTAGATCCCGAGTTTTGAAGCGAAGCTTCTATACGGACGTCCCGGGCGCTCGCCGCGCGGCCACTCCATCCGTGCTAAGCGTCAGTAGCGTTACACGATATATATAAGTATACAGAGTGGCAGCTGCGGCGCCCTACGCTTTATAATATAAAGCTTCATTTCTTATAAACTGTTTTTATAAACAGACAAACGTCTATATAAAAATAACATTATTAATTTCTTTACTATAAAAATATGTATTCAACTATTCAATAGTGAGGGCCAAAAAAGAAATAATTTCAACAGATGTCGCTAAATGACGTTATATTATGTCACTTCACTTCTGTCAGAGTCACTACAAATCATAATTTAAGTCGCTCTCAGCCTTAGAGGAGAAAGTGGGAATATTAGTAATGTTAACAAAATCATAAGGTCAACTATTATAATTCTTATGTCAGAGGGCAGTAACGGTGGCGAACGGTCAGCGTCGTTGGAGTTACTTGACCCTGGCGAAATCATCGATAAACGATGGAAGCCATAAGCTAAATAATAATAATAAGTATCGCAAGGATTTTAAGAGCATTTTATAGTACAGCTAGCTGTACCCGCGACTTCGTCCGCGTGTAATTTAACTCAACAAAAATTTCGGGATTATACATCCCCTATTTTATCCCCTTGGGGGTAGAATTAATCAAAATCCTTTCTTAGCGGATGCCTACGTCATAACATCTATCTGCATGCCAAATTTCAGCCCGATCCGTCCAGTGGTCTGGGCTGTGCGTTGATAGATCACTATGTCAGTCAGTCAGTCAGTCAGTCAGTCACCTTTGAGTTATATATATATAGATTAGGCCTCCATATTGGTTTTCCAAAATGGACGGTCACATTTTTGTATTGTATTGTAATTAATTGTGTTTGTTATTGCTATTTGTTACTAGATATTGGCGAAATACCTATTAAACTGGGTGGGCCATATTTTTATAGAAAGAAAGAAGAAGAGGTATCGCCATGTAGAATTCTAAACTCGTGAGCTGATTATAAAATTGATCCCAATAATACGTATTAAGAAGAATGAAATTAACATCATTTATTTTGTTCCAGCCTATGGGAGCACATACAAATTGTGGTTTGGATCAGAACGCGAACTTGACCGCGAAGTTCCAAAAAGAAACTCAGCGGGCTTGTCTTTGTAATATTTTATCTAATAATTGAAGGCTTCTGTAATATAAATACAAGAGATAACTATTTGACGTGTGGCACGTTGCAAAAATGGCGTTTTGACATAGTTAATATCATTGAAAATAGTCCCCAAAGCGTCGCATTCAATACACAACTAGCGTCAGTGGTTCCAGCATGTGCGTCTGTGTGTGGCACTCACCAGGCGGTCGCTCGGTGACCGTGAGCAGGCCGGTCCTCCGCATGCGGATGCTGGTCGTCGAGGACGGAGATGTACTGGCCTGGAGATGGGAATAGAATCATTGTTACCAGCAAAGACCAATGAGTTGAGAATTTAATATCGGGTCATTTTTCTAATCCCGGGATTTTTTCTAATCGCGTGCTCACCATGGAGCCGGTGTTGCCAGCGGACGTGGCGACGTTGGCGGCATCCTCCGGCGTCGCCATTGTGTGGCGCTTGCTGCTGCCGCGGTTCATCATGTACCTGACACATGCCCATAGACAAATCAGCCGCCGGACCAGCGCACAAACATTATGGCGAAGAACTAAGCGACCAAATGTTTGAACCAATCTTTTATAGTTGTAGGGTTATTGGTGGAACATAAACAACCTCGCATAATTGTATTAGTAACATCATAAACAACAATTATTGTTATCTTGTATGAAAGTTTGTTGAATTTGTCGACCACATGGTGGTTCCGGGTTCCTTTCCCGCTTGTGTACATTTCGGAAATAGCCTTTTCGTAATTTGCCATGGTCTGGGTGTTACCGGGATCGCCCCCAGTCCATTGTACGGCTTTGCTTAGTTTGGGACCATAGAGTTAGTGTGCAAGCCTAGGCGATATTTATTTATACTAGGTGAAACAGAAAGGGTATACTATTTTTTTTGCAACTTAACTTTGTAAACTTCTAAGACTATCGGCTTTGTGGGACAGTTGAAGACCTAAAGGTTTTGTAGACTTATGGAATATGTCAACAGCTGTATCCCTATAACACCTTTTGTTCTTCAAGTTCCCTCCAAAGCTAATAGTTGTAGAAGTTAAGTTTTGAAAAAAATAAGTATTCCCTCTCTGTTTCAACCTGTATAACTTATAAAAACAATATTTGTTCATGTTGTCAGCAATATACTCCTGATAAGTTGGTTGTTAGTGTTTTACCAATAACTCTGTTAATTAAATTGCTGTGTGTGTGTGTGTGAGTTCGTAATTCTTCACCTTACTTCAATATGTGAGTTCATTGTTCAAATTAGTCCAAATTCTACATATAACATCAATGTGAGGGTGTTCGTCTCCTCACCTGCACAGATTAGTATTGTAAGCAGAGTCGGTGGCTTGTTCTTCAGTTTGTTCTGCATCATCCGCGCGCGGCGGGGTCCCGCTGTCTGACACCTGGACAAACAGAACTATATTAATTAATATCATATATGGCAGCAGTAAGCTCAGTGGTAGGAAACACGCTTAGGAAGACAAGGTGTGCAGGTTCAAACCCCGGGTCGCGCCTCTGGGATTTTCCGATTTCATATGCGAATCTTAGACGACCGCTTGGCGCAGTGGTTCGAGCGTAGGTCGTTCGGCTCACTGCACATAGTGCTTGCGGGTTCGATTCCCTCCGGGGCAATTCGGAAATAGCCTTTTCGTAATTTGCCCAGGTCTGTGTGCCACCTGTCCATTGTGACTTGCTTTAAAGGGACAAAGTAAGTGAGAAATTGCGTGTTGTGTGGACTAGTGTGTACGGTATGTGTGATGTGTGCTGTGTGTCGCATGCGGTGTGTGGCATGTGTGACGTATGCGGCGTGTGTGCATTGTGACGTGTGTGTTGTGTGGCATGTGTGTGGTGTGTGGCATGTGTATCGTGTGATGTTTGTGGTGTGTGTCGAATGCAATATGTGGTATGTGTGTTGTATGTGGTGTGTGGCGTGTGTGAATGTGATGAATGTCGAATGCTGTGTGGGGTGCGTGTGCTGAGTGATGTGTGTGGCATATGTGTGTGTGTGTGTATGGTGTGTGTGTTTATGGTGTGTGTATGGTGTGTGTGTGTGCGTGTGTGTGTGTGTGTGTGTGTGTGTGTGTGTATGGTGTGTGTGTGTGTGTGTTTGTGTGTGTTGTGTGTGTATACTCACATGGTGCGCGGGCGCGGAGTGGCAGCAGGCGCGGTCGCGTCCGCGCGGCACGTGCGCGCCGCCGTCCGACGCGCGCCGACCGAACGACGACGCTGCGGGGGACACATAATCAATAATGCAGACGGATCAAATTCAATAATTTTTATTTCAAATAGGCCAGATTAACTGGCACTTCAAAAAAGTCAAGAACTAGGTGCATGTTCAAAAAAAAATTCCTATGGAAAAGAACATGCAAGAAGCTCCATGGATACATCTTTTCTTTTCTCTTTTTTAAATTATGATTACAATAGGTATAATTAGGCTGCGTTCCACTAAGCGTTCACAGCGATCACGCTCACGACCGCAGTTTTTCCCGTTCCACTTGCTTGTGAGCGTTACTGTCGTAAACTCAAGTGGAATGGATTAGAGAGCGTGGAGGTAAATAATACAAACAAGGAGTTAGTAAAAAGAAAGCAAAAGATTTAAGAGGTTAGGTTATCTATACAAATAAATAAAATTGTAGTGTCTGTTTGTAATATCAAAACAACACCTTTTCACTAAATGCAAATGAAAGTACATACGACACCTATAACAAAAACGCGATTTAAATTTTTTTTGTCTGTCTGTCTGTCTGTGTTTGTTCCGTGTAATCTCCGAAACGGCTGGACCGATTTTGACGGGACTTTCACTAGGAGGTAGCTGATGTTTTAAGAAGTAACTTAGGCTACTTTAATTTTAGAAAAACAATTAGATTTCCGCGTAAAAAAATTAAAATGCATGAAATCAAAGAGTATCTCGGAAACCGCTGGACCGATTTTGACCGGACTTTCACTGGTAGACAGCTGATGTTATAAGCAGTAACTTAGGCTGCGTTTATTTTAGAAAAACAAAATTTTTAAAAATGGGTCCTGTCGCGCGGGCTCAGAATACTCACTATTATAGTGATCATTTCAAAGTAAATGTGATAAATAAGTATAACACAAGGAGTGTGAGAGAAAGAAGACTAGTACAACCAAAAATAACGAACTATTACGGAAAAAAGTCTAAATATATGGTGCCAAAAGTATTCAATAAAATAGATTTATTAAAGAGTAACTCTAACATAAGCAAAGGTGTGTTAAAATCAAAACTGAAGAACTTTTATCTGGAGGACGCGGACTCGTCGTCGGGCTGTGATGGGCGGTGAGTTCTAGGCCGGAGTTGCCAGCTCTAGCTGGACACTCTGGTTTGGAATTCATGGTCTGAGTAGATCGGTGTCGGTCTGTCGTTGTCGAGAAATCAATTCCCGAGACAAATGTAGCAGTAAGAAAGATTTAGTAGTAAGTAATGTATTATGTTCTAGTTAATAAGCAAGGTTATTTTGATAAACGAGCGCTTCTCGCCATCAAACTGTTAAGTTTGGCGAGTAAAACAATTCATGTAAATATGTACTTGTATTTTGAGAGAGAAAAAAAAAAAAAGAACGCGGGAGCGGGCTTTTTTGTTCAGTTATATTCCACGCGGACGAAGTCGCGGGCTCAGCTAGTATTCTATAAGCCTTGTAATATATATAAAAATAAACTTAAATAATTATTGTTTAAATCGATTTATATTGAAAAAAATATAATTTATTTTTATATTTAATATTAGTGGTGTATTTAATTAATTTACGTTCAAATTTAATTAAAATATCTTTAACATTCACTTCTACTAAAATATATATTTCCGCATGAAATATCGCACGTTTCACTGTCGCCATCTGTGATGTTCTGAGTTTTGAAAATCCCGCTTATTTTCTCAACAACCACTACGACCCACCTTTTTAGGGCTACGTTCCACTAAGCGTTCACAACGATCAAAATGCTCCTTTAGCCGTTCCACATAACGACCGCGGTCGTTGTGGTCGCGGCGACAATGTCACTCATGACGTCATGACTTACGCTCACGCGAAGCTCACGACGACCCATCAAGGGTGCGTTCCAGTTCCAGTAGTTTGGCACCGTACAGTTGCTGTGTCGTCTGGCGATGATCTGGTAATAGCGATCAGGGTCATGCAGCTGTACCTTGCGTCTGCATGGCGTGCGGCGGCTTGAGTAGATGCTGGTCCTTGACGCTGAAGTATCGCGGCGGCTGATGCTGCACGGCCGGCAGCTTGGCCGCCAGGTTCGTGTTCGGGAGCAGCGACACGTTGGGGGACTGGGGGGGCTGCTGCCGACAAACAAAAACAAAGGTCTTGACAGACGGACGGACGGACAGACGGACGGACGGACGGACAGACGGACGGACGGACAGACGGACGGACAGACGGACGGGCGGACGGACGGACGGACAGACGGACGGACGGACTGACAGGCGGACAGACGGACGGACAGACGAAACGGACAGAAGGACGAACGGACAGACGGACGGACGGACAGACCAACAGACAGACAGGCAGGCAGGCAGACAGACGGACAAAAAAGTGATTCACTAAGGGTTCCGTGTTTTTCTATTGAGTTACGGAACCCTTAAAAAACTAAATTCAAAATCTTTGTTCACTAAGTATAAAACCGTAAAAGAAGCTGTGTCTGGTCGGTTAACATTGAATATTAAATTACAAGTATTACGTTCAGAACTGCCGTCTAAACCCAAATGAAAGAAATTCCAAGATCCCTAATTAATTCTAGATTTTAAAGGCACCCAGATATTTTTTTAAGTCAGGTGGAATGTATTGTAAAAGAAATGTTTGTGGTAAACTAGGTATATATTGAATTCCAGGTGACCGTAAATCGTCCGTATCTCTCAGACTACTGGACCGATTTTGATAATTTCCATGGGACCATCTGAAGAGTATACTAGGTGTTGTGTGAAGTTTTTTTTAAAATAATTCAAACATAGTCCAAAATTTATGGAGTAATCTGTGAATACTATACATAGAACCTCCCCCATTTTTGGTATACCCCCTCATTAATAAACTTGGTATAGCGGGCGAATAGTTACACACCGATCTATCTCTTTCTGTCATCAGTAATTAGACATTTGAAAGAAGAAGACAAAGCATGGTGTAACTATACAACCGCTAATCCACGTTTAAGGGTAAAACTTTGTAAAGTCTGTACTGGACACACTGTATTATATATAAAGGATGCTCACGTTGAAATGTGCGGACCCGTACAGCGGCGAGGGTCGCAGGTCCGCGGAGGCCGCACCGCACACCCCCAGCTCACCACCCTATACAACACAATACAGGGTGGCTCAACAGTCCGAGATAATAATCAAGGTACATTGGTTTTTATTTGGATAGTACTGGAAATATGAGAGAATATTAAAATTGTTGGGAATAAAAGTTAGAAAATAATAAACCATTTAATGCTATGCCCGATACTTATCGAAATCCCAAAGTATTATTTCGGACTTTTGAGATACCTTGTACGAAACATATACGAAAAAAAAATAGTTAATGTAAAATCAACTCATTATTTGTTTTGTACTGAATGTAAAACCCATCAAATGAATGTCAATAAAATCAATGAAACTTCGAAGTACTAGAGAGTTAAATGTTGCTATTTGTAAAATCAAGCAGTTAAACATTTGTAGTAATGTAAAGTCAACCAATTCTAGTGTCATATAAACCAAATCAAGTAATTTCGACTTTGTAGACAGTAATCGGAAACGACAAGTATTTGACCACTATATTTTTCCAATAATATATTTTCTTTCTAGTGTCACGTCAAACGTTCTGATGTACAATGTTATGCTAACTAGATAATTTTATCAATCTTTAATACAGAAAATCTTTGGAAACATTCAATATTTATGAAAAATATCGATAGGTAAGTAACTTTATTATGAATTTGAATTTACTTATAGGTAAGTAAATTAACAATTTATATATCCATGAGTTTAATATAATACATAATATCAATTATTTAAAAATAATACCCAAGATTACAATTATATCACAATACTCGTATATCAATAAATAATTGGGACTTTCACTAAATGCTGTACTAGTCAAAGTGAAGAGTCCAGTGAAGCCGAAAGCCGAGTAGAGTGTGGACAGACTCACCTGCGTGTGTCGGCGGGGCTCGCCGCCGAGTAGAGTGTGGACAGACTCACCTGCGTGTGTCGGCGGGGCTCGCCGCCGAGTAGAGTGTGGACAGACTCACCTGCGTGTGTCGGCAGTCGCCCGGCCCGACGGTGTCGGCGGGGCTCGCCGCCGAGTAGAGTGTGGACAGACTCACCTGCGTGTGTCGGCAGTCGCCCGGCCCGACAGTGTGTCGGCGGGGCTCGCCGCCGAGTAGAGTGTGGACAGACTCACCTGCGTGTGTCGGCAGTCGCCCGGCCCGACGGTGTGTCGGCGGGGCTCGCCGCCGAGTAGAGTGTGGACAGACTCACCTGCGTGTGTCGGCAGTCGCCCGGCCCGACGGTGTGTCGGCGGGGCTCGCCGCCGAGTAGAGTGTGGACAGACTCACCTGCGTGTGTCGGCAGTCGCCCGGCCCGACGGTGTGTCGGCGGTAGAGTGTGGACAGACTCACCTGCGTGTGTCGGCAGTCGCCCGGCCCGACGGTGTGTCGGCGGGGCTCGCCGCCGAGTAGAGTGTGGACAGACTCACCTGCGTGTGTCGGCAGTCGCCCGGCCCGACGGTGTGTCGGCGGGGCTCGCCGCCGAGTAGAGTGTGGACAGACTCACCTGCGTGTGTCGGCAGTCGCCCGGCCCGACGGTGTGTCGGCGGGGCTCGCCGCCGAGTAGAGTGTGGACAGACTCACCTGCGTGTGTCGGCAGTCGCCCGGCCCGACGGTGTGTCGGCGGGGCTCGCCGCCGAGTAGAGTGTGGACAGACTCACCTGCGTGTGTCGGCAGTCGCCCGGCCCGACGGTGTGTCGGCGGGGCTCGCCGCCGAGTAGAGTGTGGACAGACTCACCTGCGTGTGTCGGCAGTCGCCCGGCCCGACGGTGTGTCGGCGGGCGAGTGTGGACAGACTCAACTGCGGGTGTCGGCAGTCGCCCGGCCCGACGGTGTGTCGGCGGTAGAGTGTGGACAGACTCACCTGCGTGTGTCGGCAGTCGCCCGGCTCGACGGTGTGTCGGCGGTAGAGTGTGGACAGACTCACCTGCGTGTGTCGGCAGTCGCCCGGCCCGACGGTGTGTCGGCGGTAGAGTGTGGACAGACTCACCTGCGTGTGTCGGCAGTCGCCCGGCTCGACGGTGTGTCGGCGGTAGAGTGTGGACAGACTCACCTGCGTGTGTCGGCAGTCGCCCGGCCCGACGGTGTGTCGGCGGGGCTCGCCGCCGAGTAGAGTGTGGACAGACTCACCTGCGTGTGTCGGCAGTCGCCCGGCTCGACGGTGTGTCGGCGGTAGAGTGTGGACAGACTCACCTGCGTGTGTCGGCAGTCGCCCGGCCCGACGGTGTGTCGGCGGGGCTCGCCGCCGAGTAGAGTGTGGACAGACTCACCTGCGTGTGTCGGCAGTCGCCCGGCCCGACGGTGTGTCGGCGGGGCTCGCCGCCGAGTAGAGTGTGGACAGACTCACCTGCGTGTGTCGGCAGTCGCCCGGCCCGACGGTGTGTCGGCGGTAGAGTGTGGACAGACTCACCTGCGTGTGTCGGCAGTCGCCCGGCCCGACGGTGTGTCGGCGGGGCTCGCCGCCGAGTAGAGTGTGGACAGACTCACCTGCGTGTGTCGGCAGTCGCCCGGCCCGACGGTGTGTCGGCGGTAGAGTGTGGACAGACTCACCTGCGAGTGTCGGCAGTCGCCCGGCCCGACGGTGTGTCGGCGGTAGAGTGTGGACAGACTCACCTGCGTGTGTCGGCAGTCGCCCGGCCCGACGGTGTGTCGGCGGTAGAGTGTGGACAGACTCACCTGCGTGTGTCGGCAGTCGCCCGGCTCGACGGTGTGTCGGCGGTAGAGTGTGGACAGACTCACCTGCGTGTGTCGGCAGTCGCCCGGCCCGACGGTGTGTCGGCGGTAGAGTGTGGACAGACTCACCTGCGTGTGTCGGCAGTCGCCCGGCTCGACGGTGTGTCGGCGGTAGAGTGTGGACAGACTCACCTGCGTGTGTCGGCAGTCGCCCGGCCCGACGGTGTGTCGGCGGGGCTCGCCGCCGAGTAGAGTGTGGACAGACTCACCTGCGTGTGTCGGCAGTCGCCCGGCCCGACGGTGTGTCGGCGGGGCTCGCCGCCGAGTAGAGTGTGGACAGACTCACCTGCGTGTGTCGGCAGTCGCCCGGCCCGACGGTGTGTCGGCGGTAGAGTGTGGACAGACTCACCTGCGTGTGTCGGCAGTCGCCCGGCCCGACGGTGTGTCGGCGGTAGAGTGTGGACAGACTCACCTGCGTGTGTCGGCAGTCGCCCGGCTCGACGGTGTGTCGGCGGTAGAGTGTGGACAGACTCACCTGCGTGTGTCGGCAGTCGCCCGGCCCGACGGTGTGTCGGCGGGGCTCGCCGCCGAGTAGAGTGTGGACAGACTCACCTGCGTGTGTCGGCAGTCGCCCGGCCCGACGGTGTGTCGGCGGGGCTCGCCGCCGAGTAGAGTGTGGACAGACTCACCTGCGTGTGTCGGCAGTCGCCCGGCCCGACGGTGTGTCGGCGGTAGAGTGTGGACAGACTCACCTGCGTGTGTCGGCAGTCGCCCGGCTCGACGGTGTGTCGGCGGTAGAGTGTGGACAGACTCACCTGCGTGTGTCGGCAGTCGCCCGGCCCGACGGTGTGTCGGCGGGGCTCGCCGCCGAGTAGAGTGTGGACAGACTCACCTGCGTGTGTCGGCAGTCGCCCGGCTCGACGGTGTGTCGGCGGTAGAGTGTGGACAGACTCACCTGCGTGTGTCGGCAGTCGCCCGGCCCGACGGTGTGTCGGCGGGGCTCGCCGCCGAGTAGAGTGTGGACAGACTCACCTGCGTGTGTCGGCAGTCGCCCGGCCCGACGGTGTGTCGGCGGGGCTCGCCGCCGAGTAGAGTGTGGACAGACTCACCTGCGTGTGTCGGCAGTCGCCCGGCCCGACGGTGTGTCGGCGGTAGAGTGTGGACAGACTCACCTGCGTGTGTCGGCAGTCGCCCGGCCCGACGGTGTGTCGGCGGTAGAGTGTGGACAGACTCACCTGCGTGTGTCGGCAGTCGCCCGGCTCGACGGTGTGTCGGCGGTAGAGTGTGGACAGACTCACCTGCGTGTGTCGGCAGTCGCCCGGCCCGACGGTGTGTCGGCGGGGCTCGCCGCCGAGTAGAGTGTGGACAGACTCACCTGCGTGTGTCGGCAGTCGCCCGGCCCGACGGTGTGTCGGCGGGGCTCGCCGCCGAGTAGAGTGTGGACAGACTCACCTGCGTGTGTCGGCAGTCGCCCGGCCCGTCGGTGTGTCGGCGGTAGAGTGTGGACAGACTCACCTGCGTGTGTCGGCAGTCGCCCGGCTCGACGGTGTGTCGGCGGTAGAGTGTGGACAGACTCACCTGCGTGTGTCGGCAGTCGCCCGGCCCGACGGTGTGTCGGCGGGGCTCGCCGCCGAGTAGAGTGTGGACAGACTCACCTGCGTGTGTCGGCAGTCGCCCGGCCCGACGGTGTGTCGGCGGGGCTCGCCGCCGAGTAGAGTGTGGACAGACTCACCTGCGTGTGTCGGCAGTCGCCCGGCCCGACGGTGTGTCGGCGGTAGAGTGTGGACAGACTCACCTGCGTGTGTCGGCAGTCGCCCGGCCCGACGGTGTGTCGGCGGTAGAGTGTGGACAGACTCACCTGCGTGTGTCGGCAGTCGCCCGGCCCGACGGTGTGTCGGCGGTAGAGTGTGGACAGACTCACCTGCGTGTGTCGGCAGTCGCCCGGCCCGACGGTGTGTCGGCGGGGCTCGCCGCCGAGTAGAGTGTGGACAGACTCACCTGCGTGTGTCGGCAGTCGCCCGGCCCGACGGTGTGTCGGCGGGGCTCGCCGCCGAGTAGAGTGTGGACAGACTCACCTGCGTGTGTCGGCAGTCGCCCGGCCCGACGGTGTGTCGGCGGTAGAGTGTGGACAGACTCACCTGCGTGTGTCGGCAGTCGCCCGGCCCGACGGTGTGTCGGCGGTAGAGTGTGGACAGACTCACCTGCGTGTGTCGGCAGTCGCCCGGCTCGACGGTGTGTCGGCGGTAGAGTGTGGACAGACTCACCTGCGTGTGTCGGCAGTCGCCCGGCCCGACGGTGTGTCGGCGGGGCTCGCCGCCGAGTAGAGTGTGGACAGACTCACCTGCGTGTGTCGGCAGTCGCCCGGCCCGACGGTGTGTCGGCGGGGCTCGCCGCCGAGTAGAGTGTGGACAGACTCACCTGCGTGTGTCGGCAGTCGCCCGGCCCGACGGTGTGTCGGCGGTAGAGTGTGGACAGACTCACCTGCGTGTGTCGGCAGTCGCCCGGCCCGACGGTGTGTCGGCGGTAGAGTGTGGACAGACTCACCTGCGTGTGTCGGCAGTCGCCCGGCCCGACGGTGTGTCGGCGGTAGAGTGTGGACAGACTCACCTGCGTGTGTCGGCAGTCGCCCGGCCCGACGGTGTGTCGGCGGGGCTCGCCGCCGAGTAGAGTGTGGACAGACTCACCTGCGTGTGTCGGCAGTCGCCCGGCCCGACGGTGTGTCGGCGGGGCTCGCCGCCGAGTAGAGTGTGGACAGACTCACCTGCGTGTGTCGGCAGTCGCCCGGCCCGACGGTGTGTCGGCGGTAGAGTGTGGACAGACTCACCTGCGTGTGTCGGCAGTCGCCCGGCCCGACGGTGTGTCGGCGGTAGAGTGTGGACAGACTCACCTGCGTGTGTCGGCAGTCGCCCGGCCCGACGGTGTGTCGGCGGTAGAGTGTGGACAGACTCACCTGCGTGTGTCGGCAGTCGCCCGGCCCGACGGTGTGTCGGCGGGGCTCGCCGCCGAGTAGAGTGTGGACAGACTCACCTGCGTGTGTCGGCAGTCGCCCGGCCCGACGGTGTGTCGGCGGGGCTCGCCGCCGAGTAGAGTGTGGACAGACTCACCTGCGTGTGTCGGCAGTCGCCCGGCCCGACGGTGTGTCGGCGGTAGAGTGTGGACAGACTCACCTGCGTGTGTCGGCAGTCGCCCGGCCCGACGGTGTGTCGGCGGTAGAGTGTGGACAGACTCACCTGCGTGTGTCGGCAGTCGCCCGGCTCGACGGTGTGTCGGCGGTAGAGTGTGGACAGACTCACCTGCGTGTGTCGGCAGTCGCCCGGCCCGACGGTGTGTCGGCGGGGCTCGCCGCCGAGTAGAGTGTGGACAGACTCACCTGCGTGTGTCGGCAGTCGCCCGGCCCGACGGTGTGTCGGCGGGGCTCGCCGCCGAGTAGAGTGTGGACAGACGCACCTGCGTGTGTCGGCAGTCGCCCGGCCCGACGGTGTGTCGGCGGTAGAGTGTGGACAGACTCACCTGCGTGTGTCGGCAGTCGCCCGGCCCGACGGTGTGTCGGCGGTAGAGTGTGGACAGACTCACCTGCGTGTGTCGGCAGTCGCCCGGCCCGACGGTGTGTCGGCGGTAGAGTGTGGACAGACTCACCTGCGTGTGTCGGCAGTCGCCCGGCCCGACGGTGTGTCGGCGCGCCGCGGGCGGGTCGGCGGGGCTCGCCACCGCGCCGCCCGCTCCCGCCGCTCCCCCCGCGCCCCCCGCGCGGGGCTCGTCAACCGCCGACGACGACGACCCGAACTGGCGAATACAATATTAATAATACTAGCTGACCCGACACACGTTGTCCTGTCCTAAATTTTGTCTAAAACTAAAATGAAAAATGAAGGGACAATCCTTAACATTTAGGGGTATGCAAAATAGATGTTGACCGATTCTCAGACCTACCTGATATGCACACAAAATTTCATGAAAATCAGTCGAGCCATTACGGAGGAGTTTGGCAACAAACACCGCGACACGAGAACTGTATAATATTAGAGATAATTATAATTGACTCGCTTGGCGCAGTGGTTCGAGCGTAGGCCGCTCGGCTCACTGCACATGGTGGTTGCGGTTTCGATTCCCGCCGGGGCAAATTTCGGGAATGACCTTTCCATAATTCGCCCTGGTCTGGGTGTCACCGGGATCGCCCCCAGTCCATTGTACGGTACCCATAGTACAAGCGTTGCTTAGTGTGGGACCGTGCAGTTGGTGTGTCAGGCTGGCGATATATATTTATGTTTATCACATTACTAGTATTCCCGATGGCCCCTCCAGCTAAGCAAATGCTTGTGTTAGGAGCGGGCTCACGCCAATAGTTTAATGGCCAGGATGGGGATCGAACCCCCAACCTCTCGGCTACGAGGACAGCCCCTCTAACCACCAGGCTGACGCTTATAAAAATCAGTGACAAGACACTGCTTACGTACATCATTGTATCAGAATGCGACAGTCAAAAGTTGGAGAATACAGCGAATTTTGATTGGTGAATTCCAAGGTTGAGTTGTGAATGGACCAATAAGAATGTCAGATGCTGTCATACATTTGCCATCAAAAACAAAACTTGTATATAAAACCAAGTCTCGCAACTCAACTCTACCGTAAAAAGTTGTGAGTACCATGTAATACCAAGTCGTTACTTTATTAAACCCACAGATATAAATTTACATAGATAACGCAAATGCATGTACTTCGCGTGTCCGAAACCCCGACGAAGCGTCAAGGTTGGTCGCCGCTAACTTACAGTCCGCGCGACTACAGATATAAAAAATATGAGTATGAGCGAGATAATCACTCGAGAGGATCGTAGCGAGCCGAGGGGCATCGGCGGCATCGGTGTCTTTGAATCGGTTTGGATTTAATTTCGGCTGTGACAGTAGGTGTTAAAAAATCGGCACGCTTGGTTTTCAATACAAATCGTGATACTTGCGTTATCTATGTAAATCTATATCTGTGATTAAACCCCTACTTAAGAGTCCTTCTGTCTTAAGTTATTACGTAATTAGCTACCCTAACAAGGTCTTATAGTGACCATATCAATATTTAAAATCTTTTATGTTTTAAATAAAATAGATTGACTTGCAGGCTGAGCTGTGATAGCCGATCGGTTAAAACACGCGTCTTGCGGGCACCAGGTCTTGGGTTCCAACCTCGGCTCGCAACTCTGGATTTTTCGAAATCAATGTGCGAATCATAATTTCTATACGATTATCACTTGCTTACGGTGAAGGAAACATCGTGAGGAAACCTGCATGTCTTAGAAGATCTAACCAATTTTCGAAAGACATGTGAAATCCGCCAACCCGCACTGGGCCAGCGTGGTGGATTATGGCCTGAATCCCCCTCGTAGTGAGGGGAGGCCCGTGCCCAGGAGTGGGACGTCAATAGGGCTAAATTATATCATACTAATATTATAAAGAGGAAAACTTTGTTTGTTTGATTGTAATGAATAGGCTCCGAAACTACTGAACCGATTTGAAAAATTCTTTCACTGTTGGGAAGCTATACTATCCCCGGGTGACATAGGCTATAATATATTTTCAAAAAAAATTGGGATCCTTACTAAAACTCGAATAATGTAACCGCAATGTACCCGTGCGAAGCCGGGGCGGGCCGCTAGTATATTATATAGATTGACTTGGCCATAGCTTATTGCTCTGTGAGCTCTGCCGGCAGGAGCAGGCGTGTGTCATACCTTTTCCAAGTTGTCTGGCTGGTCTGTCAGGTAGTCCACGGCCTCACACGGTATGGACACTAAGCAGTCTTGTGACGTGGAGTCTTCTGCGTCCATTTGTTCCTCCTCAGTGTTCTAGAAGAACATAATCATTATATAAATTAATACGTGAAGCAAAAACTTTCAAACGCTTGATGCGAAAATTGCGCGGACGGAGTATCAAAATCCGGAGTATCAAAATTTGGACCAGTTAAAGTTTATATGGAGAAGGAATGCAGAAAGCTAATATTTTTATATTACAATACTTAGAAATACATTAAAATCAATAAATAAAACATACACATACACACACTACCAAGAATTGACACACACACATTTGTAACCTCCACATCAACTGACTGTCTGACTGACAAACGGAGACAGTTTTCGGAGGGCGGGACTTCCATAGTGCATTCTGCGTGCCAGTATCAAATAGTCTTTGACATTAAAAAACCTTGATAACGTTTTAAATTTAAATTGATATGAATTATGGTCGAATTTCGACCATTATAACGAGAATACTAGTTCTAATGAATTCCACTGCCGACTGCCTTCGTTTAGCTTAGAAGACATAAACCAATAACACACCTTACAACTAGTCAGATCCAATGGCTGCCCTGTCGTCGAATCCAACGAGTCTGTAACAAATAATAATACAGCTATTATATTATTTACATTAACATCTACTACCATTTGTAATTATTAATTATACAGAGTGTAAGGTATGACATAAATTCAAATTTAAATCGTTTATTTTGTTTAAGTCTACGGGGTCACTTACAAATTGACAATTTACATACTGATCTGAAGATCCGGCAAGAAACTCAGCGGGCTTGTCATTTTACATATTGTTATATTTCTTTTTTTTGTCGCCAGTTGCTTATTTAGTTAATAAATACAAAGGGTAGTAGATATTAAAATTTATAAATATAATAGCTCAAGTGTGTTGCCCTTTGAAATCACCAAGAATTACATAAGTAATTAACCAGTAAGTTAATCAATAAATATAAAAGTGAATGTCTGTAAGTCCTTTATAGAATCGTAAACTATGCATTTGATCATGTCATGATCTTCAGCAAAGTGTTGTGCATGAGCCCACAAAGGTTTCTGAGTTGGTACGACCAATCTTTGACAGCTTAGCAACGCGCGCAGGGCACAGCTAGTTAAGTTATAAGAATGACATTTCCAAGATCGCTCTCAGATTTGAGATCGATCTATTAATACGGACTCTAGATTGTAAGTGGTACTTACCGCGATGCTGGAGACTATTCCTGGCACTCGATCTCTGCTGTAACTTGTCCATCAGTAAATGGTATATCGCTGATATATGGTCGAACCTGTCTTCCTGAATGGCCTGAAAAGAATTATTTCATTTATACGGGTGGTTTAAGGTATAGTGGTTAGAGGGGACGCCCTCATAGCCGAGGTTCTAGGTTCCTAGGCGTTAAACTATTGAAGTGGGCCCACAGGTAGGGATTGCTCCCGGGAATTCCCGGTACTTGTTTTTCCCGGGAATTCCCGGTATTTTTCTCATGTTATCCAGTACGGGTACTGACAAGAATTCCCGGTGATTTCAGTACTTTTCGGGACTTCAAAATTTCTAACTAATATTTTCAAATATTCTCACCATTTCGACATTCAATATAACCGACGTCATCACAGGTGATAGCGAATACGGACTTGGACTTACAGTTTCGGAGATGATCAGTTTCGCAATTAATAAAAAAGTTTAGTCAATGCGATTTAGGCATGAAATATTAGTGTAAAATCTAAATATAATTTTAAAATAATGTTTTTCAAGATTCCTCCAAAGCTGATAGTTTTAGAATGACAAAGTTAAGTTTTGAAAAAACCCTTCTTTTTTCGGCGCGGATTAAAAAGAAGACTCGGGAACTATTGCTTGGTTTCTCCCCCCACCCTGTAGTGGGGGATGGCCAGGGGTAACACCTGTTCAATAAGCTGGTGCGTGAGCCCCGGCAGCGTCAGCATGTGCGCCATGACGGTGTCGTGCGACGCGCCGTCGCTGCGGGTCTCCCCCGCCGCGTGGCACGCGCAGAGCCCTATTGATGCGTCTGGAATTTGATAAAGGTGGTGATTTTTTGACGAAATTGGATGTTTACCAATACTGATTTATATGGGCGACTAGCTGTGCCCGCGACCGCGACCGCGTGGAATTTAAATTGTTAATTAAAAGTGAAAATCCCGTCAAAATCGGTCCAGCCGTTTCGGAGATACTCTTAGATTTCATGTGGTTTTTTTTTTGGGGACCCTAATTGTTTTTCTAAAATTAAAGTAGACCAAGTTACTCCTTATAACATCAGCTACATGCCAGTGAAATTGCCGTCTAAATCGGTTCAGCCGTTTCGGGTAATCACCCGGAACAAACATACAGACAGACAGGCAACAATTGTTTAATTCGCGTTTTTGTTATAAGTGATCGTGTTATCCTTCATAATATGCATTTAGTGAAAAGGTGATCATATATTTTGATATCACAAACAGACACTCAAATTTTATTTATTTGTATGTATAGATTCGGGTAATGAGTGATTTTAGTAGTAGATACTCCTCCTATTATTTTTTTCGATTAAATTCGTACAATTTCCGAGATAACTTTTCCCCGGGATTCGTCGAGGGTCAAACTTCGACGTCATTATTGGTCTCTATTGTTGATCCTGGCTTACAGAAGTTACAGTGGTGGGGTTTGTGACAGGACCAGTAGAATTACAAGTGGCATGCTGAGAGCGTTTTTGGCAAGATTGACGAAATTGGATCTTCATCAATATTGATTTTGATGGGTGATTTTGGTGGAATTTCAAGTGGGTGGCCTACTGATACGGTTTTTGGCAAGTTTGACGAAATTGGATCTTCATCAATATTGATTTTGATGGGTGATTTTGGTGGAATTTCAAGTGCGTGGCATACTGATACGGTTTTTGGCAAGTTTGACGAAATTGGATCTTCATCAATATTGATTTTGATGGGTGATTCTGGTAGGGAATAAAGTGGGTAGCGGTTCTTGTCGGTTTTTGATGGGATTGGCAAGGTTTGGCGAGGCTGGTGCGTCGTCAAAACCGACCGTAGTGCGGCGGGCCCGGGCCGGGCGGGTTGGCGGCGAGCCAGCGGTGCCGCGCCACGCTGCGCAGGGACAGACGCTTCTCCGGCTCTACCACCAGCATGTGTCGGATGAGATGCTCACAATCTGATGACAAGCATTATAAATAATAATAAATAAATATCGCCAGACTGACACACCAACTGGACGGTCCCAAACTAAGCAACGCTTGTACTATGGGTACTGTACAATGGACTGGCGGCGATACCGGTGACACCCAGACCGGGGCGAATTACGAAAAGGCCATTTCCGAAATTTGGCGCGGCGGGATTTGAACCCGCGACCACCATGTGCAGTGAGCCGAGCGGCCTACGCTCGAACCAATGCGCCAAGCGGCCGTCAAATTTAATTATATACTAGTAGAAACAAAAAGGGTATACTGTTCTTCTGCAACTTAACTTTGTAAATCTAAAACTATCGGCTTTGTGGGACAGTTGAAGTACTGAAGGTTTTGTAGACTTATGAAATCTGTCAACAGCTGTATCCCTATAACACCTTTTGTTTTTCAAGTTTCCTCCGAAGCTGATAGTTTTAGAATTACAAAGTTAAGTTTTGAAAAAAAAATATACCCTTTCTGTTTCAACCTGTATATGTGACAGATTATTGATTGGCATTAGTCCTCACCTTGCGACATGAAGTAGGGGATGCGGAACTTCCCGCTGAGCACCACGTTGCGCAGCTCGTGCAGCGTGCTGCCGTCGAAGGGCAGCGCGCCGCACACCAGCACGTACAGCACCACTCCCAGCGACTGGGGGGCACACATACACTTGTCACTTGGTACTATCGACACAAGATGCGCATGACCACTTTTTAAACTATTTATAAAAAGTGGTTCCACACCCAGGTTTTTTTGAAGTCGGTTCAATTGCTTTATTAAAATACTAGCTGTGCCCCCCGACTTCGTCCGCGTAGTATTTAACGTAACAATAATTTCGGGATTATCGGGATAAAAAGTATCCTATATGTTAATCCAGGTTATAAACTCTCTGTGTTCCAAATTTCATCCAATTCCGTTCAGTAGTTTTTGTGTGAAGGAGTAACAAACATACATACATACATACATACATCCACACTTACAAACTTTCACATTTATAATATTAGTAGGACTTTTTGACGTTCGGGGCGCTCGCCGCGCGGCTACTCTATCCGTGCTAAGCGTCAGTAGCGTTTCACGATATATATAGGTATACAGAGTGACAGCTGCGGCGCCCTACGCTTTATACTATAAAGCTTCGCTTCTATTTAAAATATTTTGTTTGGTAAACTACCGTGTTAATAGGAAAATCCATAAAACAATGTCCACTGAGTTATCTATTACGGCCATTTCCACTGGAAAAGTTCGTCGTAGCTATGTTACCAAGGGCCCCGGGGCACAAATGAAATCAGTGCCGTATTTAAACTAAGCTAAATACTTTAAAGGTGCAAAACTACTTCATCAGTTATAGTAGTAACCAAATCTATGTGTAACTTATTCTTCTAGGATATGATGTAACTTTTTCGTACGTCAATAATTGTCAATAATTTAAGCGTCAATAGCCTAGTGGTTAGAGGGGCCGTCCTCGTAGCTGAGAGGTTTCGGGATCGATCCCCATCCTGGCCATTAAACTATTGACGTGAGCCCACTCCTAGCACAAGCATTAGCTTAGTTGGAGGGGCTAAAGGGAATACTAGTAATGTGATAAAAACACATTTCTAGTAATCTTTATAAAAAAAGAAAAAAAAATGTTGTTAAAGGCAGTGGCGGATTTACCAACAGGCTGAGTAGGCTGGAGCTTAGGGCGTCATATTTTTGGGGCGGCAATTTGGGGACCGAGTTTTTTAGTTTTTTTTTGCTACCTCATAGAAATCAAAAAGATTTGTGAATGACCGTTTTCTGATGTTTTACAGACAGAACTCTGCAACAAATTTTGCCGATGACTATTTAACGTGCAATTTCAATGAAATTTTTGGATTGTAAACATAATCTAGGAAATGACAATTGGTAGAGGCAAGGGTGGCAAAACTTTACAGCCTATACCTTGGAAATTTGTAAATTCGCCACTGTCCGAAGGGCCCCGTGAGCTTGAGGGCCCCGGGGCCCCGCCGCGCCTAGCCCCCCGGTATCTACGCCCCTGCACTCACCCATATATCTGCCTTGGGCCCGTCGTATTGTCTGCCTTCAAAGAGTTCCGGCGCGGCGTACGGAGGACTGCCGCACCACGTGGCCAGCGGAGACCCTGAAGAGTACTCATTGCTGAACCCAAAGTCAGCCAGCTGGAACAGAAGGAACGTTTCTAAAATGACAACAGCCTCTACACGTGATGTCACGACCGGGCAACACCACCCTTACACAGAAGATCGGTGTAAAGCAACTACTTAGGGGCCATCCATAAATTACGTCACACGAATTTCATGACTTTTTGACCCCTCTCCCGTCCTTGTCACAGCTGGTCACATTCGTGAGATACCCCTCTACCTAGTGTGACGTCACATATTTTGCAATTTTACATTTAGAAATTAAAACAGCAGTTCTGAAATTATTTCTATTTCCATTTATTTAAATTATTTTTCAGAAAAAGGAACATCAAAAAAATATGATGTCACAAAATTTGGGACCCCTCCCCGCCCCTTGTCACACAATGTGACACTTCGTCGACCGCCTCCCTCTCCTTAACGTGTGACGTAGTTTATGGATGGCCCCTTATTCGAGTACTGAGTTTCCCCTTCTTCTCTCTTCCCCCTTCAGGTCGATAACGTGCAAGCAGTGCGATTGGTATTATAAGCATCTATAGGTTACGGTAACTGCTTAACGTTAGGCGGGTTGCACGCTGGCTTGTCGACTTTGTTATAGCGACTAACACACCAACTGTATGGTCTCAAGCATACGCTTGTACTATGGGTACCGTACAATGGACTGGGGGCGATCCCGGTGACACCCAGACCGGGGCAAATTACGAAAAGGCCATTTGAGTAATTTACACCGAATACCATGGTGTTAATTCAAATCGAATCAAATTATTTTTATTCATGTAAGCCAACAAAACATTTATCTAAATATGTATAACGCAAAGGTGACTGACATAGTGATCTATCAACGCACAGCCCAAACCACTGGACGGATCGGGCTGAAATTTGGCACGCAGGTAGATGTTATGACGTAGGCATCCGCTAAGAAAGGATTTTGAGTAATTCTACCCCCAAGGGGATAAAATAGGGGATGAATAATCCTGGAATTTTTGTTAAGTTAAATTACACGCGGACGAAGTCGCGGGCACAGCTAGTGAATAATAAGAATCTACCGCCGGCGAGAAACAATGGTTACTCTTTTCAATAGAATAAAAGATGGTGTACATTCTCAGGAACAGCGACAGAATGTGAGCAGGCGACACCATCGGCACTAGAAAGTACTGGAGAGTGATACACTAGTAATTATTATTAACAGTATTACTATGCTAATTAAATCTCACTCAGATTTAGGTATTCAAATATTAGAAAGCTAGTTTAGTGAGTTGTGTATACCTACTCCCATTTAAGAAATTTTCCCCCATAATTGTAAACATCTCACTAAAATTTGTGCAGCATAATTACGCCACCACTATGGTTTCCAAAATACAAGCATTCGCTTAGTTCGGGATCCACAGTAACACGTCCATGTTATTGTGATATAGTTACTTACTTACTTGCAATATACCTCTTGTACCTACTATTTCAAATTGTGTAACTACTATTTCATTATACCATATAAGTATTACTAACCTGTGCCCGCGACTTTGTCCGCGTAGTATTTAACTTAACAAAAATTTCGCGATTATCGGGATAAAAAGTATCCTATGTGTCAATCCCGGTAATAAACTATCTGTTTTCCAAATTTCATCCAAATCCGTTCTGTAGTTTTTGCGTGAAAGAGTAACAATCATCAACACTCGCAAACTTTCGCATTTATAATATTAGTAGGATGAAGCGTCAATAGCCTAGTGGTTAGAGGGGCCGTCCTCGTAGCTGTGAGGTTCCGGGTTCGATCCCCATCCTGGCCACTATACTATTGTGAGCCCACTCCTAGCACAAGCGTTAGCTTAGTTGAGAAAGGCTCAAGGGAATACTAGCAATGAAATAAACACACAAAAAAAATTTACTAAAATCTAAAACAAAACTTATTTTTACAGACCTTTATATTCATGTTGCGGTCCAACAACAGATTCTCCGCTTTAAGGTCTCTGTGCACCACGCCGTTCGCGTGGCAGTAGCCCACTGCTGCGACCATCTGTGCGAACGCACGCGCCGCCTCCGACTCTGTCATGCGACCCCGCGAGACCAGGTGGTCTGTGGACAAAAACCTGGATCGTGACGACAGTAGCCGTGGTTCAGACCATACAAGGTGAAACATAAAGGGTATACCTTTTTTTCAAAACTTAACTTTGTAATTCTAAATCTATCAGCTTTGGAGGAAATTTGAAAAACAAAAGGTGTTATAGGAATACAGCTGTTGACCGATTTCACAAGTCTACAAAACCTTTAGTACTTCAACTGTCCCACGAAGCCGATTGTTTGAGATTTACAAAGTTGCAAAAAAAATAGTATACCCTCTTTGTTTCACCTAGTATAAGTATTGATCGTCGATCAATCCTTCGATCGATGGTTGAATGAAATGGGTCGACATCTACAGTTTCTACTACACCAAATCGTTCAGGAGGCTAAGGTAAGTATATACATAAATCGATCTCAGGTCTGAGAGCGATCTTAAGTTCGCTTTTAAGCCCCGACGAAAAAGAGGAGTGTTATAAGTTTAACGTGTATCTGTGAGTGTGTCTGTGGCATCGTAGCGCTCAAGCGGATGAACCGATTTTAATTTTGTTTGGCTGTTAGAAAGGTATTCTGATCGAGAGTGTTCTTAACTATGTTTCATGGTTCAGCTGCTTGAAAATTATCAGCTCTGTTGTAGTTTTAAAAGTCGTCGCATCGGGAGTTTTATAAATTTTCAATTTAGAGTTATGACTTGACATTTAGTGCTGGTACGACCCATGTTTGACATTTCGAAGATCTCTCTCAGACTTAAGATAGATTTATTAATACAGGTTCAAGTCTGCTAACAATAAATCAAATTAAAAATATTTTTATTCATGTAAGCTATCAAAGCAATTACGAACAGTCAGAATCTACCGCCGGCTCGGAATGCCGCTTCCACTGAGAAGAGCCGGCGAGAAACTCAATGGTTACTCTTTTCAATAAATAAAAGATGGTGTACATTGTTTTACTAAAACATTGTAAAACTAAACATAGGTATCTACTTACCAAATATTTCACCGTTCGGTGCGTATTCTGTAACTAAATATATCGTGTGACTGCTTTCCATTACCTGAAATGATTAATCCATAATTATAACTTAACCAGGTATAGGCGAGTATACCACGTTAGCTACTTAAAACGCAATAGAAAAACAAACGATCGCGTTTGAGCATTTAAACGTGAATTAGCTTTCAAAAACGAGCGTTCAAACGCAAATTATTTTTCAAACGCGAGCGTTCAATCGCGAATTAGATAACAAACGCGAGCGTTTGAAAGCTTTTCCATTGCGTTTTAAGTAGCTAACGTGGTAAGGGCCTAGGTCCTGGGTTCAAACCCCGGCTCGCACCTCTGGGTTTTTCGAAATAAATGTGCGAATCATGATCTCTCTATGATTATCACTTGCTTACGGTGAAGGAAAACATCGTGAAGAAACCTGCATGTCTTAGAAGATATAAACAATTTTAGAAAGACACGTGAATTCCTCTAACCCTGTCTGGGTCAGCGTGGTGGATTACGGCCTGAATCCCCCTCGTAGTGAGGCGAGGCCTGGGCCCAGGAGTGGAACGTCAATAAGGCTGAATTATTAACCGAGTGTCACTTCTTAACTTGTCCGACCGATGTCGATCAATGTCACGTATCGATAGGATCGAATGATATGGTAGCTTTGGTTTATCGATTACGGTACGATTTACAATCGATCGATCATCGATCAACGGCTGGCGGTCCAGTGGGAATTCGCTATGCGTGAGCCATTCTGTCATCTATAGGCGTAACTTAGTTGTATTTTACGATAGGTTACACCTTTACAGGCATAGGTAAACACCAATGTCAAAGACACAGATATAGATTTACATAGATAACGCAAATGTATGTACTTAGCGTGTCCGAAAACCCCGACCGAGCGTCAAGGTTGGTCGCCGATAACTTACAGTCCTCGCGACTACAGATATAAAAATATGAGTATGAGCGAGATAATCGCTCGAGAGAATCGTAGCGGGCGGAGGGGCATCGGCGGGATCGGTGTCTTTGAATCGGTTTGGATTTCCCGTCACTAATGACGTCACAGTAGGTGTTAAAAATTCGGCACGCTTGGTTTCAATACAAATCGTGATACTTGCGTTATCTATGTAAATCTATATCTGTGGTCAAAGAAGAAAAATACCTACTTATTGCTACGTATAGAAGCGACACTACCCCCCTCCAGCTCCCGTCCCCCCGGCAGTACACTCTTACCTGATATAACCTAACTATGTGCGGATGTCTCAATTTCTTCATGATCGCTATCTCTCTGAATGTTTTCTTCAAATTGTCTTCATCTAAGCGAGATTTGTCTATTATCTTTATTGCTACCTGCAAATAGAAATAACGAATGTAAAATACTTATTTTTTATATCGCCAGACCGACACACCAACTGTATGGTCCCAAACTAAGCAACGCTTGTACTATGGGTACCGTACAATGGACTGGGGGCGATCCCAGTGACACCTGGCAAATTCCGAAACTTGCCCCGGCGGGAGTCGAACCCGTAACCACCATGTGCAATGACCCGAGCGGACTACGCTCGAACCACAGCGCCAAGCGGTCGTCATAAATACCCCACCTTTAAAATATACCTGGGTGCACTAAGACCTAGAAATAACTAGAGACCTTATTTATTTATTTATTTATTTATTTGGACATAAAATAACACAATAAAATAACCTTTTCATTTGGAGTCTATGCCAATTCAACTAAGCAGCGAATAAGAAGTGTAAAGGCAGTAACATCGACTCCTAATGAAATAAAAGGTCCCAAATTATTTTATATCTAGTTTTTAGAGCACCTAGGTTTTTTTGTACTCAGTACTTAAAAAAAAATAAGTTGGATGTTCCAATGAATAATTTATGGTATTTCATATTTATAATTATGGACTATTATTTAGATGTCACAATTGTTAATAGAAAAAGAATTACAATACAATATTACAAAAAACTAAAGTTTCCTGTGAAGAAACGGAAGGACAAAGAGTGATCTTATAAGGATTCTGTTATTCTTCTTTTGCGGTACGGAACCATAAAGAAAAGTAGAGAGCTCTGTAGACACGTGACGTCACCGCCATAAAGCAGCGGGTGCGACAGAGAAAGCGCGACCCCACTTTCCACTACAACCTTTAGAAAACTTTAATAGCGGAATGCTTTAAAATTACGTAAGTACATAAATCATTCAAAAATGATTTCACAGTATGCCATTAAATTTAATTATTTTGTTACAGTTTTAATAATTTATCTCCAACACACTCCCACCACTGTAACTCCTGTAAGCCAGGATCGACAGTGGTGTCCGACAATGATGCTTAGGTTTGACCCTTGAGGAATCCTGGTACGATCTATATTGTGATGGAATACGAATTGAACCCGCACCAATTTAATCAAAATAAAGAAAAGGAGTTGAAAGAAAATTCCGTCTTTATTACTAACTAGCTGAGCCCGCGACTTCGTCCGCGTGGAATTGAACTTAACATAAAAGCCCGCTCCCGCGTTCTGAGCCCGCGCGACAGAACCATTTTTTTTATTTTGTTTTTCTAAAATAAAAGTAGCCTAAGTTACTGCTTATAACATCATCTATCTACCAGTGAAAGTCCCGTCAAAATCGGTCCAGCCGTTTCGGAGATTACTCGGAACAAACATACAGACAGACAGAGACAAAAAAATTTAAATCGCATTTTTGCTATGTGTGTCGTATGTACTTTCATATGCATTTAGTGAAAATGTGTTATTTTGATATTACAAATAGACACTCCAATTTTATTTATTTATTTTCTACTATAGATGTATAGAAGATGATTATTAAATTACAATGTTTATTTGCACTTGTATTGATTCCTTATCGTTCATTGCCGAATCTATAGGTCCGAATATGGTATAAATCAATAATATCAAGTCATGACACGTTCTGATAAATAAAAACGGATGAATGAAGGTCTTAGATTAGATTAAGAAGCATAACAGTGCAAAGTATTATGTATACCCGATAGGAGGTTGAGGACATAAGGATTTTGAACCTTTTTGCAATTCTTCTAGACATACACATTGTATGGGGTGTGTCGACGTGTTCTGCCGGTGTGTGTGCATGTGTGTTCACTAGGCGTCCGGCGTCGCCACAGCGCGATGGTAGCAGTGGTGTTCCTAGATAGCAACCACCTATATTGCACTCTGCCGACAATGGCGTATGTCAATCTATTCTGTCCGTGTGTGTGTGTGTGTTTACTAGGCGTCCAGTGTCGCCACAGCGCGATGGTGGCTTTGGTGTTCCTAGATAGCAACTATATTCCAGTCTGTCCACTATTGCGTGTGTCGAGGTGTTCCACCGGGGTGCCTGCAGGTGTTTGCTAGGCGTTTAGCGCCGCACAGCACGGCGGTAGCCGTAGCGATTGAATTTAAAATAGTCATAGCTCGCTACAGAGCTCAGAGCTGTATACCCAGCGCCCTTGACCTAGAGATGTCGTCTGTTAACCCTAGACCGCTCCGCATTGATTTTAAATACATTAGGATGACACGTGGATTAACTCTCGCTTTTGGAGCGAATTAACGCCAACATTCAATTGTTTATGGAAAGGGATTATCACAAATGTTTGTACGCAAGAAGCAAATACCAATGTTTGCATCCAACCTCGTTCAATATGCGACCTTAGTATCATTCAGTGAAATCTGGGCCGCAACCTTGAAGGCCAAGGATCTATTGAGCATCGTTCGGTCAAGGATGCCAGTGTCTATAGGTGCTTTCCTGTATTTCAGGAATTGATTCAACGTTTTCCATCACGACGGAACGCAGAGAGATTATAAAGTTTCACAGATGGATCAATCCTTTAGTGACAGCTGGTATAGACAGCGTCGGTATGATGTACTAAGAAAAATCATTGGGTTACATCGTCTTGTGACTGTTTTCAAGATCCACAGATCGGAGATTGGGGCTTATCCCATCATACTCCCACAACTGTTACTCCTGAAATCAGGATCTACAGTGGTGTACAACGTGGATGCCGAGATTTGATCCTCAACAGCCCTGGAAAAATCCGGCCACGAATTGTTTCGAAAGAAGAAATACAATTTTAAAGAATATATTCCACTTCCCTCTATTCCAAATATGCTTTCGAACTTTCAACCAAATAAAGATATTCGGACGTTTGTTATTAAACGTCAGCTATTCAGTTTAACTTAGTACTCTTGTAGATATGCGAAAAACACTTTAATAATGTTGTATAATAGAACACTTGCTTTATAAACAAGGAAGACAGTTTCAAACTTCATGTCGTACCCCTGGCGTTTTTGGATTTCATGTGTTAATGTTATTTTAAACGAGGATTATCACTTGATAAAAGGTGAAGGAAAACATCGTGAGAAAACCTGCACACCTTTCAAAAGATATGTTACATACGCCAACCTGCACCAAGCCAGCGTTGGGGGCTATGTCCCGAATGATCGCATTGAGGAAGACTGTGTCCGGCATAATGGTAGTAGGTAAGATCTTATTACATTGTAAGACCTAAACGCCTTCGACGAAATACGGGTCCACGGCAATGCACCTCTGCCAGCAAGCATGATGGATTATAAGACAAATTTAAAAGAATTAACCGCCGCGAACAGATCAAATTATATCTTAGCAGTAATTCGGTAACCATCGACAATCAGAATGCGGCGTTTTTTGCTGGCTTCATTGAAAAACGAGGTGACATAATAGAACACAATGCTAGACAAGGAATTAAAAAGTTCGAAGTCGATGACTCTCCTTGCCCTGACCTTCAGGCATGAACGTATTGTGGCTTCGGGTCTCACAAAAAAACCCTAGGCTGTTTTACAGATGTTTTTGCTCACAATCTAGTCGGATTAAATGTCGGATTAGTGAAAGTGACTGGGCTGAATGCAGACTGCACTTAGCGACCGTAATCAGATGATAGATTTATCTACATTTTCGGCTTTAGTCCAGCAGTGAACAGGTATAGGCTGATGATGGATGAACACTGCTGAATTGCTGATAAACATTAGTCGCTGTCCTATGCTAGGTATAATGAGGGAGATCATTAATTCCAGACATTTTATATTCGTTCCAATAGTACCTAATAACATAGCCGGACTGTTGCCCGAGAGATGTCCCCTGTACCCCGAACCCTCACTGCGCTGAACAACCTCCTGGATTCAGACGCAAGTATAGATTTGCTTGCGGATGGATGGTTGAAGATTCTGTTGGTATGCTTGAAGTTCATTTATATTTTTTTATTTTGTATTATTAGTGTAATTGGTGCTAATTAGACCATTCTAATAAAATGGAAATAAATAAAAAGCTCAAATTTGAGAGCTTTTTTTATAGAACAAGTCGGCAACAAGCGTGCGACTCGCCTCATTTGGAACAGTTACCTAAGCCTATGCTTGCAATACCAAAGGCATTGCTCGAACGTGCCTAGCTGAAGATGATTGTGAAATAGGGAGGGGAAGAGCTTGCGGCTCTCTCACACATCGTACGATACGCAACTACAGCTACTTCACACCGATCTTCTGTGAGAGGTTCGTACTATTCCCGTAGAAGCAGGCACGCCATACAAAGAACTGCGTCTCATACGGCTAGAGACACCGACTTTTGGGACAACAGTTGTTGATAATCAGAAATCAGCTGTGCTGTTATCTATGTAACACTCAAGAGTGGGTTTAGAATTGGTTAAGGGGTCAAAGAACGTAGCCTCCTTTTGGATGGGTTGGCAATTATATTTGACGTAGGTACGTTGCTTTGGAGTCCCTGTCATTCTAACTTGTATGACACTCGTTACAGGCGGTTAGAAGCGTGAACTGACTATTGTTATCACCCTTCTGCAGTCCCACAAGTCCATGGGGCATTAGCGAGAAACTAGGACAGCCTAGAAGTCTGTCTACCATATAAATATCGGCAGACTAACGGCTGTGTCGCGTAGCTGTACGAGGTCTGTTCAAAACACAGATATAGATTTACATAGATAACGCATGTACTTCGCGTGTCCGAACCCCGACGAAGCGTCAAGGTTGGTCGCTGCTAACTTACAGTCCGCGTGACTACAGATATAAAAAATATGAGTATGAGCGAGATAATCACTCGAGAGAATCGTAGCGGGCGGAGGGGCATCATCGGTGTCTTTCAATCGGTTTGGATTTCCCGTCACTAATGACGTCACAGCAAGTGTTAAAAGTTCGGCACGTTTGGTTTCAATACAAATCGTGATACTTGCGTTATCTATGTAAATCTATACCTGTGGTTCAAAAAGTATCGCTAATTTTGTATCGTTTCAAAAAGTATTTATTTATTCATGAATATTTATTTAGTCTCCTTCAAAGTAACCCCCCTCGGATATAATGCACTTGTGCCAAGGTTTTGTCCAATCCTCGAAGCACTTAAAAAAGTCATTTTTCGTGATCTTGTTCAGCTCTTCCTTCGATTCAATTCAATTCCGCCGGAGCAAGTCTGAGTGTCAATGGGATCGCCCCCGGTCCATTGTACGGTGCCCATAGTACAAGCGTTGCTTAGTTTGGGACCATACAGTTGGTGTTTCAGTCTGGCGAAATTAATTTTTATTATCGTCCCAGACTAAGATACTATGGACTGGGAGCGTTTTCAGTGATTATCAGACCAGGGAAAATGACAAAAAGGCCTTTTCTGTTTGACGATGTGAATCGAGTCTGCTCTAATGGCTAGTCTGAGTTGTCAAATTCTAGATGGTGAACTGCACAAGCATAAAGTACTCTCAGGGACTAGCGAATCCCACCAAAGTCTGAACAGAGCTACGTTTTGCACTCCACCCGTCTAGAAGCCTTGCAAACATTAACTTGATATAAAGTTGTCATTTTACGGGATTCCAAGTCTTTGTTGGAGGAGCCTCGGTCGTGGGCTTGCGTTACACGCGACTTGGCATGTACAGTCAGCTACTTATAAACGGTTAGTGGTACACAAGATGACTAAAGGTAGGTTAAGTAGTAACTTAGTAACACCTTAGTAACACCCAAAGTGATCTAGACATCTATACATACAAATAAATCAAATTTGAGTGTCAGTTTGTAATATCAAAATAACAACTTTTCACTAAACGCAGAAAGTGCATACGGTACTTATAACAAAAACGCGCTGAATTTTTTTTGTCTGTCTGTATGTTTGTTTCGGGTAATCTCCGAAACGGCTGGACCGATTTTGACGGGATTTTCACTGGCAGACAGCTGATGTTATAAGGAGTAACTTAGGCTGCTTTAATTTTAGAAAAACAAATAAGAAATTAGATCACAAATGCTGCCTGTCGCGTGGGCTCAAAACGCGCGAGCGGGCTTTTGCGATCGTAGCTATATAAAACACGAAACATCGACTCGCAAATGTTAAATTTATTTTTTGTTAAGTTAAATTCCACACGGACGAAGTCGCGGGCACAGCTGTGTTTTGTTTCAGTAAATATTAGTTACTAGCTAGTAACTAATATTTACCGAACCAAAATCATCTAATTGCTCAGAATTCAGACCATCCATCTTGGCGATAAACGTTATTTAGTTTCGCTACGATTATATTTATTTAATAGGTAATTAAATTATTAGTGTGTTCGGAAACACAACACCAGTGGTTTTAAGTAGACAAAGTGGCTGCCTATTAAATATAAATTATGAAACTTTCGCCATCTCGTAGGTAGGTAGTTATCTAGAAATCGCTAAATTTTGCAGTAGCATAAAATAAATTACAATATTTTTATGACATTAAATTCCGGTTGTAAACCACTTAATCGATTTTGATATAAATAAATATATCGCCAGACGAACACACCAACTGTACGGTCCCAAACTAAGCAACGCTTGTACTATGGGCACCGTACAATGGACTGGGGGCGATCCTAGTGACGCCCAGACCAGGGAAAATTACGAAAAGGCCATTTCCGAAATTTACTGACGGGAATCGAACCCGCAACCTCCCGATGCAGTGAGCCGAGCGGCCTACGCTCGAACCACTGCGCCAAGCGTTTTTTTTTTGTAGATACTTATGGATGATTTTTATCCATAGTTGAGGTTGTGCTCTTCTTGACATTCAGATATTAAAATCTACGCTAACAAAACTACAGGAAAACGCTCGTTTTTTTTTTATTAGTTATTAATTTGAATATAAATATGGATGGCATGGATATCCATACTCAAATTTGAGGAAGTAGGTACTCTAGTTTGCTTACTATAAAATGTTCTTTTGTGCACTACATTAGTAGGTACCATCAACAAAGTTGACGCTTGATCAATTTTTAACACATTTCCCTTGCAGGCAGTAATCATAGGATGCCTCGCCCATTATGTTGTTGTCCAATGAGACGAAAAGCGTCCGATGAGACAAATCCCTTTTTTTAGGAAGTCATTTGTTTTAATTGTTTTTATGACCATGATAGTCGCATGCGGCTGCTGGTTACTGCATAGAAAATGCAACCTTAAGGTGATCAAGCGTCGAGTTAGTTGATTGTACCTACCTACGTAGTTTGTAAGTAATCATATTAAGTTGAACCCTACTGTACCAGGTATATCATTCGTGATAAACCGCTGCCTAGGATTTGAACCTCATTTCCAAGATTATCACTGGATAAACGGTGAAGGAAAACATCGTGAGGAAACCCGCACGTTTTATGAAACACGTGTTAGAGTTAGGTAGGTATCGCCAACCAGCAACAGACGGAACAGTGGCGGATTTACCAGCAGGCTGAGTAGGCTGGAGCTTAGGGCAGATTTGGGGATCATTTTTTTTTACGTCCCTGCCTTTATTAATCGTACATGATTGAGCTTTGTTTAGCTCAAAAATAAACCCAAAAATTATTTGACGTGCATATGCAAAGATATTTTTGGATTGTAAAAATAACCTAGGACATGACAATTGTAGAGGCAAGGGCGGCAAAAACTTTACAGCCTATACCTTGGAAATTTGAAAATTCGCCAGTGGTGCGGAATATGGACCGAATCTTAGCATTGCGGGGGATTATGTCCAGTGTAATGGCAGTAGACTCGCCACCTGTTACATTGGGAGCCAATGACACCATCGTCGAAATGTGGGTTGACTACAGTGTACTCCTGCCGACCCCTTAGCGAAATAAAGGCGTGAAGGTGCCTGCTCTCAATACAGAAATAACTCTTCAATTTGAAAACATTCCAAAATTTTCATTAAAAACAATAATATGTTATTATAATTATTAACTTTATCGTATTTCCAATGACGCCATAAGTTTTATGAGAACAAATATTGGTTTTGGAGAATATCAATAGCAGATATTGTAATTGGCAACACATCAATTGGGTGGTGTTTGTTTTGTCTGTGGTGCGGGGGCTGATAGTTAAGGCTATGTACAGACTATTATTGACTATTGAGATGCTAGGCCTGTGTGACAATTCAAGCTATGCTTATTCATTACTAGCGGCCTGCCCTGGCGTCGCACAGGTATTTAACAAAAAAAAACAAAATTAAAAGTAAGAGTACCGAAATTTTTTTAATATAATATAGTCTTATGTCACCCGGGGATAGCGTAGCTTCCCAACAGTGAAATAATTTTTCAAACCGGTTCAGTCGTTTCGGAGTCTATTTAATGCAAACAAACGAACAATCGAATCTTTCCTCTTTATAATATTAATATTATATTATTAGTATAGATTTAATGTGTAAGCTGACAGAAAGGGACTGATCTATAAGAAGATGCTATGTAAACTTACTGAACAAAATTTTCTTTTATACTTTTAAACCTCAATTTAGGTAGGCAACAAAACATATAAAACAAATGTGTGACTAAACAAGAAACGATTATACTTATTGCTCTCTGAGTTATTCATTGCAACAAGGACACATAGGTACCTAATAAAATTAAAATCAGCAAAATCCAATCATAAATTACCTACAATCTTTTATTCAGGTTACTGAAAGTCCGTAGCAACTGTCAATGTTATAACAACTGAATTGCTTGGATATCAAACCCAGACCTTCATGTTAGACAGACCATGCTTACACTGTACCATTAGAATTATACTAAGTTGGTATCATAAACAGGAAAATGTAATAAATTTGTTATTATTACGTTACAGGGACCATTATGGTAGTGTACATTATTTTTTATTAATTTAACATCTAAGTAAACTCCACATGTACTTATCATGTTCATGACTGGAGTCTCTGGAGGATTGGCCAGAGATATACCTACCAAACAGCTGATGGGACTTGGAAGTAACATTTCATCAACATTATAAACAAAAAAATAGTTAAAAACTTTTGTTTTACGTCTGATCATGGAACTTGTCAAAAATAAAAAGTGATTGAAGTACCTATTTTAAACTTTGAATTCAATATATAAAAGAAACCATTGGAATGTTCATAAATACATTATTAGAAAACATTTTGTATTAAAGTAAAGTTCAATATAATTCTTTTGTTTTGTTGTCTATTGATTATTATATCATGTAATAGTTGAAGCACGTTATTTAAGCCAAGTAGTAGCAGCAAGGCATCATAATTGGTCAACTGTCTGTTGAATGGAAACATCAATTGACCATAATTGACACAGGAACAATGAAAAAAATTGTCTCAGAAATTCATCACGTTTACATATTCCGAATTCCCGCCAGTTTGGGCTACCTAGAAAAAAAAGAAAATAGGCAAAGACATGTACCAAAGCGTTTTCCCTATAGTCTGAACTTTTTTCATTCCAATAAAAATTTCCAATTATAATCCGTCCGATTAGAAGAGCGACCCGTATGTTCGGTCGGTTCACCGTAAATAATGTACAACCAAACTGGTTTGTGTAATGTTATTTTTTTTAACAAACACGTTTTCGCCCCCGTCCGTACATCAGCTAGTTGTAGTAGAACAAACCGGGTTGGATAACGTTTGGCAAACCTGACCGCTGTGCCGACGAGTCTTCGAGCGAATGGAAAATACCACTAAAACACCACACAAATAACACGTACAGAGACGTCCTGGGTGGACCGACACCGTAGAACACACTTTATAAACGTGTAATACACTAATGAAACACTGAACCCACAGAGATACGCGATTAACTACACTAAAATACGCACCTTACTCTTGGTAATAAGGTGAGTAGCTAGTTTGACAACGGCGAAGTTTCCTGTCCCAATGGTTTTTTCGAGCTCATAGTTACCAACGCACACGAGCTGGTCTATCGGGAAGTGTTTGCTTTTGTGTATTGGCTTCATATTGCTGGCCATTTTCGTGTGAAACTTATATTTCGCCCGGACTCGCGTCTTCACCGAGCGAATTTCTTGTACTGGCGTAGTGCTCGCGGCCTACCGTCGCGGCGCCACTGCCGCTCACGCACGTCATTCGCCTCGGGAGGTTCATGTACACCCCGCGATATTTCATTAACAAACACTCATTTACTTATGTTGATTTCACATTCCTAAGCACTATTCACAACGAAAACATTAAAATTTCGTCTAGTAATTATTTTTATTGCAATAAGAACGGATGACAGGCGTTGACAGACGCCCTTATCAGTGTTTCTCTTATCAATACCTAGGGATTGAATTGAACAACACTGGCCTATGGAAATAAGAACTCGATTCACAACCTTTACGCGAGTTGCGGTTTCTCTGTCTATCTGATTCATGTGTGTAAGGTTAGAACGGGACGGCTAGTGTGTAGTCAAGCCAGGCGGGATTAGAGTGACGTCAGAGACTCCGGCTGACGTCATACGCGGCAATTTCAAACTATAGACTGTAGAGGTGTACGTCAGTACCGAAATATCGATTTTTCTTATCTGAAATGCAAGTTTAAGTAGTGATAATTTTACTTTGTTGCTATTAAAGTTACCAGCCTATTCAACTTAATAATCATTAGCGTAATTATAATATGAATTCTACAAGACTCTTATAAGAAGTTAATTAGATAATGACATAGATTGAAAATTTTAGCTTCGAAAATTAATTTCGATTGAAACAATGAAGATTACGACGTTGTTACCTACGTGAATCAAATTAAATATGGTCGAAATCTCGATGTTATTTGCTTATTAGAAACGTGTATAGCGTTTCAAGGTTGCGCGCTGTTTGTACAGATAGTAGATAGGTATAATCTATTCGATGTTTGAGAGTAGATAAGGTTGAATGTTCCACCTACCCAGTACCCAGACGCCGTTCATTCATTGATGTCTATCTTCATTGTTATCTGCTATCGATTACATGAATATCTTAAAAATTTAATACACTGCCATCTTTAGCAAGTTGTGCCACAGTCATTTCTCTATTTAAAATCTAGATGGGGACTGCTCCTAATGCAAGTTGAAAGTGACATCTATGAGCGACAACTTAAAACTTACGGTACATTCTTGTATCTGACGGTGATAGCCACACACACATGTTTAAAGTGCCATCTGTGCGTAGAATACAAAACTACATTGAGTTATATATGTAAGGCCTAGATGGCGGTAGTAGGTGTTATATTTATTTGAAATTATAATAGTGATTTCATTACAGTCGTTCAGTTCAAGCTAAAAGTAAACTAATTTTTAATTTCAAGTGTAGATGGCGATAGAAGTCCGCATGAAAAAAAAGTGACATTTATGAGCAGAAAGGGAAACTATGCAGTTGTTTATTTATTTATTCCTTTGATATTAATTCAGATATATAAGCTCCTGTCTTCTGTATTATGAATGACGTAAATATCTAGAAATGAAATAACCATTTTATTCATTTAAGCCAAGACATGTTGATTCTAGAAACAGCTGAAAACTTCAGATTTGTAAATAGCTAAATCACGCTTAACTTTAATACTCTACCCTCGGTCTACTGTCCACTTACAGTAGTCTAACTATGAGGTTATAGTTAGGAATTTATAACAAGTTTTAAACATTGTATTTAATTTTAAACTATCAAACGGTTGCGGAATTTCACCTACCTGTTTAAAGTATATACTATTTCAATATTCATTCGCAGGGTAGACATACATATTACATAATGAAGTACTTACATCCTTTTATAAATAACTGGGTTATTTAATAAATTAGGTAAGTACTTTCTTTATCTTACGGAAATGCAAGAAGTAGCTAATGGGATATCCTTTTTATTGTCCGGTAAGTAACAGCCGGAAACGCGCCGCGGTGCAGCGGTGGATATTATGCCGCGTTTTGCATACACTTCCTGTCAAATTAACTTATTTTTTCTCTAAACCGGATGTTGTTATTTTTTAATGAATCCTTGTGATCCACCGTAGCTTCGCGTGGGTTACAGCTTACAGCCGTATACTTAGACTCAGATTATTTGAGATAAATAAAGTTGCTTCCCGCTGTCTGTCTGTCCCTATGTATGCTTAGATCTTTAAAACTACGCAACGGATTTTGATGCGGTTTTTTAATAGATAGAGTGATTCAAGAGGAAGGTTTTTATGTATAATACATGCAAAATATAATAATGAATCACTCATAATTTTAGAGGTTTCTTGCATCCGTGCGAAGCCGGGGTGGGTGGCTAGTAAATATCATAATACAGACAGAAACGTTGAGATAACTCAATGCGCTATACTATCGCACCCACTGTAATAAAGCAATATTAATTGTCAATACGTGCTTAAAAAAATATTACTAATATCTATGGCTTCTGACAATAAAATTAACCCATACACAATGTGAAAATCACACCAAAATCTGTTAAGTAATATCTGAGATTCCTTACGTTTTATTTTGAATACCGTTTTACAATATCGTTGGTATCAGACGTTCTCCTGGATTTAAACGCAAGTTTAGATTTGTTTGCGGATGAATGGGTGAAGATTATGTCGGTATGCTTGAAGTTCTGCGAGATAGATGCCTGATCGTTTTATATTTCTAATTTGTTTATACTTAATTGTTGTTGCTTTGTATTGTATTATTAGTGTAATTGGTTAATTTGACCGTTCTAATAAATAAATCACTTTTGCTTACATAAATGCTTTGTAAAGTCATTGTGATACTCAATATGGTAACACAGACGTTCTAAACACAGGAAAGGCAACAAAAAGCCAGAAAACAATATAAATGGTACATATTAAATTAGCGTCGTGTCCGTTATGGCCACGTGCAGGATGGTGCAGGCTGCGCGCGCGCCCGTCCTGCATCCAGTTAGAAAAAAGGGATGTCAGGGGGGCTCAACCTTTTTCTATTTTTTCTCTACGGCTTTAAAAACAAAAAAAAATATGTAGGTACTAAATAAATCGATCACATCTCAAAAACATAACTCGAAGGCGTTTTTTTAACTGACTGCGCGACGCAAAGGAGGGAAAAGTGTTAATCAGCCTATATGTATGTATGTACGTTTGTTCCTTTGTTGCGATCTAGAGACCAACCGCGTCGGCCGATTTTAATGATTTTAACGTCAATCGATTTATCTTAATCTTACAAGTGTCACTCAAGACATTACAGATATTAACATTCAAAATGGTAGTACCTACTATCCCGGGCGAGACACAACTTAGCTCTCCAGCAGTCTCGGAAAAAATATTATCGACTAGCTGTGCCCACGGACTTCGTCCGCGTAGTATTTAACGTAACAAAAAATTCGGGATTATCGGGATAAAAAGTATCCCATATGTTAATCCCGGTTATAAACTATCTGTGTTCCAAATTTCATCCAAATCCGTTCAGTAGTTTTTTGCGTGAAGGAGTAACAAACATACATACATACATACATACATCCACACTCACAAACTTTCACATTTATAATATTAGTAGGATGTATTGACACCGGAAATACGTAATGTACGTTGCGGCTAGCGCAAGTCCGACGATGATTTGGAAATGGTTTGACATATTTAGTTAATTGAAATAAAACTATTTTTACGGATTATATCGCGTTTATTTACTTTTTTATGTTCCAATCTGTGAACATGTACACTGTACAGGACCGCACCCGCCATTATATCAGATTTGATAAACCACAGATCCTCACAAAAGAACACCGATTCCGACCAAGGATGATACGTGAGGCCATCGAAACTAAAAAAAACATCCCAATTTCAATAGGGAAGATGGCTGGGTGCTACCACCAACTCAGGATCCAGTAATTAATATAATTAAATCCAAAACCAAGCGCACCATTGCAAGACCTCGAGACACTGTGAGCACTTTCTGCGTGGATTGGACCAAAAACACCAACTAAATTTTGAGGGTACCCAGTTTTTAACTATGACATCAGGACGTCTAACACCTCAGTCCCCCCATGACCACGGTTGCTGTAAAGCAACCGTAACGTCGGGAACATAAAAAAGTAAATAAACGCGATGTAATCCGTAAAAATAGTTTTATTTCTATGTGTAGTATTCGCGTAAATATAAGAAAACAATATATTTAGTTAAATCATTATGTTAATAGTGGATCACCATCGAACAATGTTGACCACCCCTGGCCTATTTTTTCCGCTCGCCAGCCGCCATGTCACAATTTGACAGCTAATCTCCGCGGAAGTGTGCAATGTCTCATCTTTCGACCCTAAACTAAGCTGTTTACCCCGAAATCCGGCTTCACGCAACATCAACGACAAAAATAACGTCCTATTTATAAAATTTCAACCTATTTTAAGCTTATTCTGTTCAATAGACTTTTTTTCTGCATTCTCGCCGTTTCCGTTTTCGACATTTAGTTTTTTTTTGAGGACGTGTGTCGGCAATGATCACGCTCATTATCCCATTGTGGCACCGGAAGAGATTATGTTGTGGGATATGACGTCACAGATAGTCATAATCGTGTCATTATTGCGGTAGATAATGATTGTATGATGATGGAAAATTCTAAAAAATAATCTGCCTAGCCTACGGAATTGGTGCACTAGCCGCTTTGTGATATGGACATAGATTTTAGATGTAGCATAATTAATCGAGATAAGTAACGCAGCTAGATATAAAAAAAACAACAGCCTAAAAATGACCTGGATGCACTAAAAAGCTAATAAAACCTCTGGACCTTGAATTTATTTCAGTTGGAGTCAGTGCCAATTCAGGTAAGTAGGGGTAGGTTCCTAAGGAGAAGTCCAAACTTAGTGCAAAACTAGTGTAAAGAATTCTCGCAATCGTTCCACAATTTGACGTAGAAGTCGGTTAACGTACACAAAAAAAAATACAGTCGGACATCGAACCTCCTCCTTTCTTGGAAGTCGGTTAAGAATTAATGACGACCGCTTGGCGCAGTAGTTCGAGGGTAGGCCGCTCGGCTCACTGCACATGGTGGTTGCGGGTTCGACTCCCGCCAGAGCAAATGTCGGAAATGGCCATATCGTAATTTTCCCAGGTCTTGGTGTCACTGGGATCGCCCCCAGTCCCTGGTACGTTACCCATAGTACAAGCGTTGCTTAGTTTGGGACCATACAGTTCGTGTGTCAGTCTGCCGATATTTATTTTTATTTATACGTACCATTTAAAGTCGATTCCAGTGACACCCAGACCGGGGCAAATTACAAAAGGCCATTTCCGAAATTTGCCCCGGCTGGAATCGAACCCGCAACCACCCGGTGCCGTGAGCCAAGCGACCTACGCTCAAACCACTGTTCCAAGCGGTCTTCAATGTACTTGCTATGATTTTTTTGATCTGTGCCAATATTTCACAGATAATAAATCAACGTCAACGAAAATAAAATCAAATGACATCGACAACGTGAGGTTCGAAAACGTTTTTTTTTGACAAAAATTGTAAAGTCGTTTACACACCGCGTCCGGTGCGTCCGGACTTCCGTTTTGGACAATGGCCAGTCCCTTTTGTAAATAATTGTATTGGTAATAGAAATAACACGTAGTTTCGGATGTCTGTTCAATGTCACGTAATAAGCATTAGTGGATATTTTTTTACAATTATAGTTTTGAGTTCCAACGTATTTTGCAATGGTGGATTTTGATTTCTGAATACTAGGGTAAAGCCCTGCAATGATTGGGAAAAATGTATTGTATTGACTCACCATATAAACTATCACTTAGCCTTTGTTTATTTAATATTATAAAGCATATAGTATATAGTATATAGTACGGTGAAGGAAACCATCGTGAGGAAACCTGCATGTCTTCGAAAATCTAACCAATTTTCGAAAGACATGGGAAATCCGCCACCAGGGTGGTGGATTATTGCCTGAATCCCTGGCCTGGCTCAGGCCTGAGTGGGACGTCAAAAGGACTAAATTATTATTATTAATGCACCCAGTTTTATGTTATGATTTTTTAAAAAGTGTCACCATCCCATTTTGCTGATATATTTTTATCTTTTACTTAATAATGTAATTACAAAATATAAAAATAATGCGAATGAAAAATTAAAACACATTATATTGTTTCGCCTAAAGGGACCTATGTGAAACAAACATGGTAGAAAAAATCGCACTTTTTTTTAAACCCATTATATTTATTTGGAAACATGACCAATTCACGGAGCACTGGTATCGATCGAACCCCGGACCTTTCAGCCTCGGTCACACTTCCAGCTACTATCAATCAACACGGCAGATAAATCTCAACCTTCCCGTACCACCTTCCGCTCCTTTCAAACATTATAAAGTTATTAAACAAAAACAGGGAAGGAAGTATCCCTCAGGAAACTATAAAAAATCCTTTATAAAGCCTATTATACAACAAAAGTTTCAACAGATATGGCCCAGCATTGTTTACAGTGGACTTCCGTCGCCCGCAAACGGTTTCCGGACGGACAGTCAATATGATTCCTTTTATAATAAAAATAAGTTTTGTAATGGCGTCCGTGCGTCTGGCGTTACTATTTAGATGTGTTTTTTGTGATGATTTCATTGTAAAATAGTTTTTATATATTTTTTATTGTTGATGATATAAATTAATATTGTTTAACCCTTTAGGGATTCTTATATTTCCCCTCGACCCCCCTGCGCTCACCAACATAGAAGCCTCGGTCTGTCGTCTGTCCCTCACTGGCCATCCTGCCGTGGTCATAGCGTCCATCTACCTTCCGCCTGGCAAGCTTCTGCTTAGGAGTGACATCGAAGCACTCCTTGATCTGGGAAGCGCAGTCATACTGGCTGGCGACTTCAACTGCAAGCATGTCAGGTGGAATAGTCTCCTCACTACCCCAAATGGGAGGCGTCTTGACGCCCTAGTCGACCAGCTCGACTTTGACGTCATCGCCCCCATGCACCCCACTCACTTTCCGAACAACCTAGCACATCGCCCTGATGTCCTAGACATTGCCCTCCTCAAGGGCATAACCTTACGTTTGCGCTCCTTGGAAGTTCTCCAAGAGCTCGACTCCGACCACCGTCCCGTTCTCATGCAGCTCGGACCTTCCCCTCCATCTCAACCGACCACGCGTTCTGTGATGGATTGGCAAAAGCTAAGTACTTCCTTAGCGGATGTCTCTTCTCCACACCTCGCCAGCATCCCTGATCTCCTTACGTCCCCTCAGGACACGTCTCAGGCTGTAGATGCCTTCTCCAACCATCTCCAGTCGGCCATTAGTCACTCGTCTAAGCAGGTCGAGGTAGGTGACTCTCACCGCTTCGTTCTGCCAGACGACATCAAAGCCCTGGTCCGAGCTAAGAATGCCTCCATCAGAGCTTACGATTCTTACCCCACCGAAGCTAACCGTGTTCGCATGCGCGCTTTACAGCGTGATGTAAAGCGTCGAATCGCCGAGCTTAGGGACGCCCGGTGGGGTAACCTTCTCGAAGGAATCTCGCCATCGCATCTAGCTTACTGGAAGCTGGCGAGAGCCTTAAAGTCCGACTCTACTGTCACAATGCCCCCCCTATTACGCCCTTCAGGCGACCCCCCTGCTTTCGATGACGACGAAAAGGCCGAGCTTCTAGCCTCCGCTCTCGAGAGCCAGTGCTCCCCTAGCACCCAATCCTCTGATCCCGACCACCTGGAACTCGTTGATAGGGAAGTCGAGCGCAGGGTTTCCTTACCCCTCACTACCGCTCTCACACCGGTTACCGAATCCGAGGTGAAGGATTTGATTAAAGGTCTCAACTCCAAGAAGGCCCCGGGCTCGGACGGCATTAGCAACAGAGTTCTCAAACTCTTACCCGCCCAGCTTATCTGTCTCCTAGTAGCTATTTTCAATGCCGCTATGACGAACTGCATCTTTCCCAATGCGTGGAAGGAGGCAATAGTCATTGGCATTCACAAACCCGGTAAGCCCCGCAACGTCCCTGCGAGCTACCGTCCCATCAGCCTCCTCAAGGCCATTGCCAAACTCTATGAGCGCCTGCTTTTAGCAAGACTCAAAGAGTATATTTTTTCCAATCATCTTCTCATTGACGAGCAGTTCGGCTTTCGGGCCGGCCACTCTTGTGTTCACCAAGTACACCGCATCACGGAGTACATTCTCAAAGGCCTCAACTCCTCCTCCGGCCGCCCCCTATCCACGGGAGCTCTCTTCTTTGACGTCGCTAAGGCGTTTGACAAAGTCTGGCACAACGGCTTGATTTACAAGCTGTACCTCTTAGGCGTGCCGGACAGTCTCGTGCTCATCTTACGAGACTTCTTGTCAAACCGTACCTTTCGATATCGAGTCGAGGGCACGCTCTCCCCACCCCACCCCATCAGGGCAGGAGTCCCTCAGGGCTCCGTGCTCTCCCCTCTTTTGTACAGTCTGTACACTAACGACATCCCCCGCACGAACAATGTGCAACTCGCCCTTTACGCGGATGATACCGCGCTCTATTTCTCCCATCGTAATAAGGCTCAGATCACACGCGTTCTCCAACGCGCTGTCAATTCTCTCGGAGAGTGGTTTAGGAAATGGCGAATAGAGGTGAACCCGGACAAAAGCGCAGCCGTGCTTTTTGCCAGGACCACCTCTCGACGCCCCTCCATACGCCACACTCGCTCCAACTTAGGTACTGTCTCTTTGTACAAGCAGCCTATCCCTTGGTCCAAGTCAGTTAAATATCTCGGGGTCACGCTCGATGGCTCCATGACCTTCGGTCCTCACATTAGAAACGTCCGCAATCGAGCCGCCTTTGTGCTCGGTCGCCTTCATTATCTCCTATGCAAGCGGAGTAAAATGTCCCTTAGAAATAAGGTGACACTTTACAAAGCTTGCATTCGCCCCATCATGTCCTATGCGAGCGTTGTGTTCGCCCACGCGGCCAACTCTCACATTAGTCGCCTCCAGGCCTTACAGTCCCGTTTTCTTCGCCAAGCCGTCGGAGCCCCGTGGTTCGTACGGAACGTAGACCTTCATTCTGACTTACGCCTCGATTCTATCCAGAAGCACTTCAAAATAGCGTCTGAACGCTATTTCATGAAGGCTTCTGAACACACCAATCCCTTAATCGTCGCCGCCGCCGATTATGCACCCGCACACGAGCCAGATACATGCCGCCGCAGGCCGCGGCATGTGGTGCTGGACCCCCCCGACCCACTCACCGCTCTCCTAGACTCAGATGTCGAGGAGAACGACACACGCACACTCCCCGCCAGACACCGACCTCGCCGGCGAGGTCGACGAACCCCCGCTTCCGCTAGAAGGTGCGTCTACTTACCTAGACGCACCTTGGCACCCGACAAGCCCGCTGAGTTTCTTGCCGGATCTTCTCAGTCGAGGTCGCGTTCCGATCCGGTGGTAGATTTACCCTCGCCACCTCTCCTGGCAGCGGCCCAAGCCGAGGTCGTGTCCCTTGTGACGCCCTTGAGCTAGCTGCCCCCCTGCCCCTATGGCTGGAGCGCACTTGCGCTCGCCCTCTGTCCGGGTGAAGTTGTTATGGCCACTCTGGCCAAACATATAGCCAACAACATATAGTCAATTCAAAAAAAAAAAAAAAAAAAAAAAAAAAAAAAAAAAAAAAAAAAAAAAAAAAGGATTCTTATATACTTATTTCAAAACTAAATTATTTTTCAAAGCACAGTTTTTTTTATTAATTTGCATAGTTTGTTTAGAAGTTTGTTCATTTATTACATTTATTTTTGAAATATGTTTTAGAATATCTGTTCTCAATGCAAATTAATAAGCTAATTGTAATTAGGTATTATAAAAAGGTAACCATGAGGTCGTTTTGAAATAAATTTATAACTTTTTAGTACGTTTTTAATTAAAATTATATAGATTTATTTTAATTGATCAGTGGAATATAGGTGCACTGCGGCGCACGTCTGAGAGCCCTTCGGGGGACACGGGAATACATTTAGGTATTATTACTAACATTTATTTAATTTCTTGTTGATGGTTGTGTCAAAAATATGCTATATTATGTTCAAGTCAACGTGTAAGCATACTAAAAAGCAATTAGGTATTATGCTGCCGTCCGTTTCCTAAAAGTCGGTCAAATTAACCCAATTTTGAGTTACCTATAAGCGAAAACAGGAAAGAATGCCCTAGGAATGGTCAAGACCTAGGTAGGTACCATTTAATTAGTAATGATAAATAAACGATAAAAATATGACCCAGACTGACCTGTTGAGGGAAAGTAGCGCTTATACGTAATAAATATAACTCTTTCTACAGATAATAATTAATAGATTCAATTAATAAAGTCATCACATTAAATTAGCCTCAATAATTGGCAAGTAACATCAAAAAAAGTAAGAAATGCCCGACTTCCGGCGCCAAAACCGAAATAAATTTTGCGCGGTAAACCCGAATGTAATGGCGGAAACAAGCGTCACTAATCGCATTAATTAAGCAAACTAGTCAACAACTCAGATTTTGCTCATGAAAAACCAACTTAAACTCCTTTGGTTAGTGTTTAAATTCAAACATTTTAACTGAAGTGGTTAACAGCTTATTGCGAAGATACGATCATTATTTTAGAATACAAAATTAAATGACATATAGCAGAATGTTTGCAGGAAAATCATACTTATTTCTAGAGCCATAAGCACTAGTTTAGTATGAATGATTGGTGTTATTACGTCGTTTTGAAATTATTTGTTTCAGAGGAAACGATTAGTTTCAGAGGCACATGCTGACAGGCAGGATGTTGAATAGAAATTCATTATCGATTTTTGAAAGCAATTTTACCTCTCTTTCGTTGGCTTATCAATCTTCATAAGCGCGAGCGAGAGAATTGATGCCCGCATGGAAGACGTGTTTGCAAAATTCAGGCATCAAAGTAGAAGAGCATAACATGATTCTATTGCAAACGAAATTAAACTTTAAGTCATGCAACTTACATAATAAAATTGTCTAATACATTTATAACTAGATATGCCGTTTAGTAATTTATTTCTCTGACATAACATCTGCATTCATTCATTCATTCAAGAACGAAGGACTTCGATTCACGTTCGTCATTCAGAATTGGACGCCGGCGCGGGTGGGTCGTGTCCACTACACGAATATTTCGTAGCGTATTACGAAATACATAAATAAATTATCGTGTTCGCTTGTTGTGAATAAGTTCAGTGTTGTTTGGTGAAATAAAAGGATTTGTTGCTGTTGATTTAAAAGAATTTATGGTAATTATGTTATTATTATTATTCTATTAAAAACTGCGTTCAAATAAAATATTTACAATTTAATGTTATTTGTAATCGCGTAAGAAATCAAAGCCTCTTATTATTTTAATGTTTATTTTAATAATAATATAAAACTAAACTTGTGTATTACTTGAATCTCGTAGACTCTAGTCATAAAAAAATATTAAGTGTAGGAAGGTATCGCACCGGGCCAGGGTGGTGGATTATGCCTGAATCCCCTCGTATTGAGCGAAGACCCTTGCCCAAGAGTGAGACTTAAAAAAATGTATAATTATTATTACTAGTGGTCGCCCGGGGTAGAAATTCGACCATAATTGATTAAACCCAAAAACCTTCTTGTTTGATACTGGCACGCAGAATGCACCAAGGAGTCCCGCCCTCCAAATTAAAGAAAAAAAAATCTGTCACCGTTTGTCAGTCAGACAGGCAGTCAGTTACCGATTGGAAGTTACAAATGTGTGTGTCAAACACATGGTAGTGTGAGTAATGTTTTTTTTATTGATTAAATGTTATTTTATGCATATTAAAAAATTGCATTCTGCACTCCTTCTCTATTAAACTATACAGGCCTAATTTCATACTCCTCCGTCCGCGCAATTTTCATAAAGAGTGGTACAAAGTTTTGGCTTCACGTATTAATATACAGATAGATTTTTCAAAGAAGACTGAGTAGTCCGGTTGTAATATCCAACATAGTAAGCTCACATCCATAATTTAATGGCCAAAATCAAACCCGGAACCTCTCAGTAATGCTAGGCCCCTCTAACCACTAAGCTGTTTCGGCTTATCTAAGAACTTTCTAAACCGCAATTCCCACATTCCACTGAGCCTCAGTAATTACACTATTGTGTCGTATCCGATCGCCATTCCCGCCATTATGGGGAGTTTCCCGCGCTCCCAACTTCCTGCGACGAAGCAATGGCGTCTCGAGGAAATCGCGTCGCGTTCAATTAAAATGCCAATTAATTCTGAGTATGGGAAAGGAAACCGTAGCATTATGTTCACATGGAATTATAAGTACATGACTACTATAATTCTGAGATTATCACTCGGTGAATGGTGAAGGAAAATTACGTGAAGAAACCTGCACGACTGTCGAAAGTCGTGTTACATTCTCCGACCCGCGGCGGGCCAGCGTGGTGGACTATGTCCCGACTCTTCGTATTGAGGGAAAAAGGGTAAAATGGCAATAGTTGTATAACATTAGGACCGAAAACACCTTCGGTGAAATGTGTGTGTACTGCAGACCACCCCTGCCTACTCCTACGGGGAACACAGGCGAGATTGTGTTTTATTATTATTAAAATTGTAATATTGGAAGGGTTGTTCAGAAACACAGTGATAACAGTAAAAGGACCAAGAAAATAAGTAGTAAAATGTATATACCTATTTCTAGGTAAATTGGAAATAAGCTTCAGTAATTAAAATAAGTAATAGACGATTGTCAAGGTCCGGGGTTCAATTCTAGCTCGTACATCTCGGTTTTTAGAAATCCATATCCAAATCAATATTTCAATATAATTACCTATTGCACTTGCTTACGTAACGGTGGAGGAAACTTCGCGAGGAACTGCATAACTTAGAAAACATAAACAATGTTCAAAAAATATGAGAAATCCACGCGCACAGAACAATAACACACGTGGCCTGAGACCTCAATGTAACAAGTAGGTACTTGAAACATCCAAAATAACTGTTTAATGCCACGCTCTCATAAGCATCTGTCAAACCTACAAAAAATATTTTCAAGGCACCCTGCAACCATAAATCATTTTTTCAATATTCATTTATGAAAAAAAAGTAGTTGTATTGAGCGGAAGCGCGCGCGCCACCGTCTTCCCGCCAAACGGACGGACGCGCCATAATCGAAATCGACACTTCCGCCCGTTTCAAAAAAGGAACGCATTGTCGGTTTTATTTTTTTATTATCCGCCCGCGAACGATGTTATTAGTTTATTACGTGTGTCAGCCTTGTTACGTCCTTATTTCAATAACCTATTATAAGTACATCACAACCGTAATCCCGAAGGTATAGTCAGAGATGTAGATACAGCAGTGTACCAAGGGAGCCTGCTGCCATCACACCGGACACACTCTTCAATGCGAGAATCCGGCACATAGTCCATCGCGCTGGCCCGCCGCGGGGTGGAGAATAATTATAAATATCGCCAGACTGACACACAAACTGAGCGGTCCCAAACTAAGCAACGCTTGTACTATGGGTGCCGTACAACGGACTGGGGGCGATCCCGGTGACACCCAGACCAAGGCAAATTACGAAAAGGCAGGAAATTTGCCACGCCGGGAATCGAACCCGCAACCACCATGTGCAGTGAGCCGAGCGGCCTGCGCTCGAACCACTGCGCCAAGCGGTTTCCGAAAGACGTACCAGGTTTCCTCACGATGTTTGCCTTCATCGTTCTGCAAGTGATTATCTCAGTTAAAAAATCATCTCAGCCGCAATTTGAACCTTGGTTTGCAAATCGTGCTATCGATCATTGAGTACCATACTCTTCCATTATGAAATGACATAATACTAACCAACAAACAGGGTCGCCGTCTGCATCCGCTCCACAGAATGTTGGAGGCACTTCCGTGTTTCAAATAGTATTTGTTAAGCGCAATTGTAGTTATTTCCCGATATTTGTGCGCCATTTCCGTGGGTTGGTAAGGGTTATTGTGTTCACTACCGCCCCGAATTATATATGTCGCAGCCAACTAGCTTAATTCGCCGTTCAATTAACAGCCTAGGCACTTTACTAAACAGCGCCGTTCAACTAGTGGCCTGAATGATATTCAGCCATTTGATCAAACAGCTAGGCAAATGACTTGGATCGATGACGTTTAATTACTTGCCTAGCCTGTTCATTTCAATTTAGTTCTACTTTCTGCCAAATAGCGCCGAAACTCACTAAACTGTCAATATCTCTATCTCTATTATAATCTCTTTAGTCAATATGGCGTCGGCAAAAAACAACCATGATGGAATAATATTATTAGGTATTTTACGATTTTTTTTAGATGCACCGAATCTACTTGCCGGGTGGGATTTATATGGGGTCATAAAAAAAAATAACCCTAACCTAAACCCATCCGGGTCGCTCTGCTTGGGTAGCATTTTGAAAAAGTTTTGTAGTACTTAAATGTCAACCAGTTGCCTAAGCATTAGCCAGTTTATTAAATGTTGGAACAGACGATACGGCTGAATACCATTTAGGCTGTTAATTGAACGGCGAATTAAGCTAGTTGGCTGCGACATATATGTACTTACGACCGCTTAGCTTAGCGCAGTGGTTCGAGCGTAGGCCGGTCGGCTCACTGCACATGGTGGTTGCGGGCTCGATTCCCGCAGGGGCAAAATTCGGAAATGGCCTTTTCGTAATTTGTGGCCCCAGTCCATTGTACGGTACCCATAGTACAAGCGTTGGTTAGTTTGGGACCATACAGTTGGTGTGTTCGTCTGGCGATATTTATTTATACATAAACAATTACTTATCTAAGTAAGGGAATAAATCGGGGGCTATTAAATCATAGAATGTCCACAAGAAACCTAGCAGTATAGGGTTATATTACCAAATTAAGAATTCGTTTGGTGGTCAATTGGGATGACAAAACCCCACATAGTAATTTAATTCAATTAATTTAATTCTAAATGTGTAAGTTTAGATGTTTGTTACATAAAAACAGTGCCGTCTAGGGACGCCCGAAAGAAGCGAAGCTTTATATTATAAAGCGTAGGAACTAAGCGTTAAAAACAACTGCAGCGCTGTATACCTATGTAGGTTATGTCGTGTAACGCTACTGACGCTTAGCACGGATAGAGTGGCCGCGCGGCGAGCGCCCCGAACGTCTTCGATTCAAAACAAATGATAAATGGCCTTAATAGATTCTAAGAAATTGGGCACACTGATACAAGCGGGTACAAGTATTATGTAAATATTTAGAAAAATACTGAATTTCGTATTTAATAACAAAGTGGTGGAGCCAAAGTTGTCGCATTTTAACTCCTCTGTCATACACAGCAAGGTATACATTAGGTTACCAGTGACGCTAGTCAGTGCCGGATTAAGCAAGCGCGGGGCCCGTAGTCGGTTACCGAGTGCCCGACATGGATTGTCTTATAATAGTAGGAAAAGCTGTAACCTTTCACGTTTTTGTAAAATTAAGTAAATTCAATATAATAATAATAATTTTAGCCCTTTTGACGTCCCACTCCTGGGCACGGGCCTCCCCTCAACACGAGGCCATCAGGCCATAATCCACCACGCTGGCCCAGTGCGGGTTGGCGGATTTCACATGTCTTTCGAAAATTGGTTAAATCTTCTAAGACATGCAGGTTTCCTCACGATGTTTTCCTTCACCGTAAGCAAGTGATAATCATATAGAAATTATGATTCGCACCTAGATTTCGAAAAATCCAGAGGTTCGAGCCGGGGTTTGAACCTGAGACCTGGTAGCTCGCAAGACGCGTGCTTTACCAATCGGCTATCACTGCTCTGAAATTCAATATACTACATCTTAAAGAGTTTCACTCAAAAAATTACGCTCAGGCAGAGATGAGTGGGTTTAAATATGCGGGGCCCCCTTTTGCGCGGGGCCCGTAGCAATTGCTACTCTTGCGACTATGGTTAATCCGCCACTGACGCTAGTGTATTTATTTTTAAGTTAAGTTTTTTTTGTTCCAGACTTACCCGTCCACAATGCCGACACAAGCGCGCTGCGACCGCGTGCCTCCCCCGCACGCCAAGTGGGATGCTCTAGACTTGAGGGTGCTGCAGGAAGACGACCTGCCTCTAGGTAATTTTTTTATTTTATTTTTATTTTTTATTTCGATAAAGGCAAGTATTTGACCACAATCTCACCTGATGGTAAGTGACGATGTGGTCTATGGTGGTGCATACTTGCCTAGAAGGTACCTGTTCACTCTCGACTTGAAAACATCCAGGTTATAGTCAACCGGGAACAAAGACGCCGGCAAGGTGTTCCATTCCTTGGCAGTTCGCACAATAAAAGTGGAACCGAAACGCTTGGTACGAACTGAAGGAATGTCCACATATAACATTTGCAAAATATACCTTCATCATCATCATCATCAGCCTTTGCTTGTCCACTGCTGGACATAGGCCTCCTCTAATGAGACAAACTTGTGATCAATTTATTAATACTAGTATTCCCGATTCCCGTTATAATATTTATATTTTAATTTTAAATGTCATTAAGATTTTATTGTCAGTCTATTGATACTGGCACGCAGAATGCACTATGGACGTCCCGCCCTCCAAAAACTGTCACCGTTTGTCAGTCAGACACTCAGTCGTGGAGGTTACAAATCGATACCTCCCACGTAAGTTGTTGTATCCCCAAAACCGTAATTTTACAGGAGAGCATTTTAAAGATTCAAATTGCGCTAAAAACTGCATTTATTATTGTATCTTTCTGAAATTTGGTATATAAGTTTAATTTATAGTATTCTTGACTATGTTGAAAGATGATTTAAGAAAATATGAATATTTTATGAGATATTGTTCATACAACATTTCACTGCGGAGTACAAGCTGCGCCAGTTGTTGTATGTCATACTTACAACATTTTACTGCGGAGTACAGGCTGCGCCAGTTGTTGTATGTCATACTTACAACATTTTACTGCGGAGTATAGGCTGCGCCAGTTGTTTTATCTCATACTTGCAACAATATACTGCGAAGTTTAAACTTCTTCAGCTGTTGTATGTGACAATAACAATATAAATTTGTCAAAAATTTGAGTGTGTATTATTGCACGTGAACAAATTATAGGTAAGGAAAATAATTCTAGGATAAATGTCTTTATTTTTGTAATAGGACATATTTAAAAATAATGTTTTTTTACAAATTGATTTTATAATAAAAGCAGTAATGTCTTCCATTACTCTGTAATAAAAATAATGTAAATAAAAACACTGATAAGGTTATTTAGAATCAAAATAAAAATAATAAAAAATAAAACGCATAATTAAAATAAACATAATTAAGTTAAAAAAATAATATTAATTTACCGCAGAGACTCATTAAGTCATCATAATTTAGCCTTTGTTAAGCGAAGATGGTTGGAATAGAGAGGGTAAAGCTCTGCCATACTATTTTTTTGACGTCTTCGGGTATTGGTATTAATGGCAATAGCATTACTGTTTGCCAAATCGTAACGATATAATTACGTTTATTTTAAATATCGGCAGACTGACACACCAAGCAATTTTTGTACTGTACCTATCAGCACAATGGATTGGGAGCCATCCCAGTGACACCCAAACCGGGGCAAACTACGAAAATGCGATTTTTTCCCCGACGGGAGTCGAACCCGCAACGACCATGTGCAATGAGACAAACGGCCTGCGTTCGCAACACTGCAGTTGTCACTTTTAAAATAATTTTCGGCACATACTCGCTCTTCTATTATGTTGGTCCATTTAACTACGTCTCATCTCATATTTTTCGACCAATTACGCCCTTAATGGGACTAGTCCCGCCACACACTCCCTCCACTGTAACTCCTGTAAGCCAGGATCGACAATGGTGACCAATAATGACGTCGAGATCGGACTCTCTACGAGTCCCGGGGAAAAGTTAAAATGCCTTGGAACCCGCACGAATGGCATCGAAAGAAATAATAGAATGAGTTGGAAGAAAACATGTCCACTCCCTCCGGTGCAAAGCGGGAGAAAAAATAGCTGGTATAGGCTGATTGCCATAGATACAAGTCTGTTAAAGCTGATTGAAGACCATTTGTAAGGCACCACGGATCGTAACATGATTAATTGGACCTAAACTCGTGAGCTGATTATACTTGATTCCAATAACAGGTATGGCAAGAGCGCTTGAACGCACGGAAATTGTCCCTGGTTTCCACAAGGTCTGTGTAATAAACTGCTCCAGATGTCACTTGTAGGCTATTTAGCATAGTAGTCCGTTCATTGTGCCAGAGACTACACTCCCACAGCATGTGATGTGCAGATTGTGCATGATTGTTTTGCTGCGTCGAACATTGACAGAAAGGAGAAGGAACCAATTTGTAGTAGAATAATTTGCTCCTAAAGTTGCCATGTCTAGTCAGAAATTGAGCCACACAGTGGTCCACCTCCAACTACGCCCTCTCCAGACGTTTACGAACGCATAGATAAAATTGGTGGAGGTGGCGGCCCTTACTTGTTATATGCCATCTGGATTGCCATTCGGTCAGAAGATCTTCGTAAACGACATATATCGGACTAAATAATGTACCGATTTTAGAGCGCTCTCGCGGTATAAGGAACTCGGTGCTTATAGTCTCTCGAGTAGAAGATTACGCCCAATTACGCCCGTTCAAAGTTATTTCTAGTTATAAAAATCACTATGCTTAATATCTATGACATTATAATATAGTACTCCATCCTGTTCAGCTTATCTAACGAAGCTAAACCATTCCAAAGGTGTTTAATAAGTTTATTTTTAGATGAAAGTTCTATGAAAGCGTGAAAGCTGTCATCCTCTGCTTGTGTATGACCTTTTTCGATAAAGGTATGTTTATAGTTATATTATGTTATGTATAGTTATGTGTATTAAGTTTATTAGCACTATACACATAAACGCAAACACAATGCGATTGCGGTTCTGACCGGCACAATTATCAGACCATAATCTAAATTCGGTCGGTGACAATTCAAGTAAGTAGGGGTAGTAGGTAAGAAGTAGTATTAACGTTGTGTAAAGATAGTGGCATCAGTCCAAATGAAATAAATTACAAAGTCCCTGGTTATTTCTAGCTTTTTAGTGCACCCAAGTTATTTCATGTCAGTTTTATTTTTTTTATTTAAATTACATACATTAAGCAAAGCATTTTAAGACCCAATTTTAGAAATTACTTACGACATACAACATTGAGTTGAAGTAAAAAAAAAGTAATAGCAACGTAAAATATAGTATGTCACCATACAACAAACTTTTGAATAACAACTCCCGAAGTAAAATGTAGTATTTATTACATACAACAATATTTTTATTTAAATGTAAACGTAAAATGGTACATGTATCACATACAACATTTTTCAAGAACGCTCAAACGACGTATACTGTTGTATGTAATCTATACAACATTTCAGGTCGGTTGAAAGTCCGGCGTAGTCTGTTTTATGTGACCAATACAACACGCGAGCGCGCGGTTCCCGCTCTCTCGCACCCCGCGTATACCATTGCAAAGGTATATACAACGTTGTAGCCCGTTCTCGTTCAAAAGTTACAACAAAATACGTCTGGAAAAACCTTGAAAAATTCGTGTTTTCATTATTTTTTCACTTTGAATGTATTAAACAATGCAAATTAGGATAGTTTTCAGTAAAAACGCTAAACGGCATTTTTGTGGCATACAACAACTTACGTGGGAGGTATCGAAATGTTTGTGTGTCAATTCACGGTAGTGTTTGTAATGTTTCATTTATTGATTTTAATGTATTTATAAGTGTTATAATATAAAATTATTAGCATTCTGCACTCCTTATCTATATAAACTATATGTGTGCCAAATTTCATACTCCTCCGTCCGCGCAATTTTCGTATTTCAAGATGGTATTATGGTGTTTGTCTGCAGATCCCAGGTCCTGGGGCCGTGCGGAGGTGGGCGCGTGGGTGGCGCGGCGCGGGGGGCTGCCCGAGCGGTTCCCCATGAACGGCAAGGCGCTCTGCCTCATGACGAAGGACATGTTCGCGTCCCGGGTGCCTCACAATGGACATTATCTACATCAGGTGAGTTTCACACTGGATGAAGAGCTGCGTTTGGCACTATAAGTGGAAGCCGGACATTAAATTGTTGTAACAATAGTCCTCAGACGAAAATAATAACGTAGTTGGAACGCGTAGACGTAGAGTGACGCTAGCAATAGTAATCCTACTAATATTATAAATGCGAAAGTGTGTGAGTGTGGATGTATGTTTGTTAATCTTTCACGCAAAAAATTATGAATGGATTTGGATGAACTTTAGAACATAGACAGTTTATAACCTGGATTAACACATAGAATACTTTATTTAAGTCTACGCGGACGAAGTCACGGGCGAAACTAGTTAGTAATATTACTAAACAGCATCAAATCAGATTCTCATTTTATATGGCTCGTATCAATAAAACAATCACAAGTCTGAGAGCGGTCTTAAGTAACGTAGTGTTTATAAGTCTGTATCTTGAGTACGCTTTTGACATGTCATTTTGTACTTGTATGTCATAAGAATGACATTTCCAAGATCACTCTCGCACTTGAGATACGTTTATTGATACAGGCCTAAGATTTGATGGTCACTATTCGCGATCCGCGATCAGGAGAGGTCTAATTATATTAACAACAATAATTGTACTATTTTCGCCGTATTGCGTCGTCAAAAAATGTAAAAACAAATGTGCTAAGTAATCTAAAAGAGAATCTGGATTTATGCTATGTCTTTGGTACAACTTTCGCTGGCTTCATTCACTAGTTCTAAACTCTCCATCTATATTACTCTTTTCATCTGAGTTACTGTCTCGCTCACTAAATGTATCCTCTCTTGTTCCAGGACTTCAGAAGAAGGCTAGCTAAGGCTTTAGCGCTGCAGGAGTTGATAGAGAAGATGACGAATAACTGAACTTAAGTCTAATTCTAAATCTATAGAGGCTTTAGTTAATTAGAACCACTAGTGTTGTAACTTGCGGGATAGCGGATGCTACTGAAGTGACAGCAAACGTCAAAGAGCCTGCAAGTGAATTGACAAAAGCTAGGTAATTTCCGCACGAGCTGAGAGAATAAGTATTGTAGAACAACTTAAAATACGGGCTGTTTCAAAAGAAATATGAGACATTTTACACATAGTTCAACTTGGCTGTGTATTTTTTTTAATGATCACTGTTTTTCAGACCTTAACATGTGTTCTAAGGCACCACGAAAGATGTGACAAATATTATTTCGGACTTTTGAACCAGCCTGTATATGTATATCTATAATAATGCACTTATGTTATGTTCCTATATCATAGTTAAGTTAGTTAAAATGTATAATTTTGTACCAGTCAATACCAAAAATATACCCATTTAATTTTGAAAGTGCTGTCAAACCGATGATCCAACTCGATCTATTGATCAATTAGGCAGCGTTCCCACTACGCCGGACCGGCAGATCTGCCGCGCCGGTAAATCTGCCGGAAGGGCTAGTGGCTGTACAATTTATATGAAGCTATTCACATTATCCCGGGTCCGGCATTTTTGCCGAGCCCGGCATTTTTACCGAGCGTTTTGTCACTACGAATTGCCGGCAGAACGACCGGGCCCGGAGTAATGTGAACGAGTTTGTGCCGGTATCTGTCCCCCGCTCGCCCCGCTCGTGCTCCCCTCGCCCCGCCCGTGTTCCACTCACGTCATTCGGCTCGCATTTTCTGGTAAAAGTAGACGTTTAGCATGGATATTCAAGCAGAAACTTTAATTACGCTTGTCCAAGAGAAACCTGTTCTGTGGGATAAGACCAAAAAATTTGTAATAATAAGACATTATTACAAATTCTTTGGATAAGACCGAAGACGTCTATAAAGACAAAAACTTAAAGTACTTGACTGTCTGAATTTCTTCCGGGATCCGATGTAATGTGAACACTCTGTCCGGTGTCCGGTTTCCGGCAGATTTGCCGGTCCGGCGTAGTGGGAACGCTGCCTTACAGTTTCTTATAATGACGAAACGCCATTTATATTTCTCTTTCTATTGTTTGTTGTCAAAACATTCAGACAACGATATAAATAAGCTACTTTGCCTGTTTGTTTTTTAAATATTTATAAACAAAGTCGGCAAACAAACCTTGATGGTTAGCAGTTAAATTAGCCTATAGATGGTTGCAACACTAAGCAGGGGAGTGAGATAGAGGAAGGCGAAGAGCGGGGAGTTGGGCTCACAACAACAGGTTAATGGCTTGACCGGGAATCGAACCCAGGACCTGTTAGTTACGAGAAGCGGCACCTCAAGGCTATAACGCTCTGAACAAGATGCAACAGTATTTTACAAATTCCTTTCACAAGTGGTCATTGTAACTGCATTGTATTTTGAAAGGCGGTAGGTGATGACAAATTTACAAGACGAATTGAGCGAAAGTCTCGCGAGAACAATCTCAATATCATGTCAAGGTTGATAATGCTGACTAAACGATCAACATTTGCGAAATTCCTTGCGATATTAGTTCCAACGGTGAAGCTTGTAATACTTGCACAGTTCACAATGTCGTGAAGAAACCCGCACGCCTTTCGACAGCCGTGTTACCTTCTCCAACCCGTCAGTATTATATCAAACCAATATAAAACCAATTTTGTTATTAGATACATAGGATTATCTTGTATTTGTATATTTAGAATTATGTCTAGTCAAGGTGTAATGTGTAAATATATCGATTTAAGTTTAATTATTGTTTTATTACTCAACTACCTAATATAGATATTCTTCCAGAGCATAACCAACCTCTGTACCAAATTTCATTCAATGCAGTTCAGCTGTTTTTACGTGTTTCATACAACACATAATATAAATGATTACCGTTGTTTATACTAGGTGAAACAAACACGGTATAAGTACCTACTATTTTTGCAACTTTACTTTGTAAATCTAAAACTATCGTCTTTGTGGGACAGTTGGAGTACCAAAGGTTTTGTAGACTTGTGAAATCTGTCAACAGCTGTACCCCTGTAACACCTTTTGATTTTCAAGTTTCCTCCAAAGCTGATAGTTTTAGAATTACAACGTTAACTTTTGAAAGAAAAGTAAACCCTTTCTGTTTCAACCTGAATATTAGAAACTTGCAATATCAAAGGCTTTGCTCACGCGTTGGCGACTTAGAGGGTAACGGGAGAGAGGGATAGGGCGTCTGACTCTCTCTCTCTGATCGTACGAAACAGCTATAATAGCTGCTTTTGAAAGAGGGTGGTGCTATCCCGATCGAAGCGGCACGTTAAGAGCTGCAACTTTTCAAATACTCTACGAAATAAATAGTAGTACAATGCGATCCAAATAAGAATAGGAATAGGAATGTCAATAACCTCTATCTGTCAAATGTCACTTGAAAAGTAAGGTTTGCAAAAAACTTATTTGCATATCAACAATAATAGTCTTGCATCAAATTTAAATAAAAAGGTTAAATTAGTAGTAAATTGTCTTTATATAATATTTAATTATTTAAAGTCATCATTCGTTTTTTAAAACCGTTTTGTATTAAGAATGATATGAACGAGGTTGGAGTGGATGTGAGTATGACGGGAAAGCGCGATGAATGGAAGGAAAAGACATACTGCGCCGACCACAGATGATGGGAAAAGGTAAGGCAGATGGTGATTCGTTTTTTAAAACCATACCATAACCTTTTTTATTTTCATTTTTGGCGCAAAGGCCAATAAAAGGCAGAAATGCAGTCATGGCTAACAGAAAAAAATATTGAATACGACGATTTCTTCACAAAAGCAGATTTTTTTCAATTAATAAAAAGGAACAAACAGCTTTTTTCCCTCAACCATTGCAAATAAATTTTATTTAAAAAATATGTGTAAGTATATTGTTTTGGTCACCCTACCTAACTGGTTAGAATTGACAGCTTTGACGTCACAATATGGCGCAAAGTCGATCCTATTCTCATTTGAATCGCATAGTACCTAAATTACTGTAACCGAAAATATATTAGGTGTTTAGGTATTCAAAATTATTTCTTCATGGCTTCTTTAAACGCGCTGGCTCCGGCTGCGAACGCCTTCGCCAACTGAGGCCCCTTCTCCGCCAGCATCTTCGCCATATCCTCGAAGGTCCGCTTCGATTCAGACGCTAGTTTAGTGACCACCTCTTTGAATTTGTCTATGGGCACGTCTTTAGGGGTCGGGCAGTCTTTGAAGAGCTCGCGAGCCTTGGATTCCAGTTTATCGTCTACAATTTTCGCTGGAACATGACAAATTACCAGATTACTTTGGAGGTTAAAAACTTATTGTTCGCTTGGATTGTATCAGTTGCTCCTAACTTATAATAATTCACTGGGACGCCATGATGGTTAAGAGGGGCTGCTCTCGTCACCGAGAGGTTCTGGGTTCGATTCCCATCCTGGCCATTAAACTCCAGAGCCCACCTCTAACAAACTAAAAATATTCAGCTTAGTTGGAGCGGCTAACGGGTCTACTAGTAAAGTGACAACCACACTTTGTAAGTAATCTTAAAATAATGTAAAAAAGGCTAAATAAAGTACGATATTGTGCATGGCGCCTTCCTAAATGTATCCAACAAAACAAAATGCTGATGGGTTTCTTTCCAACGGCTGACTTAACTTAAATCATTCGTTATCAACCCCCCAAGTGTAATAATCGTTCCAATAACGCTCGACTTGCAACCGACTCACAATACATCCGTTTTTGACATTCACAATTGGGACAAATATTTTGGAGTCCGCAAACGACTGCTTCTCGGGCCGAGTGAGTCGAGGATCGGTCGGCACGGGTGGGAGAGTTTAAATTCAAATCGTTAATTTTGTTAACCCTACGGGGCACTTACAAATTGTCAATTTTTCATTTTTTCCTCATATCTACAACCGGATCGGAACGCGACCTCGACTGAGAAGATCCGGCAAGAAGCTCAGCGGGCTTGTCTTTTTACATGCTGTTATATTTATTTTTATTTAATCGCCAGTTGCTCATTGAGTTAATAATTACAAAGGTAGTAGATATTAATATAAATATAATTGCTCTAGTGTGTTGCCTACCTTCAGTGTAAGTGGTTAGTGGCCTACGGATAACTGTTAAAACTGATGTATTGTGAGTCTAATACAAGCCGAGCGTTATTGGCCTCCAACTGTACCCACCAATAGTAAAGATTTATTGTTGTTTTATGGTAGAAACGTTATATAGACGACTCATCGTCACGAGGCGAGTCATGACACAAATGTTGGCATGACACAAACGAGCAAAGACGAGCGTCTTTGCTCGTTAGAGTTGGTCTAACTTCCGCCTAACTGTGAGCTAGGAATGGCGAAATATTTAGGTACACAAATTTTATGTTTCTGTCTCTGTTCTTTAAGCCACCTTAAAACACAGACATCATTATGAATCAGGTACTTACTAATACTTCGTTAGTGCAAACGCGTCAAACAAATCACGAAATCTATACAAATTAGAACTATTATAAGGAGGTAAAATTGTATGTAAATATGTATGTAGGTAATCTCTGGAACTACTGATCCGATTCTGAAAATGCTTTCACTGATAGAAAGCTTCACTATTACCGAGTGACATAGGCTATAAGTATGTCGAAGTACCGCACGGGCAGAGCCGCGATGTTATCTCCAAAAACAAAACGAAAAAAGTAAAAATAACATACGATTGGTAATGTCTGTTACTTCTGCATCGCCTCCTTGAACGCGCTGGCCCCTGCCTTCATCGCGTCCAGGAGTTTCGGACCCTTTTCACTTAACAATTTAGAGAACTCCTCAAACGTCTTCTTCTGTTCGGAGGCAAGCTGCATCACAGCATCCTTGAAATTCTCCAACTGTATATCTTTAATGTCGGGACAGTCTTTGAACAGTTTGCGGGCTTTCTCCTCGGATTCCTTGATAAGGTTTGCTAGAAAAAACGAAACGGCGTTCGTACACAATCTGTGCCATGACCTTTATTCGTTTTCAATGCGTAATATTAGCGTAAAACCCTCAAACAGATTAGCCTGAAGTGGACTTCCATGGAAGGAGGCATCTGATAAAGTTATACGAGCAATTGTTCATTGGCATTGGCCCGAATTTTATTTCTCTCACATTGAGGAGGACTGTAGATACCTTGTATGACGACAGCGCATCCGTAACACTTTGGGACCGAAATAAAATCGATAAAATATCACACATCAACCTACCTACCTAATCTATGGGAGAGATGGTGCATTTTTCCACATAATATATACAACAACAAAAAACTGAATAAATTCTGTAAGATATTATAATTGTTAATGATTAATTATTTTTCTATCGCCTCTTTGAAAGCTTTGGCGGCCGCGGCGAAAGCGTCTAACAACATAGGCCTGTGTTCAGACAGCTTCCTGGTCAGTTCCTCGACGCTCTTCCTCTGTTCCCTGGCGAGCTTCTCCAACGCCTCTCGGAACTTCTCCATCTCAATATTCGTGATATCATCACAGTCTTTGAAGAGCAGACGCGCTTTCGTCTCCGATGCCTTGGTGCCATCAATTAGATTTGCTAGAAATAATTTAACGTAGCTATGATAAAGACATAACAGGGTCTTCTCTTCAAAGATTGTTTAGAATCATCTAGAATGTACCTGCATCACTGTTCAATACTTTTTTAAATGAGCAAAGTTGGCAATCAAGCGTTCGTACCGCCTGATGTTCAAGATTTACCATAGCCCGCGTGGATGATGCAATACCAAAGTCAAGGCTCGTTGTCTACCCGAAGGAGAGTGGGAAATGGAGAATATTAACACGTTCACTGCGGTTCACCCACAATCGGCCCGACGCTGTGTCTAATCAATGTGCGGACAGGAAAAATAGGTTTCTCTCGCTGGTGCGGAACCGGTTTCCTGGGCATTTTTACGACTATGACAGAGACAAATATAATTTTCGATTAGTGACTAACAATGTAGAAATATAGCAATTTGATACTACCTCCACTAGAGAATACTACCCACGTCGTGCCAGCCCTGTAGTCTATGATTGCCGAAACTGTTTTGTCCAGTGAGAGTTTACCTTGAAATGATTTTTCTACTATTATCTTTCGCATTTGTTTTTGTGTAGGTAGGTACTTAAAGTTTTTGTTCAAATTTTAGCGCTACGCTTGAAGCACTTGTTGAATTCTTGTGATATCTGTGGGCTGTAGTGAATTATATACTAGTTTGGCTAAACTCTGTTCATTCTATGGCTTATTCAAATAACAACAACAATATGAAGTCATCATGATAATATTATTTTATAGTACTCCCCGCTAGCGCCAACAAAGATAAATGCTTGTACTAAGAGTGGGCTTGCCAATAGTTGAATGGCCAGGATGGGATGTTACCCAGAGTCTGACGGTAGCAAAGGCGACGGTTCTAACCGCTGTGCTACTGACGCTTGTGTTTCATGAACGATGGGCGTTCCACACTGGGAATAGATAATCCGTTTTATCGCGATGATACAGTGCGTGGTGGTGGTGGTGATGGCGGACGGAAAGGATCTCAATTCTAGAATACATGAGGAACAACATTTAGTTTTTATAATATACAGGACGTCCCATCTACTATGTGACACGGAGGGAAGTACTTTAGATGTGGTTGACAGGACAATTTGCTTCATGGTGACATTATTATTATTTTATTTATACCTACAAACGTAAGTAATATCTAGGCACTGCATTAAAATATTTGTTAAAAGTTGCTTGCTTCGCCTGGGAAATGAACCTTCAGAATATGGAATAAACATATTTGTATTTTTATGAGGAACTAGCTGTGCCCGCGACTTCGTCCGCGTGGAATTTAATTGACAAAGTTTCATACAAACATTCATCCCCTATTTTATCCCCTTAGGGGTATAATTAATCAAAATCCTTTCTTAGCGGATGCCTACGTCATAACATCTACCTGCATGCCAAATTTCAGCCCGATCCGTCCAGTGGTTTGGGCTGTGCGTTGATTTGATAGATCACTATGTCAGTCAGTCAGTCAGTCAGTCACCTTTGAGTTATTTGTATATATTTAGATGGGAGTGGGCCAGATGGGGTGGAAGGGAGAGGGGCTGAGCTTCCGGCCCTCTCACTTATCGTACAAATCACAGCTGTAATAGCTGCTTCAAGCTGATTCAATATTAGTACAAGAATGTTTTCTCGGTCACCGATGACACTGCCATTCTTATAAACTGATTTTATTTCTGTATTCAGAAATGCTGAACATTGTAAATAAGTATACAGTGCATACCGCTAAGTACTCAAACGATACTCAGATATGAGATTGGTTGACCATGACGTAGGTAAATGACGCAGATGGATCGCGCGTCACGTGGCCGCTCTGCTCGTGCGCAGCGGTTTCCACTATTTAGTGTTAAAATTACGTGCCCCATTGATACGTAATAGGTAGGTACGTAATCTATTATCCATATACAGGTTGAAACAGAGAGGATATACTTTTTTTTTCATTACTTAACTTTGTAATTCTATAACTATCAGCTTTGAAGGTAACTTGAAAAACAAAAGGTGTTACAGGGATACAGCTGTTGACAGATTTCACAATTCTACAAAACCTTTAGTACTTTAACTGTCCCACAAAGCTGACAGTTTTAGATTTACGAAGTAAAGTTGCAAAACATAGTATAGGTACCCTTTCTGTTTCACCTAGTATAGGTAGGTAAGTACCTATTTTACAAAACTGTAATGGTCTACCACATTAATCGATCGATCCATTGATCGTTGGTAGAATGAGATGGGTCGACGTCGGCCGACAGTTTTTATATAAAGAAAGTAACGTTCGAACGATATTTTCTTTGTAAAAATCGTGCAATATGCTATTTGGAGGTGTTTGATACCGAATCAAATGTTATTGGAGTTCCTGGTATATTTGTCGGAAGATCACGGAAGCGGTGGACCCGATTTCGACGGAGTTTTTACTATAAGACAGCCTTTGGTTACAATTACATTGGGGGTCCAACAGCTGAACAAAATCTGAAATGTTTGTCTTATTTATTTGGGGATTTCATATCGCCGCCAGCGTGCCAACGGAGCTGTGGGAAAAACTAATATACAAAACGATAAATATAATGAAGTAGGCATATTTACAATCTTTCATCCATTTCACCAGATTCTCGACGTCATTCTTCCCTTCTTTTTTCAGATTTTCGAAAGCCTCATCCATGTTTTTGTGTATTGTTTTTTATTGCTTCATAGAAAAATTGGAAAAACAAAAATTTTAAAATGCCAAGAAATCCATGGCGCTATGATTTTTTTTATGACAGCAACACGCGAATAAAAACATAGAGAATATAACCGTTGGTTGTACAGAGGTTGTATAATACCTACGTATGTAGTCAAGGAACTTATACCCTTATACGTAGTATTTAAAAGTCTCTGCTTAAGCTTATAATGTGGTACTCACAAGAATTTTATTATAATTTTGTATATCAGTTTCTTGGGTACTCACCGACTTACAAACACTACGTTTACGTATCTCGGTGGTGGTAATAAATAATTCCATGTCACTACATTAATAAAACCGAAAGATTAAAGATAAAAACATGGAAACCCATTAATTAATAAGTACTACGCGTAAACCGAAGAATTTTTTTTGGCCTTTGTCAAGAAATTTATATGCCTATGTATATTCTAATAACAGATTAAATAGTACAGTACCGCCATCTATGAATTGAGGGCGATATCAAGGTAAACAAAGAGTACCTTGTATATACTAGAACGAGCGTAAAGATGGCAGTGGAAACATTGCAGTAACGTCTCTTCAGCAAATGTAAAATTAATTACTTTTTATACGATTTGTAACAGATAAAGTTGTTTCTAATTTAACATAGTGTTCCTTCCAATAATCTGGATTTTTTATGTACTTTAACTTTAATGTGGAAAACATTAAAGTTAAAGTACATAAAAAATCCAGATTATTGGTAGATGTTTTGTTATCAACTTGGTTGTTTCTGTCCCGCGCACTCCATATACTTTCCAATAAGAATGACAGTGATAGCATACTTTCTCGATCACAATACTACCTATAGAATACTAACGCCTTATTCTTCCGCTAAGATTTTCAACAGCAGCTGCTAACAACCTGAAACCGGTATACAACAAAATGAAAAAGCCAACAAAAAAATATAATTCAGTTTTATTTTTATTACAAAAATATATTTAAACTATAAACGAATACTTTATAAATTGTATAAAATAACACGATTACACCGATATATAGCGAGCAATGTACATACAGGAAGAATATATCTACATTTCAAATGCACTACATTCCAGGCTGCCTAGTTAGCAGTCGCAAGCGCAGTATATAACATAGCTGGTGGTTATTCCACTGACACATAGACGTATTTTTTGTTTATATTTCTTGAGTAGACTTACAAGGAAATTATTTAAACAAAAAAAAAACTACACATCCAAACTGATCCATGTTTAATGTTTCTGATCTGGAAAGTACCAAAACTATACGCCTTGGGCGTCACCACAGTGCGAAACAGAGATAGCACGACCCCAATCTCCCTTATATGCGCGTTTAGTACGATTATGTAATTAAATTATTTAATTTATTTTTAACTATCTTACATACAGTATTTTATTGACAAATGGCTACATACTCAGGATCTAATAATATATTAAATAAACTAACTTGTACTAACTAATGAGAACAAACCATTTTTGAAGTCGCTTGATTGGACTGACATTATCTGTCACTTTACTTCTGTCAGTGTGTCACAATTTTAAACTATCTCGAGGTCTGACAGCCACTGTCAGAAATGTCAAGTGTCAGACTGTGAACTGTCAATGTCAGCCCACTCTATCGTAGCACCTGCCCAGTGGAAAAAAAAAACTTGGATCCTCGTAGTTGTCTGCGCTTGCGACTTGATGTTTACGACATAATGTTTCAATATACACCATTGCAATAAATAGATTGGAAAACATGATGTCACTGTTTAGCAGCTTTATTAACACTTTCATTGGTACCAAACTCAGGCAAATTCGCCTGGACTTGTCTGCCATAGTTGTGCCGCTTTGCTAAAGCTAACTGGGCATTGGCCATAAGCTATCTGAGCATTGGCCATAAGCATGTCAATTGTGTGTAGGTGTTTACTTAGTGTGTGTGTTCACTTGACAGGGAACTGACAGAATACATTAAGTTCAGAAACCACCAAACAACTTCATGGTTGGATATTGTAAAACTATCACTTTGCATCTCGAAAATCACTGGTCCGTTAGCCATGGAACTCTCACTGTGTTATAAACTGGTTTTTAAATGGATGTGGTGATAACAATATTGAATATACTACTTCGGCTCAGTATCAGCTTATTCGAGCGAAAGCTAATTCCCATTTTGGTAATACTTTGTAAATAAATTTCTACAAAGTGTACAATACAAATTGGTTACTTTAAGAGGTGTATTATTCCTTGCCTGTAGTATTTGGTACCTGCATAACCTTAGCATGACTTTTAATTTAATAAATAGCTGTTGAAACCATATCAAATCTCGATCCCCATACGCTATTAGGTACAAAAATTACTATTCATTCCTAAAATTATTAATATAACGAGACATTATAAGGACATGCCTAGATTGAAGACTGTATTTACAAGCAAAAAAAATACAGTTTAACGATACCGATGGATAGATGGCGCTGAATGTGACGTCTTAATACAAAGTGCGATTCTTCATGGAAAACCTGAATCACGATATTAAAGTTCGCAACCTAGCGGTCTTCAAATCTAAATATAGAGGGTGCAATTGGATTCAAAGACCAAATTGTAATGAGTGGCTCCTTCGTGTACTAAAAAAGATTTAAAGCAACATCACTAAGTAATAAAAAAATTGCCCTGTGATATTACTAAAACAATCAAACAAAATAAAAGTATTCAAATAATATTCCACGTTTTTCGTTATTCAAAGTATAAATATTTTATGAATGAACAAGAAGAGAAAAGATAAAATACGTGGGTAAGTACTAAGTAGGTACAATAAAACCTGGCGTGGTTAATCAAGATTATTTTTTACAACTTCAATTTATAATTTGATTGATTTTGTTATGATTATATCGAACTAAACTGAACCTCTCGTATCAATTAGGTCATTGATATCAATTTCACCCTGTTTAATACGCAGGTATGGCATGTGTCTATGAAACTTCACCATAATTATTTACAGTCATTGCCTATTGAAAAGTCTCAAGTCTGATTGCGATCTTGGGTATATTTTTGAAGTAACATTTCGTAAGACCTGCCCAAGATTTTAAATTTAAAAATTCGTCGATATTAAACTTAGATGAAAAGAATGAAGTAAACGGCTATCGAGGGAGTCCAGCGAAAGTAATACCAAATCTGGATAAATCCAGTATTCTCTTTTTAGATTAGATTATGTATTTTCAATTTTATTTATGACGCAACATGGCATAAATACGATTGATAATATATTTTTTGTACGTCGCAAACCACCAAAAAAGGAATCTGGCTTTATGCTATTCAGTATTACTTTCGCTGGGTCCTTCTTAGTTATTATTTTCGTCTGAGTCACTAACATAAATAGTTAGCTTATTATAAGAATAACTTTTGTAAGACCGCTCTCAGACTCGAGATCTATGAATACCGGCGCAAGTGGACTATTTCCCAGACTCCCTGCCACCCCCACTGCACAGCCACACACCACATTATCAGTCTTGTGTTCACCCGTTGATGCTGGCCTCGGTCCTGGCGAGCTGGCTCTTGGGGATGAAGGAGACAGTCATCAGGTCGTCGTCCTCTTGCAGCAAGCAGCCGTCTGAAGGCTTGCTGCGGTAGAACAGTCTGAAAGTTGAGGGGGGGACTTGTTAACTTGCTTCCATTGGAAATTGACGCAACTCAAATACCGGCGTATACTCAGAAGCAACAAAATCGTGATTCATTTTGTAAGACGTGCCTCCGTAAGACTGTATGGACCACAGATATAGATAACGCAAGTAACACGATTTGTATTGAAACCAAGCGTGCCGAATTTTTTACATTTCCTGTGACGTCACAAGGGACGGGAAATCCAAACCGATTATAATACACCGATGCCGCCGATGCCCCTCCACCCGCTACGATTCTCTCGAGTGATTATCTCGATCATACTTATATTTTTTATATATGTAGTCGCGCGGACTGTATGATAGCGGCGACCAACCTTGACGCTTCGTCGGGGTTTCGTACACGCGAAGTACATGCATTTGCGTTATCTATGTAAATCTATATCTGTGGTATGGACGGGTAATTAATAAACTGTTTTTAATTGCTGCAATGTATAAGGCGGTAAGTGAGTTGTCGCCTATGACACCCAGAGTAGTTTCTTAACACAATATACATAAATAACTGAGACTCATGCGTATAGATGTACGAGTATTAAAAGCATGGAGAACGCGGTTTTTTTGAATGTCAAAGGTATATTATATACTACTGAAACTGGACGGATAACATCTTAAGAAAAAAGAGATAGCTATACAATTCAACGACCATCTTGAAGGCTGCGAAGCCTTTTTAACCGACTTCCAAAAAATGAGGTTTTATGTACTTATTTTCACCAATTACTCTGCCAATTGTGGACTGATTTTGAATTATTATTTTTTGTTTGAAAGTCTATGGTAGATGGTCCCAATATAAATTTCATCAAAATCGGTCCAGTAGTTTGAGAGATATGGATGATTTACGGTAACCTTATTACGGTAATTTGCACGCCGAAATTAAAGGCAGAATAAGCGAACAATTTTGTAGATGTTACCAACCTTCTGTACCTTATTTATGCAAATAAACGATTATTATTGTTAACCAGGAATTCAATACGTAGTTTACCACTAAAATCATTAAAAAAATTAATGTTATACGAAAATTAAACAGACTTCTAAACAATCTGGGTGCAATAAAATGCTAGTAATAACTAGGAATCTTGTTATTTATTTCATTTACATCCACTATCTTTACATTACATCAGGAATACTTCTTAGGCAGGTACCAACCAACCCCTAGTTACTTGAATTGGCACCGACCCCAAATGAAAAAAATATCTGATCCCTAATTATTTCCAGCTTTTTAGTTGCACTCAAGTTTTTTTAAAGTAGGTTTATTTCTTTTGTTACTACTGTGGTGACCAATTGGTGATCAATTGCAATATTAAACTACAGAAATGTTTCGTTGACATTTCAAGACAGGATTGACTGGGGTACCCCTGTCTCTGTGCCGCGTGTTACACAGTTAATCGAAATGACCATCAGATATTTTGTTAAAGTTTAATTAAATGCGCGAACTCCATACTTGTAACACCGCTTTGGTATCAATCAAACATAGACAGTTGAACACAAATAAAACAAATTTAATTAAACCCATGACAAAGGACACACACATAAAAGAAACAAGGTAAAACACACGTAAGAAGAGTGCGAAAGAGAAGGAGGTAGACAATCAGAAAAGGAGAAGAGATCAAAGAAACAAATATGTGGTAATTTGGATATTTTAATTTCACCTCCACCCAAACGGAAACAATGTAATAGGTAATTAACCGTGACACAATTCACACACAATTTATTGATGACTAGCTGTGCCCCCCGACTTCGTCCGCGTAGTATTTAACGTAACAAAAATTTCGGGATTATCGCGATAAAAAGTATCCTATATGTTAATCCCGGTTATAAACTATCTGTGTTCCAAATTTCATCCAAATCCGGTCAGTAGTTTTTGCGTGAAGGAGTAACAAACATACATACATACATCCACACGCACAAACTTTCACATTTATAATATTAGTAGGATATTTTCTTCTCCCAATGCACTTATTCAATTCCCTCAATGCAAGGGGATTTAAGCCATTTTCCCCCACGCTGACTCGGCACAGGTTGGAGAATGTAACACGTTTTTCGGAACACGTAAAGGTTTGATTCCTTGCAATGTTTTTCTTCACCGTTTGGCAAGTGATAGTCTTTGTCTATACGAATTTTCCGGCTAGTCTCCGAAACGGGTGGACCGATTGTGACGGGACTCTTACTGGCAGATAGCTGATATTATAAGGAGTGACGTAGGCAACTTATTTATCGAAGTACCGCGCGGCCAGAGCCGCGGGCAACTCTTATAGGAAATAAGTTTCACAGATGAAACCCAGATATCCCGAAGGTGCGCGAGCCGGGGTTTGAACCCAGGACCTTGTGCTCGCAAGACGCGTGCTTTAACCAATCGGCTATTACTGGCCCATTATTAATAAGTTACCTAATACAAGTTTAAATTGTATACCAACAGGAATTATTCAAAATCAAACGGCCCCACAGATCATGCAAAAATAAACCTTATCGTTCAGACTATACAAACCATGGTTACGCCATTATGAGTGCAGATTTCCACGAATCACGGTTTTTGCTGCCAGCGTGAGAGAGAGATAGATAATAAGAGTTAGAGAGAGATAAGAGTACACAATAAAAGAAATTGTAATATGGAAAATTACTTTTGCCAAGGTTTGGGCAGAGGCGTTCCAAATAGTGGGATAAGTTTGGAACAAACACTGGTCTACAACATTCGGTATCATATTATTACCCGTAAGGATAGTGGGACTGGCTATCCTAATAAAGATGCCCAGCAGTGGTCCAACACGCCGAACACTCATCAAACTGGTTTACACAGAAGTGGGCAAACAGCCCAGCAGTGGGCAAGGATGCCCAATTTCAGCCAAAAAGCCCTAAACACTATGGCCAGCTAAGACCACTGCTGGCCAACAGCCCAGCGTTGAGATAATTTGGATAATTAAGATGCCCAGCTCCTGCTAACCGCTCCCATAGCTTACGACTAGCTATGACCACTGTCGGTCAACCGCCCAGTGACGGAGCAAATCGGTTAAATTAAAAGTCCAGCTTTGACTAACAACTCTCACAGGTTATGTCCAGCTATGACCACTGTTGGTCAAACTACCAGTGACGGAGCAAATTAGTTAAATTGAAAGTCCAGCTTTGACTAACAGCTCGCAGAGGTTATGGCCAGCTAAGACCACTGTTGGGCAACAGCCCAGCGCTGGTTACTTACTTGGCCAGCGGCGACGCTCCCCTCTCGCCGGTGTCCATCCGCTCGTCCAGTCCTCTGTGCACGGACACAGAGTCCAGCTCTTCTAAGTGTATGGACTGGAGATACTCCGGGGTCCGGAGCTGCTCCGCTGACGGCTTTTTGAAACTGCCAACAAAAAAATATGTAAAATTGACAATTTGTAAGTGCCCCCGTAGGCTTAAACGAGACAAACGCTTTGAATTTGAATAATATATATCATCAAGACAATTCTGACGAGAGGTTGACAGGGATGTACGTTTAAAACAAAAGTGATGCCCAACTATCGATTGTCTATGGATAGTATCGTAATACAATCGGAACCTCGATAACTCTACATTGGAAATTAAAAAAAAAACCCCAATGCGGCTACTTTTTAGCACCCGACAAAAAAGAGGGGTGTTATAAGATTAACATGTGTATCTGGGTGTCTGTCTGTGACATCGTAGCGCCCAAGCGGATGAACCGATATTAATTTAGTTTTTTTATTTGAAAGTTATTTTGATCTAGAGTGTTCTTAGCTTTGTTTCATGAAAATCGGTTCATCCGTTTTAAGATTATCCGCATCAGGGGTTTTAAAATGTCCAATTTAGAGTTATTAAACTACAAAAGAGCCGATAATTTTCAAACAGCTGAACCGATTTTCATGAAACATACCCAAGGACACCCTCGGTCGGAATACATTTCTAACAAAAAAATACAAAAACAAAATCAGTTCAATTGGTTCTCATGTCATTTTGTATTGGCAATGAACAATGACAATTCCGACTTCGCTCTCAGATTTGAGATCGATTTATTAATACGGGGGATTTTTCTTTGATCGGAGTCCTCCTACGGGCAACCTGCGAATGGAACTTAAAACTAAGGTACTCACGTTTTGAGCAATAAACTAGAGCACACCACTGACACGGAGCTCATCGCCATCGCTGCCGACGCCATCCAGGGCTGCAAGCGTAATTATATTTTTATACAACTTGTTAATTAAATAGCGCAAAAATCTCAGAGAGACTAACTTATTTTTATTATAAAACTAGCGACCCGCCCCGGCTTCGCACGAGTACATTACGGTTACATTATTGGAGTTTTAGTAAAAATGACTAATTTTATAAAAAAAATAAAAATATAATAATATAGCCTGTCTGTCAGCAGTGATCGTCTTGCGGGCACCAGGTCCTGGGTTCAACCCCGGCTCGCAACTCTGGATTTTTCGAAATCTATGTGCGAATCATGATTTCTATATGATCATCACGTGCTTACGGTGAAGGAAAACGGAACCAATTTTCGAAAGACATGTGAAATCCGCCAACCCGCACTGGGCCAGCGTGGTGGATTATGGCCTGAATCCCCCTCGTGTTGAGGGTAGGCCCGTGCCCAGGAGTGGGACGTCAAAAAGGGCTAAACTATCATTATAATATAGCCTATGTCACCCGGGGATAGTGTAGCTTCCCAACAGTCAAATCGGTTCAGTAGTTTCAAAATTTCATGAACTCGATTTCTTTAACCGCAATTATTTATATTCACGTTCACGCTGTTTTGTACCGTATTCGTATAGTTGTAAAGTTCTTTATCGAGTGTCGGGCTGGGCATCCCCCCCCCAGGTCACTGACCTTCAACTGCAGCCCGTACATGGCGAAGGCCCCGCTGGCGAGCGGTATCCCGAGCAGGTTGTACACCGAAGCGAACAGGAAGTTGAGACGAACGCGACGCACCGTCGTTCGCGACAGTTCTAAACAGGCCACCACGTCGAGGAGATCATTCTGGAAACACACATAAGTTATTGAACATTAGGGACATATTTAAGCGTAAAACACGTTTGGCCAGCAGTGGGCATGATTGGCCATAACCTGGAACATATGTTGGCTTAAGTTGGGCTACTTGATTTTTCTATCCATCCCACTGATAAACGGTTGGCCAGCAGTGGACATAGTTGGCCATGTCCATGACGACTTGTTAACTTAAGCTGGGCAACTTTGCCCACAGCTGGGCAGTTTGCCCACTACTAGGTAAATGGGTTGTTTGGATGATCAGTATGCAGGACCAGAGCTGGGCATCTTGAATTAGTCTCATGTGTGGTGTGTGGGCTTGTGTCCGTACCCGCATGAGCACGAGGTCGGCGGCCTCCACGGCGACGTCGGTGCCGCTGGCGATGGCGATGCCAACGTCCGCCTGCGCGAGCGCGGGGGAGTCGTTCACGCCGTCACCCACCTATTTATTACATACAATGACAAACACTCATTAGGAGATACAAGAATAAGGAAAGATGCAGGCAAGAAATGTGGCAAGAATTCTTGGCAGTAATCCCAGCGAGAATTCTTGGCAGTAATCGCAGCAAGAATTCTTGGCAGTAATCCTAGCATTCATTCTTGGCAGTAATCCTAGCAAGAATTCTTGGCAGAAATCTTAGCAACAAATTCTTGGCAGTAATCCTAGCAAGAATTCTTGACAGTAATACTAGCAAGAATTCTTGGCAGTGATCCTAGCAAGAATTCTTGGCAGTAATCCTAGCAATAATTCTTGGCAGTCATCCTATCGAAAATTCTTGGCAGTAATCCTAGCAAGAATTCTTGGCAGTAATCCCAGCAATTATTCTTGGTAAAACATTGGAAAATATTCTAAGAAACTTGTCAAAAATCGGCAAAGGGCGAAAGAAGGTGGGGGTTTGGATTCCGCCTCTCTCACTCATCGTGCGAAACGCAGCTAGAAAAGCTATTATACGACGATCTTCTGTGAGAGGGTTAAGCCGGCCGGGGCCGTGTATGAGTTCCAGTGAGTCGGCAACAGCTAGGCTCTCCCACCAGAAACCTCCGCATATCTATATATCTAAATATATATAACTCAAAGGTGACTGACTGACATAGTGATCTATTAACGCACAGCCCAAACCACTGGACGGATCGGGCTAAAATTTGGCATGCAGGTAGATGTTATGACGTAGGCATCCGCTAAGAAAGGATTTTGATTAATTCTACCCCCAAGGGGATAAAATAGGGGATGAAAGTTTGTATGAAACTTTGTCAATTTTAAACCGATCGGGCTGAGACTTTGCATTCATAAAGCTACTATGACGTAGCCATCCCCTAAGAAAGGATCAAAATTCCACGCGGACGAAGTCGCGGGCACAGCTAGTATATGTATAAGTATGTAGATTCTGGGCGTTTCATGATTATCATACAGGTTAAAACAGAAAGGGTATACCAACTTGCTTTTTCAAAACTTAACTTTGTAATTCTAAAACTATCAGCTTCAGAGGAAACTAGAAAAACAGAAGTGTTATAGGAGTTCAGCTGTAGACAGATTTCACAAGTCTACAAAACCTTCAGTACTTCAACTGTCCCGCAAAGCCGATAGTTTTAGATTTACAAAGTAAAGTAATACTCACCATGGCAACTTTCTGTCCGCTATCTTGCAGTTTCTGTATTATAGCCACCTTGTGTGAGGGCAGCACCTCCGCGTACACTTTGTTTATGCCCACCTACAACAACCAACATCCATAGATATAGAGGATCTGTTTACTTAAACAATAAACCTATATTCATTTCGAAAGTAGTCAGTTGACACACTTGTAGACTTATGTAGAAGCAGTAGACGGTTGTCTCACCTGTCTAGCGATGGTCACAGCTGTCTTCCTGTTGACTCCCGTGAGTAGACACACTTACAGACCCATGTACAAGCAGTAGACAGTTGACTCACCTGTCAAGCGATGGCCACGGCAGTCTTCCTGTTGTCTCCCGTGAGTAGACACACTTGTAGACCCATGTATTAGATCAGACAGTTGTCTCACCTGTCTAGCGATGGCCACGGCTGTTTTCCTGTTGTCTCCCGTGAGAAGACACACTTTTAGACCCATGTATAAGCAGTAGACAGTTGACTCACCTGTCTAGCGATGGCCACGGTTGTCTTCCTGTTGTCTCACGTGAGAAGACACACTTGTAGACCCATGTATAAGCAGTAGACAGTTGACTCACCTGTCTAGCGATGGCCACGCCTGTCTTCCTGTTGTCTCCCGTGAGAAGACACACTTGTAGACCCATGTATAAGCAGTAGACAGTTGACTCACCTGTCTAGCGATGGCCACGGCTGTCTTCCTGTTGTCTCCCGTGAGTAGACACACTTTTAGACCCATTTTCTTCAAGCAGTAGACGGCTAGATGCGCTTCCGGTTTCACTTCGTCCGCTACGCCTATCGTACAGACCAGTTGGTCTGATGAAGATAAATAAAAACATAAATTAATAAATATCGCCAGACTGACACACCAACTGTACGGTCCCAAACGAAGCAACGCTTGTACTATGGGCACCGTACAATGGACTGGGGGCGATCCCGGTGACACCCAGACCGGGGCAAATTACGAAAATACCATTTCCAAAATTTGATTGAAAATATCGCCGGAAGATTCCAACTTTGGAGTCCAGAATCATGAGATGAATCCATGGTATCGATTTTCGTTACAATGCCCCTTACACACTGTATAAGAGTTTGATGGAAGCTATGTGAGAGATTAATTAACAACACACGAGACACTATACAATCATGTAAGAGTGAGGCCTGCACAACCTTTTTGATTATTCGTTTATTTTTAGACGTTATGGTGTTTGTAGCTTAGTTACATAAATATGCATTTAGCATATTTTCTACAGAATTTTCATTTCAATTTTTAATCAACCATTGGAGCAGGATTGAATCAGAGGAAGGCCCAAGAAAAGATGGATGGATTGTATTAAGAGTGATATGAACGAGGTTGGAGTGGATGTGAGGATGACGGGAAAGCATGACGAGTGGAAGGAAACCACATACTGCGCCGACCACAGATAATGGGAAAAGGTAAGGCAGATGGACAAATAGTGTTTGTATTAACCACCACCACTGAACCCTCAATTATTGCGGGGTCCCTTGAGCTTGGGGATCTACGGTTGCCGGTGTAGCCCTTATGTCCTGTGTGTGTGTTTGTGGCATGTGTGTGTGTGTGTGGCATGTGTGTATGTGTGTGTATGTGTGTGTGTGGAATGTGTGTGAGGGGTGTGTGTTTGGGGGTGTGTGTGGGGTGTGTGTGTGTGGCGTATATGTGTGTATGGTGTATGTGTGGGGATGTGTGTGTGGGGTGTGTGTGTGGCGTGTATGTGTGTTTGGCGTGTGTGTTTGGCGTGTGTGTGTGTCGTGTGTGTGTGGCGTGTATGTGTGTGTGTGTGGCGTATATGTGTGTTTGGCGTGTGTGTGTCTGTGGCGAGTGTGTGTGTGTGTCACACGTGTGTGTGTGTGCATGTCGTGTGTGCGTGCACTGACCGTTGACGGCGGCGAGCACGGCGGTGCGGCCGAGCAGCTCGTCAGCCTGCAGCGCGGCGTGCACGGCGCGCGGCACGGCCACGCCGTTGCGCGCCATCCACTCGCGGTTGCCGATCAGCACCACCTGCTCCGCTTCCTGACATCACATCATACCACGTTCATATTGATGTCCATATATGAGCAAGGCGTCAATAACCTAGTGGTCACAGGGACCGCCCTCGTAGCTGAGAGGTTCCGGATTCAATCCCCATCCTGGCCATTAAACTATTGACGTGAGCCCACTCCTAACACAAGCATTAGCTTTGCTGGAGGGGCTAACGGAAATACTAATAATGTGACTCAAATTGCTAGAAACCTGTAATTTTGACAGTACACCAGACACATTAATTTTATTTTTAATTCTATAAGTGGAACATGCAGTAAATGGTATGTTATTTGTATAAGTGGAAGACACAGATATAGATTTACATAGATAACGCAAGTATCACGATTTGTATTGAAACCAAGCTTGCCGAGCGAATTTTTAACACCTCCCGTGACGTCATTAGTGACGGGAAATCCAAACCGATTCAAAGACACCGATGCCGCCGATGCCCTCCGCCCGCTACGAATCTCTCGAGTGATTATCACGCTCATACTCATATTGTTTATATCTGTAGTCGCGCGGACTGTAAGTTAGCGGGGACCAACCTCGACGCTTGGTCGGGGTTTCGTACACGCGAAGTACATGCATTTGCGTTATCTATCTAAATCTATATGTGGTGGAAGATGTAGTAAGTGGTACGGTAGACTACCTCTGCGGCGGCGGGGTCGTCGGGCCGGATGAGCGAGTGCAGGCGGGCGGCTGCTTGCGCCGAGCTCAGCGCCGCGTCCCCCGCGCCCGCCACCACCTCCACCGGCACCCCCTGCAGCTGGAACGTGCTGCCCGGCCTGGGGGGGAGCTGGATGGTACTCACACACCAACTGCACGGTCCCAAACTAAGCAACGCTTGTACTATGGGTACCGTACAATGGACTGGGGGCGGTCCCGGTGACACCCAGACCGTGGGCAAATTACGAAAAGGCCATTTGCCCCAATGAGTATCGAACCCGTGACTACTATGTGCAGTGACCCGAGCGGCTTACGCTCGAACCACTGTGCTTTTCGGTCGTCGATATAAGAGTATTTTCAGCCCCCGTATTTTACATCCTCAGGGGTTGAATATTGAAAAACGCTGAAATATGATTTCTATTATTTGTTACGAATAATCTGAATACTTAGGTTTCATGCCTCTAGATTGAGAAAAATCAACACCCCTGAACAAATTGTGACTTACTATTTTATGCTCCTATGGGTTGAACATTCATTGAATTAACTGGGCAAGTGCGTGTTGTGGCACGCACAATGTAGGATTCCGTATAAAAATTTAAGAATTGTCGTAATTTATCACGTGAATTTTGAATAATTCTTTAAAAGTTAAAAATTTCGCAAACGGAGTGTCTGATAATAAAATGCTGTAGGAAAACACTGTCTCATTTGAATATACATTTTCAACGATACCACATATTATGATGGGGTACCTAAAAAAGAAAAAATATACCCTCTTTCAATCAAGGACGTACCTAAAAAAAAAGGAATTTAGCTACATTTAATATTTTTGAAAGTGAGGTCTATTCTTAAAGTATATTTGTACCAAATTTCGTCAACTTCCGACAAAAACTGTAGAAGTTATGGTACTGTGAATGACTGGGAGTTGGGACGGACGGACGGACAGGATGGTCTTATAAGAGTTCCTCAAAGGAACTACGGCATCCTAAAAACGACTAAACATGTATTCTTTTATGTGGAAAGAACATCCTAAATACTAAGTTTAACCGCTATTTTCCGTACTGAAGGATACAATCTTCCTTATCTTCGAACAATCAGGATTTTCATATTTTATAATATTCAGTGAAGTAGTGTGAACTAACCTGGCTTGGTTGAGTATGTTGGTGAGGTGCGGCAGGTGGAGGCTCGAGTCGGGCTTCGCCCTGAGCCGCGCGCGGAGCCCGCAGCCGGGCGCCGCCACGAACCCCACGCACTGCAGGGGCGAAGTCTCGCCGATCACGGAGCTGCACCATTTCACTATAGCTGTACAGTCGGGGAATTAAAAGGTTAACCACCTTAGAGTCGACTTTTGCTTGCACGAGTGCAAGAAACAGTAATGCCAACATCTAAATATATATAACTCAAAGGTGACTGACTGACATAGTGATCTATCAACGCACAGCCCAAACCACTGGACGGATCGGGCTGAAATTTGGCATGCAGGTAGATGTTATGACGTAGGCATCCGCTAAGAAAGGATTTTGATTAATTCTACCCCCAAGGGGATAAAATAGGGGATTGAAGTTTGTATGAAACTTTGTCAATTAAATTCCACGCGGACGAAGTCGCGGGCACAGCTAGGGTAATATATGCTCGCAACACGATAAATGAATCAATTTGAAAAATGGTTACGGTTTTCATACACCTACTGTATATAAGAATCGCACATTAGGATCAATAGCAGTGACACAATAGCTTAATGGTCGAACATACGCCTCTTATTAATAAACTTGGCATAACGGGAGACTAGTTAAACGCCGAATTATCTCTTTCTTTCATCAGTAATTTTACATTCGAAAGAAGAAGACAAAGCATAGTGTAACTACATAACCGTTAATAAACCGAGTTTATTATTAAGAGGGCTGGTGTATTTCAAACCACGGGTCACACTACAGGGATTTTACCATACCCTATAGATGCATGCTTGGAAAGGGGGTGGACCACAGATATAGATTGCATAGATAACGCAAATGTATGTACTTAGCGTGTCCGAAAACCCCGACCAAGTGTCGAGGTTGGTCGCCGATAACTTACAGTCCTCGCGACTAAAGATATAAAAATATGAGTATGAGCGTGATAATCACTCGAGGGAATCGTAGCGGGCGGAGGGGCATCGGCGGCATCGGTGTCTTTGAAGCGGTTTGGATTTCCCGTCACTAATGACGTCACAGGAGGTGTTAAAAATTCGGCACGCTTGGTTTCAATACAAATCGTGATACTTGCGTTATCTATGTAAATCTATATCTGTGGGGTGGACTATGTGAGTACTGACCGGAGGCCACAGGGTGCTCGGAGTTGAGCTCGGCGGTGAGCAGGCAGGCCAGCACGCCGGGCAGGCCGGCGGGCGAGCCCGTCAGCAGCGACAGCTTGGCCACGGCGGCCGAGCCGCGCGTTATCGTACCAGTCTTGTCGAATATCACAGTCTTCACCTGGCGGAGAGACATACGGATGATGCATAAATATCGCCAGACTTCCGTCATAAACTGAAGAAGTTATGACCCTGTGACCGGAAGGGACGGACGGATGGACGGACAGACGGACGGACGGACAGACGGACGAATGGACGGACGAATGGACGGACGGACAGACTGACGGACGGATGGACGGACTGACGGAGGGACGGACAGACGGACGGAAGGATGGAAGGATGGGCGGGGACGGATGGACAGACGGACTGACGGAAGGATGAACACACGGATGGACGGACGGACAGACGGACGGACACACGGATGGACAGACACACGGATGTACAGACACACGGATGGACGGACGGAGGACGGAAGGATGGACGGGGACGGATGGACATACACGCGGATGGATAGACGGACGGATGGACGGACGGAGGACGGAAGGATGGACGGGGACGGGTGGACAGATCGACTGACGGACGGACGGACGGACAGACGGACGGACGGACGGACTGGATGATTTTATGAGGGTTCCATATAGGGTACCTTGTGCGCGTTCTCGAGCGGCTCGGCGCCCTTGACGAGCAGGCCGAGGCGCGAGGCGGGTCGGTAGTGTCGGTACCTTGTGCGCGTTCTCGAGCGGCTCGGCGCCCTTGACGAGCAGGCCGAGGCACGAGGCGGGTCGGTAGTGTCGGTACCTTGTGCGCGTTCTCGAGCGGCTCGGCGCCCTTGACGAGCAGGCCGAGGCGCGAGGCGCGAGGCGGGTCGGTAGTGTCGGTACCTTGTGCGCGTTCTCGAGCGGCTCGGCGCCCTTGACGAGCAGGCCGAGGCGCGAGGCGGGTCGGTAGTGTCGGTACCTTGTGCGCGTTCTCGAGCGGCTCGGCGCCCTTGACGAGCAGGCCGAGGCGCGAGGCGCGAGGCGGGTCGGTAGTGTCGGTACCTTGTGCGCGTTCTCGAGCGGCTCGGCGCCCTTGACGAGCAGGCCGAGGCGCGAGGCGCGAGGCGGGTCGGTAGTGTCGGTACCTTGTGCGCGTTCTCGAGCGGCTCGGCGCCCTTGACGAGCAGGCCGAGGCGCGAGGCGCGAGGCGGGTCGGTAGTGTCGGTACCTTGTGCGCGTTCTCGAGCGGCTCGGCGCCCTTGACGAGCAGGCCGAGGCGCGAGGCGGGTCGGTAGTGTCGGTACCTTGTGCGCGTTCTCGAGCGGCTCGGCGCCCTTGACGAGCAGGCCGAGGCGCGAGGCGGGTCGGTAGTGTCGGTACCTTGTGCGCGTTCTCGAGCGGCTCGGCGCCCTTGACGAGCAGGCCGAGGCGCGAGGCGCGAGGCGGGTCGGTAGTGTCGGTACCTTGTGCGCGTTCTCGAGCGGCTCGGCGCCCTTGACGAGCAGGCCGAGGCGCGAGGCGGGTCGGTAGTGTCGGTACCTTGTGCGCGTTCTCGAGCGGCTCGGCGCCCTTGACGAGCAGGCCGAGGCGCGAGGCGCGAGGCGGGTCGGTAGTGTCGGTACCTTGTGCGCGTTCTCGAGCGGCTCGGCGCCCTTGACGAGCAGGCCGAGGCGCGAGGCGCGAGGCGGGTCGGTAGTGTCGGTACCTTGTGCGCGTTCTCGAGCGGCTCGGCGCCCTTGACGAGCAGGCCGAGGCGCGAGGCGGGTCGGTAGTGTCGGTACCTTGTGCGCGTTCTCGAGCGGCTCGGCGCCCTTGACGAGCAGGCCGAGGCGCGAGGCGGGTCGGTAGTGTCGGTACCTTGTGCGCGTTCTCGAGCGGCTCGGCGCCCTTGAAGAGCAGGCCGAGGCGCGAGGCGCGAGGCGGGTCGGTAGTGTCGGTACCTTGTGCGCGTTCTCGAGCGGCTCGGCGCCCTTGACGAGCAGGCCGAGGCGCGAGGCGGGTCGGTAGTGTCGGTACCTTGTGCGCGTTCTCGAGCGGCTCGGCGCCCTTGACGAGCAGGCCGAGGCGCGAGGCGCGAGGCGGGTCGGTAGTGTCGGTACCTTGTGCGCGTTCTCGAGCGGCTCGGCGCCCTTGACGAGCAGGCCGAGGCGCGAGGCGGGTCGGTAGTGTCGGTACCTTGTGCGCGTTCTCGAGCGGCTCGGCGCCCTTGACGAGCAGGCCGAGGCGCGAGGCGCGAGGCGGGTCGGTAGTGTCGGTACCTTGTGCGCGTTCTCGAGCGGCTCGGCGCCCTTGACGAGCAGGCCGAGGCGCGAGGCGCGAGGCGGGTCGGTAGTGTCGGTACCTTGTGCGCGTTCTCGAGCGGCTCGGCGCCCTTGACGAGCAGGCCGAGGCGCGAGGCGCGAGGCGGGTCGGTAGTGTCGGTACCTTGTGCGCGTTCTCGAGCGGCTCGGCGCCCTTGACGAGCAGGCCGAGGCGCGAGGCGGGTCGGTAGTGTCGGTACCTTGTGCGCGTTCTCGAGCGGCTCGGCGCCCTTGACGAGCAGGCCGAGGCGCGAGGCGGGTCGGTAGTGTCGGTACCTTGTGCGCGTTCTCGAGCGGCTCGGCGCCCTTGACGAGCAGGCCGAGGCGCGAGGCGCGAGGCGGGTCGGTAGTGTCGGTACCTTGTGCGCGTTCTCGAGCGGCTCGGCGCCCTTGACGAGCAGGCCGAGGCGCGAGGCGCGAGGCGGGTCGGTAGTGTCGGTACCTTGTGCGCGTTCTCGAGCGGCTCGGCGCCCTTGACGAGCAGGCCGAGGCGCGAGGCGGGTCGGTAGTGTCGGTACCTTGTGCGCGTTCTCGAGCGGCTCGGCGCCCTTGACGAGCAGGCCGAGGCGCGAGGCGCGAGGCGGGTCGGTAGTGTCGGTACCTTGTGCGCGTTCTCGAGCGGCTCGGCGCCCTTGACGAGCAGGCCGAGGCGCGAGGCGCGAGGCGGGTCGGTAGTGTCGGTACCTTGTGCGCGTTCTCGAGCGGCTCGGCGCCCTTGACGAGCAGGCCGAGGCGCGAGGCGGGTCGGTAGTGTCGGTACCTTGTGCGCGTTCTCGAGCGGCTCGGCGCCCTTGACGAGCAGGCCGAGGCGCGAGGCGGGTCGGTAGTGTCGGTACCTTGTGCGCGTTCTCGAGCGGCTCGGCGCCCTTGACGAGCAGGCCGAGGCGCGAGGCGCGAGGCGGGTCGGTAGTGTCGGTACCTTGTGCGCGTTCTCGAGCGGCTCGGCGCCCTTGACGAGCAGGCCGAGGCGCGAGGCGGGTCGGTAGTGTCGGTACCTTGTGCGCGTTCTCGAGCGGCTCGGCGCCCTTGACGAGCAGGCCGAGGCGCGAGGCGGGTCGGTAGTGTCGGTACCTTGTGCGCGTTCTCGAGCGGCTCGGCGCCCTTGACGAGCAGGCCGAGGCGCGAGGCGGGTCGGTAGTGTCGGTACCTTGTGCGCGTTCTCGAGCGGCTCGGCGCCCTTGACGAGCAGGCCGAGGCGCGAGGCGCGAGGCGGGTCGGTAGTGTCGGTACCTTGTGCGCGTTCTCGAGCGGCTCGGCGCCCTTGACGAGCAGGCCGAGGCGCGAGGCGGGTCGGTAGTGTCGGTACCTTGTGCGCGTTCTCGAGCGGCTCGGCGCCCTTGACGAGCAGGCCGAGGCGCGAGGCGCGAGGCGGGTCGGTAGTGTCGGTACCTTGTGCGCGTTCTCGAGCGGCTCGGCGCCCTTGACGAGCAGGCCGAGGCGCGAGGCGGGTCGGTAGTGTCGGTACCTTGTGCGCGTTCTCGAGCGGCTCGGCGCCCTTGACGAGCAGGCCGAGGCGCGAGGCGGGTCGGTAGTGTCGGTACCTTGTGCGCGTTCTCGAGCGGCTCGGCGCCCTTGACGAGCAGGCCGAGGCGCGAGGCGCGAGGCGGGTCGGTAGTGTCGGTACCTTGTGCGCGTTCTCGAGCGGCTCGGCGCCCTTGACGAGCAGGCCGAGGCGCGAGGCGCGAGGCGGGTCGGTAGTGTCGGTACCTTGTGCGCGTTCTCGAGCGGCTCGGCGCCCTTGACGAGCAGGCCGAGGCGCGAGGCGCGAGGCGGGTCGGTAGTGTCGGTACCTTGTGCGCGTTCTCGAGCGGCTCGGCGCCCTTGACGAGCAGGCCGAGGCGCGAGGCGCGAGGCGGGTCGGTAGTGTCGGTACCTTGTGCGCGTTCTCGAGCGGCTCGGCGCCCTTGACGAGCAGGCCGAGGCGGGCGCCGACGCCGCTGGCCACCATGACGGCGGTGGGCGTGGCCAGCCCCAGCGCGCACGGGCACGCGATGGCCAGCACGGACAGCGCGAAGTGGAAGGCCGTCTGCACCACCAGCTCCCAGCGCGAGTACCCCGCCTCCAGGTACATCGCCTGCCGTCCACAAGCATAACAATCAATAAAAAAATATAAATACAAAAGCCTTATATTTCTTGACCAAAAAGTTAATAGTTTACAATTCTATTTTATAACTAGCTGAGCCCGCGACTTCGTCAGCGTGGAATTTAACTTAACCGCTCCCGCGTTCTGAGCGCGCGCGACAGCACCCATTCGTTTTTTTTTCTAAAATAAAAGTAGCCTAAGTTACTGCTTATAACATCAGCTATCTGCCAGTGAAAGTCTCGTCAAAATCGATCCAACCGTTTCGGAGATCGTCTTTGATTTCATGTGTTTTTATTTTTTTACGCGGAACCCTAATAGTTTTTCTAAAATTAAAGTAGCCTAAGTTACGCCTTACAATATCAGCTAACTGCCAGTGAAAGTCCCGTCAAAATCGGTCCAGCCGTTTCGGAGATTACCCGGAACAAACATACAGACAGACAGACAGACAATTTTTTTTTAAGTCGCGTTTTTGCTATAGGTGTCGTTCTTTCATATGCATTTAGTGAAAAGGTGTTATTTTGATTGCCATTTTTCTTTGTCCTTTGCAACTTGAAGCCAGTGTGCGCCCGCCACCTTCGCAATGTCGTTTTCCCAACGCGAAATAGGTCTTCCTCTTTGGTCTTCCTACGCTACGCTTGCCTACTGGACCCTTCCATATCGTTGATCTTATGGTCCATCTCTGGTCTTGAAGCCGCGCGACATGTCCGGCCCATTTGATGGACTACGGGGGCACTTACAAATTGTCAATTTTATATTTTTTTATGATATCTACAACTGGCTCGGATCGCGAGCTCGACTAAGAAGATCCGGTAAGAAACTCAGCAGGCTTGACTTTTAACATTTTATTATATGTATTTCTTTTTTTATCGCCAGTTGCTTTCTACGCCTATCACAATAAAAAAAACAGAAAACCAGAGACATTTCAGCAGTGGTCGAACGCACGCTATGAGACAAAATGTAGGCCGGTTCCAACCACAGCTCGAACTGTCATTAAACAAGCTTTAATTATAACTTGGACGTATCAAACATCGTATACCGTAGGCACTAAGAAAGGATCTTTGAAAATTCACCTCATGATGAGTGTTAATTAGAGGATGAAAGTTGATGGCGACATAACAGTACTTACAGGAGTAATCAGCTCGATTCTTTTGATATCCAGGGCACCACTGATGATCCAGCAGACCAGGGTCAGCACTGACAGGAACACCACTAGAGGAACAAAGTACCTGGAACAACAGAACATAATGTCAATCCACGACTGCGGATCACACTCACACAACTATCCTAGACACTCACCCGTCTACACTACACACTCACCCGTCTACACTACACACTCGCCCGTCTACACTCCACACTTACCCGTCTACACTACAAACTCACCCATCTATCTACACTACACACTCAACCGTCTACACTGCACAAGCACCCGTCTACATTTCACACTCACCCGTCTACACTACACACTCACCCGTCTACACTACATACTTACCCATCTACACTACACACTCACCCATCTACAATAAACACTCACCCATCTAAACTACACACTCACCCGTCTACACCACACACTCGCCCGGCTACAATACCCACTTACCCCTCTACACTACACACTCACCCATCTACACTAAACACTCATCCATCTACACTACACACTCAACCGTCTACACTACACACTCAACCGTCTACATTTCACACTCACCCGTTTACACTACACACTTACCCGTCTACATTTCATACTCACCCATCTACACTACACACTCACCCCTCTACACTAAACACTCACCCGACTACACTACACACCCACCCGCCCACACTACACACTCACCCGGCGATGGTGTCGGCGAGCCGCTGCACGGGCGCCTTGCTGGCCTGCGCGTCCTCCACCAGGCGCACGATCTGCGCGAGCGTGCTGGCCTCCCCCGTGTGAGTCGCGCGCAGCACCAGCGCGCCGTGCTGGTTGATGCTGCCGCCGATCACTAGCGAGTCTGCAGGGGGGGGAATATATCACTACATAGTATAAAACAAAGTCGCTTCCCGCTGTCTGTCTGTCCCTATGTATGCTTAGACCTTTAAAACTACGCAAAGGATTTGGATGTAATTTTTTTAATAGATATAGTGATTCAAGAGGAAGGATTATATGTATAACTAGCTGAGCCCGCGACTTTGTCCGCGTGGAGTTTAACTTAACAAACTTTCATCCCCTATTTTATCCCCTTGGGGGTAGAATTAATCAAAATCCTTTCTTAGCGGATGCCTACGTCATAACATCTACCTGCATGCCAAATTTCAGCCCGATCCGTCCAGTGGTTTGGGCTGTGCGTTGATAGATCACTATGTCAGTCACCTTTGAGTTATATATGTCGCCGCCAAATAGCTTAATTCGCCATTCAATTAACAGCCTAGGCACTTAACTAAACGGCGCCGTTCAACTAACTGCCTGAATGATATTCAGCCGTATCGTCTATTACAACATTTAATAAACTGGCTGGCTAATGCTTAGGCAACTGGTTGACATTTAAGTACTACAAAACTTTTTCAAAATACTACCCAAGCAGAACGACATGGATGGGTTTAGGTTAGGGTTATTTTTTTTATGACCCCACAGAAACCCCACCCGGCAAATAGGTTCGGTGGATCAAAAAAAAATCGTAAAAAACCTAAGTACCTAATAAAATTATACCATCAAAGTTGTTTTTTTCCGACGCCATATTGACCAAAGAGAATATGGAATATAGAGATATTGACAGTTTGGTGAGTTTCGGCGCTAGGTGGCAGAAAGTAGAACTAAATTGAAATGAACAGGCTAGGCAGGTAATTAAACGGCTAGGCAAGTAGTTAAACGTCATCGATCCAAGTCATTTGCCTAGCTGTTTGATCAAATGGCTGAATATTATTCAGGCCGTTAGTTGAACGGCGCTGTTTAGTTAAATGCCTAGGCTGTTAATTGAACGGCGAATTAAGCTATTTGGCGGCGACATATATATATAGATACATGCATAATAGTAGAGAAACACTGATACCACCCGTGCGAAACCGGGGCGGGTCGCTAGTTCGTAATAAATCAATAGGTAACATCAAACAGGAATTTGTTACGAGAATGCGGCTGACAACTCTCAAGACTATCAAATTGTTGCAAATTTAGCTTTATTTGTCAATGTTTCTAGGCCAGTATTAATAAATCGATCTCAAGTCTGAGAGCGATCTTGAGTACGCTTTTGACATGTCATTTTGGACTGTGATGAAGATAGTGACAATTCCAAGCTCGCACTGAGACTTATTTATTAGTTCTGGTTTTTATATCAAATTATATTTTAATGCCATCTCACATCCAAATTAGTAATAAATGATTTTCAGCTTTATACTGTGTATAAAAGGTAAAACATTGGAAAAAAAAAAGCAAAAATTCTGAATTGTTTTTATTAATGTAAGCCAACAAAGCACTGATGAATAGTCAGAATCTACCGCCGGCTCGGAATGCCGCTTCCACTGAGAAGAGCCGGCAAGAAACACAATAGTTACTCTTTTCAACGAATAAAAGATGGTGTACATTCTCAGAAACAGCAACAGAATATCAACAGGCGAGCGTCGCCATTATTGTCACCAAATAATAAACAAATCTTACTCAGATTTAGGTGTTTAAATTAGACAGACACACTAGTTTAATGAGGCGTGCATACACCTACAGGTGTAAAGGCAACCTAAAGACTTACCCTTCGACTTCGGCACCGGCATGGACTCGCCCGTGATGAGGGACTCGTCGCACGTGCTCTGCCCGAACAGCACGCGCCCGTCCACCGGGACCTTGGCGCCCGGCACCACCTGCCGCGCACACAGACCGTTTGTATTCCAACAGACCCCCCTTCCCCCACTCCCAGCCCCTCCTCCACATGCTCCCCCAACCCCCCGCGGGTGTCGCGGCGACTACAGAGTGTTGGCGACGGGCTCTCAGCGTCGTTTTTATATCTACGTCGATTTCAAATTGAAGAAGAGAATTCTGCTCAAATATTTATGCCATTTAAATTAAATATCGCCAGACTAAGGTCTGAGCCAAGTCTTAGAGCGGTCTTGATAACGATTTTGACATGTCATTTTGTGCTGGTATGACATAAGAATGACATTTCCAAGATCACTCTCAGACTTAACATGGATTTATTAATACGGTCCCAAATTTAGCAGCACTCGTACTATGGGCGCCGCACAATGGAGTGGGGCCGATCCCAGTTGCACCCAGTTTATTTTTTATATCAAGGATCTAAGCCTTCCTACCTTCAGCACATCCCCTCGCTCGACCAGGTCCACTGGTATCAGTTTCTCGCTCATCTCGTGTCCGTTCTGGTCCAGGGTCACCAGGACCGCTTCCGTAGCTTTCAAGGATAGCAGCTTCGATAATGCTTCTGATGTTTTGCCCTGGAGGAACATAATGGAAAATGAAGATTTTCAGACACACCTACTGAATGGTCTAAAACTGAGTAACCCTTATATAATCATCCTTAAAAAGTGGGACCGAGATAAATAATTTCAAAATTGGGTTCTATTATAAAATGTGATGCCTTAGCTAAACACGAATACTGCATTAAAAACTGGGTCCAACTTAAAAAAACTGAGTCCCATCCCACCTCAAGTGGGTTTTCACTTTAAACACGGATCCTACGGTAAAAAGTGGGTCCTACCTTTTAAAGCAGGGCCTTATCGAAATGAGTCGAAACAAGTGCGGCCTATCTAATAAGATCGGCCAAACTTTCGTAGCCTTAGAAAATTAGATCCTACCTTAAAAGTGGGGCCTAACTATCAAAGTGGGTCCGACCCCAAAAAGTGGGACCGACCCAAAAAGCGTGCGTTACCTTGGCGATGTGCTCGAGCCAGCGGCCTAAAGACACAAACACGAGCAGCATGGGCGGCGTGTCGAAGAAGGTGACCGGGCTGGAGTCGTGGCGCAGCGCCATGGCGGCCGCCACCACCGCCAGCGAGTACACGTAGCTGACCACATTCAATAAATAAACATCACCAGACTGACACACCAACTGTACGGTCCCAAACTAAGCAACGCTTGTACTATGGGTGCCGTACAATGGACTGGGGGCGATCCCAGTGACACCAGACCGGGGCTAATTACGAAAAGGCCGGCGGGAATCGAACCCGCAACCAACCGATGCAGTGAGCGGCCTAAGCTGACCCGACAGACGTTGTCCTGTCTTAACTTTGAATATTGAATTCGAATTGTTCCGCGCAACTTTCTTATTTTTTTCTTTCATAAGAAACTTCTGACAATAATAAACACAAAAAAAAGAATTAGCGAAATCATTCCGTCTGTTCACGCGTGATGCGATGACCAAGGAAATAGAGTTTTTTTTTTAATATAGATTAAGTAGATTATCTTACCTAATTGTTGTGGTCATTGAGATCAGAACATCCATGTTTGCCGTCCCGTGTTTTAACGCCTTGTACGCCTGCTTGTAGAAATGCCAGCCGCCCACGAACTGATACAAAATGTCGCCAGTGAGAAAATATAGAATGTAGCTGAGACATATAATGTTATACTTCAATTTGAGTATTGTGGTGATGTGGGATAATTTTGGTGACTTGTGGTCATTTTGGTAATGTGTGGTTTTGGTGATATACAGACCAATAAGAGCCATAGACGCCGCAAAGCCAGGCAACCCCGCTCGCCTAAAATACGCATCACCACTGCGTATGTATGACTGCATCTGATATTTTAAATTTGATTTATTTACTTCAGATAACAAAGATCAGTTACATTACATGATAAACTACTAAAAATACAAATATACTAATACCAAAATGAAAACTATACTTAAATTAAATTAAATAATTTTTGATTGGTTCATTTACGGTTCAAACTTGAACGGACCAATCAAATTCGCAGTCTTCCCAGATAACCCGCCCACTACTAACGATTGCATTCTCATACAATTGTGGACGTAAGCGGTGACTTCTCTTATTGGCACGTCTGATGACTTTAGTGCAGTAAGAGACATGCGGAGACTGTGGCATTTGTGGCAACTTGTGGTTATAAATAATTAAGTTCATTAAGAGTTTTATAATTGTGGTAATGTACAATATAAGAAATTTGGCAACATGTGGCTATTGTGGCAAATTGTGGTTTTAGTGTTTTGGTACCAACCTGCACTGGCGTCGACAGCAGGAACATAATAAGGTTCTCGAGACTCAAACCCGGCACCACGCAGCACATGTCCTTGGGGCTGTGCCCATGGGACATGACCGACATGAAGTATGCCATGGCAATCATGCAGGGACCGCCGAATATGAGCGATATTAGGAACGCATTCCGCCATTTCTTTATTTCTTCTCTGTGGACAAGGGAATCAAAAGTAATCCATACAATTTAGACGCCGCTTTTCATTTTTTTTTTTGTTTCTCCGATGGATTCTTAATTTAAAAAAAAGACAATAACAGGGTTGCAGAAATTTGATTGTGGGAACTGGTTATTGACTTACCCCAATATAGATTATAGTCGTAAATACTCACTTGTGTTCTAAATAATGTGTGGTGCCTCTATTGTGCGGCGTTTCGACGCTCGCTTCGAAGCCGAGGTTGGTGATCGCTTCACAAATCGTCCTAGGTCCGATCTGTTCCGCGTTGTATTTTATTTTACCCCTGAAAATCGGGAACAAAACCAATAACGAAGGGGTAATTTGGTACTAAATTAAAAAAAAATTGGCAATGCAAAGGTAAATTGAACAATTTGCAATATTATGTAGATATCGCAAGGGAAGATCAACAAATGACAAGTACATAGACAGTATGTGTGTACTCGTTTGAGTATAGTGAGTATACTCACTTGCTGGTAGTAAGAGCGACGGTACACGACACGACTCCCGTCAGTTTGAGAACACTCTTTTCGATCTTACTGACGCAGGAGGCGCACGTCATACCGCGGATCTGTAAGGATATGACGGGATACACGAGGTTACCCCAAATTCGAGGCGGAGTAAGAAAAAAATCAAGATTCTATGAGTGACCTCGCTTCTAAAATGGGGTAAGTGAAATGAATGATCTGATTCTCCCTAATTCCAAACTTCTAAATAATATCGAGCTATTCAAACTGTATGTCATGTTTTATCCATTTATATTATCAAAAAACAAAGTATTTAAGAGTGACCCTGAACGGTAAAATAATCTAAGTTACCCCACCGCAGTAAATAATTTTCGGAGTTACCCCCTGGCTATTAAAATTACAGGGTTACCCCATATCTAAAGTTGGTATTTACTGTAAGCATATATTGTTTAGTCCACCTCCCGTTTTAACTATTTCTTTAGATCATCTCCAACTAAATTTAGCGATCTCTAATAGTTACAAGACTGCCTATTGAGTAAATTATGGGTAATGTACGGTGAATAATAAAAAACCATCTATGTATATTCCGGCCTGATTATGGCCTGAATCCCCCTCGTGTGATGGGAGGCCCGTGCCCAGGAGTGGGTCGTCAAAAGGGCTAAATTATTATGAACTTATTATTGTCTATGTATATTCTGTCAGTTACCCCGTCCCCCTCCACTCACCATGACGTGCACCTCCCGCTGGCCGCTGCCGTCGCAGTCGCTGAGCACGGCGGCCGGGAAGCCCAGCTCCGTGATGGAGTTGGCCACGTCTGAGGCGGATATCTTGCGCGGCTCGTACTTCACTTCCGCTTTGGCGGCCAATAACGCTATTAGTATTGAGTGGACACCTGTTGATTGAAAGTGTTGTCATAGCCTTAGATAAAAATCAATATATATTATACTAGTTTCTGCCCGCGACTTCGTCCGCGTAGACTTAAGTAATGTATTCTATGTGTTAATCCAGGTTATAAACTATCTGTGTTCCAAATTTCATCCAAATTCGTTCAGTAGTTTTTGCGTGAAAGAGTAACAAACATACATCCACACTCACAAACTTTCGCATTTATAATATTAGTAGGATGTAAGCCAACAAAGCACTTATGAATAGTCAGAATCTACCGCCGGCTCGGAATGCCCTCCATTGAGAAGACCCGCCGAGAAACTGAATGGTTATTATTTTCAATAAAATAATAGATGGTGTTCATTCTAAGAAACCGCGACACAATGTGAGCAAGAGAAGAAATAACAGATGTTTTCAGGAACTGGTGCGCCTACTTTGGTTTTGACAGCATTGTTTTTTAACTTGATATAATTAGCTTTAAAGGCATCACACTGAGTCAATTATTGTTCATATCTACCTTGTTTTATCATACATTGGTTTTAATGTTAAACGGGAGCTAGTATGCACACCACACTAAACTAGCTTTCTAATTTAAATACCTAAATTTGAGTGACTTTTAATTATCTGTAAATATTTAATTAATTAGAAAATACTCTAGTATTTTCTAATAATTTCTAGTGACAATAGTGTTGCCTGCTCACATTGCGTTAATATTATTTTACTAATATTATAAATGTGAAAGTTTGTGAGTGTGGATGTATGTATGTATGTATGTATGTTTGTTACTCCTTCACGCAAAAGCTACTGAACAGATTTGAATGAAATTTGGAACACAGATAGTTTATAACCGGGATTAACATATAGGATACTTTTTATCCCGATAATCCCGAAATTTTTGTTACGTTAAATACTACGCGGACTAAGTCCGTGGGCACAGCTAGTAAGTCATAAAGATACTTAGTTTATATGGCTTCTATTCACAATCACTAAGAGGTCTCACAGTGAAGCGCAAACTCGCATCGCAATGAAATGTTAAATTTTCTATAGTGTCGATCCCTAAACCCGTTAATATGTCAATTTCTGTACATATCTAGATATCTAAAACTAACAAAATACTTCACTCTGTACAAAAACACCACATGTAAACTTAAATACCGCGATTCAGAATCAAATCAAAAACCGCCAACTCTATAGTTTTATATCTAAATACAGCGCCATCTATCGAAGCGAAATGTTTTAAACTATGGGTAAGGTCAGATTCCTGGTTTGGAGGAGGCCTTTGCCGATTGACAAACAGCCCTACAAAAAATATATTTTTATATATAAGTACTCATAGTTTTAGGTTCTTAATACTTTGTAAATACCTGGATACTAAGTTGGTCTGAATAAAGGGCTTTTATTAGCGGGTCAGATTCCAATACTTACCATTCAATTTGGAGCAGTGTTTCTCAATAGCTGATACACACGACGCGCAAGTCATCCCCCTCACTTCTAGCGTACATCGGGATATCTCCACGTCTGAAGGGGGCGACACTGTCCCCTGGAGATTCAAATTCAAATTCAATGCGTTTATTTTGTTTAGGCCTACGGGAGCACTTACAAATTGACAATTTTAATTTTTTTTCTTATATCCACAACCGGATCGGAACGCGACCTCGACTGAGAAGATCCGGCAAGAAAATCAGTGGGCTTGTCTATTAACAATTTGTTATATTTATTTTTGTCTCTGGCGGCAAAACATTAATTTGAAGCTCCATCAGATTCCACCCTATGAAAAAATACCTTGAAGTTGCAACCTTACCCCTATCACCCGTATCAATTCATAAGTCATTACTTTTGGTGCGAAATATAATGGCAGTATGCAGTGCCTATATAGGCAGTCAATTCGACCAGTTTGCCGTCACGGCAAATGGCATGACGCTGTGTCATGCCGTCACGCCTCTCTACGCCACCGCTCTCGACTCCTTTGTGTGTGTGCGCGCGCATACAATACACTACACGTATTTTACATCTGCCGGGCATCCCGTGACAGACAATTTTTTTTCTAGATCATATCTTCGACTTCCTCATTGCTCTTTTGGCAGCTTGGTCGTTGGTCATGACTTTAGGGTATTCATAAATCGATCTCAAGTCTGGGAGTTATCTTGGAAATCTCATGTTTATATCATACCAGTACAAAATGACATGTCAAACGCGTACTCAAGACCGCTCTCAGACTTGAGATCGATCTATTACTACGGGCCTCAGAGGCCCTTAGACAGGCGACAGGCGGCGAGCCCGTCGCGAACAGGCAGCTCCTGTTACACGACGCGTGGCGCGGCCTGTAGTCGCCACGACACCCGCGGGGGGCTGGGAGCGGGGCTGCATTACCACACGGTGTCATTGGAGATTAAGTCCTGAAAGCTAATGAATAGTACTTACATTTGCTTGTGTTCGACTTTTAACTGGAGAAGGTGGTTTGATTCCGTCCCCTGAGCCTTCTTGGTCGCTTTTGTTTTGAGACGATTCTGAAAATAAAAAACATTTCCTGAAGATAATTGATAGACAAAATATTGAACTTAGGCTGTATAGAGGGTTAATAAGTTATTTTTATATTATTATAAACCGTTTTAATCTGATTATTTTTTGTTTCAAAATGTGTTTTTTATTTGTAATATAAATAATAATAATTTAGTCCTTTTGGCGTCCCACTCCTGGCCACGGGCCTCCCCTCACTACGAGGGGGATTCAGGCTGTAATCCACTACACTGGCCCAATGCGTGTTGGTGGATTCCACATGTCTTTCGAAAACTGATTACATTTTCTAAGGCAAGCATATTTCCTCACGATGTTTTCCTTCACAGTAAGCAAGTTATAATCACATAGAAATTAAAATTCGCATATTGTTTTCTTATATATACGCGAATACTACACATTGAAATAAAACTACTTTTCGGATTTTATCGCGTTTATTAACTTTATGTTACCGACGTTTCGGTTGCTTTACAGCAGCCATGGTCACGGGGGGACTGAGGTGTTAGACGTCCTGATGTCATAGTTAGTAACTGGGTACCCTCATATTTAGTTGTTATTTGCGGTCCGATCCACGCAGAAAGTGCTCACAGTGTCTCGAGGTCTTGCAATGGTTCACTTGGTTTTGGATTTAATTATATTAATTACTGGATCCCAAGTTGGTGGTTGGTTGGTGCTGTAAAGCAACCGAAACGTCGGGAACATAAAGTTAATAAACGCAATAAAATCCGAAAAAATAGTTTTATTTTAAATTCGCACTTAAGAGCCAGGGTTTGACCCCAGGACCTGGTGCCCGCAAGATGCGTGCTATCACTATCACTGTTATTTTATATTCATAAAAATTGACAAACAATTTCTTTTTGGCAACCCTGTCTGTACCAATTCATCTTCACCTAAGGTTGTCACTCACCGGTACATTCCCCGTCCGCACTGACTACGGTGACGTCGAACCCCAGTCCGTAGATGACGTCGGCCACCTGCTGCGCGGCCGTCGCCCGCGCGTGCCTGACGCGGGCCAGCCCCTCGGCCAGGCTGACCGACGCCTGTACTACATCTGGCATTTCTCTGAGCGCACCTGGTACACACAAATATTCAGCATGTAACATATGCAGGTTGAAACAGAGAGTTTGTAATTCTAAAACTATCTGCTTTGGAGGAAGCTTGGAAAACAAAAGGTGTTACAGGGATACAGCTGTTGACAGATTTCACAAGTCTACAAAACCTTCAGTACTTCAACTGTTTTATATATACTAGGTGAAACAGAAAGGGTTTACAATTATTTTTGCAACTTTACTTTGTAAATCTAAAACTATCAGCTTTGTGGGACAGTTGAAGTACTAAAGGTTTTGTAGACTTGTGAAATCTGTCAACAGCTGTATCTGTATAACACCTTTTGTTTTCAAGTTTCCTCCAAAGCTTATAGTTTTAGAAATACAACGTTTAGTTTTGAAAAAAAAGTATACCCTTTCTGTTTCAACCTGTGTAGATAATTTTAAATATTATGAAATAAATTAATCTCAATCATTAATTTGGTTGTTTCAAATATAACTATCAGCTCCGACGTCAACTACATTTTCTCCTATGAAACTAGAGGGAGAAGGGAGTAGGGAGAATGCTGCCCCTGTTGCCCTAGAGCTTGCATTAATAAATCGATCTCAAGTCTGAGAGCAGTCTTGAGTACGAGTTTGACACATCATTTTGTACTGGTATGACGTAAGAATGACATTTTCAATACTGCTCTCAGATTTGAGATCGATTTATTAATACGGGGCTAGTTCTTAGTTTGTAACCTTATATAACTTGTGACAGTTGACATACCTTCAATAGTGTTGACGCACGACTGGCACGTCATTCCTACAACTGACAGCACAGTCTCGGTGTCCTCCGCCATCTCGCCGGTGCCCGACATGTCTATCAGGAGATCCGTTGGTATCTCGTTGGGCAGAAGATTTCTGGGGACGAGGAAACATTTCAACTATCTCATGGAAATAAATATAGCCAGACTGACACACCAACTGTATGGTCCCAAACTAAGCAACGCTGTACTATTGGTACCGTACAATGGACTGTGGCGATTCCAGTGACACCCAGACTAGGGCAAATTACGCAAAGGTCATGTTTGAAATTTCCTCCGGCGGGAATCGAACCCGTAACCACCATGTGGAGTGAGCCGAGCGGCCTACGCTCGGATCACTGCGCGCCAAGCAGAGCGATTTTTGAATCGTGAATAATATTTTAAACTAGGACTTTAGAAACATAGTCTCCAAAATTATCAATGATTACAAAGTCATGTATAGCTAAATGGCAAAAAATATCGTTGTAATTCTGCGATAAATCCTGCAGAACATTTCTAACATTGGTGCAGACCTGGTCTCGTCTTCCGTGTTTTCCTGCGGCGCCTCGAACCCCATGTCTTCTATATGAGCCCTGATGGCCTCCACGGAGCAGCTACGCGGGTCATAGCGGAAGTAGCCTGCCTTCTCTGATAGTTCTACCTGCAAGCAATGGACAGGGTTCATTACTTGATAGTGGAAAAAATAATATTTGTGATTTATACATGTAATTTTTGGAAAGAAGATCCTTAACGTGGCTTTCGGTACGAGGTCACTCGCAGAATTCTTATGCCTCCCCCAGGCATCTGTTAATTAGTAATTTTGTAAACTACTTGTGTAACGATCTTCTCAGTCGAGGTCGCGTTCCGATCCGGTTGTAGATAGATTTGAATATGAATAACTTAACTTCCACTGTGAAAAAACTCTCTCAAAATTCAACTAGATGGCGTGTGTGAGGTGATTGGATAATGCGACATCTATTGAACATTTTGTAAACTAATATGGAGTTAAGTTAATAAAACACTTGAAAACACTTTTGTATGAAATATTTTTTATCATTACAATTAAAAATTTAAAAGATATATATTTAACAACAAAACTTAATATTATGTGTATGCAAAACACTTCCGAGAACTTTGGTCCTGACTTTTTTGTAGATACATGATATTCTCTATTTACTAAGGCACTATTCAAAATGTCGTGCATTATTAAAATAAGACCTTATAGATTAAGTGAGGATGTACAAAGCTACGTACTAAAGTGTTCTATTTGTTTGCATCGCAATAGCGACACACAGACACGTTCAAGTGGTTAACTCAACCACGCCGCCTGATAACACTGAGTACATTAGATAAAAGCGATCGACACGAGGCAGCGGAGGAAACCTCACTTTAACATCAGCTATGACACTTGCTAGGGGCTGTCAGAAATGTGGGTTTAATAACTAGTCTACCCACCTGTTCTAAATGGTCTTGCCATTTGACATTACAACCAAAAATGTTACCGACTTCAAAAATACCTGGGTGCACTTAAGGTGAAGGCGCCTGTCTAGCCCGCGAAATTCAAAATTTTCGAGTATTTTTATAGTTTATCCAAAATCTGATAACATTTAAGACAATATTTTGTGATTTGCGACAAACACAGTATGCAGTGCGTTTACATTTATTTTACTCTAAATATTATCACGGTGGATATGATACTAGTAAATCACTAAATATACAAAAAATGTGCTTTTTATTATTGTCAGATTCAGAAAAAAATCTAAAAAACCTCAAAAAATTTGAACTTCGCGGGCTAGATGGGCGCTTTAGCCTTAAAAGCTAGGAATAACTAGGGACCTTGTAATTTCTTTTATTTGGAGTCGTTGCGGTGAAGTTTTCAAATCGGTTTATAACTGACGGAGTTCTATGTGGTGGAAAAATAAATACCGAATTAATAACCTCCTCTATTGAAATAAAACTATTTTACGGATTTTAACTATTTTACGGATTTTATCGCGTTTATTAACTTTATGTTCCCGACGTTTCGGCTGCTTTACAGCAGCCATGGTCACGGGGGGACTGAGGTGTTAGACGTCCTGATGTCATAGTTAGTAACTGGGTACCCTCATATTAAGTTGTTGTTTGCGGTCCGATCCACGCAGAAAAATCCGTAAAATAGTTTTATTTCAATGTGTAGTATTCGCGTAAATATAAGAAAACAATATGTGAACCTCCTCTATTTTTGGAATCGGTTAAAAACCTTGATCCTTATAAGCGAAACTATTGGATGGTGCAATAATAGAAAGGTGTGTTCATTAGTGCTTTTTTATCAAATGATTCAGTTTTCATATCAGCCCCAAGACTTTTTAGAGGATATGTCAACTATTCCTTGTAGTCTCGGATAGACACCCACTTGAAAATTTCACCTCGTATAGGTTTCTCGCGCTATGGCGAAATACTAGAAATAATCTCCTGTATCCCTTCTTCTTACAGTGAAGGAAAACATCCTGAGGAAACCTGCATGTCTTAGAAGATCTAACCAATTTTCGAAAGACGTGTAATCCGCCAACCCGCACTGGGCCAGCGTGGTGGATTATGGCCTGAATCCCCCTCGTGTTGTGGGGAGGCCCGTGCCCAGGAGTGGGACGTCAAAAGGGCTAAATAATATTATATTATACCCCTAGCAGATCCCTGACGGATCACTCAACGCTCCGGACACAGGACTCGTTACCTGTTAGGTTAGACATGCTATTGATTGGAACTCCCAATGCTGATAATTTATAGAAGGGATTTGAGGGATTTTAACTCAAGTAGAATGGATAGACGCCAATGTTACATCCCACACACGATCATTCCAAATGACTTTCGTTTTTCAATTGACGAAGAGTAATACGGAAATCATAAATTCTGATTTCGATGACGGAATTTTACTTTCGGCGCACGGTTTCACACTCACGGGCCTATGATGCGACGTCGAATAACGCCAAATGTTTACATAAGGACTACAAACTCTAGAATATTGAGTAATCTTGAGTCAAGATTAAATCTGGTTAATACTTGTGGTAGGAGTGGACTCACGTCAATAGTTTAATGGCCAAGATGGGGATCGAACCCCACGAACCACTAGGTTAGAGGGGCCGCTCTCGTATCTGAGAGGTTCGGGCCCCTCCAACCACTAGGTTGGAAGGGCCACTCTCGTATCTGAGAGGTTCCGGCCCCTCCAACCACTAGGTTAGAGGGGCCGCTCTCGCAGCTGAGTTTCCAGCCCCTCCAACCACTGGGTTAGAGGGGCCGCACTCATAGCTGAGAGGTACCGGCCCCTCCAACCACTTAGTTAGAGGGGCCCCTCTCGTAGCTGTCAGTGAATAACCTAGTGCCTTTTGAATGACGCGCATTATATCCCGCAGTTTGTCGTGAATTAAAGCCTTACCTTAACCTCCTGTACCCCTGGCAGCTCGCTGACGGATCCCTCTATACTCCGCACGCAGGACTGACAGGTCATGCCATTGATGGGCACCCTGACCGCCACCAGGTTGTGGTTAGGCTCTCTGAGGACAAAGAGAGGAGATTAAGAATGAAACATGAGAGTACGCTGGATAACTGTCTGTGATAACACCCTAAGCAGCGTTCATAAAATATTGTATAACTAGCTGTGCTCGCGACTTCGTCCGCGTGGAATAGCGTCTTTGGGTAGCATTTTTAATTATTTACGCTAATTATTTTACAAATAACACACATACGTATAAATACTTTAATGAGCTCTTTGCAGTGTTTCACTGCAAAGAGCTATATTTTCATACAAACTTTCATCCCTTATTCCCTATTGTTATTTTACTCCCTTGAGGGTAAAACTTTTACAAACTTTGAATGTCATATTTTATTTATATCGAATCAACAGCCTCAAAATAAGTTTCATACAACTTTTCTTCCCCACCTTTCAACCCCTTACCACCCCTTTTTCGCATTAAAAAGTCCTTTCTCAGGCTCTAAACTATCTGTATACCAAATTTAATTTAAATCGGTTTTGTAGTTTTGGCGTGAAAGCGCTACAGACAGACAGACAGAGTTACTTTCGCATTTATATTATTAGTTAGGAAGTAAGGATAATACAGTTGGGCTTCCAATGGCCCAAAATATCTTAAGGTCGATGGGGCGATCGTGTTCTCCATACATATTTCATTCCGAATGTATACGAGACACACAAAGTTTTTCCTTACAACAATGGATTTTATCACTTCTAAATAAATTATTGTATTCGCATCTAATGATTTCAGGCATTTAAAAATAGATTAACATAATTAAAATCGATCGTAAAATTTGTTAAAATTTACGCCTGTGTGTGTGAATTTGTCAGCGCCATCTGACTAAATTAGGCCATTATTAACATAAAATTTGTACTTTGAGTAAACTGCGTGCTAATAGTGTACTAGTTGAAATGACAGATGGTGGTGACCAAATTATTATTGCAAATATGTGTATCCCTATATTGCGCCATCTATATTAATAATTCCGTCAAGGGGTACGGTAAACTCGATTGAAACGTTATCAGAATAATAACACTTAAAAAAATAATGATTTCGAGTCGACAACATATATCCGCAAAATTCGGATTGTCGTGATAAACAATATTATAATTATAATATTCGGCACGGTACCGCCATATTTTCTATGAACGCATGTCAGTCAGTGTCAGTGATGACTGCGCCAGTGTTCTCAGTTAGTGGGCCATATTTTTAAAGAAAGAAGAAGAAGAAGTGCATTTATTGATTGAGCTGTCAGAACAAACAAATTCAGTGTTCAATGTTCATGATGTTTCCGTACGAGTATTCATTTCATTTAGTTTTGCTTTGCATAGTGATTAACTTTCATCATCATCAGCCTATGCTTGTCCACTGCTGGACATAGGCCTCCCCTAATGAGCGCCATAGCGCCCTGTCTTCAGCTTGCCGCATCCAGAATCTGCCCACAGTCTTTCGCAGATCGTCATCCCACCTGATCGGAGGGTGTCCTACACTACGCTTGCCGAGTTGAGGTCTCCACTCAAGAACACGTTTACCCCAGCGGTTGTCGGTTCTTCGCGAGATATGGCCAGCCCACTGCCACTTCAGCTTGCTAATTCTTTGAGCTATGTCGATAACTTTGGTTCTCTGTCGGATGTATTTGTATTTCTATTAACTTTGTTTGGATGTAAACACATCATGCCGAAAATTGAAATGAGTCACATTTCACCCGAGCGAGGCCGGGTTTTCATCTTTTATTATCATAATAATAACATTCAATAAAAAAATGAAGTAACGAGCTAAGTGTTTTTAATATTTTCCGGACATAATACAAAGTGTCTAATAAATAAATTAATGTATCGCTGACATGATAGGTATCAGATAAATAAATAAATATCGCCGGACTTACTCAGCAACTATATGGTGCCAAACTAAGCAACGCTTGTACTATGGCTACCATACATTAAACTGGCGATCCCAGTGACACCCAGACCTGGGCAAATTACGAAAAGGCCGTTTCAGAAAATTTCCTTTGTCGGGAATCGAACCCGCAACCATCCGATGCAGTGAGCCGAGCGGCCAACGCTCAAACTACAGCGCCAAGCGGTCGTCAATTCGCCACACGAGGCACTACGTTGTTGCAGACGCGACGTTGCCAATTGGTAGAGAGCGGCGACTTGACAACGTCGAATGTCTATTATAAAAGCGTTTGTTGTCGGAAATATTTTTTTCGTTTAGTGTATTATAGGTACGATCACAGATATAGATTTACATAGATAACGCAAGTATCACGATTTGTATTGAAACCAAGCGTGCCAAATTTTTAACACTTACTGTGACGTCACAGATGACGGGAAATCCAAACCGATTCAAAGACACCGATGCCGCAGATGCCCCTCTGCCCGCTACGATTCTCTCGAGTGATTATATCGCTCATATTCATATTTTTATATCTGTAGTCGCGATGGACTGTAAGTTTTCGGCGACAAACCTTGACGCTTGGTCGGGGTTGAGGGTTTTCGGACACGCTAAGTACATACATTTGCGTTATCTATGTAAATCCAAATCTGTCTGGTAGGATAGTGTTGCCGCTGGCTTAGGATTACCGTATAGGTACATAAAAATGAAAATTTACTGTATTTGCCAAATAAATACCGAACCTGGTATATACAAACCATAGATACTACATTATATATGTACACAGGTACTAGGTAAGTACGTAATAAATATTGGAACGAAGTTCCTTATCGCGCGTTGCGAAAGGGGGCTAGACGGAAAAAATTAAGACCAAAAAATGTGTAACGTAACGACACTTTTTTCCCTTTTCCTTTTCCTTTTCCTTTTCCTTTTCCCTTTCCCTTTCCCTTTCCCTTTCCCTTTCCCTTTCCCTTTCCCTTTCCCTTTCCCTTTCCCTTTCCCTTTCCCTTTCCCTTTCCCTTTCCCTTTCCCTTTCCCTTTCCCTTTCCCTTTCCCTTTCCCTTTCCCTTTCCTTTTCCTTTTCCTTTTCCTTTTCCTTTTCCTTTTCCTTTTCCTTTTCCTTTTCCTTTTCCTTTTCCTTTTCCTTTTCCTTTTCCTTTTCCTTTTCCTTTTCCTTTTCCTTTTCCTTTTCCTTTTCCTTTTCCTTTTCCTTTTCCTTTTCCTTTTCCTTTCCCTTTCCCTTTCCCTTTCCCTTTCCCTTTCCCTTTCCCTTTCCCTTTCCCTTTCCCTTTTCCTTTTCCTTTTCCTTTTCCTTTTCCTTTTCCTTTTCCTTTTCCTTTTCCTTTTCCTTTTCCTTTTCCTTTTCCTTTTCCTTTTCCTTTTCCTTTTCCTTTTCCTTTTCCTTTTCCTTTTCCTTTTCCTTTTCCTTTTCCTTTTACTTTTACTTCCTTCCATTGTCCAAGCCTTGCTTAGTTTGGGACCATACAGTTGGTATGTTTGTCTGGCGATATTTCTTTATTTATTAGTATTATTTTGATTGAGCTGAAGCTGTGATAGCCGATTGCTTAACGCACCAGGTATTGGGTTCAAACCCCGGCTCGCACATTTGGATTTTTCGTAATCTATGTGTGACTCATAATTTCTATAAGATTATCACTAGCTTACGGTGAAGGAAAACATCGTGAGGAAACCTGCATGTCTTAGAAGATCTAAACCGTTGTTGAAACCTACGTGGTGGAAATCATCAAAACACTGGCCTGTTTATAATTAGTTTTTAAATTCCGTGTAATTTATATTGACATTTGTTTTTACATAGAATTCTATTCTGTCTGTCAAAATACGCTGTACATAAATATCTTATCTGGCCTACGTATATGTTTTATTAATCTGCTGAGCTTCGCAAAATTAAACGGAAGCGTCAACTACGCGACTTGGAGCTTCGCCATGAAGATGTACTTGATCGACAGCGAACTATGGGACTGCGTCATGAAGCCTGCGGAGGAAGTTGACGACTTTCAACGCAAAGATGCCAAAGATCCAAGATTTGCTTGAGTCTAAGCGAACATCTATATTATCTCATCGTTATGACAGCTGAAACTTCGAAGGAAACATGGAAGCGACTTCGGGAAGCCTACGCTGACAGCGGGCTTGCTCGACGCTTACAACTTATGAAGAAATAGCTTGGTACTAAACTTGTATTGTACTCGAACATAGAAGCCTATGTGAATGACATACGGCATGTGCAACAACAACTGATTGCCAATCAGGCTGGCCTGGAAGATGAACTTGTTGGTGTGATTATGCTGGCAGGACTTAACGACAGCTACAGCCCAATGGTGATGGCAATAGAGCTTTCCGGCACCTCGATATCTACAGACTCGGTTGCATCGATCCTGCTGAAGGAAGAAGGCCGAGATGCCTCTGCTACATCTAGTGCCTTTTCGTCGTCTAGTGTAAATAGTGTGCCTAAGGTGTCGTGTACATATTGCAAAAAAGTAGGCCACGTAGTGTCTCAATGTAGGAAACACTACTAACGCTACTCTGTATAGGACTCTAGGTCCTATAATTTTGATTGAGACACGATTTTTATGTTGATTTCTTGTAATTATTGTTGTTGTTATAAATAAAAATATGTTTACATGGAAAACCACATCTATTTCTCAGTAATGTATCTCATATGTTAGAAAAGTGGAATACACTAACAAGTGTATTACAATTATATTTTCACTATATTTAGTAACATCTAGATATATATAACAACTCAAAGGTGACTGACTGACTGACTGACTGACTGACATACTGATCTATCAACACACAGCCCAAACCACTGGACGGATCGGGCTGAAATTTGGCATGCAGATGTTATGACGTAGGCATACGCTAAGAAAGGATTTTGATTAATTCTACCCCAAGGAGATAAAATAGGGGATGAATAATCCCGAAATTTTTGTTAAATTACACGCGGACTGTCGCGGGCACAGCTAGTCAGACGGTAAAATTATTCTATAACAGATGTATATTTTTATCGGTTTTTTAGAATGATGAATACACATACAATAATGTATTTTACAATAGCAAAAATATAATATTTTCGCTATTTATTATAAAATAAAAAGGCCGCAATTAATGTAAAAGTACGCCCTCTAGTGGCTAGTGGCTAAAATACACATTTTGTCAATGTGTGCGTGTATGTATTACAATAAAAAGTGACAGAAGTTTTTTATCGGAAAACGCTTAGATTATGAATGATTTTAGGTTGATATTATTGCATATGTCAATGCAGTCTAATAAGTCTTAATCGCAGACAATAGTATTATAGCTTAGAAATGCTCAAATTTTGCGTAAAAAATAAATAAGTAGAATCTGTTGACTACAGCGTCATCTTGAGAGAAACTGCAATAAACCCGACCGACGCTTTAACCTTAACGACTATCGCTCGAATCTACTAGCTAAATGTCAAAACTGACGTATTCGTTTACGCGATACGTCAATTTTGACGTATTGCGAGTTTAATCGAGCGATAGTCTGGTAACAGAGTTAGGGCCGAGCTCTTTCACTCATCCTTCGAAACGCAGCTACTTTTTGCCAATCTTGCCAGGGTGGTGCTACTCCGATGGAGCCAACCCGTAGCCAGCTGTAGTTAAGGCTACAGCTTTATTGGGACTGGTCTCGCCACACACTCCCACCACTGTAACTCCTGTAAGCCAGGATCGACAATGGTGGCCAATAATGACGTCGAGGTTTGACCCTCCACGAGTTCCGGGGACAAGTTAAATTGTCTTGGAACCCGCACGAATTTAATCGAAAGAAATAATAGGAGGAGTTGGAAGAAAAATATTCCACCTCCCTCCGGTGCAAAGCAGGAGACTGGTATAGACTGGTTTCCAGACAAAATTAACTGGTATGGACTAATTGGCAGACAAAATTAGCTGGTATGGGCTGGTTGCAGGGCAAAATTAGCTGGTATGGACTGATTGCCAAAAAAGCAAGACTGTTACAGCTGATTGAGCTGAAAGCTTGTCTCTTCCACAGTAAAATTACGTAACATTGCAAAATGCAATCTTGAAGAAGCGTGTAATTAGTAATTAGTATTATAGGGAACTATGTATACTGTGACCATACATAAACACCATTAAATTACTTAGTTCCACTATATTGTATGGTCCCTCTTATCTTAAAACAACAATGCATTTAAAACGAATACTTCGTAGTTCGTACCATTTACTCTGTGTTTGAACAAACTTGAGCCTAATGTGGGGTTGAGTTCTGTTAGAATAATGAAACGGTACTCAAATATTTGAGGACGGTATTCATTAATCGATCTCAACTCTGAGAGAGAACTTTTAAATGTCATTGTAATGTCACAAAATTACATGTCTATAGCGCACTTAAGAACGAAATCAGAATTTACATCTATATCGATTTATACCGAATATAGCGCGTAAAACTGGAACGTGACAAAAATTTGACAGATAAAAATCAAGATTTATAGCCAGACTGACACACCAACTGTATGGTCCCAAACTAATCAACGCTTGGACTATGGGTACCGACTCCAAATTAAATACATGGCAAGATCCCTAATTATTTGTAGCATTTTAGTGCACCCAGGTTTTTTTGAAGTCAGTAAAATTTTTTTTTAGGTTAAAATTTTTGTCTACCTCTAATTTAATTAGTCAAGTTTCAATTCTTCCTAAGGTTCCTGTTTCTCAAAGTTTTGTTAATAGATTCTTGGTGAGATTTTTGAGTTAAATTCTATACTTATAGGTAACTAGTTTCTGCCCGCGACTTCGTCCGCGTAGAATTAAGTAAAGTATTTTATGTGTTAATCCAGGTTATAAACACTCTATGTTCCAAATTTCATACAAATCCGTTCAGTGGATTTTGCGTGAAAGAGTAACAAACATACATCCACACTCACAAACTTTCGCATTTATAATATTAGTAGGATTATATAAATTAAATTCTATATTTTTATTTTTTTGTTATTATCTGATCCGCGGCTATTATTTATTTATAATCATTATCGTTGAAATTGATTGTTTATTACTAGTTCTATATGTTTGGTGTTTAGTGCTTATTATGTTACTTTAGATATACTCTTAAGGGTTTGGAAGTTTCCATTCATTTAAAATTGAATATAACGCGGACGAAATCGCGGGGCACAGATAATATAAAATAAATAAAAAACCCCTTCAAGGTTGGTCAACAGACTGGATTCAATGTTTTTTTCCTTGTGCCAATATTTGAGACAGGTTTTATATAAACGATGGGTTTTCCTCATCGCTATTACATTGGTGGCCTCACAAAGGCCGGACTAAGTATACAGGGTGGTAGATGGTAATCCATTATGTATGCCGTGGATTCAATAGTGTTGGCTTTATGGTCTACAAGCTGTGCCCACCGACTTCGTCCGCGTAGTATTTAACTTAACAAAAAATTCAGGATTATGGGGATAAAAAGTATCCTATGTGCTAATCCCGGTTATAAACTATCTGTGTTCCAAATTTCATCCAAATCCGTTCAGTAGTTTTTGCCTGAAAGAGTAACAAACATCCACACTCACAAACTTTCGCATTTATAATATTAGTAGGATGTCTCTGGACTGTCTCGACCAGGGTAGTACCGAACTCTCACGGAAGACCGGCGTTAAGTAACTATCATAGCTGTGTTTCGTACGATCAGTCAAATACCGTAACTTTCGCTATGGGAAGCATGATTTCATTTATGTTTCTTATTTATTTCACGCTTAAAACTTTACAACATAATCTAATTTCTGACAATTCTACAGAAAAGTTTAAAACCCGCATATTGAATATACAGGGTGAAATTGCGTTTGCATATTCATTATAACAATTTATATGCAAATTTATTTACAATTATTTTCTTTACAATAATATATTTGGTCATAATTGATTGTGGACCTTCGCTAAAGATAAATACTACACAAGTTAATAAATCCGCTCATTTATGCGCTTTTTTTCTAGAAGCTACGATAAACTAGCGACATCTAACCGCCGATACCAAACATTAAAGATTAAAAATACTCACACACAATGTGATAAGATAAAGGAACCACATCTGACTTATCAATTCGTTTAGAGACCTACCTTTTTGACACAGAGTTCCCATAAATTATAATAGTGGAATACAAATTAAAAAGTAAAAAAATCCACCACAGACAAAACGACAACAAAATTTGAATATCGAACAGACTATGCAATTGCAAAGAATAAAACAGACGGGTTTAAGTTTACGCGCGCCGAGTGCAAAAATGTCTCACATTCAGCGCTGTAGCACTTTATTAAACACACGTTTAGCAGTACACGTAACTTAAAGCACTTCAAACGCGTTATTGTACATACCATAGTGTAAAATGACGTGACAAGCCGCTTGATTATGCAACCGTTTTGCAGAACAATATTCTGTAAGCGCTTAAAGCGTAGTTAACTAGCGTCATTATAGTGTCGTGTGACAGACATAAAGAATTGTATTACTCATGACACCAATGCATAGTAATTAGTATGTTTCAATTAAACACTTGATACGCGTTTTACGATTACAGTTTTATTGGGTGGCGTCATTCAATGATGTGCGGCATATAATTTCATAAAATACATAATAAAAAAAAAACTTATAAAAATCTGGGTGCCCTAAAAAGCTAGAAATAATAACTTCAAGTTTCACTCCTACTTTCAAAATTGAATTTCAATAAACTTAGATACCTATCAATAGTATAACAAGTGTAGAGCCATGATATACGTTCCTGTGGCTAAATATTGGAATTGTGGTTACTGAAATTCACATACCCTTGACTCTGATTTAAAGTTCGATTCCCGCCGGGGCAAATTTCGGAAATGGCCTTTTCGTAATTTACCCTGGTCTGGGTGTCACTGGGATCGCCCCCTCGCCACCTCGGTCACTTTACAGAAATGATCACTTCCCCAAAATGTCTACCTTCCAACGTAAACTTAGCTAACAACTGGCAGGTCATTGTTTTATTCTATACTAGCTGTGCCCACGGACTTCGTCCGCGTAGAATTTAACGTAACAAAAATTTCGGGATTATCGGGATAAAAAGTATCCTATATGTTAATCCCGGTTGTAAACTATCTGTGTTCCAAATTTCATTCAAATCCGTTCAGTAGTTTTTGCGTGAAGGAGTAACAAACGTACATACATACATACATCCACACTCACAAACTTTCACATTTATAATATTAGTAGGATTGACTATACATATATTTTATTGAAACACTTTTTTGCGTATGAATGAACATTATGTTGCCAGACATTAAATAATACTACCTTGTTACTACAACAACATTTAAAATAAATGCTACAGTACTTACATGAAAAAACAAAAAATTCACTCCCGCCACCCAACCGACCAATAGCGTGCGAGCGCGCGCAATAAAACAAATATGGTGGTCGGTGTGTTATTTAAAAAAGGCGCACTTGCTTAGATTGGATAATGTATAGTTTGTTATAACTTTTAATAATGTTTGTGGATGCAATTATAAACTATGTCATTGTGTGAGATGCATTATGTGAACTTAACTATAATAAAAACAAGTCTGACTAAGTCCCGTGGGTATCACGACACAATGTGACACACATTGTATAACATGTATAATAATCAATATAATAACTTTATATAAAAGGAGAAACTGATTGACAGTAGGTACCTTTTATACTGCACGCGTCCACTTAGGAAGGATTTTGGAAAATTCCACCGCTAGGGGGTAAAATAGACTAGCATTTCGGACTTTACGATGTTTCCCAAAATTACCTCGGTATATCGGTCAACGGCAGAAGAGTCAAGCTGATACGATATACAGCTTATAAACTGAGTCAAGCCACAAAGATTTAAGCTCACAAACGGGCTGCCTCAATCGGGCTTCCTTTCACAGAAGCTGTCGCGGAACCTTTTATTATGCACGGTTAGCGAAATATAAGCACACTACTAAATATGCGTACCTGCATATAATATGCACACGCATCTGCCTGTCTGATTAATTTGGATAAACATCCAACTATGATTCTCTTAACTCACTAGTTATCTGAATATGGGGCTATGCCCCCCGGTGACCTCCAACCTCCCCTTACAGTCACCCCTTACCCTTCAACTCTGTTCTGAATCTGATCACTGCACTGATTATGAACCTCTGCCCGCAGCAGTCTGAACTGATTCTTGATCGCCGCAGCGATATACTTTATTCGCTGATATTCGATGTCATTACGATAATAATCTCATAGCATTTTCTCAGCCGTACAAACACTTTAATAAGTTCATATAAATTCATACATGATAAAACAATAAGAGTCACAATAATTATTCTAGCACTTACCAATAGACAGCTCTTGCTGATGCACAATCACTTACTGCGTCGCCGACCGAAAGTACTTAACTTGTTGGCTCCGTTTTGTGCATATTACTCGACTACCCTCTTATTATATTATCTTACTCCTCATATCATTATTTATCTACCCACATTTGAATAACAATATAAATTCACTATGTATCGAATGATGATTTCGCGATCTTTCGCGACAGAAGCTCTGCTTAAAGTAGCTACTTAATTTAGCTGCGTTTGGTACGATAAGTGGGACATACGGAAGCCCAATCCCCGACCCTTACCCTTCTTCTGTCCTACTGACTCTCAGTTTTGCAACGTGCGAGAAATGCCCTTGGTATTGCAAGTATCTATAGGCTAGGGTACCTGCTTATCATCCGGCGGGCCGTAGGATTGTTCGCCGACTTTGTTTTATAAAAAAAATCGGTTCTCATACTCGCACATGTTGCCAAATACCAATGGCAACACGTGCTTTGAACCAGTTACACACCTTTCTCTTTCAACAGTCCGCCCGCGCGCGCTGCAAGCCGGGTTTAAGGTTACTTAATTTATGGGGCTTTAGGCTATACTAAAGTTATCGCTAAGAAGGTCGTCGACGTATAAATTCCTGGGCTGATTATCATTGATCAGTATGTCTTATTGTCTGGTCTTCAATCACCTGTAATAGTCTTGCTTCTTTGGCAATCAGCCCATACAGTTAATTATGTCTCCCGCCTTGCAACTGAGGGAAGCGGATAATTTTCTTCCAACTCCTCCAATTCTCTGTTACGATAAAATTTGTGCGGGTTCCGAGACAATTTAGCTTTATCCCTTGACTCGCCGAGAGTAAAAACTCGGAATGATCATTGGACACTGTGGATGCTGGCATATAGGAGTGACAGAGGTTACCCTAGACCCTTGACAAACTTGTCAAATTGTCGACAAGCAACGCTTGTACTATGGGTACCGTACAATGGACTGGGGGCGATAACAGTGACACCAAGACCAGGGAAAATTTCGAAAAGGCCATTTTGATATTTACCCTGTCGGGAATCGAACCCGCAACCACTGCGCCAAGCGGCCGTCGGAATGTGACGATATATCTGTCGCAGCCAAATAGCTTAATTCGCCGTTCAATTAACAGCCTTTTTTTTTCTCTCACGGGGGGAAACCCTCATGGATACCCGCACGCCTCGGGGAAGGCGTGCGGGTTATGCCGGACTCTTACCGGCTAAAACCCCACGGTTCGACCTCTCCGTCACCTGGTCAGGGTACGCGGGTTCGCAACTGCACTTCCGTATGCCCCGGCGCGACTGTGGCCTAATCAGGCCTCGGCCTAGTTATTCCATCAAAGTTGTTTTTTTCCGACGCCATATTGACCAAAGAGAATATAGAATATAGAGATATTGACAGTTTGGTGAGTTTCGGCGCTAGGTGGCAGAAAGTAGAACTAAATTGAAATGAACAGGCTAGGCAGGTAATTAAACGGCTAGGCAAGTAGTTAAATGTCATCGATCCAAGTCATTTGCCTAGCTGTTTGATCAAATGGCTGAATATCATTCAGGCCACTAGTTGAACGGCGCCGTTTAGTTAAGTGCCTAGGCTGTTAATTGAACGGCGAATTAAGCTAGTTGGCGGCGACATATCGATATCGTTGCTAAGTGTTGCTCCCAAGGTTCGCCCGGCGGTTATTTGACCAAACATCGTCGGATATAACATAGCGCCCATATCCCATGGACCAGCTTCCCAACACAATACCACTAAAAGTATAGTCAGTTCATTTCACGAAGCCGCGGAAATATTGCAATTCGTCCCAATGTCAGTGTCATAAGAGTCACAGTACACTCAAACCCTATCGCCAGACTAACACACCAACAGTAAGGTCTGAAACAAAGCAACGCGCGGCTCCATAGTCGAACGCTTTTTTGCCACTTGGTTGTAAATAAAAAAACTTGAGAGGTGTCAAGGGACACCCGGATGGTACGAAGTTGCAATATCCGGAACTTGTGCAGAAACACTGTCAGGATTCATTATTGTTATTTATTATGTACAAAAAACCTGTATACACTCAACAAAAATAATCGTCGCGACACCACACTGTTCAATGCGAAATAGAAAGACGAAACTAAAATAACTAGATTATTTTCTATAAGAGAGAGAGAGAGAGAGATAGACGGATAGAGAAACACGCGCACGCCGCACGGCTTACAACTACAGCAAAAAGTGTCGTTACAACTTTTGGTCTTAATTTTTTCCGTCTAGCCCCCTTTCGCAACTCGCGATAAGGAATTTCGTTCCAAAAATTTATTCAATTCTGTACGCTCCTTTTGCCACCGCAATAATGATCGTAAAGGTTTTTAATGTATGATGTTTACGAAACAATGTTGCTATTGTTTATGGTGCGATGTCGATTTGCGCGCGAAATTACGTTGGCAGTTCCGTTACCTTGATAAATTGCATAACCTATGATTTCTGCTGGATTCATAGATTTAACAGCGCCCCAATTCGCGTAATATAATTAACACAGTTTTATTTTTTGTTACTTTAGATAATTATGGTAGTCAACTTTTTTTTTTTTATCTATCTTGGACAGCGGGATCTTGTACGGAGTAGACGTACTTTAGTTTGCTCTTCACTTTAAATTAAGATTTCATAGTAAAATGTTGTAGTTCTGTGTTTATTTTATAACAGTGTCAAAATTAAAGCCAACTCCTGTCTAATTGTGAAAACTGTTTAGTGATACACACAATATTTACAAAGTTGTGTCAGTTTTAATTTTTCAAAACTTTAATACCTTGACCTACGACAACTCGCGGTTGGCTCGCGCTTGAACGCGGCAGTCCCGATTGCTTCTGCGCGCGCACACCCGCGCCTCCCGCTCACCGCTCGACGTCGTTGTCGCAACGCAATCCTATAACCGAGGCCCGACTTCGATACCATAACGCTAACCGCTTGGAAAGTCAGCAGTGTTAGAAGATAAGGTGCGTTCAGATCCTATTCGTACCTACATAAAAATGGTAAATAACTGTGCTGCTTGCAGTAAGGTAACGAAAGTTAACCATCACATAAAATGTGGCAAATGCGGTTCTAACTACCACCCAATATGTGTAAATTTACCAGACATAAAGAAATTAACTGAAGAAACCAAACTATCATGGGTATGTCCATTGTGCCAAACTAAGATTCCTAAAATAGATAACACTAACACGCCGGTGCGTTCTGCAACTACGTGCGCTGACGATAACACAACTTTCCGTGAACCAGCGCGCAAAGTAATGGCTCCAGCTGCCAGCCACACATCCACTGAGTCAATGAGTGATCTTGCACATGAAATGAGACTGATTCGCGAAGATGTTGGAGTAATCAAGGCTCAAATGAAATCCCTTACGGAACACATAACAAAATGTAACTCCCGTCTTGATGATTACGAAAATAAGCTGTCTCAACAAGAAATAAAACTACACGACCTGGAAGAGCGAGCAGCCAGCACTATCGTGCTGGAAAACACTGTAGCCCAATTAAAAGAACAATTAAACTCACAGACACAGGCTCACCTCCGAAATGAGGTAGAAATTGCGGGAATAACTGAAGGTGCGAATGAAAACCCAGTCCATATTGCTCTTGTAATTGGTCAAAAACTCGGCATAGATGTAGAAGATTCAGACATAGATTACGCATCACGTGTCGGTCCCCTGAGACGAACTGCGCAAAACATAAAGTCAGGTGGCGATTCCACATCCTCGTTACCCCGCCCGTTAATTGTTAGATTTTTGAGGCGTCAAAAACGTGATGAACTCTTGAAAGCCGGAAAAATGAAGCAGCGTAACCTAAGTTGCTCTGACATCGGAATAGACACAACAGGGCAAAAAGAATTCAAAATATACATCAATGAACGCCTTACTCAGGAAAATCGCCATTTATTTCGGGCTGCTCGTCAGAGCTCAAAAGAAACTGGATACAAATACTGTTGGATTAAAAATGGCACAGTACATATTCGCAAGCAGGACGGATATCCCGCCATTGCGATCAAGAGTCTGGAAGATCTTCAACACAATTTACACTCACCCTCTGCTAAACAAACTGGTCAGAATTTTCCATAATAAAACTATTTCATTAATATTCATACACATCCACACATGTTATATAACATGTGTGTATGTTTACCTACTCTACTTTAAAATTCTCACTCTATTTTATTTCTTTCACTACTGTAAACCATTAATACTACTTAATAGCAATTATGCTATTTCATGCAATAATCATACACACAACACACAACACACACATATACACTCACACAAACATATACCTACACCTCTAAATGTGCTCTTCAAACGCATCAACTTATACTCACGTAATAAACTAAGCTACTTATTCATACTATTTTATATGTTTTTAAGAATGACGCCTTGGTACAAACTACAAAAAAATATATATTTTTACCTGCCTTATCAATATGACTTTATTTAATGTAGGAAATGAATTAGATGAAATCGCTGTCATTGATTGTCATTCTTATCAAGACATAAAAGAGTGTCAAAGCTTCTTTAAAATTAATAAGTATGATTTTACAATTCTTTCTTTTAATATCAGAAGTATTCAGAGGAACTTTGATGATTTTGTAGTAGCTTTGAGCGACATTGGTAAAGAAATTGATGTTATTGTTTTAACTGAGTGCTGGTTGACAGTTGATCTAATAATCGACCACATCCCTGGCTATAATACGTATCGCTCTGTTAAACAAGTCAACAAATGTGGTGGCGTTGTAATGTATGTCAAAGATACCTACGAAACGATTATACAGGAATCAGACTTACATGATGCTGACAGTCTTTTAGTATACATCAATAACAACATTGCTGTTCTTGGTCTCTACCGGTCCCCGTCTGTCACATTAATTGAACCTTTTCTTACTTCATTAGATGCCCTATTAAACACTTTAAATAGTAAGACGATGGCTGTAATAGCTGGTGATTTGAACATCGATCTCTGTAAACCTACTTACCACCAACTATCAGAATACCTTTGTATTATGGCTTCACATAGTTTTCTACCTGCCATTACAAAAGCTACTAGAGGAATGGCATGCCTTGACCACATTTTTATAAAGTCAAACACGAAGCCTATCGGGGCTGTGTGCCACTTATCCACTACTGATCATGACATTGTGATAGCTGGAATACCTTTAATAAAAGATAGCTTATGTCGATCTCGAACACGAACTAAACTTGATACTGAATCCGCTGTAAACAACCTTAATCTTGTTGACTGGACACCAATTACAAACGAACAGAATGTTAATAGAGCAACTTATTTATTTAATGAAATCTTGACTAATACTGTCCAAAAATACACAACAACTCAAACAATTAGCCGTAAACACCTAATCTTGAAGCCTTGGATTACTCCCGGATTAATAAGATGCATGCGACATCGTGATAAGCTACACCGTGATGCCAAATCCCATCCAATCGATATTGTTCGTCGTAAAATTTACACCAGATATAGAAATTTTTGTTGTACGCTTCTCCGCAAACTCAAACTACAATACAATAATAACTTGATAGAGGACAACAAAAGAGACCCAAAAAAATTATGGAAAACAATTAAAAACATAAGCCAAACATCTACTCGAAATAGCGCACCTTTGGAATTATTAAAATCTAGACATAGCATTGATAGCTCCCTTAATTTCTGCAACACTCATTTTACTACAATAGGCAAATCGCTCTCCAGCAAAATTCTTAATAATCTTCAGCAATCTGAAGAAGCATTAATAAATGAATATAGACCTCATGAAAACTCAGCACACTCCTTTTTTATATCTCCTACAGACCCAATAGAAATACGCAGAGTTATACTAAACATGAAAAATGACAGCTCTCCTGGCTTAGATAATGTAACAGTTCCCTTACTTAAGAAAGCCCTTCCCTGTCTACTCACTCCTATAAACCATATTTTTAACAAAAGTATCGAAACAGGGGTTTTCCCAAATTGTTGGAAAGTAGCAGTCATATCCCCAATATTCAAAAGTGGCCTTAAAAAATCCCCTGATAATTATAGACCTATTGCTCTACTCAGTATACTAGCCAAAGCACTCGAAAAAATAGTAAACTACCGTTTAGTTTCTTTTATAGAAAAAAATAGCCTTGTCTCAGCCAATCAATTTGGCTTTAGACGGGGTAAGTCGACCGAAGATGCAGTTTCGCTCCTTGCCAATCTCGTTTCCAGCCATACTGAAAATGGAGAGCGATGCATTGGTACCTTTCTCGATTTGGCAAAGGCATTCGATACTATCTCGGTGGGCTTGCTCTTAAGGAAGCTAAATTCTTTCGGCATCAGAGGCATTTCACTGGAATGGTTTCAAAGTTACCTCACTAACCGAAAACAGCGCATAAAAATTGACAACCACCTTAGTTCTGAACTCCCAATTGAATTTGGGGTGCCTCAAGGCAGTGTGCTAGGCCCAACGTTGTTCATACTGTACCTCAACGATATTATTAAACTTCCTCTACAAAACTCTGATACTATAGCTTATGCCGATGATACGGCAGTTTTGTTTTATGGTACAAACTGGGATGAAGCAAGAGCCCATGCTGAGGCAGGACTATCATTGATCGGTGAAGCACTACACAAAAACCTTTTAACTCTTAACATCAAAAAATCCAAATTTATCACCTTCACAAAGACTGCTGCTTCCAATCCGCCTTCTAACATGAACATCAAATTCCACTGCTGCACACTAGGCATTAATAACATTTCTGTCTGCAACTGCGATCTAATACAACATTCTCAGACAATAAAATACTTAGGTGTAACAATTGACGCAAATTTAAACTATAAACAACATATCATTGACTTGTCGGCAAGAGTAAGAAAACTCATATATGTGATGAAAAAGCTTCGCAACTGCACCCCTGTTGAAATCCTAAGGCTTGTCTACATCTCTCTGAGCCAATCCATAATACAATATTGTATTACGGTGTGGGGTAGTGCGGGAAAAAGTTATTTCATGCAAATTGAAAGAGCCCAACGTGCCCTCATAAAAGTCACACTAAGAAAACCTTTCAGATTTCCCACTGACGACCTGTACAAAGAATTTAAGGTTCTTCGTGTCCGTCAATTATTCATTCTAAATGCAACTGTCAAAACGCACAGGCAGGTAAAATTGCGGTCAGACTACGAAGAGCTTATAGCTAAGAGATCCTTTAATATTCCTCTTCCCAGAACAATATCTGAAATCGCCCGCCGAAGTCCATTTTTCTCTCTATCACATATTTATAATCAAGTAATCAAACGAATACAGATAAAGAATTGTAACAATTTCATCTGCTCAAAATTAGTTAAAAACTGGCTCTATGATCTATCATACAACGACACAGAAAGCTTAATATAGTTCCATCACATCAGTAACATTATTAACTTTTATATTAGCGCAAAATCACACAAACACACCCCTTACACACACACACACACACGCACATTCACAAAATACACCCTGCACACATACACTGTCATACAAACATTCAAATCTTATTTTATTTCGTCTTTCTTATTTGTAGAATTTATCTTTATTTTTTAGTTTTTCTTAAATTGTAGTACTCTTGTTACAACATTTTAATGAGATTTAAATATTTTCTTTGTTTTAAAATAAGTACTTTATATTTTAACGTTGATTTATATAACTGGATTGTCCCTTTTTCTTTCAATTTTTGTATTACTTTAGTTTGCCTACATCAAAATGTTAATTTTAAACATATCTATAAATTTAACTTGACACCCAAGATACAGGCATTTGCCTAGTTTGGGTGGCACCATATCCTAGGATTAAGAATAATTCTTGTGTTTGGCAATAAAGATTATTATTATTATTATTAACTAACTAAAAAGCCGTTGAACTACTTTACAAAAAAAAACAATCATTTTACCGCAGAAAAAAGATTATCTCCGTGAAGCAAATCATTATTATGTGCTGTCAACAAGATTTGACAGACTACCGATTTTTGACACGAAGATAATATTAATGACCAGAGATTTTCCAATTGAATGGAAATGTAAGAAATAAGCAGCCTAGCCTACACACCACGTCTACACTACATCTTATTTCAAAGTTCAGATTAACAAAGCTCTTTTATGAATGAATGCATAAATCAATATAGCGTGTGACGTCGGCTATATGACGTCACGTCTAGTCTCGATGAACTACGAGGTGGCCCCCCTCCCCCCGGGAGTGGGAGGGCTGGTGATCCTCCCACGCGCCTGCCTACACGAACTATGCGGGGAATCTTTCATTAATGCTCTTATTGAATTGAAGTCTGAAGGTCTGGAGATTATTAAATAGTTGACGAATACATTCCAGTACAACGTTGAATAAATTTGTAAGTAATAATACTAATATATACCTTTACTAGCTGAGCCCGCGACTTCGTCCGCGTGGAATTTTGATCCTATCTTAGGGGATGTCTACGTCATAGTAGCTTTTTGCATGCAAAGTCTCAGCCCGATCGGTTTAAAATTGACAAAGTTTCATACAAACTGTCATTCCCTATTTTATCCCCTTGGGGGTAGAATTAATCAAAATCCTTTCTTAGCGGATGCCTACGTCATAACAACAACCTGCATGCCAAATTTCAGCCCGATCCGTCCAGTGGTTTGGGCTGTGCGTTGATAGATCACTATGTCAGTCAGTCAGTCAGTCAGTCAGTCACCTTTGAGTTATATATATTTAGATTACCCAAAGGATCAGGTAGAGGTTAGTGATGGAACATTTCATAGGTAGCGTGTGAAAAATCATATTACATATAGGTTTTCATAAGTAGAACCGCTACCGACATAGGTAGATACTGTTAAAATATTTGCAATGAAATCGCAAAGCGTTCGGTACTGTCACGATTTTTACGATAAATCATCGACCAGTGACTTCACAGCATTACGTGTCATAGTGAAAATTCATTACGAATAAAATCATTGACTGTGAAAAATCACGAGTGAAATAACAGTGAATGTAAAAATAAATTCACGCAATGAAAATTAATAGAAAGTAGCAATCATTTCCGTGCACTTAGTAGAGGTGCACCACAGTGCACCCACATTTCGCTGATATTACTTTAGTCCCAATGAAAGAGGGGGGTAAGGTGCTTATTCCCACGCAATGTGGGGGGAATTTGGGTCATAGTCCACCACGCTAGCTCATTGCTGGGTCATCAACTTTAATGGTTCAGATTCCCGTATTAATAAATCAGTCTCAAGTCTGAGATGAATGAATGAATTAATGAATGTCATCTTAACGTCATCCTAGTACAAAACTACACGTCATAACTCTAAATTGAAAATTTCAGAAACCCCCGATTTGACGACTTTTTGAACTACAAAAGAGCTATTCATTTTCAAACGGCTGAACCGATATTCATGAAAAATAGCTAAGAACACTCTCGATTAGAGTACCTTTCTAACAAAAAAAAACAGAATTAAAATGGGTTCATCCGCTTGGGCGCTACGATGCCACAGACAGACACACAGATACACAAATACACATGTTTAGCTTATAACACCCCTCTTTTTTCGTCGGGGGTTAAAAAGCGTACTCAAGATCGCTCTCAGACTTGAGATATATTTATTGGTGACCCAGTAGCCTCGCGTAGATGCCTCGCCTCGTAATTTCAGCATTCGAGCAAAGCGTAGCTTTATGAAATAAAGCGATCCACACACTAGTATAAAACAAAGAGGCCGCGAGGCTTAAAATATCTTACCCAATCTCCAGGTCATCCAACCGCTGGTATTTAACTCCTTTGGATATCATCTTGTCTTTATCACACTCACAACACTACACACTAAATTATCACCGTCTCATCCCCACACACTTATATTATAACACTTTGTTTTAAAAAAATATAAAATATAGTTGCGTTCCTTTTTCGAAAATAAAAAAATACACTCGTTACGGGCAGTCAGTAACCTGAACTGTCAACTGTCAAGGTCTGCTGTGTAGCCTGTATTTACCATCGTAGTGACCAGTTGGTGACATAGTGTCGTGTTACTAAATCGATCTTAAGTCTGAGAGCGATCTCGAAAATGTCATTCTTATGTCATACTAGTACAAAATGACATGTCAAAACCATACTCAAGATCTATTAATGCCCCCATAGTGCTTAGAAACCTTCAGTACAATTGCACTGCTAAAGGTTTTGTAAACTTATGAAATCTGTCAACAGCTGTATCCCTGTAACACCTTTTGGTGTTCAAGTTTCCTCCAATGCTGATAGTTTTAGAATTACCACGTAAAGTTCGAAAAACCCGTATAACAACCGAAATGTATTGCATACTTAGCTTCATTCACTTTCAAGACGGGAGTGACTGTGTACCTCTATCCTTGTCTCTCGTATTGCAAAGTAAACCACAAGGACACTATCGGATACATTGTGAACGTTCAATCAAACACGCGTGCTCCATGCTTGCAACACCTCTTTGTTTTAAATGTGCCAAAAATGTTGTCGTGTTTTGACAAAAGAATCGGTAACACTGGCTAGAAAGGTACAAAATCAATTACCACACGTGTTAAGTAGATAACATTGTTATCATTGAATCTGTAGTACCGCGTGTAGAGTGCGTATATTCAATCACTACAGCGAACCGACGTTCAGAAAAATTAAGGTCAATAAAGCGTGCCGTGTTCAGACTAGATAAGAGACTATAAATATAAAGATATGATATTGAAGCAAGAAGCAGTGAAGCACGCGTCTTGCGGGCACAAGGTCCTGGCTTCAAACCCCGGCTCGCACCTCTGGGTTTTACGAAATCTATGTGCGAATCATAATTTATATATGATCATCACTCGCTTACGGTTAAGGAAAACATCGTGAGGAAACCTGCATGTCTTAGAAAATTTAAGCAATTTTCGAAAAGACATGACTGGCAATCTCCAACCCCTACTGGGCCAGGGTGGTGGATTACGGCCTGAATCCCCCTCGTAATGAGGAGAGGCCCGTGCCTAGGAGAGGGAAGCTGTGGACATATTTCACAAGTCTACAAAACCTTTAGTACTTCAACTGACGACAAAGACAATAGTTTTAAGGCCGAATACTCAAAGCTCACTTAATTATTTGAGAGGCTCTTAACTATTTAAGACGCCCCTATCCGTCATTTTCGTATTCTGAAAGGTCAATCAAATCCCCTACTTAAATTTAATTGAACTTAGTTTAAGAGGCCGTCAAATCTCCACTTAAACAAAAATTGGTATACTTAACGGCCACTCAATGCATGACAGCTGTCGAATCAGGCTCTGAACGCTAATTGAAAAACAGTAAAAATTTGGAATGAAACAGAAAACAGGGGCATCAATGTGAAAACAACAAATCTACTGTTAAAACTGTAGGGTTGGTAACCCTGGCGAACATGCCTGACGTCCCAGTCCCTACCGTTAACCGTGGACACCCTACGAGAAAGGGACACAGTCCCACCAGAAGCCTCCCATTCAGACAGTTTTATGTGCAACGATATTCTCTCTTGTTTAGTTTAACGCTCATGAACTACAAACTCAGATTTATTAACTCTGACACACAACTGTGTGATCGATATTATTATATATTTATTAAATACAATTCAATTGTTCCACGTTTGTTTTTGAATTGTATTGTTGTCATTGGCAGAGGTCGGTACCGCATTTGTATATTAATCATCTATGTATTTGAATTGTATAGCTTCATAGCAAGGATAGCGGGCAATGTGGAGATTTCTAATTATTGTTTATTGTTAATCATTGCGCTGAAATGTAAGGATGGGACACAAAATCATTCCTCTAAAATGTCCAGAAATTATATAAAATTATAACTTCGATATAAATAAACTAAACTATAAATTAGATAGAAATGACATAAAATCATTACGATAAAATACCTATGTGAATGCCGAAATCGTAACGATAATATATATATACTTAAAAGACATTATCTTTGCCTTAAATTATATTGAAGTGTCATAAGATCCTTTCATTAAAATATATGGTAATGACAAAATCGTTGAAAATTACATAACATCTTTACGCAAAGATATATGGAAATTACATTCTTAATCGTTAAGCTATAGTAAAATTATGTCCTATTTATCACAGTGACTTTGCGTGAAAACTTTTTGCGATCTGTGGAAGACATAAAACACGACTAACTAAATGAACATTATGAAGCACTAGCTGTGCCCCCCGACTTCGTCCGCGTAGTATTTAACGTAACAAAAATTCCGGGATTATCGGGATAAAAAGTATCCTATATGTTAATGCCGGTTATAAACTATCTGTGTTCCAAATTTCATCCAAATCCGTTCAGTAGTTTTTGCGTGAAGGAGTAACAAACATACATACATACATACATACATACATCCACAAACTTTCAGATTTATAATATTAGTAGGATCTTAGTTATGAATTAGAAAGAGTATACTTTTTTTCAAATCATAATATTGTAATTAAAACTATCACCTTCGGAGGAAACTTGAAAAACAAAAGATGTTACAGGGGAAATTTGACCATGTAATTCTAAAACTAAAGCTTTGGAGAAAACTTGTAGAACAAAGTGTACAGCTGTTGACAGATTTCATAAGTCTACAAAACCTTTAGTACTTCAACTGTCCCACAAAGCCGATAGTTTTAGATTCACACAGTTACGTAGCAAAAAAAATAGTATGTACATATACCCTTTCTGTGTCACCTAGTATACTGCTTTAACACCTGACTGCGAATCAATGCCGCCCCACCTGTTTTAATTATTGAATAATCCACTTGTAATGTAAACCGCGGTTACTCAGTCAGTCGGTAAAATAACAATTTCCTGCAGTAACTGAACCTTGGGAGTTAGTGAAAGTTTACATTAACTACGTAAGACAGAGACGGATAGCGCAAAAAGAGATAGATGTATAAGGCTTTCTTGCTTGTAAATTTAGTATAAGATCTTATAACATTAGGAATGATTACGCTTTTCTCAATATGTATTTTGGTCAGCTTTTCCTCCACTTATGTGTCCTCGACATCCCCGAGGAGCGAGGGTCGTCTGCAGCCCGAGACACGACTAGTGGGACTGCTGGAAGGTGAGACCAGGGTTGCTACTCTTAGCAACGACAATCGATATACTTATCGTGATATTTTTAGTGTCGAGTCCTACTCTAAATTCCATATCTTTGCCGTCGTATCGATTACTGAACTAAAGATACAACATTATCGTTCGTTCAGACGATATACGACGGAAAGAAAGATGAAATTTAGACAGGATTAGACACTAGAAATATCACAATATATCGATTATCGTTACCAAAAGTAGCACCCCTACGCTTCTTCTTCTTCTTCTTCTTCTTTGTTAGTGGCGTTTGTAGCTATTTGCCACAATTCTGCCAGTGTCCGTGATGCTAGTGTCATAAACTTAGGTGCATTTAAAGTTTAGATAAGAATATGGCCAGTGAAGTGGTTGAGGTAGAGGGTCCTTTGATCTACTTAACCGATAACTAAAACAAAATACGAAACAACACTATTAGTAATAGTACAACACTATTAGTAAGTTAGTTGAACAGGCAGAACGAAAATCGTTCATAAGCTAATTAGAGCATAAATTCAATTTACAATTTAATGTTATTCATTTTTACAAATTTACATAGGACCCCTACGCTTCTGACCGCCTGTAACGAGTGTCATACATGTTTGAGTGATAGGACATGTGACATGTGACAGCTTTACGTGCCCACCAAAGCACTGAGCCCAGATGTTCGGTCACACATCTCAGTCCGGACCGGGCTACCATTGGCTATGCTGCGATCTCTTGTCAGACCTCTGCCTCCTTGTAACGACATAGCGAGGCGCAATTTAGTACGCGACACCGTAATTTGCTGAGTGCAAGGGTGAATCCTTTTCCTAGTGTCAATTTTGGAAAAATGATGTGACCATTTTGGGAAAATGATATGACCATTTTTGGGGACTAGACATTATGGGAAAGTGTTCATTTTCGAAATAAGATCATTTTGTTAAGGTTGTCATTTGTTATAGTCACCATTTTGAGACGATGAACATTAGGTTATAGTAAAAATTATGGAACAGTGGTCATTTTAGGAAAGTGGCCATATAATGAGTGGACAATTAGGAAATGTGGCCATTTTGGGAAAAGTTCATTACGGCCTTAAAGGTAACTTTAAGGCCGAAATGGTATATTTTAAGCGTTTAATTCATCTTGATGGGCATGGTTTGAGGACAATCTAATCTAGTTTGAGCGTACGTCGCTCGGCTCATAGCAACGAGTGGTTACAGGCTCAATTAATCGGAACTTTTGGATACAATCCATTCGTATTTCGCCCTGAGGTCCAAGTCTGCCCATTTAATTGGCATTTTAGTCATCGGTCGTTTGCTTAAATGAAACGAAATTATGAGAATTGAGGCCCTGGTCTGGTCACTGAAATCACCTCAGACCACTGTACGGTATCCACAGTACAAGCCGTTGCTTCATATGGGAACATATTTTTTTATTGGTGAGTTGTCTGGCGTAGTAGTCGAAAAAAAATAGTCAAGTAAATTTAGGCGCACCTCAGATTACAGCTATCAGTGGTTGGTAAATAAATATAATATATCTAATACATATCGATGGCATGTTTGCGCTGCTTATCAATGAGATACGCCGACCACTGCTCCCTGATAGTATGCGTGTTGGTAACCAAATATTATTAACCCTCTTTGCTCTGCGTGTTCAAAGAATAGTCACATATTTTGACACTAACCTCCTTATTAATAATAGCGGCCCGCCCCGGCATCGCACGGGTACATTGCGGTTACATTATTCGAGTTTTAGTAAGGATCCCTAATTTTTTTGAAAATATATTATAGCCTGTCACCCGGGGATAGTGTAGCTTCCCAACAGTGAAAGAATTTTTCAAATCGGTTCAGTTGTTTCGGAGCCTATTCATTACAATCAAACAAACATAGTTTTCCTCTTTATAATATTATTAGTATGATAAACAGAAAGGGATGGGATTGAGGCGGCAAGGGGGAGAGAGTAATGTCTCATTAAGAGTTCTGCCGTTGGACTCGAGTCACAACGCCAGTTTCAAGGCGTTTGTGATAAGGGTACTAGTGAAGAAATATTTCAAAGGTAGCTTGAGAAAAATCATATTATATAGGTTTTCATAAGTAGCACCTGCTACCGACATAGGCAGAAACTGTTAAAAATCATTGCATCTAAATAGCAAAGCGTTCGGTAACGTCCCGGCTTTCACGATAAATTATCGGCCAGTGATGTCATAGGAATAAGTGACATAGTGAATATTCGCCATCAATAAAATCTATGACTGTGCAAAATCACAGGTGACATAACAGTGAAAGAACTACCTACATAATTTCACGTAATGAAAATGAATTTAAAGTAGCCTTCATTGCCATGCAAAAGTTTTATTGACTTGGAATCGCCCGAATCAAATTCAAATTCAAATTCAAATCGTTTATTTTGTTTAGGCCTACGGGGGCACTTACAAATTGTCAATTTTACATATTTTTTTCCTTATATCTACAACCGGATCGGAACGCGACCTCGACTGAGAAGATCCGGCAAGAAACTCAGCGGGCTTGTCTTTTTACATGTGATATTTTGGTTTTTTTTTTTAATCGCCAGTTGCTTATATTCAATAATTACAAATCGTAGTAGATATTAACATAAATATTATAATAGCTCCAGTGTGTTGCCTTTTGATGTTACCAAAAATTACACAAATAATTTGGACTAGTAGGGCAATACACGCTACGCTTTGACATTATTATTGACTGTCGAGATTTGAGCTGCTTAGTCCCAAGCTGATTTATCATCCAAATAATCCGAGATTTTGTAATAACCCTTTGCACTGAGTTTACTTTTAATTAGGGTTTTAAACTTATTGATAGGTAAATCTCGGATTTCATTGGGAAGCTTATTGTAAAAACGTATACATTGTCCCATAAAAGAATGACTTATTCTGTGGAGACGAGTTACATGTACGGATAGCTTGTGCTTATTCCTTGTATTAATAGAATGAGCGTCGCTCCTTTTCTCAAAATTATTCGCATTTTTTTTGACGTACATGAGATTTTCATAGATAAATTGTGACACAACAGTTAGAATATTTATTTCTTTAAATTTTTCTCTGAGGGAGATTCTTGGAGCTAGATTGTAAATAGCTCGTATAGCTCTTTTCTGCAGAACAAAAATGGAGTTTAAGTCAGCAGAGCATCCCCAGACCAGTATGCCATATGACATAACGCTATGGAAATAACTGAAATAAACAATTCTAGCTGTTTCAACGTCGGTTAAGTGCCTGATTTTTTTAACAGCATATGCCGCACTGCTGAGTTTACCCGACAATTTTTTGATATGAGGACCCCATTGCAATTTTGCATCTATAGAGATCCCTAAAAAGACAGTTTCCTCCACAAGGTCCAATTCTGCTCCATTTAGTCGTATATTGGTTCCTACTTGTCTCACATTTGGCGTTGAGAACTTTATACATTTCGTTTTATTCTCATTAAGTAGAAGATTATTTACATTGAACCAATCTACAACTTTAGCGAGTGCGTTGTTCACATCGTCATAATGTAAAAGCTGTCTTTTAATTTTAAATACTAAAGAAGTATCATCAGCAAACAACACAACTTCGTGACTATTTTCTACATAGTAGGGCAGATCATTGATATATATTAGAAACAAGAGAGGACCCAGTATCGAACCCTGCGGTACGCCCATTGAGACTACAGAACCGGGCGATGTCTTGTCATTAATATTGACCTTTTGAATTCTATTGCTCAAATATGAAGTCAAGAGGTCAAGAGCCTTGTTCCTGATACCGTAGTGGTGCAATTTCCTGGCAAGTATGTCATGATGGACGCAGTCAAATGCCTTGGACAAATCGCAGAATACACCGAGGGCATCCTGCGAGTTCTCCCAGGCACTGAATACATTTTTTATTAGTTCAACACCTGCGTCTATAGTAGAGCGATTCCTTGTGAACCCAAACTGATTTTTATGAAAAATCTTATTGTTATTAAAATGACATAATAACTGGTTCAAAACAATTTTTTCAAAGATTTTGCTTAAAGTTGGTAGTATCGATATAGGCCGAAAATTTGTCGGATCAGTGGTACTACCTGATTTGAATATTGGAATTACTTTACTATACTTCATTAACTCAGGAAATACACCGCATGCTACACAGCTATTAAACACAGCAACTAGATTGGGTGCAATGATGTCTATTATAGAAGAAACGGTTTTAACAGAAAGCCCCCATAGGTCTGCCGTTTTCTTTACATCCAAACTTTTAAAGCTATCTATAATATCTTTACAATTAACAGCTGTGAATTTAAAAGCTATGTCACACGCATTAACACTTTGTTTCAGTAAGGTCTCTGCAGAGGTGGAAGACGATTTTAGACTTTTGGTTGTTAATAAAGGGATATTGGTAAAGAAATTCTCAAACTCCGTCGCTACTTCCAAATCCGCTTTTACATCTGTGTTGTTAATTATTAAATGAAAGTCTCTTTCGCGTACTGTATTTCTGCCAGTTTCACAGTTGATAATGTTCCAGGTCATTTTAATTTTATTTACAGATATTTTAATCTTATTTCTCAAATAAATTGATTTTGCAGAGGAACAGGCTCGTTTAAATAACTTAGAATATTTTTTTACATATTCTATAAAAGTGGGATTATGATTATAGACTTTTTCATGATAAAGTTCATATAACTTGCGCCTGCTTTTGTAGATTCCTGGAGTTGCCCACTCACTAAGCCTAGCACTGCTACCAACAGATATTGTCTTTGGTAAAAATACTTTACTGAATTCGTCACTGATAAGATGGAACAGTGAGTTATAAGAGATGTTTGTGTCGCTGTGTGTAGGCAACCCTGGAACTTTTTGTATTAAATTTGTTCTCAGTAGTTCTAGGCGGCTATTATTTATTGGCACAAAGCTAACACTTTTTCTTTGAGCTTTGTCTATTTTTCTTGGAAACACTGCGAGTTGACCACAATGATCTGATTCTAAATTATTTATAATTGATTTATCTAGTGGTTTTAAATTTGTAAATATATTATCTATACAAGTAGAACTTGTGGCAGTTATCCTAGTGGGTTCCAAGAAAATATTATACATATTGTAGCATTTAAAAAGTAATTTAAATTTATCTATTATTGGACTATTTTCTAGTAAGTTAATGTTAAAGTCTCCACAGATAATCATTGATTTGTTAGACTTGGCTATTTTAAAAAGAATGTCCTCCAAGTATTTTTCAAAGTCATCATAGGGTGAACACGGTGGCTTATATACGCATACAACAATGAACTGCTCAAACTCGATACAGGAAATTTCAATTACTCGTTCAACAGATAGGCTCACAATGTCTTTACGCTCTTTTAATTTGATACTTTTTTTTGTAATTATTAACGAGCCACCACGTATTAAATTTACTCTGCTAAATGAGCTAGCAATCTGATGATTAGTAAAATTAAACATGAGCTGGTCGCTTTTTAACCAGTGTTCAGTAATACAAAGAATATCTATGTTACTGTCGTTCAAAAACAATTCAAGTTCCAGCTCTTTGCCCATCAGACCTTGTAAATTCTGATGAACAACTTTTAATACTTTATTGCAAGAGGTTGTCTCTATTGTCTTATATACTAATTTAAATTATTACATATGTCAAAATGCTCAATAGAAGCATTGTCTATATTAGGTTGATCAATAGAAGCAACCTTGTTAGCCAAATTTTTGGCTGATATATCAAATAAATATAATAGCGAATCAGCTATCTGTCTTTTATAGTAATTAGAAAGGTAATAATTACCTTTTGTCAGATAAAAATTATTTAAATAATTATTCATGTCAATTAAGTGAAATTTATTACAATCTGAATAATTATTACTTTGAAACACCAAAGTATTCAAAGTTCTATTAACTTTATACCTAATATCATTTTCCACCTGTGGCAAACTGTTACTATAAGGAAATGTAAACAATATGATATTGTCTACTTTAATATTTGACAAACATGTATAGTAGTCAACTATAACTTTTTTGTTCACATTTCCCCTATCACCTATTAAAATCAATAAAGTTGTATTAGGTGAGTATTTATAATTTAAAATTTTATTCATTATTTCCTGGTAAGATAGACCAGGCAGGCAATAATTTACTACTGTATGTCCCTTGGATGTATTTGTTAAGAGATGACCCATGTCCTTACCAATTTCGTCACTAAATATAACAATTTTTGGTTTGGAATTCGAACAATAAATTGGGGTCTGAGGCTGCACACATGCCTGCACTTTAAGAGGTGTACATGTCGGCAATTAATGATCCAACGACAACCGGTTTTGAGTGTTGTCGAAATGTGCATTGTTTCCAGTAGAATTACATGCTACCAGATCATTCATAGCCAAGATATACTCCTTTACTTGTTTTTCTGAGTGCTCATACTTCATTTTCATAGATTTTAATCTATCCTCCAAATGGCCAATCTCACACTGAAAGTTAATAGTGTCATTTTTATATTTCAGTGTGTTACTTTCCAGTTTAGAGGCATACATGTCTAATCTGTCTAATAGATTTAAACGTTCTTTATTAAGTTTTACATTTTTTATGAAAAATTTGTGTTTCTTTACAAGTTTCTGGGTTTTTTTTATATATTTATTAATTTTAATATATTTTTTTAGTTTGTTATTGCTGCAATTAATCGTTTTAGCTGTGCAAGGTGATACTACACTGTCATTAGTGAGGTCAATAGTGACCAGAGGTTTTGTTTTAACTGCAGCAGAAACCATGTCCGGGGCACAGCCCACCAACTCGTCAAACAGACTTTGGTTCAGCGAAGCGGTTGCATTCAATTTTGAAGTTTCTAACTGATTAATTTGAGTGTACGCTTCCTGTAGCTGGTGTTCTAACGAATGGATTCGTGCTAGGGCTTTTTCATACTCCAAACTACAGTGACTGAACCCGTCCACAACAAGCTGGAGCCTGTCCCGGGCATCCGAGGCATCTAACAACTGTGTATGCAACTCAGACATTTTTACTTTTAAGTTTTTATTGTTATTTAATAATTCTAACAGTTCCCTTTCGTTGTCATCTCTTTCTATGTTCAGTTGCTCACACAACTGTTTTGCAGACTTCAATTCACTCAAAGCCAGTTGGAGTTTAGTCTCATCCTGGCGAGCTAAAGCCCTGCGGGTCATCATTGTGATATAATAATAACCTAAATAACGCTTGGTAAGACGGATAAGTTGTGTGAATAAGCTGATACAAGGTTATGTATTGTTGATCAGTGCAGGTTTGATGGTTATGTTTGATAAGTATGCAAGTAGCTGGATATATTACGCAGACCAACGGATAAATATAAAAAGTATATGCAAAATCAACAGTACACACCCAATTACGATAAAAGAACGTCAATAATATCAATACAATTGTCTAATAAAGATTTCACAAAACACCGGTTACGAACGGAACTGTCACTGACACTTAACAATTTATTGTTGTAGTTATGCACTAATAACATTAAATTAAGCACTTATAACACTAAATCGCTCTTTATACTTAATGACCAATTGTAATTGGGCCAAAATACTATAGAAAATCAATAAATTTTAATTAAATACAAGGGACAAAATTCAAACAGCTGTTAGCCTCAGTGTTGCCACAGGCGAAAAAAAAAGATATTTTAATCAATAAAAAGATAGAAGTTGGATGACAAAATAGTACATTGTTACACGAGTGGTGAAAGTAATAAGGCACTTTCACCACTCGTGTAACAATGTACTATTTTGTCATCCAACTTCTATCTTTTTAGTATATCTTATCAGTTCCGAGACGGGATTTGGCGCCCGAGCGTAGCGAGGGCGCTAATAGTTTGAGGGACAAAATAAGTCTTTCACCCGAGGTAAACACTGTGCTTTTCATTACGAATTCAAGGAAAGTAAAAATAAAAACAGGAATTGGTTAAAGAAATAATACAAGGAATTATGAACAATAAATACTCTACAACTCGAAAAAATAAATAAACATCGGATTGCCGCCTATTTTGTTTTTTTTTTCGTTGGCCGGCCAACTTCATTATTTAGCCGGGGACACTTACAAATTGACATTTTCCACTACAGGATCGGAACGCGATCCCGGCGGAATGCACCGAGGGGTCGCGGGCTCGTTTCCCGTCGGAATAACTTTCGGAAATGGCTTTTTGGTAATTTGCCCCGACCTTAGTGTCACCGGGATCACCCCCAATCCATTGTGCGGTACCCATAGTACAAGTGGTCACCCTCTTCCCTCTATTATGGTTGAGGAGAGTGATGCCGCTTTTCAAGTCATGCTCGTGCGCGGGCGCTGCTTGCGGGGATTGGTCCACACACTAGCTTCTTAACAACATTGTCGTTAAATCCTATTCATTTATTTAGCATGGAAGGCATCACACCAAATCAATTATTTTCTTATCCACCTGAGAGTGCTGCTTAGTTTGGGACCATACAAGTGGTTTAGTCCGCGATATTTATTTATTTATACAGGGTGGTAGTAGATATATTATCTTGTACTTCTTCAACGAGTTTACAGGTTGAAGTTTATTTAGCTGTAGTTTTAATATGTAAATTTCGCCAACAATGCAAACAGATCCGTCAATAGCAATTTAAACTTAAACTGTAACGTAATAAAGTTAGTATTTGCATCAAAGAAGATGGCAGTTTACCTAATTGTTAATATAATTAGTTATTTACTTAGTTAACAAAGTATATTGGCAACTCATGTACCTATTGTTACATTCAATGTCACATCTTCATACATATTAAACGCTCATGTTCTATCGGATTAAATAAATAATAAATATCGCCAGACTGACAAACCAATTGTATGATCCCAACTAAGCAACACTTTGTACTATGTGCCCCTACCCTGGGGATACCGCGATCCCAGTGACACCCAGACCTAGGCAAATTACAGAAAGGCCATTTCCGAAATTTGCCCTGACGGGAATCGAACCCGCTACCACCCGGTGTAGTGAGCCGAACGGCCTACGCTTAAACCACTGCGCCAAGCGAATTGGCAACAGTCTTCATTACTATTTGGTAATTTGGGTTTCAGCATAAAAATCTAAATCCTTATGCAATTAATAATACACCAGCATCCCTCTGTGACCCTAAGGGGTAGGTAGGGGTGCTCCGCAGTGCACACAACAAATAATAATTTGTGCATACGAGACATCTAAATATATATAACTCAAAGGTGACTGACTGACTGACATAGTAATCTATCAACGCACAGCCAAAACCACTGGACGGATCGGGCTGATATTTGGCATGCAGGTAGATGTTATGACGTAGGCATCCGCTGAGAAAGGATTTCGATTAATTCTACCCCCAAGGGGATAAAATAGGGGATGAATAATCCCGAAATTTTTGTTAAGTTCAATTACACGCGGACGAAGTCGCGGGCACAGCTAGTTAAGTATATTACTAAAATTTAAAATTGAGAAAACCCCCGATGCGACGACTTTTTAAACTACAAAAGGGCTGATAATTTTCAAACGGCTGAACAGATTTTCATGAAACATACCTAAGAACACTCTCGATCAGAATATCTATCTAACTAAAAAAACCAAATTGAAATCGATACATCCGCATGGGCGCTACGATGCCACAGACAGACACACAGATACACAATTGTCTAACATGTCATGTTAAACTTATAACACCCCTCTTTTTTCGTCGGGGGTTAATAAATACATAAGTTATCTCAAAATAGTGTTAAAATTGTTAATTTAAGAAAAAATATATATGTCTGAAAACCATAACAATAACAATTTGTTATCTTTGACAGACACAACAGCAGTGATAGCCGATTGGTTAAGCACGCGTCTTGCGGGCTACCAGGTCTTGGGTTCAAATCCCGGCTCGAACCTCTGGATTTTTCGAAATCTATGTGCGGATCATAATTTCTATATGATTATCACTTGCTTACGGTGAAGGAAAACATCGTGATGAAACCTGCATGTCTTAGAAGATCTAACCAATTTTCGAAAGACATGTGAAATCCGCCAACCCGCACTGGGCCAGCGTGGTGGATTATGGCCTGAATCCCCCTCGTGTTGAGGGGAGGCCCGTGCCCAGGAGTGGGACGTCAAAAGGGCTAAAATTATTATAATTATTATAATTATCTTTGACAATCACCTGGCAACATTCCGGATACTTTTTATTATAACTGGAAGCTAATGTCAAAAAACACAGAAGAAGAAAAAAATATAATCTACTAGCTGTGCCCACGGATTTCGTCCGCGTAGTTTTTAACTTAACAAAAATTTCGGGATAATTGGGATAAAAAGTTTCCTATATGTTAATCCCGGTAATAAACTATCTGTGTTTCAAATTTCATCCAAATCCGTTCAGTAGTTTTTGCGTGAACGAGTAACAAACATACATCCACACTCACAAACTTTCACATTTATAATATTAGTAGGATTATATAGTAGGAAGTAGGATGATGGAAACCGCCATTGTTGTTTTGTTGTAAAATGAAAAGTTTGGATAATTTAATAAACGCAGTGAACCGACTTTATTATTGTTTATTATTGACCTATTTAATTAATAATAGTGATGAGATTAGAATTATATATCACGATTATTATCGATGAATATTTCTTATCACAATTTCGAGAAACTTTCAAAGGTTATTTCATGTCACCGACAAAAATGATGGTTGTAATCGAAATTTTTATTGCCCGCACTAGTAATAAAATAAATTATTAGATCATAAACATAGTCTTTGTCCATTTAAGCCGACTTCAAAAGACCAAGGTTCTGTTTTTATACTCTGTATGTTTGTATATGCGCGAATTTATCAGAAAATGCACGACCGATTTTTATGATAATTTCACTGGGGTAATAGGTACTTTAATATACCTACAGGGTTAATGTTAATTCGTCGTATACCTTGCAGGATGTGATATAGAGGCTAAAATGCAACAAATCTGATCACCTTACACAGCACCTCTCTCCCCAGCGTTTTAGATAATTTACTTTAAAAGACTCGCAATTATATAATAGTTGGCATTTTGATTCGAATTATTTTTTAATTAAAATGATGGAAAATATTTTTTTATAGCTAAATCACGTCATTTCAGTAAAAAAAATCAACAAAAAAGTTAAACCGACCTGGGTGCACTAAAAAGCTAGAAAAAACTAGGGACCTTACAATTTTCATTTAGAGTCGGTGTCGCTATCTTTACACTACGTTAGGACTTCTTAGGTACCAACCTACCCCTACTTAATTGAATTGGCATTTGGCACCTTTGATAAAAGACTTTATCAAAGTTTGGCACCGACTCCAAATTACAGAAATTTATAAAATTTAAATTGGTTAAGCACGCGTCTTGCGGGCTACCAGGTCTCGGGTTCAAACCCCGGCTCGAACCTCTGGATTTTTCGAAATCTATGTGCGAATCATAATTTCTATATGATTATCACTTGCTTACGGTGAAGGAAAACATCGTGAGGAAACCTGCATGTCTTAGAAGATTTAACCAATTTTCGAAAGACATGTGAAATCCGCCAACCCGCACTGGGCCAGCGTGGTGGATTATGGCCTGAATCCCCCTTGTCTTAAGGGGAGGCCCGTGCCCAGGAGTGGGACGTCAAAAAGGGCTAAAATTATTATTATTATTATAAAATTTAAATGACGGAGTCCTGAGAAAACACACTCTGAATTGAGAACCTCCTTGTTGAAGTCGATTGAAAAGACGTTAATTGCTGACATGACCAATCTCAAATATCTTCTCGAGCCCACAAGTTCACTTTGGTGAGGGCCTGTATGGCGCCTTTATCTTACAAGTCAACCGTGAGCCAACCAGGCTTCAGTAAGCTAGGGCGCTTTGGGAACCAAGTTTTTTATTATTAATTGCCGCCCTCTGAAACGGCCGCCCGGGGCGGGCGCCCCGGTTTGCCCCTTTCTAGAACCGGGGCTGCCCCTGTATGTTCCGCGAAATTTAGCCGTTTCCGAGATATTTCCATACTTATTTGCTGTTTAAACCGGTTTGAAGTAAGCAGGTAATTGTTAATGATACAGAAATATATCGCGTTCAAAGAAAATGAGAGTGAAATCGATTTAAATACTGCACGGAAACATAAAAGGCGTAAAAGTGTGTTTCTGTTACCGCATCCAAATAACCACTGGACCTGGACCGATTACGATAATACTTTCACTACAGCACAGATCGTAATCCGGAGTCAGCGTCGTCACAAGTTTGACCACAGCACAAAAACATGATTATGATTATTTTTTTTTAAAAGCACAAACAATGACACACTGGCATGCAATAAACATTGTTAAAATAAAACGAAGCTTTTGCATATCGAACGCGTAATTTCGAAAAAGGAACGCAATTAAAATTCGTATGTTACGAAGCGCGCGTGCAATATTACCGGCGAATCAGAGCATTTTCGAATTTGGAAAGCGCATTCGACTTTTAAATTTGCGCTCGTCCGATTGGTCGCGGGATTTTGGCTACTTTCGCCGTGCGTCGACGCGTGGTGTCGCCGCGAAGGCAGGATTGCACTGCCGAGGCTGAGGCACCGCTCAATGGACGGTGAATAGTGTTGGGACACGACGACTTATCTCTCCACTGATTTTCCTCAATAACAACCTCATGTAATGACGAATTGCTTTGTACGGTCATAGAGTGGTCTGAGGTCATACGCGACTATATGGACTAAAGTTATGAGCGTAGGTCGCTCGGTTCACAGGATCAGGTGGTTGCGGGTTCGACTCCCAAACGTGGCTAATTCCAGGAGATGGTCAATGGTATTTTGCTAATTTTCCTTAGTCTGGGTGTCCCATAGTGCGACTTGCACTATAGGACACCCAGACTAACTGTTTGCTGACTTCCCCAAAGTCTCGCACGAGAATCAAACCCAAAACCTGGTCCAACGAGCGGTCTACGCGGTCATAAAAATATCGATATCACCCCATCACTAAACATATTACCTTGCTAAGATTATTGCACGATATCTCAAGTAGCGTGTTCAAATAAATAACGACACTATTTTTATAGTGTTACGATTCAAAATGCTATAAGATTTAAACAAAAGGTAGGTATGTATGTAGTAGCTAAAGTACATTATGTGGTCCTCAATGACAAGATAAAGAGTTGTTATGTACCTATTAGTTAGGTACATAGCTATGACGGCCGTGTCCGGGTGTTTGGGAACAAAATTCTACGGTTCTCTGCCTAAAACGCCGTTATCCAACATCTAGTTGATTTTCAGTTTATGATCAACTAGCTGTGCCCACCGACTTCGTCCGCGTAGTATTTGACTTAAGAAAGTTTCGGGATTATCGGGATAAAAAGTATCCTATGTGTTAATCCCGGTTATAAACTATCTGTGTTCCAAATTTCATCCAAATCCGTTCCGTAGTTTTTGCGTGAAGGAGTAACAAACATCCACACTCACAAACTTTCGCATTTTTAATATTAGTTGGATATCGCCAGACTGACACACCAACTGTACGGTCCCAAACTAAGCGACGCTTGTACTATGGGCACCGTACAATGGACTGGGCACGATCCCGGTGACACCCAGACCTGGGCAAATTACGAAAAGGTAATTACCGAAATTTTCCCCGCCGGGAATGGAAACCGCAACCACCGTCGTCAAATGATGCTACTTATATCAGAAATTAATCTCTATCGATCTGTCTAAGCAGTATTTTTCCATCTTTAATAGTTTTTAGATGAATAAATGTTTTTTTTTCGATATTTTGGCTCCAGTTTATAATTTGGTTTTTGCAGATAACGGAATTTTAGTAAGAAAACGGCTGAATTTTGTAACTAACTCTATAAGTTATTTAACTTTAATAAAATAACAATTACCATCTGCTATTGAGGGACCATTTCACAGGTAGGTAGCATGTGAAAAATCATACAGGTTTTATAAGTAGCTCCTGCTACCGACATAATAGATATAAACTATTAAAACTCATTGCTATTAAATCGCAAAGCGTTCGGTACTGTCACGGTTATTATGATAATTCAGCGACCAGTGATTTCATAGGATTGCGTGTTATAGTGAAAATTCATTGTAAAGAAAATCATTGACCGTGAAAAATCACAGGTGAAATAACAGTGATAGAAAAATATAATTTCAGTACACCTCTGCTCACCCCAGCCGGCCATGCGAGCGTGATGATATAAATTAGCAGTTTACAAACAACTTGTTGCTAATCTGAAATTGTTTGCTATTGCTTTTGAAACAGGCGTTTATATGTACAGAACAGTATAGATAGATAGCTCTATACAAATAAATAAAATTGAAGTGTCTGTTTGTTATTGAAGTGTCTGTTTGTAATGTCAATATATATTATGGTACATATAATAGACTTATATGTACCATACAATTTGTTCAAATATTCGTTTATCTGTCCGTCTGTTTGTTCCGGCTAATCTACGAAACGGCGGACTTTCACTGGCAGATAGCTCATTTTATGAGGAGTATTTTGGCCTACTTTTATCTAAGTAACACGCAGGCGGAGCTGCGCGCAACAGCCAGTAAAAAAAATATGGATGGTGATTTTTCAATTGTAATGTTATACACATTAATCTTCTAAATATATATAACTCAAAGGTGACTGACTGACTGACTGACATAGTGATCTATCATCGCACAGCCCAAACCACTGGACGGATCGGGCTGAAATTTGGCATGCAGGCAGATGTTATAACGTAGGCATCCGCTAAGAAAGGATTTTAATTAATTCTACCCCGAAGGGGATAAAATAGGGGATGAATAATCCCGAAATTTTTGTTAAGTTAAATTACACGCGGACGATGTCGCGGGCACAGCTAGTAGCGTATATGTTTCGGAAACCTTCGTTCTAGAGTGTGGAGTTCAAAGGCTAGTTGGTCCGTGCATGATGGGGGCGGTTAGGTCTAATAGGCCCTAGTGTCTTGTAAGTAGTCTTGGTAACCGGGTGGGTACAAAAACTCGTCAATAAGTAGCTATCATAGCTGTGTTTCGTACGATGCGTGAGTGAGCCAGAAGACCAACCTTCCCTTCCTCTCTTTCTAACCCACTCACCTTCTGGTCGGCAACATGCGAGCGATGCCTTTGGTACTGCAAGCATCTTTAAGCTATGGTCACGGATATAGATTTACATAGATAACGCAAGTATCACGATTCGTATTGAAACCAAGCGTGCCGATATTGTAACAACTACTGTGACGTCATTAGTGACGGGAAATCCAAACCGATTCAAAGACACCGATGCCGCCGATGCCCCTCCGCCCGCTACGATTCTCTCGAGTGATTATCTCACTCATACTCATATTGTTTATATCTGTAGTCGTGCGGACTGTAAGTTAGCGGCGAGCAATCTTGACGCTTGGTCGGGGTTTCGTACACGCGAAGTACCCGCAATTGCGTTATCTATGTAAATCTATATCTGTGACTATGGTAACTGCTTAACATCAGGCGAGCCGCGAGTGGTATAGTTGTTTGCCGACTTTATTATCAAAAGCTAATAATAAGTAAATACTTACGGTGAAACTTTCTCCAACATTTCAGTACTTTCACCTGAAAAAATAATAAACTTTAATTGACTTTGATTAAAGTGTAATTAGTGTTATAAAAACCTATCTAGTCAAGCGGGCTTGTTTCCCATAGAAGCAAATTTACGAAGAAGCTTTTTCTTAAATTGGCCCCAGTCTGGGTAACACTGGGATCGCCCCCAGTCCATTGTATGGTGCCTATAGTACAAGCGTTGCTTAGTTTGGGACCATACAGTGTGTTAGTCTGAAGACATTTATATATTTATAAAAAAAATATAGTTTACTAGCCCGTTAGCCCCTACTGCTAAGCGAATGCTTGTGTTAGGAGTGGGCCCACTTCAGAATAGTTTAATGGCCAGAATGGGGATCGAACCCTGAACCTCTCAGCTACGAGGGCGGCCCCTCTAACCACTAGGCTATTAACGCCTTCATAATACATTTTTATCAAGTCTGTATTTAAGGCAAGAGTATGTAGACATTAAACAGGTATTTGGCACAGTCAACTCGGGAATCCAACCCACGACCCTGTAATCGCCAGCCGCCCTCGCAACTACTGTACCTACCACTTTTGTTAAGTGTTGTTCTTAAGTGATTTATATAATTCTTATCTCACCGGCAGTAGACATGATGTTATCAATTCTCAGGACTATCAACTGGCAAACAACCGCATCACTATCGGTACAGCACTTTTCTGCAGTACATTGAACCTGTAATAAAAGTTAAATTAAATTTATACAAATAAAAATGTATTTTAAGATTATTATGGATGTTTAAGTTTGGTTTGAGCGTAATCCGCTTGGCTCACTGCACCAAGTGGTTGCGGGTTCGATTTTCGTCAGGGCAAAATTCGGAAAAGGCCATTTCGTAATTTGTCCAGATCTGGGTGTCACTGGGATCGCCCGCAGTCCATGGTAACTTGTAAGGTACCCATAGTACAAGGATTGCTTGTTTGGGACCATACAGTTGGTGTGTCAGTCTTGGAATATTTATTTATAAAAAATACCACTGATCCTCTAAGTACCTATTTAAACACTGAGATACTGGTAGACTCATCATAATAATTTTAAAATTTAATGTTTAATTAAAATTAAAACTAAGTGTCTACTTATAAGTAGACAATTAAAAGTAAACTAAATGTTATCCCAGAGCATAACTTATCTCTGAACCAAATTTCATTCAAATCTGCTCAGCCAATTTTGCATGTTACTCAGACAAACTAACATACACTTTGTACATTTTTAATTAATAAATATTTGATACCACAATTAATATACCACTGTTCAAATTGTGCAGAGACATAGAATCAATGATAAAAGGAATAGAATTCAAATTGGATATGGTTTGAGTTCTTCAATCAACCTACAGATGTTCCTGCAAAGCAAAACCAACCCTAACACAATGCAAGTAAGTTGGTTCTGGTCTGCAGCAACACATGTGGGTTGGATTCAATTTTACAAAACCAAATCCAATTCTAATGTACAGTAAGATTAAGTACTAAATTCAATTGCACACAATCTGTTGATAAACAAACTGGGACTTAATTAGTTTGTAACAGGAATTACAATGTTTGTAAATATTGACACTTTGTAAAATACAACAAAGGAACCTCTTAATAAAAAATAAAATAATAATTTTAGCCCTTTTTGACCTCCCACTCCTGGGCACGGGCCTCCCCTCAACACGAGGGGGATTCAGGCCATAATCCACCACGCTGGCCCAGTGCGGGTTGGCGGATTTCACATGTCTTTCGAAAATTGGTTTAATCTTCTAAGACATGCAGGTTTCATCACGATGTTTTCCTTCACCGTAAGCAAGTGATAATCATATAGAAATTATGATTCGCACATAGATTTAGAAAAATCCAGAGGTTCGAGCCGGGGTTTGAACCCGAGACCCGGTAGCCCGCAAGACGCGTGCTTAACCAATCGGCTATCACTGCTATATAAACCTCTATAGGAACCTCTTATTAGAAGAGAATGAAATGTCACATTATTATCATTATTGTATACAAACATTGAACATTTTAAACATTTTCAGGTCTACTATGAGCAATATAACTATATATATTTCTAGTATTACCATAGAGGCATTTATTTTATAACAAATTTGTAGTAGGTGCCGTTATCAAGTAGGTAATTAATGTAAGTAACTCACAAGTGTGTTATCAAACAGTTATTTAATTAGGTCAACAATATAACACTTGTTCTAAACTAAATTCTAACTAATTATCAATTATTCAGTTAAGTAACTGTAAGTCATGTACCCATTGTTGCATAATTCTAAAGAAATTAAACATAAATACCACGAATTCTGAACAGAATAATGTATGAAAAGTAATTTATTCCAGATAGAATACTATTATAAGGTCATTGACACCTACAAGATTATGTGAAAGTCTAGTAAGACCTATGGTTACCTAAACAGTAATAATTTTGTTATATTAGCATTTTTAACTATATCCAAGGTTTGTTTACAAGCAAAATGATACTTACGTCATATAAATGCTTTGTTGAACGTAACCGACCTTTATATGGGCCGCAAAAATGCACAACACAGCGGAAAAATGATAAAATTATCAGCGAAACTTTAATACCAAACAACTTTTAAAATACACATCAAATAATATAACGGGTTACAATTATATGCATATCACTGTCTGCTAAACTTGTAATTTAACTTGAAACTTTTTATTGTTGTATAATTCGATATTTATATTAAAAAGTGCAATCCTTGCTTCTGTGTAAAACTAAAAACCTACCCTTCCTTTCATTACGTCAAAATTGACATTTACACGTTCGGAAACAATAACGTGCCCACACAAACCAAGAACAACACAAAAACAATCAGTCAGATGTGCGCCCGAAGTGGTTGATGGGTTCCTTAGAATATACACAACATATTTATTTTCGAATAGTTTTAAATTTTTTAACTTGTCTTTTGACATTGCCAGAATCACATTGGGCCTGACTCAGTGGAAAGAGGTGTTAATGGTAACACAAAAAAAATACACAGGCTTATAAATACTTTGAATTAATTTAATAACAGCTATACTACATATTATTTATTGTAAAGAATTGATATTTTTTGGTATACAGTGCTAAAAGGGTTTTTGGCACATTGTCGAAATCGGAACTAAACTATACACTAGAAAAATATTTTTACTAAAATCTATTTTTCCACGTGACTGTAGTATTAAAATCGGTGCCTATCTATCTATCGTAATTTTTTATGAAAATTTGTACAGATTTTTTTGTTGAGACGACTAATCATAAATCTATTTGCAGTCCTTACTTCCTTTATTTACGATTCCATAGTAACAAAATAATTCTTGACATCGAATTAAGTTTTTAACAAATTGTGGATATAATTATAAATTCTAAACAGATAACTTTAAATTAACTTACATTAAACACTAAAACAATGAATATTTAGTTAGAATATATCATAGGAAGATGAGTAGGTACCCAATATTACTTGTGACTAAGGAAACAACGATCTTGAAAATCTCATTCTTATATCATAACAGTACAATACAAAGAGAATATAATAGATATAATATAATTTCACCAATAAATATAAATATATTTTCACCATTTTCATGTCAAAAGCGTACTCAAGACGTCTATCAGACTTGAGGTCGATCTTGAGTACGCGTTTGACACATCATTTTGTACTGACATGACATAAGAATGACATTTTCAAGAGCACTCTCAGACATAAGATCGACGATATTCATGTATTTATTTTAGTTTTAGTAATTTTAAAAAAATAAACAAATCCGCGGTCTCTCCGCTATTCACATTTGACAAGGGCGTCCGCGTCGTCGATCTCACGTCACGTCCGTGATGATCCGTCATTTCAATTGTCAAACTGTCGACGTAAACATCTTTGCAAACATTTCCATTTCGCCCTATAATATTATATTTTATAAATTAAAACAATGTCGGGGCACAACGTTAACGTGTGCGATATAGGTGACGATGTGAAAGAGGTGTTAAAAAAGTTCAGATTCCAGAAACACACGTCGAATTCTGCTCTTATCCTCAAGGTAACTTTCCGTGCTTTATTTACTTATTTTACCCACAAATTATAAAAAATAAATACCAATATCCATACCTCGCTACTTCACGTAGTTAATATTCAATAAATTGTCGTTAAAAAGGGCGTCAAACTGATTATTGCTCAGTATTTCTATTGTGAGTCATGTTTCCCTATCGCGAATCGTCTGTGTCATGTACACTCATGATATCGCGTTGTACTTGTATTAGTTTACTAGTTAATGCATGATTGTGCACCGCACAATTGTTATTAATGCAGTATGATGCGAGTTTATTGCACAAACTCATGAGGAATGAAGATGCAATAATTTTATTGAGGAACTAATGTTTTGTCTGTGTTACTGTCCACAATAATGTTATTTTGTAGTGTATTTTATACTAAGCACTCTCTGAATATGTACTCTACATATTAGTTAAAGCATTATAAAAAGTAAATTAGTATTTCTTTAGTTATTGTTAAATTACTAACATCACATTTTATATACAAGAGTAGTTTTCAACACTATTTTATTCCTAAAATTACTAAAACTATGTCATATTATTCTACTATGGACAAAAAGGGACAGGGCCTGAGGCAGTCTACTCCTGGATAAAGAGCAATCCAGGATTAAATATTTGTAATCTAGAGGTCAACAAATATTATTTGACAAGGTTGTAACAAACACTCCTGATTTCTGAAATAAATAAAATAAAATATCAGACAAACACACCAACTGTACGGTCCCAAACTAAGCAACGTTCGAACTATGGGTACCATACAACAAATGCTGGGGGCGATCCCAGTGACACCCAGACTAGGGAAAATAGCTAAAAGGCCATTTTCGAAATTTACCCTGACTGGAATCGAACCTGCAACCACCGGGTGTAGTGAGCCGAACAGCCTGCGCTTGAACCACTGCGCAAAGCGGTCGCCTACATTATTTTTAGTGTGTAGTGTTTTTGAATTGTCCAGAACATGTATATACCACCAATTTAAGGCTCCCAGAGGTTGCAAGAAGTCTTCTGCAGTGGTTGTCTTCTGGCTGACCGATGGACTTGCTTTCCAGGTGAACCGAGAGAAGCAGGCTCTGGAAGTGGACGAGGAGTTGGAGAGTGTGGAGCTAGAGGAGCTACAAGATATACTGCCGTCTCACCAACCCCGGTTTATAGTGTACAGGTAACTTACTTCAATGAGGAAAGTATAATAAAATAATTATTTAGCCCTTTTGTTGTCCCACTCCTGGGCACGGGCCGCCCCTCAACACGGGAGACTCAGGCCGTAATACACCACGCAGGCCCAGTGTGGGTTGGCGGATTTCACATGTCTATTGTATTGTGTGTCACATGTCACATGTAATTTGTAAGTCACCAAATGACAGTAATGCAAGGGCTTGTTCAAATGTTTGCCAGTAATCTGTCAAGCATGTGCTGGCTGTGGGGGCTCTCTCACACGCTCTACTGTCAAAGCGGAGTCTCGGCGGCGGCGTCGCCATAATTATTGTAATCTTGTCTCCTGCGTTTTTTTTGTAGCTTGACGCCGCCGCGACATTCTAGTGAGCGAAACCCCTAATTATAGCCTTTTTATTTATCAAAATACCTAACCTTCGTATTCAATAATTAAAAAAGACAATATTACTGAGATTCTTTCATATCTTCTCAAATTCAAATTCAAATCATTTATTTTGTTTAGGCCTACGGGGGCACTTACAAATTGTCAATTTACATATTGTTTTTCCTTATATCTACAACCGGATCGGAACGCGACCTCGACTGAGAAGATCCGGCAAGAAACTCAGCGGGCTTGTCTTTTTACATGTCATTTTTTTTTTTTAATCGCCAGTTGCTTATATTCAATAATTACAAAGGGTAGTACTTAGATATTAATATAAATATTATAATAGCTCCAGTGTGTTGCCTTTTGATGTTATCAAGAATTACACAAATAATTCGGACTAGTAGGGCAATACACGCTACGCTTTGACATTATTATTGACTGTCGAGATTTGAGCTGCTTACTCCCAAGCTGATTTATCAGTAGATATAAGTCATGTTTTGATATTAGACGGCGCATGGCGGGCCCTGTCGACACCCGCTGGTAGATTGGAAGTGACGTCATATTCTATCAGTATTCTCTTGTTATTTCAGTTACAAATTGGAGCACAGCGACGGCAGGTCTTCGTTCCCTCTCTGTTTCATATTCTACACGCCGAGAGACGCGCACATGGAGTTACAGGTTCGTAGGATTAGTTATTCATTGAAAGGAGTAACCATTGAGTCTCTCGCCGGATCTTCTCAGTGGAAGCGGCATTCCGAACCGGTGGTAGATTCTGACTATTCATAAATGCTTTATTTATTTATTTATTATCAGATACTTTGTTGGCTTACGTGAATGAAAACAATTTTGAGTTGAGTTTGAGTTGAGTATTTGTTTCCAGGTGATGTACGCAGGCACCCAGAGGGCGCTGGCCGCGGAAGTGGGTGCCCCGAGGCTGCTAGAAGTGAGGGAGATAGACGAACTCACAGGGGACTGGCTCAACGAGAAGCTGAAGAAATAAAAGCTCTATTACCAAGGTTTGAAGGTGTATTTTGCATAGGACGACCGGCACGTGGAATGTACAGCTTGGCGAAATGGAGTTTGGATGAAATGGCGGCGCTAGTATAACACGTGAGAACATTAAATTTATGAAATACAAGACTTTTCTTGCTACTATTAAGGTGTTACCACACCCGTGATAGATCTCGAACGGCAGTTTCTACCACAGATATAGATTTACATAGATAACGCAAATGCATGTACTTCGCGTGTACGAACCCCGACCAAGCGTCAAGGTTTGGTCGCCGCTAACTTGTGAGCGAGCGGGACCACAGATATAAAAAATATGAATATGAGCGAGATAATCGTAGCGGGCGGAGGGGCATCGGCGGCATCGGTGTCTTTGAATCGGTTTGGATTTCCCGTCACTAATGACGTCACAGTAGGTGTTAGAAATTCGGTACGCTTAGTTTCAATACAAATCGTGATACTTGCGTTATCTATGTAAATCTATATCTATGGATTCTACTATATATGGAAGCGATCTTAGCCCAAAATTAATAATCAATCCTGATCCAATTTTTTATATCTCAGACTGATATTACAATAATATTTTTTCTATAACCACCCAGAAAGCCTAGCCATGCAAAACAATCTATAGGAGATTTGCTAAAACAATATTAGTACCTAAATATCAAAAATAATAACATAAAAATATTTCTGTTATCACAAGTAAAATGTCTAAGAACCTATAATATTATAAGTAGTATTTAATAATCACCAGTATCGATCGATCAGCCATAGCTACCGCATCGATCGATCCGGGTCGATCGATACCGGTCGGATGGGTGTGGCAGCACCCTTAATTTGACTTTATTTTAAAGTTTTCTTATTTAGTTTCAATACTATATTTTGCCAAGCTGTTTAGTATAGATTAAAATACATTTTTTTATCAATTGTATTGAATTTTTAAAGTGAGTTATGAAATATTCCATTAATTTAAGTAATTTATTATACAAAATATATTAATCCACATATGTATGATAACTTGTACTCAATTTTTAATGGCTCTACAAAGGTTTTTAGTCCCGTAAAATTATTTGTAAACCTATTGTAAAAAAAAAAAACTGCCGTCGAGGGACGCCCGAAAGAAGCGAAGCTTTGCAGTAGATATTAGATATATTATAATAACGCGTAACGCGTTACGCGTCACGCGTCACGCGTTACGCTTTTCACCGTTTTAGTGCCCGGGTAGCGAGCGCCCCGAACGTCCGTAAAGAAGCTTCGCTTCAAAAAAAAAACCCTTTTGACGTCCCACTCCTGGGCACGGGCCTCCCCTCAACACGAGGGGGATTCAGGCCATAATCCACCACGCTGGCCCAGTGCGGGTTGGTGACTTCACATGTCTTTCTTTGGTTAAATCTTCTAAGACATGCAGGTTTCCTCACGATGTTTTCCTTCACCGTAAGCAAGTGATAATCATATAGAAATTATGATTCGCACATAGATTACGAAAAATCCAGTGGTTCGAGCCAGGGTTTGAACCCGAGACTTGGTAGCCCGCAAGACGTGTGCTGAACCAATCGGCTATCACTGCTTAAACCCCCATTGTAAATGGATTTTAATTTATTTTATGGGGTTATGAGTTGGTGCAACAAGAACTGGCACTTTAACGTGATCAGTGGGCGCGAGTTCCCCATTAATACTGGTGAACTTCTCAGACGCGCAGGTTTCCCCGCGATCCACCTTCACCGTTTATTAAAAGCATAATAATGACATTTATTCTTGCCCTTATGTTATTGATTGCCATAATTATATTTTATTCAATACTATTGACAAACGCTGAGCGCAGTGGTTCGAGCGTAGGCCGCTCGGCTCACTGCACATGGTGGTTGCGGGCTCGATTCTCGCCGCCGCGCCGGGGCAAATTTCGGAAATGGCCTCTTCGTAATTTGCCCCGGTCTGGGTGTCACCGGGATCGCCCCCAGTCCATTGTACGGTACCCATAGAACAAGCGTTGCTTAGTTTGGGACCGTACAGTTGGTGTGTCAGTCTGGCGATATTTATTATTATTTATCACGCCTGTCATCCCGACGGGGTAGCCCACAGATATAGATTTACATAGATAACGCAAATGCATGTACTTAGCGTGTCCGAAAACCCCGACGAAGCGTCGAGGTTGGTCGCCGATAACTTAGTGTTCGCGACTACCGATATAAAAATATGAGTATGCGCGTGATAATCACTCGAGGGAATCGTAGCGGGCGGAGGGCATCGGCGGCATCGGTGTCTTTGAAGCGGTTTGGATTTCCCGTCACTAATGACGTCACAGTACTTGCGTTATCTATGTAAATCTATATCTGTGGGGTAGCCAGACTTGTCCGGCAGTGCACACAACACTCCAGTGGTATTTTGGTTGTAATAGGTGCCATTTTACCGGCCACATTCCCCCTTACAGCGAGGGGGATTCAGGCCATAATCCACCACGCGACCCGGTTTGCATATTATAAAACCAAAGCTTTTACAATGTAATGTATTTACTATACTTACCGCATGTTAGGTATATAATGAGTCTATAGGATCTTAATATAATGTGTCTTAGACTGTCGATTAAAGTTTGATCGATAGTCCATGTGTTGAAGGCAAGTCTGGTTTGGAAAGACTCTAAAAACAGACAATTTAGGAGTCTGGAGAGAATAGACATTAATAAACCGTATTTAGCTTTGTGAGCTAACTTGAATTTATTGCCTAGTAAATGAAGCTAGCTGGATACAAAACTAAAATTAATTAACAGTGTATATGTCGCCGCCAAATAGCTTAATTCGCCGTTCAATTAACAGCCTAGGCACTTAACTAAACAGCGCCGTTCAACTAACGGCCTGAATGATATTCAGCCGTATCGTCTATCACAACATTTAATAAACTGGCTGGCTAATGCTTAGGCAACTGGTTGACATTTAAGAACTACAAAACTTTTTCAAAATACTACCCAAGCAGAACGACCTGGATGGGTTTAGGTTAGGGTTATTTTTTTTATGACCCCACAGAAACCCCACCCGGCAAATAGATTCGGTGGATCTAAAAAAAATCGTAAAAAACCTAAGTACCTAATAAAATTATTCCATCAAAGTTCTTTTTTTCCGACGCCATATTGACCGAAGAGAATATAGAATATAGAGATATTGACAGTTTGGTGAGTTTCGGCGCTAGGTGGCAGAAAGTAGGACTAAATTGAAATGAACAGGCTAGGCAGGTAATTAAACGGCTAGGCAAGTAGTTAAACGTCATCGATCCAAGTCATTTGCCTAGCTGTTTGATCAAATGGCTGAATATCATTCAGGCCACTAGTTGAACGGCGCCGTTTAGTTAAGTGCCTAGGCTGTTAATTGAACGGCGAATTAAGCTATTTGGCGGCGACATATAGGTAATAAGTTAAATGCATTTTTTATTCATAATAAGTGTTTGTATTTGATAACATTTGTATGAAAGACATAATTGTAATAAAAATATATCAAAATATTTGAACATCTTATTATTCTAACTAGTGTTCCCTAATTCGGTAGTCTTGTATTTAGTCTCGCTTATTTGCAAGAACATGGCCAATACACCCTGCAAGACTTGATCAAGAACAAGACTAATACTAAGCGACGCTAGAGTCTCGCAGATTCATACTTGTCTTGCATTTAACGACCGCTTGGCGCAGTGGTTCGAGCATAGGCCGCTCGGGTCACTACACATGGTGGTTGCGGGTTCGATGACTGCCGGGGTAAATTTCGGAAATTGCCTTGGTCTAGGTGTCACTGGGAACGCGACCAGTCCATTATACGGTACCCATAGTAAGCGTTGCTTCGTTTGGGACCATACATTTGGTGTGTTCGTCTGGCGATATTTATTTATTTATTTATCTGCAAATTATTCTTGGTCATGTTGTTGAATACTCAAACGGAAATCAAAATAGAGCATCAATTTTGAACCGCCATATAAATAATTACAGATACCTAACGATGCCTTAGGCCCTTATTAGTAAATCGATCTCTGAGAGCGATGTTGGAAATGTCATCCCAGCACAAAACGCGTACTCAAGATCATTTCCAGACTTGAGATCGATTTACTAATACCAGCCTTAAAGATTTGAGTAGCGTTTTTAATATTCGGTCGCAACTGTTTCCCTAGACCTTGACACAATATTTCAGTCCTATTTGTCCCCTATCTTGTCCCCCCGAGACCGAGATCTCTGATTCCCCTTCCTTCCCCTTTCTCAGACCAAACTCTAACCCCCATAGCTTATACTTCACTGGAATTTAATTCCCATAAGTTTAGCAGTAGGCGTCCCACAAGAGGTCAGGTCTATTCCGCACTCCAACATGGTCCTGTAGTCCAGCTCGGCTAACTCCTGGAACCCACACTTGCTGGCCAGAACCTGAGAAGTACGAGCAGTGAAGACCGTGGCCGTTGCTTCGATACCCAGGGCTTTACACAGCGGCTCCCTGGAACACGAAATCAGGCAGATGTTTAGACTGCTTACCTCATAAAATTCCATTCAATCAGAAGATCATCGGTCTTTATTTGACGGCATCTTGGCGCAGTGGTTCAAGCGTATGCCTCTCGGCTTACTGGTGGTGGTTGCGGGTTCAATTCCCGCCGGGGCAAATTTCGGAAATGGCCTTTTCGTAATTTTCCCAGGTCTGGGTGTCACCGGGATCGACCCCCGTCCATTGTACGGTATCCATAGTACAAGGGTTGCTTAGTTTGGGACCGTCCAGTTGGTGTGTTTGTCTGGTGATATTTATTATTCTCTTCCAGTGATTAGGTATGTCTAGGAAAAGGCCACACAGAAAATCGGCGCAGAGTGGCTGTAATATCTGCATTTCGTGGGATAAGTGCGAGAGACGTAAGCCCAAATACCACACCTCCGTTCCCTCTATCCCAATTCCTAAGCAACTCCTCTTCAGGTCGACAATGTGCGAACAATGTCATTGGTATTGGCAAGCATCTATAGGTTACTGTAACTGTTTAAGGCTAAAGCGCCCATCTAGCCCGCCAACTACAACAACTATAAAAATACTCGAAAATTTTGAATTTTCACAATTTTCGAGTTCAACATTTTGTAATTGGCGACAAAGACCATGTGCAATGCATTTAGTAATATATCCAACTTAGTCTAAAACATTTCAAGAACGACAGATAACCAGAAAAACTGCCAATGTTTGTATATTTAATGATTTACTAGTAACATATCCACCTTGATAATATTTAGAGTATAACACCTACACCTAGTATTGAGCCAGAGGCGGGCGAACCCTTGAATCTCCCGCCTTCACCACGATTGGTCGAACGCAGCCCCGGTAAGCGCGCTGTTAGGTTACCTGTCCGGTTCCGCGACCAATAAAAAAATTGAATAATAAAAATGGTCTAGGACGCCAGATTGTACAAGAGGGGATTCTTTTAGACTGTGGTCGTGTAGAAACCTATTTTTGTTTTGCTATTGTTGATTGGTGTGATTAATATAATTCTGTTTTATTTTATTTTGTTTGTGGCAAGTAAATAAGTAAATTTGTGAGTTTTATACGTTATTTCAATTACTATCTTCGGGCCACGAGCGCCTAACCCACCCTGAAGCCTAGCCGGAGCCCTGACATAACATTAAAAGAGTAAAATAAATGTATTAATAAACGCACTGCATACTGTGTTTGTCGCAAATCACAAAATGTTGTCTTAAATGTTTTTAGATTTTGGATAAACTATACTCGTACAAATACTCGAAAATTTTGAATTTCGCGGACTAGACGCGCCTTCACCTTAACATCAAGTGGGTCGTACACATGTTTGCCACTCCGATATCTGAAGACCTTTGGTCATTTATTACGATCTTCTGTGGTTATGTTCAGGAAAAAAATGGGATCTTCTTGCCAGTGGCGGATTTACAAATTTCCAAGGTAAAGGCTGCAAGGTTTTTGCCGCCGCGCCCTTGCCTCTACAATTGTCATGTCCTAGATTATTTTTACAATCCAAAAATTTCGTTGAAATTGCACGTAGGTAAAATATTTATGGGTTTATTTTTTAGCTAATCAAAGCTCAATCATATACGATTAACAAAGGCGGGGTAATGCATGCTACTTGTTTACACATTAACGTACATTCGGTAAACGCGAATAAATCTTTATTGCGCTTGATTTCTATGAGGTAACAAAAAAAAGCGCTTCCCAAATTTGCCGCCCCAAGAATCTGCCGCCCTAGGTTCCAGCCTACTCAGCCCTCTGGTAAATCCGCCACTGCTTCCTGCACTAGACCCAGCAATATCTGTCTCCTCTTACCTCGCTTCAAACAGTCTTGCTCCAATGTTCTGCCCTCTGTACTCAGGTAGCACAGTCAGACCGCTCGAAGTCAGATACTTGTCAACATGGAACAGCTTAAACACGTTCACCAATTCTTCAGCCCTGATCAAGGTTAGTAGCAGCTTCTTCCAGGGCTCGCCTTGGACCTGGAAGAATACGACTGTCGTTTTCGCAGGTTGACCAGAGATATTTTGGGTCTTGTCCACAGATATAGATTTACATAGATAACGCAAATGTATTAGCGTGTCCGAAAACCCCGAACAAGCGTCAAGGTTGGTCGCCGATAACTTACAGTCCTCGCGACAACAGATATAAAAATATGAGTATGAGCGAGATAATCACTCGAGAGAATCGTAGCAGGCGGCATCGGTGTCTTTGAATCGGTTTGGATTTCACGCCATCTGTGACGTCACAGTAGGTGTAAAAAATTTGGCATGCTTGGTTTCAATACAAATCGTGTTACTTGCGTTTTCTATGTAAATCTATATCTGTGATCTTGTCCAACCACTGTTACTTCTGTTGGCAATGGATCTACAGATGTCAAATGAAAACGCTGAGATTTGACCCGGCAAGTCCCGTGTCGATGCCAACTTAATGTCTTGGAACCCGCACGAATTGAACCGAAATAAAGAATAGGAGTTGGAATTAATTTATACACTTTCTTCCATTACAAAAAAAGCATAGCAAAAGTCAATAAACGTATTTAATCCATATGCATGGACAAAAACAAAACATGTTTCCGAAACACATGCTCTTATAAGATGTATAAGATGTACGATCGTCGAATAACAATCCATTATTATTTCCGGTCCCGTTGCACAACTTTTCAGAATTATTTTGATGCAAGTTTAACTCCTAGGTTGTCTTAATGGTGGTTGATCCGCGACTGAATTTCACAGGAACAAGACTTTTACACTGAATTTCAAAATATATTATCTAATAGCTATGCCCGCGACTTCGTCCGCGTGGAATAGTGTCTTTGGGTAGCATTTCTATTATTTATGCTGTATAAAACATTCACATACTCGTAAATCTTACATATTTCATCCCCTATTTGCTATTATTTTTTACACAGGGTAAAAGTTTTACTAACTTTGAATGTCATATTTAATTATATCGAATCAGCATCCTAAAAAATAAGTTTCAAGCTTCTAGCTCTCAAAATAACGATTCTTCTATACAACTTTTCATCCCCCCTTGTAACCCTTACAACCCTCTTTCGCTTTAAAAAGTAGCTTATGTCCTTTCTCAGGCTCTAGACTACCTGTGTGCTAAATTTCATTTAAATTGGTTCAGTAGTTTTGGACTTGGCGTGATAGCGCGACAGACAGACAGAGTTACTTTCACATTTATTCCCTTCGCATGTCCTTACCTTCTCCAAATCATCATCTTCATCATCAGCGGTCTTCACCAGGATGATGTTGAACCCCACCAGGTCTCCTGGTTCCCCATCTTCATCGGTGAAGCAAGCCAGGCTGACGTTCTGGTCTACATATCTCTCCCAATTCGTTCTGATGGTCGCTACGGACACGGGGTCGTTGGTAATACCTGCAAATAAAATAAGTATTTATAACTAAAATTGAAAATATAAACTACAAAAGAGATGATAATGCTCAAACGGCTGAACCGATAGCTAAGAACACTCCCGATCAGAATACCTATCTAACAAAAAACAATATTGAAATCGGTTCATCCGCTTGCGCGCTACGATGGCACAGACAGACACACAGATACACAAATACACATGTTAAACTTATAACACCCCTCTTTTTTGTCGGGGGTTAAAATACAAGATAATTTCAACAAAGTAGGTACTAATGAATAGTCAGAATCTACCACCGGCTCGGAATGCTGTTTCCACTGAGAATAGCCGGCAACAAACTCCTTTTCTGTAACAAAAACTAACTTGGTGTAGATACATTCCCAGGAAATACGTTGCAATGTGAGCTGGAAACACCATTTTCACAATTTCTTATGTAAGTAGGTAATTAACAAAGCTAATTAAGCCACACTCAGATTTAGGTATAACAATTGAATGGTCCCAATGCTTGTATTATACTCTTACGAATCGGTCAATAAGCCCGATTTCTTGTAATATTGCAAGATGTTTTGCGTCTTGTACGTTGACCTACAAGACTTTGACAAGAACAAGAATCAGACGGCAAGACAGTTTTGTTATTGCCCAAGTCTTGCAGTATTTGTGTTGGTCTTGCTTTATTTAAGTGGTTATGCGACATGGCAGGACCTATAAAGTCCGTTTCTTGCGATAATGCAAGACCTATAAAACCATTTCTTGCATTTTGCATGTAAGTTATAGGTGTTGCAATAGGCAAAACATCTTGCAATGTTACAAGAAATCGGGCTTATTGACCGATTCGCATTGGCTGGTGCGACCTCACCTAGAACATCACAGAGCGGTTCATCTCTCAAGAACGTCTCTTGCATCATGTCTAAACAGGTCTTCTTCCATTTCTCCTCAACATCTCTAATTTGGTACCTGAAAAATAATAAACCGGAAATTTACATCGATTTTGTAAGAAGAGTATTTCATCTTCCTTTTACGAACGTTTACTATAAGCGACGCTTGTACTATGGGTACCGTACAATGTATAACAAAATGTAAAAAGACAAGCCCGCTGAGTTTCTTAGCGGACCTTGTCCGCCGAGATCGCGTTCTAATCCGGTTGTAGATATAAGAAACATAGGTAAAATTTACAATTTGTAAGTGCCCCGTAGGCTAGAAAATAAACGCTTTGACTTTGCCTGGGCGGGCCCCAGTGACACCCAGACCGGTACAAATTTGTCCTGTCGGGAATCGAGCCCGCACCCACCAAGACACTAAGCCTGCTAATTGAATAGCTCGTAATAATTTTAAACAAGATTCGTTTTGATACATTAAAAAAAAAAAAAAGTTTACTAGCAATGTGTGTTTATCACATTACTAGTATTCCCTTTAGTCCCTCCAGCTAAGCTAATGCTTGTGCTAGGAGTGGGCTCACGTCAATTGTTTAATAGCCAGGATGGGGATCGAACCCGGAGCCTCTCAGCTACGAGGACGGCCCCTCTAACCACTAGACTATTGACGCTTGAAAGGCTATTGACATTGCCTAATAACTACAAAGCCGTTGACATAATTTACAAAAACAAACCTACCAAGTTTATTTTCAAAATAAAAGACAAAATACCTTACATTTTGGTCGCCTTCCCATCCCTTTCGCGTCCTCGGAACCTACTCCACACGCGTCCCACTGGGACACTCGCTGGCCTCTCCCACGGCATCTGGGAGCAGAATCAAACACCGCGTACCATTATTAATAGTTATTGATTCGATCCCGGTTACAGACAAGACGTATGCAAATGGTTTTTGCTATTCTTTTTTCCTTATGCATCAAAGTAGGCGTTCAACCGTATGACGCGCCTGATGTTAAGCGGTTACCGCATTATCATTGCAATACCAATTCTCGCACGTTACTCGTACTAGCGACCCGCCCCGGCTTCGCATGGGTATGCTTTATCAGTGTTTTTCTACTATATTACGCATGTATTATTCAGTATAAACCGTCCTCTTGAATCACTCTATCTATTAAAAAATCGCATCAAAATCCAATGCATAGTTTTAAAGATCTAAGCATAGATCGGGACAGACAGACAGCGGGAAGCGACTTTGTTTTCATACTAATATTATAAAGAGGAAAACTTTGTTTGTTTGATTGTAATGAATAGGCTCCGAAACTACTAAACCGATTTGAAAAATTCTTTCACTGTTGGGAAGCTACACTATCCCCGGGTGACATAGGCTATAATATATTTTCAAAAAAATTAGGGATCCTTACTAAAACTCGAATAATGTAACCGAAATGTACCCGTGCGAAGCCGGGGCGGGCCGCTAGTATACTATAAAGTGATTTCAGTCTACCATCCTTCGAAGGAGAGCGGATAGGAGGTCCAAAACATTGCTTAATACATCATCATCCCTAGGCCTCTGTGTGTCCTGAAGGGGTAGGCAGGGGTGGTCCGCAGTGCACACACATATCGCCGATGGTATTTCAGTCCTAATGTACAGGGGGAGCCTGCTGCCATCACACCGGACACACTCTTCAATGCGAGGATCCGGGACATACTCCACCGCGCTGGCCCGCCGCGGGCTGGAGAATGTGACACGGTTTTTAAAACACGTGCATACCTATTTCCTCACGATATTTTCCTTCAGCGTTCAACAAGTAATAGGTAATTAGTTTCGCACATGAAATACTATAATCTCAAAGGTGCGAGTCGTGGTTCGAACCTGCACACCTTGTATTCCAAAGCGTGCACTCCACTGAGCTATCACTGCTCAAAAGCTTGAACTTTATTGTAATATTATTAAATAGCGTAATTTGAACGTAACTTACATTAACTCGCGTAAAGTCCGCTGCACACCGGCCAATACACGTGACTGAATTATTTTAAACATCTAAATATGTACTCGACCAATACCAAGTTAATATGTATTAAAAATCGATCGATATTATCCTTTATGTGTTTACAATAAGGGTGATAAGATATGTATAATGCAATATTGGTTATTTTGAAGTGTATAGTTATGTGTGCGTGGGGCGTTGGTCCATTGTACAAGGATAATTTATTCGTGTTCAATTATTTTGCATTCCTCAATGTGGCTATAAAATACAATATTCTAATATATAAATCCTCGTGTTGCGGTGTTTGTTGCCAAACACCTCCGAAACGGCTCCACCGATTTTCATGAAATTTTGTGTGCATATCAGGTAGGTCTGAGAATAGGTCATAAATTATATTTCAAACCTACTTATATAGAAATACTAGCTGTGCCCCCCGACTTCGTCCGCGTAGTATTTAACGTAACAAAAATTTCGGAATTATCGGGATAAAAAGTATCCTATATGTTAATCCCGGTTATAAACTATCTATGTTCCAAATTTCATCCAAATCCGTTCAGCAGTTTTTGCGTGAAGGAGTAACAAACATACATACATCCACACTCACAAACTTTCACATTTATAATATTAGTAGGATATTAGTAGGATTTGTTATGGCAGAACAATATCTGGCGGGACAGCTAGTAAATTATGAAATACTAGCAGTCCTGGACGAATTGGAACACCACCTACCGGGTCCAATTATGAATCCAAACCATCAATTCACCTGTAACACAGGTTTTTTATAAACCTACATCAGGCACCAGTCTCTCACAATGGTGGAAGCTAGTTATGGCAATATTGTTAACTTTAAGACAACCACATTTGTGAAGAGAGAATAAATGATTTATTATTATTATTATCAAGGGGCCCACTTACTTGGACCATGTACTTAACTTACGACTTTAATTAATACTAGCTGTGCCCGCCGACTTCGTCCGCGTAGTATTTAACGTAACAAAAATTTCGGGATTATCGGGATAAAAAGTATCCTATATGTTAATCCCGGTTATAAACTATCTGTGTTCCAAATTTCATCCAAATCCGTTCAGTAGTTTTTGCGTGAAGGAGTAACAAACATACATACATACATCCACACTCACAAACTTTCACATTTATAATATTAGTAGGATTGCGGTTTCTGACACAGAATGAACCACGATCGTATGAAATGGCCGTACCACTTAGCGAGGCTGGTGACTGACTTGATCTCGAACGTTATTAATATTTGTCATCGCTTCTCTTTGCTCGCGGCGTAATGTCGTGTGACAGTGGACACACGCACACCGACACGTATTACAACTTGTTCTGACGTAACGCTGGATGCCGATATCTACACAGAAAACAGAATTTATCTGATAAAAACAACAACTACCTATAGCAAAAACATATATAAAACTAGCTATTGCCCGTGATTCCGCCCGCGTGGAATTTCGATAAAAATAATTTTGCCAAGTTACTCCTAATATGACCAGTTATGTGCCAATGAAAGTTCCGTCAAAATCAGTCTAGCCGTTTCGGAGATTAGCCGCAACGAAGAGACTACGTATTTCTAGAGAGTTGTTAGTATAGTACCGTATATATTTTGTAAATAACTATTATTCTGACATTACAAACAGACACTAAAAATGTATGTATTTGTAGTACGTACATAGAAGTAGAGCTCGGTCTGTCGCGTCGCGTCGGTTCGAGCGCAGGCGCAAGCCAGTCGACTCACTGCACAGCGGTCGCGGGTTCGAATCCTTTGGGACATATTTCGGAATCGACCTTTTCTTAACCCCTTCACAGAAGATTGACAGCAAGTTGTTATAAATAGCTGCATTTGGTACTATTACTGCGAGAGTCGGAAGTCCCCCCCACTCCTCCCTTGTCCCAATCCCCACTCCCCTGAAGATCGAGCATAGACAGCTTGCAAGCATTTATAAACTATAGTTACTGCTTCTCTGAGAGAATCTTAATTATAAAACTTCTAGAACTCTGACGTACTTAGACTTTATCTACAAAGTCAATTGATTTGACATCACATTGATCGACGATCAATATTTATTGTATGACGCGAATATACTTACACTAGCCGTGCCCACCGACTTCGTCCGCGTAGTATTTAACTTAACAAAAATTTCGGGATCATCGGGATAAAAAGTATCATATGTGTTAATCCCGGTTATAAACTATCTGTGTTCCAAATTTAATTCAAATCCGTTCAGTAGTTTTTGCGTGAAGGAGTAACAAACTTACATCCACACTCACAAATTTCGTATTTATAATACTAGCTGTGCCCACCGACTTCGCCCGCGTAGTATTCAAATTAACAAAAAAATCGGGATTATCGGGATTAAAAGTATCCTATGTGTTAATCCCGGTTATAAACTATCTGTGTTCCAAATTTCATCCAAATCCGTTTAGTTGTTTTTGCGTGAAGGAGTAACAAACATACATCCACACTCACAAACTTTCGTATTTATAATATTAGTAGGGTTATATAGGTAAGTTCTATGTCACGTATTAATAAATCGATCTCAAGTCTGACAGCTCATTTGAGTACGCTTCTGACATACCATTTTGTACCGGTGTGACATAAGAATGACATTTCTAAGATCGCTCTCCGAGCTCGCTCAAAAGTTTGGGTATCCAACTAGGCCAAATCAAGTGTGATGCTATGGAAAATGCTTGACCTAACATCTATTCCCCTAAGGAGTAGGCAGTAGTATATCTGCGGGTGTCGCCGCGACTACAGGCCGCGCCATGCGTCGTCTAACAGGAGCTGCCTGTTCGCGACGGGCTCGCCGCCTGTCGTGCGGCTCTGTAGCCAATGTTGGCGGCGAGTGTATGTTACAAATCTGTTTGGAATATGTCTGACCAACCATGTGAGGATAACGGTCGTGGTATTAGAGATTACCTTAGAACATGATCGTGCCCTCTGACTCAATAAGTGTACCGATGTACTGAAACTGAAAACAGTCTGAAAACTCTTGATGTGTGTATAAACGAGTTACTAAAATAAACAATAGTTTGTTTCTGGGAACGGCTCGCGGCCAGGTATCTGTCGGGCAGGAGGTTATAGTGGGGCATCGACATCGATATCGATAGACACATTAAAGTATCGATACCATATAACATTCTACCCCAATTACTTACCATTCGACCCCAAGTACTCACCATTAGACCTAAAGTACTTACCATCGAAAATAACCAAGGTAAAGGATGCTCTACATTTGTCTCAATCTCAATGTCTCAAATGGAGATGGGCTGGCCATGTTGGGAGATACGGTGACAATAGATGGACAATTAACATCACAAAATGGAAAGGACCGCATGGCGTGAGAAGTAGAGGTCGCCCGGGCGCCCGGCGGCAGGACGAGATTGTATCCATTGCAGGAAGAGACTGGATGAACACTAATAAAGATAGGGATAAATGGAATTCTTTGGGGGAGGCTTTTACCCTGTGGGGTCCACATTAAAAGGAGATGAAATTACATGAGTAGTAATATAATTATTAAATATGAAATTAAATTATCTAAATATTGTGGAATCAAATAAAGCCTTATTATTATTACTTACCATCGGACCGCAAGTACTTACCATCCGACCCTAAGTACTTACCATCCAACCCCAAGTGCTTACCATTCGACCCCAAGTACTTACCAAACGACCCCAAGTACTTACCATCCAACCCCAAGTGCTTACCATTCGACCCCAAGTACTTACCAAACGACCCCAAGTACTTACCATCCGACCCCAAGTGCTTACCATTCGACCCCAAATACTTACCATCCGACCCCAAGCCCTTACCATTACACCCCAAGTACTTACCATTCGACCCCAAGTACTTACCATTAGACCCCAAGTACTTACCATTAGACCTCTAGTACTTACCATTCGACCCCAAGTACTTACCATCGGACCCCAAGTACATTATGAGCATTATTAACTATTCAGTTCTGCGTCGATATCTCCTCATGCTAATCCCACCACTAGCGTCCCGCGTAATTTTATATTTTCCCCCCACAATCCAGATTTACTTTCGCCGAACGCAGATCGCGGTCGGTCGGTGCGCGGCGCACTCGCGGCCGAAGCTTCCACATTTAAAAATAAACCTCGCGTTTCGTTCTCTGTAGCGCTGTGAGTGATTTTTAAAACAATAAAACGTTTAAAACCTTTATAATCTGTGCTATTTAAGTGTGTGGGAATATGATTTTGAATCGGTGAGTGAGTAATTTTAATTATTGTTTTTCTTTTTGGTAACGTGTGAAATTGCGTACCTGTAGGTTTTTTTTGTACTTTTATTATTATGGAGTTAGTCATCGCGTTTCGGGTTATTGCCGGGAGCAATACGGTTGGTCGAATAACTATTGGGAGAATGCGTTTGCTCGATAGTTCATTAGATTACTCGTACAATAATTGCTAATCACAATTTAGTGACAATGGTGTTGCCTGCTCATATTTTTTATGCTGTTCCTGGTGTACAACCATCTTAAATTCATTGAAAAGAGTAACCATTGAGTTTCTTGCCAGATCTTCTCAGTGGAAGCAGCATTCCGAACCGGTGGTAGATTCTGACTGTTCATAAATGCTTTGTTGGCTTACGTGAATAAAACAATTTTGAGTTTGAGGTTGATCGATGGATTGAAATCCCGAAACAGGACATTGCATGTTTTGTTCTTAGCCTCTCATAATATATTGCGATCGTCTTCCAGTCTCCCTTGATGTCTCTGGTCCCAGATATTCCTTTGGAACGAGTGTCGTCTGCACTCTGAGATACAATTAACGGTACAACTTGAGAGTTAGACCCCCAGACCTTGTAAATTCAGTCATTGACTACCATAGATATTGTCCTTCCTTAGAGCAACGTCATTTCTTTACATCTTGATTATTTCAGGAAAAATATTTGTACTTAGGTAAAATGTTGTATTCCCCCCTCTATTTTTCTTGCGGGTTCCAATTTAGCATTCAAAGATCGTTGCAAATCCTGGCTTACAAATCAAAAGTAAATTCTTGTAAGATACTTATCCAGGATAACAAAGCTTACGAATTGACAGAATCCACCATGGACTCGGAATGCTGCTTCCACTGAGAAAAGCCGGCAACAAACTCACTAGCTTACTCTTTTTAATACATAAAATATGTTGGTGTAAACATTGGCAGGAACAGCAACGCAATGTGAGCTGGAAAGACCAGCATCGCAATACTAGGAAAATACAGAAAATAAAACTAATGAAGTTCATTACCAGACTTATTAAGTCTCGCTCAGATTTTATGTTTAAATCTAGCTTAGGGAAGTGTGTACGGTGGTGTGAAATTTGGTAGGTAGACCAAAGAATTTGTAATGTCTTATTATTACAAATTGAGGTAGACCAATCCTGAACACGACGACGACGGTTAGTTTGAATACATTTAACAATTCGTTTATGTAGTTACCTCCGTTGGTTTCGCGTGCAAGCTTGCGTAATATCTGGAGATAGGTATAATTTAGTTTTCCCGCTGTTACCGAGGGCGTGTTGGAAGCGAATCATAAACAAAGTAGTGTGTTTTGTGTTGACGGATGCAGAGCCGGCTTTTACATAAAGACACGTGGGGTCACGCCCAGAGCTTGAAGGCTTTCGGGGCCCACAAAATTTATAATATAAATAACTTCAAGCGTTCCCTGTATCCATTCGCAGGGAAGAAACATGTAAAGTAAGTGCCCAAATAGTAACAAACAATACGTAACTAAAAATCGCAACTAAGTTTAGCATTTGAATAAAAAAAAATCTTCTAGCGTTTCATAGTAATTATCAGCGCGGAAGCATCAATAGCCTAGTGGTTAGAGGGGCCGTCCACGTAGCTGAGAGGTTCCGAGTTCGATCCCCATCCAGGCCATTAAACTATTGACGTGAGCCCACTCCTAGCACAAGTATTAGCTTAGTTGGAGGGGTTAAAGGGAATACTAGTATTGTGATAAAAACAGATTGCTAGTAATCTTTTGAAAAAAAAAATATAGGTATTATTATTATCTGGCGATTCAAAGTAGTCTTCCAAGTATACCAGTCCTGGATTTCCCCACTTTGAATAATGAAAACAGGTCTCCCAAGTGGATTATTGAGGATTTAATTCACCCGTCTAGCCACCATGTCTGCTCCCAATAGGTGTCAAGTGTTCATTCATAACTCGATAACACCTGTTTGGAATCAATCGGATATTTTAATGGTTTGTTTTTGTAACGTGTTTGTAAACAGTGGTATTTAGATTTCATTAGCGGTGACGGATAGCCGAATCACGCGTAGAAAAACAACCAATTTTCAGATATTTTTGTTGATTTTCAGACGTTTTTCAGTGAATTTTCGTCGTCTTGCTTAAATGTATGACGCACGTACGTAACGCACGATAAAAATACTTATATTTCTATTAGCTTCCCTTGCGTAAATTTTTATTGATTTATTTTATGATAACAGCGCCAAATATCGGGTCAAATTAAGCTAAGAACAATCAAATCGGTCAATCCGTTTAGGAGAAGAGGACTTACAAACACACGCCTGTCGGTATTTTATATATAAAAGAAGATAGAACAGCCCCACTCCCGGCCCCCCCGCGGGTGTCGCGGCGACTACAGGCCGCGCCATGCGTCGTCTAACAGGAGCTGCCTGTTCGCGACGGGCTCGCCGCCTGTCGCGCGGCTCTGTAGGCAATGATGGTGATGAGTATATGTTCCACTGTTAGTAGCTATGTTCAAGTAACTCCAGTTCATGTTATCTGCCCTATTTATCACGTTGAGTCAGCGTACAACCATCGAAATAGTTTCTCAGAGAGTTGTGTCGTTGCCAGAATTCATTGGATTGACGTTTTTTTGTCCAAACGCTGGATTAATGGCGCATTAGTGCTTCGAGGCCGAGGATCTCGGGGGGCTGTGGGAGGGGTCACGTTGTTGAATAACGTTTAGTCACGATTGGTAGTCTATCACCCCAGCACCACGCTTGTACTGAATCCCCAAAGGTATAGATAGGTGTACACTGCATTGCATTATATTTTCACTGAAAGTGTATTTTGATGCCAATTTCATACTGTCTATCTGTCTGTCTTTCTATATTGGGTCAGTGTGTGAGGGGAAGCTCACCTTTATTTAAAATACCTTTTAGCTATTTATTTATATAATTATATTTGGGATGGCTTTCAGTCTGAGCGAATACCATCTGTCTTCTTTAACCTGGTTGGATAAAACTGTTAGTTTAGGTTCTAGTGTTTCTTCTACTTTTGCGCATATAAATAAACCAATGGTCCAAAAACAAACCCTAGAGGTACTCCTCCTCAAAAAGTCATACGTATTGCCAAATTCCATTTTTTCTACATAAAATGTATGAAATATAGGCTAGCATCGTCGAATGCAATTGAATTATGTAATCGCCGCTCATAATTTGTGAAAACACTGCACATAACCTTGATATGAACGCTGTCAAATGCATCACTTAAATCCGGGCGACAAAAAAACGTAGCGTTATTCATCGTAATAGTTATTTATTAGTTATTTGCAACATCAAACGATGTAGAAAGGGCACTAGAAAATAAACTTAACTTTATAATTAATAGAAGCGCAGTTGGCGTGCGCATTTTGGCAAAAACACACGTGAAGAGATTTTATCTCGTCTCGGCGTCAGATAAAGTTTCTATAGATAACCCAACCATGAACAAACATGCTGTGAAAGTATATTCATATAAGTTGTATGCACTTCAATACGAATAACAGGGAACCCGCGATAGAAGTTCAGCGATTCTATTTTTAGTAAAACTACTAAATAAATGAAGACGTATCGTTAAGAACAACTAGTTTTAATAAAATGATCTGTACAATTTTGTATAGCGCGTACTAAATTTGAAAATTATCTATAAAAATACTGAATTTTGTATAACAGAGTTGTCAAGTAAAAGGTGTTTCATCTCTTTTTAGTATCTGTGTGTCTGCCTGTGTCATCGTAGCGCCACAAACGGATGACCCGATTTAAATTTTGTTTTCTTTGTTATAAAGGTATTCTGATCGAGAGTGTTCTTAGCTATGAGTCACGAAAATCGGTTCAGCCGTTTGTAAATTATCAGCTCTTTTGTAGTTTAAAAAGCAGTTGCAGCGGCGGTTTTTAAATTTACAATTTTAGTTATTTTATGTCGAGTGTGTCAGTCAAAGACTCAAAGTACCAGTAAACCTGTATTTTAGATCGTGAGAGGTGAAATTGGTAAAGTATTTTTGCATTTTATTATTTTGCCAAACAAAATATCTTCCGAAAGGTGATCACCGGTGTTAAATACCTTACAAATCTGAACACAACATTAAAACAAGGTGTTGTTTAGTTCGGAAATTAAACGATCGGTTTGTTTGTTTGCCGAATATTTGCGATATTCTAGTCTGCACTTGCTCCAGAACAAAATGATCCCGTTGTTTACGTTAGGTTTTATTATTAGTTTTATGCGCTACGTCTTTGCTTCACGTGGGTTGAGCATTGTGAAAGCGACCGATACTAATTGATATGGGTACTTACTTCATGGGACTAGTCCACTAACTTTCAGGCTTCTTGATCCATGTGTTGTTCAGTGGACTCTCCCTAGATAAGTAATAAGTGAAGAATTATTAGTGCGTACCTACTCGTATATTTTATTTATTTATTATATAGGTATTACATATATAACGTACTAGCTGTGCCCGCGACTTCGTCCGCGTGGAATTTAATTTCATACAAACTTTCATCCCCTATTTTATTCCCTTGGGGGTAGAATCAATCAAAATCCTTTCTCAGCGGATGCCTACGTCATTACATCTACCTGCATGCCAAATTTCAGCCCGATCCGTCCAGTGGTTTGGGCTGTGCGTTGATAGATCACTATGTCCGTCAGTCAGTCAGTCACCTTTGAGTTATATTTGTATAGATTTGGGGTTAGGCTGAAAATCAGCGCTGGGGGAGTCTCGTTCTTCTCCAACACATGCTGAGCCATTACCTTTCGGCACAGTTCGCGCTGAATGTGTGTCGAATAAATGTTTCTTTCTTTCGATGGCTATGATTGCAATAGCGATCATTTCTGGATCCAGAGGATCTCTCTCACTCGCTTTAGAGTCCGGGCGACGCAGCGACGTCGCGGCGGGCTCAGGTACATGTATTACATTAGATAAATTTATCGTTTTGCCAGTTGCATTACATGTCTATAGTAGAAACCGTTTTATTTATGAACTGTGTTTCATTCTAAACTGTCGTCATTTACTTTGCTAAGTGAGTAATATTTTTTTTTATCATTTAAGATAACAGTGCTGTGTAGGGGCGCCCGAAAGAAGCGAAGCTTTATAGTATAAACCGTAGGGCGCCGCAGCTGCCACTCTGTATACCTATATATATCGTGTAACGCTACTGACGCTTAGCACGGATAGAGTGGCCGCGCGGCGAATGCCCCGAACGTCCGTATAGAAGCTTCGCTTCAAAACAAAGAGTAAGAACTTGTTTATAGATACGCAGGTTACTGCATCACGATGCTATCTAGCGGTTTTAACATTTTTGATATAACAAAGTTGGCTATATATCTATAGGCTGATGTTAAGCAGTTACCATAGCCTATAGATGCTACCAATAGCATTGCTTGCACGTCGCCGAGCTGAAAGGGAGTGGGATAGAGGAAGGAGAAGGGGAAGTTGGGCTTCTGGCTCTCTCACACATCATACGAAACGCTGTTATATAATAGCTGCTTAACCGGCGACCGCTCGACTCACTGCACATGGTAGTTGCGGACTCGATTCCCGACAGGGCAAATTTCGGAAATGGCCTTTCCGTCATTTGCCTTGGTCTGGGTGTCACTGGGATCGCCCCAGTCCAGTGTACGGCACCCATAGTACAAGCGTCGCTTAGTTCGGGACCGTACAGTTGGTGTGTCAGTCTGGCGATATTTATTTATTATGATTTTTTCATACTACCCAGGTCGATCCAATCCGTGTATGAGCTGTAGTCAGTTGCTACAGCTCTTTTGTTGCTTCTATGTGTCTCTGGCGATTTGAAAATTGTACTAGACGTCAAATAGCAATCATCTATATATATATAACTCAAAGGTTACTGACTGACTGACTGGCATAGTGATCTATCAACGCACAGCCCAAACCACTGGACTGATCGGGCTGAAATTTGGCATGCAGGTAGATGTTATGACGTAGGCATCCGCTGAGAAAGGATTTGATTAATTCTACCCCCAAGGGGATAAAATAGGGGATGAAAGTTTGTATGAAACTTTGTCAATTTTAAACCGATCGGGCTGAGACTTTGCATGCATAAAGCTACTATGACGTAGACATCCCCTAAGCTAGGATCAAAATTCCACGCGGACGAGTCGCGGGCTCAGCTCGTAAAGTATAATTATGAGAGCGCGCGGCGCCACACTAGCTGCCTGGCGAGAGACGCCCGGCACGAACGTCACGACGACGTTACACCAGATATATTTAGTTTATGTTGATTCGAAGAATCAAGGAAAACGCTTCTAATTTGTCCAGATAAATATGTGTTTATTTAAGCTTCATAATTGTGTAACTGACGAAGACAGCCTGCGGTTCGAGGGCTTCGAAAAGGGCCTTTTTGTAATTCGCCCCGTTCTGGGTTCGCTCCCAGTCTATTGTACGGTACCCGTCACAGATATAGATTTACATAGATAACGCGAGTATCACGATTTGTATTGAAACCAAGCGTGCCGATTTTTTTACACCTACTGTGACGTCACAGCCGAAATTAAATCCAAACCGCTTCAAAGACACCGATGCCGCCGATGCCCCTCGGCTCGCTACGATTCTCTCAAGTAATTATCTCGCTCATACTCATATGTTTTATATCTGTAGTCGCGCGGACTGTAAGTTAGCGGCGACCAACCTTGACGCTTCGTCGGGTTTCGGACACGCGAAGTACATGCATTTGCGTTATCTATGTAAATCTATATCTGTGGTACCCGTAGTACACGCGTTGTTTGGGTTCGTACCGTGCACTTTAGTGTCTAGGAATCTGAAGCGTTTGTCACTTTACAATTTCTTCTTATCAAGTTTCAATGCTGCTCTAAAGCCTCTGACTAGCCGGGACCATCAGCTTCATCTTCTTCTGCGGGCGGTTTCCACAAAACAACGTCAGTTGCGCCTGTTTTGTTTGATGGAGAGTGGTCTGGTGGTCATTCCAGCCATCCTAGTTCTACCAGGAAGTTCCCCAACTTCTTCATGTCGATGGGATCGACAGCTTTATATGTCATCCATAGCACGACGTACCACTCCGTCAAAAAGGCTAAATCATTACTTATAATGATTTATATGAATGAGACTTTATACAGGTTGAAACAGAAAGGGCATACTTTTTGCCAAAACTTAACTTTGTAATTCTAAAACTATCAGCTTTGGAGGAAACTTTAAAAACAAAAGGTGTTACAGGGTTACAGCTGTTGACAGATTTCATAAGGCTACAAAACCTTCAGCACTTCAACTCTCCCACAAAGCCGATAGTTTTATATTTAAAACGTAAAGTTTCAAATAAATAGTACCTACTTATTTATTTATTTTATTTAAACTTTATGCACAAGTATAAAACACAATGTACAAGTATAAAACACAATGCACAAGTATAAAACACAATGCACAAGTATAAAACACAATGTACAAAGGCGGACTTAATGCCTTAGGCATTATCTACCAGTCGACCTTAGGGTGGTGCAGAAACAACATGGCGGGTGCAACTTAAACGAGTGAAATAGACAGGAATTTATACCTATATACATATATTGATAAATACATAGATACATACATACATATAAAACAAAATTGTTAAGAAAAAATAAGTATTATATACTCTTTCTGAAGAATTCTGTTTCACCTAGTAGTATCAAATGGCATAACTCAATTTACAATGACCTACACGCTGGCCTAATTATACAACACGCTAAAAATACACGGCCGACGACCTTTCGAATTTTATTGATGGATGTGTCCGTCGAACAGACACTGCTACTGCTGGCAGGTGTCAGCCATTCGAGAAATGATACTACTCCCGCGATGAGAGATATGAACGATATGGGAGGCCGATTAATATACATATATCATCATTGTAACCTCACTAGAATCTCTATTGACGATCAAGAATCCCGCAAATTGCTCGAAAGGCATGTCGACGACCGCTTGGCGCAGTGGTTCGAGCGTAGGCCGCTCGGCGCACTGCACATGGTGGTTGCGGGATCGATTTCCGCCGGGGCAAATTTCGGAAATGGCCTTTTCGAAATTTGCCCTGGTCTGGGTGTCACTGTCACAGTCCACAGTCACTGGTGTCACAGTCCATTGTACGGCACCCATAGTACAAGCGTTGCTTAGTTTGGGACCATACAGTTGGTGTGTCAGTCTGGCGATATGGTACCTGTTTAGGTTACATCGGGCAACACAACACTTTGTTATATAAAAAAATATCTGCCATATAAACCGGAATTAATGTTCAGTCAGTGCATACGAAAGATAAAAACAGACGTGGAGACAGACATGTCTACACCTGTAAGTCGCCTCATTTCCGTCATTCCTTGACAGAACAAGGAAATTCGAGACCAACAAGCCGCTCCAGATTCTTGTAGAATCCCAACTTATCTCTTCCGATGACAAATGACGCCACTGTCTTTGCAAACGCGACAAAAACAATGAAATCTTAGTACTAACAATGCGAGTTCCAATTTTAGCCACCTGCAAATTAAAGCGGCAATGTATTTCCATAAAAACGCAAACTCACGACGCATTGAATCCTTTCCAAAAACAATATTTATTTTAGTAACATTGTTATTGTAATCCACGAGGAAGGAATGGTGACCTTAGAACAATGTTTTCTGGATATGCGGGACGCTCTCAAAATGGCGTTTTAACCTAGTTGACTAAGTAATACGGAAATTATTATTATCTATATATTAATAGGTACGTGAAGGAAAAACTTTGTACCACTTTTTACGAAAATTGCGCGGACGGAGGAATATGAAATTTGGCACACTTATAGTTTACTAGCTGTGCCCCCCGACTTCGTCCGCGTAGTATTTAACGTAACAAAAATTTCGGGATTATCGGGATAAAAAGTATCCTATGTGTTAATCCCGGTTATAAAATATCTGTATTCAAAATTTCATCAAAATCCGTTCAGTAGTTTTTGCGTGAAGGAGTAACAAACATACATACATCCACACTCACAAACTTTCGCATTTATAATATTAGTAGGATATAAAGAAGTAGTGCAGATGGTAATATTTTTTAAATTTTGCATGAACAATGCATTAAATTAAATCAAAAAATAAAACATTAGACACACTACCATGTGTTTGACACACACACATTTGTAACTGACTGACTTTATTTCGGAGGACCGGGACTTCCATAGTGCATTCTGCGTGCCAGTATCAAATAGTCTTTGACAATAGAACTTGCAATTATTTTGACAATGCACCGGGTGGCTACTGTTCAATTCCCGCCGGAGTACATTTCGGAAACGGTAATTGCGTTTTACCCTGGTCTGTAAGATTGCCACCTAGTTCAGAAAAGAACATTTAACAAAACACGCGTTCATCACGTGTTTATCTTTTTCGTAATGACACGGCAGGTGTACTTAATTTGTCAAACTTTCCCAGGAAATGCTTTCGGAAGTAACCTCCAAAACTCTCAGTAATATTAAAGTTCAAAGACGTTTACCCGTAAATACTCCAAAATATACTTTGGCAGGACACAAAACTGGATTAAGTTGACAATTGACACATTGGGGCCACCAGAACAGTGCCAAATAGGTATTCATTTCGTACAGAATACTACAAACAATTACAGTTTCTGGATAGTGACGTAGTCATCCCGAAAATAGATTGCCGGGTGTCCTTTATACTTATTTCTGAAGATCTGGGTAGGTCGGCTCAGAGGCGACGACACGAGCGGTCTTTAAGTTACCGCATACAGCGTTGCTAGCTCCAAAAGATGTTTCGCAATGTGGAAGATCCAAGCTGTACCCAGCTTATATAAGAGCTGGCTCCACCAGGGGGGAGGGGGTACGTCCCTCGCATAGAAGCGTAGAGTAGCTATTACCTATAGTTTCGTTTCGTACGACGAGTTAGAGAGACTGAAGCCCAACGGCTTTTGCGTTTCGCTTCTACTTTTATTGTGCGAACTGCCAAGGAATGGAGCACCTCGCCGGCGTCTTTGTTCCCGGTTGACTATAACCTGGATGTTTTCAAGTCGAGAGTGAACAGGTACCTTCTAGGCAAGTATGCACCACCGTAGACCACATCGTCACTTACCACCAGGTGAGATTGTCGTCAAATACTTGCGTATAACGTAATTTAAAAAAAGGCGGATCGTACGTTTCTTTGTCGACTTTGTTATGTTGTTTGTAATGTAACAAACCTCTGCATTCAGGTAGTTATGTTTAAACATTGTTTAAATACCTAAAATATGAATGCTTTTCTTTCAATAAATTTCAATATTTTTAACTTCCTTAAAAGAAATTTGCCATGTGCAAATGAGGTCATAACACCACATGTTGTTTGACGACCGCTTGGCACAGTTGTTCGAGCGTAGGCCGCTCGGCTCACTGCATCGGGGTGGTTGCAGGTTCGATTCCAGCCGGGACAAATTTCGTAAATGGCTTTTTCGTAATTTGTCCTGGTCTGGGTGTCAACGGGATCGCCCCCAGTCCATTGTGCGGTACCCATAGTACAAGCGTTGCTTAGTTTGGGACCATACAGTTGGTGTGTCAGTCTGGTGATATACCTATATGTTTTTGGGAATACAATCAACCCGAGTTTGTCTCCAAAAACGTGCGCATCCATGCCAGAGGTAACAATGTCCGACCCGGTATGGAACCTGTGACTGGCAGTGACTCAGACCGACCTGAGCCAACGAGGTCGTCTCCCTAGCCTCGTTGGCAATTCAGGGATACTATTAATTCACTTCCAAAGATCAGACGAGTTCAGTGTTCCCAAACATTCGTGTCATTTGAGGAATTATTCTTAATTTCCTTTTCACAATCTATTATTGTATTGTCTGGTGTTTGTTTTTGTTGGAGCTAGAAACTTAAATCAGGAAACACCTTACATATTTTCACTAACATTAGATATAGATAGAGGCGCGTGACAGGCGGGGAGCCCGTCGCGAACAGGCAGCTCCTGTTAGACGACGCATGGCGCGGGCTGTAGTCACCGCGACACCCGCGGGGGGACTGGGAGTCCCCACTCATGCGTCAGCTAGAAGATAGACAGCATGACAGCTGATAACTTGTCTATGTAGGCACACGGACAGATAAATCCACTGTAAGTGATAATCGTAGGACATATGCAACTCGAGGAAGCAAACTCGGTAGGGACCTGTAGACTTGCCTTTTGTCTTCAAAAGGCAAATATAACCCATATTATAACTCACTCGCTTCATATTACTACTGAAGATTAAACGAAATGCATAGAGGCGTCTATTTCTGTTTCACCGAAGAATCTACGAAAGTATTATGATTGTATAAACTGTGAATTGGCACGGACTCTTACGAGATGCCGCGGGACGCAATCAAAGGCATTTCGCATCAGAATTATCGTAAATTGCTTTCATTAGTTTATTGTGCACTAGCTAAATAAACGAGCTGATGTAGACTAAAACAAAATGTCCTTTTAATGCCCCACTCCCGGGCACGGGTTTCCTCTCAACACGAGGGGTATTCAGACCATAATGCACCACGCTGGTCTTTCTGGTCAGATTATCAAAGACAAAGGTGTTTTTTGTCACCGTAAGCAAGCGATAATCATGTTCAGATTATGATTCGCACATAGATTTAGCAATAGCCCAAACGGTCAGTTTTGTCTTTTACTTGAAGGCGCCTGTCTAGCCCGCGAAATTCAAAATTTTCGAGTATTTTTATAGTTTATCCAAAATCTGTAAACATTTAAGACAACATTTTGTAATTTGCGACAAACACAGTATGCAGTGCGTTTATTAAAACATTTATTTTACTCTAAATATTATCACGGTGGATATGATACTAGTTAATCACTAAATATACAAAAATTGCCAGATTATCTGGATAGCTGTCGTTCTTGAAATGGTTTAGAGTAAGTTGGATATATTAATAAATGCACTGCACACGGTCTTTGTCGCGAATTACAAAATGTGCCTTTTATTTTTATCAGATTTTGAAAAAAAAACTAAAAAACCTCAAAAAATTTGAACTTCGCGGGCTAGATGGGCGCTTTAGCCTTAACCTTATATTACCTAGCATAAATAAGCGTCATTATTAATATGATGACCGCTTGGCGTATAGTGGTTCGAGCGTAAGTAAGCCGCTCGGCTAGGTCGCAGCTTCGGAGTCAATTTCGGAAATAGCCTTGTCGTAATTTTCCCTGGTCTGGGTGTTACTGGGATTGCCCCCAGTCCATTGTACAGCACCCATGGTAGGTACAAGCGTTTTGTTTAGTTTGGGACCGCACAGTTGGTGTGTCCTTTTAGTTGAAAAGACAGCAAAACAATAATTTTCGTTTTATTCACAATACGCTGGCGCCTCTTTCAATTCAGTGACGTTTCACAAAAATAGAAAAATACCGAGCTTTCCGTGTCAGTACGGTGGGCGTGGTGCTTTATCAAAATGAAACTTTATTATTCGGCTAAGTCTTGTGGATTTTATTGTAGCGTGATTGCCAACGTATTGTTTTATTAGTAAAACATTTAGATGTATCTCTTTGCACTCGAAATCTATACAAATAAATAAAATTGGAGTGTCTGTTTGTAATATCAAAATAACACCTTTTCATTAAATGCATATGAAAGTACATAAGACACCTTAAGCAAAAACGCGATAAAAATTTTTTTTGTCTGTCTGTCTGTATGTTTGTTCCGGCTAATCTCCGAAACGGCTGGACCGATTTTGACGGGACTTTCACTGGTAGATAGCTGTTGTTATAAGCAGTAACTTAGGCTACTTTAATTTTAGAAAAACAATTAAGACCCCGCGTAAAAAAATAAAAACACATGAAATCAAAGACTATCTCCGAAACGGCTGGACCGATTTTGACGGGACTTTCACTGGTAGAAAGCTGATGTTATAAGCAGTAACTTCGGCTATTTTTATTTTAGATGTTGTTATAAGCAGTAACTTAGGCTACTTTTATTTAAAAAAACAATTTGTTTTAAAAATGGGTCCTGTCGCGCGGGCTCAGAACGTGGGAGCGGGCTTTTTTGTTAAGTTAAATTCCACGCAGACAAAGTCGCGGGCTCAGCTAGTTGTACATAAAATAATTCATGACTAGGTATTGGTGTTGTTTTCAAAATGTTTTTCAGGTTTGTAGAGCAAAACGCTAGCTCGACTGGCTTCCTCCCTCTGTGCCACTCCTCGTCAGGTCGTAGCGTGGGAGAAATGCCTTTGGCATTGCAAGCACCTATAGGCTACGACAAATGCTTAACCAGGCGTTTGCAGTCTGCCCCCTGGCCAAAAATTCACTTTCATCGAAGTAGGCGTAAATTTATAAATCTCAAGGAGTTTTTAGAATTAATGGTCTCATCCAGAAAGGTCACGTCTGCACTTCCTTTAACTGTCGGAACTGCATGAAACAAATAAGTGTGTCGGTCCCATTTGGTCTCAAACTCAAAAACTCAATATTGTTTTTATTCATGCAAGCCAACAAAGCATTTATGAATAGTCAGAATCTACCACCGGTTCAGAATGCTGCTTCACTGAGAAGATCCTGCGAGAATCTCAATGGTTACTCTTTTCAATGAATAAAAGATGGTATAAATTCTCCGGAACAGCAACAGAATGTGAGCAGGCAACACCATTGTCACTAAATAAGTAATAGTAAATAATAATCCAACCTCACTCAAATTTAGGTATTTAAATAATATGAGAAAGCTAGTTTAGTGGGGTGTGCATACCTACTCATACTTTACATCAATTTAAACGTTTACAAACCAAATAATAATGAATTAAACAGAGGTGGATAAGAAAATAATTGCGTTGGTGTGATGCCTTCCACGCGAAATAAATGAATAGAATTTAACGACAATGTTGTTAAGAGGAAAGTAAGTGGACCAATCTCAGCCTATGGAATCGGCCTGGATATGAATGGATGGACAATCTAACATTAAATTCTTAAGATAAATCACTTTACGTAATTGATGTAACTTTTCCCGCGTATTTTCAGCGAATAAAACATGGCCGCCGTAATGGCGGGAGAGTGGTAGAAGGTCAATGTCAGTTTAAATTCGATTCGGACGTATAGTCCGCGTTCAGGGTTGCTAGTTAAAAAGTAAGATTAATAGTTTTCGTCTTTGTTTTTATTGAATTATAGTGGGAGCACGAACCGAAAACTTCCTTGTGCGGGAGTAACTAGTGTGATTACTGGTCGCCGTGATCTTCTACGTGCAGAGATATTGGATGGTTTTGCGACAACCCTTTTTAGGTCTATGCCAACGTGACAGATTTGACAGTTGTCTGACACATGTCTTCGTGGCTTGACATTTTTATACAAATAAGTCGTAGACAGGAAAGGGGTCATTGTGTAGCCTTAGGGGCGCTATGACTTAGGTTAGGTTAGGTTTAGGTTTAGGTTAGGTTAGGTTAGAACAATGATCAAAACAAAACAAAAAAAAATCCTGAAACTTCATCTAAGTCCAGGCTCCATAGTCCCCCTAACTGGGAACTAACATAACCTAATGACACATTCGGATTCTGGCGCTTCGCCGGCCGCTGCCGCGACACGCTCGCTTCGCTCGCTCGGCTCGCGCGTTTTGGTCACTGTTCTAACCTAACCTAAACCTAAACCTAAGTCATAGCGCCCCTAAGGCTACACTCCAACCGAAGGTACATTACCATATTATAGAGGAGCGCCTGCTTAGTGAGACTTTGAGGTTATTTCATTTATGAAGCTCAAGAAACATAGAATATACAGCCCGTATTAATGAATGTATCTCACGTCTGAGAGCATTCTTGAGTACGCTTGAGTACTGGGATAACATTAGTATGACATTTCCTAGATCGTTCTCAAACTTGAGATCGATTTATTAATACTGGCCCTAATAATGAAGACTTATTAATACCGTTCACAAGCTCTCAAACGCCCGCCTCAGGCAAAAATATTCCTCTTCTCAAATTAAAAAAAAATAATTTCATTGTTCCTCCCACACAATTAGATAACAGAAATGACAACTAGAAAACATGTTTTATCCCTATCGACACCTCAGTTGCGGTTTACGACAATTCCAAGCGTTTGAAGACAGGAGTTGGGTTTATTTACACCGGAGACATTTGAATAAATAAACAGTCACACGTGACAGTAAAGACAAAGATACGAGACATTTCAAAAGACACCTGTGTCGTTAACAGTGCAAATTGTTCATTTTATTGTTCTGGTAACACTATATTACAACCGAAATCGTGTGGTACACGGTTTCAAGGTTTCGAATGTGTTTTAGAGTGAACGGCTATTTTAAAATCAAGAATCTATTATAGTGGTCGTTGTCCAGACTCCCCTAGCGTGTCTGGTCTCCGATATCCCCCGGAGCGAGTGCGAAATCGTACGAAACACAGCCCTTATATGAGTTCTAGTTAATTCGTTACAGCATGTTGCTAAAAAAGTTAAAACTTAACGAAAAAGTAAAAAAATAAAATATGAAATATATAGGTACCTACTACTACTAAAATGATACCATAGTAGTATTTCGAAGTCTGTTAATGCAACTCAAATATTTAAACCCCACTAATAGCTGATATCAACTTCTTGCCCACTAAGCTGGGTGAGACGCCATATTTTATAAAAAAGATGGCGCTTCGAAATGAACCAGTTCTATTTCACTTGCGTTCAAAATGTACTAACAACGACAAAACACCAAGGAGTGTGTTTTCCTCTTTTTTACGTTCGAAAAACAAAAATAGAATGTACACCGAAAATATAACTTGGCAACCCTGCACCACGAATTAGTCCCCAGATTTATTGCGTTCAGCGTAGAAACGTTTAAAAATAATGATTATATTATTATTATTGTTTTTATGAACATTTTCCTGTCACGTTACATTTCACTTGATTTCCTGTTTTTAGTGAAGTAATTTTAGATTAGGTGTGCGTCCGTCAAGAAGGTGAGGTGTTATTTTTTATCTATGGCTAGTGCGTACATAGACTATACATACAAATAAATAAAATTGGAGTGTCTGTTTGTAATATCAAAATAACACCTTTTCACCAAGTGCATATCAAAGTACATACGACACCTATAGCAAAAACGCGATTAAAAAAAAATCTGTCTGTCTGTCTGTGTGTTTGTTCCGGGTAATCTCCGAAACGGCTGGACCGATTTTGACGGGACTTCCACTGGCAGATAGCTGATGTTATAAGGAGTAACTTAGGCTACTTTTATTTTAGAAAAACATTCGTTTTTAAAATGGAGCCCGTCTTGCGTGCTCAGAACGCGGGAGCGGGCTTTTTTGTTAAGTTAAATTCCACGCGGACGAAGTCGCGGGCTCAGCTAGTCAAATAATAAAATTAACAATAATTGTAGTCGTCGCAAGCAAGAATCATATCATTATTAAGATTTAGATTTAGATTAGAATCATATCATTATTACTTAGTACAAAAATTATCAACGTAGTATGTATGTATGTACCGTAAATGGATTGGCAGCGATCTTAGAAGATCGGCGTTAAGTAGCTACTTATTATAACTGCGTTTCGTACGACGAGTGGGAGAGCAGGAAATCCAACCCCTCTACCATTTCCTCTGTCAGTGGCGGATTTACAAGCAGGCTGAGTAGGCTGGAGCCTAGGGCGGCAGATTTTTGGGGCGGCAAATTTGGGGACCGAGTTAAGTTACTCCTTTCAACATCAGCTATCTGCCAGTGAAAGTCCCGTCAAAATCCAGCCATCCAGCCGTTTCGGAGATTACCCGGAACAAACACACACACAGACAGACAGACAGACAGACAGACAGACAGACAGACTGACAGACAGACAGACAGACAGACAGATAGACAGACAGACAAAAAATGTTTAAATCGCGTTTTTGTTATAGCTGTCGTATGTACTTTAATATGCATTTAGTGAAAAGGTGTTATTTTGATATTACAAACAGACACTCCAATTTTATTTGTTTGTATAGATTTGCTTGCTTTTGCTCATAGAAATCAAAAGTTTTATGCATCGGTTTTCTCATGTTTTACAGATATCTGCAACAAAATTTACCGATGACTATTTTACCTGCAATGTGTGTGAAATTTTTATGATTGTAAAACTAATCTATGACATGACAATTGTAGAGGCAAGGGCGGCAAACACTTTACAGCCTGTACCTTGGGGATTTGTAAATCCGCCACTGCCCTCTGTCCTATTCTCCTTAGGGTCAGTAACGAACGAGCAATAATACCTTTGGTGTTGCCAGCATCTATAGGCTACGATACCTGCATAATCGCACGCTTGGTTGGCGACTTCCCTACATAGTGTTACGTACACGTACTAGGGGTAGGTACAATTAATGCCGACTACGTGTATAAAGGGTTTATTCCGCTCTCCACAAACTTGACAAATACACAGTACTACACTAGTTCACTAATACTAGTTACACACAACAAGCACTGTTCCGAATCACTTAGCAGACTCACAGTATTCCAATATTATCGCCTAGGTCACTGGTATATCACTCTTCGTTCGCTTACTTAAGTTCCGTACACTGTCGCTTCCAAGAAGTAACTAATCGATGGAGTACATCTAGAATAAAAATGCGTTTTTGTATCAAGCTGATAAAATAAGGATCCTTCGAGATATTTGACCAAGTAGTTTCTAGGTCGCAACATTACCCCCTCTTAGTCATGCTCGTCCCGAGCATCATTTGTTCCATGATACCGAGCCAATCTGTCCACATGGACTACCTTTGGCTTTCCTCGAAGTCCCTTCTTAATGCGATAGGTCACATCGTTGATCCTCGTAATAACTGTATAAGGTCCTTCCCAGCGAGCCTGAAGTTTCGGGGACTTCCCTTTTCTGCGAAGAGGATTGTGGAGCCACACCAGTGTCCCTTCTTCAAAACCATTGGTGTTTGCATTTCGATCGTACCGGGTCTTCATCTTTATACTCGACTTCCAGTTGTATTCCCGTACCATTCGATGCACCTCGTCCAGTTGGTTTTGAAGGTCACTCACATAATCTGTAACGGGCTTGGGACTGTCGGGTGACGTGCCTGTTATCGCATCCACTGGGAGCCTCATTTCTCGACCAAAATTTACTTTGGCTGGAGTGTGACCCGTACTGTCATGTACTGCAGACCGATAGGACATCAGAAACAGCGGAATGTATTGGTCCCAGTCTCGCTGATGTTCGTCTACGACCTTGGCCAGGTGGTTTTCCAATGTCTGGTTAAACCTCTCGACCATTCCGTCTGACTGCGGATGCGCTGGAGTCGTACGAGTTTTATTCATTCCGAGTAACTTGCACATCTCTTGAAACAGCGCAGACTCGAAATTCCTTCCTTGATCAGAATGGATCTCCATAGGTACGCCATACCGACAGACTACTTCCTGGACCAATTTCTTCGCTACAGTGACTGCTTCCTGGTTGGGTGTTGCAAATACTTCCGGCCACTTAGTGAAGTAATCTTGCACTACTATGATGTATTTGTTCCCATCCTCAGTTATTGGAAACGGTCCAGCAACATCAATGGCGATGCGCTCCCATGGGGCTCCAACGTTGTACAACTTCAACTTTCCCCTGCTTCTTGTCTGCGGGCCTTTCACCGACGCACACGCAGTGCATCTGCGACACCAATCCTCGACGTCTTCTCGACAGCGCAGCCAATAAAACCGCTGTCGCACCTTGACCAAGGTTTTCTTGACTCCTAGGTGCCCACCAGAAACACCATCGTGAATATGCCGTAGAAGAGAGGCTACCTTACTCCGCGGCACTATCACTTGCATGGTGATTTCCTTACCGTCGTTAGATTCCCATTTCCTTTACAGCACATCATCTACCAGAGCCAAACTGTCCCACTGGGCCCAATAACTTTTCGTAGTTGAGCTGTAGATGGACACATCGCTCCATTGGGGTCTGTTTCCGCTCTTTTTCCATTGCAGTATAGGTTGTAGTTCATTATCCTCCTCCTGCGCTTTCTTCATACTGGCTCCGGTCCATTCGTCGTCGATTCCGTGAGTCCCTATGAGCTTGACCTCTTCCCGGACTTCATTCCTTAGGCAATGTTTGCAGTCTTCGGCACACGGTCTCCGTGACAAAGCGTCAGCATTACCATGCCCTTTTCCACTGCGGTGTTCAATTACGAAGGAAAATTCCTGTAGTTGCTCGATCCATCGTGCTACTTGGCCCTCTGGGTTTTTAAATTGTAGTAACCATTGTAATGCAGCGTGATCCGTCCTTAGTGTAAACTCCCTTCCAATAAGATATTTGTTGAAATGTTGTAAGGTCTTCACCACAGCTAACAATTCACGGCGAGTAACACAGTAATTTCTCTCTGGCTTGGAAAGTGATTTACTGAAGTATGCTATTACAACGTTCCGATCTCCTTGTATTTGTGACAAAACACCACCTATTCCGGTGTTACTGGCGTCAGTATCCACGATGAATCTTCCTTCTCTCGTAGGGTAGCCTAATATTGGGGCCTCACACAATCGTTGTTTTAGCTCATTGAAAGCTTTCTCACATTCCGGGTCCCAAACGAAATCCCGTTTGTCTTCCGTCAGACGATGTAAAGGCTTCGCAATATCTGAAAAACTCTTGATAAAGCGTCTGTAGTATGCACATAGTCCAAGGAACGCTCGTACTTCTGTTTTGTTCTTTGGAGAAGGCCATTCTTGAACAGATTTTATCTTCTCCGGGTCGGTCTTAACTCCATCGGTTGAGATGACGTGTCCAAGATAACTGACCTCCTTTTTGAACAGAGCACACTTCTTAGGACTCAGTTTAAGATTGGCCTCACGGATCCGAGTGAAAACTTTTTCCAAGTTCTTCAGATTTTCCTCGAAGCTGCGGCCCATAACAATTACATCGTCAAGGTAGACCAGGCACACGTCCCCGAGTAAACCCACCATTACTCTCTCCATAAGGCGCTCAAATGTAGCCGGAGCATTACATAAGCCGAATGGCATAACGTTGAACTGCCACAATCCGTTCCCGATTCCTGTACTAAAGGCAGTCTTCTCCTTGTCCTCTGGGCTGAGCTCGACCTGCCAATAGCCACTTTTTAGATCGATGGTTGAGAACCACTTCATACCACTGAGCATATCCAGCGTGTCGTCAATTCGAGGCAAGGGGTAACTGTCTTTCTTCGTGACATTATTCAGCATTCGGTAATCCACGCAGAACCTTGTACTGCCATCCTTCTTCTTTACCAGCACCACGGGTGAAGACCATGGACTCGTAGAAGGTTCAATTATTCCGTTTACAGCCATGTCATTAATCATATCTGTCACCTCCTTTTCTCTTGCCCATGGTAATCTTCGGGGTCTTTGTTTAATAGGCCTGGCGTCGCCTGTATCGATCCGATGTTTGACGAGTCCAGTCTTCCCACAATTATTTCCGGTTGCGAAAATGTCTCTAAATTCTAGCAACAGCTTCTTGGCATGCTGTAGTTCCGATGCCGATAAATTTTCCTTAGAAGCTTCCAGAAGTTCCCAGATGTGATACTCTGCGATCTGCGTACCTTCCTGTTTATCTGGAGCGCTTAATTTTCTCAGGTACTGTACTTCCTCGCATTTTCCGACCACACTATTTTTCTTCAGCTGAACTTCTTCATTACTAAGGTTAAGGACTCTTACCCTAGTAATTCCGTTCGACATCAGTAGCGTCCTTGCTGTAATTAAACTCGGGTGATTGCCAGCATCTTCTACAATGAGACATCTTCCTTGCTCAGTCTTCGCAGGAAATTTAACTCTCACTAAGGTTTCTGATTTCGGAGCCAATGTGGTATCCCTCAAACAATAAAGGGTACACGGGCGGGATCCTCGTAAACAGACTTCTTGATCAGGAAACCTTAGGACTCCTTTGGCTACATCCAAAATACACTGTTGATTCTTCAAGAAATCCAGTCCCAAAATGCAATCATCAGTAATATTAGCAATCAACACTGACTGGGGATAGACTCGGTCGCCGATTCTTAACTTAATATCTGTTTCACCGAGGACGGAAACTGGCTGGCCAGTGGCTGTTTGCAGTCGGCATGACGGTGATCGCTTTTCCCACTTTATGGTGCGTTTCAGTAGTTCCGGCCTCACAATTGTACGCGATGCTCCAGTATCAACAGTTAAATTGCAAGTTTGGTTGTCTAAGGTGGCCTCGATGATCAAACTATTTCCATTGCAAACTTGAGTTATAGTGACTGTTGGGGCCTCAACATGACCAGCCAGCGCCCGCCCCGCGGCCCTGGCGACGTTTAGTTTAACGGGACACTTGGTTCCGCTTGGGTCTCGGACTCGTCCGCGACCTTTCTCTTCTTTGAAGGGCATTCCAAGCGAATATGTCCCTTACCACCACAGCCATAGCAAGTTGGGACAAACCGAGGCTTCCTTTCCTCTTTGACAACCTCCTTAACCTCTCTTACCTTATTTAATTTAGAGTCCTGCCGAACAGCCTCCACTTCGAGAGCATGTGCAAGCGCGTTCTTTAAAGTTTGATGGTGGCCCAGCCGTACAAAGGTCCTAACTTCCGTTTCTCTTATGCCATTGATGAAAGCATCCAGCAGAGTCTTCTCAATCATTTCTGGTGCCGACAGGTAAGCACGACGAACCAGCCTTTCCACTTCCTGTGCCCACTGTTGGAGACTTTCATTAGCCTTTTGTTTTCTTTCGTGGAGTTGCGCTCGATAAACATATTCCAGGTGTTTTTCACCGTAGCGTGTGTCCAGTGCATCCATCAGAGTCTCCAGCGTCTTTCCTTCGGGTGGCAGATTTTCCAGTACCATTAAAGCATCTCCCCGTAAGGCAAGCGCCAAGGCCGCAAAGGACTGCTCACTGCTCCAGGAATTTCCTATTGCAAGTATCTCAAACTGGTACTTGAAGGCTGTCCACGAGGAAGTACCATCAAAGCGCGGGAGATCGAGCTTTGTGGATGATGGTGAAGCTACTGAAATAGGTCCTTGAGTCTTCAGCTTCACCATTTCCTTATTCATTACCTCCAAGCGGCTTTCGAAGGTCTCAGTCTTCAGGGTTACCTCCTTATTAAGCACAACCAGGCGGTTTTCGAGGGTTCCAGTCTTCTGATTAACCTCCTCGTTCAGTACCTGCATGCGGTCTTCTAGTGTCTTTACTTTCTCACCCAGAATAGTGATTCCAGCGTCGATTTTACCCAAGACTGCTTCTTGATTAGTTTGGATCACTTGCTGATTAGCCTCCATTGCACGCATGTTCTCCATTATTTGTTTGAACTCCTGCTGGGTAGCCTCTTGGTTGGCCTGGATCATTCGCTCGCTGGCCTCTTGATTGGTTTTGAGCATTTGCTGCATAGACGCCAGCAACGCTGCCATGTTCAGTTCCGATGAGGTACCTGCTGATGCTGCCTCAGCTCCCGCCGAAACACCGGCGTCAACTTGACGCTCTTCTTCTTCACGGCTACGTTGACGTGCGGCATCCATCTCGACTTGACGTCTGGTTCGTGGAGTACGCCCTTCTTCGTCTCGTGGTAGTAACGGCATTCCGCTTCTGACACCAAATGTTACATACACGTACTAGGGGTAGGTACAATTAATGCCGACTACGTGTATGTGTCAAGTTTGTGGAGAGCGGAATAAACCCTTTATACACGTAGTCGGCATTAATTGTACCTACCCCTAGTACGTGTATGTAACAATAGTATAAAACAAAGTCGCTTGCCGCTGTCTGTCTGTCCGACGTATGCTTAGATCTTTAAAACTACTAAAGTTTCATACAAACTTTCATCCCCTATTTTATCCCCTTGGGGTAGAATTAATCAAAATCCTTTCTTAGCGGATGCCTACGTCATAACATCTACCTGCATGCCAAATTTCAGCCCGATCCGTCCAGTGGGTTGGGCTGTGCGTTGATAGATCACTATGTCAGTCAGTCAGTCAGTCACCTTTGAGTTATGTATATTTAGATACATGCATAAGTAATATAGTAGAAAAACACTGATGATTTTAGAGTCGTGCGAAGCCGGGGCGGGTCGCTAGTTGTTATCTAAAAGAAAATATACAGTGGCCAGAAAAAATACGAAATGAATATTCCCATTATTTGTCCAGTACTTGTAAATGTGAGCCCGTGAAGTATACTACTGCTCCCTGCCCGAGTTCGATTCCTGTCAAGAAAATTTCAGAAATGCCTTTTCGTATTTTGCCCCGGTCCGGGTGTCACCGGGATCGCCCCCAGTCCATTGTACGGTGCCCATAGTACAAGCGTTGCTCAGTTTGGGACCGTACAGTTGGTGTGTCAGTCTGGCGATATTTTTACTATTCTACTATTAGTACAACGTACAATGTTGGTTCAGGCTATTTTAAAATTATTCTGGAATGAAAGAGAATTTGTTGATGCTTTAATGTCCACCGTATAAACTTAGGATCCGTGCTGAAGTAGGTTAGTGTTCATATAAATTTAGTAATTTACACCCTAGCACCATTAACACACTGTTCACATTGTCGTAATAATAAAATGTAAACACTTGTGCGACATAGTTTAGCTACTTTGTTTATTAAATCGGAAATTTCCATCAGGAGTTTTTATATCGCGTATAGTCTGGGGTTTCTGACAAAAAGCAAAATGTTTATTTATGTACTTATTTGGTTTTGTGGAAGCGACGAGCGAAGTACCTAACTATTCAGTAGGTAAGTACCTGTTTGCTCATAAATAATAATAATTAGGTACAATTCCACTAATGATATTACTCGCTCCAGGGCGATATTGAAGACCAGGCACGTCAGGGGCTGTGACTATTAGTAACATCTCTCTGGTCAGGGGACACCGATGAATCTACCCTTTGCCAATGCACTTGGAATTACTTAGGTACTTACATAAAAATAATTCCGAGAAAATTCCGGAGCGGGAGGGCTTGTAACGCTGACGTGTTTGATGAGATCAAACCGACCACAATATACACAATGCGAAAAGGTTTTATTGCAAGTAGTTAGGTTGTAATAGTTTATTGTACAACTGTACATATTAATTAGTGACTTTATTGGCTTTATTTTAACGGTAATTTGGTGAATCCAAACATTTCCAAGTCGCCAATCGTAAAAATTAAAAATAGTTTTATATCAAACGCGAGATCTGGCAATAATTACAAATTGCGGGTTAAATTTGTGATTTAAAGATGGAAACCAAAGAATTTGTATTATTACAAATTCTTTAATGATGAAAACACTACCTATCAATGGGAGAAAAGAACAGGTTTTATTTATTACAATAAGTTTTATTTTTAACCCCCGACGAAAAAAGAGGGGTGTTATAAGTTTAACATGTGTATCTGTGTATCTGTGTGTCTGTCTGTGACAACGTAGCGCCCAAGCTGATGAACCGATTTCAATTGTGTTTCTTTTGTTAGATAGGTATTCTGATCGAGAGTGTTCTTAGCTATGTTTCATGAAAATCGGTTCAGCCGTTTGAAGATCATCAGCTCTTTTGTAGGTTAAAAAGCCACATTCACGGCCAAAACCAACTTCCACGGCTCGAATCCGATCGAAATTTGAGAAAATCTGTAACAGTATTCCAAAAACGGCTTAAACTATACCTAATCCAAAAATCTTTTTACTCAGTAAAAGAATATTTAGAGTCCAGCTTTAAATAACGATATTGGCGATCTGTCCTATACAACTGACTTTGCATATAATTTGAATTATAATTTGTAGTACGTACTTGAAAGGGATGACATTAACATTGACGAATAATTGTATTGGATTAATTTTTATTGACATTTAATTTTCTTCTAATTTTAATTTTGCTGTGCCCGACAGGGTCCATATTGATCTTTCACCATGTTATACCATCTTGTAATACATATGGAATGCAATAAAGTATTGACTATTGACTATTGATTATTGGATTTAGATTTATTATATTTTTAAATGATCGTAATAGTCTGCACTAGCTATTTACAATATTATAATTATGAAAATTTTCCCTGATTCTGGAAAAAATGTATATTTTATCAATTTTTATATGAGATTTGTGTATGAACTAAAGACGTTCCATCAGTCACGTGTCAAATGATGGATACGCGCATGCGTTAAATTTTGTTTGTTTTGTTAATGGTCATGGAATATTACGTTATAATAATTATAGAGGGCGCTGCTCCGCCATTGAGAAAAAATATAAAAAACAAATCTAATTAAAAATAATTTTAGCGTTATTGAAAATTCTTTCCCTGGGCTGCTCCCGTTTACCTCAACCAGAGTTATTACATGAAATTGAATCATAATTGATAATATTTTACTAGAAATTAAACCTCCGTGGCATCAATATTTAGATCCGTTGTCTATTATAATGTCAATTATTATAATGTCATAACAAAATAACGTCTCAAAATTTTACACAGATTTTCTGTTGATTATAGTATAAATTTGATGAAAAGGTCGTCGCATCGGGGTTTTTAAATTTTCAATTTAGGGTTATTATTTGAATGTAGAGTGTACACTACGAAGGTTACATTCGCTAGTCGCTAGCATCTTCGAAAAATATTTTTAAGCCAAAGTGTTACATTTTCAGTTGACCTGTACAATTTACTTTACAAATATTTTGTGACTGGTCTGTCTCACTGGGATCGCTCCCAGTCCTTTGTATGATACCCATAGTGCAAGTGTCGGTTAGTTTGGGACCATACCCTTTTTGTGTCTGTCTGGCGATATTTCTTTATTTTATATTTATATAAGTACGTACTAGGATCCGACAACAATAACTAAATTGACTGGTAGTAAATTAGCTAGTAATTATTTTCACCTACAAACGTATATTTTACACCGACAAAACACGCGTAGTAACAAAACAACAAAACCATCCGCCATATTGGATGCGTTCCAAATAGACAGCAAGTTAGTATGGGTGCGTTCACTGGCATTATTTATTTGCAGCGTGTCAAAAGCAAAACTATAACTATTTAGATAAGAAACTATTACGAGAAGTATTTAAGATAATAATATTGTTTGGTAACTGGCTTCAAAGACTTCCTTCTTATTTACTACCTTATTGACAATTATAGTCTTGTATTAGATTGACTTTTGATCAATTGAGAAGTGATATCAAAAGTGTTGTCAGTCAAGAACAGCCATTGTCATCTCCCTGCGAGTGTCGCGACTACAGGCCCTCTACATATATAGGTTGAAACATGAAGGGTATATTTATTTTCTAAACTTAACTTTGTAATTCCAAAACTATCAACTTTGGAGGAGACTTGAAAAACAAAATTGCTGTTGACAGATTTCACAAGTCTACAAAACCTTTAGTACCTACTTCAACTGTCCCACAAAGCCGATAGTTTTAGATTTACAAAGTAAAGTTGCAAAAAAGGTAGTCCCTTTCTGTTTTACCTGGTATATCGAATTTTGATGACAAGTCTATGTTCCAAAGTTTGGCTCATTCGTGTATCAAAGGTTAGGTTAGTATTACGCTTCATAACTTCACAAATTGGCATTGGCATAATAACCGATGCCGGTCGTCAATTAACTACTTATGAATTTAATTGAAGATTATCTTGTTGCCAAATTTTGACTGCAATGCTCTCTGGTCTTTAAGTATCCAACAATGTTGATTGTAATCTGGTTTCTGTACTGAACATCTTCTGTCAATTCTCGAAGGAGGTGCGGTGAACACGAACAGAATACAGCTTAATAAACTGTTTATCAAACAGTCCAAACAGACACTATATTGAAGGTGAAAGCATCTACTTTGATATAACATCAAGCTATCTGTAAATTTCACCAGCACTGCGTTATTTTGATGGAACATAAAATATTTACACGCCGCCCGCGCTGAATGTTCTTCTGCACTTTATTACTTTTCGAGATGTTGGAATGTTTGCGGGATATTTACTGGCTTTTGTCGGGAGCACAGACAATTTATATAAAGTGGGAAGTTAAGTTAATAATAATATTCAAATTCAAATCATTTATTTTGTTTAGGCCTACGGGGGCACTTACAAATTGTCAATTTACATTTTTTTTTCCTTATATCTACAACCGGATCGGAAGGCGACCTCGACTGAGAAGATCCGGCAAGAAACTCAGCAGGCTTGTCTTTTTACATGTATTTTTTTTATCGCCAGTTGCTTATTTTCAATAATTACAAAGGGTAGTTGTATAAAAATGGCTTATCGTGGAAGTTTAAATAAAACAACAGCTCGGATGTGGTTAATGGAGTTGAATGAAATCTTTATACTTAAAAGTTAACTTTGCAAGTCATATCTATATAAAAAAAATGACCGAACGTTCGTTGTTCGTTGAAGTAACGCGCAAAGTGACATTGTAAGGGTCGGTGCTAATGTTTCTCATCAGGCGTTTCGCCAACATACCGCCCGACGTTGAAAGCTGCGCTTTCAACCCAAATCTGAAGTAACAGGCAGTGGGCAGATCCTGTTAAAGGCTCTTCTTATGACTCCAGCCGTTGTCTTGATGTCAGCCACGCGAACGATACCATCAGACCCTGGATGGACTGCTACAACTCTGCCCAGTCTCCACTTGAGCGGAGGAAGGTTGTCCTCTTTGATGACGACTAAGGAATTCAACGTCAAGCCATCCTTGCAGGAACGCCACTTGGTCCTCTGCTGCAACTCTGCCACAAACTCTTTGCTCCAACGAGCCCAAAAATGTTGGCGGAGCTGTTCAATTCGTTGAAAACGAGATAAATGGCTCGTGCAAGAGTGCTGGTAATCAGGCTGCGGTAATGAAGTGACTGGACGGCCAAGAAGAAAATGTCCCGGCGTCAGCGGCGTATAATCTGCAGGATCTGAAGACAACGGCGTCAGTGGACGAGAATTAAGAACTGCCTCGATTTGCGTCAGAGTGGTGTAAAGTTCTTCGAACGTTAGATTACAATTTCCCAACACTCGATGAAGATGATATTTGGTTGACTTAACACCCGCCTCCCAGAGACCACCGAAGTGAGGAGTATACGCGGGAATAAAATGGAACTTGATTCCATCATTAGCCAAACTTTCACCTAACGAGTCGCAATTGGCCTTTAAAAACTTAGACAGGTCGTTATAAGCACCTACAAATGAAGTACCGTTGTCGGAATATATATTGTTGGGTTTACCTCTTCGCGAAATGAAGCGATATAAAGCCAGTAGGAACCTATTACTAGTTAAGTCACCTACGAGCTCCAGGTGGATAGCTTTGGTTGTAAAACAAATGAAAATGGCGATGTACACTTTTACTAGCCTACACCCGCGACCTTGGCGACTAGCGCACGAGATCGGGCCGGCGTAATCAACGCCTACAGTTTCAAAGGCGTAGCCACCTGGAACGAGACGGTGCGGTGGTAAATTCCCCATAATGGGAGTAACGACGTTTCCCTTCATACGACGACACCGGACACATTGGTGATAGCAAGACTTAGCTAGATTTCGACCGCCTATAGGCCAGTACGATTCCCTTATCGAAGCTAGTAATAGTTGAGGACCTGCGTGCAACAACCTCTTATGTTCAAATTCGAACAACAATTTCGTAAAATTATGAGTGGACTGTAGTAAAATAGGGTGCTTTTTATTATAATGAAAATCTGAATTATCGAGACGTCCTCCTACTCTCATGATGTTATTATCATCTAAATAAACGTTAAATTTAAGAAGGGCGCTCTTTTTAGGTAAGCTTTGCTTATTAATTAGTAAGTTATGTTCTAAGAATGATTCACTTTGACTTTTTAAAATTATTATATTTAATGCATCCTGTAATTCTTCCTGAGATAAACATTTACTAATAAAGGAATGCTTCCTCCTACAGGATTTAATGAAGCGTAGAACATATGCTACGCAACGAACTAGTCGTGAATAATTTGAAAATCGATGAAAATCTATAAAAGTTTGATTAATGGGAGTTGTAAGGGCACAAGTAGTATATAATGTAACATGGGGTCGAGTTTCAGGCAACGTTTCGGGTTCTAAATGTTTAAATTGAGACGGCCAACTAGACTGGTCGTGTTTTAAAAAATCGGGACCACACCACCACAGATCCAGACCATGCAGGGAATCAATATCCACGCCACGAGATATTAAGTCTGCCGGGTTCTTATTGGTGGGGACGTGTCGCCATATACAGTTGCCCGCCTTATCTAAAACCTCGGCGACGCGATTGCGTACAAATGGCTGAGGTTTCGAAGGCAACATCTGCAACCAACCCAACACTATGGTGGAGTCTGTCCAACAGTATACACGATCGACCTTCGTCCTCAATGAATTTATAATTCGTTCATATAGACGAGCTCCTATCACAGCGCCACACAACTCCAGCCGTGGGATCGTTGTGGGTTTGAGAGGCGCCACTCGACTTTTGCCTATTATTAGACGAACCATGCACTCACCCTTATCATTAACGCTACGTACGTATGCGCATGCACCGTAGGCGCGTTCAGACGCATCCGTGAATATATGGAGTTCTATCTCCTTATATAAATTGCAAACGACAATACGTGGAACCCGAAAGTCATTTAACCGAGGCAACGATTTGGCAATAGAAGTCTACGTTGCATTGAGTTGCGGATTCAACGGTTCATCCCATGAGAGTTTATCTAGCCACATTATTTGCAATAGAATTTTCATATTTACTATACAAGGAGATAGAAGACCTAGCGGATCAAAAATACGTGCGATTACTGATAGTAACTCACGCTTAGTAGTAACGTTTGAAGGCAACGTAGAACTAATCAAAAACCCAAGTTCATCTGAATTTGAGAACCAGTCAAGACCTAGCAACCTAGTAGGATCACTAGATGCGATATTTAATTCTGGTAATTGAATATCTTCAGAAACCAATTGAGGTTCATTTGACATCCACTTCCTCAATGGCATGCAAGCTGATGATAGCTCTTTGGTGACTTCTTTGCGAATGAACTTGACCTCTTCTGAATCATCACCACCAGTAAGGAGATCATCAACGTAAAAGTCTCTGGTGATGATATCCGCAATCTTCTGAAGCTTACAGTCAAGGCCTACTTGTTTAAGACACCGTGTGGCAAGAAATGGTGCACTGGCCGTACCGTAAGTGACGGTGTTTAATTTATAAACCATGACTGGGTCACCTACATCATCGCGCCATATCACTTGTTGCAAGTGCCTATCAGACGGGTGGACGACCACCTGCCTATACATCTTTTCGACGTCCGCCGACAGGACATACTTGTAAAGTCGAAATCGGATGAGTATAGACAAGAGGTCATCCTGAACGGTAGGACCAACCATCTGGATGTCATTGGACGAAATCCCTGACGAAGTAGGACAGCTTGCATTGAACACAACGCGAAGTTTGGTAGTAGTGCTGCATTCACGCAACACTCCATGATGTGGTATAAAATAGCCATCGGGGTTCAATTTAAATTCTTTATTTTCGGTCATGTGACCTAGCATTTTATATTCAGACATAAAGTCATGATACAATTTACTAAAATCAGGCTTACCCTTTAGTCTACGTTCTAGAGAGTATAAACACTGTGAAGCCCTATTAAATGAATCTCCTAGAACAGAAGCACTTTGTTTGAGTGGTATTCGAACACAAAAACGTCCGTCTTCTAACCGGGTCGTGTTCGCTACAAAATGTTCCTCACACGCCTTTTCCTCTGGCATATAATGAGAGGACTGAGAACTCACCTCTTCCAGCTGCCAAAAACGAGTTAAATCAGCTCTAATGTTGGCCAGACCACCGTCGGAAAAGTCAAGAACATTTGTTAAATTACATCTAATAGTATTAGACGGGAACTTGTTAAATTGATAGGTGATAGGACCGGAGACTATCCATCCTAACCTTGTCTCACACAACACTGGCATTCCGTCTCCCAATCGTATTCGTTGCGACCCAAGCAAGTCCCAAAAAAGGTCAGCGCCAATTAATAAATCCACATCAGAGGGCTTGTAATAAGTGGGGTCAGCTAAACAAATATTGGACGGAATTTTAATACCAGATAGATTTAATTCGCTACTTGGTACATCGTTTGTAATTAATGGCAAAACAAAACAATGAAGTTTAACATTAAAACTATTGTTCAATGACGTCATATTAACATGACAAGTCTTACCTACGTGTGAAGTAACGTTATTAATGCCAAATATCGGCCTATCTATCTGATTGGTCGTTAAACTTAACTGTTCACATAATTTCTCCGTCATAAAGGACGACGTGCTACCGCTATCGAGCACAGCACGCGCAATATGTTCACGATCATTATGATCACGCAGTTTGACGAGAGCGGTCGACAACAACACACCTGTGCCGCGCTGAATAGTTTCGCCGCGAGTCGATGGTACGCTGGCGGACAAGGCCACATTCATTGTGTCCGCGGTGGGCGGCGGTGGTAAACACGATGATGGGGATGACGACGAGCTATCAGTCGACGCGGCCGTATCCTTACTTTTGGGTTCTGATAAGTGAATTAGTGTATTATGCCTGCGCTTGCATAATTTGCAACCGGGCTTCCTACAATGGTTGGCATAATGACCTGTTCGAAAACAGTTATAACACACCTTAAAACTAGGCAACAATTTTAATCGGGCGTCATTGCTTAATGCGAGAAACTGGGGACAATTGCTTAAATTATGGTCAGCTTTACATTTGGGACAAGGCTTGGGGGCCCCTTCAGAGCTAGAATTGTCAGTGCTGTGTGTCGACACCATGGACTTTACCTTAGGACCGGTTTTAGTAGCAGGAGACTGGTTAGTACGTGACAATTCTAACGTTTCCAATAAATCAGCGCGATTGCGTAAGAATTGCAAAAATGCATCAAACGTTATCGCACTGTCCTTGTCCATACCGGTTTTAAACTCCTCCCACTCACGGTACGTCCTTTGGTCTAGCTTGCGCGTAACAATATAAATTAAAAGAGTGTCCCATTGCTTGACTGGCTCCCCTAATGATTGTAAGGCTCGTAAATTTCTATTTAATAGGTCAATTAATCCCTTTAAAGCGACAGATGACTCTTTATTAATAGCGTCAATATTAAATAAGGCTGAGACATGGTTCTGTACTAATACTCGCTTATTGTCGAATCGATCGCCTAATAATTTCCAAGCCACAGTGTAATTGCTGGCTGAGAACTCGATCGACTGGATGACGACAGCAGCGGATCCTTCCAATGACGCTCGCAAATAATGGAATTTATTAATTTTATCAATTCCATCATTGGAATGAATGAGGCTAGTAAAGGTGTCCCGAAATTCCAACCAATTGCTATAGGAACCATTAAACTTTGGCAGCTGTATCGTAGGTAACTTAACTGGTTTATGGCTATTACTGCCAACAGTACTTTTATCGCTAGAAGCTGACTTATACTTAACTGACTCATTATCCTTGTTATGCTTACCTACTAAGTCCTGTGACCTAGACAAGGCTTTATAATAAAGTGCCTCAAAGTCAGCTCTTTCCGAATACTGAATGGTAGCATCGTCAACAATACATTCCAAGCGCAACTGTACCTCATCATACTGCACGTACAACGACTCCATCCTACTCGTCCGAAGTTGTAGTTCCAATACATCGGAACTAGATAACGGTTCGTCACCGAGCGCGTCAAGGTATTTAATAAAAACAGTTAAACTGCCTTTGAAGCTTCCTCGCTTTTTAATTAATTCCTTTTCCTCGGTCATTCTGGAAGTCGAGTGTTGTCAACCTGGAATTGATACAGTGACAAATTTATACTTAAGTAAATCTAGGTTTCTACGTACGTACTATGCACCTAGGTACTAGGTACTAGTTGTACAATAGAATCTAATAATTTAATCACCAGTAATGTACATATGTTAAATAATAAAATTATAAGTTATAATGACTGTTTTATTTTTCTACGTAGAAGGTAGGCACCTAATTAGCTAACTACCAAAGTAATAATTACCATGTAGGAAAGAATACAATATAAATAAATCCTCGAGCACAATAATAAAAGTTCAAATTGAATAACGGTAAAAATTTAAATAATAATTGGTTCATAAAATATTTAACACTGCCTAATTAAATAATTATTATGTAAAATATAGATTCCGGTTCGAGAGTAAATACAACAATATAATTAAAATATGTAGTCAAAAGCCTACTATACTGGATTAGTATGATTTTAAACTAAATTGCTGAAAAAATTGTACATAACAATGACACTCACAATTGGACCGGTTCTAATTATAATTTAATAAAACATAACAATAATTAACGGGTAATAAATGTACTAACCTTGATAACGGGCTAATTAACACTAATTACTACCTGATTGAGTGTTGGGGGATGATATTAAATGATAATAAAACTTTACACCGTTGAACTTTGTACTCGTCCACGTTCCAAGCTACCGGCAAACTTCCAAGTCCAAGACGAGTAAATCTTGATAATCCGCAGTATTTAACTGTGATTCCTCGTAATAAATGACTGATTCTTCAATAAAAGTATCCGGCGAGACGGGCCATGTATAAAAATGGCTTATCGTGGAAGTTTAAATAAAACAACAGCTCGGATGTGGTTAATGGAGTTGAATGAAATCTTTATACTTAAAAGTTAACTTTGCAAGTCATATCTATATAAAAAAAATGACCGAACGTTCGTTGTTCGTTGAAGTAACGCGCAAAGTGACATTGTAAGGGTCGGTGCTAATGTTTCTCATCAGGCGTTTCGCCAACAGTAGTAGATATTAATATAAATATTAAAATAGCTCCAGTGTGTTGCCATTTGATGCTACCAAAAATTATAATGGATTACAATAGTAATGGACGATAACGCATGGTGTGTCCTGTCGCTGGGACACCCACAGGGAGACTGGGAGTGAGGCTGTTGTAAACCCAACCCTAGAAAGCAATAGAATAGCTGTTATTTTTAAGGTTTGTCAATAACCGAGGAAAGGGCTGATCTAGGATAGTGGATGACTTAAAATTGTGGACTTAAAATTGTCGTACTAAAGCTTATTTTAAAGTAACGTTAAACGAAGAACGTCGTAGGTAATCTTACTAATCACTATGATAATATCGCCAGACTGACACACCAACTGTACGGTCCCAAACTAAACAACGCTTGTACTATGTGTGCCGTGCAATGGACTGGGGGCGATCCCGGTGACACCCAGACCTAAGGAATTGGCTTGTCCGTATGTTTTTTTTAAATTAAGTTTTGGTATTACTAATTTCGGTTAAGGATTTAATATTAAATTAGATTTAGAATAAGATTTATTTTGTACTTAATATGATAATTTTTAGATTAACTGCGCTTGAATACTATACACGTATTTATTAATTTTAATAAACCGTGGCGCGGGGCAACTTATGAAAATGCCATTTCAGAAATTTGCCATGGTGGGAATTGAACCCGCAACCACCATGTGCAGTGAGCCGAGCGGCATACGCTCGAACAATATCTATTTGATACGAGCTTGGTTGTTATAGCATTATATCTGTCGATGCCCCATGTATTTCCGTGTTGCTAATATCAGAAACTAGGTCTGTTGGCGACTCGTGGCTTTTATTGTTGCAGTAGGTATGTGAAACTATAATATAAATATGTCAAAGAACTAACTACAGCAGCAACTACTCCGAACAAATATCGCAAATGAGTATCAAAACTGTAATTTTCTCCGGCCTATGTGTAATTGAGATCTTCTTCTTCTTCTTCTTCTTCTTTGTTAGTGGCGTTTGTAGCTATTTGCCACAATTCTGCCAGTGTCCGTAATGCTAGTGTCATAAACTTGGATGCAGACAAAGTATGGCTAAGAATTTGGCCAGTGAAGTGATTGAAGAACCTTTGATCTAATTGACCGATATCTAAAACAAAAGACGAGACAACATATAGGACGACATTATTAGTATGTTAGTTAAACAGACAAAACATAAATCATTAATAAGTAGGTTATTAGTACATAACTTCTATTTACAGTTTAATATTATTCATTTTTACAAATTTACATAGAATGCAGTTAAACAGGGGTGAGAAAATATAGGAAAGTAGGCATTTTAAGGAAGTGGGACGAGGAATTTCGGGTGGGAGAACGTCATAAAGGGAGTGACGAAGATTAGAACAGGAGAAAAAAATGTGGTTTTCATCTCCTTCGTCGAGACCGCATTCGCAAAGAGCAGTACTCCTAATCCTGAGCTTGGCGAGAAACACGGGGGTGCAGGAATGCCCTAGTCTTAGACGGCAGATTGTGGATGTAGTAAACTTGTTGGCCTTGTGGTACTTAAAAAACCATGGAGTGACGGGAATTTCCGGTTGGATGTCTGCATAATGTTTCCCTTTAACTGATTTTGAAATGTTCCAAGCGGCTTTCCATGATTTATCAAGTAGGGTTTTAGCAGTTAGACATAGGTCATGGGAGTATGTGTGATAATGTTCCAGGGAGCCAGATTGAGTAGCAGCTTTAGCACAGGAATCAGCGGTCTCATTGCCAGGAATGCCTGAGTGGCCCGGAATCCAAGCTAGTACCACGCTGATACCGAGATTGTGACAATCAAAGAGGGCTTTTTTGATAATAAGGATTAAGGGAAGGCGAGATGGTGATCGGAAAGGGTTGGATAGGATTGCTTGAAGGCAACTCTTAGAGTCAGAGAAGATTATAGATTTGTTGAGGCAGTGGGATTTAACAAACCGGATAGCCTCTAAGAGTGCTAGAGCTTCGCCAGTAAAGACCGAAGTGGAAGGTGGACATTTAAAACTAAGGGCTATACGAGTGAAGGGAATCCATACAGCCGCCCCGACATTACCTTCTACCGATAACTTTGAGGCGTCGGTGAAGATGGGGTGCCACCCGTTAAAGTCCCTGCTAATGAGGGAGTTAAAAGAGCCACGAGCATCGACGCAATCTTTGTTTACGCCAAAGTTGAGTAGAACATTTGGGCGAAAAACTAACGCATCATAAGGAGTAAGGAATAGTGGGTTAGCTGGGTACTGAACAACAGGATTTGGGAGCTGGGAGAACGTTTTGTAACTCAGAAGGAGGCAGGGCATTTTTTCAGGGTTACGGGACAATTCAAGAAGGAGTTTTAACTTAGGGAGAAGGGGATGGTTCGAGTTTTGTACTAATTTGAAAAGGAATTTGTCGGACAGGTACTGCCTGCGCAAATTTAAGGGTGGCTCGCCACATTCAACTTGCATAGCGTTGATGGGCGAGGACTTCATAGCGCCTATAATAATGCGCAGACACTTGGAGTGAATTTTGTGGAGCCTTTCTAAATTAATTTTGTTACAGGAATTAAGGAGGAAGGAACCATAATCCAGATGACTACGGATTATAGCGTTGTACAGTAGTTTTTGGGAGTAGGGGTGAGAACCCCACCAAACTCCAGAAAGAGAGCGGAGGATATTAAGGTTTTTTTCGCATTTCTGCGACATTACGGGAAAGTGAGACGAACCTGTCATTCTGGAATCCAACTTGACTCCCAGGAATTTGACGTCGGGAGATTGAGGAATCATTTTATTCTGAACACAAACTCTAACGGAGGGGATGGACCTTTTTTTGGTGAAAACAACGACGGAACTTTTAGATGGGGAAAGGGATAAGCCGTGATCGTCTAGCCAATCCGCGAGGTAACCAAGCGCCGAGTTGAGTCGGCTGGTTGCGTCTTCTATAGAAGAAGCAGAAACATATAGGGCGAGGTCATCAGCATATTGCAGAACATTACAGAAGGATTCCACAGACTGTTCGAGATCATGTGTGTATAAACTATAAAGGAGGGGACTAAGAACCGAACCCTGTGGTAAACCTTTCCAGACTGTCTTAGGGGAGAGTAACCCAGAACTGGACCTAATAACGACAGATCTTTCCACTAATAAATTGTGAATGAAACGTACTAACTTCTCAGGGATTCTCAGCTGGGAGTAATTGAGATCGCCCCAGGCCACTGTACGGTACCCATAGAACAAAATTGTGATTACCACAGATATAGATTTACATAGATAACGCAAGTATCACGATTTGTATTGAAACCAAACGTGCCGAATTTCTAACACCTACTGTGACGTCATTAGTGACGGGAAATCCAAACCGATTCAAAGACACCGATACCGCCGATGCCCCTCCGCCCGCTACGATTCTCTCGAGTGATTATCTCGCTCATACTTTAATTTTTTATATCTGTAGTCGCGCGGACTGTAAGTTAGCGGCGACAAACCTTGACACTTGGTCGGGGTTTCGTACACGCGAAGTACATGCATTTGCGTTATCTATGTAAATCTATATCTGTGGTGATTACTTTACCAGGATAGAACCCAGAATCTCTTGCATCTAAAAGCGTATCTTCTAACAAATAAAATAATTAAAAAATATTTTAAAATATTAATATCAATACGTAACGCTTGTAGCGACTGTTTAACTCATTGCACAGCGTCTGGTTCCTATAAAAACTTAAATTTAACACCCGCTTTTAGTAACCCATCTCTTAAATAACACTCAAAATTTCAGCGAAGATCGTTACAGTACGTTTCCTGAAATTTATACAAATTTATCTCGGAATTCTCGCGAAAATTGTCGTTAAAGTTCAACGAACTTGTAACAAAATGGCTGACAAATTCAAACGGTTGCCGGTAGACATTTTGCCGCGTAAAATAAATCAAGTTGATGTCTAATTATTTTTGATCTTCGGTAATTTTATTGTTGCACGTCTCGGAGATTTGATTTAAAAATAATTTATTTATTTACCAAGGGTTTTGAAAGGTGAACGAACTGACAGAGGCGTTTCAAGGAAAATATTGGGTTTTTGAAAGATTGACACGATTTTTCCGCGTGACTCATTTCCTGTGTGAGGTGAAAAGTTTAAAAAGAAATCGTAAACAGAATTTTAACAGTCATTTCCTTTAGGTAGCTGACTTGTTTTCTAATAATTATGCAATTAAGTTCTTTTAATTATTGTTTTTTGAATCCTCATAATATATACCATAGGTACCTACAGCCCTATGGGGTAGGCATGGAAATTATAGCAACTTTAAATTCATTTTCATTGCGTGTAATTATGTTTTTTTACTCTATTTCACCTACGATTTTTCACAGATAATGATTTTATTCATAGTGAATTTTCAAATGCTCCATGATTTATTATGAAAGCCGCGACCGAAAGAGTGCAATGATTTTTAACAGTTTCTTTCTATGTCGGTAGCAGGTACTTTTGAAAACCTATAACTATAATATGATTTTCACATGCTACCTATGAAATGTTCCACCACTGCTGTGAATACATAAACCTAGTATTTTAAGTCTGTGGGGTAAAGTCTGTCTCACGAAAGAAGACCTACGGCAATAAGTGGAACTAATTTTCGCTACGACGTGATCTATTATATTTTTCTGTTTTAATTTATATACATTTCTATAAATTACTGTAATAATAAAATTGGATTCATCCTACAGTGATAAAACATTGAGTTTTTTGGGAGTCTAAAACAATGGAGGTTTACAACATTTCGTCGCATGACTGTGGCGCCGCGTCTGCGGGACTTCTTTCGTGAGACGGACTTTACATCCAGATGGGCGAGGATAGACAATATGTTTTCCAATATTTATAAGGTATAGACAATATTTTCCCGAGATTTGTATCGATAGTGTCATCAACAGTTTTTTTTTGTACACATTTCCACAGGGGTTGATACACTAATTAAAATTGTACCTCAAAAATAACAGCTCTATTTTTTTATACAAACCTGAACAGAAATACAGTTACTGTAAGTAGGTGCAAGGTCGGCAGTAGCGGCGGCTGCCAAACGATAATCGGTAATATTTAGGTCACAAGTTCGAACACTAACTCTTCACGTAAATGAATCATCCAGCACTCAACATGTGCCTACCACTCCACGACGTCGAGTGGTCGGAAACTTTATATAGATTACTAGCTGTGCCCGTGACATCCCCTATTTTATCCCCTTGGGAGTAGAATTAATCAAAATCCTTTCTTAGCGGATGCCTACGTCATAACATGCCAAATTTCAGCCCGATCCGTCCAGTGATTTGGGCTGTGCGTTGATAGATCACTATGTCAGTCAGTCAGTCAGTCACCTTTGAGTTATAAGTATAGTTTTTTTAATTTTTTTTTAATAAACATAAATTACCACAGAACACCGTCATTTATAAACTGATTCGATAAATTGTTTTTGCATTTGAAATGAAATGAAATATATTCACGTAAATTGAGTACATTTGTTGTTATTTATCTTGTTTAACCTTACATCTATTTAGCCCACCACAGGGCATGTGAATATTAAAGATCAGGGGAAAAATAATAATAATAATATAATTTAAATGTCAATTAAAATAAGAAAATAATAATATGTCAATAAAATACCTCGTCATAATATCAATTAAAAAAATCAGTGCCGTCTAGGGACGCCCGAAAGAAGCGAAGCTTTGCAGTAGATATTAGATATATTATATTAACCACAGATTAGAGATATGTAGCAAGCCAATATTAACGCGTAACGCGTTACGCTTTTCACCGTTTTAGTGCCCGGGTAGCGAGCGCCCCGAACGTCAGTAAAGAAGCTTCGCTTCAAAAACACTTATCAATTTAACATGTCATTGATGGTATAAAATGATTTATCAAGCAACCAAGTCCTGAGCTGTCTTTTAAAACCTATTAGTGGAAGCACCTTTAGTGTTTCTGGTAGTTTATTGAAGATATTTTTACACATTGAGTACCTAACAAATTTTTTGGTACAATGTGGTTTTGGGTATTATGTCCAGGACCAGTCGATCGCCTCGTCTCGTATTTCGAGGAAATATGTCTCTAGCCTTCATAAATAAGCTTGAAAGGATGTTTTTCCAGATCGGTCCCATTAAAATTTAATAAAAATCGGTTCAGTGGTAACGGAATAAATTGCAAAAGATAGTGGCACAGACTCCAAATGAAATAAAATATAAGGTCCCTAGGTATTTCTTGCTTTTTAGTGCACCCAGGTTTTTTGAAGACGGTTCATTTTTATTTTAATCCCATGTATGCGAAAAATGTGACACGCTTATTCGCGACAAGTCCAAACTAATTAGGAGGCCAATTCCACTAATTTAAATATGACTTGTTTGCAATGCAATTGAAACGCAACGGCATTGCGGCTTTTGACAATATTCGTATTGTATTAATGTACGAGCCGATTGGTTAAGCACGCGTCGTGCAGGCACCAGGTCCTGGGTTCAAACCTCGGCTCGCACGAACGAATCGGACGAATCATAATTTCTTTATGATTATTCACTCGCTTAAGGTGAAGGCGCCTGTCTAGCCCACGAAATTCAAAATTTTCGAGTATTTTTATACTTTATCCAAAATTTGAAAACATTTAAGACAACATTTTGTGATTTGCGACAAACACAGTACGCAGTGCGTTTATTAATACATTTATTTTACTCTAAATATTATCACGGTGGATATGATACTAGTTAATCACTAAATATACAAACATTGCCAGATTAACTGGATAGCTGTCGTTCTTGAAATGTTTTAGAGTAAGTTGGATATATTAATAAATGCACTGCACACGGTCTTTGTCGCGAGTTACAAAATGTGCCTTTTATTATTGTCAGATTTTGAAAAATTTCTAAAAAACCTCAAAAAATTTGAACTTCGCGGGCTAGGTGGGTGCTTTAGCCTTAAGGTGAAGAAAAATATCGTGAGTAAACTTGCATGTTTGGCAATTGGTGCGATTTTGAAAATCGCACCAATATTCGAAAGTCATGTGAATTCTGCCAACCCGCACTGGGCCAGCGTGGTAGATACGGACTGAATCCCCCTCGTAGTGAGGGGAGGCTCGTACCCAGGAGTGAGACATCAAAAAAGGCTAAATTATTATTTTATTAATATATATTATTATATTAATGTACAACGATCCAGCTACGATCCAATTTCTCTCGAAGTTTAGTTGTGAGTATTAAGCGATCGACTGTTTAAAAGTCCAATTCCAGTTTGGATTTAGTGTAGATAAGAGAAGACAGGCGACTGATCACCTTGTATACCTGCACTACACAAATACACTGAGATAAACTAAACACCAAGAATTTGGTACATCACAATTCACAACCAGCTGAGACGTAGTCATGCCGACTACACGATGCGACAATACATTTTCCCGAAAATAAGTTCAACGCCTTCATTTTAACCTTAAACAAATGAAAGCGTCTCAATTTCACAAAATTAATAAAACGTCAAGAATGTAAAAGGCATTAAAGCGCCTGACATAATTAGTTAGCAATAACTCTTCCTGTACGATTGTTGAATTGTTAAAATATCAGGCGTTCGTTTGATGACTACGAATAACCTTTATGTTTAGTGAGAATGGTATGGTATAATTAACGTTTTAAAATTTAGCTTGTATATTGATGGATATTTTTGAGGAATCTGATGGGATGGCTTAATAAATTTAATGTTACATATGTTTGACGACCACTTGGTGCAGTGGTTCGAGCTCGGCTCACTACACCGGGTGGTTGCTATTTCGATTCCCGTAAGGGTAAATTTCGGGATTGGCTTTTTCGTAATTTGCTCTGGTCTGGGTGTCACTGGGATCGCCAGTCCATTGTACGGTACCCATAGTACAAACGTTGCTTAGTTTGGGACCATGCAGTTGGTGTGTTCGTCTGGCGATATTTATTTATATTAAATACAGAAGGCGACTGTTAGACGTGAGTTTAAGGCCCGTTAATAAATCGATCTTAAGTCTGAAAACGGTCCTGAGTACGCTTTTGATGTCATTTTGTACTGATACGACATATAATGAACCTAATTGCATAGTAAAAAAATGCGTGGTAAGTAAGTCTCTTCCGTTACATCGCAGGACCGTTTGCTAGACACGTCAAACTCGTCGCAGTAAGTATTTGGGACACAAAATAAATATTTGGGACGGTCGTCGGTACATTTTATTGACGAGTACCGCACACAGGTGCCGCCCACGCGTCACAGAAATACACGCGAACATGAAATTGTTTAAAATTCCGTTTAGAACTGCCCCCGTCTTCTGCCGGCCCGCGTGTGATACCGTGGCTGTCTGTGGACAAGCTTTAATTGTTAATTTGGTACGGAAATCAATGAATTCATGAAGTTATAATGGTAATGACGGTGTCAAGCTATTGTAATTACTGTGCTCAGAACTCGAAGAATGATACGCTCGGCGAGTAATAAAAAATGTCGGTGCTAGGTATTACAAAACCAAAATATTCTCTCGGCAATGTTTTATGCGCTACATTGAATGATATCTTTGGGAAAAGGACACAATATTGTTTTTATATGGCAAGTAAGTACCTACCTTGTGGGTACTAAGTTCCATATTAATAAATCAATGTTAAGTACCTACGTAAGTACCTAAGCTTTTGACATGTAATTTCGTACTGGTACGAATAGGAAGGAATTACTTTTCCAAGATCTCCCTCGGTCCTGGTTGGACTTGAGAAGAATTAAATAATATAATAATATTAATAGGGGCCATTTACAGATGGTTCAACTTTACAGTAATAATAAGTCATAGAGTTCCTGAACTAATTTTTATTTTTATTGTTGCAGGTACGGTATCTTCGTTAGTTCAACGTTTATCTACTAGAAATAAATAAACACCTGAATTAAGTATAAGACAAAGGAAATTACCAAGAATAATCTTGTGAAAAGCAAGATTAAACAATATGAAACACCACAGTTAAAAAAATAAATGGCACTTATACGAGAAGCTTTTCTGTGAATGAGAAAAAGACGGAATCACCGAGGGTGGCTGACGGGGAAGGACGCAAGATGTCGCTAGTAGCGCCGAGAAGGGTCCAGCTTGACTGGACCCATACAATACCTTGGTAAGTTACCTAGTTTGAACCTAACGATCAGAATAACTACCTTATAGTATGATTATTATAGTATGATTATTATAGTAATTGTTTAAACTACAATGATTACCTTTAAACTTCATGAAAAGTAAATTTTACAAATACCATAAAAAAATTTTGTAAATTAGTATTTAATAACGCTTTTTTTAAAGTTAAATACAACTGCAGAACCTAGAACCCCTAGAACCCTAATTTTACACTGCATAGGTCACTAACCTCCTTACTGCGCTTATGGCTGACTTCACTGCGTTGACCAGAAAAAAAACTCGCCCGTCGGCCGTCAGCTGAGCGAGCGCGCGAACTTCGCTCAGTTGAAAATGAATCTGTCATGGCTTCGCGATCGATGCTAGTCCTCAGTGAAAATTATTAGAAAACAAAAAATATGCCGCGACAACCGCTGAAGGACGCCGCCCGCGCCTCTGCGAACGTATAAAGATTATATTTGGCAAAACGCAACGCTTGTACAGTGTTTATTTTGTGATTTTCGAGCGTATCTAAATTTATTCCTTGTCAGTCGGCTACGACTTGTGAAAATCTTCGAGGTGAGTATTCTTGTTTTTGCATCCCTCAGGAGCGCGTAGGTGTGCTTTATAACAAATATATTAATGTGTTGTATGTAAAATATGTACATTTAATTGACAAATATGTCTTTGGCTGTATAAAAATCGATTATGTGGGTGGGATTGCTGTGGTTCGTGTCTCTTTCACTCGCGTATTATCCGACCGCGTGCGAAAGTGACGTAACAATGCGACGTTTACATTGCGTTGCGGTCATTTTAAACCGGCCGGGTAATGTCTCCGTTTCATTCTAGCGCAATGTCTTATTAATTTTAGTTATTTTTTTAGATTTTCTTTTAGATTTTTCTAAGTAAAACTAGTCTGAATCACGCGGCGGATGCAGTCTCCAGTAGTTGGCACGTATTGTATGGTATACTTAGACGATAGTTTCTGTTTAGTTATCTCTATATTTAATCAATAATTACGACTAATAAATCTTATCGGAAGATTATTCACTTTCAATGGAGTTCGTGCAGTCTTTTTTCCATGCGAATTTTCCATCTTGGTCGAAGTAATTAAAGTTCTAAGAACATCCTTGTAAAAAGCTATACACTACATTGATTAGTTTTGACCAGAGGTGTGTCATTTTTATGTGCAAGGAGTGCCTATCCACCCCTTTCCAGCTTTCTAACATACAAAATAATCGAATAATACTCTAATAATAAAGGAATTAGTACATAATAGGTGGCATAAACACGACCTTCCATTTTTTTCATAAAAATAACAGGCCACAGAGTTCACCTAAGTTTTTTGTGTGTCACAAAACAAGGTCTCACAAATTTGCAATAAGGAAATATTTTTTTTTAAGTGAAGGCAACAGTACTTCTTGTTTATATGTTTTTTAAATTGTTTACTAAGTATTGTTGCATGAAATTGAATTGAAAAATAGACACCAAATGATACCTTAAAATTATTAGGAAAAGGATTTATTTTATTCATCGTAAATTATTTTACAATGTAACCAGGTAATGGAGAAGATGAAACATTTCACATGTAGCATGTGAAAAATCTAATTTTCATAGGAAGCACCTACTACCAACATAGGTAGATACTGTTAAAAATAATTGCAACGAAATCTCAAACCGTTCGGTAAGTACTGTCATGGTTTTTATGAAAAATCATCGGCTAGTGACTTCCTAGGATGACATGTCATTAAAATTCTCTATGAACATAATCATTGACTGTGAAAAATCACAGGTGAAATAACAGTAAAGAAAAAATATAATATCACGTTATGAAAATGAATTGAAAGTAACAATCATTTCAGCAAGATATAATATTAATTGTGAAAATTACAGAGGTGCGCGCTGAGGTTTGAACCTGTACACATTGCTCCAAAGGAGTATGTTTGACCCACTAAGCTATCACTGCTTGGTACTTAATATATCCCTAAAAATCTTGTTTATAAGATTGTATTATGCGACATTAGCAGAGAACCTAATTACCTAATGGTCTCTTTAATAAAGGTCGCGATAGGGGCCCGTCAAAATGTCGTATAAATGTCACACCTCATCATTTTTATTATTAAATCGGCGACGGACTTGTAAAAAGATAGTTTCTGTACTGTCGGGTCCAAATATTACTAAGAACCATCTAGGTGACGATAATATAAGTACAAAGAGAAACATCAGAATCGGTCAAGTTGTTTAGGGGGAGCACACACACACACACACACACACACACACACACACACACACACACACACACACACACACGCACGCACACACACACACACACACACACACGCACGCACACACCTGAATCGTGAGTACCTAGGTATAAAGAGTTAACTAAACTAGCGTAGATTTTAGAAGTGAAGCTTCTATACAGATGTTTGGTGCGCTCGCCGCGCGGCCACTATCCGTGCTAAGCGTCAGTAGCGTTACACGGCATATCTATATCAGCTGTTTTTAACGCTTATTACCTACGCTTTATACTATAAAGCTTCGCTTCTTTTGGGCGTTCTTAGACGGCACTGTTAATTGTTTATTTTCTGGTTGTCGATAACAGTTTTACGTAAAGGGTGCAACTATAGCTAAGAACCATCCAAGTGACAATATAAGTATAAAAATAATCATCAAAATCGGTTAAGCCGTTTAGGAGGAGAATAATTACGGACACACGTACAGCGGAATTTTGAGTAGTTAGGTAGGTATAGAGATAACTAAACTCTCACTGGCCTCACAATATCTATTTGGGTTAAATTAATTGATTGTTTGAGTTATGACGTTAATTTATCTTTGAAGCGTTTAGTGATGGATAAATTATCTCTTTATACAATTACAAAGTTCATCAACTATCCGGACACAGCGCTAGGACAAACTTGCATCGGAATTTAAAGAAATTGAGGGGCGGGGGCGGCGGTATTTTAACGGCATTGTGATTGGTCGGGTGCGGAGATGCCGGATTGTCATTGGTTGATAGTAAATATCATAAACTTTATCAAGCGTGTGTGTTTCGGTAAATTTTGAGCAAGAATCCGGAGTCGAAAGGGTTGGTGGTGAGTGATTTCTTACGAGTACAAGTAAAAACGATTTATAAAACTATAACCCGACTATGGAATTACACGAATTACATGTTCAGAACTGACGATAGATAGCGCTAGTAGTATTTAAGTAGTTTATCTGACGCTTTGTATATTTTATATTGTACTATATGTATGAATTCTAGCATAATTATGCCACTACTCTGGATACCAAAATACAAGCATTCGCTTAGTTTGGGATCCACAGGAATACGTCCATTTAATTGTGATTTAGTCACTTACTTACTTGCAATATACCTCTTGTACCTACTATTTCATATTGTGTACGTGTAACTAATGTTTTATAATAGATTTATTATTATTTGTTTATTCTTCTTATTCAGAAGTTTTGCCTCTTTAATTAGATAAACATTTGTTTCGACACCAAAAAAAACAGGTTCCCCACATTTTTGGTTGTAACATCCGTTGTTTTGATTTTGTTCGTATAAAATGTGGCCTATGTCAGCCGGACAATAATAACGAATCGATTGATACCTCATTCATCAAAATCGGATGGGTAGTTTAGGCGCTACGGTGGAACATAAAAATTATACATAAATAAACTGCTTAAACATACCCCTTCCTTTTGGCTTTGCCGTAGTCGGGTAATAAAAGATGACTTCTTCGTCTAGGTGAGTAACTCACGAGGGTGAGGTGGTTAATAATGAGCCTTTATATCATGTCATGAGGAGTTATATCACCAGCTAGGTAACTCACTGTTCGCGACTCTAAGGCCCTATTAATAAATCGAGTTTAAGTCTGAGTGGGGTCTTAAATACGCTTTCGACATTTCATTTCGTACTAGTATGACATAAGACTGACATTACCAAGATAACTCCCAGACTTGAGATCGATTTACGAATACACTAGCCTGTGCCCGCGACTTCGTCCGCGTAGTATTTAACTTAACAAAAATGTCGAGATTATCGGGATAAAAAGTATCCTATGTGTTAATCCCGGTTATAAACGATGTGTTTTCCAAATTTCATCCAAATCCGTTCAGTAGTTTTTAGCTGAAAGAGTAACAAACATCCACACTCACAAACTTTCGCATTTATAATATTAGTAGGAAGTAGGATTTTGTACTGTTATGACAAGAATGACATTTCCCAGACTTGAGATCGATTTGTTACTACGTGCCTAACTCCAGTGTCGTGATTGCGATAAGTAAAATAGGGCCTAGGTGAGGTGGGTCAAAGTTGAATTTCCAATAACTCTTTCGTTTCATTGTAATGAGGACTCCAAATGAACCGTCTCGTGTGTGAAGGACTCGTTATTATAATCGTGCATCTGTCATCGTCTAGTCGTTGTGCGGTTTTGCGAGAAATTTTCCGGTTTTCTACGTGAATTAGAAATTTATCGGTTTTTTAATTTGTCCGTTCGTCCCTTAACTTTATCCCCTATATTAATAAACGTTTTAGCGGTTGTATAGTTACACCATGCTTTGTCTTCTTCTTTCGAATGTCAAATTACTGATCACGGATAGAGATAGTTTGGTGTAACTATTCGCCCGCTTCACCACGTTAATAAATAACGGGGATAGTGTTATAGACAAGTAATCAAATTAATAACAACTGTATTGAGCTTGCGTAGGGTTTGAAATCGAGTGGCAAGTGAAATAACTCTTGGGGATGCTTTTATGCGGGTTTTAACATATTTACTTTTTTTTGTTTCAGGGAACAGGAGCCGACTTGCGAGCGGGAGTCCTCGTTCAAGCAGGCAGCCCCGCATCAGTCCAACAGATCCGGTAAATAGAAGTCCAACAACGTTAAACTCGCCGAGAGAGCAATTTTAATCCCCGACAAAAAATAGGGGTTCTAAGTTTAACATGTGTTTATGTGTGTCTGTCTGTGGCATCGTAGCGCCCAAGCGGATGAACTGATTTTAATTTTGTTCTTTTTTGAGAGGGTTTCTTATCGCGAGAGTTCTTAGCTGTGTTTCATGATAATCGGTTCAGCCGTTTGAAAATTATCAACTCTTTTGTAGTTTAAAAAGTGGGCGCATCGGGAGTCTAGGGGAGTTATTCGTAATGCGGAGTCCAAAGAATCGTTAATATGTAGAAGGGGTCCTGATACCATTTACCACCATTGTGACTTCTGTAAGCCAGGACCCACAGTGGTAACCCTCGACGAGTCGCGGGGACAAGCTAAACAGTCTCGGAACCCGCACGAATTTAATCGAAAGAAATAATAGGAGGAGTTGGAAGCAGATTGCCCGCTCGGCTCACTGCAAATTTCCCAAATGGCCTTTTCGTAATTTGCCCAGCTCTGGGTGTCACCGGGATAGCCCCCAGTCCATTGTACGGTACCCATAGTACAAGCGTTGCTTAGTTTGGGACCGTACAGTTGGTGTGTCAGTCTGGCGATATTTATTTTTATTTATGGTTGTCAGCAGAGTCGTCGACATCGTCGGCGGACACAGCGTCGCAGGGGTCGGGCTCCGCGGCCGCCCCCGCGCAGCGCCCGCGGCGACATGAACCACAGGTAACACCACGTTATTTATAGTTAGGCTGGCTGAGCCCGCGACTTCGTCCGCGTGGAATTTAACTTAACCGCTCCCGCGTTCTTGTTTTTCTAAAATAAAAGTAGCCTAAGTTACTGCTTATAACATGTATCTGCATATATCTGTCAGCGAAAGTCCCGTCAAAATCGATCCAGCCGTTACGGAGATACTCTTTCATGTCATGTTTTTTTTTACGCGGAACCCTAATTGTTTTCTAAAATTAAAGTATCCTAAGTTACTCTTTATAACATCAGCTATCTGCCATTGAAAGTCCCGTCAAAATCGGTCCAGCCGTTTCGGAGATTAGCCGGAACAAACATACAGACAGACAGACAAATTCTTTTTAAATCGCGTTTTTGCTATAGGTGTCGTTTGTACTTTCATATGCATTTAGTGAAAATGTGTTATTTTGAAATTACAAACACACACTCTAATTTTATTTATTTGTATAGAAGACATAGTGTCTTTTACCTGGGCACTCTTAGCAACGATAATCGATATATCGTGACGTTAGTCGTGTCGAATCCTACTCTAAATTCCATAGTAAGGCAACCACAGATATAGATTTAAATAGATAACGCAAGTATCACGATTTGTATTGAAACCAAGCGTGCCGAATTTTTAACACCTCCAGTGACGTTTTAGTGACGAGAAATCCAAACCGATTCAAAGACAACGTTATACGCTCATACTCATGTTTTTTTTATATCTGTGGTCCCGCTCGCTCACAAGTTAGCGGGCGACCAACCTTGCCGCTTGGTCGGGGTTCGGACACACGAAGTACATGCATTTGCGTTATCTATGTAAATCTATATCTGTGAAGGCAGCCATGGATCGTAATTGAACTAATTGGACCTAAACTCGGGAGCTGATTATACTTGATTCCAATCGACATTCATAATGGATTGATATATTTTGCCTACGCTACATTAAAACCTATGCCTACGCATTCAGGTAATATTGTATCTCATAAACCAATACTATTTGTCTTCTACACCATATTTGTTTTTATCGTTGAGTGCTAATTAAAGTTATATATATCCATTGCACATAAGGTATTGTCAATAGGATACCTTCAGTCTTCGTACGTAATTGTCAGACAACGAACGTGTCATACAATGAAGTCCTTAGATCAAACTGTGTTGCAGATTGTACAATTAGTAACTGTCGCCGTGAGTACCTACTAAAACATACACCTTTTTTTATTACGTTATATAGGCAAGTATTTAACTGCAATCTCACCTGATGGTAAGTGACGATGTGGTCTACGGTGGTGCATACTTGCCTAGAAGGTGCCTGTTCACTCTCGACTTGAAAACATCCAGGTTATAGTCAACCGGGAACAAATACGCCGGCAAGGTGTTCCATTCCTTGGCAGTTCGCACAGTAAAAGTATAAGTGAAACGCTTGGTACGAACCGAAGGAATGTCCACGGTGTGTGGATGCGTTGAATCCGTGCGTCTTGTCGTCCCATGGTAGCTTGGAGATTAGCGGTTGTATAGTTACACCATGCTTTGTCTTCTTCTTTCGAATGTCAAATTACTGATGACAAAAAGAGATCATTAGGACCCCCCAGAGTTGGAATTTTCCTTCGATATTTCATGAATTATAATATTTTTTTGTCTGAATGGTAAATTTGTTTTTTTTATAACTTATGGGTGTTACGGGGGCCCAATTCTGTTAACGATTCTCGCTCTATTCAACTCACATTCAACTCTGAATACGTAATTTTTGACAGTCGTACTATAGTTAAACGCCGACACGATAGTCGTGACTGGCTCAAATGATAAGAAGAACACCACGGCAAGTGAAATAAACTCAAACTTGTTTTTATTCATGTAAGGCAACAAAGCATTTATGAAAAGTCAGAATCTACCTCCGGTTCGGAATGCTGCTTCCACTGAGAAGAGCCGCCGAGAAACTCAATGGTTACTCTTTTCAATGAATAAAAGATGGTGTACACAATAACAGCAACAGAATATGAGCAGGCAACACCATCGTCACTAAATCAGTAAATAGTAATCAAATCTCACTCAGAATTAGGTACATATTTTAATAATATGAGAAAGCTAGTTTAGTGGGTTGTGCTGTGTGCTTACCTACTCACACTTAAGATCAATTTAAAGGTTTACAAACCAAAATAATCCTACTTCCTACTAATATTATAAATGTGAAAGTTTGTGAGTGTGGATGTATGTATGTATGAATGTTTGTTTGTTTGTTACTCCTTCACGCAAAAACTACTGAACGGATTTGGATGAAATTTGGAACACAGATGGTTTATAACCGGGATTAACATATAGGATACTTTTTATCCCGATAATCCCGAAATTTTTGTTACGTTAAATACTATAGCAGTGATAGCCGATTGGTTAAGTCGAACCTCTGGATTTTTCGAAATCTATGTGCGAATCATAATTTCTATATGATTATCACTTGCTCACGGTGAAGGAAAACATCGTGATGAAACCTGCATATCTTAGAAGATTTAACCAATTTTCGACAGACATGTGAAATCCGCCAACCCGCACTGGGCCAGCGTGGTGGATTATGGCCTGAATCCCCCTCGTGTGGGACGTCAAAAGGGCTAAAATTATAAATACTACGCGGACGAAGTCCGTGGGCACAGCTAGTAATTAATAAAATAGAGGTGGATAAGAAGATAATTGTTTTGGTGTGATGCCTTCCATGCAATTTGGTAACTTAGCTGTCTCTTCTGCCACCAGAGGGACGAGCGTCGTCTGGAAGCGGCCAGTGCCCCGCGTGTACAACCCAACCCTTTGTTGAGGTAAGTTGTTAGACGGCCGCTTGGCGCAGTGGTTCGAGCGCAGGCCGCTCGGCTCACTGCACATGGTGGTTGCGGGCTCGATTCCCGCCGGGGCCAATTTCAGAAATGGCCTTTTCCTAATTTGCCCCGGTCTAGGTGTCACCGGGATCGCTCCCAGTCCATTGTACGGTACCCATAGTACAAGCGTTGCTTAGTTTGGGACCGTACCCCGTCTCGGGACTAAATAAGTTACTTTCATCCCTAGGGTAACAAACAACGTACTATTAATATTTACGATGTACACAGGTCCCGTACCCTCCCCAATTTTGGAGGGCGCGCGTCCCGTGAAGCGTCCCGTTGCGACACTTCGCGCCGCGCGCACCATATCACAATGGCGTCCGAGGACCTGCTGCAGCCGGGCCACGTCGTCAAGGAACGATGGAAGGTAAGACCATCCCATTGGGCAACAGGAACAGGGTTCAGGGTTCGGAAACAGGTTTTAGGGCCCTTATTACGTTAGCAATTTAAAACGCAATAGAAAAGCTTTCAAACGCTCGCGTTCGAGCGTTTGAAATCAAATTGCTTTCAAAAGCGAATTAGCTTTCAAACGCTCGAACGTGACCTGACCCGGAAGAATTTCTTCTTCCAAATCCTCCTATTGTTTCTTTCGATTAATATCGTGCGGGTTCCAAAACAATTTAACTTTTCCCCGGGACTCGTCGCGGGTCAAACCTTGACGTCATTATTGGTCACCATTGTCGATCCTGGTTTATAAGAGTTACAGTGGTGGGAGTGTGTGCCGGGACAGTCCCATACAAAAAAAAAATACCCTGAAGTAAGAATTTTGGACCTAGGATAGAGCCTTGAGAGATACCTGAAAGAGATGTGAATAACGGGGATCAGAGCAGACGCACTAGTGGAAACTATCCCACCATAATGCAAATTAGAAAAAAGGTTAGGAAAATAAACACCTTTTTCCAATTCTCCAGGTGGTGAAGAAGATAGGTGGTGGTGGCTTCGGCGAGATATACGAGGGTCTCGACCTGGTGACCCAGGAACAGGTCGCTCTGAAGGTGGAGTCCGCGCGGCAGCCGAAGCAAGTGCTCAAGATGGAGGTGGCCGTGCTCAAGAAGCTACAAGGTGAGTGGCCTCCACTAGAAACAAGGGGGGTGTAATAATAATTAAGCCCTTTTGACGTCCCACTCCTGGGTACTTGTACTATGGGTACCGTACAATGGACTGGGGGCGATCCCAGTGACACCCAGACCTGGGCAAATTACGAAAAGACCATTTCCGAAATTTGCCCCGGCGGGAATCGAACTCCCAACCACCATGTGCAGTGAGCCGAGCGGCATATACTCGAACCACTGCGCCAAGCGGTCGTATTGTTGAGATTTTTTAAGTCATGTAGGTTTCCTCACGATGTTTTCCTTCACCGGTATAAAAAAGTTAAGTAAAACAAGGGATCTTGTCAGTAATTTAGTATTGCTCTAAGGTGCTTGCCTGTACTACAGCTAAAGGATATTATGGAATATATATTAACAAATTTTGCTAAAGTCTGCTACACTTGCTAAGTGTTACTTCTAACTCTTTCTTTATGGCGTTCGTCTTTTGTCTTTCTCGCTCGGGAGATCGCAGTTAAGGTGAAGGCGCCTGTCTAGCCCGCGAAATTCAAAATTTTCGAGTATTTTTATAGTTTATCCAAAATCTTAAAACATTTAAGACAACATTTTGTGATTTGCGACAAACACAGTATGCAGTGCGTTTATTAACACATTTATTTTACTCTAAAAATTATCACGGTGGATATGATACTAGTTAATCACTAAATATACAAAAATTGCCAGATTATCTGGATAGCTGTCGTTCTTGAAATGTTTTAGAGTAAGTTGGATATATTAATAAATGCACTGCACACGGTATTTGTCGCGAATTACAAAATGTGCCTTTTATTATTGTCAGATTTGAAAAAATTCTAAAAAACCTCAAAAAATTTGGACCTCGCGGGCTAGATGGGCGCTTCAGCCTTAACAAGGGCATCCTGGTTCTTATTCGCCACCAGGACGACGCCACATTCGAGTGGATTGACCGTTCTGAAGAGGTTTCTTCCAACTCCTCATATTTATTTCTTTCGATTAAATCCGTGAGGGTTCTATGATAATTTAACTTGTCCCCGGGACTCGTCGAGGGTCAAACCTCGACGTCATCATTGGTCACCATTGTCGATCCTGGCTTACAGGAGTTGCAGTGGTGGGAGTGTCTGGCGGGATCAGTTCTGAAGGTCTCTCTTTCTCTTCGACCTCACGATAGTAGTTACAGTGACAGATAATGACAGCCACTTTCAATCTATCTATGTCTGGTGAGCTGAAATATTCTTACCTACAATTAGTGCATTTTCAGCATCTCAAACCCCTTCCTTCTCTCTCTCTCTTCAGGCAAGGAGCATGTGTGCCGTTTCATCGGGTGTGGTCGCAACGCGCGGTTCAATTACGTGGTGATGCAGCTGCAGGGCAGGAATCTGGCGGAGCTGCGGCGCGCGCAGCCCCGCGGCGCTTTCTCACTCTCCACTACTCTCAGGTGACCACCCATCCTTTTCTAGACCTCGACTAGTGTCGCTTGACTGCGGGATGAAAATTGTCAGCTTAGGGAGTGCCTTCTACGCTTCAACTTGCCCTTTAAGTTAGAACTTATACTAGGTGAAACAGAAACGGTATACTATTTGTTTTGCAACTTTACTTTGTAAATCTAAAAGTATCGGCTTTGTGGGACAGTTGATGTACTAAAGGTTTTGTAGACTTGTGAAATCTATCAACAGTTGTACTCCTGTAACACCTTTTGTTTCTCAAGTTTCCTCCAAAGCTGATAGTTTTAGAATTACAAAGTTAAGTTTTGAAAAAAAAGTATACCCTTTATGTTTCAACCTGTGTATCAACAAGTAAATAAGTGAAAGTGATTGATTATAATCCTGATTCAAACTTAAAACTATACTATACAAAGTTTCTGAACCGCATGTCAGAAGGACAGTGTATAAAACACTGACTTAAGGTGAGCTGACCACCCATCCTGTTCCAAAACTTGCTTAATCGTTGGCAGAAATCTTTGGGAGACATGTAAACAATAACAATTGTAAATTCCCCCTGTAGGCCTAAACAAAATGAAACTGCCTTGTAAAACATCGGAAAAGTTTGCCAATAAATGTTTTTTTGTTCCAGACTGGGCCTGCAGATACTCAAAGCAATAGACTCGATACACTCAGTTGGATTCCTACATAGAGATATTAAACCTGTGAGTATACTGAGTACACTGGACGACCAGGCTGGTCCAGATATCGCTTCGAATGATTTAAAATAACCCTGCGGGTCGACACTTTGCGAATATAGTATAGCAAGCGTCTATAAGCGAGGGTAACAGCTTGTAATTCGGTCGAGATGTTACATAAAAAATCCAATGTAATGTTAAATGTCCAGAGTAACTTCAGCGTGGGGCGGCACCCGGCCACGGGGCGGCGCGTCTACATGTTGGACTTCGGGCTCGCGCGGCAGTACACCACCAGCACCGGCCAGGTGCGCCCGCCGCGCGCCGCCGCGGGCTTCCGGGGTCAGCACTCAGCACACGCTCCACCCACCACACTCACTCACACTCACATTCACCCGACACTACTTCACCATTCACCCGACACTACTTCACCACTCACCCGACACTACTTCACCACTCACCCGACACTACTTCACTACTCACCCGACACTACTTCAGCACTCACCCGGCACCACTTCACCACTCACCCGGCACCACTTCACCACTCACCCGACACTACTTCAGCACTCACCCGGCACCACTTCACCACTCACCCGACACTACTTCAGCACTCACCCGGCACCACTTCACCACTCACCCGACACTACTTCAGCACTCACCCGGCACCACTTCACCACTCACCCGACACTACTTCAGCACTCACCCGGCACCACTTCACCACTCACCCGACACTACTTCAGCACTCACCCGGCACCACTTCACCACTCACCCGACACTACTTCACCACTCACCCGACACTACTTCACCACTCACCCGACACTACTTCACCACTCACCCGACACTACTTCACCACTCACCCGACACCACTTCAGCACTCACCCGGCACCACTTCACCACTCACCCGACACTACTTCAGCACTCACCCGGCACCACTTCACCACTCACCCGACACTACTTCAGCACTCACCCGACACTACTTCAGCACTCACCTGATACTACTTCACCAACCACTCACCTAAGTCTACTTCACTATTCACCCGACACGACATCATCCGACAAGTTAGAAAGTAAGGTTGCTAACTTGGCCCTACAAAAACTCAAGTTGCCAACTTGACCTTACAAAAACTCAAGTTGCCAGCTTGCCCTTACTAAAACTTAGGTTGCCAATTTAGTCTTACAAAAGCTCAGGTTGCCAACTTAGCCCTACAAAAACTCAAGTTGCCAACTTGACCTTACAAAAACTTAGGTTGCCAACCTGGCCAAACATAAACTTTGTTGTCAATTTAGCCTTGCAAAAACTTAGATTGCCAACTTCCCTCAGGCACGGTGCGCTACGCGTCCATCAACGCGCACAAGAACAAGGAAATGGGCCGACACGACGACCTCTGGTCTCTGTTCTACATGCTCGTGGAGTTCGTCAACGGACAGCTGCCGTGGCGCAAGATCAAGGACAAGGAACAGGCAAGTCCCTTAATAAATAATATACAAGGTGAAACATAATCGGTATAATTTTGTTTCAAAACTTGACTTTGTAATCGTAAAACTATCAGCTTTGGAGGCAACTTGAAAAACAAAAGGTGTTACAGGGATACAGCTGTTGACATATTTTCTACAAGTCTACAAAACCTTTAGTACTTCAACTGTCCCACAAAGCCGATAGTTTTAGATTTACAAAGTAAAGTTGCAAAAAAAATTGTATACCCTTTTTGTTTCACCTTGTATATTACTTATCCGCCATTTTCGTAGCTGAAAACATGATATAAGTATCATCATCATCTGCCTTAAGGTATAGTATAGAGTTAATAGATATAAGTAATAAGTATAGAGGTTGCAAATAAAAAGATTTTACATTACCTCGGGTTACTTAGCTTTTTTGAGTATATTTTAAAGGTGGTTACGAACTTTTTGTTTTCTCTGCTCGGTCGAAGTCGCAGGCAGAGGCTAGTGCCTTAAGTTGTTTGGGACTTGAAACTTTTACTTAATTTCACTAAAATAAACATATTTTCATTTATATTCTGATTGTTTCGTATAGAGTTATAAAATATAAAAGGCTTTTATTCATTTATGTTTTTTTTATAAGTTAACGTTTTTATTATTCTAAATAAATAACATACATTTGCATATCTATTAAATTTTTCGTACTATTCGAATAAAACGAATATTCGAATATCTAAATTCACCAAATATTTGCTAGCCCTAGGCTTTAGGACTACTTCTTAGGCTTTCTTAGGTAGGTAAAAACATATTCCTACTTGTTTTCTTATATTTACGCGAATACTACACTTTTTTTCATTACTCATACTCTGAAAGTAGGTCTGAAGTTGCCTGAGGAGCGGGTTGAAAGTAATACTTTTCCGGCCCGGGAGCATCGCTTTCAACTGACAGCTGTCAAATTATAAAAAAAAAAAACTATTTCCATTTTCACATTTCTATGGAACCATGTTCAAACTTTTTCTAAAGTCATTCAATTACAGCACGATGTAAAATTGAAATAACATAAAGTTAAGTATTAATTATTAAAGAATATTATACATTTTTAAATGACTTAATTATAATTTAGTTTCAACAATTTCTTATAATAACATAGAATTGGGCAAAATATTTAAAGATGAAAATGAAAAATAATGGCTAAATAATGAAGTTGGCCGGCCAACAAAAAAAAAACAAAATAGGCGGCAATCCGATCTTTTTTTATTCGAGTTGTACAGTATTGTTCATACTTCCTTGTATTATTTCTTTAGCCAATTCCTGTTTTTATTTTTACTTTCCTTGTATTCGTAATGAAAAGCACAGTGTTTAACTCGGGTGAAAGACTTATTTAGTCCCTCGAACTATTAAACCCCGTCTCGGGACAAAAATAAGTCACTTTCACCACTCGTGTAACAATGTACTATTACGGATTTTATCGCGTTTATTAACTTTTTTATTTTCCCGACGTTTCGGCTGCTTTACAGCAACCATGGTCACGGGGGGACTGAGGTGTTAGACGTCCTCATATTTAGATGTTGTTTGCGGTCCGATCCACGCAGAAAGTGCTCACGGTGTCTCGAGGTCTTGCAATGGTACACTTGGTTTTGGATTTTATTATATTGATTACTGGAACCCAAGTTGGTGGTAGCACCCAGCCATCTTCCCTATTGAAATTAGGATGTTTTTTTAATTTCAATAGCCTCATCATAGTATCATTGCATAGTGTCATCCTTGATCGGAATCGGTGTTCAGTCTGAAAGTTAATAAACGCGATAAAATCCGTAAAATAGTTTTATTTCAATATTCCTACTTGAATTGGCACCGACTCCATATTAAAGAAATTACAAGGTCCCTAGTTATTTCTAGTTTTTTATTGCACCCAGGTGTTTTGAAGTGGGCTCAATATTACGAATTACTTTATTTTTGTGTTTTTTTTAATTATGGACTATGGAAATCTGAAATAAACGTATTTTAAGGTCGATGGGGCGATCGTGTTCTCCATACATATTTCATTCCGAATGTATACGAGACACACAAAGTTTTTCCTTACAACAATGGATTTTATCACTTCTAAATAAATTATTGTATTCGCATCTAATGATTTCAGGCATTTAAAAATAGATTAACATAATTAAAATCGATCGTAAAATTTGTTAAAATTTACGCCTGTGTGTGTGAATTTGTCAGCGCCATCTGACTAAATTAGGCCATTATTAACATACAATTTGTACTTTGAGTAAACTGCGTGCTAATAGTGTACTATACTCCATTTGCTATAGCATTAGACAGAAGTTAAAAAAGGTTATTTTTAGTGTCCACTTTGTAATAAAAGTACAATTAACGAGTTACAGTTACGATTGACGTCGAATTTATTATAATCTATTTATATACCAGCTTGTCATACCTAACTGTAGTAATATTAATTATTTATCTTATTAAATATATTGCCTTTCATTTAAATAATAATTATTTCATTTCAATTTAAAATAAGTGTCGATGCTAAAAACCTAAAAGAAGCATGGGTGAACATACCGGGAACGTTTTTCGTTTCACTATAATCCTACCAAATCTAAAATGTTACCTAATCCCTTCAGAGCTTATGACAGCAGGGTATTTCTAATTTTGTCGGACTATGTTATCTATGAAATTGACGGAAATAATGTGCTGTCAGTGTTTGTCATTGAGTCATTCGCCTGCACTCTAAGTTCCTGTGAATACCTTGTTTGTTATTGTTGTCGAATTTTCGTGATTTAATTGTTACTTGTTACTGTTTTCCTATCAAAAGTTATGTTAAAACAATTTTAATGTAATGACTCTAAATAAAAGTTGTTTTGACTTGGAAATAAAATGTTTTGCATCCCTGCTTCTGCGAGCCTCTTATGTCTAATGTTATAATAAATGGAGTATAGTTGAAATGACAGATGGTGGTGACCAAATTATCATTGCAAATATGTATATCCCTATATTGCGCCATCTATATTAATAATTCCGTCAAGGGGTACGGTAAACTCGATTGAAACGTTACCAGAATAATAACACTTAAAAAATAATGATTTCGAGTCGACAACATATATCCGCAAAATTCGGATTGTCGTGATAAACAATATTATAATTATAATATTCGGCACAGTACCGCCATATTTTCTATGGACGCATGTCAGTCAGTGTCAGTGATGACTGCGCCAGTGTTCTCAGTTGGTGGGCCATATTTTTAAAGAAAGAAGAAGAAGAAGTGCATTTATTGATTGAGCTGTCAGAACAAACAAATTCAGTGTTCAATGTTCATGATGTTTCCGTACGAGTATTCATTTCATTTAATTTTGCTTTGCATAGTGATTAACTTTCATCATCATCAGCCTATGCTTGTCCACTGCTGGACATAGGCCTCCCCTAATGAGCGCCATAGCGCCCTGTCTTCAGCTTGCCGCATCCAGAATCTGCCCGCAGTCTTTCGCAGATCGTCATCCCACCTGATCGGAGGGTGTCCTACACTACGCTTGCCGAGTCGAGGTCTCCACTCAAGAACACGTTTACCCCAGCGGTTGTCGGTTCTTCGCGAGATATGGCCAGCCCACTGCCACTTCAGCTTGCTAATTCTTTGAGCTATGTCGATAACTTTGGTTCTCTGTCGGATGTATTTGTATTTCTATTAACTTTGTTTGGATGTAAACACATCATGCCGAAAATTGAAATGAGTCACATTTCACCCGAGTGAAGCCGGGTTTTCATCTTTTATTATCATAATAATAACATTCAATAAAAAAATGAAGTAACGAGCTAAGTGTTTTTAATATTTTCCGGACATAATACAAAGTGTCTAATAAATAAATTTATGTATCGCTGACATGATAGGTATCAGATAAATAAAAAAATATCGCCAGACTTACTCAGCAACTATATGGTGCCAAACTAAGCAACGCTTGTACTATGGCTACCATACATTAAACTGGCGATCCCAGTGACACCCAGACCTAGGCAAATTACGAAAAGGCCGTTTCAGAAAATTTCCTTTGTCGGGAATCGAACCCGCAACCATCCGATGCAGTGAGCCGAGCGGCCAACGCTCAAACTACAGCGCCAAGCGGTCGTCAATTCGCCACACGAGGTACTACGTTGTTGCAGACGCGACGTTGCCAATTGGTAGAGAGCGGCGACTTGACAACGTCGAATGTCTATTATAAAAGCGTTTGATGTCGGAAATATTTTTTTCGTTTAGTGTATTATAGGTACGATCACAGATATAGATTTACATAGATAACGCAAGTATCACGATTTGTATTGAAACCAAGCGTGCCAAATTTTTAACACTTACTGTGATGTCACAGATGACGGGAAATCCAAACCGATTCAAAGACACCGATGCCGCAGATGCCCCTCTGCCCGCTACGATTCCCTCGAGTGATTATCTCGCTCATATTCATATTTTTTATCTGTAGTCGAGATGGACTGTAAGTTTTTGGCGACAAACCTTGACGCTTGGTCGGGGTTGAGGGTTTTCGGACACGCTAAGTACATACATTTGCGTTATCTATGTAAATCCAAATCTGTGGGTAGGATAGTGTTGCCGCTGGCTTAGGATTACCGTATAGGTACATAAAAATGAAAATTTACTGTATTTGCCAAATAAATACCGAACCTGGTATATACAAACCATAGATACTACATTTTATATGTACACAGGTACTAGGTAAGTACGTAATAAATATTGGAACGAAGTTCCTTATCGCGCGTTGCGGAAGGGGGCTAGACGGAAAAAATTAAGACCAAAAAATGTGTAACGTAACGACACCCTTTTTCCCTTTCCCTTTTCCTTTTCCTTTTCCTTTTCCTTTTACTTCCTTCCATTGTCCAAGCCTTGCTTAGTTTGGGACCATACAGTTGGTATGTTTGTCTGGCGATATTTCTTTATTTATTAGTATTATTTTGATTGAGCTGAAGCTGTGATAGCCGATTGCTTAACGCACCAGGTATTGGGTTCAAACCCCGGCTCGCACATCTGGATTTTTCGTAATCTATGTGTGACTCATAATTTCTATATGATTATCACTAGCTTACGGTGAAGGAAAACATCGTGAGGAAACCTGCATGTCTTATAAGATCTAAACCGTTGTTGAAACCTACGTGGTGGAAATCATCAAAGCACTGGCCTGTTTATAGTTTTTAAATTCCGTGTAATTTATATTGACATTTGTTTTTACATAGAATTCTATTCTGTCTGTCAAAATACGCTGTACATAAATATCTTATCTGGCCTACGTATATGTTTTATTAATCTGCTGAGCTTCGCAAAATTAAACGGAAGCGTCAACTACGCGACTTGGAGCTTCACCATGAAGATGTACTTGATCGACAGCGAACTATGGGACTGCGTCATGAAGCCTGCGGAGGAAGTTGACGACTTTCAACGCAAAGATGCCAAAGATCCAAGATTTGCTTGAGTCTAAGCGAACATCTATATCTCATCGTTATGACATCTGAAACTTCGAAGGAAACATGGAAGCGACTTCGGGAAGCCTACGCTGACAGCAGGCTTGCTCGACGCTTACAACTTATGAAGAAATAGCTTGGTACTAAACTTGTATTGTACTCGAACATAGAAGCCTATGTGAATGACATACGGCATGTGCAACAACAACTGATTGCCAATCAGGCTGGCCTGGAAGATGAACTTGTTGGTGTGAATATGCTGGCTGGACTTAACGACAGCTACAGCCCAATGGTGATGGCAATAGAGCATTCCGGCACCTCGATATCTACAGACTCGGTTGCATCGATCCTGCTGCAGGAAGAACGCCGAGATGCCTCTGCTACATCTAGTGCCTTTTCGTAGTCTAGTGTAAATAGTGTGCCTAAGGTGTCGTGTACATATTACAAAAAAGTAGGCCACGTAGTGTCTCAATGTAGGAAACACTACTAACGCTACTCTGTATAGGACTCTAGGTCCTATAATTTTGATTGAGACACGATTTTTATGTTGATTTCTTGTAATTATTGTTGTTGTTATAAATAAAAATATGTTTACATGGAAAACCACATCTTTTCTCAGTAATGTATCTCATATGTTAGAAAAGTGGAATACACTAACAAGTGTATTACAATTATATTTTCACTATATTTAGTAACATCTAGATATATATAACAACTCAAAGGTGACTGACTGACTGACTGACATACTGATCTATCAACACACAGCCCAAACTAAAATAAAATTATTATTATTAAACCACTGGACGGATCGGGCTGAAATTTGGCATGCAGATGTTATGACGTAGGCATACGCTAAGAAAGGATTTTGATTAATTCTACCCCAAGGAGATAAAATAGGGGATGAATAATCCCGAAATTTTTGTTAAATTACACGCAGACTGTCGCGGGCACAGCTAGTCAGACAATAAAATTATTCTATAACAGATGTATATTTTTATCGGTTTTTTAGAATGATGAATACACATACAATAATGTATTTTACAATAGCAAAAATATAATATATTCGCTATTTATTATAAAATAAAAAGGCCGCAATTAATATAAAAGTACGCCCTCTAGTGGCTAGGGGCTAAAATACACCTTTTGTCAATGTGTGCGTGTATGTATTACAATAAAAAGTGACAGAAGTTTTTTATCGGAAAACGCTTAGATTATGAATGATTTTAGGTTGATATTATTGCATATGTCAATGCAGTATAATAAGTCTTAATCGCAAACAATAGTATTATAGCTTGGAAATGCTCAAATTTTGCGTAAAAAATAAATAAGTAGAATCTGTTGACTACAGCGTCATCTTGAGAGAAACTGCAATAAACCCGACCGACGCTTTAACCTTAATGTATAATTGGCCATTTTATACTATTTGTCTGACTAACTTGGCCGTTTTATATGACTTGGTAAACTTGGCACTGTTAGGCAATGTTCATAATAGAATTTTTTGTCATCAGGTGGGCCTCATGAAAGAGAAATACGATCATCGCCTACTCCTCAAGCACCTGCCTTCCGAACTGCGTCAGTTCCTGGAACACGTCCAGCAACTAGAGTACGCGGACTCGCCGGACTACGCCATGCTGACGTCACTGCTAGAGAGGTGCTGCAAGCGGCGCGGGATCCGAGACACGGACCCCTACGACTGGGAGAAGGATGTGAGTCCACTTGGGTATTTTTTGGACAACTTGGCCTCTCTTGGCCAAAGATGAAAAAAGGTCAAAGACGATGAAAGGATTTACATAGATAATGCAAATGCATGTACTTCGCGTGTACGAAACCCCGACCAAGCGTCGAGGTTGGTCGCCGCTAACTTACAGTCCGCGCGACCACAGATATAAACAATATGAGTATGAGCGAGATAATCACTCGAGAGAATCGTAGCGGGCGGAGGGGCATCGGCGGCATCGGTGTCTTTGAATCGGTTTGGATGTCCCGTCACTAATGACGTCACAGGAGGTGTTAAACATTCGGCACGCTTGGTTTCAATACAAATCGTGATACTTGCGTTATCTATGTAAATATATATCTGTGGTCAGAGTGAAATTGGTTCAAAGTTAAATTGGCTGTTCGAATGCTAGCAGGTCTGATTGGCTAGTTATTTTGGGCAATTTAGAGAGCCCGTCATTATAATAAATAGGACTTATTTCTTTTTACAGGCTTATGATTATAAATATTTATTTGACACAGTATAAAATAGGTGAGCGTATAACACTTGCAATTGATTGGTGGACACTGTACATGAACATCTTAGCGAGTTAGTTATTGTCCGTCTGTGTGTCCGTATGTTGTGATGTCCGTTTTTTGATTTTACCCTTCGATAATTACAGTAATAGAGAGTGTTGATAGACTTATCATGTTTATTCTAATTATAGGAATGACAAAACTACACAGATATAGATTTACATCTAAATCTATATCTGTGCAAAACTACTTTTTACAGGGTTATTGTTAAACATTAATAACCTTGCATAAATGTTTTACTAACATCGTAAACAACAGCTATGGTTATTATGACTTTTTACAAAAAAAATAAAACAATACTAAACTAAAAATAATACTTAAAAAAACCAGATTTCGGTGTCTGTCTGACATATTTCAATAGTTTACGTGAGCATTACCGGGTATCGTTACAAGGACATGTGCGACGCGATGCGGGCGTAGAGTTCGTAACATTTAGAGACTTGAATTTAAATGTTTTATTTTTGTATGAAAGTCTGATGGATTATTAAAAGTCATAGAACAAAAGTTGTTGTTTATAATGTTAGTAATAGTCCTGAGAGGTTGTTATGTGTTTTACCAAGAACCCTGTTTAGTAAAATTTAAAAGATCAGGGGGGTTAGTATGAGATTTGAACGTGTTTAAATACTGATTGATTGATCGAATGTCTTCATACGTATACCAGTAAACCTGCACGCGGCTGAAAAGGGCACTGCTGTGCGATGTATTTGATGCTGTCAACACTTTTAACTACTAACCCCCCTGTATTAGACACTGCCATTTTCTTCCCGTTCGCCGCTACGTCCCGCTGTCTGTGTCACTCTTAATCAAGTTACTTGAAATATTATTTCACTGTCATAAAATATGGAACATGTTTCAGAAATTCGAAATAAAATTTCCAGTTAGAATATTTCATCTAAATTTATCCATTTATTATATACTAGCGACCGGCCCCGGCGTCCCACGGCTCTAAAATGATCAGTGATTCTCTACTATATTATGCATGTATGATGCATATAAACCTTCCTCTTGAATCACTATATCCATTAAAAAAAACCTCATCAAAATCCGTTGCGTTGTTTTAAAGAGTTAAGCATATATAGATGTATAGGACAGACAGACAACGGGAAGAGACTTTGTTTTATACTATGTAGTGATAGGAACACCCTGTATATTTGGGACTTTTGAAACAGCCTGTATATTTATAGGAGTTTAGAAACAGGCTGTATATATTTCGTGAGTTAGCAACACCGTATGTCCCGCGTGTCGGCAGGCGGTGTCGGTGTCGCGCGCCCGCGCGGCGGTGCAGGCCGCGCCGGAGCTGGCGGCGCCCACCGACACGCAGCCCGACAACGTGAGTCTCTGCCCCTGGCCGGGCCGCCCGAGCCCCTCCCCGACTGTGGGAAGTAACTTTATTATTTATACGAGCTTCTGAGTACAGTTTACCACAGTCTAATTGGACCGGCCGAGCCCCTCCGATTGTGGGAAGCGATCGATATTATTTTATTTGTAAGAGTTATTGAGTACAGTTTACCACAGTCTATTCGGGTCGCCCGAGCCCCTCCCCGATTGGAGGAAAATATCGTTACTATGGCTCTAGCACCTTTTAATGCACACCACACACTCCTACCACTGTTACTCCTGTAAACCAGGATCGACAATGGTGACCGATAATGACCTCAAAGTTTGACCCACGACGAGTCCCGGGGAAATGTTAAATTGTCTTGGAACCCGCACGAATTTAATCGAACGAAATAATAGGAGTTGAAAGAAAAAAATCCACTTCCCTTTAGTGCAAAGCGGGAGACAAAAATAGCTGGTATGGGCTGATTGCCATAGAAAAGAGACTGTTACAGCTGATTGAAGACCAGTTGTAAGGCACCACGGATCGTAATATGACTAGTTAGATCTAAACTCGTGAGCTGATTTTACTTGATTCTAATAATGGCTCTTCCACCGGTAAGCTGAGCCCTAACCACGCTAGCTACTCAAATCGTAATAGAAAAGCAAACGCTCGCGATTACGTTTCAAACGCTCCGCTTGTGACGTTTTGCTGACACCATACCATATCAATATAAATATCGCCAGACTGACACACGTAACTGTATGGTCCCAAACTAAGCAACGCTTGTACTATGGATACCATACAATGGACTGGGGGGCGATCCCAGTGACACCCAGACCTGGGCAAATTACAAAAAGGCCATTTCCGAAATTTGCCCCGGCGGGAATCGAAGCCGCAACCACCATGTGCAGTGAGCCGAGCGGCCTACGCTCGAACCACTGCGCCAAGCGGTCGTCGAAATGTCAATGTCAGTAGAAATCGTGAAGCTCGTGGCAGCAAAACGTCAAAAGCGGAGCGTTTGAAACGTAATCGCGAGCGTTTGCTTTTCTATTACGATTTGAGTAGCTAGCGTGGTTAGGGCCCTGTTGTGTTGGTCTCGATTTCGGTTGATGGATGATAGTTGATGGATGTCGGTTGATGGATGTCGGCTGATGGATGTTGGTTGGCGGGTGGGCAGACGCGGCGGCGGCTGGAGGGCGAGGCGACCGCGGCGCTGGCCACGGACACGGCGGGCGGCAGCGGCGCCCCGCCCCGCGCGCGGCCCCTCCCCGCCGACAAGCGGCCGCACGCCGCCCTCCCCGCGCACCCCGCGCACCCCGCCTCCCCCGCGCACCATCTCAACGGATACGTACGTACACTCGTTCAAAGACATCACGCCACACTTGCGAGCAACCCACAGATATAGATTTACATAGATAACGCAAGTATCACTATTTGTATTGAAACCAAGCGTGACGAATTTTTAACACCTCCTGTGACGTCACAGATGGCGGGAAATCCAAAGCGATTCAAAGACACCGATGCCGCCGATGCCCCCCCGCTCGCTACGGTTCTCTCGAGTGATTATCTCGCTCATACTCATATTTTTATATCTGTAGCCGCGAGGACTGTAAGTTATCGGCGACCAACCTCGACGCTTTTTCGGGGTTTTTGGACACGCTAAGTACATACATTTGCGGTATCTATGTAAATCTATATCTGTGGAGCAACCCTTATAAGCTCACCCGGTCCGTCCGTCCGTCCCAGTCTGCCACAGTAACATAACTTCTACAGTTGTTGTTAGAAGTTGGGGCAATTTGGTATAGATAAAGCTTAAGGATAGATCTCACTTTCAAAAATATAAAGTAGAGTAAATAAAGGAATGTGGAGATTTTTTTAAGTTCTTTGAAAAGGTCAAATGAAATTGTGTTTCCATACAACATTTTATTATAACCATTCCGTTTCGTTCAAAATGTACGTAATGAATTCCGACACTTCTTAATTTTTCTATGATAATCGGCAAAAATTGCTAGTCTAAAATATCATTTCGTTATTGGAACGCCTACTCAACACTATACTTTGTGTGACATAACACGCACTTGGCCAGTTTTTATTTAATCAACTTGGCCAGATTAATAATAATAATTTTAGCCCTTTTTTTGACGTCCCACTCCTGGGCACGGGCCTCCCCTCAACACGAGGAGAGTCAGGCCATAATCCACCGCGCTGGCCCAGTGCGGATTGGCGGATTTCACATGTCTTTCGAAAATTAGTTAAATCTTCTAAGACATGCAGGTTTCATCACGATGTTTTCCTTCACCGTAAGCAAGTGATAATCATACAGAAATTATGATTCGCAGATAGATTTCGAAAAATCCAGAGGTTCGAGCCGGGGTTTGAACCCGAGACCTGGTAGCCCGCAAGACGCGTGCTTAACCAATCGGCTATCACTGCTATGTCGGCCAGATTAACCTCGCCTAATATCATTTATTAATCTATTAGGCGATGTTATCTGTATCAAGTTAGTTACGTAGATGTGTTTGCCCACAGTCCACGGCGGATAAGCCTACTGTTGAAAAAGAGACCGAAGCCAGGTCCACACCAGCGCCCTCTCCTGACAGACATGCCAAAGTAAGTTTCGATTAAAAACTGCACTATAATAATCCATACTTATATTATAAATGCGAAAGCAACTCTGTCTGTCTTCTGTCTGTCTGTCTGTCGTGCTTTCACGCCAAAACTACTGAACCGATTTACATGAATTTGGTACACAGATAGTCTAGAACCTGAGAAAGGACATATGCTACTTTTTAATGCGAAAAAAGGTTGTAAGGGGGGCATGAAAAGTTGTATATAAATATTGTCATTTTTAGAGCGAGAAGCTTGAAACTTATTTTTAATTAAAAATGCCACCCAAAGAGACTATTCCACGCGGACGAAGTCGCGGGCACAGCTAGTCTAGTATAAAATCAATTAGGTACACATTAACACTTACGTAGGTAGAAAAACGAGCCGTGAGAGATAGTCTCCGATAGTCTCCCACTTGGCACATTTTCTATGCATCAGTGATTTCATCTGTTAGAACAAGAATGGCGAATTTTTATGGATCAACGTCGCATTATTCTATAGAAATGTTTAATAGAGTCATAGACGTCATAGTCGTCATATAATTTTGACTTATGCTCGTATTAACAAAACGATCTTAAGTCTGATAGCAGTCTTGAGAGCAGTCTTGACCTGTCAAAATGATACGTACTGGTATGACATGATACTTACATTGACCGATCTCAGACTTCAGATCGATTAATTAATACAGCCCTTAGCTCACAGATATAGATTTACATAGATAACGCAAGTATCACGATTTGTATTGAAACCAAGCGTGCCGAATGTTTAACACCTGTGACGTCATTAGTGACGGGAAATCCAAACCGATTCAAAGACACCGATGCCGCCGATGCCCCTCCGCCCGCTACGATTCTCTCGAGTGATTATCTCGCTCATACTCATATTGTTTATATCTGTAGTCGCGCGGATTGTAAGTTAGCGGTGACCAACCTCGACGCTTGGTCGGGGTTTCGTACACGCGAAGTACATGCATTTGCGTTATCTATGTAAATCTATATCTGTGCCTTAGCTACTAAGGCCCTTATTAAAATAAAGAAATGACAAGGCCCCTTCTTCTTCTTTGTCGTTCCCTCACTGCTGAGGATCGTGACCATATATGAACTGTCTCCATTTGCTCCTGTCCTGCGCCAGATCAATAGATCGTTGTAGAGTTTCTCCTGTTGCCTCTACAATACTAGGTCCCTAGTTCATCATCATCATCAGCCTATGCTTGTCCACTGCTGGACATAGGCCTCCTCTAATGGTCCCTAGTTATTTCTATATATTTAGTGCACCCAGTATTTTTTTTTTTTTTTTTTATAAAATATATTTTTTCTATTTCGATCTCGAGTCTGAGAGCGATCTTGTCTTATCAAAAGCGTACTCAAGATCGCTATCAGGCTTGAGTTCAGACCGCGGCGTGTCCTTAGGAGGCGAGCTCGGCGGCCGCGGGCGCCGCCCGCCCCGAGCGGCAGAGCGTGCCGCCCTGCAAGCCGCGCCCGCCCGCCCCAGGTCACTATTATAAATACTACTTCCTACTAATATTATAAATGCGAAAGTTTGTGAGTGTAGATGTATGGCACACCAACTGTACGGTCCCAAACTAAGCAACGCTTGTACTATGGGTACCGTGCATTGGACTGGGGGCGATCCCGGTGACACCCAGACCTGGGCAAATTACGAAAAGGACATTTCCAAAATTTGCCCCGACGAGAATCGAACCCGCAACCACCATGTGCAGTGAGCCGAGCGGCCTGCGCTCGAACCACTGCGCCAGGCGGTATACACCTTTATCATATTACTGCGCTTAGGTCCGGTAGTAGACCCTCCCCCCTCCACCGCTGACTCAGTTTACAGTAACTCGAGCCATAAGCTAGGCCCCCCCTCAATTGAAATGTCTATTTGTAATGTCGAAATAACTGTTTGTTACTAAATGCATATGAAAGTATATACGAAACATATAAATGGCTCTCCGTGTGTCTGTTTGTGTGTTTCGTCTAATCTCCGAAACGGCTGGACCGATTTTGAAGAAACTTTCACTGGTCGATAGCTGATGTTATAAGTAGTAACTCAGGCTACTTTTATTCTATCGAAGAGCCGCGGGCTATAGATTATAGTGTAACTGTTGAAACTTAAGTTTTACATCATCAAATTGAATTCCGTGTAATTTGTATTGGCAATTGTTTTACATTGAATTCTATTCTGTCCTGTCAAAACACGAAGTACATAAACATCTTGTCTGGGCCCTAACCACGCTAGCTACTCAAATGGTAATAGAAAAGCAAACGCTCAAACGCGATTATGTTTCAAACGCTCCGCTTTTGACGTTTTGCTGACAGGAGCTTCACGATTTCTACTGACATCGATATGGTACGGTTGCAGTAAAACGTCAAAAGCGCAGCGTTTGAAACGAAATCGCGAGCGTTCGCTTTTCTATTACGATTTGAGTAGCTAGCGTGGTTAGGGCCCTGGTCTCACTTTATGTTTTTTTTTTATTTAATCAACCACAATCTGCTACTCTGTATACGACTCAAGTTCCTAGAGTAACAATATAAATCGTGTGGTCCAGGCGGCGGGCCGACCCTGGCGCGGCTGCGCGTGGTGACGGCGCCGCCCACCTGCGTGCAGGAGCTGGCCGCGCAGCCCTCGCCCACCACCACGGGTACGGCGCGTCCACCACCACCACCATGTCCACCGCCGCCACCACGTCTTACACAACCACCACATACACCACCGCCACCACGTCCTACACAACCACCACGTCCACCACCACCACCACTACGTTAGCCACTTCCACTCTACACAAAAACCACTTCCAACACCACGTCTACCACCACCATCACTTTACACAACACCACGTCCTATTCCACCACCACCACCACGTAATATTCCACCACGTCCACCACCACTACTCTACACAAATCCATATCCACCACCACCACCACCACTCTACACAAATCCACATCCACCACCACCACCACGTCCACCACCAGAAACACCACGTCCACCACCACCACCACTCGTAACCACCATGTCCTATTCCACCACCACCACCATCACCACCACAACCACGTCTCACGTCTGAGAGCAATCTTGAGTGCTTTTTAGACATGTCCTAATTTTGTACTAGTATGACATTTCCAAGATCGCACCATAGAGTACACAATTGTTTGTCGGCAGGAGAGGCCATCAGCCCCAGGATAGTGGCCGACGTGGACAGCGTGCACTCGGACACGCATTTCAAAAGAGGTCAGTGAATACACCAGGGCCCAGCCCTAGGACTGTGTTTATTATAATAATTTAGCATTTTTGACGTCCCACTCCTGGGCACAGGGCTCCCCTTACTACGAGGGGGATTCAGGCCGTATTCCACCACGCTGGCCTAGTGCGGGTTGGCGGATTTCACATGTCTTTCTAAAATTGGTTTGATTTTCTAATACATGCAGGTGTCCTCACGATGTTTTCCTTCACCGTAAGGAAGTGATAATCATTGAGAAATTATGATTCGCACATAGATATCGAAAAATTCCGAAGGAGCCCGGGTTTGAACCCAAGACCTGGTGCCCGCAAGATGCGTGCTTAACCAATCGGCTATCACTGCTGTTTATTAGGGCCCCCTAATTACGTGAGGCGTTTTTTGAGCCGTTTTTCAGACCCCCTCTGGTGAGATGTCGTGAGATTTGGCTCAACCCCTTCCCCCATATACCACTCTCACATGAGATTTTAAAAAATGCGTTTTTACCGTGTTAATAGATTTATAAAAAAAAATTTTCAATATGTTAATTTCGCGTTACTTTGCGGCATTCGCAAAAGCGCGATAAATTCTATTATGTTACATTTGGCCATATTATAGTGAAGGACCATGTTTTAGTTAATACAACCAGATTTTCTCGCAATTTTACTTTACATTCTTGCGGCAAAAAAATTGCGTGGTGTTCTCCAAGACCCTCTCTTCTCCTCAAAGTAAGATTAGATGAGATTCGACTCGACAAACTCTCCCCCTGAACGCCTCACTTAATGAATGGACGCCCCCTATTACTCTCCAGTACTTTCTAGTGACAATGGTGTCGCCTGCTCACATTCTGTCGCTGTTGCTGAGAATGTACACCATCTTTTATTCTATTGATAAGAGTAACCATTGAGTTTCTCGCCGGCTCTTCTCAGTGGAAGCGGCGTTCCGAGCCGGCGGTAGATACTGACTGTTCATAAATGCTTTGTTGGTTTACATTAATAAAAATAATTTGATTGTATACACTCGTTTATGTTAATAAATAAAATTTAATTATTAATTTTAATGAAAAAATTAAGTGAGTTAGTTTACCAGACCAGCTGGCAAACTCGGCTCAAGTGGACGGGCTCCCTTAGTCGCTGCGATACCCGCGGGGATACTGGGTTTGGGGCTTTAAACACAGTTATATAATCTGCAGTTTTAAGACATACACCATTTGAACTAAAATACTCTACACCACAGGTATAGATTTACATAGATAACGCAAGTATCACGATTTGTATTGAAACCAAGCGTTCTAACACCTACTGTGACGTCATTAGTGACGGGAAATCCAAACCGATTCAAAGACACCGATGCCACCGATGCCCCTCCGCCCGCTACGATTCTCTATTGTTTATATCCGTAGTCGCGCGGACTGTAAGTTAGCGGCGACAAACCTGGACGCTTGGTCGGGGTTTCGTACACGCGAAGTACATGCATTTGCGTTATCTATGTAAATCTATATCTGTGCTCTACACATATAGTAATAAAGTCCATTGTCGATCAGGACCGCGGCGTGCGGCGCGTGCGAGAGCAGACCAGAGCTACACGCAGTTTGCTGTCATGGACGATGAGAATGTATCAGCTTTGCAACAGGTGATTTTGTACTTTATACTAATTAGAATAGAGTTCAATTTCGAATAAGTACTGTTGGATAGAACTGAATATATTTTTTTGTTAATCAACCGTGAATGTTGTCATACTAATTTAAACTATAATGTTAACGAAATAAGGGGCCATCACAGATGGTCACATTTGTGAGACCCTCCCCTACCTGTGTGATGTCACATATTTTGCAATTTTACATTTAGATAATTTATGAAATTAAAACAGTGTTCCGAAATTAGGTTTCTATAATAACTCTAAATTGAAAATTTAAAAACCCCCGATGCGACGACCTTTTCGTCAAATGTATACAATAATCAACAGGAAATCTGTGTAAAAGTATGAGACATTATTTTGTTATGACATTATAATAATTGACATTAGAATAAACAACGAATCTTAATATTGATGCCACGGAGGTTTCATTCCTAGTAAAATATTATCAATTATGATTCAATTTGATGTAATAACTCTGGTTGAGGTGGACGGGAGCAGCCCAACGCTAAATTTATTTTAAATTATATTTGTTCTTTTATATTTTTTCGCAATGGCGGAACAGCGCCCTCTAGAATTATTATAGCGTAATATTCCATGACCATTAACAAAATTTAACGCATGCGCGTATCCATCATTTGAAACGTGACTTATGGAACGTCTTTAGTTCATACACAAATCTCATTATAAAAATTGATAAAATATACTTTTTTCCAGAAACAGGGAATCTTTTCAAATTTATAATATTGTAAAAAGCCAGTTCAGACTATTACGATCATTTAAAAATATAATAAATCTAAATCCAATCATCTCAAATTTTGAATGGATTCGAGCCGTGGAAGTTGGTTTTGGCCTAGAATGTGGCTTTTTTACCTACAAAAGAGCTGATGATCTTCAAACGGCTGAACCGATTTTTATGAAACATAGCTAAGAACACTCTCGATCAGAATACCTATCTAACAAATTAAACTAAATTGAAATCGGTTCATCAGCTTGGGCGCTACGTTGCCACAGACAGACACACAGATACACAGATACACAGATACACAGATACACAGACACACAGATACACATGTTAAACTTATAACACCCCTCGTTTTTCGTCGGGGGTTAATAAAATCAACATCAATACCAAACATGGGCATGAAAATTAACAAAACAAAAGAAAAAAAAAATGTTAGTCTTGCAGACAGGACAAAGTAGCAACTATTTTTAAGTTATTCTTTAGTGGGTATGTAGTTTAAATTTAGTGTTGTTATACTTAGATATAAAATATTATATTTTTTCAAAATGTGATGTCACAAAATTTGGCACCCCTCCCCGCCCGTTGTCACACAATGTCACACTTTGTCGACCCCTTCCCTCTCCCTTGACGTGTGACGTAATTTATGGATGGCCCCTAAGGTGTATTGTCAAGTGCGTTCGAGCTCGACCACAGAACGAAATACAAAAAGTTGTTCACTTTGCAGGAAGCATAATACTAGGTGAAACAAAAAGGGTATACTATTTTTGTTGCAACTTAACTTTGTAAATCTCAAACTATCGGCTTTGTGGGACAGTTGAAGTACTAAAGGTTTTGTAGACTTGTGAAATCTGTCAACAGCTGTATCACTGTAACACCTTTTGTTTTTCAAGTTCCCTCCAAAGCTGATGGTTTTAGAATTACAAAGTTAAGTTTTGAAAAAAAATTATACCTATTATGTTTCACCTTGTATACTGTAAGAGTATAGAAATATAATTGATTATCGAATAAATTATATCTTTCTCGTAGGTGACGAAAGGCGGCGCTCTCACTTTGGTGTCTCTATGGAAATCCCAGTTCGACGACTCTGAGGAGACCACAGACAATGAATGGAAACAGGAACAATTGCAGGTACAGGCAGTTACGTTAATATATTTTTGTATTCGTTCTTAATCCACAATTGACACTTATTCATTATTATTATTATAATTGTAATTTAAGGCGAAAGCGCCTGTCTAGCCCGCGAAATTCAAAATTTTCGAGTATTTTTATAGTTTATCCAATATCTGAAAACATTTAAGACAACATTTTGTGATTTGCGACAAACACAGTATGCAGTGCGTTTATTAATACATTTATTTTACTCTAAATATTATCACGGTGGATATGATACTAGTTAATCACTAAATATACAAAAATTGCCAGATTATCTGGATAGCTGTCGTTCTTGAAAGGTTTTAGAGTAAGTTGGATATATTAATAAATGCACTGCACACGGTCTTTGTCGCGAATTACAAAATGTGCCTTTTATTATTGTCAGATTTTGAAAAATTTCTAAAAAACCTTTAAAAATTTGAACTTCGCCGGCTAGATGGGCGCTTTAGCCTAAACTCTTAAAAAAAGTTTAAAAAAAAATGTTTAGATGAAAAAATGGGTTAACTTTATTCACAGAGCAATAAGTCGTAGACACCGCATAGCCGGGAACCTTCCCTGCATATGTGTGATCGCATCCGAGTTCTGATTGGTCCATTCACGGCTCGATCTTGTACGGACCAATCGAAATTCGTCCTTCCCCGATACCCCATCAACTTTTGACAATTGCATTCACGTTCAATAATGGACGTAAGCGATGTCTTTGCTTATTGGTCTGTGCCTGTAATAGTCGTTTGACGTCACCAAAAGATAAACCCTGAAATCCGTACCGTACAGAAGCTATGAGCGAATGAAAATCCTTTAATATACAGGGTGGTTTAAAAATCTTACATAATTCTCGGTGGGTTTTGAATGAGTTTGGGGCGTAGAATAAAACGATTTCTTCTTTTTTCAAAATTAGATAAGAGTTTTTTTTTTATTTTCTAATTGATTTTTCCGCCATTTGAAAAGAAAATCTTGCCATATGTGTGGGGATGTATGGGTATGTATGTGTAGGAGGTTTGGACCATAGTCCCATAGACCATAGACCCAGGAAAAGAAGGCGGGACGATTTGGTCACCTTTGCGGGAGATACGTGGCCCGAAACAGCACAAAACCGTATTTTGTGGAGAAGTCAGGGAGAGGCCTTTGCTCAGGAGTGGGACACACAAAAAGGCTAGAAAAAATAATAATAATAATAAAAATGTCTGAAGTAGCGTGCAAATTTTTTATTAACCTTTTCCTGAATGTTGGTGGTTGCGACTCGTAATTGAAATTTACACAGTTTTCACTGTCAGTGTATGTGTTCTAAGGCCGCAACAGGCCTGAATCCCCCTCGCAGTGAGGGGAGGCCCGTGCCCAGGAGTGGGACGTCGAAAGGGCTAAATTATTATCATATTTTATATTAGTAGGTACAATGTGGTTCCAGATTTTACCGTGGGACTTGAGTGATATCGATTATCAAAGTCCAAGCGTTCATTTTGTTTCGGCCTACGGGGGCACTTACAAATTGTCATTTACATATGTTTCTTATAACTAAAACCGGATCGGAATGCACCTGAGAAGATTCGGCAAGAAACTCAGCGGGCTTGTCTTTTTACAATATTCATCACTACGAGGGGGATTCAGGCCGTAATCCACCACGCTGGCCCAGTGCGGGTTGGCCGATTTCACATGTCTTTCGAAAATTGGTTAGATCTTCTAACACATGCAGGTTTCCTCACGATGTTTTCCTTTAGCGAGTGATAATCATATAGAAAGTATGATTCGCACATAGATTTCGAAAAATCCAGAGGTGCGAGCCAGGGTTTCAACCCAGGACCTGGTGCTCGCAAGACTCGTGCTTAGCCAATCGGCTAGACAACTTTAGAATCCTACTTCCTACTAATATTATAAATGCGAAAGTTTGTGAGTGTGAATGTATGTTTGTTACTCTTTCAAGCAAAAACTACTGCATGGATTTAGATGAAATTCGGAAAACAGTTCGTTTATAACCTGGATTAACACATAGAATACTTCACTTAAGTCTACGCGGACGAAGTCGCGGGCAGAAACTAGTATTATATATTTTTAAATCGCCAATTGTTTTGGGTACTATGTCGACATCATCACCAACACGCATCAGTGTAATAGTAGCTGTGTATCTTCGTGAAACGCAACGTGTATATACAAGCAGTGGTGTGATGTGTCGGCAGTCGCCCGAGCACCGCGCGCGCGCGCAGAGCGCCGTCTCCAGCTGCTCGCACGCGGCGCGCACGCAGCTGCACAACACGCACCACACGCACCACACGCACAACACGCACAACACGCACTCCGCCACGCACCACACCGTGCAGCCCGCGCAGCCCGCGCAGCCGCAACAGCAGGTATGTCGGATTGTTGACGAGACACACTTATCCTACTAATATTATAAATGCGAAAGTTTGTGAGTGTGGATGTATGTTTGTTGCTCTTTCACGCAAAAAGTACTGAACGGATTCGGATGAAATTTGGAACACAGATAGTTTATAGCCTGGGTTAACACGTAGAATACTTTACTTAAGTCTACGCGGACGAAGTCGCGGGCAGCAGCTAGTAAAAATATAAAATTGACCCTGTATACACCACATGAATATACAGGATGAATTTTTCAAAAGTGTGTGGATGGCCAAATCTGAGTTTATAGGGAATAGCTAAATACTCTGAAAGGAGTTTCGGGCTAATTTTGATGAAAACCTAAAACGGCATCATTAGATTTTTTAAGAAAAAAAAATCTAGTTTATTTCATTTTATAATTTATATAAAAAAATCTATCAACGCCCGCCTAAGGCGCTAGTGTTAGGCCCGTAATATATAATGACATAATTAATGACATTACCAACATCGCTCTCGCACTTGACATTGATTTATTATTAACACGGGCGTAAGAAATTTAAAACTTTGACAGTAGAAACCTTTTATAACGAAATTCCCCCCCTCTTTTCCTGCAAGGGAATAAAACAGATTGCACGGAAGTACTATAAAAAGGTTTGATGCCAAATAATGTAGGTATGTCGCGGACTATTTTGGACTTATTAAATAGTTGTCGCTCCCCCCGCCTCCCCCAGCCGGCGCAGCAGGCGGAGAAGTCATCCCCCCCTCCCCCCGCGGCGGGCGGTCCCCCCCCGGGGGGGCGGCGGCCTCCCGCGGGGGGGCGGCGGCCCTGCCTGTACATCCCCGGGATTGACGCCTACCCGCGCCTGCAACCCTCGCTGCCGCGCTGCTGGTCGCTGCCGGCCATTGGTGAGCTGCGTCATGTGTTATCACACAGATCAATAGGACAAGACACCGCTCACATCCACCATTTGTATGAGAATGCAACCGTCAAAAGTTGCCGGTGAAGATCGAGCCGTGAATATGCAATTTGGGGTGCCCGGCTATGCGGCGTCTATGGCTTATTGGTCTGTGGTTTTTTTTTGTTTTTTATAGAACAATCTCAGCAATCAAGCATACGACCTGTTATTTTACCATCTCTTTTAGATAAGTTTTTAAAGTCCTCGGAAAGTGTTGAGTATCAGAACGACAGCCGCCTTCCTTCTTCGCTCTTGGCGCAGTGGTTCGAGCGTATGCCGCTCGGCTCACTGCACATGGTGGTTGCGGGTTCGATTCCCGCCGGGGAAATTACGGAAATGCCGTTTTCCTTATTTGCCCCGGTCTGGGCGTCACCGGGATCGCCCCCAGTCCATTGTACGGTGCCCATAGTACAAGCGTTGCTTAGTTTGGGACCATACAGTTGGTGTGTCAGTCTGGCGATATTTATTTATTTTAATTCATTTGTAAAAGGAGGAACTGTGAACTCCCCCTCGGGGGATAATATTGCATGTGGTCTGCGATGATTGGTTCACACCACAGATATAGATTTACATAGATAACGCAAATGTATGTACTTAGCGTGTCCGAAAACCCCGACCAAGCGTCAAGGTTGGTCGCCGATAACTTACAGTCCTCGCGGCTACAGGTATAAAAATATGAGTATGAGCGAGATAATCACTCGAGATAATCGTAGCGGGCGGAGGGGCATCGGCGGCATCGGTGTCTTTGAATCGGTTTGGATTTCCCGTCACAGTAGTTGTTAAAAATTCGGCACGCTTGGTTTCAATACAAATCGTGATAGTTGCGTTATCTATGCAAACGTATACCTGTGGTTCACACCGCGTCGGGTCCAGGCAGCCGCGTGCGGTCGCTGCGGGCGCCGCTGCTGCAGCAGGCCTCCTTCGACGGCAGCGGCGGCTCGCTGCGGTACCAGCTGGACGTGATGCGCGGCGTCGCCTGCCGCCACCGCGGCCAAGAGCCCAAGCCGAGCAGAGCTCATAGTCTACCGGTATGTCTTGTGTTAACTAAACCGACTCCTCAACTCCTCGCCCTCTTTTTCTTACTAAGCGCCCATCTAGCCCGCGAAGTTCAAATTTTTTGAGGTTTCTTAGATTTTTTTCTAAAACTGATAATAATAAAAGGCACATTTTGTAATTCGCGACAAAGACCGTGTGCAGTGCATTTATTAATATATCCAACTTACTCTAAAACATTTCAAGAACGACAGCTATCCAGATAATCTGGCAGTTTTTGTATATTTAGTGATTAACTAGTATCATATCCACCGTGATAATATTTAGAGTAAAATAAATGTATTAATAAACGCACTGCATACTGTGTTTGTCGCAAATCACAAAATGTTGTCTTAAATGTTTTCAGATTTTGGATAAACTATAAAAATACTCGAAAATTTTGAATTTCGCGGGCTAGACAGGCGCCTTCACCTTAAGTAGGTTATAAAAATAACAGAGTAGTAATATGGGCTAAGCAGATATTATGACTTCAGTATATGGGTGAGTGTGTGGTGTGTGTGTGAGTGTGGGTGTGTTGAGTGGTGTAAGTCAGTAGGTAGGGGCGCGTGTGTGTGCGTGTGACAGTGTGAAATCAAGATGAGTAACAGGCGAATATAGAGTATGGGACAACTATGCAGGGGGCAAAGGGGAAACAGGGTTATTCATGATAAGATAAGATAGATAAGATAAGATTTATTTGTTCAAACATGAGTGTACATACAACTGCATGCAAGATGTTATAAATGAAATGTTCTATTCATGTTTGCCATGAAAATGGCGTACAAATATTGTGAGTATTAAAAGCTAATTAAAATATATTAAATAATAATAAAAATGAAATTAAAAATTTAGGAAAAAAAAAACATTAAAACAATTATTAAATAGATATTAGTTCGTAACAATATGGATAAATTCACAATTATTTAAAATGTCTGAAAACTCTGAAATGTCTGTTACTTAAAAAATCTGAAATATAATAATATGCTTTATCTAATAAGATTCTTTTAAGATTTTGTTTAAATGCGTCATTGTTGAGCTCTTTCCAGCTCTTGGGCAATTTATTAAATATAATTGGAGCCATGCAAAAGACACTCTTACGCATAAGTGCAGTTTTTGAAGTGTGAAGACAAAGCTTACTGTCGTCACATGGTAGATGGATGACATAGTACGATGGTGTGTCCAAGATAGTCCATGTTATTGCAGAGTGTCTCCAGCTCGTCGAGCAGCGGGGCGGCTGCTGCGGCGGCGGGGGTCGCGGGGGCAGCGGCGGGGGTCGCAGGGGCGGCGGGGGGCGCGGGGGCGGAGGGCGCCACGGTGTCGTCGCGCCTGGAGATCCGGGTTCGACCCCCCGACAGCACCTCGCCTGGACATTCTGGTAACAATCTCTCATGTCAACACTTTTTTTTTCAAGGTTCCGTAGTCAACCTAGGAACCCATAATGTTTCGCTATTTTCTGTGCGTCCGTCGGACGATACAGTCATTTATTTCAGAGACTATTTTATAGGGCCATGCTAGCAGGCTGAAAATTTGAATAAAAAAAGATTTTTGATACAGGTAGAAAACTGTACTTAAATTTTGAAAGGGTATCGTTCGATAGGTATTTTAAAATCCATTTTGAGGTGAATTACATGGATTTTCAAAATTAACTCCCGTTAACGAAAGATTGAGCTCCAAAGTAGCATTTTTACGTGAGTTGCACGATTCATCCTCATAAAAAACTTTATTAGAATGAACCACCACATTTTTTTACAATTTGAAAAGCGGCGAGATGTCTACGGATCCCTATAGTATGCGTGGTCTGACTCGCACTTGGCCAGTTTTTTTATAGAATAAAGTCGACGAACAAACGTACGACCTGCATAAATGTTAAGCAGTTACCGTACCGTGTAGTAATACCGCTACTAGTAGCTTTAGTACCTAGATTTTTTGGCAATATTTGCTGTAATACACTTTTTATTACTCATACTCGGAAAGTAGGTCTGAAGTTGCCCGAGGAGCGGGTTGAAAGTAATACTTTTCAGCCCTAGGGAGAAACGCTTTCTACCGACAGCTGTCAAATTATTAAAAAGAAACAAGTTATATTTTGACATTTCTTTTGAACCAGGCCGGCCAACGGAAAAAAAAACAAGAAGTCGGCAATCGGATCTTCATTCGTTTTTTCGAGTTGTAGAGTATTGTTCATACTTCCTTGTATTATTTCTTTAGCTAATTCCTGCTTTTATTTTTACTTTCCTTGTATTCGTTATGAAAAGCACAGTGTTTCCCTCGGGTGAAATACTAATTTTGTCCCTCGAACTATTGGCGCCCTCGCGTCTCGGGACTAAATAAGTTACCTTCACCCCCAGTGTAACAATGTACTATTAAATTGTTTCGACTTTTCAAATTTTAAATAAGTCGGAATGTTTTGTCCAGTGAAAATCCACTCGGTTGTAAGCGGTGGGGAGCCGCCGCGCGCGAACCACGAGGAGGCCTCCATATACTATGACGCCACCGAGCACCAGAGAGACAAGAGGTCAGTACACTACCACAGACCAATATTGTATTTTTATTTCATTTTATTTTTGGGACAGAAACAGTTACATGTTACTAAACTTTTTTTTTTTTTTTGGCACTAGTCCCGCCACACACTCCCACCACTGTAACTCCTGTAAGCCAGGATCGACAATGCTGACCAATAATGTTACTAAACTTACAGTACTATATCAATAATAAACTAAACATGTAACCCACAACAATGTCCACGAGTAAAGTGGATGAAAGAAATATTAAATTGCATGCACAATAGAATTACACTAGGGAATGATGAGTTTATCTATAAAGGTAGGTACAAAAAATATGTTTGAATTTGCTTGAAGAGCACGTTTTAATGATTATGGAGTACCAGGAGTAGCCATAGTGAGTTTGTTAATGAGCAGTCTTTTGAACGGAAGGTTGAGAGTGTGAAAATGTCCATATCAGAAAAGTGTGAGTTATATATATGCCATAGACGCCGCATAGGCCGGCGGCGCTCGCATAACACACGCATCGCCGCTGCACATGTGTGACTGGTCCATTTGCGGCGTGACCTTGCAATGGACCAATCATAAGAAAGTCTTCCCCAATATACTCTGACGTCAATTTTTGACGATTGCACTTTTGTTCCAATCGTCCACACTCACAGATATTTTGAACCGACTTCAAAAATAAGGAGGTTATAAATTTGATTGTTTTTTTTTTTAATGTTTGTTATCTTTGAACTTTTTCGGAAATGGCCTTTTCGTAATTTGCCCCGGTCTAGGTGTCACCGGAATCGCCCCCAGTCCATTGTACGGTACCCATTGTACAAGCGCTGCTTAGTTTGGGACCATACTTTTGGTGTGTTCGTCTGGCGATATTTATTTATTATTCAATAAAGCGCCATCTGTTGAGCTTAACAGGTTTGGCGATATTATAATATTATACACTAGCTGTGCCCGCGACTTCGTCCGCGTGGAATTTAATTGACAAACTTTCATCCCCTATTTTATCCCCTTGGGGGTAGAATTAATCAAAATCCTTTCTTAGCGGATGCCTACGTCATAACATCTACCTGCATGCCAAATTTCAGCCCGATCCGTCCAGTGGTTTGGGCTGTGCGTTGATAGATCACTATGTCAGTCAGTCACCTTTGAGTTATATATATTTAGATGGTTTGTTCCACTCAGGTCTTCAACGCGAAGTGGTGAGAAGAGCCAGAGTCCCGCCGTGGAGCGGACCCGTCTAGACGCCATACCTGACAGGTGAGACCAGGGAACCAAGCTATAGCCAGCTGACTACAGGGGTAGCAACACCTTCACACAGAAAATCGGCGTAAAGCCACTATTATAGCTATGAATGCGTTTCGGGCGAAAAGTTTCACGCCAGCTCTTCTCAGTGGAGTTATTAATACAATTTTACAATAGTTTTTTTTTTGTATATTTTATTAATACGATAGGCTGTGCGAGGGGTCCTATTAATTTATGTTTTTTTTTTTTATCCGGGCCTCTATGGCCCGGCCGCGTTCACCTCTGATATGGGGGTCAGAGTCCTTACTTAACACGTAATAATGAATGTACATACAATATTTTATTGAAATAAGAATATCACAGTATTTATTAAAAGCGTTTACTCAAAAGCGAGTAAAACTTACCAATAAAAGGAAACTTATCATTTATACAAGAAAAAATGGGACAGCGGAATAAATAACAATAGTTATAAACGTGATAAAATAAACAGAGATTCCCTCCCATTCCATTGCACGAATATGTCAGCCAGCGTGACTAATTGCGCAGTGTAGTCTAAGTTGCTGTTGGGGCTTATTGACACAATAAGTGGACAGCTGGCCTCTTTCTGCCTAGGTCTTATTTCTATTAATCACGCTGGTCGCTACCTCCGTGCAATAGCTTAGGAAGGTATCACGTTTCTCGCTGTCCATGACAAGAAGGCGCCTGTCTAGCCCGCGAAATTCAAAATTTTCGACTATTTTTATAGTTTATCAAAAATCTGGAAACATTTAAGACAACATTTTGTGATTTGCGACAAACACAGTATGCAGTGCGTTTATTAATACATTTATTTTACTCTAAATATTATCACGGTGGATATGTTACTAGTTAATCGCTAAATATACAAAAATTGCCAGATTATCTGGATAGCTGTCGTTCTTGAAATGTTTAAGAGTAAGTTGGATATATTAATAAATGCACTGCACACGGTCTTTGTCGCGAATTACAAAATGTGCCTTTTATTATTGTCAGATTTTGAAAAATTTCTAAAAAACCTCAAAAAATTTGAACTTCGCGGGCTAGATAGCCGCTTTAGCCTTAAGACGACTGCTGGTCGCTGTGGTTCGAGTGTAGAACGCTCGGCTCACTGCACAGGTGGTTGCGGGATCGATACCCGCCGGGGCAAATTTCGGACATGGCCTTCTTAATTTACCCCGGTCTGGGTGTCACCGGGATCGCCTCCAGTCCATTGTACGGTACCCATACTACAAGCGTTGCTTAGTTTGGGAGTATACAGTTGGTGTGTCAGTCTGGCGATATTTATTTATTTGATATTTGTTCGACAGGTGCAGTCCGGTGTTGAAGAGGGAAGTGGCCAATGCGGCCGGCGACGGCTCGCAGAGCTTACGAGACGTGAGTACCGGGGTTCGATGCCCGGGGCGGCCTAACTACTAGGCTCGTAGTAATAAATCTATATCGAATCTGAGAGCGATTTTGAGTACGCTTGAGTATTTCAAACGTCATTTTGTACTGATGAGATAAGAATGTCATTTCCAAGATCCCTCTCAGATTGAAGTGTCTGTTTGTAATGTCTAAATAACAGCTTATTACTAAATACATAATATGAAAGTATATACCGTACTTATAAGATTTTCTCTGGCTGTTTGTTCCGGCTAATCTTCGAATTCGCTGGACCAATTTCGACGGGACTTTCAATGGTAGATAGTTGTAAATTGTTTAACCGGCGTTGCAGCCGCGGACGGCAGCTAGTATCGAAATAAAATCAGTTATATACAACTTAAGAGAACTGAAGAATATGGATTATATTTTCTATCGCATAATTATTTTAAAAAACTGCAGGGTCCTGGGTTCAAACCCCGGCTCGCACCTCTGGAATCGGTTTGGATTTCCCGTCACTAATGACGTCACAGGAGGTGTTAAAAATTCGGCACGCTTGGTTTCAATACAAATCGTGATACTTGCGTTATCTATGTAATTCTATATCTGTGGTGGAAACTTATACGAACTCCTCCCTTTTACATTTGTGCGTTAGCGCTCGTCGGGGAGTGTGAGCACGTCTCGTATCCCGGTGGCGTGCGGGACGGGGGGAGTTGGGGGAGCCGGGGGAGTTGGAGGGGTGGGGAGTGCGGGGGCGGGGGAGCAGCGGCTCGCCAAGTGCGCGTCCTGGTCCGGGGACGGGCCCCTCTCGCCGGACGTCGCCGACCTTACACCGGGTTAGTTGGTGCATGCAAGATGACTACCATGGGTGGTCAATTGGGGTATGCGAGATGTCATGTCTTGTGATTTTTAGCGCGTCAATAGTCTAGTGGTTAGAGGGGACGCCCTCGGAGCTGAGAGGTTCCGGGTTCGATCTCCGTAGACATTAAACTATCGACGTAAGCCCGCTCGTAACACGAGCATTAGTTTAGCTGGAGGGGCTAACGGGAAATATCGACGTAAAATCTAACTCTGGGGGTCTAGACATGATCATGAGTTGAAATCTCATTTTCTAAGTGCCACTAGAGGCTTGAAACAAAATAAACGATTCGAATTTGAGTTTTGCAAGTTTCTTGCATATATTCAAGACGCTCTTGCAAGTTTCCTGCATATATGCAAGACACTTGCAAGCTTCTTGCATATATTCAAGACGCACTTGCAAGTTTCCTACATATATACAAGACACTTGCAAGCTTCTTGCATATATGCAAGACGCACTTGCAAGTTTCCTACATATATACAAGACACTTGCAAGCTTCTTGCATATATGCAAGACGCACTTGCAAGTTTCCTACATATATGCAAGACACTTGCAAGATTCTAGCATATATTCAAGACGCACTTGCAAGTTTCCTACATATATACAAGACACTTGCAAGCTTCTTGCATATATGCAAGACGCTCTTGCAAGTTTCTTGCATATATGCAAGTTGTCTACAATATTGTATGCGACGTCTTTCAGCGTTGCGGCGGCGGCGGCAGAACGCCAGCGACAAGTACGCTGTGGACCCAGCGCGGGAACTGAACCTGCGCTTCGCCAGGCCACGACACCGCCAGCCACACCACCACCACTCTAGGTAGGTACAAAAATATCGCCAGACTGACACACCAACTGTACGGTCCCAAACTAAGCATCGCTTGTACTATGGGTGCCGTACAATGGACTGGGGGCTATCCCGGTGATACCCAGACCTGGACAAATTACGAAGAGGCCATTTCCGAAATTTGCCCCAACGGGAATCGAAACCGCAACCATCAGGTGTAGAGAGCCGAGCGGCCTACGCTCGAACCACTGCACAAAGCGGTAAAACATAACATTGAAGTTTCCAAATTCGTTTCCGTTTAAAATGATCATCCTGTTGAGGGGAGTTGGACAGTAGAAGGAGAACGGAAGGTGGGGGAGGGGTTGGTATATCGGCTCTCTCGCTCATCGTGCGAATCGCAGCTATAAATCAAACCCGGTTAAGCCAGCCGGTAGACCAGGTGAAACAAAAAGGGTATACTATTTTTGTTGCAACTTTACTTTGTAAATCTAAAACTATCGGCTTTGTGGGAGAGTTGAAGTACTAAAGATTGTAGTCACAGATATAGATTTACATAGACAACGCAAATGCATGAGCTTAGCGTGTCCGAAAACCCCGACCAAGCGTCGAGGTTGGTCGCCGATAACTTACAGTCCTAGCGATAACAGATATAAAAATATGAGTATGAGCGAGATAATCACTCGAGGGAATCGTAGCGGGCGGAGGGGCATCGGCGGCATCGGTGTCTTTGAAGCGGTTTGGATTTCTTGTCACTAATGACGTCACAGAAAGTGTTAAAAATTCGGCACGCTTGGTTTCAATACAAATCGTGATACTTGCGTTATCTATGTAAATCTATATCTGTGGTTGTAGTGTTTTGTGTAGAAGCGCCTACACAAATTGTTGATGCAATAACGCATCCGCAGAACCAACTGCGGTTATTATACTTTTATTGTAATATCCTTGTAGGTAGGACATTTTTTTCTGTTTTTGTTACTTCAAATGAACTACTATTACCAAGCTGTTGCATTTTTATAATCAAGCCCAAAAATTACCTGAGTTACCCTGAATATGTGGACTTGTGAAATCTGTCAACAGCTGGATCCCTGTAACACCTTTTGCTTTTCAAGTTACCTCCGAAGCTGACAGTTTTAGAATTACAATGTTAAGTTTTGATCAAAAAGTAGGTATACCCTTGACGTTTCAACCTGTATAAGGGCGTATATTTATTTTCTTGTACCATAGTTCATAAAAATAAAACTGCATAAAATACTATATATGCTTTTTTTAAAAATCATAAATATATGTATTAACTGAATATCTATATGTTTTTAAAGGTAATACCATATATTTTTAAATAAAAATTAGTTTAATGCGTTAGTTCCGATAAAAGGCTCCATTGAGTTACGAAAAATTAATAGAATTTTTATAAATTAAACTAGCTGAGCCCGCGACTTCGCCCGCGTGGAATTTAACTTAACAATAAAGCCCGGTCCCGCGTTCTGAGCCCGCGCGACAGGACCCATTTTTTTAATTTTGTTTTTCTAAAATAAAAGTAGCCTCACTTACTACGTATAACATAAGCTATCTAACAGTGAAAGTCCCGTCAAAATCGGTCCAGCCGTTTCGGAGATACTCTCTGATTTCAAGTGTTTTTATTTTTTTACGCGGAACCCTAATTGTTTTTCTAAAATTAAAGTAGCCTAAGTTACCCGCTATAAGATCAGCTATCTGCCAGTGAAAGTCCCGTCGAAATCGGTCCAGCCGTTTCGGAGATTACCCGGAACAAACACACAGACAGACAGACAGACAGACAGACAGACAGACAGACAGACAGACAGACAGACAAAAATTTTTTAATTCGCGTTTTTGCTATAGGTATCGTATGTACTTTCATATGCATTTAGTGAAAAGGTGTTATTTTGATATTACAAACAGACACTCCAATTTTATTTATTTGTATAGATAGGCCAGTAATTATAAAATAACATTTATTTCGAACATAATCGGTCAGTGCTACAATTATCTAATAAATATTGAACATTTAAACACAACTTGAGCAATGAAAATCTCTAAATGCTCTCCTTTGAGTTACAGTTGGTCATAAACCTGCACTTTCTTTTTGCTGCTAACTTATTAATGACAAATTAGACAATAACATGTAACACAATGTACAATAAAGGAAACAAATATATTTATTTGGTAACAAAATGGCACGTTAATTAAAGAACTTAATGAAATATCTTTAATTCCTTAACACTAGATTTGGTAGACATCACTCAATGGAATTACGTAATAACTAAATGGAACAAGTAAAGCTTTGCTCACAAGAAACAATTTTTACCTAATAATATTCTGTTTAACAGGAAGCTACTCTAACTACGAGTCTATAAAAAACATAAAATAAATATCTATTTGGAACAGTAACTGAAGTATTATTAATCATCCAAAACAAATAATTAAAACGGTTCACGCGTGTCGGCATTTCATATTGCGTTCCGATCCGGTGGTAGATTTACCCTCGCCACCTCTCCTGGCAGCGGCCCAAGCCGAGGTCGTGTCCCTAGTGACGCCCTTGAGCTAGCTGCCCCCCTGCCCCTATGGCTGGAGCGCGCTTGCGCTCGCCCTCTGTCCGGGTGAAGTTGTTATGGCCACTCTGGCCAACAACATATAGTCAATTCAAAAAAAAAAAAAAAGCATTTCATACTTTTCAAGTTCTTATTCTTTGATTTTAATGAAACTTGGTATACATACGCTTCAGAGCCAGGTCTAAATAGTTCGTATAGAACATTTTCGAAAAAGAGTTTAGATGAAGAGTGAGGACAATTTTATGTTTTCTATAGAAAGTCAAAAATCACTCTATCTTTTCTCCTGTACTCTTTTTCGAAAATGTTATCTACTAACTATTTAGAACAGGCTTTGAAGCGTATCCATACCAAGTTTCATTAAAATCGGTTCATAAAAATCGAAGAATAAGGACTTGGAAAATTTGAATTAAATGCCGACACGCGTAAGCCCTCTTAAGAAAAACTATTCGCCTAAACATTCGTCACAAATGTAGTCATCGTAACCGTAATCATTTGCTTCCATCCCAGCACATTGCCTGCAGTACCAGGCTGAACAGCACATACATTTTCTAGAACATTGAAACATTTCTCGTTCTGTACATTTACGGCATGTTATAGAACGTGTGACTACGGTTCTAATGGACTGAAATTTGCCTTTTGCCTTTGAACTTGTGTCAAATTTGACTTTTTTAGTTAGCAACTCCGAATTGCTCCCGTGCGAAGCCGGGGTGGGTCGCTAGTCAATTTACAATTTGAACACGCCTTTACCTTCCACTGAGTTACAAATTAATTCCAATGAGTGAAATGTTTCTCAGCCGACGTAACTCAATCTATGTCAGTGATATTATAAAAATTATTTCACAGGTTATTATTTGTGCCTTTGCATAAACTTTATTATATATTTAGAGTTTAAACTTTGAGCATTCTAAAATATAACACAAAAACACTTAAGTAATTATTCTTACCTTGATTTTGCCTTGAATATTCCCGTTAATCAGTGGAAAATCTCAACTGCACCAAACTAACATCCGCACTTATTAGCGTCTCGGCACGGTTTGCAAAATGGCTGACAGTTATGACGCTTTGAGTTCTTGTTGCCAAATTGAAAAATATATTTACAACCGGTAAAAAATAAAAAATATGGTTTAAATTAACGTAACTCAGTAGGAACTTTCCACTTAGATCCATTTTGAGTTACGAGAAATAAACTCTTATAATGCATTAATTACGGTTGATATTTCCGTGTAAGGCATTTTGAACGTTCAGAAATATACAACTGCCCTTGGAGTCAGTTAAAATTCAAAGTTTTGGCGGCAAACAGTGATGTTATGTAAAGATTAAACCACTGTACTTAGTGAGTTACATCACATTTTCATACATACGAGTACTTTCAGAATATCATAAAAAATACAATTTAAAGAAAACCTCAAAATAAAAATCATATTTTAAAACAAAAATAAACACTTATTTTTATTTTTTATTCACATCATGAATATTGATAATGATCACCAAAAGAAAAATAGCACAAGTGAGGTGACAGGTGAAAAAAGGCATGGTACAAAAAATAAAAATACGCCCATAAGCTGCAGTATCCAGCTGATCGGAATGAGTGAGAGTGTCGTGTTGTGTGTGCAGGAGCGGGTCGCGCGGCGTGCCGGCGCTGCTGCTGGCCTCCCCCCCCGCGTCCGGGGGGGAGTCCTCCTCGGGCTCCCCGCCCCCCGCGCCCCCCGCGCCGCCCGCGCCCCCCGCGCCGCCCGCGCCCTCCGACGCCGCGCAGCATCACAACGCGGCGCGCGCCCGCCGCTTCCGACCGCTCTCCATCGCGCCATAGGTATGTCCACGCACACGCGCAAACACACACACGCATACATACACACACATGCATACACAAATAAATACACACACATACATACACACACATACATACACGCACACGTACATAAAAGCATACATACACACACACACATACATACACGCATACATACACACACATACATACACACACACACACATACACACACACACATACATACACGCATACATACACACACAGAAAGGTCATACCAGTACAAAATGACATGTCAACTTTTCTGACGTTTCATTATTTTATAAATAGTTATACGAGGTGTTTTGTTTAGCACCGAGCGCAGAATAAAATGGTATTACAATTTTATTTAAATCATAAACAAAGTCATATCTTAGGTGCTGTGCAAATTTTTGATAGTACTATTACTTTTACCTTGAATATTGATGGCTTCTACAAAAAAAAATGCAGTTTACAATGTTTTCCAGGCCTTTGGTTTGTGTTCTTAGTCTTAGAATTTCAAAGTTAAGGTTTGAAAAAAAGTATACCCTTTCTGTTTCAACCTGTATGTACCAAAATTATCAATTAGTACTTTTGAGTACTTTTGAAACAGTGGTTCGAGCGTAGGCCGCTCGGCTCACTACACCGGGTTGTTGCGGGTTCGATTCCCGTCAGGGTAAATTTCAGAAAAGGCCTTTTCGTAATTTTCCCCGGTCTGGGTGTCACCGGGATCGCCCCCAGTTCATTGTACGGTGCCCATAGTACAAGCGTTGCTTAGTTTGGGACCGTACAGTTGGTGTGTCAGTCTGGCGATATTTATTATTATAGTATTTTTTTGGATAAAAAATTAAACATTATGTGTGTCATCAGGAGCTGACCGCACCGCATGACGTCACACCGCGGGATCCACACACACACACACACGACACACATTCAAATATTATTATCATTTTGTAATTTATTAATTACGAAACATTTACAATAATATACCATTATTATAAGATATCTATGTAAAATATGAAATATTTTTGGCGGATAATAACTGGAAATTTCAGTGAAAGTTTGATAAGATTATGATAATTTACCAATTGATTAGGATCGGAGTGTCTGAAAAATGATAATAATCATGAAAAACTAGTTTTTTTTTATAATATTTCAATACTTTCATACTGCATTGAGTAAAAAGCTATTATTTTGTCATTACAAACATACACTTAAATTTTATTGATTGAAGCGAAGCTTACTCTATCCGTGCTTGGCGTCAGTAGCGTTACACGATACATATAGGTATACAGAGTGACAGCTGCGGCGCCCTACGCTTTATACTATAAAGCTTCGCTTCTGTCGGGCACTGTTTTTGTATAGATAATTGCAATAAATATGCCTTACATGAGACATTTTCATATTTTATATAGATATTTTAATGTTCCTTAAGTATCCGGAAAAAACGCCACTTGTCCGGCCCGGGTATCGAATCCGGTACCTCGCGACAACACCCCCCACTGAGCTATGAAGACTTAATATAGTTCATTTAAGGATGGAAATATTGTGATTTAAAAACCTCAACGGTAAACAAATAGGCTATTTTAAACCTTATTTAATTAACAATAAGGATGTTAATAGCATAATAATTATTACGCGGATGTATATGTACATACAGGATGTGGTATGAGCGTTGTTTGATGAAATACAACAGTGTTGCCATAAGTAAATGGCAGATATGTCATTGCAACACCCACAACAAAGACTTTTTTTCTTAAAATAATGTTATTTTAAAGATAACAGAACATCACCTATCCCTATGCAAAATTGTAACCAAATCGGTTGAGCCGTTTTCGCGTAAACCGTAGTCAAACTTACAACCACACTCGCATTTAAAATGTTTTCGTAACACATCTAGTATGTATATCTTATATGCCGCGTCCTACAAAGAAATAATATCACTACATTTTGCACCTTAAGCCAAAACAGTTAAGGTACATAATTAATTGATAAATAGATCTCTTCTTAGATAGGTATACGCCTTTTCGAGCTAAAAATGCGGCTTTTAGATGCCTCATGTTGAGCAGAATTGAGCACGATTTGGTATATGCTCAGTTTTATTGAGCTTAACATTCCCGAAAGGTTGTTCGGAGATTAAAAACATTTGGTCAAATTTTATAATCCGGAATGATCAATATTCATCAAAACTGAGCATTGAGCCGTGCTCAATTCCCGCTCAATCTTATTAGTCGGTACCATATTATGAGGCGGCTCCGTCTTAACGTGAATGCTGGGCCGATTTTTATGCGATTCTAGTAGTTTAAATACAGGGTGAGGATGAGAAACGAATTGTTTTGTTATTCAACATTTATTTAATATTAATAATTACGTTATTTATTAATATTAAATAAAACAATCAGGTTAATCTCATATTAATAAAATAGTTTTAATCTTTCAAAGACTCGGGGCTCACTGAAATTATTATTATTTAATACTTATAAATAAATTATTTTTTATTTTATTTTTACATTAGGAACTAATAAAAACCTGTTCAGAATGTTGCGGGACGACATATCTATAAATTGACAAGAAATCATGTGAATATGGGACGGAGTATTTTTAAAATTTTACTGAGATTTACATTAAACGATATGCTACAGGGGTGACTTTAAAATAGTTTGCAATTTTAAAAAAATCTCTCCATATGATTCAGACTATTTTAGGAACATAATCAATTAATCCAAACTCTATTCTTAATTCCAGAAACTCTATTTTCATTACCTTCTTCGAAGTAATAGAATTGAGAGTATTTTTTTCACATTTTGTATGTGATTTCTACGTATTTACAGGTATTATACAATATTTTCAATCGATTCCTTGATCAATGTGCATAAATTAATCCTTTAATCATATGAAGATACATAGTTAAAATATTGACAAAGGTCCCCAAGTAATATAAATAATGTAAACAAATACTTTAACTGGTCCGCAGATAATACAAGCCTACCTATATTAGGAAGTGGATACCGCATATGTCTGAACAGGGTTTGGTTTTGTAAATAATAATATAACTTTGCTTTTACAATATGTTATGACTTCTGTTGAAACTAATATTAGAATATGCCAAGATTTTAAAATGTAAACTGAAAGTTTTCTTTTGGCGAACGCTCGGTCTTGCTGTTTGAGCATAGGTTGCTTGGCTCGAGGTCAGGGTCAATTTTGAAAATGGGACTTTCTTTTTTTCCCTGGTCTGGGTGTCACTGGGATCGCTCCCAGTCAATTTTTACGGTACCCATAGTACAAGCGTTGCTTAGTTTGGGACCGTACAGTTGTTGCGTCAGTCTGCCGACACTTTGGCATATTCAAAATATACTATAATTGAATTATATTGATTTAAAATCATGATAATTATTATAATATTGTACATTATTATTATTATAATTTGTTTGGTGCTTTGAAATAATTGTATAAAATGGATTCGTAAGCTCTCTAAGTCATTAAAATTGTAATTTCGTGTGCTTTGAACGTGAATTATGCTATGTTTATATATAATCCCCAATTTCATAATATAACAATGTCCTTTAAAAGTTTTTTTAAACAAAAGAGCGTTGTAATGTCCTTGTAAACCTACTATAACTTCCTGCAAAGGGGGTATGTGTGTGGTCTAATATAATTGACAGGCTTTTAAATTATTTATAGATATTTCACACCAATTATGTTGTAATTAAATTACATATGACACAGCTCGTAACATTGTTGTCTTGCTCATACACTGCAGTCGTGACAAGTACGGCGATACATGTAGTTTAGTTTGTGTATCAACAGAATTGGTATCCATATTCGCGTGATAATAATAATAATTTTATAGTGCAAAAAATATTTAATATTTTGTCATATTTACATGACTTGACGTGGCCATTTTTTTAACCCATTGTCATATTTATTTAATAAGATCATTGATTGAAATTAAATAAATTTCAATATAAAATATCAGGTAATTATTTAACTTACATAGGTATCGCCATGTTTGTATAAATAGCGACGACATTATGCCCCCCCCCGTATTAATGAATCTATCTCAAATCTGAGAGCGATCTTGGAAATGTCATTCTTATGTCAGTCTTATGTATAAAATGACACGTCAAAAGCGTTCTCAAGATTGCTCTCAGACTTGAGATCGGTTTATTAATACGGGCCAAAGTCAATTCGCAGATTACAGACCACAGTTAAAATAAACGTTCAAATCGTCCCATCGGTTAGCGAAGTAACGGCATTCTGAATTGGCACAATATTTATGTTAAACTAATAACTATATAAGAATTTACACGCATGTACAAATTGACAAATTATACTTTGTTTCGTATTTAAAAAATACATAATATTATACTTAAAACAACAAGTAGTGGTTCTTTTGACGCCTGTCTATCAAGAGCAGCTTTTATTGACAGCTAAGGCCATTGTTTTTATAGCAATTTATTGGTTTGGCATCTATCTATAGAATATCATTTTTTAATTTACAAAAGACGTTGCATGTGTCACAATATGCCCATGGACCAAACACCCTTTGGAGTCTGCACTCTAGTACAAACGTTTCCGAAACACGTACGCTTAATAAAGTATATAAGATTTACGATCGACCAATTACAATCCATTATTATGTTCGATATACCAATCACAATGCGTTGCCTCCGCCCCCGCGCCGCAACCTTGTTCGTAATTATTTTAAACTAAAATAATGATGTATCACAATGTGTCAGAAGTAGTCTGAGTCGTTGGACGGACTATAGTTTGGAGCTCGGTTCCTTTTTGAAAACTTGACATGTGTCAAAAGGACCATTAGTTGTCGTGTCCAGTATAATGAAAAGTGTTTATATTTTATTAATGTATGTACCTATATTGCGGATGTATAGTTCAAAATTTGTGAATATTATATAGGTGTTAGGTGCATTCGGCTTTTGGGATATGGGGAGATGATTTTTTAATACATTTTATTGTTCATATGTATCGGAATTTGCCCTAGTTTGGGTGTCACCGGGATCGCCCCCAGTCCATTGTACGGTGCCCATAGTACAAGTGTTCACCATTCTTGTTGGTTGTGTATTTGACAGTACACACTGCATGGACCAACTGCCCTGTGTACTCCGCACTTGAGAACAAAAGTTAAAGTTACCGAAACACATTACACTTAGTGAGGTGTATAAGGTTTACGATCGACTAAGCAAAATGGCAATGTCTCAACCCCCGAATCTTTTTTCGGAATTCTTTTTAAACAAGTTATTCCTAGTGCGGTTTCCGGAGGGTAGTAGGCCCGTGACATATCCCGACACACCGTGGGCAGCGAATACCGACGAGACATTAAAAAACTCAGTCTAAGTGGCAAAGGCATTAATAAATCGATTTCAAGTGTGACAGTGTTCTTGAAAACGTCATTCTTATGTCAATCCAGGACAAAATGACATGTCAAAAGCGTACTCAAGCACGCTCTCAATTTTGAGATCTATTTATTAAGTGTCATTGTTTTTGACAGTTGCCATCCGTGCAGATTATGTTGGTAGCACTGTACATTTAATATCGATACAGCATGCGTGTCAGATTATTGTTATATTTTAACCAAAACATTTATAATGACTAAGATTATTAAAAGGATATGCTTTTAAAAGTAAGTGCCTACATGAGGCTACTTTTTTATATACTTTTGTTGTGGATTGTCTATTTAATTAATTGCAATATGGAAATGGTATTGACATATAATTAAAGCTAAAGCACCCATCTAGCCCGCGAAATAAAATAAAATAAATGTATTAATAAACGCACTGCATACTGTGTTTGTCGCAAATCACAAAATGTTGTCGTAAATGTTTTCAGATTTTGGATAAACTATAAAAATACTCGAATATTTTGAATTTCGCGGTCTAGACAGGCGCCTTCACCTTAAACATAGTCTTTTAGTTATTATAAGGCGTAGTCTGGCGATATTTGATCATTAGTCAATATACTTACCGATATTATTTTCATATGTCAATCAATCTGTATACTGTTTACAACGAAATTATCAACAACATAATACTCAATACATATTACTTACATAAATCCGATAGCAATTTTAACTAATACTTTGATATTTTTTGTGTTGTCAACAAAGAAGTGATATTTTTTGAGGATAAACTTAAACATAAATGAATGATCGGAGATGTAACGGGACTGCGAGTAACTAGGTTCGAATAATTGTACAATTTATTATATTAATTACGCTAAATAATGATAATACTTGCTTGATGCAAAGGCGAGCGCGCGCGTACCTATTTAATATTAGTGAAATTATTTTTTAGAAAAAAACTGAATTTTTTTCTTGTGTCCTTTTAAAGTACGATGATATGTACTGAATAAAAAAATTACGGTGCTACCCTAGATGTTGTACATACTTGATCAGCTGAATCGTTCTTTTTAAAGGACCTCACGTCGCCAATACACACTGGACAAATTTAGAGGAACGCATAAAAAAGTGTATTTTTTTCTTTTGTTCTTGCATTGGTTAATATTTGTCATTAGATTTTTCCGACATTCGCAAATTTAAATTAACGAATAATAAGCAATATCCCAGTTAATAAATTTAACTATCGTAAATATCCATACCTTTGTTTTATAAGTAACTACCTAGATGCTTTTCTTGTGTTCCTCTGAATTTGTCTATGCGTGTATTAACGTTTTTATTTTGGTTTGTCAGACTCTCATCCCTGAATATAGTCGCGCGCTCGTGCGCTGCACGAAATTGAAAGATTAAAAGAAGAAAAAAACATTCGGCGTCTCGATTTTGTAATTATTTGTTTTTTATTATTTTATTTTTAAAAAGTTTCGCGTATCTATCGATGTTGCACGGTTTATTATCGATAATGATTGATATATTTATAATATTGTGTCCAATATGACATCGGATTAATGTCCTATATTTTGTACTTACAAGTTAAATTGTGACTTCGCAACAAGATGCTTTAGTTCATAATATTATGGAAGGTGTTTATTGATATAGTATTATAAATATATCACATGTTAATATATTTATAGTGGTCTTATAAAATGTAACACGACTCCCGGTAACTAAATTATTACTATTTAAGACTTTTTGGAGGTACCAAAGTGCTCCCACCAAGTCTTATCAGATCTAATTATATTTTTATTTCGTCGCTCTCTGATAAGGTAATTACATAACTTGAGACGAAAATAATAACGGAGACGGAGTGTGTAGAACCAGTGGCTGGAGCCAGCGAAAGTAATCATAAAAAATCTAGATTGTTTTTATAAAATATGCTCGTGTTTTTTTTGGCGCGATGTTACTAGTACAATTATTTTTTTTACTAGCTGTGCCCACGGACTTCGTCCGCGTAGTATTTAACGTAACAAAAATTTCGGGATTATCGGGATAAAAAGTATCCTATATGTTAATCCCGGTTATAAACTATCTGTGTTCCAAATTTCATTCAAATCCGTTCAGTAGTTTTTGCGTGAAGGAGTAACAAACATACATACATACATACATCCACACTCACAAACTTTCACATTTATAATATTAGTAGGATGTGATTGGATGTGCGTTGACGATCGCTGATCGCGAACAGCGATCAGCAGACATAATTGATAAATCGATCTCAAGTCAGTGACCGATCTTGGAAATGTCATTCTAATGTCATACCAGTACAAAATGTCATGTCAAATGCGTGCTAAAGATCGCGCTCAGATTGGAGATAGTTTTATTTATACGGGCCTTACATACAAATAATCTGCATTGACGCTATTTGGTAAGTACTTATGCTTGCTGTCTTCACTCACTAGTTCTGCTCGCTCCATCTACGTTATCATTTTCATCTGAGTATATAACTAACCTTATTTTTGTTTAGTATTGATCGAGCAAAAATAAGAGTTAAGGCTGAAAGATTTTTACCCGATTGCGGCAGAATTAAGGAGGGTTATGTTCATTTTATAAGACCACAATAATTGCATAAAAATACTGTATAAACGTATATATTATATTAAGTAGATGCCATTAAATTCTAGTCTCAAATGCTTACCTAGCAAGTAAACAAAAAAAATGTATGTAATAATATTAATTATTTAAAATATATCTAGACATAAGTATTATGATATTATTATTAATTAATGGTAATAATATGAGAGAAATGATTAAAAAAATCAAGAAAAAAATACTTAATTGAGCGGTAATCCGCCATCTTGCGTTGGGTGCCGAATTCAAAATGGCGGCTGTATTTTGAGCTGAATTTTATCGCTTAGTTGGATGCCCGTGTGCGGCGATTGTTGGCTTATAATTTTTATGACGGTAGCTTCTATTTTCGCCATTAAATATATCATTATGTATTAACTCTGAAGCAGTTAAGGATATAAGACGTGTTTTATTTCGATTACCTTGCACGGGTAAGCCTTTACAATCTAGTCTACTATCGGCTTCCGTCTCATAGAATATATCGATAAAAATGAGGAAAAAAAATATCGATACAATTTATTTTTGTCATGAACTTCATTGTAATATGTATAAAGTTGTTATAGGACCCCTTTTTGAATATTGTACTCTATTGTCTTCGCGTTAGGGTACGTGTTCGCGCGGCGCGCGGTTTTTATGTTGACGGCGGCACGCTCGGTTATATTGATTTGCCATTTAATTTAATATTTACCGGAATATGCACAATGTTTAAATAAAAGGTAATTTGTCCTTGGATTCTCGTTTTATTTTTACAGAAATTCCACTTCCTTGGTTGTCTTTTCTCTGCATGCCAAATTTGACAGGTATTTTGAACGCGACATACGAAAAATTACAGGTAACTACGACGAGACTCCTCTAATTAAGTAAAAAACTCAAACTCAAAATTGATTTTATTCATGTAAGCCAACAAAGCATTTGTGAATGGTCAGAATCTACCGCCGGCTCGGAATGCCGCTTCCACTGAGAAGATCCCGCAAGAAACTCAATGGTAAGTTTTTCAAATAATTAGTACTTAGGTAAGTAATACACTATGTGTTACATACCTACACCCGTTATAATAAATTGATCTCAAATCTGAGAGCGATCTTGGAAATGTCATTCTTATGTCATTCCAATACAAAATGACATGTCAAAAGCGTACTCAAGACCGCTGTCAGACTTTTGATAGACTTATTAATGCGGGGACTTATTAAACGTCATTTTTAGGCGATGCCTACAAAAGGACGTCAAGAATACTTGAGATAACGGATATAGATTTACATAGATAACGCAAATGCATGTACTTCGCGTGTACGAAACCCCGACCGAGCGTCAAGGTTGGTAGCCGCTAACTTACAGTCCGCGCGACTAAAGATATAAACAATACGAGTATGAGCGAGATAATCACTCGAGAGAATCGTAGCGGGCGGAGGGGCATCGGTGTCTTTGAACCGGTTTGGATTTCCCGTCACTAATGACGTCACAGTAGGTGTTAAAAATTCGGCACGCTTGGTTTCAATACAAATGGTGATACTTGCGTTATCTATGTAAATCTGTATCTGTGCTCGAGATAGATATGAAAAGTTTAATTGGAATTGGAGATCGATTTAATAATACCAGTAAAAAATGTAGTAGGTACTTACTAACGCGTTTTAGTATTCAGCCGCCACCGCCAGTCTGATAGTGATTAGTCTATTGACTCCATCGAAAAGGTTTATGCGATCACAAGTAAAATAAAATTGACAGCTAAAATTATTTTATTATATTACTGTTTACTGAAGGCTTACAGACAAATAAAAAAACTATATCTAACTTACACTAAATTAACAAAAATTGCTTATTACAAGCCTCCATATATAGGTTTGAACTATTACTTGTATAACTAAAATAGGTAAGTAAATGAGATAAAAATATTTTTTTTAAAAAAAACAAAGAGGTAAATATTAGATATGGCTAAAACTAACTTATATCCATCTTGTCTACGTTGCGAGCTGATAAGGGCACAGTTTAGTTTGTTATTGAGTGAAAAGTTTGTGTTGTAAATAAAAAACAGTTGTTACAAAAGCAAGATATATTTTATTCATGAATCCAGTGCTTACATAGTAATCTACACAATAGTTATTTACGACTAAGTAAATATTCCAATCAATATTCCATTCAGTGTTGTAAGACAAAAAAATCCGGGGGCATTTCACCCTTATATTTTGTTCAATTTCCGGGCGCATGACAACCCAGTATCATTTATTCAACAATATCCGGGCGCATGTCAACCCAGTATCATTTATTCAACAATATCCGGGCGCATGTCAACCCAGTATCATTTATTCAACAATATTCGGGCGCATTTCAACCCAGTATCATTTCTTTGACAATTTCCGGTAGCATTTCGACCCTGTATGATTTTTCTGTCAATTACTGGGCGCATTTCAACCTATTATGATTTCTACGACAATTTCCGGACGCATTTCGTTCCAATTGGATTCATAAACCAAACTCATAGTAAAATAATGTTTCTACGTAGATTTGATATTGATTGTCATTGTGGTAACATACCAGAGCCATTTAAACTTTATATCAAAGTGTTAAAGTCCATAATCGTAATATAACTAGCAATATGAATTAATCACATTAATAGTTCCGTTCACCCTTCAACTATTCAAACCAATAGCTCAGTGGTTAGGGGAATCCAGGTTCGTACTCCCGCCCACTCCTATTTTTATCTTAGTTGGAGCGTTAAACTTAATACCTGACCAGATATAAAACCTGGTTGCTTAACCCAATAAGTGACTATAACCCATAATCTATGGTTCGCAGCAACCACCTTGGAGACTGCGCACAAGGAACAACTTTTAAAAAAAAGATTACTAGCAATGTGTGTTTATCACATTACTAGTATTCCCTTTAGCCCCTCCAACTAAGCTAATGCTTGTGCTAGGAGTGGGCTCACGTCAATAGTTTAATGGCCAGGATGGGGATCGAACCCGGAACCTCTCAGCTACGAGGACGGCCCCTCTAACCACTAGGCTATTGACGCTTCACTTGCATCGAAATAATTCCGAAAAAGTGGAGGTAATTGTAATGGACTGTGATTGGTCGATCGTAAAACTTGTAAACCATATTAAGCGCATGTGTATCGGAAACTCTTGTCCTACAGTACAGAGTACAACACTTGGTCCGTTATTGTTGAATACACCCATATGTACAGCTAACCCGTCACACACTAAATTGGTGAACCATCCTCTATATTACCATCATTTTCGTTTAAAATCTTCATTGGATTTGTCGCTTCATCCTGCGAGTCCATAGTCACTTTCAAAGATTGTATTTTACTGTCACTAACCACTACGGTGTCATAATTGATACCGCCATGACATCTCTTCATATGTTTGTCCAGTAACGCCTTCCTCATGCACATGTAATCACATCGCGTACATCTAAAAGGCTTTAAACCGGTGTGAGACGACTCGTGGCCGATCAAACTCTCTTTCCTTGACGCTTTGAAGTCGCAAAAGCGACACTGGAGGCCTCTTTCCATGTGCACTGCTGTGAAATGTTTCTGTATATCGTATTTATGCTTGCAAGAGTACTCGCATAAGTTACATTTGTGTGCGTAATGGCATTTTTGATGTGTAATAAATTGGCATTTGAAATATGTTGAAAATTCACAGCTGGCACACTGCAATAGAGTTTCAGACCGACTCCTCTTGCCATGCAAAGAGATCTGGTCTTTGGTTTTTGTGGAAAAGTCACAGTTAGTACACTTGTACGGACGGTTCTGTCTGTCCGTGTGCAGTCTTTGGTAGTGTCTTTGAACTGATGCTTTGAATCGTGAGGTGTATGCGCACATGACACATTTGAACGGGTTGTCAGAGTTTGGTGTTTCTAACACATGAATGTTTCCTTCAATCTCACAATTTGGATCTAAAACGTAAAAAACTCAAACTCAAAATTGTTTTTATTCATGTAAGCCAACAAAGCATTTGTGAATGGTCAGAATCTACCGCCGGCTCGGAATGCCGCTTCCACTGAGAAGATCCGGCGAGAAACTCAATGGTAGGTTTTTCAATTAATTAGTACTTAGGTAAGTAATACACTATGTGTTACATACCTACACCCGTTATAATAAATTGATCTCAATACTGAGTGAGAGCGATCTTGGAAATGTCATTCTTATGTCATTCCAATACAAAATGACATGTCAAAAGCGTACTCAAGACCGCTTTCATACTTTTGATAGACTTATTAATGCGGGGACTTATTAAACGTCATTTTTAGGCGATGCCTACAAAAGGACGTCAAAAATACTTGAGATCACGGATATAGATTTACATAGATAACGCAAATGCATGTACTTCGCGTGTACGAAACCCCGACCGAGCGTCAAGGTTGGTCGCCGCTAACTTACAGTCCGCGCGACTAAAGATATAAACAATACGAGTATGAGCGAGATAATCACTCGAGAGAATCGTAGCGGGCGGAGGGGCATCGGTGTCTTTGAATCGGTTTGGATTTCCCGTCACTAATGACGTCACAGTAGGTGATAAAAATTCGGCACGCTTGGTTTCAATACAAATGGTGATACTTGCGTTATCTATGTAAATCTATATCTGTGCTCGAGATATGAAAAGTTTAATTGGATTTGGAGATCGATTTAATAATACCAGTTAAAAATGTAGTAGGTACTTACTAACGCGTTTTAGTATTCAGCCGCCACCGACAGTCTGATAGTGATTATTCTATTGACTCCATCGAAATAATATAGGTTTATGCGATCACAAGTAAAATAAAATTATTTTATTATATTACTGTCTACTGAAGGCTTACAGACAAATAAAAAAAAACTATGTCTAACTTACACTATTTTAACTAAAATTGCTTATTACAAGCCTCCATATATAGGTTTGAACTATTACTTGTATAACTAAAATAGGTAAGTACATGAGATAAAAAATATTAAATTTAAAAAAAAACAGAAAAATATTAGATATGGCTTAAACTTATATCCATCTTGTCTACCCTGCGAGCTGATAAGGGCACAGTTTACTTTGTTATCGAGTGAATTGTGTTGTAAATAAAAAACAGTTGTTACAAAAGCAAGACATATTTTATTCATGAATCCAGTGCTTACATAGTAATCTACACAATAGTTATTTACGACTAAGTAAATATTCCAATCAATATTCCATTCAGTGTTGTAAGACAAAAAAATCCCGGGGGCATTTCACCCTTATATTTTGTTCAATTTCCGGACGCATTTCAACCCAGTATCATTTATTCAACAATATTCGGGCGCATGTCAACCCAGCATCATTTATTCAACAATATTCGGGCGCATGTCAACCCAGCTTCATTTATTCAACAATATTCGGGCGCATTTCAACCCAGCATCATTTCTTTGACAATTTCCGGTAGCATTTCGACCCTGTATGATTTTTCTGTCAATTACTGGGCGCATTTCAACCTATTATGATTTCTAGGACAATTTCCGGGCGCATTTCGTCCCAATTGGATTCATAAACCAAACTCATAGTAAAATAATGTTTCTACGTAGAATTGATATTGATTGTCATTGTGGTAACATACCAGAGCCATTTAAACTTTATATCAAAGTGTTAAAGTCCATACTCGTAATATAACTAGCAATATGAATTAATCACATTAATAGTTCCGTTCACCCTTCAACTATTCAAACCAATAGCTCAGTGGTTAGGGGAATCCAGGTTCGATCTCCCGCCCATTCCTTTTTTTATCTTAGTTGGAGCGTTAAACTTAATACCTGACCAGATATAAAACCTGGTTGCTTAACCCAATAAGTGACTATAACTCATAATCTATGGTTCGCAGCAACCACCTTGGAAACTGCGCACAAGGAACAACTTTTAAAAAAAATATTACTAGCAATGTGTGTTTATCACATTACTAGTATTCCCTTTAGCCCCTCCAACTAAGCTAATGCTTGTGCTAGGAGTGGGCTCACGTCAATAGTTTTAATGGCCAGGATGGGGATCGAACCCGGAACCTCTCAGCTACGAGGACGGCCCCTCCAACCACTATTGACGCTTCACTTGCATCGAAATAATTCTGAAAAAGGGGAGGTAATTGTAATGGACTGTGATTGGTCGATCGTAAAACTTGTAAATCATATTAAGCGCATGTGTATCGGAAACTCTTGTCCTACAGTACAGAGTACAACACTTGGTCCGTTATTGTTGAATACACCCATATGTACAGCTAACCCGTCACACACTAAATTGGTGAACCATCCTCTATATTACCATCATTTTCGTTTAAAATCTTCATTGGATTTGTCGCTTCATCCTGCGAGTCCATAGGCACTTTCAAAGATTGTATTTTACTGTCACTAACCACTACGGTGTCATAATTGATACCGCCATGACATCTCTTCATATGTTTGTCCAGTAACGCCTTCCTCATGCACATGTAATCACATCGCGTACATCTAAATGGCTTTAAGCCGGTGTGAGACGACTCGTGGCCGATCAAACTCTCTTTCCTTGACGCTTTGAAGTCGCAAAAGCGACACTGGAGGCCTCTTTCCATGTGCACTGCTGTGAAATGTTTCTGTATATCGTATTTATGCTTGCAAGAGTACTCGCATAAGTTACATTTGTGTGCGTAATGGCATTTTTGATGTGTAATAAATTGGCATTTGAAATATGTTGAAAACTCACAGCTGGCACACTGCAATAGAGTTTCAGACCGACTCCTCTTGCCATGCAAAGAGATCTGGTCTTTGGTTTTTGTGGAAAAGTCACAGTTAGTACACTTGTACGGACGGTTCTGTCTGTCCGTGTGCAGTCTTTGGTAGTGTCTTTGAACTGATGCTTTGAATCGTGAGGTGTATGCGCACATGACACATTTGAACGGGTTGTCAGAGTTTGGTGTTTCTAACACATGAATGTTTCCTTCAATCTCGCAATTTGGATCTAAAACGTAGTGATTGCTCTTCTCATGTGCGGTCTGGTTGGAGCTATCGACTTCTTGAGAATACCCATCAGTTTTGATATTACTTTCAATATCTTTGCAAGCGTAAATTTCGTTGTAATGGGTACCCTTGTGCTTTTTATTTTCACACATGTAATGAGTCTCGAATTCACAGTAATTACACTTCAACACTGTCTTCTGGCGGCTCCTCAGCTTGTGCGTGTTCAATCTCCACTTAGTTTTAGTGGAGAAATCGCATAGATCACACTTATTCGCCTTGTCCGAAATCTCGTTGTGTATTTTAGCTAAATGCCTGCTTATATGTCCTTCGTATTTTGTGACAAAAGGACACTTGTCACATCTATACATGACCTCCTGTTTGTTATGCACCTTGCTGTGTTTCACATAGTTATGTCTGTATGCTGTTGCATACGAGCATAGGTCGCATTTGAACCGCTTCTCCTGGTTGTGTTTACGTCTGTGAGCGTTCAAATTCCATTTGAAATAGGACGTGTAATTGCATTCATGACATTTGTATATGTTTATGTCCTCCTTTTCGCACTTTTTGAACTCGTGTTGCAGTAATATATGGCGGTTTAATGAAGATGGATATCGAGTGGTGTATGCACAGGAGTCACACGCCAGCGGTTTGGCATCAGAGTGTCCCATGACATGTATACTGAGACAGTTTTTATAGATGGTTGTGTAATCACAATGGTCACACTTCAATTGTTTGTGGGTGCGTCGCTTTTTCTTCTTGTATTGCCTGTGGAAGATTGAAAGCTACAGGCATTGTGCTTAACTGAGTAGGTTTCTGCAGGAGGGGGCTATGACGTCACGCGTCATTAGACATCCCCCGCTCCCCTACCGCAGGAACTTAGTAAGTTAACGGCGATGCCTATAGTTAGTACCTAATTACCCAATCTATATAACTCAAAGGTGACTGACTGACTGACTGACATTGTGATCTATCAACGCACAGCCCAAACCACTGGACGGATCGGGCTGAAATTTGGCATGCAGGTAGATGATATGACGTAGGCATCCGCTAAGAAAGGATTTTCATTAACTCTACCCCCAAGGGGCTAAAATAGGGGATGAAAGTTTGTATGAAACTTTGTCCATTTTAAACCGATCGGGCTGAGACTTTGCATGCATAAAGCTACTATGACGTATACATCCCCTAAGAAAGGATCAAAAATCCACGCGGACGAAGTCGCGGGCTCAGCTAGTAACCTCATATATGTGTAGAGCCAAGTAAACATGGACAGGCTCAGGGCTATTATAGCTGCAATTCGTGTGATGAGTTAGAGAGCCAGAAGGCCAACTTCCTTTGCTTCCCCTCTCGCTATCTTTAGTATTGCAAGCATCTATAAGTTATGGTAGCTGTTTAACATCATGCGGGTTGTGAGCTTGTTTGCCGACTTTTTATATAAAAACGTTTAGGTAAGTACATATTATGGTAGCTGACATGCATGTTCCTAGTGAAGACAGATCTTCTGAGTTGGGTACAGGCCTTTAAATTGTTGTCGCAACTTGGAAAACAATAGTACTTAAAAATTTTGCACGAGTTTTTTGTTTTTATGGGCGAGATATCAAATAATTGTAAAAGAGTGTTCTAGCTTCGACCACATTCTTATACTATTCATTTTTATGATCCATTCTGATTCAAACCACAGAGTATTACTTCCAGGCATGTTCTTGATCGGATTTCCATTCATGCCCTATTTAACCACCTTTCGGGATGATTTGTCAATAATCTTTTCTTAGTACCCTCCTACGTTAAATAAGGAGTTCCTGTGGAACAATTTAACTTTTCCCCTGGACTCGTCGAAGGTCTAAACCTCCACGTCATTATCGGTCACCATTGTCGATCCTGGTTTACAGGAGTTACAGTGGTTGGAATGGGTGGCAGGACCAGTTCCTGTGGGAAATTTCATTCCTCAAGACCCAACATTTCAGGCTATGCATTGTCTGTCAGTCAGTCAGGTGTTAGAAGTGTTCTAAGAAAGATACCAACACCTGGGGCCCCATTGGGTCTTCGTACTCCACGCTTTCTGTTTCATCCACTTCCACCTTCACCCAGACGCTGGCAAACATACTCATCATCTCCGTGTCACCAGCCTGTTCCCCGTCGTTTGATTCAGACATGTTTACACTGAAATTCAGAACAAAAAACAAATTATAGTTAAATAGTTGAATGTTAAATTTGGAACACATGGTGTGCAGGTTCAAACCCCGGGTAGCACCCCAGAAATTTTCGGACTTCATGTGCGAATAGCATTACAAACAAAGATTATCACTTGCTTAGCAGTGAAGGCAATGATAGTGAGGAAATCTGCATGTAATATGAAAGGCATTGCACATTTGAATGCAGTGGGGCAATGTGGTGGAATATGTCAAGTACCCCCCTCATATCAAGGGGGATTGTGCCCTATATCACGGCGATAAAGTCATCATCTATTACATTGGGACCAAAAGAAAAGAAATTAGTGAATTGCAGTACACTTGTGCCTTTTTCTTTGGGGAATAAGGGCTCATTGTGTACCTAGTCTTCATTGGAAGCATTTTTTAGTCTCACCACTGCTGTAAACCAGGATGTAGTGGCGTCCAAAACTGGTTTGAACCTCAGCGAATCTGGCGTTGCTTAGTATGGGACTATACAGTTGGTTGTTTATTGTTATTATTCGTTAGGTGCCCTATATTGAGTTGCGGTACTGTGAGGACGTGTGATGAATAGTGATACGTACTATAAGACGATCTTATTATTTAGAAGAGGCGTCGGTGTTTTTTTTAGTCTATTTTTGGAAACAAAAAAACGATTTACAAATAAGTATCACAAAGCTATACTGGTAATATATCGATTAAACATTCCAAAGAGAATACAAAAATAAATGAAATGGCGTACTTACGCATGTATTTATTGTTTTGTTAGTATTTTATTTGATGGAATATAAATTCTCCCTATCATGGGGAAAAATCAATCACATTGGCTTGCGTTTAGAATTCTTGAAAACAAAACATAGACCAGCAGAATAACAATAAGCCAAGAGAATATAATACTTGGCAATGAGAATTGACAAGAGAAGTTGGTGGTTTTGTTTCCTCATAGACGAAGTAATAGTTATTTATTTATTTAACTTAATTATTTTAGCATTGGCGCAAAAATTGGCAATAATGCGAAAATGGATTATTACAAAACGTAAATGAATCCGATTTTAGAACGCACGCACCAAATGTCAAGAGACCTATGTTTGTGTGCGTGTATGCAGCCTGCAGCTAACTTCACAGGTCACAGTCACCTTTCCACACTGCTACAATCGATTTCTTTGAATTTCAATTACTATCAAATTCATTCGATTAAATCTAAATAAGGTACCTACATCGATTATCAAGAAATATTTTATATGAATTTAACTTGGCAACATTTATGGAAAATGTCAAAGTAATACACAGTGCATTCTTTATTAAAATTTTTATAAAAATAAACAACTATGTATACAGAAGTAGATGTTTTCGTCAGTAATTACACGCTAATAGATCCCGAGATTTACCAGCTGTGGATAGAAGGATGTTCTTGTAAGTAAATGAACAATTCTCCATTAATCCCTTATCAATATTTATCATATTGAAATCTTGGAGTATTTTCTATAATTAGACGATGATAATATATTAAGAATGTTATGTAAACGCTTATTATAATTATATAGTATTAGTTTACACGATATTTGTAGTAAATTTGTCATAAAGAATAGCATAACATCCCCAACAGTTACACAGATTTGTAACACGCACTCGTCGCCAACATTGGCTACAGAGCCGTTCAACAGGCGGCGAGCCCGTCGCGAACAGGCAGCTCCTGTTAGACGACGCATGGCGCGGGCTGTAGTCGCCGCGACACCCGCGGGGGGACTGGGAGTGGGGCTGTTCTAACCCAACAAGAATGTCATAAAATCATTGGGAATATGCAGCTCCTATTATAAAGATTGTTTGCAGCAAGCGAGGCAGTGTCCTCGCTGCATCAGCGAGGGTTCGCCAAGCAGCATGGCGCCACCGTAGAGCTGATCGCTAGTGATGTTCTCGATCATTATAGGTATGTACACAGCCGGGAGCAGTATGCATTTGACCGGAGTTTTTAAAGGGTTTTAATATGATTTAGGGTAGCCATGAACCCTCACATAACTTTGCCAAATCCCATAAAGCCAGCACAGGCTTCAAAATTAGAATATTAATGAAAAAATTTTTTTTTTTTTTGTGTCCGGAATCAACAACAGGTGCAACATAAATATTATTAATCACACTGAGTTCTATGTGGTCCTCTTGTGTGTGTCGTACGAGTGGTTGTGTGAGACCTGGCTGGTCATCATCATACAACATTACCAGTGGTTGACCCAGGCCTAGTCTGAGAGGGGTGATCTTGCCTCATGACATGACCGTTGGATCTACTTGGATATTTATCACTTGGCAGGACCTTCGCCCTGCTGGAGCGGCTGCTAACTGTGCCGGCCAAGCTGTCAGAGCAAATGGTGTTCCAGATCGACGAGCAGATGAAACAGATGCTTATTGAAAAGTGAGTCTATTAAATGAAGAATTGAGCCACATAATAACCCATTTAGACCATTTGTCACCCAATTTTTACAGACCGCCATGCGCTTTTGACCAACTGTCACCCGATTTCGACCAATTGTCACCCAATTTGGCCAACCGGCAACCAAATTAGAACAGCTGTCACCCAATTTCAATGCTATGATATATGTAACGTAGCATGTCAGAAATTCGCCCAATTCGAAAATTTGTTGACTAATAGTTTTAATTGAGGACCTGTTATTGTGGTATAATGTCAATGGCTCGCCCCATATTACATTGGGATGCGTGCACTGTAGAACAGCCCTGCCTATCCCTTCGAGGGATTATACGCGTGATAACGTAATATAATAATAATGAATTAGCTCTTTTTAGGTCCCACTCCTGGGCACCAGCCTCCCCTCTCAATACGAGGGGGAGTCTAGCCGTAATCCACCCACCACGCTGGCCCAGTGCGGGTTGGCACTTGATTTTCTAAGACAAGCAGGTTCCCTCACAATGTTTTCCTTCACCGTAAGCAAGTGATGATGTTAAAATATAGAAATTATGATTCGCACATAGATTTTGAAAAACCTAGAGCTAGCCGGGGTTTGACCCCAGGACCTGGTGCCCGCAAGACGCGTGTTTTACCAGTCACTGATAATAGTTTATTTAATTATGTTACTATTTTGTTTCAGATATTATGATTTGGACGACTCTGTGATCAGGGAGTTGTTGGGACGCAAGCTGTCATCCCGCCATAGGAAAGATTTGGACGAGGTAGGCTAAGACTGTTATACAGGTTGAAACTGACATGGTATACAATTTTTTCAAAACAATTTTGTAATTCTAAAACTATCAGTTTTGGAGGAAACTTGCAAAACAAAAGGTGTTACAGGGATACAGCTGTTGACAGATTTCACAAGTCTACTAAACCTTCAGTACTTCAACTGTCCCACAAAGCCGATAGTTGTAGATTTACAAAGTAAAGATGCAAAAGAAATAGTATATATACCCTTTCTGTTTCACCTAGTAGTTCGTTCGTTTCACGGACGCGTGCTGTCACTCTTGTGACACTGGCATAAGGGTCATATTGCAATAACTCACGCGTCTCGGTGAAATGAGTTGTTCATTATTACACTATAGTAACAGTAATCCATTGTGGAATGAGATGGGACCACGTCGATTGATAGTTTTTACGTAGAGGAATGTTTCATTGATTGTCGATTGACGGTCGGCCGGTCATCGATCGACGGTCAATCGATTGGTGGAGTACCTAACGACCTTATTTACGTGACGTGAAGCTTCTCTTAGTACAAGTTTTGAACTTAGTTGGAGGGGCTAACGGGATTACAGGGATAACATCACAACACTGGAGAATGGCCCATTTTAGAACATTTCATTCATTCATTTTGGACATTTTTGTAATGGAACATTTTCTAAATTGGCCATTTTGGGAATATAACTTTTTCGGAATTGGACATTTTAGGAATTGGACATTTTCGGAATTAGACATTTTCGGAATAGGACATAATCGGAATTGGCAATTTTCGAAATTTGACATTTTCGGAATTAAACATTTTCGGAATAGGACATATTTGGAATTGGACATTTTCGGAATCGAACATTTTCGGAATGGGATATTTTCGGAATTGTAAAATAGTCCCGTCTAGGGACGCCCGAAAGAAGCGAAGCTTTATAGTATAAAGCGTAGGGCGCCGCAACTCTGACGTCATCGTGTAACGCTGCTGACGCTTAGCACGGATAGAGTGGCCGGCGAGCGTGCCGCACGTTCGTATAGAAACTTCCCTTTAACAATTTTGAGTTTTGACTGTCACTACATAGTATAAAACAAAGTCGCTTCCCGCTGTCTGTCTGTCCCTATGTATGCTTAGAGCTTTAAAACTGCGCAACGGATTTTGATGCCGTTTTTTTTAATAGATAGAGTGATTCAAGAGGAATGTTTATATGTATAATAAATGCATAATATAGTAGAGAAACACTGATAATTATAGAGCCGTGCGAAGCCGGGGCGGGTCGCTAGTGAGTTTATAAACGCGTGACGGGTGACGTCCCTGCCCGGCAGGTGGCGGAGCGGTCGGGCGCGCCGCTGCGCTGCTGCCGGCGGCAGTTCGACAACGTGCGGCGCGTGTTCAAGGCGGTGGAGGAGATGCCGGGCAGCGTCGTCGCCAACATCCGGACCACCTTCCTGCTGTCCGAGCCGCTCGCCAAGTACGGCCCGGGGGTAACCAGGCGGGGCACACACACACACACACACACAGCTTCCATCCTGCCTTTACATATGAATTTGAAGAAGTGGGGTAACAGCTTCCATCCTTCCAGCTCCATAACGTTAGGAATTAGAAGTAAGGGTGACAGCTTCCGAAGGATAAGGGGAGGGATAGTTTTCATCTTTCCAGGGCCCTAACCACGCTAGCTACTCAAATCGTAATAGAAAGGCAAAAGATAGCGATAACGTTTCAAACGCTCCGCTTTTGACGTTTTGCTGACACGAGTAGTCTGTAGTCGCGAGGACTGTAAGTTATCAGCGACCAACCTTGACGCTTGGTCGGGGTTTTCGGACACGCTAAGTACATACATTTGCGTTATCTATGTAAATCTATATATGTGGAGAGAGCCTAGACTTTTTCATTAACATATAAAAACAACATCCATCCAATCATCCAAAAATCCCATTAAAAAAGGAATGTCTGAGGGCTTTGTCCGAAAACTCTTGACTTTTATTCCAGCTGTTCTCAAGTGATGGGCTTAATAATGTACATTAATTACAGTGAAGCATTGCTGTAATGTTTCAGGAAGTACGGCGCCGTGGTGTTCATAGCGTGCATGAGATTCGAAACGGCCAAACGGAAGCTGCAGTATTTAACATTCAACGACTACTATCACTGCGCTCAGGTAATATTACATTAATATTTTCTGTATTATTAGTCTTGTAACCTATTATTATGTTGTCACCTAACAAGTCTTGTAACCTATTATCATCTTGTCACCCAATAAGACTTATTACTTATGATTCTCTTGTCACCTAATTATACTTGTAACCTGTCATTATCCTGTAATATAGTAAGTCTTGTAACCTAATATTATTTCGTTACCCAATAAAACTTGTTATTAACTTGTCACCTAATATTTTTCTTATGCTGTTCCTGAGAATGTACACCATCTTTAATCTATTGAAAAAAGCAGCATTCCGAACCGGTGGTGGATTCTGGCTATTCATAAATGCTTTGTTGGCTTATGTGATTAAAAACAATTTTGGGTTGAGTTTGAGTTAAGAACACTTGTAACCTATTATTATCCTGACATCTAGCAAGTCTTGTCACCTATTATATTCTTGTTCCAACCTGTTTAATATGTATTATATGTGTCTTTTCAGGCTATAATGGGTAGTTGGACATACTCCTGCACAGGTCCGGAATATTACGACACCGAGATGGACCGAGAGTTCCTGCTCGAGCTGAGGGAGCTGAGGATACTGTTAGACAAGGAGAAAGAACATAAACAGTGAGTGTTTACACCGTTAATAAATATCGCCAGACTGACACACCAACTGTACGGTCGCAAACTAAGCAACGCTTGTACTATGGGTACCGTACAATGGACTGGGGGCGATCCCGGTGACACCCAGACCGGGGCAAATTACGAAAAGGCCATTTCCGAGTTTTGCTCCGGCGGGAATCGAACCCGCGACCACCCGTGCAGTGAGCCGGGCGGCCTGCGCTCGAACCACTGCGCCAAGAGGTCGTCAAATGGTCTTTTTTTTAACCCCCAACGAAAAACAATAAAATTTTGTAAGCTTAAAATGTGTATCTGTGTGTCTGTCTGTGGCATCGTAGCGCCCAAGCGGATGAACCGATTTTAATTTTGTTAGAAAGGTATTCTGATCAAGAGTGTTTTTAGCTATGTTTCATTAAAATCGGTTCCTCCGTTTGAAGATCATCCGCATTTGGGTTTTTTAAATGTTAAATCTATATATATATATATAACTCAAAGGTGACTGACTGACTGACTGACATAGTGATCTATCAACGCACAGCCCAAACCACTGGACGGATCGGGCTGAAATTTGGCATGCAGGTAGATGTTATGACGTAGACATCCGCTAAGAAAGGATTTTGATTAATTCTACCCCCAAGGGGATAAAATAGGGGATGAAAGTTTGTATGAGACTTTGTCAATTAAATTCCACGCGGACGAAGTCGCGGGCACAGCTAGTTTTATACATATACCTACAACTTATTTGGAAATAATAACATCTGTTTGTTTCAGTTTGATTTGTATGCGACTCAAACCGAAGCTACTGGAGAAATCGTATCAAGAATTGGAACTTAATTTCCGGTAAGAACATAAATGATAATTAAACAGTCCCGTCTAGGGACGCCCGGAAGGAGCGAAGCTTTATAGTATGAAGCGTAGGAACTAAGCGTTAACAACAGCTGTAAAAAAGTTTAAGTTTGTATCCTACTAATATTATAATTGTGAAAGTTTGTGAGTGTGGATATATGTATGTATGTATGTATGTTTGTTACTCCTTCACGCAAAAACTACTGAACGGATTTGAATGAAATTTGGAACAAAGATAGTTTATAACCGGGATTAACATATAGGATACTTTTTATCCCGATAATCCCGAAATTTTTGTTACGTTAAATACTACGCGGACGAAGTCCGTGGGCACAGATAGTATACCTATACAGGTTGAAACAGAAAGAGTAAACTTTTTTTTTCAAACCTTTGTAATTCTAAAACTATCAGCTTTGGAGGAAACTTGAGAAACAACAGGAGTTACAGGGATACAGCTGTTGACAGATTTCACGAGTCTACAAAACCTTCAGTACTTCAACTGTCCCACAAAGCCGATAGTTTTAGATTTACAAAGTAAAGTTGCATAAAATATAGTATACCCTTTCTGTTTCACCTAGTATAATATAAATGTTTTATCACCAGACTATACAGCCGCGCGCTGGTCGGACTGGCCTGTAACCTCCACCGAGGCAGGGAACTGAGGTCGCTCTTCACTGATCTACTTGAAAGGTACTTAAAGGCATACTTTCTTCTTCTTGTTGTTACTGATGTTAAAACCCCTTGGCGCAGTGGTTCGAGCGTAAACCGCTCGGCTCACTGCGCATGGTGGTTGCGGGTTCGATTCCCGCTGGGGCAAATTTCGGAAATGGCTTTTTCGAAATTTGCCCTGGTCTGGGTGTCACCGGGATCGCCCCCAGTCCATTGTACGGTGCCCATAGTACAAGCGGTGCTTAGTTTGGGATCATACAGTTGGTGTGTCAGTCGGGGGATATTTTATGGTCTGGCGATATTATATAGTCTGGCGATATTATATGGTCTGGCTATATTATATAGTCTGGCGATATGATAATCGTCTGGCCATAACACAATCGTCTGGCGATTTTATATGGTCTGGCGATATTATATCATCCAGCGATATTAGATCGTTGACTGCTAAATGCACTGCCACTGATGTAAAAAATATTTGTGACTTCTATTTTGGTTTCTCTAAATATTATCACTGTGGATATGATACTAGTTAATCACTAAATATACAAAAATTGCCAGATTATCTGGATAGCTGTCGTTCTTGAAATGTTTTAGAGTAAGTTGGATATATTAATAAATGCACTGCACACGGTCTTTGTCGCGAATTATAAAATGTGCCTTTTATTATTGTCAGATTTTGAAAAAATTCTAGAAAACCTCAAAAAATTTGAACTTCGCGGGCTAGATGGGCGCTTTAGCCATAATACAAACTTTATAACGGGATACCACCTTTTATTGAAGATCAAACCCAGCGATACAGACAGAGGATTAGGTACACACCACGTAGTTACAAGCCGTTTTTAAAATATCTTTAATTCTTTCAGATGTATAGAACCGCTAAGGTTGGGTGGCTGGCCCAAAACTGATTTGGCTCAGTTCCTATCCGCCTACGAGCAATGCGCGCTACAGATGGATGTACTGAGGTAATCATCACGTTTTTGATGTACTAGAATAGGCAGAGGTGTTATATTCTACACATATTTCTTGCGGAGCGGTCAAGTGGTTTGAGAGGAGGCTGCTTCGGTCACTGCAGGTTGCGGGTTCGATTCCCGTCGCGGTGAATTTCGGTAATTTCCGTAACTAGGTGTCATTGTTATTATTCATTATTATTTTGGGGTCAGATGAATTGGATTTCCTGGGGATTTCTTTGGATTCTTTTCTTCACACCAAACCCATTACAGATTCGTTTGGTATTTTTCTCCACATCAGGTTAAAACAGAAAGGATATATATATTTTTTTTCAGAACATAACTTTGTAATTCTCAAACTATCAGCTTTGGGGGAAACAGACAAACAAAAGGTGTTACAGGTATACAGCTGTTGACAGATTTCACAAGTCTACTAAACCTTTAGTACCTCAACTGTCCCACGAAGCCGATAGTTTTAGATTTACAAAGTAAAGTTGCAAAATAAATAGTATACCCTTTCTGTTTCACCTAGTATAAGTATAATTATGACGACGAGGCACAAAGTATGTTAATTCGCTAATGACCAGAATCATTATTATTTTAAAGAATTAAGCTAGTGGATTCTATTTGGGTGTCACCGGGATCGCCCCCAGTCCATTGTATGGTACCCATAGTACAAGCGTTGCTTAGTTTGGGACCGTACAGTTGGTGTGTCAGTCTGTCAAATTACGCGACAAAAAGGCCATTTCCGAGAGTTGCCCCGGCGGGAATCGAACCACTGCGCCAAGCGGTAGTCGATTATTTCTAGGTTTTTAGATCACCCAGGTTTTTTTAACCATACAGTTGTTTGACTGGTTATAATTTCCATATTACAGGGAGGCAGACTTGAAAAGTGTGTGGGAACGGTATATGAGAGTTGTAAGACAATGTTTACTGACAATGTATCATATGTAATGTAAACTATCACGCGTATACCCGCCGAAGGGGTAGGCAGGGGTGGTCCGCAGTGCACACACATATCGCCGATGGTATTCCGGTCCCAATGTACAAGGGGGAGCCTGCTGCCATCACACCGGACACACTCTTCAATGCGAGGATCCGGGACATAGACATAGTCCACCACCCTGGCCCGCCGCGGGTTGGAGAATGTAACACGGCTTCTGAACGATTTTCCTTTCATCAGGGCCCTAACCACGGTAGCTACTCAAATCTTAATAGAAAAGCAAAACGCTCGCGATAACGTTTCAAACGCTCCGCTTTTGACGTTTTGCTGACACGAGCTTCAAGATTTCTACTGACATTGATATGGTATGGTGTCAGCAAAACGTCAAAAGCGGCGCGTTTGAAACGTAATCGCGAGCGTTTGCTTTTCTATTACGATTTGAGTAGCTAGCGTGGTTAGGGCCCAGGTGGTAATTTATGTTGTATAATAAAAGATTTGCACATGATATCTGAAAATCACAGAATAATAGTAAGATTACAGGGCCTAGAGAGTGATTGATGATCAATCTCAAGTCTGAGAGCGATCTTGAGTCCTCTTTTGACACGTCATTTTGTACCGCAATGTCGTAAGTATGATATTTTCCAAAACCAGACATGAGATCGATTTGTTTAAACGGGCCGTAATTTCTCTGTCTTTCACCCAATTTAAACTATTTGTCACCCAACTTTTGAATTTGGCTAATGTTGCGTTGGGTGATAAATGGTCATAATTGGGTGACAATTCATCTAAGTTGGACAACAGGTGGTCGAAATTGGGTTGAAATGCCCACATTGTCGAAGCAAACATGTAATTAGAATATTTGTTTAATATTTCTGTTGATAATATTTATAAACTAACTGTGTGTAAGAAATGAAACTATACCAATTAATTGCTGTTTTATTTATTAATGTTTCACTATAGACAGTTGTACTATGAAGGATATCCTTAACCTCTCGGTCATTCAAACCAGACATATTTTCTCATATTTATGCCAACAAAACTAGAGACAACGTTTAAAAAAAACATGTTTTATGACATCTAGCGCGCAATAGCTGTAACTTAAAGTATGTAAAATTTAGGGTAGTTGCTAATAATTATGTCAGTGACCTCTATCGGGCAGTAGGTGAAACAAGTACCAGGAGAGTATAACTTCTTTAGGAGGTCGTATAGTGAGATCTACCGGAGAATAGGTGAACTAAATAAAAGCTACTCTCCGATAGATGTCACCACTTACTTTTTTACTATCCAGCATATGAAAAATGCTATTATTCAATATGAAGATAGCATAAAAAAGAAAGTACCCTATTCTAGTTAAATAAAACAAAATTTCGAACATGTTCTTTTTTATTCAATTTTAAACAATTTATTTTTAATATAATAAACTAATAGTTATAACAAATCGCTGAACATTAATTACATGACAAACATAATTTATTTACATTGTGTAAAGCAGGTATATAAGATAGATACATAAGTATTTGTACAGTATTGGAAATGGGGACATAAAATACAAAAAAAAAAAGATTTTTTTTTTATATAAAAAGCAAATAATATATTAAAAAAATGCATTCGTGATTTGTAGGAATAGTGGTCGTGAAGTCTGATATTTCCGAAATGTGTAAACTTCTTGAACGTTGAAGCAAACATCCGAGAGGAGATTACATTTCTAAGGATGGCTGGCAACCCGCGGTTATAACCCCCCTCGCCTTAAGGGGAGACCCGTGTCTAGCAGTGGAAGTTGATTTTAATAATGTGTTCCAATGACACAATAAACAGGGTTAATGGTTAAACATTCTCAAATTTACTGGTCTGTATTAATGACATCATAATCAATCACTTTGTTCTCTACGACTTTTTGCAAAACAATACATTACCGCACCCGCCATTATATCAGATTTGATAAACCACAGATCCTCGCAAAAGAACACCGATTCCGACCAAGGATGATACGTGAGGCCATTGAAATTAAAAAACATCCTAATTTCAATAGGGAAGATGGCTGGGTGCTACCACCAACTTGGGATCCAGTAATTAATATAATTAAATCCAAAACCAAGTGTACCATTGCAAGACCTCGAGACACTGTGAGCACTTTCTGCGTGGATCGGACCGCAAATAACAACTAAATATGAGGGTACCCAGTTACTAACTATGACATCAGGACGTCTAACACCTCAGTCCCCCCGTGACCATGGCTGCTGTAAAGCAACCGAAACGTCTTGATCATAAAGTTAATAAACGCGATAAAATCCGTAAAATAGTTTTATTTCAACAACAAACTCTTAAGATTGCTATGTTCTGTCTAATATATTTCAATTCTTCACGTCCGCACTACCGAGCATTTATTTTTGCATGAAAGTCTGATGAAAAATTGTAATATTTTTTTAAGATTACTAGCAAAGTGAGTTGATCACATTATTAGTATTTGCGTTAGCCCCTCCAGCTAAGCTTATTGCTTGTGTTAGCAGCGGGCTCACGTCAATAGTTTAATGGCCAGGATGGGGATAGAACCGGGAACCTCTCAGCCACGAGGGGCCACCTCTAACCACTAGGCTATTGCCGCCTAAATCATGGAACAAAAGTTGTTGTTATGACGTTAGTAATATAGCACTGAGGTTGTTAGTGTTTTACCAATAACCATGTATAAGAGTTGCGGATTTTAGCACCGACATAATAAAATTGATATTATTCATCTCATTCACTCTTACGAATACAGATAAACAGATCCGTCGTCTCATAGATACTTAGACAAAGGCCTCACCCAAACCAATTGGTTAATATTATTCATTTTCATACCCAATGTTTTACGTGACATTATTATTACAAATAGCTGCATTTTAGCGAAGAAAACACTTAAACAAATCAGTAAGTTACATCGGTAACATTGCTGCCTACATATAAAGGTCATAATTGCATGGCAATCCATAGTTACACCACCAGTATTGTTCACACGAAACATTTCCAAAATGGGCGCGCTGTAATCTGGCCGATGGTACACAAGTAACCATCGATTTGAAGACAATGCCGCCATAGTATCAGCATTTAATCTACAACCTCAAAATTAAGTACAATTTAATTTCTTTTAAGTATCACTACATAGTATAAAACAAAGTCGCTTCCCGCTGTCTGTCCCTATGTATGCTTAGATCTTTAAAACCAAGCAACGGATTTTGATGCGGTTTTTTTTAATAGATAGAGTGATTCTAGAGGAAGGTTTATATGTATAATACATGCATAATATAGTAGAGAAACACTGATAAAAATACCTGTGCGAAGCCGGGGCGGATCGCTAGTATTTTATAGAAAGGACAACATTGACAATTCTTTTATCGTCAAATCAGGAGTATACTAAACTTATATGCCTATCCCGCTCATACGATACGATCACGAGAGAGATGGCTATACCAGTTAGTACACAACGTAGTAAGTACTTATTGCTATCTCTCTCATAGTTATCCTACCAATATTATAAATGTGAAAGTTTGTGAGTGTGGATGTATGTATGTATGTATGTTTGTTACTCCTTCACGCAAAAACTACTGAACGGATTTGGATGAAATTTGGAACACAGATAGCTTATAACCGGGATTAACATATAGGATACTTTTTATCCCGATAATCCCGAAATTTTTGTTACGTTAAATACTACGCGGACGAAGTCGGGGGGCACAGCTAGTAATATTATAATATAAGCGAGACATCGACAATTTTCGATTGTATCAAATATAGTTTCTTTGTAATCTTTATTGTTGAGCAATTTTGACTAATCTCAAGATATTGCTGTTTCGCTCATACACTACGGATATAAGAGAGATGACAATATATTAGGTACAGTCAAGTTTTGATTTACACTGCCTATACTCTCGCCAATCAAGTGATATATTAACAAAGGCACTATCATAGACAATACAAACCAATCATTGCCGGGGTCCTATATATACCAACCTCTTCTCAGACGAGAATATACAGATTCAAATTGAACTAGTTACACTACTAGATTGTCATCGTTGTTTTTTTGCGTGTTGTCTATGGAACCCTATACTTTTCTTTGGTACTGGTCCCGCCACACACTCCCACCACTGTAACTCCTGTAAGCCAGGATCGACAATGGTGACCGATAATGACGTCGAGGTTTGACCCTCGACGAGTTCCGGGGACAAGTTAAATTGTCTTGGAACCCGCACGAATTTAATCGAAAGAAATAATAGGAGTTGGAAGAAAAAAAATCCACTTCCCTGGAACCCTATAGTGTGCTTGGCCGACACGCACTTGGCCGTTTTTTATAACCTCTATATACACTTAACATGTTTTAAACAGTTCATTTTGCAAGGCGTCATACAGAATATTGTGCATTATGATACAATTTGAGACACTTATAGGAACCCAGCTGACAAATATTATATATCAAAACTATTTTTCCCGCATAATCGTTGGCGCAATTTTATTTTTACAATGTCGTCAACAGCGACACCTACCGGGACCAGCTACAGTCGAGAACCATCCAGGTGACGGTAGCAGAAAGTAAAAAAAAATACATCGAAATCGGTCAAGCCGTTCAGGAGGAGCATTACGAACACACGCGCACCGCGGAATTTAATATATAATTAAGTTAAGAGTGCCAAACTTGAATAATGTGCCTTTAAATTATTTTTTTAGTATAGCAATACTGCATTTTTACATTTTTTTTGGTGTGATAAGGAATGTATAAAGCCTAGTGTCCATCGAAGCGATCCTATATGGGATCTGAGGCTATTAATAAATCATCACAATTATTGGGCCAGTATTTATAAATCGATCTCAAATCTGAGAGCGATCTTGGAAATGTCATTCTTATTACTTACCAATACAAAATGACATGTCAAACGCATACTCAAGACCGGTCTCAGACTTGAGATCGAGATATTAATACCATAGAGTTCTTTTCTTCGTGGTTTAAGGCCTTTTTTTACAATATTTTTTCATCATTCCTTTCAGCTCCGTTGATTGGGACCCCTGTGGATTCTTTTGGTCCCTTTTCTCCACACTGATTCCATGACCAATTAATTAGGGATTTATCTCGGCATATTATAATATCATTATGACAACGAAGCACAGAGTAAGTTAATTCGCTAATGCCCAGAATCCAAATGAATCCCACTAATTGATAGGTGGGTGTCACTGGGAACGCCCCTAATGCATTCTACAGTACCCATAGCACGAGTGTTGCTCATTCCAAAGGGATCCCAAGGATCCCAGTCAGCGGAGCCCAATGGAATTTTAATTTACTCAACGCGTACAAAGGTCAGGCATCTTATATACTAAAATCACATGGCTTAATTACTAAAAATTTACATTACATACTTTGGAATAGTGTGTTTAACTAGGTGAAACAGAAAGGGTATCCTTTTTTGTATCTTAACTATGTAAATCTAAAACTATCGGTTTTGTGGGACAGTTGAAGTACTGAAGGTTTTGTAGACTTGTGAAATATGTCAACAGCTGTATCCCTGTAACACCTTTGGTTTTTCAAGTTTCCTCCAAAGCTGATAGTTTTAGAATTACAAAGTTTTGAAAAATAAGTATACCCTTTCTGTTTCACCTAGTATATAAATAAACATATTAAAAGATAGTTTCTGTTAGATCCAATAAATAATTCACCGCATTTTGAACTCTACATCAATCAGTTCAAACCGCGGAATAGGTTTATTTTTAAAGATTAATATCATAAGATATGCTCGAGCTAGGAGTGGGCTCACGTCAATAGTTCAATTGCCAGGCCGGGGATTGAACCCGGAACCTTTCAGTCACTAGGCCCAGATGGGCCTAGTGACTGAAAGTGGTTAGATAACCACTGGTCCATTGACGTTGAACGCTAACGTTCGAACAGTGACACGATACTTAAAATGTTTTAGGATTAACAAATAAGTCTCAAGCCTGAAAGCAATCTTGAGTACGCTTTTGACGTATCATTATGTAGTGGTAGCAGCAGTGCACGGACAGCACAGGCCTCCCCTCAATGAAAGGGGGATATGGCCTATATCCATGCATCTAGAAATTCATGAATATGGCATAGGAATGACATTTCCAAGATCGTATTCAGACTTGAGATCGATTTCTTAATTAGGTTACCAGTTTGAGACATGATCTGCAACTTTTTTAATGCGTCCCGAAATAAATTAACACTCAAACTTGAGCAGCCTTTGAGCATTAGGCGTTTCTTAATCACAACAAAATATATTCATTAATGAACTTAATTCAGTAAATAGAGGCGAATTAATTTCAGAAACAGCATCGATTTTTACAATCATAATTTATTATAATTATTATACGCTACTGATCAGTACGTGCCCCTAAGGGGGCTGGGGTCACTGGGACCCCTGCGAATTTTTTGGGGGGTCATCAAGCCACTTGTACATTAAAACGAACCCGGGTACACTAGTAATAACAGATCTGGTAAAATTAACATGACCCCCAAAAGTCACTATTTAAACTAGGAAGTCTAACGTCTTTGAGTGAAAAGACCCCCCATGATTATAATACTAATACACTACTGTTCAGTACATGCCCGTTACACGAGAGCGGGGGGTCTCCGAGACTCTTGTTCAACACACCGACCCCGTCACTCATTTCAATCGAACCTATTGGGGGGTCCAGTAGGATACAAGACGACCCCCCATCACTTTTATCACTTGATCCATGCAACCTCTCGAGGGGTCTTCACCACCCGTTTTTTTACACTTGAAAAACAATCTCTCGGCGGGGGGTCACAACGACCCCCCACCGCTCTGACACTTTCAAAATCGAGTTATCTTACTTGGTACGGTTTCGCCGTGGCCGCGAGGCGGACCCCCCGGACGGGCCCGGCCCCCCGTGGGCCCCGACCCCCCGCGGGCCCCGGCCCCCCGCGGCCGCTAGTGCGGGCTGCGCTACAGCGCGAGCGCCTCGCACGCCTCTCAGATGTCGACCTCGCATATTTTCCTCTTCTGCGGGAGGCCGAATTTGTCCTTTTTGATGACCTCCTGCTTGAGCCGAAGGTACGTGTCTAGCCGAGACTGTCCATATTCCTGGAGTAGAAGAATATAAAATAAAAATAATATATTATTGGCTTCAAACCCCGGCTCGCACCTCTAGGTATTTCGAAATCTATGTACGAATCATATTTCTATATAATTATCACTTGCTTACGATGAAGGAAAACGTCGCGAGGAAACCTGCATGTCTTAGAAAATCTAACCAATTCTCGAAAGACATGTGAAATCCTTCAACCAGCACTGAGCCAGCGTGGTGGATTACGGCCTGAATCCGCCTCGTGTTGAGGGGCACAATTTCTTTAAAATTACCTTAGATTAGGGCAAAATATTTAAAGATGAAAATGAAAAATAATGGCTAAATAATGAAGCTGGCCGGCCAACGAAAAAAAAAGAACAAAATAGGCGGCAATCCGATCTTCATTTGTTTTTTCGTGTTGTAGAGTATTGTTCATACTTCCTTGTATTATTTCTTTAGCCAATTCCTGTTTATATTTTTACTTTCCTTGCATTCGTAATGAAAAGCACAGTGAAAGACTCACTATGTCCCTCGATCTATTGGCGACTTCGCGACGCTCAGGCGGGCCGAAATAAGTTACATTCACCCCTTGTGTAACAATGTACTATTGAGTTTGAGTTTGGGTGGCCACCAAGGACGGAGGACTCACCCAGTAGCCGAAGGGGATCTGGCTCTTGGAAGCGTTGACGATGGACCACAGCGCCCAGAACAGATGGCTGGCGAGCGCGAAGGCGTCCACCTCCGCCAGCAGCTTGTTCACCGCCTCCAGGGGCGCCGCGCCCGGGGCCTTGTCCTCCGACAGCAGCAGCTGGTAGTGCTTCAGGTATTCCTTTATGAAGATCTCCTGGGTGACGAAACAAAAGGGGTTTCAAACTCAAATTCAAATCGTTTATTTTGTTTAGGCTTAGGTTAGGCACTTACAAATTGTCAATTTCACATATTTCTTTATAAAATGTTACAATGACACACAGATACACATGTTAAACTTATAAGCTATTATATTTAAATTTATATCTACATACTTTGAAATTGTTAACTAAATAAGCAACTGGCGATAGAAAAAGAAATAAATATAACAAAATGTAAAAAGACAAGCCCGCTGAGCTTCTTGCCGGATCTCCTCAGTCGAGGTCGCGTTCCGATCCGGTTGTAGATATAAGAAAAAAAATTAAAAATCCACAATTCGTAAGTGCTCCCGTAGGCCTAAACAAAATACACGAATTTGAGTTTGAATATTAAAATGGGGCAACTGGACTCACCTTCTGCTCGATGTTGGGGCAATTCTCTTGGTTCTCGAAGTAGAAGGGATACTGGGGGTTCGTGTAGTCGTACCCCCACTCCTGGAAGTGGTTCGCGATGTCAAACCCCCTGTGGTTGTACGCACAGTACTCGAAGTCTATGAGAACGAGTTTCGGCTCGCCAGAGTCGGACAGACGACTGGAAATACAACATTCAATATTATATAATAAGCAAAGCAGTGATAGCCGATTGGTTAAGCAAACTCAATCTCAATAGAACATTGTTACCCCAGGGATGAAAGTAAATTGTTTTGTCCCGAGACGGGATTTGGCGCTCGAACGTTACGCGAGGACGCCAATAGTTCAAGAGACAGAATAAGTCTTTCACCCGAGGTAAACACAGTGCTTTTTTTCCGTTGGCCGGCCAGCTTCATTATTTAGCCATTATTTTTATTTTTCATAATTGAAAAAATGGTAAATATTTTGCCCAAATCTATGTCATTTTAAAGAAATAGTTGAAACTAAATTATATGAAGTCATATAAAAAAAAAATTCTTTAATGAATATTTAAGCTTCTGTTATTCCAAATTTACATCGCGCTGTTATTGAATGACTGTAGAGAAAGGTGGAACATGGTTCAATATAAATGTGAAAATAGGTTTAGTTTTTTTTTTAATTTGACAGCTGTCAGTTGAAAACGATTTTCCCTAGGGCTGAAAAGTGTTACTTTTAACCCGCTTCAGGCAACTTTAGACCTACTTTGCGAGTATGAGTAATGAATTTTTTTCTGCCACTTCCACTGAGAAGAGCCGGCGAGAAACTCAATGGTTACTCTTTTCAATGAATAAAAGATGGTGTACATTCTCAGGAACAGCGACAGAATGTGAGCAGGCGACGCCATTGTCACTATAAGTAAACAGTACTCAAATCTCACTCAGATTTATGTATTTATATTAGAAAGCTAGTTTAGTGAGCTGTGCATACCTACTCACACTTTACATCCATTTAAATGTTATTATATCGTTCCTTTAAAATTTGTTCGGGTTAAGTACCTGAGTATACTGTCGGACGTGTTGGCGTCTTCGTACTGCGAGAGTGGCTCGTACGAGTCCCGCTTGTGGTTGTTCTCCTTGCTGGGCAGCGGTGTTTCGTACGTTTGCACGTACGTGGACGAGACCTCGTCGTCATTGGCTATCGGGATCGCGTCTTCCAGCAGAAGGATGTTGCCTGTGATGAAAATTCATAAATTAATCTATATACAAATAAATAAAATTGGAGTGTCTGTTTGTAATATCAAAATAACACCTTTTCACTAAATGCATATGAAGGTACATACGACACGTATAACAAAAACGCAATGAAAAATTTTTTTGTCTGTCTGTCTGTCTGTGTGTTTGTTCCGGGTAATCTCCGAAACGGCTGGACAGATTTTGACGGGACTTTCACTGGTAGATAGCTGTTGTTATAAGCAGTAACTAAGGCTACTTTTATTTTAGAAAAACAAAATTAAAAAATATGGGTCTTGTCGCGCGGGCTTAGAACGCGGGAGCGGGCTTTTTTGTTAAGTTAAATTCCACGCGGACGAAGTCGCGGGCTCAGCTAGTAAATATAATAATAATATCGCCAGACGGAAAAACCAACTGTACGGTCCCGAACTACACGCAGATTAGACTAGGTCCCAAACTAGACCCGTCTTAGTCCGCTTGGCGCAGTAGTGCGAGCGTAGGCTCCTCGGCTCACTGCACCGGGTTGTTGCGGGTTCGATTCCCGCCGGGGCAAATTTCGGAAACACACATCGCTTCGTAATTTTATCCTGGTCTGGGTTTCACTGGGATCGCCCCCAGTCCGTTGTACGGTACCCATGGTACACGGGTTGCTTAGTTTGGGACCATACAATGGGGTTTTCGTCTGGCGATACTTATTATTATCTATTTGTTGCAAGTATGACAAGTCGGCAACATACAAACTCACCTTCTTGCATGTCGTTGTGACAGAACACCACGGGGGAGTCAACTGTCGCCAGAAACTTCTTCAGCCAGTCGATTTCCTTCTCAAAGTCAACATGCCTTAAATACTTGATGATCCGTTGTTCTTCTTGGTTCTAGAACAAAAGCGTATATTATTAGGGGAGGGAGGTCTCCTGAGCACGGCCTCTCCCCACTACGAGGGGGATTCAGGCCGTAACCCACCACGAAACAAAGAGGGTATACAATTTTTGTTGCAACTTAACTTCGTAAATCTAAAACCATCGGCTTTGTGGGACAGTTGAAGTACTAAAGGTTTTGTAGACTTGTGAAATCTGTCAACAGCTGTATCCCTATAACACCTTTTGTTTTTCAAGTTTCCTCCAAAGCTGATAGTTTTAGAATTACAAAGTTAAGTTTTGAAAAAAAAGTATACCCTTTCTGTTTCAAGCTGTATACTAGCTGTGCACGTATTTTTAATTATTTAGGTTAATTTACAAATAAGACACATACATATAAATACTTTAATGTGCTATTTGCAGAGGTTCACTGCAAAGAGCTATATTTCCATACAATCTTTCATCCCCTATTCCCTTTTGTTATTTTACATCCTCGAGGGTGAAACTTTTACACACTTTGAATGTCATATTTATTGATATCGAATCAACAGCCTAAAAAAATAAGTTTTAGCTTCTACATTTAAAAATGACGATACTTTCATACAACTTTTCATCCACCCCTATCAACCCCTTTTTCGCATTAAAAAGCAGCCTATGTCCTTTCTCAGGCTCTAGACTATCTGTGTACCAAACTTCATTTAAATCGGTTCAGTAGTTTTGGCGTGAAAGCGCGACAGACAGGCAGATTTACTTTCGCATTTATAATATTATTATTATATAGTAAGGTTAGATTCTTTAAATAGCCAGCAACTCACCTTGCCATTGTTCTTCTCCGACAGCCTCTCTTCTTTGACGGTCTTGGTCCACTTGCCCATGGTCTTCCAGATCCAGTTGGGCTCCTTGGAGAGCGGCACGTCCATGGAGTGGATGGCGGCCATCTTCTCAGCGATCTTCATGGACAGGGAGGGATCCGCCAGCTCTTTTGTGAGGAGGGCCCGCGCCTGGGAATAAACAACTTTGTTATACTAGATCAAAGTCAAATTCAGCGTAGTGGATGAAATCATAAATTGATGTAAAGTTTGAGTAGGTAATTGAAATACCTAAATCTGAGTGCGATCTGATTACTATTTACTTATTTAGTGACAACGGTGTCTGTCGCCTGCTCACATTCTGTCGCTGTTCCTGAGAATGTACACCATCTTTTATTCATTGACAAGAGTAACCATTGTGTTTCTCGGCGGCTCTTCTCAGTGGAAGCGGCATTCCGAGCCGGCGGTAGATTCTGACTGTTCATAAACGCTTTGCTGGCTTACATGAATGAAAACAATTTTGAGTTTTTTTGAGAGTGATGGCGTTTTATTATGTACTCACGGGTATATACTCTTCTATCCTTCCCCCGGAGAATACGCCGTGAAGTTTGGGCCCCAACCTCCTCTCGGACAGCAGGGTAAATATGACGGACTCCGTGACTATTGCATCCATCGCTCTCTCGCCGTGGACCTGGCCGTATATCCTAAGCAATACCTGTAAGGAAAACGGCAATGTATTACATACAATACCTAATTTACGCCAGCAATGTATTATAACAAAACTATATTAGGCCAGAAATATATGATGATAGACCTAATGGGCCAGAAATATATGATCATAATCATAAAATCATAAAACATTTATTAAAAATTAAAGTGAAAAATATTAAAAATAAAATTGGCGACAGGTTCGACACAAATAAAATAATTAAAAAGAAAGGTAAACATAAGCTTGCAAAGGTGATGATAGAACTATTGTGCCACTAATTTATTATGACTGAACTACAATAGGCAAACAATGTCTTATAATAAAAATATATTAGGCCAGAAATATATGATGATAAAACTAATGGACCCTAAATATATGATGATAGAACTAATGGGCCAAAAATATATGATGATAGACCTAATAGGCCACTTATTTATTATGACTGAACTACATTAGGCCAGCAATGTATTATAATAAAACTATATTAGGCCAGAAATATATGATGATAGAACTAATGGGCCAAAAATATATGATGATATACCTTATGGGCCACTTATTTATTATAACTAAACTACAATAGGCCAGCAATGTATTATAATAACACTATATTAAGCCGGAAATGTGCGATGATAGAACTAGGCTTGGTTAAATCTCACCTTTTTGGGTTCGTCCAGTGTATAAGAGTTAGCTGGGTCCGTTTCGGGCGAGATCTCGGGCCGCGGGTACAACTGGCTGGTGTCATCTGGCAACGCGACGTAGTACAGGAAATTTGACAGACCGCCGCTGTGGGGGGGAAATATGGTGAGTATTGCCGGCCTCCTTTTACTGCTATAAGGAGTGGAGAGTGAAAGAGAGACAGGTATAGTGCAACCATTGATATACTTAACGGTTAAAAATATGACCTTATACTAGGTTGAAACGGAAAGGGTATACTATTTTTTGCAACTTTACTTTGTAAATCTAAAACTATCGGCTTTGTGGGACAGTTGAAGTACTGAAGGTTTTGTAGACTTGTGAAATATGTCAACAGCTGTATTCCTATAACACCTTTTGTTTATCAAGTTTCCTCCAAAGCTGATAGTTTGAGAGTTACAAAGTTAAGTTTAAAACAAAGTAGACCCTTTTTTTTCAACCTGTATTGAGACTATTAGAGCTGGAAATCCCCGGACCTTGTAATTAACTATGGACCTTCCCACTAGCTATACTAACGAGATAGTTATGAATGTACTTTGGAGTAGGTAGATACAGTAGTGTCGATACATTGCGGAACAAACGTTATCAAATAAACAATGTGCGTTATCTATCAGTAATTTTCCGACGACCCATATTCTGGTTAAAATCCTTTTAAATATATTTACAGGATTACTTTTTAACCCCCGACGAAATACGAGGGGTGTTATTTGTTTAACATGTGTATCTGTGTGTCTGTCTGTGGCTTCTTAGCGCCCGAGCGGATGAACCGATTTCAATTTTGTATGTTTTTTTGTTAAAAGTTATTCTGATCGAGTGTTCTTAGCTGTGTTTCATGAAAATCGGTACAGCCGTTTGATAATTATCAGCTCTTTTCTAGTTTAAAAAGTTGGCGCAACGGGGTTTTTAAAACTGCCAATTTAGAGTTATAATTCGACTAATTCCTTCCAGAGTGTGATAGAGGAGCATAAATGAAAAGAATTATTAATGTTTTATTTTTATAAGGACCCTCAATAACGAAAGTTAATGACCGTTGAGAAAAAAATGCTCAATATGGCAAGACACCACTTACTCACAGATATAGATTTACATAGATAACGCAAGTATCACGATTTGTATTGAAACCAAGCGCGCCGAATTTTTAACACCTACTGTGACGTCATTAGTGACGGGAAATCCAAACCGCTTCAAAGACACCGATGCCGCCGATGCCCCTCCGCCCGCTACGATTCCCTCGAGTGATTATCTCGCTCATACTCATATTTTTATATCTGTAGTCGCGAGGACTGTAAGTTATCGGCGACCAACCTCGACGCTTGGTCGAGGTTTTCGGACACGCTAAGTACATACATTTGCGTTATCTATGTAAATCTATATTTGTGCATCCACTATCTACTATAATGAGAATGCAATCGCCAAAATTTGGCGGGCTATCTGGGTAGACGAGCCGAATTCTGATTGGTCTGTTCAAGGTTGAGCCGTGAATGGACCAATCACATTGTCAGGTGCGGTCATACATTACGAAGTGGCAATGGGTACCCGGCTGTGCGGCGTCTACGGCTTTGTGATCTGTGGTACCAATAGAGTCGCCCCCAAGGACCAATTCAAATTCAAATCGTTTATTTTGTTTAGGACTACGGGGGCAATTACAAATTGATATTTTTTTTTCTTATAGCTGCAACCGGATCGGAACGCGACCTCGACTGAGAAGATCCGGCAATGAACTCAGCGGGCTTGTCTTTTTACATTTGTTATATTATTATTTTTTATCGCCAGTTGCTTATACTATAGTCAATAATTACAAAATTAATTATACATCTGCCCACCACCTTCAGGGCAACAAGCGTAATAGTTTATATTCCACACCACTATGACACTCTAAACTGTTTTATAAACAGTTTTAAGCAACTATAAACACAATTATATAACTTGTTACATCGCAAAAAATGTAAATAAACATTGTGGGCAAACCTTGAATGTCGCTCAAACCTGTTTCTTTCATCTGTACTGGTTTAAAATAAAAGAGGACAGCGGATTGCGATAGCGGTATGAAGGCGAAATGGAATCATTGGTAGTATTACAAACTGCTTATCTTTATAATTATAATTTAGCCGTTTTTGACGTGGCTACTCCTGGGCACGGGCAAAGTTTTACATCTATATTGTTAGTATATCTTTTATATACTAGGTGAAACAAAAAGGGTATACTATTTTTATTGCAACTTAACTTTGTACATCTCAAACTATCGGCTTTGTGGGACAGTTGAAGTACTAAAGGTTTTGTAGACTTGTGAAAACGGTCAACAGCTGTATTCCTATAACACCTCTTTTTTTCAAGTTCCCTCCAAAGCTGATGGTTTTAGAATTACAAAGTTAAGTTTTGAAAAAAAAAGTATACCCATTATGTTTCACCTTGTATAGGTATATAAAAATAAGTGTTTGTCTGTATGTCCTTTATAGAATCTTAAACTATGCATTTGATCATGTCATGATCTTCAGCAAAGTGTTGTGCATGAGCCCGCATAGGTTTCTGAGTTGGTACGACCAATCTTTGACTGCGTAGCAACGCGCGCAGGGTACAGCTAGTACAGAATAAAAATACAGCAGCCCTTAAATATGAGCCATGTTTGAGTATTAAACGGTAGGTCCCGCAGCCTTCACGTGACTTAGCCCACATTAAACCATGCTCAAACAAAAACAAAACAATGTAGCTTGTACTGTCGACCCGTATTGTCACTAGTTTAGCAAAAAGAGTACTGAAAAGCCTCTTTTTTAGTCAATCCACTTCCTAGCCGGCATTTCGCGATTTTTTACATTCAGCAAATTTAAAAAGCGATGGTAAGTAGATAATTATACTAAGAATGTCACGGTGGCAGACCTGGGCCCAAAGCAGAGCGTTTGAAACGTAATCGCGAGCGTTTGCTTTTTTATTACGATTTGAGTAGCTAGCGTGGTTTGGGCCCAGGTCTGTAGTCGAATGACCACCCTCTCCCAGAACATCTAAATATATATAACTCAAACGTGACTGACTGACTGACATAGTGATCTATCAACGCACAGCCCAAACCACCGGACGGATCGGGCTGAAATTTGGCATGCAGGTAGATGTTATGACGTAGGCATCCGCTGAGAAAGGATTTTGATTAATTCTACCCCCAAGGGGATAAAATAGGGGATGAATAATCCCGGAATTTTAGGTAAGTTAAATTACACGCGGACGAAGTCGCGGGCACAGCTAGTTGACTATATAAGCAACTGGCGATAAAAAAATATAATATGTATAGCAAATGTAAAAAGACAAGCCCGCTGAGTTTCTTGCCGGATCTTCTCAGTCGAGGTCGCGTTCCGATAAAATAGGGGATGAAAGTTTGTATAAAACTTTGTCAATTAAATTTCACGCGAACGAAGTCGCGGGCACAGCTAGTCTATACATATACACATACGTGAAGCAAAAACTTTCAACCGCTTAATACGTAAATTGCGCGAACAGAGGAGTATGAAATTTGGCACACTTATAGTTTATATAGAGAATGCAAATATTTTTATATTATAATACTTAGAAATACATCGAAATCAATAAATAAAACATTACACACACTACCATGAATTGACACACACACATTTGTAACCTCCACACCGACTGACTGTCTGACTGACAAACGGTGACAGTTTTTGGAGGGCGGGACTTGCATAGTGCATTCTGCGTGCCAGTATCAAATAGTCTTTGACAATAAAACCTTAATGACGTTTAAAATTAAAATATAAATAAATGAATGATAGTCGAATTTCGACCATTACCTATATAAAGGGAATACTAGTTCTTATAAATATCGCTAGACTGGCACACCAACTGTATGGTCCCAAACTAAGCAACGCGTGTACTATGTCGACTTACTTGATTCGTCTGAATTTCAGCTCGGTAGGGTCCACCGTCTTCCACGCGCCGTGGAGATAGTTCCGGCAGATCCTGCCCGCCACCTCTCTCATCTCATCCTCCGTACCACACATTTGCAGCTTCTGAAATAATGAAAGATAAAAATATATCATCTATTATGTCTCAACATCTTTTGACGAAACATACGATACAGTACGGGTGGTCAATTGATATCAGTTAGTCAAATTCAAATAATTCGTTATCAAATTTTGACTTTTATCAAGAAAACAAGAGGATATTTAAAAAAAAATACATTTCTTAATAAACCACATTTTCCAGTCCACAAAACTATTATTATTTACTACTAGCTGTGCCCGCGACTTCGTCCGCGTGGACTTTCATGTTTATTCACCTTTTAAACCTTATCTGGACTTCCACAAATAATTCAACACCAAAATTAGCCAAATCGGTCCAGCCGTTCTCGAGTTTTAGCGAGGCTAATGAACAGCAATTCATTTTTATATATATAAGAAGTATTTTGACTACGAATTAATTTTATCAGCTGAGAATAATGAAGTTAGTTACAAATACAGGAGTTTCACTCCTGGGCATGGGCCTCTCCTCAATGCAAGGGGGATTAAAGCCACAATCCACAACACTGGCCCAGGGCGAGTTAGTGGATTTCTCATGTCTCTCCAAAATCAGATTAGATTTTCTAAGACATGCAGGTTTCCTCACGATGTTTTCCTTCACCGTAAGCAAGTGATAATCATATAGAAATTATGATTCGCCAAACTTAATAGATCTCTAAAAGCCTAGAGGTACGAACCGGGGTTTGAACCCAAGACTTTTGCCTGCCCGGTGCGTGCTTAACCAATCGAACATTACTGCTTAAACCGCAATATTTTTTTAAACCACCCAACCATAAACTGATACTTATGACTAAATGCAAAAAAAACCGAAGTGAATGGCTCCTAAAACTATCTTGTTACTTCAACCACTATATAACACACAATTGCTATTGCCCATTATCATTCATTTACTCGCACTTTAAATATCCTACTAATATTATAAATGTGAAAGTTTGTGAGTGTGGATGTATGTATGTATGTTTGTTACTCCTTCACGCAAAAACTACTGAACGGATTTAGATGAAATTTGGAACACAGATAGTTTATAACCGGGATTAACATATAGGATACTTTTTATCCAGATAATCCCGAAACTTTTGTTACGTTAAATACTACGCGGACGAAGTCCGTGGGCACAGCTAGTTTAACTTTATATTTTTATATTAGTTATTTTATCATGTTAAATTAATTATCTTATAATATAAAACCTATACGTACTATATCTTGATGGAAGCCAGCACTCATAGCAAGGTTTAGATACTATTATGAGTCCTGGCTGCAACCGTTAGAGAGCTTATTATTGAAAAAATAAATACATTATTACTATTGATATTCTCAATAAATTATCTAGTAGGTATAATAATAATTTTAGCCCTTTTGACGTCCCACTCCTGGGCACGGGCCTCCCCTAAACACGAGGGGGATTCAGGCCATAATCCACCACGCTGGCCCAGTGCGGGTTGGCGGATTTCACATGTCTTTCGAAAATTGGTTAAATCTTTTAAGATATGCATGTTTCCTCACGATGTTTTCCTTCACCGTAAGCGAGTGATAATCATATAGAAATTATGATTCGCACATAGATTTCGAAAAATCTAGAGGTTCGAGCCGCGGTTTGAACCCGTGACATGGTAGCCCGCAGGACGCGTGCTTAACCAATCGGATATCACTGCTGCTAGTAGGTATAGTTCTTTCAAAATTTATCTGATATAAAACCAATAAATATTGTAAGTATGGCCTTGTTAGATTGTGTCGATAATCGTATTATTTTGTAATAACACTGAAGTAAGATAAGATATCCTCATCAAATTATTTTAATCTATCTATATTGGCTAATACAACGGCGCCACCATTGGGTTGCCAAACCAATATATGAACAAAACACGCACAATATGAGATGAACTGCATTCAAGTTGAAACAGAGAAAAGTATACTTTTTTTCAAAATTTACCTTTGTAATTCTATAGCTATCAGCTTTGGAGGAAACTTGAAAAACAAATATTGTTACAGGGATACAGCTGTTGACAGATTTAATGTCTAAAAGACCTTTAGTACTTCAATTGTCCCACAAAGCCAAGAGTTTTGGATTTAAAAAAATTAACATTTTTTAACATGGGCACGGGCCCCCGCTAAATACGAGAGGGATTTAGGCCATAATCCACCATGCTGACTCAGTGCTGGTTGGCAGATTTTAGAATTGAAAATTGGTATGATTTTAAGACATGCAGGTTTCCTCACAATGTTTTTCTTCATCATAAATTCAATTCAATTCAATTCAAATCATTTATTTTGTTTAGGCCTACGGGGGCACTTACAAATTGTCAATTTACATATTTTTTTCCTTATATCTACAACCGGATCGGAACGCGACCTCGACTGAGAAGATCCGGCAAGAAACTCAGCGGGCTTGTCTTTTTACATGTCATTTTTAATCACCAGTTGCTTATTTTCAATAATTACAAAGGGTAGTACTTAGATATTAATATAAATATTAAAATAGCTTCAGTGTGTTGCCTTTTGATGTTATCAAGAATTATACAAATAATTCGGACTAGTAGGAAATGAGTGATAATCATTGAAATTATGGCCAACTGTGTATTTATTTATTGTTTTCTTATATTTACGCGAATACTACACATTGAAATAAAACTATTTTATCGCGTTTATTAACTTTATGTTCCCGACGTTTCGGTTGCTTTACAGCAGCCATGGTCACGGGGGGACTGAGGTGTTAGACGTCCTGATGTCATAGTTAGTAACTGGGTACCCTCATATTTAGTTGTTATTTGTGAACATGTTGTTTGTGAACATAAAGTTAATAAACGCGATAAAATCCGTAAAATAGTTTTATTTCAATGTGTGTATTTATTTTTAAACATGACTACAAAAACCTGGTTGCATGTTTTAATAAATATGATTGCGACTACCAGACAACCACTAATTAAACGTCTAATAGCAGTTGTATTTAAATGATTCTGAATGAGGTTTTAATTGATTTCAATTTTCAAGGTTGTGTCTGGATATTTTCTTATTGTAAAATGGCAGCATTTAATTAATTATTATGTTTACAAACACCATTGCGCTAGGATGGCATGGAAACATAAATATTCCTGATCGCAAAATGTGTACACATCTGCCTACTCTATGGAGGATTATAGGCTTGATAGTTTATGTCTAGTTAATGGGTCAAGGCCAAACAATAGAGCTACCAAATTTATCAAAATACCTGCTATCACATAAGCAAATGGTGATTAAAAAGTATTAATATTGGCGACTTATTGGCACAGTGGTTCGAGCGTAGGCCGCTTGGCAAACTGCACACGGTGGTTGCGGGTTTGAATCAAGCCGGGGCAAATTTCAGAAATGGCCTTTTCGTAATCTGCTCAGGTCTGGGTGTCACCGGGATCGTCCCCAGTCCATTCTACGGTACCCATAGTACGAGCGTTGCTTAGTTTGTGACCATACAGTTGGTGTGTCAGTCTGGCAATATTTATTTATTTTATTATGTTAAATAAGACAAGACCACTGAGTCTTGGCGGTTTTTCCAAGTCAAGGTCGCCTTCCCATCCATAGGCTCTACAAATTAAACCATAATGAGTTTAGTTTGACAACTGTTTGTGTTCAATGTAGTATGGAATCAATGAATCATTATTGAAGTATGTATTATCAAAATATTTGTAGATAAAGTCCTGTTACTAATAGATAATATTGGTCCGAGAATCAGAGTTCAAAATCGATATTATTATGTAAACAGAATAACCCAAACATTTGCTTAAAACGCAAAAAACCAAAATTAAAATCATTTATGTACGTTAACGAGGCAATAAATTAATTACTAAGTGCTAATAAAGCATTATTTTCCTGATAAATACATGATTGAAGAGTCGCTTATAATTAAGGAATTTTACCAGAATGTTTTGTTATTTTTCATGTTAATATTCTATGAAAACTCACCCTGCAACTGTTTTTGTTCATTTGTATGAACATTTTGTAGCTCTCTCTGGCATTTATGAGTAAGTTTTTGATCTTGGCCGACATTTATTTAGATAAAATCAATCGGATTCTCTTCGCGCACGGAAAACTACCCACCCGGTGGCCCTTATGATTTTGACAGCTGTCTAGCTGTCAAAATGTGGGTTGCCTCAATGAAAATGTAAAATCACCCTGACATACAAAAAAAACAGAACCGCATCTACCTTCGAATTAATAAGTACCTACTACGGCCATGGCATCAACATTATAAACGGTGTAAAACTTGACATAAGTTTGTTTATAACGTATTTAATTTTATTAATAACACAAAATGCTTTTTATACATCTTCAATAATAGATAATTGATAGGATTCTATTTAGGTACTTGCATTGCAAAGAGTAATGTTTTTTTGAGGATTGTGTTGGTATGTTTGAGATTTTGCGAGAAATCTTCTTAAGCGGTTGTTATTTGAGAAGTCCACATTATAAAATATTATGAGTACCAATAACTAAATCCATAGTCGTTCTAAGTAAAAAAAAAACATTAATAAAATATGATGTTTGTATATCATTTCAATCAAGACCATATCTTATTGTCATTATAAATTAATGTGGATATAAATATAAGTACGAAGTTCCATACAAACAATTAAACGAACAGCGCAGATAACACAAAGTATTTGTTCATAAATAAATACTAGTGCATTACTCTAATTCAATCGCAAGTGCGTAATAAGTCATGTTTATTTTTAATCGAAAGAATCTCATTAAAGGAACATTACTTCAACATTACTTTGACTGAAATGACGTCGAGATTTAAAGTGTATGACTCATTTCGATGTAATGATGCTGGGTTAGGGAAAACACTACTAATTAGTCATACCTAATCATTTCATTCTAATAAAAACCTCAGACAATCGATAATCAGCAGGCGATGGAAGCTATTGTATTTTTTTATGTTAAGTGAAGTTAAAATGGTTTTGTAAAAAGAAAAACAGAATATGGGATACCGTTTTAATCATCATCGATTTAAAATCATGTGACTATAATGAGGTGATTAAACTACTAAAGTAAACAATTGTTAATGAATTGACCAATTAGAAACAATACGAAAATGTATAGAAAGGTTTAATTTATTATATTAGGGGACTGTTTGTTATAAATTCTGTAGTTTTTTATGCGACAGCTAATATATTGATGTTCTTTTTTTTCCTACATTTTAATTTTATCGTATCACTTTCTAAGAACCCTCTTTATTATACATGCATACTACTTGTGAATTTACTGTAGAATGTTAAAAAACCTTGATTGGAGAAATATAATTTATGTGGTTGTGTTATTCATTTTCAATATAACGATTTTACATTACATCAAAATGTTCCCAGAACGTAAAAAAGTTCGGTTCTACGATGTTTTTTTATCTTAAGGTCATCCTTATTAATGGTATAAGGTCACAGTTAAAAGTAAGTAAGTACGTTTTATGAAAAGTATCACAAAAATATAGTAACACAATATTTTACGTTTAGAAAACATTGTTTACACAAGTTACCATGCGTGACTTAATGCAATTTCTATGTTCTAAATTACATACTTTGATTTTAAAAACCAGTTACTATTCGTTCTCAGGTAAGAACATAGTTTAAAAGCATCTAGCGTAAAAATGATAAACTGCAGCAATAATTATAGATTCAAATAAAATAATTATGAAATAAATATTCTTTTACGGTTTATCGTCGGGACGGTACGTCACCGGTGGTGGTACGATGATCGTTCGATGCAAGAAAATACAGATATTTGCAATTTGCGTCTCTACATGAGCCATTTATAATATCTACTTGACAAAAAAAACCTTTTACCTTCGCCATTCCAACGAAACACACGTCCAATAAAGTATATTTCAATATGATTCTTAAAATTTCGTTTTAAAAATACACCGACGGAATATTGTGCAATATTACATCCGAACTTGTCAAGCTAAAAATACATACTGCCGTCCAAACGTGAGGTAGCTGCCTACAGAAATTCGATAAGACAGTGTGATTGGTGGTCCAACGAGTGGGAGAGAGACAAAATCTCACGAGAATCCACGAACGTAGCCGATGTTTGCCGGATTCGACCCTTGTTCTTGTTACGTGTCTATACGTCAGAATTATGCTACCAAATACAAAAAAAACCTTAGTATATTACGCCCTAGTTAATGTAAAACCGTATTTGAAATGTATCGATAATGCACGATAGATACCTGTGCAAATATTTAATGCATGTCGTCATAATAGTGTTCGAGTTTTGTGTTAGTAGTAGTATTTATGGACTTTAAAACCACTTATTATTGAATGGCGTAGTTAGTAGTTACGGATAAACAAAGCATGCCTGATATAAATTATGCGCGGACTCGATGAAAAATTGTGGTTATTGTTGTAACTTGATTGTGTGGTTCAATTAGTTAGTTATCAACATTACTTTGTATATATTCTTATCTCTTCACATACAATCTAATGGAAACTTAGCAGCGACATTGTTGTAATAGCAGTGCAAAGGCAAACATGGGTTTGGTTAAATAAACTTAGATTATGTAAATTACTCATGATCAGTAGAAAGGCTGACAAAATAAATTACCCTATAAAGGATATAACTTTGAAAAAAAAACAATCTAAACAGATTATTTTCTTTGAAAGGGCTTACTTAGCTGGTATCAGCTTTTATGGAATTTATAAGTCCGTATAAAACGTATTACAATTAATATAATTATTAATGTTAATTTGACCTAAATTTAATTGGAACAACGCTTTATCCTTCCTAGTAGGATTTAAGGCTCGGATCAGATAAATCCTTTCACCAGCTCAATATCTACGTATTTTAATTAAATATTACTTACATATTCATTAGTAAGTAGATGGGTATGTACAATTATCAGGAAAAACAATTTATGAGTCACGTAGGTATACGACACGAAAACAATTATAAGAAATATAAATACTTCCTCACCTTGTGTTTTGGCATGATAGTGGAATAACTCGTTACAAACATATTTACGCATGTTAGAATCAATAATATTTACATTAATTATTTATAAACAAGATTTGGGGGTGAATTTGGAAAGTTAATAGTAGGTATTGACGAAGTAATCAACTAAGAAATTGCTATGATTTCCCTGATTATGTACTTATAGTATCTTAAACAGGAAATTAATATTACTACATCAATCGTATGATCTCAAACTAAGCAAACGCTAAGTACTATAGATAGGTATTACAATAAACTAAGGGCGATCATAGTAACAAGCAGTCAAAATAAACAATAATAAGTAATACAATATCGCCAGACTGACACACCAACTGTATGGTCCCAGCAAAGCTTGTACTATGGATACCTACAATGGACTGGGGGCGATCCCAGTGACACCCAGACCAGGGAAAATTACGTAAAAGTAATTTCCGAAATTTACCCCAGCGGGAATCGAACCCGCAACCACCATGTGCATTGAGCTGAGCGACCTACGCTCGAACCACTGCGCCAAGCAGTCATAATCAAAAGAGTGTTATCATACTTAAGCGCATTTAATAGGACGATAAAACAATCTGGCAGTAAAGGAATTTGCCAATTAAATAATTACAGGAAATGTTTCTTGAAACAGGAAGTATTATGGACCCATCCGTTTCATTCGTTGCGTGACATACTTATCTACCTATTAGTTTAATACTATAAAAGTAAAACATTTTTCACAATTGTGTAAAAATCCGATAAATTTATTGATAAAACTTACGTTTTTACTATAACCAAGATTATCTGCACTTTTGCAAATACTTGAAAGATCGAATATAAATTATATAGGCACTTAGTGTCGTTTTTTCTCGGTTATATTTGTAGTTGATTTTCATTTTTTGCCTGTAACCATTCGTGGTAAAAAGTAATCGTTTTCGTGGTCGGATATTATACTTTTTATGATAAGCCGCTTTTTGTATGTCAACAAAGTATTAAAGCAATAATCCTGTTGCGTGTACAAATCGCAAATAGTGACTGTGACAGTTTTTCTTACAAAGGAATAAATAGATAGGTGACTCCAATGCATTTGAAAAAATATTAATAAAATTTAAATAAATTGTTATTAAAATACTGCAACTTGAGAAAAATAAGTACTTAGCAGTCATGCAATTTATGATTTTTAATTATTTATGTTTATGATTCAATTGTAAAAGGGTAACTTTTTTAAAACTTTCCCTAAAAAATGGTAATCGATGATTTTTTTATTATGTTCACCCCAAAATAGTGAGGAGCAAAGATTAATAATGAGGTCTATAGCCAAAACATGTTTTAAAATTAATTATACGAATTTGAATATAATACGAATTCAAATTTACACCTCACTCAACATTTCCAAATTATTCTTCTATAAATGAGTTGCGTGTTATAAAATATAAAAGAAAACAGATAGGTATTGAATTTCAATTACGTATTATATATTGGTGTTATATTTAGTAGAACAATGTTTCGTAAATGTACCAAATGTAAATCGACTAAAATTTCATTATTCAACTTAGATAGGTACTTATAGGTACATTTTGGGATAACTTTGTACCTATATTTTCTTTTGCAAATATTAAGCAGCTATAAAACATTGTCAGTTTCCACTCAAACTCAAACTCAAAATTGTTTTTATTCATGTAAGCCAACAAAGCATTTATGAATAGTCAGAATCTACCACCGGTTCGGAATGCTGCTTCCACTGAGAAGATCCGGCAAGAAACTCAATGGTTACTCTTTTCAATGAATTACAGATGGTGTACATTCTCAGGAACAGCATAAAATAATAATATGAGCAGGTGACACCATTATCACTAAATAACTAATAGTAAATAATAATCAAATCTCCCTGAGATTTAGGTATGTAGATAAAATGAGAAAGCTAGTTTAGTGTGGTGGTCATACCTACTCATACTTACATCAAATTAAATGTTTACGAATCCCCACCCAAATCCACCACACTAAAACCCATCAGTACCTAGGTATTTTACGAACAAGGAAAATGTAAAGATGTGCTCAGAGAACCGGTTGTCAAGTTATAAGCTTTGAATTGCATCTTGTAGGTCAAAGCACTGCAAATGTCCTTACACAAGCACGAGAAAGGTACCTACTTATTTACCTACAGCAAGCAAAGTATGGACGACCACAGATTAAGATCCGTATTATGAATACTTAAATCGATCTCAAGTCTGAGAGTGGTCTGGGCGTCCATTAATTACTGAGGATTTTTTGAGCATTTTCCAACCCCATGGATTTTTTCAAATTCAAATTCAAAGCGTGTATTTTGTTTAGGCCTACGGGGGCACTTACAAATTGACAATTTTTCGACCCCCCCTCCCCCCTTGGCGAGATATCGTAACATGTTCTTCAACTACCTCCCGCCTCCACTAATCTCACGCGAGATACTTCAAAATTTAGTTTTGGCTGTTAAAGTGTCGGATTATTGAGAAAAAAAAAATAGGAAAACGGTTGACCCTAAAGGCCATCCTTACTTCCCGCTAATTCTATACTTAAGCGCTCAAACTTTCACTTGGCCATATTTTATTCTAGAAATCGTTTTTTACGCAATTTTACACCATTTTCTGCTGGAAAAATAATTACTTAAGTACGTGATATTTGCCAAGGGCACCCCCTACCCCCTTAGTGAGATTCGGAAAGATTTAGCGTGTTCCCCTCCACCCCTAGAACACCTTACGCAATTAATGGACGCACCCTTAGGTACGCCTCTGACATGTCATTTTGTACAGGTACCATTGACATAAGAATGACATTTCCAAGATTTCTCAAGGACTCAAGTCTTAATTAATACGGGTTTAAGTAGTATCTAGAAATGTGAGGACATCACTAAATTCTACTTTGACATTAATGATGTTGCATTACTATAGCCAAGCCCGACCAACTCCCTATATTTGCACTGATCAAAACTATCACCATTATGACGAGGTCAGAGAGAGATAATGTCAGAACTGTCAAGTGACAGAACTCTAATATGGCGCCGCATTAGTGGCTTAAAATCTTTGATGCCTATTGTTGTCCAAAGGAGTAGATATTGGGTAATCTCAAAGTCAGGTGTTTACTTGTCTTCATTATTAACTTTATTTAAGTAATACGAATATACTAGTTTAATTATTAAATGAATCCCATCATCACAATTATTTACATTTCCTCTTTTCCGTTCCAATCAATCTGACCATCTGTTATTATCTTTTTAAACCATTGACCACTCTCCTTTTACTTTTTAATAATAATTAAATCAAGGGCAATGAATCAAATACAAACAATATGCATTTCTTAATTACGTTACCTAACACTATGGATAGATCATTACCTACCATGGTAACAATAATAAAAGGTAAGTACTTACGCGTGATACTCTGCAGCGGCGCCACCATGATAAAAAGTGACAAATCATAGTGGGAAAAAATGTACGATTAACGTATATAATGTACGTATATCGTATTTTAATGTACCTTTCCCAGGTACCGAGATAATTGACATTTTTAGTGGCGCCGCTGGGGAGTATGCTCTCCAGCGGCGCCACCTGGTTCTCATACTTATGAATGATATTGGCTGCTAAATTTTATTGGAAATAAATGTACCTATGCAGTCTACTATGTACATGTCAAAAAACATCAATATTATACAGTAGTTTAATTTATTTTGATCATTTATATTACCCTAAAAACGCCCGAACAGCTTAGGTTCACATACCTAGCACCGACAAAGCTAATGGTATTAGCAACTATATTCTATTGGAAATAAATGTTTGGACGCTAAATAAGAGGTACATGTTAAAATATATAATTATTAGACGGTAGTTTATTTTTTTTCATTAATTTAATGTTCCCCTAAAAATGGTCGTATACAGCTGAGGTTCACATGCCTGGTACGAACAAAGTATTATGGTTTAGCAACTATATTCTATTGAATATATATATACGAATCCTGTATGTTATTTATCAGTTACAAATTATCATTATTCAATTCAAATCGTTTATTTTGTTTAGGCCTACGCGGGCACTTACAAATTGTCAATTTTACATATTTTTTTTCTTATATCTACAACCGGATCGGAACGCGACCTCGACTGAGAAGATCCGGCAAGAAACTCAGCGGGCTTGTCTTTTTACATGTCATATTTTTTTTTAATCGACAGTTGCTTATATTCAATAATTACAAAGGGTAGTAGATATTAATATAAATATTATAATAGCTCCAGTGTGTTGCCTTTTGATGTTACCAAGAATTACACAAATAATTCGGACTAGTAGGGCAATACACGCTACGCTTTGACATTATTATTGACTGTCGAGATTTGAGCTGCTTACTCCCAAGCTGATTTATCATCCAAATAATCCGAGATTTTGTAATAACCCTTTGCACTGAGTTTAGTTTTAATTAGGGTTTTAAACTTATTGATAGGTAAATCTCGGATTTCATTGGGAAGCTTATTGTAAAAACGTATACATTGTCCCATAAAAGAATGACTTATTCTGTGGAGACGAGTTACATGTACGGATAATTTGTGCTTATTCCTTGTATTAATAGAATGAGCGTCGCTCCTTTTCTCAAAATTATTTGTATTTTTTTTAACGTACATGAGATTTTCATAGATAAATTGTGACACAACAGTTAGAATATTTATTTCTTTAAATTTTTCTCTGAGGGAGATTCTTGGAGCTAGATTGTAAATAGCTCGTATAGCTCTTTTCTGCAGAACAAAAATGGAGTTTAAGTCAGCAGAGCATCCCCAGAGCAGTATGCCGTATGACATAACGCTATGGAAATGACTAAAATAAACAATTCTAGCTGTTTCAACGTCGGTTAAGTGCCTGATTTTTTTAACAGCATATGCCGCACTGCTGAGTTTACCCGACAATTTTTTGATATGAGGACCCCATTGCAATTTTGCATCTATAGAGATCCCTAGAAAGACAGTTTCCTCCACAAGGTCCAATTTTGCTCCATTTAGTCGTATATTGGTTCCTACTTGTCTCACATTTGGCGTTGAGAACTTTATACATTTCGTTTTATTCTCATTAAGTAGAAGATTATTTACACCTTTAGCGAGTGCGTTGTTCACATCGTCATAATGTAAAAGCTATCTTTTAATTTTAAATAATAAATTTCATAATATTTTTTTAAAATCTTCGCCAGAGTCACAGGACGAACGGCGGCGCGGCGCACCTCAGCTATAAACGGGCGTTTTCAAAGTAGCTTTAAATTTAATAAAATAAAATAAACTGCTGTCTTATAATTATATGTTTTAACATGTACTTCTCATATAGCGTTCAAACATTGATTTCCAATAGAATATAGTTACTAATACGATTAGCTTTGTCGGTGCTAGGTATGTGAACCTCACCCGTATACGGGAGTTTTAAGGTAAAATTAATTAATTGAAATAAATTAAACAATCGTCTTATAATGATAATTTGTTACTTATAAATAACATACAGGATTCGTATTTATATATTCAATAGAATATAGTTGCTAAACCATAATACTTTGTTCGTACCAGGCATGTGAACCTCAGCTGTATACGACCATTTTTAGGGGAACATTAAATTAATGAAAAAAAATAAACTACCGTCTAATAATTATATATTTTAACATGTACCTCTTATTTAGCGTCCAAACATTTATTTCCAATAGAATATAGTTGCTAATACCATTAGCTTTGTCGGTGCTAGGTATGTGAACCTAAGCTGTTCGGGCGTTTTTAGGGTAATATAAATGATCAAAATAAATTAAACTACTGTATAATATTGATGTTTTTTGACATGTACATAGTAGACTGCATAGGTACATTTATTTCCAATAAAATTTAGCAGCCAATATCATTCATAAGTATGAGAACCAGGTGGCGCCGCTGGAGAGCATACTCCCCAGCGGCGCCACTAAAAATGTCAATTATCTCGGTACCTGGGAAAGGTACATTAAAATACGATATACGTACATTATATACGTTAATCGTTCATTTTTTCCCACTATGATTTGTCACTTTTTATCATGGTGGCGCCGCTGCAGAGTATCACGCGTACTTACCTACCTACCTACCTTTATCCAACAAAGGTTGACATTTACCAAAATTGCGAAGGCGTTAACTACCTACGCAAAGGGTAACTAAAAATAAATCCTATATCGACTTTTTAAAATTGTAGCCGAATATTGTTTATGCTCCAATAGCTCGCTGATCAAAGGGGTCACCTTACCGCGGCAGGTCGCGGGTTCAGTATGTACCTAGCTCTTAAATTAGTAACACGAAAACATCGCTACGAAACCTGCCACTTACACTCGGCCAGCGTGGAGGACTATGGCTGGACTCCCCTTCGTATGGGAGGGAAATAAAATAATCTCGTTATGAAAAAAACCAAGGTTGATATAATTTCGCTACTATTTCAGGCTTAAATGGAGTGGCAAGTTATTTTTATCCAAGCATTAGGTTAAAATATAACAAAACTGTTTTTACCTCGAACCACAAAAACATAATCTATTTTAATTTTAAACGTCATTAGGGTTTTATTGTCAAAGACTATTTGATACTGGCACGCACGCAGCATGCACTATGCACTATGGAAGTCTCGCCCTCCAAAAACAGCCCTCCAAGTCAGTCGGTGTGGAGGTTACAAATGTGTGTGTGTCAATTCATGGTAGTGTGTGTAATGTTTTATTTATTAATTAAAATGTTTTTCTATTATAATATAAAAATATTAGCATTCTGCACTCCTTCCCTATTTAAAGTAATATAAACTATAAGTGTGCCAAATTTCATACTCCTCCGTCCGCGCAATTTTCTTATTGAGCGGTTGAAAGTTTTTTCATCGCGTATTAATATATCTATACAAATAAATAAAATTGGAGTGTCTGTTTGTAATAACACCTTTTCACTAAATGCATATGAAAGTACATACTACACCAATAGCAAAAACGCGATTTAAAAAAAAATGTCTGTCTGTCTGTATGTATGTTTGTTCCTAATCTCCGAAACGGCTGGACCAATTTTGACGGGACTTTCACTGGCAGATAGCTGATGTTATAAGGAGTAACTTAGGATACTTTAATTTTAGAAAAACAATTAGGGTACGGCGTAAAAAAAATAAAAACACATGACATCAAAGAGTATCTCCGAAATGGGTGGACCGATTTTGACAGGACTTTGACTGATAGATAGCTGATGTTATAAGCAGTAACTTACGCTACTTTTATTTTAGTTTTTTTTTTTTTTATGGGTCCTGTCGCGCGGGCTCAGAACGCGGGAGCGGGCTTTTTTGTGAAGTTAAATTCCACGCGGACGAAGTCGCGGGCTCAGCTAGAAGATAATATAGACAACAAAAACATACCTTAGCGTCATGCAGAGTCTTGGTCGAAAGGCGTTTGTTTTTCTGTATTATCGCAGAGTAGTTGCTTTCTGACTGAAAAAAGGAAAATAAACAATGTAGGTAGGTATTATAAAACGAATCCCCCTTGCATTGAGGAGAGGCAAGTTGCAGGACCGTTCGCATTGAGTGAGAATGTCCCCAGTAGTTATAATGACAGATAGGCTGTATTCAATTCAATCTACCTACGACCTAGGGGTATTCACAAAAGGCTGAAAATATCCGATGACGGAAACTAGAGCTTCCATATTTCTATTACAAATTTCTAGCAACCCGCCCCGGCTTCGCACGGGTATTTTTTATCAGTGTTTCTCTACCATATTATGCACGTATTATACATAATAAACCTTCCTCTTGAATCACTCTATTTATTAAAAAAACGGCATCAAAATCCGTTGCGTAGTTTTAAAAACGGCATCAAAATCCGTTGCGTAGTTTTAAAGATCTAAGCATACGTAGGGACAGACAGACAGCGGGAAGCGACTCTGTTTTATACTAGCTGTGCCCGCGACTTCGTCCGCGTGTAATTTAACTTAACAAAAATTTCGGGATTATTCATCCCCTATTTTATGATGATTATTACCCCCCTGGGGGGTAGAATTAATCAAAATCCTTTCTTAGCGGATGCCTACGTCATAACATCTACCTGCATGCCAAATTTCAGCCCGATCCGTCCGGTGGTTTGGGCTGTGCGTTGATAGATCACTACGTCAGTCAGTCAGTCAGTTGACCTTTGAGTTATTTATATATATTTAGATAGTGAAGAAGAAGGATGCTGTTGTTTCTAACGCGGAAACATTCCATCGATTGTGAATATCCCCCCTGCCCCCCGAGCCAAGTGGCTTCGTCTACTAGCGTTTCTACAAATCGCTACGCTTAATGTATTGAAATGACATAAGTCACGTGATCTACTTATCGTCTTCTAATGTCATTTCCATACATTTAAGCGTAGCGTTTTGTAGAAACGCTAGTAGACGAAGCCATTTGGCTAGGGGGGCTGTTCAGAATACCGCTTCCACTGAGGACAGCCGGCAAGAAATACAATGGTTACACCTTTCAATTCAATAAAAAGTTGATGTAAGTACTTTCTCAGAAACAGTAACACAATGTGGGCTTGCAACACCGTTATCACTAGAAAGTAATTCAAAACTAGTGTCTATATATAATTAAGGCGTCAATAGCCTAGTGGTTAGAGGGGCCGCTCTCGTAGCTGAGAGGTTCCCGGTTCGATCCCCACTGGCCATTAAACTATTAACGTGAGCCCACTCCTAGCACAAGCATTAATTTAGCTGGAGGGGCTAACGAGAATACTAGTAATGTTATAAACTCGTATTGCTAGTAGAAATATTAAAAAAATACAGTGCCGTCTAGGGACGCCCGAAAGAAGCGATGCTTTATAGTATAAAGCGTAGGGCGCCGCAGCTGCCACTCTGTATACCTATATATATCGTGTATGACGTCATCGTGTAACGCTACTGACGTTTAGAACGGATAGAGGCCTCGCGGCTTCAAAAAACCAAAAACAACTTAGGTGGTTACTAAGTACTTTAGGAACGGAATATCAATACCAAATTTTATGCTCTCTGCACTGCTATTCTGCCTACCCCTTAGAAGTATACCGGCGTGAAAGGTGTTAGCATAGAAACGCACAGCATTCTGCTTTATATATCCTTTATCTATGGCACATAGAATGTCACGTTTCATACAATTACCTACTGTTCAGTACATTTATGCCGTGCCCATGAGATAATGATGAATAGCCTAGACATTGTTTGTGTAGACATGCGCGTGTTTCTTTAAATAGTAATATTAATGATTTCGTAACTAAACATACAGAAAGAATCGAACAGATTTGTAACATACACTCGTCGCCAACATTGGCTACAGAGCCGCGCGACAGGCGGCGAGCCCGTCGCGAACAGGCAGCTCCTGTTAAGGCTAGACCGCCCTAAGCGACACTTCACGGCAGCGGCGCGACGCGACACTTAGCGACAAAATATTATTTGTAAGAAATTGTATGAGGTATAACGCACTACGCAGCAGCGTAACTACGCGCCGCGACACTGCGCGACATAGTTGACCAACTCATCAATTCTGTCGCGCTGTGTCGCGTCGTGTAGTTCCGCTGCCGTTAGTGAGGTATAGCAAGCGACGCGACACTTCACTTTTTTCAAGTTAGAACGTGTTTGGTATGTATAAGACAAGGTGTGTTTAAAATGGCTTTCGACAAAAAGAAATTCATTATATTAGTCAGTCAGTATTTTGAGATATATGATCAGCAAAATGAACATTACATGAATTATCTAAGGAAACACAACATTTAGAGGGAAATTGGCGAGGAAATGGGAGCATAAAAAATAAAAATAATTAAATAACATTCCAATCAGTTTCTTTCTTCCATCTTCCTCAGTAATTGCCGAACGACTGACAGAGAAAATTTGCTGCAAACTGTCGCGGCACTGCAGTTCAAGTGCGGTATACCTAATAAGGTCGCGATGTGTCGCGTCGCGCCGCTGCCGTGAAGTGTCGCTTAGTGCGGTCTAGCCTTTAGACGACGCATGGCGGGCCTGTAGTCACCGCGACACCCGCGGGGGGACTGGGAGCGGGGCTGTTTTACCCCCACACAGGAATGAGTAAAAGATTATGTACCTATCTAAAATAAGTTCTTTGCCCCTAAGCTATTAAAAAGATTAAAATATCATTGCATATAGATTATTTCCTATAACGTCAGATAACCGATGAGCAATAAATAATTCAATGCAACGTGATACTTGGATAGCAACAAAAAATATGACTAGGCTAGCCACAAATCTTAATATTATAATTTAACTGAGCTGAGCCCGCGACTTCGCCCGCGTGGAGTTTAACTTAACTAACTTTCATCCCCTATTTATCCCCTTGGGGGTAGAATTAATCAAAATACTCTCTTAGCGGATGCCTACGTCATAACATCTACCTGCATGCCAAATTTCAGCCCGATCCGTCCAGTGGTTTGGGCTGTGCGTTGATAGATCACTATGTCAGTCAGTCAGTCACCTTTGAGTTAGGTATATATATTTAGAAATAGGTGCACGTCACCTAAAATTGAGGTTCATCTATACTATTCTATACAAATAAATAAAATTGGATTGTCTGTTTGTAATATCACATAACACCATTTCACTAAATGTATATGAAAGTACATACGACACCTATAACAGAAACGCGTTTTTTTTTTTGCCTTTCTGTCTGTCTGTTTGTGTGTTTGTTCTGGGTAATCTCTGAAACGGCTGGACCGATTTTGACTGGACTTTCACTGGCAGATAGCTGATGTTTTAAGGAGTAACTAAGGCTATTTAAGAAAAACATTTTTTTTTAAAATGAGTCCTGTCGCGTGGTCTCGGAGGGCGGGAGCGGGCTTTTTTGTTAAGCTAAATTCCACGCGGACGAAGTCGCGGGCTCAGCTAGTCTAAAATAAGTTCTTTGCCCCTAAGCTATTAAAAAGATTAAAATATCATTGCATATAGATTATTTCCTATAACGTCAGATAACCGATGAGTAATAAATAATTCAATGTAACGTGATAATTGGATAGCAACAAAATATATCACCAGACTAACCACCGATCTTAATCATACTATATTTAAATTACATATAATCTCAAAATAAATAATAATAATAAATATCGCCAGACGAACACACCAACTGTTGGTCTCAAACTAAGTAACGCTTGCACTATGGGTAGTAAAATGGACTGAGGGTGACGCCAGACCACAGACACCAGACCTAGGTATATTACGAAAAGACCATTTCCGAAATTTACGCTGACGGGAATCGAACCCGCAACCACCATGTGCAGAGAGCCGAGCGGCCTACGCTCGAACCACTGCACCAAGCGATCGTCAATCCTACTAATATTATAAATGTGAAAGTTTGTGAGTGTGGATGTATGTATGTATGTATGTATGTATGTTTGTTACTCCTTCACGCAAAAACTACTGAACGGATTTGGATGAAATTTGGAACACAGATAGTTTATAACCGGGATTAACATATAGGATACTTTTTATCCCGATAATCCCGATTTTTTTTAAGTTAAATACTACGCGGACGAAGTCCGTGGGCACAGCTAGTTTGAATTTGAATTTAAAAATCACGTGGCCATGTTATTGTTATTATTTTATCTGTGACGTGGGTTTTAATCATAAAACAGAATGCCTACGTTTGTTTTGTGCACAACTAACTGTCCATATCTTATCATTACAAAGCCTGTTGTAAACTCATATCGCGATTTCATTAATACCCATAATATGATAAGGAAATTGTCAGAGTAATTTTCCTTGCCTGTTATCTAAATTGGGATTGCCAGACAGCCGGGACACACCGAGATTGTCCCGGCCTCGTAGTAAGTCACAGCTATTTTATTGATTTATTTATAACTAGCTGAGCCCGCGACTTCGTCCGCGTGGAATTTAACTTAACAAAAAACCCCGCCCCCGCGTTCTGAGCCCGCGCGACAGGGCCCATTTTTTAAAATGTTGTTTTTCTAAAATAAAATAAGCCTAAGTATTACTGCTTATATCAGCTATCTACCAGTGAAAGTCCCGTCAAAATCGGTCCACCCGTTTCGGAGATACTCTTTGATTTCATGTGTATTTATTTTTTTACGCGGAACCCTAATTGTTATTCTAAAATTAAAGTAGCCTAAGTTACTCCTTAAAACATCAGCTATCTGCCAGTGAAAGTCCCGTCAAAATCGGTCCAGCCGTTTCGGAGATTACCCGGAACAAACACACAGACAGACAGACAAAAAAAATTTAAATCGCGTTTTTGTTATAGGTTTCGTTTGTATTTTCATATGCATTTAGTGAAAAGGTGTTATTTTGATATTACAAACAGATACTCCAATTTTATTTATTTGTATAGATGTAGGTGATAGCCGATTGGTTAGGCACGCGTATTGCGTGCGGGCACCAGGCCCTGGGTTCAAACCCTGGTTCGTACCTCTGTGTGTCTAATGTGTGAATAATAATATCTATACGATTATCGCTTACGGTGAAGGAAAACATCGTGAGGAAACCTGCATGTCTTAGAAAATCTAACCCATTTTCGAAAGACATGTGCAATTCGCCAACCCGCACTGGGCCAGCGTGGTGGATTACGGCCTGAACCCCCTCGTAGTGAGGGGAGGCCCGTGCCCAGGACGTCTAAAGGGCTACATTATTTATTATTTATAATTGGTTTTGCTTTTTTGTTCCGGAATTGACGCCAGCAAAGCTGACAAGCCCATACATAGTAAAAAGCTGCGTGTTCGCGACGGGCTCGCCGCCCGTCGCGCAGCTATGTATTTTTTTTTTTTGAATGGACTATATGTTGTTGGCCAGAGTGGCCATAACAACTTCACCCGGACAGAGGGCGAGCGCAAGTGCGCTCCAGCCAGAGGGGCAGGGGGGCAGCTAGCTCAAGGGCGCCACAAGGGACACGACCTCGGCTTGGGCCACTGCCAGGAGAGGTGGCGAGGGTAAATCTACCACCGGATCGGAAGCAGCTATGTATCCTATTCCTATGTGTGTATGTAAAAACTTGGGGCCCAACTCGTGTCTGAATACGTCAGTTTTTTTTGACACTATTACTATAGACAATCTGTCATAACTGACGTTTTTACACACGCTATACGTCAAACTAACTGACGTAAGTATGGCGAGGCCATCGAGATGCCAGCTGTTACAGTGTTGGGCGCCTGTTCAAATTACTCCCAACTTAATCCCACCACAAAGTGGAGGGTGTAACTGACAAGAGTGAGGTTTTTAGTCCATCGCCATGTCGCAAGTAATCCGACACAGCTTTTACACCCTTAGGGAGCTCGTCCAATCTGCTGTGTGTGTTATGAAGCGGGTGGCGCTCGCTTCCACCAATAGGATCGCTTTATTTGCTCTGCTTCACCCAGCTAACAATCATAGCACAGTCAAATGGAAGGTCACCCTTAGTCTATACTACGGCCAAAGAGAATCGATATATAATATCCCACGCGTGAGCTCGATTGAAACTCCCATTCTACTTCTAGGTATACAAACTTTCATCCCCCATTCAACACTTTTAGGCGATGAATTAAAAAAAAACCTTTTTTAGTACTCTCCTACGTTATATAAGGAACTCTTGTGCGAAATGACGACCGCTTGGCGCAGTGGTTCGAGCGTAGGTCGCTCGGCACATGGTGGCTGCGGGTTCGATTCCCGCCGGGGCAAATTGCGGAGATGGCCTTTTCGTAATTTGCCCAGGTCTGGGTGTTGCTGGGATCGCCCCCAGTCCATTGTACGGCACCCATAGTACAAGCGTTGTTTAGTTTGGGACCGGACAGTTGGTGTGTCAGTCTGGCGATATTTATTATTATTATTTATTAAATTTCTAGCTCCTTAACCAACCGGTAAACTTGTCAACCGTTCGTTGTCTGTCAGTCAGTTGTTAAAGAAGATAGAAGATAATAAAAATGCCATCTAGGGACGCCCGAAAGAAGCGAAGTTATATAGTATAAAGCGTAAGAACTAAGCGTTAAAAACAGCTGCGGCGCGTAAGTATATTTCGTGTAACGCTACTGATGCTTAGCACGGATAGAGTGGCCGCGCGGCGAGCGCCCCGAACGTCCGTATAGAAGCTTCGCTTCAAAAGATAGGCACCTAGATTATAATCTTGGTACTAACCCGAAATAGCTTCTGCCTCTTCTCCAAACTCTGAAGCCTCCGCTCCATCAAAGAGAGTTTTTTCTTGAAGTCGCTCGCGATACATCGACACAGGTTCAGGGATTCGCCGAAAATTTGCATCTTACATTTCAAATCGTCGAAATCGTTTCGAAATCTGCGAATATAATGTAACATTACCTGAGAAGTGAGGGCGGCAAATAACCTATAATTTTGCGACAAAGCCGACGGAGAGATGGCGCCGAATGGGATGCTTCAATAAAATTACAGAGATTCTACATAGAAAACTTGAATCGCGATATCAAAGTTCGTATGAACTATGACTATAAAAATTACCTAGAAAGACCTTTTGACAGCAGCTGCCCCCCTAGAGATATCACCCGCGTTTTTTCCGCTAAAATAATAAATAATTATCGACTCTTTTGAATTAGTCTCATAAAAAATAATAGCCCTATTTATGTCCCACTAGCTGTGCGACTTCGTCCGCGTAATATTTAACATAACAAAATTTTCGGGATTATCGGGATAAAAAGTATATGTAACTATATGTTAATCCCGGTTATAAACTATATGTGTTCCAAATTTCATCCAAATCCGTTCAGTAGTTTTTGCGTGAAGGAGTAACAAACATACATCCACACTCACAAACTTTCACATTTATAATCATACTAATATTATAAAGAGGAAAACTTTGTTTGATTGTAATGAATAGGAAGATGTGTTTAAGACGTTGGACTGGAAAGGTAAGGGCATTAACATAAACGGTGAGTACATCTCGCACCTGCGATTCGCTGATGACATAGTTTTAATGGCAGAGACGCTGGAGGAGCTGAACCGGATGCTGGACGGCCTAGCTTCAGCCACGCGACGCATCGGTCTTGGCATGAATTTGGATAAAACCAAAGTCATGATCAATGGCCACATTGATCCAGGACCGGTGGTCGTACATGGCCACCTTCTTGAAATTGGTTCCGAGTACACGTACCTTGGGCAGATTCTGCAGTTAGGTAAAAACAATTTTGAGAAGGAGGCCAAGAGGAGGATCCAGCTGGGCTGGGCAGCGTTTGGGAAACAACGTCGAGTCATCCATACCGCAATGCTTGAAAACGAAAGTTTTCAATCAGTGCGTCCTACCCGTCATGTCCTACGGAGCCGAGACGTGGACACTCACGGTAGGGCTGGTCCACCAGTTTAAGGTCGCTCAGCGAGCTATGGAGAGAGCTATGCTCGGAGTTTCTCTGAAGGATAGGATTCGCAATGAATACATCCGACAGAGAACCAAAGTTATCGACATAGCTCAAAGAATTAGCAAGCTGAAGTGGCAGTGGGCTGGCCATATCTCACGAAGAACCGACAACCGCTGGGGTAAACGTGTTCTTGAGTGGATACCTCGACTCGGCAAGCGTAGTGTAGGACGCCCTCCGACCAGGTGGGATGACGATCTGCGAAAGACTGCAGGCAGATGCTGGATGCGGCAAGCTGAAGACAGGGCGCTATGGCGCTCATTAGAGGAGGCCTATGTCCAGCAGTGGACAAGCATAGGCTGATGATGATGATGAATGAATAGGCTCCGAAACTACTGAACCGATTTGAAAAATTCTTTCACTGTTGGGAAGCTACACTATCCCCGGGTGACATAGGCTATAATATATTTTCAAAGAAATTAGGGATCCTTACTAAAACTCGAATAATGTAACCGCAATGTACCCGTGCGAAGCCGGGGCGGGCCGCTAGTATTATATATATTAGTAGGAAGTAGGATTCCTAGACGAGCTTCCCCTCTATGCGAAGGATATTCAGGCCATATGCACAACGCAACAACTTACCGTGAAATTGAAGAAGATAACGAAGTATTTGATACGGATGTTGTCATGTCGGATGTGGAGCCGTGCGGGGAGGACGGATTGACGCCTTTAACGCTCGTGTTAGGCTTCGGCCTGCCGTGCTCCTGGGCTATGATCCCATGTTCGTGGTCACACGAGCTGTAAGACGAATCGTCGTTCTTAGTTGCCTTTTTTAGGGCATAAAAACTCGGCATTTTGAGGTTATGTTTCAGTTGTGATGCTCAGATGCTTAGAAAATGAGTTTATTAAGTGTTGTCCGCTAAATTTTAACAAATGATTTAGTTTTTTTTGTATTGATTTTAAGTTTTTAATGATACATTTATATTTGCAGAATTGCTGAATATTTTGTGTTTTTGTTGATGTTTTTTGATAGTTGACAGAAGATTTTTGATTAAAAATTAAAAAGAAAAAAGCAAGGGGAATAAAAAACAAAGTAGGTAGCTTTGGTAGGTAGGTGGGTAGGTAGGTTACTCTGTGGAGGTAGTTTTTATACGGGTAATATTATACGGTATGTTCTGTACTGCAATATCGACTTAATAATAATTACGTATTGGCGCCTACCTTTAGTATTTGTATCTAGATATTTCCTTGAGTTAATTCGACCTAAAATAAAAATATAAACATGTTTTTACAGCGACATCTCCTAGCAAACACAATTAATTTAATGATGGCTTATAAAAATAAAACAATAATGCATTATTAAGTACATAATTATTACGTACTGGTATAAAAAAAATATCCTCAATTCACTGTTTTCACCACAATATAATAAAAAGTCTACTCAATTTAGCTACAATGAGCTCATAGACTGAAAGAAAAATACGTTCAGAAACAAATAAACAATCTTAAAATAAAATAAAGGATCTTGCGCGCCATCTTTTAACCAACTAAAACGATACTGTTGTTAACAGTGTAATGTGATTGATAATAGATGGCGATACAAAAAAAGTGTGGCTAGTCACTACTAGGTGGCGTTACCTACATTGGTGTCAAAAGTTTCTGGGTTTTTTTTCAGGGTTTTCCGAAAATTTTCCTCTTGAAAGGATAACCAAAAACACCCTTTCAATATAAAATAGGTTCTAGGAATGGCGTGTTGGCTTATTGCCAATTAGATGGTACAAACAAACTACATAATATCCCACGTTCAAATATGTCGATACCTCCCACGTAAGTTGTTGTATGCCACAAAAATGCCGTTTAGCGTTTTTACTGAAAACTATCCTAATTTGCATTGTTTAATACATTCAAAGTGAAAAAATAGTGAAAACACGAATTTTTCAAGGTTTTTCCAGACGTATATTGTTGTAACTTTTGAACGAGAACGGGCTAAAACGTTGTATATACCTTTGCAATAGTATACGCGGGGTGCGAGAGAGCGGGAACCGCGCGCTCGCGTGTTGTATTGGTTACATAAAACAGACTACGCCGGACTTGCAACCGACCTGAAATGTTGTATAGATTACATACAACAGTATACGTCGTTGAGCGTTCGTGAAAAATGTTGTCTGTAATACATGTACCATTTTACGTTTACATTTAAATAAAAAATATTGTTGTATGTAATAAATACAACATTTTACTTCGGGAGTTGTTATTCAAAAGTTTGTTGTATGGTGACATACTATATTTTACGTTGCTATTACTTGTTTTTTACTTCAATTCAATGTTGTATGTCGTAAGTAATTTCTAAAATTGAGTCTTAAAATGCTTTGCTTAATATATAATATTTTAAATAAATAAAAATAAACCGCCTTAAAATAACTTGGGTGCACTAAAAAGCTAGAAATAACCAGGGACCTTGTAATTTATTTCATTTGGAGTCGGTGCCACTATCTTTACACAACGTTAATACTACTTCTTACCTACTACCCCTACTTACTTGAATTGTCACCGACCGAATTTAGATTATGGTCTGATAATTGTGCCGGTCAGAACCGCAATCGCATTGTGTTTGCGTTCATGTGTATATTGCTAAACAACTTAATACACATAACTATACATAACATAACTATAAAACATACCTTTCTCGAAAAAGGTCATACACAAGCAGAGGATGACCTTTGGAATGGTTTAGCTTGGTTAGATGAGCTAAACAGGAAGGAATACCATATTATAATGTCATAGATATTAAGCATAGTGATTTTTATAACTAGAAATAACTTTGAACGGGCGTAATTGGGCGTAATCTTCTACTCGAGAGAGTATGAGCACCGAGTTCCTTAAACCGCTAGACCGCTCAAAAATCGGTAGATTATTTAGTCCGATATCTGTCGTTTACGAAGATCTTCTGACCGAATGGCAATCCAGATGGGATACAACAAGTAAGGGCCGCCACCTCCACCAATTTTATCTATGCGTTCGTAAACGTCTGGAGAGAGCGTGGTTGGAGGTGGACCACTGTGTGGCTCAATTTCTGACTGGGCATGGCAACTTTAGGAGCAAATCATTCTACTTCAAATTGGTTCCTTCTCCTTTCTGTCAATGTTCGACGCAGCAAAAAAATCATGCACAATCTGCATAGCACATCCTGTGGACATGTGTTCTTTCAACTCATCCTATTATTTCTTTCGATTACATTCGTGCGGGTTCCAAGACATTTTAACTTTTCCCCGGGACTCGTAGAGAGTCCGATCTCGACGTCATTATTGGTCACCATTGTCGATCCTGGCTTACAGGAGTTACAGTGGAGGGAGTGTGTGGCGGGACTAGTCCCATTGGGGCGTAATTGGTCGAAAAATATAAGTTGAGACGTAGTTAAATGGACCAAATAAGTGCTGAAAATTCTTTTAAAAGTGACAACTGCAGTGCTTCGAACGCAGGCCGTTTGTCTCACTGCACATGGTCGTTGTGGGTTCGACTCCCGTCGGGGAAAAAATCGCCTATTCGTAATTGGCCCCGGTTTGGGTGTCACTGGGATAGCTCCCAGTCCATTGTACTGTACCTATAGTACAAAAATTGCTTAGTTTGGGACGATACAGTTAGTGTGGCAGTCTACCGATATTTAAAATAAACATAATTATATCGTTACAATTTGGCAAACAGTAATGCTATTGCCATTAATACCAATACCCGAAGACGGCAAATAAATAGTATGGCAGAGCTACCCTCTCTATTCCAACCATCTTCGCTTAACAAAGGCAAAATTATGATGACTTAATGAGTCTCTAGTCTCTGCCACAGTGGAATTATTCCAGCCACTTATCACGACTTTTTCAGGAGTCTATCTTTTGTTGTTGGCTCTCATAATGAATATTACTTCTGATTCAGAATTCATTAGGAGGTTAATTAGTATTTTCTTTTTTAACTTAATTATATTTATTTTAATTATGCGTTTTATTTTTATTTTAATTCTAAATAACCTTATCAGTGTTTTCATTTACATTATTTTTATTACAGAGTAATGGAAGACATTACTGCTTTTATTATAAAGACATTTATCCTAAAATTATTTTCTTTACCTATAATTTGTTCACGTGCTATAATATACACTAAAATTTTTGTCAAATTTATATTGTTATTGTCACATACAACAGCTGAAGAAGTTTAAACTTCGCGGTATATTGTTGCAAGTATGAGATACAACAACTGGCGCAGCCTGTACTCCCCAGTAAAATGTTGTAAGTATGACATACAACAACTGGCGCAGCCTGTACTCCGCAGTAAAATGTTGTAAGTATGACATACAACAACTGGCGCAGCTTGTACTCCGCAGTGAAATGTTGTATGAACAATATCTCATAATATATACATATTTTCTTAAATTATCTTCCAACATAGTCAAGAATACTATAAATTAAACTTATATACCAAATTTCAGAAAGATACAATAATAAATGCAATTTTTAGTGCAATTTGAATCTTTAAAATGCTCTCCTGTAAAATTACGGTTTTGGGGATACAACAACTTACGTGGGAGGTATCGATGTGATTCCTACTTCAATTTTGTATGAGCTGAGACTCGAACCCATCACCTCGGTCGATAAGTACTCACACTTGCAAGTTGCAACCATTACACAAAGGAAATACAAAAAAAAACCATAAAAAGTTATTTTGTAAACTCCATTTTATTTCAATTATTTTAATCTTAATTTGTAATTAGAAAAAATCTGTTTACATCAATCATACATATAGGTACATTGACTAAATACTTATTGTTTTTTTAAAATTTTATATAAAAGGGACTTATTTTTATTTTTTACACAAAAATTTCGCTGATTCGAACTCAATAACTATGAATGCAATTACTTATTTACATGTATATAAGAGTTTTGTGTGTCACTATGAAAATACAGTAACTAGGTAAATACAGAGTATATATAATTAATCGTTTTTTTTTTTATGGATATTAATTTTAATAAAATATCACAAAGACAAAATCAGCGATATTGTTCTGTATTTAATAACTAGACACCAATTGTATTAGACAGTCGACCATTTGGGTCAAAAATCTCACCCCAAAATGGTCAAATTTCTAATCATGGACGAATTTTCTTAAAAACAACATACTTTTTGCTATACTTATTAATAAAAATACAAGTCATAAAATAATAATAAAAGGCAAAAAAATAAATATAACAAAATTAATACTTTTAGAGATTAAGAAATAACTGGCAGTATCGATTAAAGTCTATCGGTAATAAAAAAATAAATGATATATATTCAATTGTTCCAACATAAAAATATATTTGTATGGAAAAGAAAAATTAAATATAAATCTACCTATTTACAGATCGTTTTTTAATATTTATAATTAAATAAAAAATATATGCGTAAAAATCACTCCGCTCAGTTATTTTAAAATGACCAGAAATGGTAACTCATTATTACGAAAAGCAAAACTGTAGAGTATTTTTGTACTGTAAAATTTCAAAAAAATATATTATTAAAAAAAAATGTGTAATTGTTTTATGGCACACATGATCTCCATAGTTTTAGGTTACCAATTTTTTAATGTTTATTTAATATTTTTTATTTCTTAGCGTTTTCGAGACACTTGCATTTCGCGTCGTGTGTGTGTTTGGTGCCAACAATTTCGGAGAATGAAGGGTTAAAACTAACATACTGTGGATTGGTCTTGGTTCCTGAGGTTTCGTACCTAATAATTTGGGGCTTAGTTGTGTACGTGACAATTTTGGGCTTGGTTGTGTAAGTGATAATTTCGGGCTTAGTAGTAAAAGTTACGATTTCGGGCTTAGTTGTGTAAGTAACAATCTCGGGTTTCGTTGTGAACGTCACAATTTCGGGCTTGGTTGTGTATGTGAAATATTCGGGCTTGGTTGTGTACGTCACTATTTTGGGCTTAGTCGTATAAGTGACGATTTTAGGCTCGGACTGGAAGAACTTCTTTTCGGTGAACGTAGCACTGAAAGTCTTCGAAATAGGTCCTTGAACGTCTCCGGACTGACTTGAACCAAATTGGCTGAATTGACCTGATTGACCTTGACCTTGGACTCCGAATTCCTTCGTTCCCTTGAACCCTTTAACGTCGAATTGGCCAGTCTGACTTTCACCCTGAAGTCCGAAGCCTTTGAAGTCCTTAAGGTTGGTGATTCCTGTGAATTGTCCAGATTGGTCTTCGAGGCCGAATCCTTTTGTGGTGAAACCTTTGACCCCAGAGGTCACGGAGCCCTTGAGGCCGCCGGTGAAGGTAGTCGTCGTCGTCTTGGTGACCTTGCCCTTGGTGACCTTGCTGAACTGGGCGAACCTGACGCTTTCAGTCAAGCCAATGGCCCATTCGTACCATTCCAAGTCGAATTTGTAGAAGGCGGCTAGCTGGTTGCCGACTTGACAGCCTGGAAACGAAATATAAATACTTAAATAAATATCGCCAGACAGACACACCAACTGTATGGTTCCAAACTTAGCAACGCTTGTACTATGGGTACCGTACAATGGATTGGGGGCGATTCCAGTGACACCCACGAAACCGCCATTTCCGAAATTTGCCCCGGCGGGAATCGAACCCACAACCACCATGTGCAGTGAGTCGTGCGGCCTACTGAGCTAATACTGCTTCAAAGTAATCTTATTTTTTCGTTCATGAATATCTAAGCTGAAGTTACTAAAATCTACTTCAAAAACCGACACTGACTGACTGACAGACAAAGCACAGCCTACACTATGTCTGGAAGCATGATATACCGCACATGAGGTCCTTATATAACGTACGGGAGCACTGATAGAGGGTTTTTGAAAATTCATCCCCTAAGGGTGTTAAATAGGGGATAAATATAAATAAATATCGTCAGACTGACACACCAACTGTATGGTCCCAAACTAAGCAACGCTTGTACTATGGGTACCGTACAATGGACTGGGGGCGATCCCAGTGACACCCAGACCAGGGAAAATTACGAAAAGGCCATTTCTGAAATTTGCCCCGTCGGGTTTCAAACCCGCAACCATCATGTGTAGTGAGTCGAGCGACCTACGCTCGAACCACTGCGCCAAGCGGTCGTCGGATGAAAGTTTATATGGCATAGCCATAGGTGGTCATACTATAGAGTCCTAACCTGAATCCCAGGAGTAAACTCCTCGGAGAACATAGTAGCTGTCACCAGTGGTGCAAGCCAGAGCGCTGCCAATGTCAACCTGAAAGAAAAATGTTCATAAGCCAACAAAGTATTTATGAATAGTCAGAATCTACCGCCGGCTCGGAATGCCGCTTCCACTGAGAAGAGCCGGCGAGAAACTCAATGGTTACTCTTTTCAATAAATAAAAGATGGTGTACATTCTCAGGAACAGCAACAGAATGTGAGCAGGCGACACCGTTGTCATTAGAAACACTAGTGATTCAGTATTTCAAAGATAATTAATTCTCACTCAGTGGTTAAAGAGGCCGCTGTCTTTACTAAGGGGTCGCGGGTACAGCCTATACTCGAGTAATATCTAAATTTATCACATGGGCCTAACTCTATATTTTTATATGAATGGCCTCTTTCCATTGGGTCAGGCCCAATGTGATTCTGCCAATGTCGACGTAGTCGAGGTGACTTTCTTTAAAAATATGGTCCACCAAAGTTAATAGGTATTTCGCCAATATCTAGTAACAAATAGCAATAACAAACACAATTAATAACAATACAATACAACAATGTGACCGTCCATTTTGGAAAACCAAAAAAAATGTCGGGACTAGCTCTGCTAATGACTGTCGCTCGATACGTCAAAACTGACGTATCGCGTAAACATATACGTCAATTTTACCGTTTTTCTATAGAAGCTGTTTTTATCCTGGTAGTTTTTGGTTAAATGGCAGCAATTAGAAAATAAACTCTTCAATAAGTCTAATAACAAATGGTGATTAGTAAAATTGTTATTGTCTGACGGACATTATTAAAGTGCTTTCAATATAAAAAGACTGAAGGCCTCCATTTTGGTTTTCCAAAGTGGACGGTCACATTGTTGTATTGTATTGTTATTACTTGTGTTTGTATTGCTATTTGTTATTAGACACTGGCGAAATACCTATTAAACTGGGTGGGCCATATTTTTAAAGATGGCAAGAAGTAGAAGAAATGTTCTGAGATAATATTGTCCAAACTGACGTATTCAAATACGCGATACGTCAGTTTTGACGTTTTGCAAGTTCAATGACAGCCGAGTAGAGGGCCAGTGGTTAACAAAGTTGGGTATATATGTGGTTTTTCCAAAATGGACGGTCACATTGTTGTATTGCATTGTTATTAATTGTGTTTGTTATTGCTATTCGTTACTCGACATTGGCCTGACCCAATGGATAAGGCCGTTAATATAAAAAATATATAACACTAGCTGTGCCCACGGACTTCGTCCGCGTAGTATTTAACGTAACAAAAATTTCGGGATTATCGGGATAAAAAGTCTATATGTTAATCCCGGTTATAAACTATCTGTGTTCCAAATTTCATCCAAATCCGTTCAGTCGTTTTTGCGTGAAGGAGTAACAAACATAACATACATCCACACTCACAAGCTTTCACATTTATAATATTAGTAGGATTGTTGGGCCTCAGTTTGTACTCACTTTGCAAAGATTGTTGAGAGGATTGGTGGGCTGGCCACAGACGCAGCTATCCTGGTCGTACTGCTCCAGCAGATGAGGGTAGTCCTGGGAGATCTTGGCCTGGCACTGGCCAGGGTTGATGAGGGACACGTTCAGGCTGTGCATGATGCTGCCTTCGAGGTGGGCTGGCGATAAAGGGAAATAAAAGTTGAATAAAGCTAATTTCTGTTTATGTGTTAAGGTGACGGCGCCTGTCTAGCCCGCGAAATTCAAAATTTTCGAGTATTTTTATAGTTTATCCAAAATCTAAAAACATTTAAGACAACATTTTGTGATTTGCGACAAACACAGTATGCAGTGCGTTTATTAATACATTTATTTTACTCTAAATATTATCACGGTGGATATGATACTAGTTAATCACTAGATATACAAAAATTGCCAGATTATCTGGATAGCTGTCGATCTTGAAATGTTTTAGAGTAAGTTGGATATATAAATAAATGCACTGCACACGGTCTTTGTCGCGAATTACAAAATGTGCCTTTTATTATTGTCAGATTTAGAAAAAATTCTAAAAAACCTCAAAAAATTTGAACTTTGCGGGCTAGATGGGCGCTTTAGCCTTAAAGGTTTGATATCAATAACTCAAACCAGGCAATCGAACGTCAAAGGGGTGGTACTCTTAGCAACGATAATCTGCTAAGTGTGAAAATATTGGTTGTCTAAAATGCAAAAAAAACCTTGAAAAATCACAATTTACTTAAACATTACGTAACAAACACAAATAAGTTATTTATAACCATATCGATGTGTCGATGTCATCTGAATTTTGAACAGTTTTTTTTAATAATATTTATTCAAATTGTTGTAATTTGTATGCGATTGGATTTGAACACCTGGCTTGTCAATAATGTCATTTCTGTTATAATGTCGTCGAGCGTCTAATATGGACTCTTTTAGTGTGTTGACGCACAGACACACACCCCTCCCGCGACACATCTAAACACACCCCAATATCACCCAAACACACCATCAAACTGTTATAGACGACCCACCACAGAACATACATGCACTCACATAACATATTCAACGAAACAGAATATAAATAAAAAATATAAATATCGCCAGACGAACACACCAACTATATGGTCCCAAACGAAGCGACGCTTGTACTATGGGTACCGTACAATGGACTGGGGGCGATCCCAGTGACACCCAGATCAGGGAAAATTACGAAAAGGCCATTTCCGAAATTTACCTTGACGGGAATCGAACCCGCGACCACCCGGTGCAGTGACCCGAGCGGCCTACGCTCGAACCACTGCGCCAAGCGGTCGTCGTACATCATACTAATATATCATACTTATAATAATATTATAAAGAGGAAAACTTTGTTTGTTTGATTGTAATGCATAGGCTCCGAAACTACTGAACCGATTTGAAAAATTATTTCACTGTCGGGAAGCTACACTATCCCCGGGTGACATAGGCTATAATATATTTTCAAAAAAATTAGGGATCCTTACTAAAACTCGAATAATGTAACCGCAATGTACCCGTGCGAAGCCGGGGCGGGCCGTTACATACAAAACTATTGTACCAATTTCAGTCCCTATTGACCATAACTGGCTAATACCGTTTTGAAGTATTCCTGTAATGAACACCCCAGTTTACCAAAAAAAACTACAGACTAAATTAGCGCATTTCAATCAACAATATGAATAATTTAATACGATAATTTACTACGGATATTTTTCACACTCAAGGATGTCAGAATTTATTGATGAATTAAGAATATCGATAAATAATAAATAATATACTATCAGGCCTGTAATCCTCGAAGGTATGGGTAGAGATGCACAGTGTACCAATGGAATTATCTTTATAATGCCAATTTCTATTGACATTCCCTCATTTTCCCTCCCACTGTCACACTCCCCTACCGGCCAGCAATGTGCAATCAATGCCTTTGGTATTGCAAGCAACGATAGGCTAAGGTAACTGCTTAACATCAGGCGGGTCGAAAGCTTGTTTGTAGTGTTAAGTATGCGATAACCGCTTGGCGCAGTGGTTCGAGCGCAGGCCGCTCGGGTCATTGCAACGGGTGGTTGCGGGCTCGATTCCCGCCGGGCAAATTTCGGAAAAGGCCTAGTCGTATATTACTAAGGTCTGGGTGTCACGGGATCGCCCCCAGTCCATTGTACGGTACCCATAGTACAATCTTGGTATGTCAGTCTGGCGATATTATTATAAAAAATAATATCATTACTCGCTAAACTATGAAGGAAAGCGTCGTGAAGAAACTTTTAATTTGAAAGACGTGTTACATTCAACACTCGTTGCGCCGGCGTAGTAGAAAATGGCCTAAATCCCCCTTGCATTGAGGGCTAATGTGTCCGGTGTAGGCAATTGACTCGCTTATACTGGGGACGAAACACCATCCGCGTAATGGTCTATTACGAAACTTAATAGACCCGGCTATTACATTGATAAGCCGTAAAATACAAATTTTAATGTTTATTTAGTACCTAAATAGCATTGACTTGGCGTTCGGCAGTGGTTCCTGCAAACATTATAATGTTAATTGACATAAACAAGTATAAAGTCGGCGAGTTTACGTTTAATTTGATTTGGGTAACCGGTTTGGTATGTGTGTCACTTAAAGGATGGAGCTATGGAGATGTGAAGCCGCGCAATACTCTTAAAATAGTACCACCCTCTTACAGAAGATCGTCGTTTAGTAGTTAGTTTCGTACGATGAGAGAGAGAGACGGAAGTTTCACCGTCATTCCCTACCCTTCCTCTGACACACTCCATTTCAGATCCGTAACGTGAGAGTAATGTCGTTGCTATTGCAAGCATCTATAGGCTACGGTAACAGCTTAACATCCGGAGGGTAGTACGCAACGCACACGACATGTCATCCTACTAATATTATAAATGCGAAAGTTTGTGAGTGTGGATGTTTGTACTCTTCAGGCAAAAAATACTGAACGGATTTGGATGAAATTTGGAACACAGATAGTTTATAACCGGGATTAACACATAGGATACTTTTTATCCCGATAATCCTGAAATTTCTGTTAAGTTAAATACTACGCGGACGAAGTCGGTGGGCACAGCTAGTAGGTAATATGTTAGAATTATTTTGAACTAGCTGAGCCCGCGACTTCGCCCGCGTGGAATTTAACTTAACAATAAAGCCCGGTCCCGCGTTCTGAGCCCGCGCGACAGGACCCTTTTTTTTAATTTTGTTTTTCTAAAATAAAAGTAGCCGCAGTTACTGCTTGTAACATCAGCTATCTAACAGTGAAAGTCCCGTCAAAATCGGTCCAGCCGTTTGGAGATACTCTTTGATTTCAAGTGTTTTTATTTTTTTACGCGGAACCCTAATTGTTTTCCTAAAATCAAAGTAGCCTAAGTTACCCGCTATAAGATCAGCTATCTGCCAGTGAAAGTCCCGTCGAAATCGGTCCAGCCGTTTCGGAGATTACCCGGAACAAACACACAGACAGACAGACAGACAGACAGACAGACAGACAGACAGACAGACAACAATTTTTTAATTCGCGTTTTTGCTATAGGTATCGTATGTACTTTCATATGCATTTAGTGAAAAGGTGTTATTTTGATATTACAAACAGACACTCCAATTTTATTTATTTGTATAGATGATAGATATACTGTCATATAAACTGCAAATGACCTCAAAAAATAAAACATTCAAATAAATCGTGATTGGAAAAATCCTTCCAAGTCATTTATAATAATATTTATTGTATACAACATTATATAAAGTAAATAAAAATTGAAGGTGTGACAAAATAAAAGGTCGTTTTGTCTCTGTCGTGGTATCGTGGTGGCGAGAACAGCCCCGCTCCCAATCGCCCTGTGGGAGTCAGAGACCGTTTCCGACACGATTTGATTGGCAACTAAATTGGCACTAAGTTGGCCAAATCCGCCGTCCACACGGGGACAATTCAGTTGTCAATCTAATCTCAATTCAAGTAATGATAGGTCGATTGGTTGTTACAAGAATCGTTATGAAATTTCTTATGATCAATTAGAAAATAAATTAGTAACTTGATTAGGGAGTTCCCCTTCTAAATAGGACTTTGCTTCCGCGAGAACGGGAGTCCCTTCAAACACTGAACGGAAAAGTATCAAATCATATTAAATAAATCTTCAATCTATATATAAAAATGAATGTTCGTCCTGTATGTCCTTTATAGAATCTTAAACTATGCATTTGATCATATCATGATCTTCAGCAAAGTGTTGTGCATGAGCCCACAAAGGTTTCTGAGTTGGTACGACCAATCTTTGACAGCGTAGCAACGCGCGCAGGGTACAGCTAGTCTATACAAATAAATAAAATTGGAGTGTCTGTTTGTAATATCAAAATAACACCTTTTCACTAAATGCATATGAAAGTACATACGACACCTATAACAAAAACGCGATTTAAAAAAAAATTGTCTGTCTGTCTGTCGGTCTGTCTGTCTATCTGTCTGTGTGTTTGTTCCGGGTAATCTCCGAAACGGCTGGACCGATTTTGACGGGACTTTCACTGGCAGATAGCTGATGTTATAGGGAGTAACTTAGGCTACTTTAATTTTAGAAAAACCATTAGGGTTCCGCGTAAAAAAAATAAAAACACATGAAAGCAAAGAGTATCTCCGAAACGGGTGGACCGATTTTGACGGGGCTTTCACTGGTAGATAGCTGATGTTATAAGCAGTAACTTAGACTACTTTTATTTAAAAAAAATAATACTTAAAAATGGGTCCTGCCGCGCGGGCTCAGAACGCAGGAGCGGGCGTTTTTGTTAAGTTAAATTCCACACGGACGAAGTCGCGGGCTCAGCTAGTAAGTAATAAAAACGTCTAAAAAACATTAACCGACGGAGCCACTGTCGCGCAATTTATTACATATTATACAGAACTGACGATAAATAGCACTAGTAGTATTCATAAACGCTGAAATCTAAATACATATAACTCAAAGGTGACTGACTGACTGACTGACATAGTGATCTTTCAACGCACAGCCTAAACCACTGGACGGGACTGGATCGGGCTGAAATTTGGCATGCAGGTAGATGTTATGACGTAGGCATCCGCTAAGAAAGGAATTTGATTAATTCTACTCCCAAGGGGATAAAATAGGGGATGAAATTTTGTATGAAACTTTGTCAATTAAATTCCACGCGGATGAAGTCGCGGGCACAGCTAGTGTAGTATAAAATGGTTTTAATGGCGCTTCATATATTTTATATAATAAGTCCTATATTTATGTAATCAGAATTTAAAAATACACCCGTGATCTTAGTATGTAATAATGATAAATAATTTAGCCCTTTCAACGTCCTACTCCTGGGCATGGGCCTCCTGTCAATACGAGAGAGATTTCGGTCATAATCCCCCACGCTTGCCCAGAGCGGGTTGAATTTCACATGTCTTTCGAAATTGGTACAATTTTCTAAGACATGCAGGTTTCCTCACGATGTTTTCCTTCACCGTAATCGAGTGGTAATCATATTTAAATTATGAGAAGACTAGCTGTGCCCGCGACATCGTCCGCGTGGAATTTAATTGACAAAGTTTCATACAAACTTTCATCCCCTATTTTATCCCCTTGGGGGTAGAATTAATCAAAATACTTTCTTAGCGGATGCCTACGTCATAACATCTACCTGCATGCCAAATTACAGCCCGATCCGTCCAGTGGTTTGGGCTGTGCGTTGATAGATCACTATGTCAGTCAGTCACCTTTGAGTTATATATATTTAGATTACTATGTGAAGATGACTAAATATTGCACAATGTCTCGCCGCATATAATAACGTATGTATGTGTGTGTGTGTGTGTGTGTGTGTGTGTGTGTGTGTGTGTGTAGACGTTTATCAAGAACCGGTTCTATGTAGGCTGATGAAAAAAATCGTGACCAAATTTTGTAAGTAATAAATGTTTTGTGTTTTTGTTAAATGTCAAATTCTTTTGTTTCTCGTATCGCATTTTTGTAATTATTATTAGTAACCAACAAGAAAAATCGTGGAATACGAATTGTATTATTATTTAAGTAAGTATTATATAGATAGCAAAATTGATTTGACTTGTCTAGCATTAGGCGGCTCGTTTGATTGCCGACTTTGTTATACTAGGTGAAACAGAAAGGGTATACCTCCTTTTTTTTTTGCATCTTTACTTTGTAAATCTAAAACTATCGGCTTTGTGGGACAGTTGAGGTACTAAAGGTTTTGTAGACTTATGAAATCTGTCAACAGCTGTATCCCTGTAACACCTTTTGTTTTTCAAGTTTCCTCCGAAGCTGGTAGTTTTAGAATTACAATGTTAAGTTTTGAAAAGAAAAGTATACCATTTCTGTTTCAACCTGTATAGGCTGCGGTAACAGTCTATCAGGCGGCTCGTTTGTTTGCCGTCTTTGTTAAGTAGGTATATCAAATAACAAAACACTTCGGTCTAGACTTTTAAAATTGATTGAACCGTAGGCTCCGTAGCGCATTAATATTCTATAATTCAACGATATATTCAGTGATTATGTGCAAATGGCGAAGCCACGGTCTGACCTTGAATTTTGAATTCTTAGACGACGTTCAATATAAAAATCATCTATACAAATAAATAAAATTGGAGTGTCTGTTTGTAATATCAAAATAACGCCTTTTCACTAAATGCATATGAAAGTACATACGAAACCCATTATAAAAACGCGAAAAAAAAAAATTGTCTGTCTGTCCGTCTATGTGTTTGTTCCGGGTAATCTCCGAAACGGCGGGAACGATTTTGACGGGACTGTCACTGGCAGATAGCTGATGTTATAAGCAGTAACTTAGGCTACTTTTATTTTAGAAAAACATTTAGGGTTCCGCGTAAAAAAATAAAATCACATGAAATCAAAGAGTATCTCCGAAACGGCCGAATCGATATTGACGGGACTGTCACTGGTAGATAACTGATGTTATAAGCAGTAACTTAGGCTACTTTTATTTTAGAAAAACAAAAAAAATGGGTCCTGACGCGCCCGCTCAGAACGCGGGAGCGGGCTTTATTGTTAAGTTAAATTCCACGCGGACGAAGTCGCGGGCTCAGCTAGTTTACTATATATAACGTTGAACTCACTCAATGGAATCCCATCCAGATTTTTTTTTCGTAGACAAACGAGCGTGCGAATCCTGATGTGAAGCAGTCTCTGTAGCCTATAGATATAGGCAATGCCAATGGCATTGTTCGCACATTGTCGACCTAATGGGGAGTAGGATAAGGGGAGAGCAAGAGTGGGTTGAACTTCCGACTCTCTTTTCCTGATAACGAAATGATAATGAAAATGATACCTAATCATATTGGAATTATGGCCCGTATTATTAAATCGATCTTAAGTCTGAGAGCGGTCTTGAGTACGCTTTTGACATGTCATCTTGTACTGGCATGACATAAGAATGAGATTTCCAAGATCATCGCTCTCAGATCTGAGATCGATTTATTAATATGGGCATATGATGCCCATTTTTAAATAGTGGTGGCCTCCGGTTGAAATTTGACGATAATTCATTGAACTCAATAACCTTCTTGATTGATACTGGCACGCAGAATGCACTATGGAAGTCCCCACCTCCGAAATAAAGAAAAAAACTGTCACCGTTTGTCAGTCTGACAGTCAGTCAGTTACCAAGTGGAAGTTACAAATGTGTGTGTGTCAAACGCATGGTAGAGTGTGTAATGTTTTATTTATTTGTTTAAATGTATTTCTAAGTATTATAATATAAAAATATTAGCATTCTGCACTCCTTCTCTATGTAAACTATAAGTGTGCTAATTTTCGTAGAAAGCGGTACAAAGTTTTAGCTTCACGTATTAGTATATAGATAATTCGTTTTCTGCGTTTGCAAAATGTGTAGTCTATAGCGGTTTTATCGCTGTCGCGTCGCTATCGCCTCGCCGGTGCGACCCCGGCCTTAAACGCGGCGTGGCTTTAGATGTCTCTACCGGCAACCAGATGGTAAATGTCAAGATCTTTTATATAACAAATCAAAGGTGATCCGACATGTTTGGCTAAGTTGATGTGACCCTTGCGATGTAATTGGCGGTAACCTTACAATCCGAACTCTATAAATGCCTGCTATAAGGTCTTATTTTAATAATGCATGATAATTCGAATGGCACCTCTGTTAATGCTAGAGATATAATAAATAAATAATAAATATCGCCAGACTGACACACCAACTGTACGGTCCCAAACTAAGCAACGCTTGTACTATGGGTACCGTACAATGGACTGGGGGCGATCCCGGTGAGACACAGACTGAGAGAAATTACGAAAAGGCCATGGCCAAAATTTGTTCCGGCAGGAATCTAACCCGCAACCACCATGTGCAGTGAGCCGAGCGGCCTACGCTCGAACCACTGCGCAAAGCGGTCGTCAAATGTGTGATGGGTTTCTTTTAAAAAGCTGACATGCCTTTTAAGTCATTCGCACTCGTGGGACTGCTCTATTTTAACTAAATGTAAAACTATGAGCCGATTGGTTAAGCACGAGTCTTGAGGCCACCAGGTCCTGGGTTCAAACCCCGGCTTTGACCTCTGGGTTTCTCGAAATCTAATTGCGAACCATAATTTCTATATGATTATCACTTGCGTAGAGGAAAATATCGTGAGTAATCCTGCATGTCTTGGAAAATCTAACCAATTTTCGAATGACATGTGAAATCCGCCAATCCGCTCTGGGCCTGCGTGGTGGATTACGGCCTGAATCCCCCTCGTAGTGTGGGGAGGCCCGTGCCCAGGAGTGGGAAGTCAAAAGCGCTACATAATTATTATTAAAGCTCTATTATAAACTATTTATTTGCTAACTTGCTCAGCGTTTGCATGTCGCTGTTACACCCGCAGGGATACTGGGAGAGGGGCTGTTCTCGGGAACAGTCATAAACTTAGTATAGTAATGTCTACACAGATATAGATTTATATAGATAACGCAAATGCATGTACTTCGCGTGTCCGAAACCCCGACAAAGCGTCAAGGTTGGTCGCCGTTAACTTGCAGTCCACGCGACTACAGATATAAAAAATATGAGTATGAGCGAGATAATCACTCGAGAGAATCGTAGCGGACGGAAGGCATCGGCGGCATCGGTGTCTTTGAATCGGTTTGGATTTCCCGTCACTAATGACGTCACAGTAGGTGTTAAAAATTCGGCACGCTTGGTTTCAATACAAATCGTGATACTTGCGTTATCTATGTAAATCTATATCTGTGAATGTCTATGGTAAGTCCATGTCTAATTCCCCCCTCCCCCTTGTTACGTCATCACGCTCGACCGCAGTTACACAACTGTTACACATGGATTCAGGTTCTCAAAAGGCGGCCATTGTTTTATCATTATAATCAACAATTTGGCCCCAATATAGTGGAGTTTGAAATTGATATATTTTCCAACTAGCTGCGCCCACCGATTTCGTCCGCGTAGTATTTAACTTAGCAAAAATTTCGGGATTATCGGGATAAAAAGTATCCTATGTGTTAATCCCGGTTATAAACTATCTGTGTTCCAAATTTCATCCAAATCCGTTAAATAGTTTTTTCGTGAAAGAGTAACAAACATCCACACTCACAAACTTTCGCATTTATAATATTAGTAGGAAGTAACACTCGCTGGACGATTAAGGAAAACATCGACTTTCGGGCCAGCGTGGTGGATTATTGTCCAAATTGACTTCGCAATGAGGGGAGAGCCTGGCCACCTATTATTTTGGAACCAAGATACGACCATCATACTGCTTATCTTCTAACTAAAATCCCGCAATCCGACATCTGGTCGATTTCAACATGTTAATGCCATTTTAATCCGAACAAAAATATCTATCGTTCTTTCTAAGCGGTATTTGTTCTATCTTTAATCGTTACTAGCTGTGCCCGCGACTACGTCCGCGTGTAATTTGACTTAACAAAAATTTCGGGATTATTTATCCCCTATTTTATCCCCTTGGGGGTAGAATTAATCAAAATCCTTTCTTAGCGGATGCCTACGTCATAACATCTACCTGCATGCCAAATTTCAGCCCGATCCGTCCAGTGGTTTGGGCTGTGCGTTGATAGATTACTATGCCAGTCAGTCACCTTTGAGTTATATATATTTAGATTGAGATGAAAAAAAGAAAACGCCGTTATGCTACTTGATTTCGTGTGGTTTATTTCTTTTAAATTGGTTTTTGTAGATAACGGCATTTTAGTTAGATTACGGCAGTAGGTACCAATAGTACCTGTTGTATAGATTTGGACAGTACTAGTGTTGCCCAACTATCGATAGTTGATGGATCGATAGTTGACCTCGAAAACTTATCTTTAATATCTATAGAAAATCATAAGTAATCACTTTTAATCAATAATATTGATGACGAGCAATAGTAACATAAATAAATAAATAATTTAGCCATGTTGACGTCCCACTCCTGGGTACGGGCCTCCCTTCACTACGAGGGGGATTCACGCTGTAATCACGCTGGCCCAGTGCGAGTTGGCGGATTTCACATGTCTTTCAAAAATTGGTTAGATTATCTAAGGCATGCAGGTTTCTTCACGGTGTTTTCGTTCACCGTAAGCGAGTGATAATCGTTTAGAAATTATGATTCGCATATAGATTTCGAAAAACTCATAGGTGCGAGCCGAGGTTTGAACCCAGGACCTGTTGCCCGCAAGACGCGTGCTTAACCAATCGGCTATCACTGCTTTTTTATCTAACGTATCGAAAGTATTATAGCCTGTTTTACTGAAAACACTGTCGATTGTAACAATAGTATCCGTACTCAATAGTTAAATAGTATTACAATTTTAGATTGATTCTATCGACAAGTTATAATAATCTATACAAATAAATAAAATTGGAGTGTCTGTTATCAAAATAACACCTTTTCACTAATTGCATATGAAAGTACATACGACACCTATAGCAAAAACGCGATTTAAAAATTTTTTGTCTGTCTGTCTGTATGTTTGTTCCGGATAATCTCCGAAAGGGCTGGACCGATTTAGACGGGACTTTCACTGGCAGATAGCTGATGTTTTAAGGAGTAACTTAGAATACTTTAATTTTAGAAAAACAATTAGGGATCCGCGTAAAAAAATACTTATACATGACATCAAAGAGTATCTCCGTAACGGCTGGATCGATTTTGACGGGACTTTCGCTGACAGATAGCTGATGTTATAAGCAGTACTTTTATTTTAGAAGACAAGAACGCGGGAGCGGGAGCGGTTAATTTAAATTCCACGCAGACGAAATCGCGGGCTCAGCTAGTGGTTATATAACCCCACTAGCTGTGCCCCCCGACTTCGTCCGCGTAGTATTTAACGTAACAAAAATTTCGGGATTATCGGGATAAAAAGTATCCTATATGTTAATGCCGGTTATAAACTATCTGTGTTCCAAATTTCATACAAATCCGTTCAGTAGTTTTTGCGTGAAGGAGTAACAAACATACATACACACATACATACATACATCCACACTCACAAACTTTCACATTTATAATATTAGTAGGATTACAAAGGTTAGCGGGATGAAATGATTATTTCTGCCTACCTCGTCAGGGAATACAGTCGTGAATAAAATTTACGTTCGCAGACGCACCGATTGAGTTACCTATCACACACGTAACACTGATGTAATCTCAAATTCATTGTCACACCACTTTCTGATAAGTGTCACTTAAGTGTTAACTCAAATTATGTTGTCTCAAAAAACCTCACCAAACCTTACCCCGCCAACAATAAAGTCGATTAACGCATAGAAAAAAGATTTCTCGAACGCAAAATGAATTTCACGGGTTTGTTTGATAACCAATTAACGTTCGCGCCTTTTGTGATCTTTAAACCAAAGCGGTAGAGGTGAATTTTGATTGTGTCGGCAGCATTTTCACGTTGGTCCCGACACTGGTTTCTTCATATATTAGGCTCGAGTTACGGGTTGACAAAAAATGTCGTCAATATGTATTTTTGCCCAATCTGGGTTATTAGTACAATATTAGGGGTCAGATGGTAATTAATTCGAATTCTGAGCGAATAACAAATGTGCGAATCTTACAAAGATTATAAGATATCGCTCGGCGAATGGTGAAGTAAAACATCGTGAGGAAACCTGCAAGTCTTATGGAATGACCTAAAAATAAGTTGCCACAAACTTGATTTCCAATTCGCACCTTTGAGAATGACGATCTATACATATAAATAAAATTGAAGTGTCTGTTTGTAATGCCGAAATAAGTAATTAAACTTTTATTAAAGTACTAGCTGTGCCCACCGACTTCGTCCGCGCAGTATTTAACGTACCAAAAATTTCGGGATTATCGGGATAAAAAGTATCCTATATGTTAATCCCGGTTATAAACTATCTGTGTTCCAAATTTCATCCAAATCCGTTCCGTAGTTTTTCCGTGAAGGAGTAACAAACATACATACATACATACATCCACACTCACAAACTTTCACATTTATAATATTAGTAGGATATTAGTAGGATATGCGGTACTTATAAACCGACCGGGGTAGTACCGTCATCTCACAGAAGACCGGCGTAAAGTAGCGTGCGTTTCGTAGTATGAGTGAGAAAGCCGGAAGACCAATCCTCTACCCTTCCCTCTATCTCAATCACCACTCCTTATCCCGCTTAGTATAATTATATTTCTAAATATATATAACTCAAAGGTGACTGACTGACATAGTGATCTATCAACGCACAGCCCAAACCACTGGACGAATCGGGCTGAAATTTGGCATGCAGGTAGATGTTATGACGTAGGCATCCGCTAAGAAAGGATTTTGATTGATTCTACCCCCAAGGGGATAAAATAGGGGATGAATAATCCCGAAATTTTTGTTAAATACACGCGGACGAAGTCGCGGGCAGAGCTAGTTGTACTATATTTAGGGAACGGACCCATAATACGTGTCCTGTTCAGGGGGAGGGAGGTCTTCAAATACCACGCTTGGTCACAGTGACAAGGGTGCTTAGGTTTTTGTCACGTAGTCAATATCCTCAAGGAAAATCTCGCGCAATCTCGATTTTTTTTACCTACTGTTTGCAGAAAAATATTGAAAACCGTGAAACCTAAAGAGGGGGTGGTCTTGGCATACACTACGGGTGTTCACCAAGGGGGGCAGGAATTTAATTGTAAAAATAGGTCAATAGGTTTTTCTTTCTTTCTTTCTTTCTTCTATATAACCCGGAGCATAATAACGAATCATTCAATCACTCAAAATCGGACGGGCAGTTTAGGCGCTACGGTGGAACACAAAGATTATACAAACATAGACTGCTAGAACATAGCCCTACCTTTTGGCTTTGCTGTAGTCGGTGAAAAATAAAAAGAACTCACCTTGCAACACTTGTTTTCCCCATCCAGTCACAACGCACTCTCCGGCGCCGTTATAGAACGCGTCCAAACTGTCACTGGCTGACGGCAAGCAAATAGGCCAGATATTCTTCGCCAATCTCAGGTTTTCAGTCAGAACAAGGATCGCGGCGTCATATTTGAAAGCGCCGGCCTTGTAGAAGGGATGCCTCAGAATGTGTTTGACTTGGACAATCTGGAAAGGCAGGGGTTCGTCGTCGATTCCCAGCTTCCATTCGCCTCCCTTGATCAATACGTTCTTAGCTTCTAATCTGTGGAGAGAATAGAAAAAATAAGTAAAATGTAACCCGATTAACAAAGTAACTGTACGGTCCCAAAGCAAAGCTTAGCAGTGGTAGCAGTGATAGCCGATTGGTTAAGCACGCGTCTTGCGGGCTACCAGGTCTCGGGTTCAAACCCCGGCTCGAACCTCTGGATTTTTCGAAATCTATGTGCGAATCATAATTTCTATATGATTATCACTTGCTTACGGTGAAGGAAAACATCGTGAGGAAACCTGCATGTATTAGAAGATTTAACCAATTTTCGAAAGACATGTGAAATCCGCCAACCCGCACTGGGCCAGCGTGGTGGATTATGGCCTGAATCCCCCTCGTGTTGAGGGGAGGCCCGTGCCCAGGAGTGGGACGTCAAAAAGGGCTAAAATTATTATTATTATTAAAGCAAAGCTTGTACTATGGGTACCGTGCAATGGACTGGGGGCGATCACAGTGACACCTAGACCGGAAAAAACACGGGAATCGAACCCGAACGAATCCAAATGAAAGGAATTATAAGCTCCCTAGTTATTTCTAGCTTAATAGTGCACCCAGGTTTTAATTCAGTCGGTTGATTTTTTTTCCATTTATTTCACTGCTACACTTCGTTCATGAATTGCTAGTAACTGCAGATAGACCATATCTCTCGAACTGCTTAACCGATTTTGATGAAATTTCTACAGGACCACCTGGAGAGAGGACCACCTACCCTTTTCACCAAAAACATACATTTTAAGCCGTCCACAATTAGCGGAGAAATCGGTCGGCATACATAAAATGGTAAGAATAAATAAAAATACACAGTCTAAGATATAAACTCCTCCTTGTTTGGGAGTGGGCTTAAAAGGCTTACCCTTCAACGCAGCTGGCGGAGGTAACAACAACATCAGGTCTGGTGATGACTCCGCCGCACAGAAGACTTCTGTTCGTTTGCAGAAGGACCATCGCTTGCCAGGGTATCTCCGCAAAGTCCACCTCCAACTCCTTGTGGTTTCCGTATGGTTTCTGAGGCTGCATGGACAAAAGAGATAATATAGTAATATCGCCAGACTGACACACCAACAGTATGGTCCCAAGCAAAGTAACGCTTGTACTATGGGTACCATACAATGGACTGGGGGCGATCCCAGTGACACCCAGACTTGTACAAATTACGAAAAGGCAATTTTAGAAATTTGAACCGACGGGAATCAAACCTGCAACTACCATGTTCAGTGAAACGAGCGGCCTACGCTCGAACCACTGCACCGAGAGGTCGTGAATATTGAACTAATATTCAAAACGTTGTGCGGAAACTTGCACTTTTTTATAATTATATACTTAACAAAGTCGGCAAACAAGCTTAAGATCCGTTCGATGTTAAGCAGGTGTAGTATCATAGAGATGCTTGAAATACCAAAGCCCGCGCCATGCGTCGTCTAACAGGAGCTGCCTGTTCGCGACGGGCTCGCCGCCTGTTGCGCGGCTCCGTAGCCAATGTTGGCGACGGGTGTATGTTACAAATCTGTTCCACTGTTGGGAATGTCTCTAACCGGCCTCTTTGGGGATCCCAATCATGATTACTTATATAATCAATATTATTTCTACGAGTGAAACCAAGTGTAAACTCAGTTAATTTTATTGATTTATTTCGTAATCTTACCAATGAATAGTTGAAATTACATAATCGTATGTGTAAGGGTCAATCATGTGACCTCTGGGTCTCGTCGTGTTGCCTGAGGTCAGGTGATGACATTCAAGGTCACACAACATTACTTTATCTTATGCTAAATAGGGAAAGTAGGTATTTAGGAGATTGGAGCGGACTTTTAAAAACAAACAACAGTTTCGTACCAAACTAAGCGTCTCTTATACGGTACCAGATCAAGAATTATTGAGTTGAGCTTGCAACCATCATTGCCGAGCTGGCGAAGTTTAAGCCACTAGCCCAAACAGTCGTTCAAGTATTTTATATAAATCTTAAACCATTTGTAACATACACTCGTCGCCAACATTGTCTACAGCGCCGCGCGACAGGCGGCGAGCCCGTCGCGAACAGGCAGCTCCTGTTAGACGACGCATGGCGCGGCCTGTAGTCGCCGCGACTCCCGCGGGGGGGACTCGGAGATAGTATAATTATCTTTTACAGTTATAGTCTACTTTCGTGAAATAAAGATAATACTAGGTGAAACAGAAAGGGTATACAATTTTTTTTGCAACTTTACTGTGTAAATCTAAAATTATCGGCTTTGTGGGACAGTTGAAGTACTAAAAGTTTTGTAGACTTATGAAATCTGTCAACAGCTGTATCCCTGTAACACCTTTTCTTTTTCAAGTTTCCTCCAAAGCTGATCGTTTTAAAATTACAAAGTTAAGTTTTGAAAAAAAGATATACCCTTTCTGTTTCAACCTGTATATGATATTTTATATACTGTGAAGATTATGTCATAAGCTTGATGCTTCTGTCTATATGTGTCCTTGTGTGTCCTAGATGTAGGAATCGTTTGATTTGGAGAGACGTTTTAGATAAGTTTTATGAGAAATCAAGAAATCAGAAATAAGAAGTGATAGCCGATTGGTTAAGCACGCGTCTTGTGGGCAACAGGTCCTGGGTTCAAACCCCTCAGCTCGCACCTTGTCTTAGAAAAATCTAAACGATTTTCGGAAGACATGAGAATTCCGCCAACCCGCACTTGGCCAGTGTGGTGGATTACGGCCTGATTCCCCCTCTGGTAGTGAGTGGAGGCCCTTGCCTAGGAGCGGGAAGTCAAAAGGGCTGAATTATCTACCTGTTATCTTATGAGAAATAGTTAAACAGTTTTTTAAAGTATAATCAATTGGCTTTTGCGCGTTGCTTTGCAAGCGTACATTTTATTTTCTGGATGCCGATAACAGCGCTACCTATCGAGTCTAACTATCGTTTAGAACCAGGCAGATAACGTCATAAATACAATAATAAGTTTCATAAAAATCGGTTCAGCCGTTCATGAGGAGAATAATGATGAACACACACACCGGAATTTTATATGTACAGAAAAAACAAATTATTTTTTTATATAATATAACAGTATTTTTAGTTATTAAAAACTTGGGTTTCACCCAAAACACCGTATTGAATAATTAAACATTGGAATTCCATCAATTAAGTACCGGTATAAATATATTATAAAAATAATATTTTGTATTTTAAGTGAATATACTAAAAAAACGTTACTAAGTGATATTGCTAACGAATCTTACGAATTAGGTACAGTTAAAAAATAATTTCAACCGATTATTCATGGTATATTAATATTAAAAGCATAGACGAACGATTATTGTTGCCAATTTTCAATAATACCGGTTTAACCGGATTTTTCGAGTGACTGTATAAATTTAAATATAGACAGGCCATCATTGGTCCCAAACCATCCAACTCTTGTACTGTGGGCCCAGTACGATGGACTGGGGCCGATCCCAGTGACACCCAAACCACAGGTGGTAGATAAGTTTACATTTTCTCAATTTTATATTATAAATTTATGGTTTAAAAAAACGAGTGTGATTTTGGAACGATGCGGTCAAAAAAAAAAGATTTATCTATGTTCTAGGGTAGCTGTTTATTGTATATTTTTCAATTATCCTTTCTTGGTGCTCACCTAAGGAACATTAAGTAACTCCTGTGCGAAATTCCATGTAAGCAATGCGTTTTCTCTTAGTAAGGGCTACACGAGTTTTATTTAATGGACTAGCTTCTCTCGCGTCTTCGTCCGCGTTGACCTAGTTAATGTATTCTATGTGTTAATCCTAATATGAACTATCTGTGTGTCAAATTTCATCAAAATCCGTTCAGCCATTTTTGCGTGATTGAGCAATAAAAATACAAACATTCACATTTATAATACATTCTTTGAGTCTTCAAAGGCAAAGCTAACTTGTTGGGTAAACTAATCAAAAAGTTAATAATTAACAAACTAGTTTTAATTAAACTGAAGAATTTCGATTAGCCAATCGTGCAATTACACCATACGTAACTAAATGTCATCGAACTAGTGATGGGGTTAGGCAATTAACTGGTTATTCTTATAGTGATGTTACAATTGTAACCTTGGTTAGTCACCTGTTGATTGGGCATCACTATTTTGACACATTGACCCAGCGTCATTAAAATAAAATTACCCTTTACGCATAGATTAAGAATGCCAATAGAGGTGTAGTGATTCGTAAATCCGTAAGAGACGGCAACGGTGGACAGAAGTAAAAGCAATCTATTGTAGATATGGATAAGGGTTGATTTTTATAACTAACCCAAATATCCTGGCCTCACTTATGTCGTTTCGGTTTTTTTCTGTTAAGTGAAAAAATCTAGCTATCCAAAATACATATAATTTTCTTATTTACATTGCTACGGAATCCTTTATTGTGCATGGCCTACATGCAGTTGGCCATTTTTAAAAATTAATGTTCCAGCATATTATAAAATATCGACTTAAGACACACCTGACACTCTGTTTATTACGAATTATGTGAATAATATGCCTCAACCACTGAAACTAATTTCTATTGGCAACAAAAATTGGTGTCGGTTAAACTAAAAACTGACACGACGAGCAAGACAAAATATACTTTATGTATTGCATTATGTGCTGTAAAAGTCATTAAAAAATGTTGTACTTGCTGTAATTATTATTGTGTAATGTTGCTACCCCGTACACCCTACATCTCTATGGCATTCACTTTCTAAGTTGAATTCGATTTATTAAGGCTAAAGCGCCCATCTAGCCCGCGAAGATCAAATTTTTTGAGGTTTTTTAGATTTTTTTCAAAATCTGACAATAATAAAAGGCAGATTTTGTAATTCGCGACAAAGACCGTGTGCAGTGCATTTATTAATATATCCAACTTACTCTAAAACATTTCAAGAACGACAGCTATCCAGAAAATCTGGCAATTTTTGTATATCTAGTGATTAACTAGTATCATATCCACCGTGATAATAATTAGAGTAAAATAAATGTATTAATAAACGCACTGCATACTGTGTTTGTCCCAAATCACAAAATGTTGTCTTAAATGTTTTCAGATTTTGGATAAACTATAAAAATACTCGAAAACTTTGAATTTCGCGGGCTAGACAGGCGCCTGCACCTTAATACCGAGATTTCAGAATTGGTAGCTCTACAATTTCAGATTCTCAAAGATAAGGCTATAAATATCTATGATTATTGCCACCACTGGCAAATTAACCTGTCAAACATAATTATTTATTTGACATCTTACAAACTTAACTTGATAAGTTATGAAAAACCAATCAGCCAGAGTGATAATATTTTGGTTATTATCATCTGATTTAAAAAAACGTGTTATAATTATACATTTAGATTTTATGACCATCAGACATTTTATGACAGAATCGGCGATATTGCGGAATATTTGATTACTAAATACAATATCGTTTGTATATTTATCATTATAAAATATCGATATATATAAAAATGAATCTCTATTTCATTGATCATCGCATCACGTGTGAACGGATGGAATAATTTCGCTAATTCTTTTTTTGTTGTGTCTAATTATTATTGTCAGGAGAAGAAGGAAAATTGAGAAAGTGGAGCGGAATAATTCGAATTCAATATTCAAAGTTAAGACAGGACAACGTCTGTCGGGTCAGCTAGTAATATATATAAAATCCGGTGTTCGTGTGTTCTTTTATATTTTTAATGTAATTAGTATGTATCATACATACGAATCTCCCGGACAATTTTTCTAAATTATTAAAATGTAATCGCATCGAAATCCGTTGCGTAATTTAGAAGAACGACGCGAATAAACAGACATACGCAAATAGGGACTTTGTTTTATAAATATACTAGCTGTGCCCAACGACTTCGTCCGCGTAGTATTTAACTTAACAAAAATTTCGGGATTATCGGGATAAAAAGTATCCTATGTGTTAATCCCGGTTATACTATCTGTGTTCCAAATTTCATCAAAATCCGTTCCGTAGTTTTGGCTTGAAAGAGTAACAAACATACATCCACACTCACAAACTTTCACATTTATAATATAAGTAGGATTTTTATTTAATACAGGTTAAAAAGGTTTTGCCTTTGATATTTTCTTTGTACTTTTAAACAGACTTAAACAAAGATTCTGTTTTTCCGGCTGTGTTTGTTTGTGCGCGATTGTTTCAAAAAATTTTCGACCGCTTTTCATGATTCTTTTACTTTATATTTATGATAAGGTTTGAGTATTTATAAATCATGAAATAAAAATAGACTTATGAAGCCATCAAAGAGCGCTAAATGATTAGAAATTAATCATTGATTCTATTGTTTGAAGTCGGTGCCAATTTAAGTTTACTGAGCAATAATCCTACTAATCCTACTAATATTATAAATGTGTAAGTTTGTGAGTGTGGATGTATGTTTGTTACTCCTTCACGCAAAAAGTACTGAACGGATTTGCATGAAATTTGGAACACAGATAGTTTATAACCGGGATTAACATATAGGATACTTTTTATCCCGATAATCCCGAAATTTTTGTTACGTTAAATACTACGCGGACGCAGTCGGAGGCAAAGCTAGTATAATATACAAGGCGTTTCAAAATTCCCGTAGCAATCATTTAGATGTATACTATAATAGCTGCTATTTAGATGCTTAGTGAAGACAGACGTAACAATACGTAACAATCTTATTTTATAAGTTTCGAGCCTTTTAATATTTGTCACAACTTTTGTAGCCGTGTCAAGCCGTGTAAACTGCATTTCTGAATAGCACCTAATAATAATCAGAAATTAGACGAGATATGATACCATTTTATGTAAATTATATTATTAGTTTTTTTTTGCCCGATGCTCATCCAGTCTGCAAATTTTTAGTGCGGTTTTTTTAAAACACCTTGTATAATATATTTTAATATAAAAGGTGTACTTACATTCAATAGTCCACACTGTCCGCTTCCGCTGTATCTCTGAAGGAACACCCTTTGTACCGATTCGCTGTAGTCATTTTCGACTCCACTCCCTCCACCCTGGATCACGGTATAACCCTCTCCTGTCTTCACGCCAGTTCCAAATCCTTGCTGGAGCTTCTGACCTTGACCTTGGAACAATGTCTGTCCTTGACCCTGGCGTACTCCGTACCCGAAACCTTGGTTCACACCGAACCCTTGTCCTTGAGATATGGATTGTCCTTGACCCTGGCTGCCGAAGGCTCCCTGTCCTCTGGTAACGCCGAAGCCGAATCCTTGGCTCACGCCCTGTCCTTGGCCAGTTGTCACGGCGACTCCTTGTCCTCTGTTGATTCCGAATCCACCGCCCTGGCTGACAGTTTGACCTTGGCCTGTTATTACGCCGAATCCAGCGCCTTGGCTGACGGCTTGACCTTGACCTGTTGAAACGCCGAATCCACCTCCCTGACTAACTGCCTGTCCCTGGCCAGTCTGGACGCCGAATCCAGCGCCTTGGCTGACGGCTTGACCTTGGCCTGTTGAAACGCCGAATCCACCTCCCTGACTAACTGCCTGTCCTTGGCCATTCTGTACGCCGAATCCAGCGCCTTGGCTGACAGCCTGACCTTGACCTGTTGAAACACCGAATCCACTTCCCTGGCTTACTGCCTGTCCTTGGCCGTTCGTTACACCGAATCCAGCACCTTGGCTGACGGTCTGACCTTGACCGGTGGAAACGCCGAATCCAGCACCCTGGCTGACGGCTTGGCCTTGGCCGCCAATCACACCGAAACCGCCACCTTGGGATAAAATGGCACCCTGTCCCCTCGTAGCTCCAAAACCTTGTCCTTGGGATACAGTTTGACCTTGACCTTGACTAACGCCAACACCCTGTCCTTGTAGTACTCCGAAGCCAGCACCTTGGTTTACAGCAGACCCTTGTCCTTGAGATACGGACTGTCCAAAGCCTTGAGTAACACCTTGACCTTGGCCTCTAACACCGAAGCCTTGGCTTACGCCCTGTCCTTGTCCTGTGATGATTCCAACGCCGCCTCCTTGGGAGACAGTTTGACCTTGACCTCTGTTCACTCCAAAGCCATTTCCTTGGCTGACAACTTGGCCGGCGCCTTGACGGATAACTTGACCACTTCCCTGTGTGACTCCAAAGCCTTGTCCTCGTGAGGCTCCGAAACCTTGACCTTGAGAGACCAAAGTACCGGCGCCCTGTGATACGCGGGTACCACCGCCTTGAGTGGCGAAGGATCCAGTACCTGTGCTGATACCCTGACCTTGACCTTGGGTAACTGTCTGACCTTGACCTTGGATTACTCCTTGACCCTGTTAAAAATGGATTCATTAGCGATATTTTCAGTAATAGAGGTATCTAGTTAATGGCCTGAATGAGGCGATACTTACGACTCCAATTTGTCCTCTACTGCCCTGGCCGTAAGATCCACTTCCCTGGGTGACGGTCTGTCCGAAACCCTTAGATCCGGTTTGACCTTGGCCGAACTGTGATGTAGTCTGGGAGAACTGAGATCCTTGCGCGAACTGTCCTTGGGAACCTAAAATGTAAAGGAAATAAGTCGTGCTCGATAAGAAGTAAATAAGTGCTATTGTAGAAATTAAAATACTCTGATTACACTCAAGAACACATCGTGAAACGTTTGGATTGCTTTTTGTAAACTTACACCACTGAAGCGAGCGAATAAATTTATATGACGGTGAAAAAAACGACAGAGAGGAGTTATGATTTGTGGCCCTTGAGCAAACACTGACCTTGAGAATTCTGTCCGTACTGTCCTTGGCCGACGACTGGGATTTGACCTTGGCCTCCAATACCCACGGTTCCCCTGCCTCCTTGCTCGTAGGAGCCCTTGCCAAACTGCGTCTGCTGTACGAAGGGGCCAGGGGTTGTGGACGGGAAACCAGGGGTGTAGGTGTTGGGCACGAAAGGCACTGTTGGGGCTTGTGTAGTCCTGAAAAGATTTAGCTGGTTAGACACCCACCTGATGTTGAGCAGTGCAAAACCAAAGGTGTTGCTTGCATGTTGACGACCTGAAGCTGAGTGGGATAAAGGGAGGAGAAGGCAGGTGAGGTTGGGCTGCAGGCTCTCGCACTCATCGTTCGAAACGGAGCTATAATAGGTACTGAATGCCGATCTTCTGTGAGAGGTTGGTACTACCCCAGTTAACCCAGCCCGTATTGTGCTGTAATCAAGTGCCAGCTTGGCTCCACAACTATAGACCTCAGGGACATGAGTCCGCAATCAGAAAACCAGATTTAGTGAACTCGCACTCAATCTCACAATTGTTTTTGTTCATGTAAGCCAACAAAGCATTTATGAATAGTCAGAATCTACCGCCGGCTCGGAATGCCGCTTCCACTGAGAAGAGCCGGCGAGAAACTCGATGGATGCTCTTTTCAATGAATAAAAGATGGTGTACATTCTCAGGAACAGCAACAGAATGTGAGCAGGTAACACAATTGTCACTAATTAAGTAAATTGTAATCAAATCTCACGCGGATTTAGGTATATAAATTAGAAAGCAGGTTAAGTGAGGTATGCATACCTACTCACACTTTACATCAATTTCAATATTCACAAACCAAAATAGTAATGATAAAAACAGTGCCGTCTAGGGACGACCGAAAGAAGCGAAGCTTTATAGTATAAAGCGTAGGGCGCCGCAGCTGCCACTATGTATCGTGTAACGCTACTGACGCTTAGCACGGATAGAGTAGCCGCGTGGCGAGTGCCCCGAACGTCCGTAAAGAAGCTTCGCTTCAGAAGAAGAAATTACAAGAAGGAGAGTACAGAGTAGAAAAGTAGAAAATAGAAGAGTACTTACAAGAAGTTAGGTCTAATAACTGATCCAGTGGTTTCGGGCCTTAGGGTCACTTGTGGGCGGGGGTTGTTGGAGCTGCCGCGGCTGTCAGGGACGTATTTGCCGTCGTTGCCGCCGAAGACGCCTTCCACCCACTTGCCGAGCTGGTTGGTTGGCCAGGGGTCCGTGTAGAATGGGTCACGGCAGCACTTGCCGATACGACCGGATTCTAAGTCCTTGCAGTCCTGGTGAAAGAAATTTGGAGTATTTTAGAGCTGGCCATAGATCTTTGACGTGTGCCCACACCTAGCATAAACAAAAGACGTAAATAGCCTAGTGGTTAGAGGGGCCGGGTTCCGGGTTCGATCCCCATCCTAGCATCCCATCTCCATTTTCTGACAGCACAACACATGAACAACCACAGATACAGATACAGATTTAAATAAATAACTCCAATGCATGTACTTCGCGTGTCCAAAACCCCGACCAAACGTCAAGGTTGGTTGCCGTTAACTTGCAGTCCACGTGATTACAGGTATAAAAAATATGAGTATGAGCGAGATAATCACTCGAGAGAATCGTAGCGGGCGGAGCGCATCGGCAGCATCGGTGTCTTTGAAGCGGTTTGGATTTCCCGTCACTAATGACGTCACAGTAGGTGTTAAAAATTTGGCACGCTTGGTTTCAATACAAATCGTGATACTTGCGCTACCTATGTAAATCTATATCTGTGTGAACAACAATACAAATTTGTGTTAATGTTTCATCCGTGGCATTTATAGTCAAAAATGACTTAGTTAAAGTTCTCCCTAATATAAAAACTTACGGTAAGAGGTACTCTGTACGCTTCCTGCTCCCTGGTCAGAATCACGCTGGTGTTGGACATGACGCCTTCCGCGGTACAGAATTCGATGGGTGTGCATTTGAGGGCGGCGGCGCATCCGGCGGGGATGTCATCTGTTGGAGGAATCGAGGTTAGACACTGCTGAAAGCTGGTAAGAAATTGTAAGAGAAGATCAGTGTTGCTATCATTGCTGCTAAGTGGGATATTCTATATTAATATCTACTACCCTTTGCAATTTTTGATTATAAGCTACTGGCGATAAAAAAGACATGTAAAAAGACAAGCCCGCTGAGTTTTTTGCGATCTTCTCAGTCGAGGTCGCGTTCCGATCCAGTTGTAGATATAAGAAAAAAAAATGTAAAACTAGCTGTGCCCACCGACTTCGCCCGCGTAGTATTTAATTTAACAAAAATTTCGGGATTATCGGGATAAAAAGTATCCTATGTGTTATAAACTATATGTGTTCCAAATTTCATCCAAATCCGTCCAGTAGTTTTTGCGTGAAGGAGTAACAAACATGCAATTTAACCCATGACGAAAAAAGAGGCGCGTTATCAGTTTAACATGTGTGTCTGTGTGTCTGTCTGTGGCACGGTTTTTGGAGAGTGGTCTTAGCTATGTTTCATGAAAATCGGTTCAGCCGTTTGAAGATTATCAGCTTTTTTGTAGTTTAAAAAGTTAGCGAGGACAATCACTTAAGCCTTTTCCAAGACTTGACAATGGTCTCCATTGAACACCATTGTAGATCCTGGCTTACAGGAGTAACAGATCAGAGAGTGTGTAGGATTTCTATTATTACAGGTACTTACTAGGAGATGGTCCGGGTGGAGTGAACCTCGGGGGCTGGATCGGTTGCGGGATGGTCTGGTCGAGAATCAACTGGCCCTCAGTATACTGAGGCCTTGATTCCTGAGCTGTGATCGTATCGACTGGAGGCAGGTACTCCGGTGCTGACGTGGAAGACACAGGGGGCAGATATCCAGGGTTGGAGGTGGTGAACGGCCTCGCGGTAGTCACCGGACGAGGTGTAGAGAACGGACGGGGTGTAGTCACGAAGGTTGATGGGAAAGCTGTCGCAATATTGGAGGCGCTGGTTGAGGAATCCACAGGCGGAAGGTAAGGGATCCCAGGCTTCAACCCAGTCGCTCCAGGGCGGTAAACTCCAGCACTATTGCTGTTAGCGCCGAAGGAGTCGGTGTCGATGAAGTTGGATTGGGTAGAACCGAACTTGCTTGGGGCTAGTGTGGTGCCAAAGCTGGATCCGGTGGATCCTTGGCCGAAGTTGCTACCGAAAGATGATCCGAAAGCTTTGTTGGTGTAACCACTGCCGGTTGTCTGGCCGAAGCTGGATCCCTGGGATCCCGAGAAAGCGGAGCCTTGGTTGGAGAAGGTGGCTGATCCGATCCCAAGGGATCCTTGGAGGCTGCCGGCGCCGGAAAGGGAAGAGGTCTCAATTCTGCAGCAGATTTCGCTCCTCAAATTGCAGTATTGTTTCTGTAACAAAAAAGGAATTGTTATTTTCAAATTGTTGAGTTTACTTAATAAGGTTTCTCGTCATTTACACCGAACGTAAGTATTTATAAGTGTATTCCAAAAAAGGAGTTATAAGAATGTTCGTCTGTATGTTTTTATTTTTATATCGTCAATAATTTTGGACTGATTTTGAAAATATTTTTTTTGAACGAGGGTACTCTATAGATGATCCCATAGAATTTATGTTAAAATCGGTTAAGTACTTTGAGAGATATGGAAAATTTACGGTTAGCTGCAATTTAATACGTCATTTTAGCACAATATATAAAACAAATATTTTAATAACAAAATTTAACCATTTAACCGACTACACTAAAGCCTGGGTACAATGAAAAGCTAGAAATATCTATGGACCTTATAATAGAGTCGGCGCCACTATCTTAACCCTGCGTTAGGACTACTTCTTGGGTACTTCTTGGGGGTACCTACCCTACTTACTTGAATTGACATTAACTCGAAATGAAAGAAGTTACAAGGCAGTAATTATTTCTATCTTTCTGGTGCACTCAAGTTTATTATCTGGCTATTAAAGTCGGTTTAATTAGGTGGCCGGTTCCGAAAAATATATTATATCGGCATTTTGACGACCGCTTGGCGCAGTGGTTCGAGCGTAGGCCGCTCGGCTCACTACACCGGGTGGTCGCGGGTTCGATTCCCGTCAAGGTCCCCGTCGTAATTGTCCCTGGTGTGGGTGTCACTGGGATCGCCCCCAGTCCATTGTACGGTACCCATAGTACAAGTGCTCCTTAGTTTGGGACCACACAGTTGGTGTGTTTGTCTGGCGATATTTATTTAATTATTTGTATTGATAATAGAGTTATAGCTTCAATCACATGATTTATAAGAATGTTATACAATTCTTGATAGTATCGATGTCATGTTCATACAATGTACTGGCGTTTACCAAACCCCATGTAACAGTTCTTACATGACCGTTTATATAATTCATTACGTTCATTATACAGAGACAAACTGTTGACAATTGCGGTGACAAGTGTCAACTGGAATCGGAAGCTGTGTGTTGGCCAACTACCTTCTCGTTATACCAGAGAGGTGTAGATAAAAGGTCTAAGCTTTATACCTATTAACTAGCTGAGTAATAAATTTTGAGTAAATTTGTAATTTTTCCAAAGTTTTCCAAAATGGACGGTCACATTTTTGTATTGTATTGTTATTAATTGTGCTTGTTATTGCTATTCGTTACTCGACATTGGCATAATTACATTGGGCCTGACCCAATGGAAAGAGGCCATTAATATAAAAAATATAACCAGCTGACCTGACACGTTGTCCTGTCTTTAAGGGCTGAAAAATAGATAGTAGCTGATTCTCAGACCTACTGAATATGCATATAAAATTTCATAAACATCGGTCAAGCCGTTTCGGAGGAGTATGGTAACTAACATTGTGACTCGAGAATTTTATATATAAGATTATAATAAAAAAACTGGCGATTTTAAACAAATTATTATTTGTAAATGTTAAAGACAATCCAGCTTTTCCTAAAATAAAACATCTTGAGGAAACCTGCATGTCTTTGAAAATATAACCAATTTTCGAAAGACATGTGAAATCGCTCAATCTGCACTGGGCCAGCGTGGTGGATTACGGCCTGAATCCCCCTCGTAGTGAGGGGAGGCCCGTGCCCAGGAGTGGGACGTCGAAAGGGCTACATTATTATATCATACTAATATTATAAAGAGGAAAACTTTGTTTGTTTGATTGTAATGAATAGGCTCCGAAACTACTGAACCGATTTGAAAAATTCTTTCACTGTTGGGAAGCTACACTATCCCCGGGTGACATAGGCTATAATAGATTTAAAAAAAAATTAGGGTTCCTTACTAAAACTCGAATAATGTAACCGCTATGACCCGTGCGAAGCCGGGGCGGGCCGCTAGTAAGGTATATTATCATTGGGCCTGCGTTGCCCGAGTATAAATAATTAAAAAAATAAACAGTTAAAAACTATGCAGGTGACACCATAATTAAGAAAGCAACACCAAAATAGGCCAAGCCGTTTCGGAGAAATTGCTGTTCGTTCAGACATCAGTTAAAATACCACCACTGTGTGAAAAGGCCTCAATAATACAGGTAGCATATGTTTCGACATCATTAAACATAATTAATTCGTATGTCTGTTGATTTTATTGGGGAAACGATTTGATTGATCGTCAATAGTTTTATATTAGCATAATATTAATTATAATTAATGATTAATTTATTATTTAATACCTTAATAATGAGGTGAGTTGTTATGTTGCCTCGTTAGCGTTATTCCTAACATCAAGCCGGTTGTCCTCGAGGGGTAGACAGAAATGCACTGTTTGCGTCACCATTCATTGAATGTTTTCTGTCCCAATGCAAAAGCGACCCTATTGCCGTTATACAGGACACATTACCCCTTAAATCGGTTATCGTAATTTATTTGTCAAATCAGGACAAAATTCTTTTCTATACGGACGCTCGGGGCGCTCGCCGCGCGGCCACTCTATCCGTGCTAAGCGTCAGTAGGGTTACACGATGACGTCAGTAGCGTTACACGATATACTAGATGAAACAGAAAGGGTATACTATTTTTTTTGCAACTTTACTCTGTAAATCTAAAACTATCGGCTTTGTGGGACTGGGGACAGTTGAAGTACTAAAAGTTTCGAAGACTTATGAAACCTGTCAATGGCTGTATTCTTATAACACCTTGTGTTTTTCAAGTTTCCTCTAAAGCTTATAGTGTTAGAATTAATAAGTTAGGTTTTGAAAAAAAAGTATACCCTTTCTGTTTCAACCTGTATATAGGTACTAGCTGTGCCCCCCGACTTCGTCCGCGTAGTATTTAACGTAAAAAAAAAATCGGGATTATCGGGATAAAAAGTACCCTATATGTTAATCCCGGTTATAAACTATCTGTGTTCCAAATTTCATCCAAATCCGTTCAGTAGTTTTTGCGTGAAGGAGTAACAAACATACATACATACATCCACACTCACAAACTTTTACATTTATAATATTAGTAGGATACAGAGTGGCAGCTGTGGCGCCCTACGCCTTATACTATAAAGCTTCGCTTCTTTCGGGCGTCGCTAGATGGCACTGTTTTGTGAAGCAGTAACTGAAGCCTATATATAGTTGCGATACCAAAGGCATTGTTCGCACGTTTCCTAGCTGAATAAATTAAATTAAATATCGCCAGACAAACACACCAACTGTATGGTCCCAAACTAAGCAACGCTTGTACTATGGGCACCGTACAATGGACTGGGGGCGATCACGGTGACATTCAGACCAGGGAAAATTACGAAACCATTTTCGAAATTTACCCTGACGGGAATCGAACCCGCAACCACGATGCAGTGAGCCGAGCGGCCTACGCTCGAACCACTGCGCCAAGCGGTCGCCAAGGCGTCGTGAAGGCGAAGGGGATAGAGGCGAACGGAGCTTGGACTTCCGGTTCTCGCAGTCGTCGTATGAAATGCAGTTATAATAGCGACTTTACGACTATATTCTGTGTGAGGGGGGTACTGCCCGATCAGGCGAGCCCGTATATGATGAAACTAATTGGTTACAACTAGGTTCTACCATCGTCGTGTACTATATTGGGAAACATACGCCGGTTTATTTAATAATAAATAATAATAATTTTAGCCCTTTTTGACGTCCCACTCCTGGGCACGGGCCTCCCCTCAACACGAGGGGGATTCAGGCCATAATCCACCACGCTGGCCCAGTGCGGGTTGACGGATTTCACATGTCTTTCGAAAATTGGTTAAATCTTCTAAGACATGCAGGTTTCCTCACGATGTTTTCCTTCACCGTAAGCAAGTGATAATCATATATAAATTATGATTCGCACATAGATTTCGAAAAATCCAGAGGTTCGAGCCGGGGTTTGAACCCGAGACCTGGTAGCCCGCAAGACGCGTGCTTAACCAATCGGCTATCACTGCTCTGCCGGTTTATTTATTGTGTGAAAAAAACACAAGTTTTATTTAATGAAATGATGTAAATTATAATTAAACCTAAAGATTTTAACGATAATATTTTTATGACTACCAAGTGTCTGTCTAATTAACGAAACACTTCTAATTAACTCAATGAAACTAAGATCACAGGTTAATAATTCCGGGGTTTTAGGGAAGCACTAGCTTTTTACCGAAGATGCTTTAGAGTACGTTGGTAGAGGCTAGGGCTTGCTCGATCGGGGTAGAAACACCCTCACACATAATATCGGCGTAGCTGAGTTACTATGAGTGAGAGAGTCAGTATCCAAATTTTCAGAATTTCCGAAATTTGCCCCGGCGGGAATCGAACCCGCAACCACCATGTGCAGTGAGCCGAGCGGCCTACGCTCGAACCACTGCGCCAAGCGGACGTCAAGTGCGCACACGCATTAATAATCCTTCTCGTGTTGAACAGAGAAACATAACATATTTGAAATGAGTCATACTCACAATTAAAAGTTAATTCCGTCAAGAATTGCAAAAAAAATAAACATGATTTTTAAAACAATAGACAATTAAAAGAACGTCTCACGGGTGAAAAAAAATAATTAGTCCAGAGTAGTTACTTACAATCCTTGGATGCACGGATGTGATGTTAAAATTATACAGGCTGTTTCAATAGTCCGGAATACTAATTGAGAGTGTGGATAGCTTTGAATGGCATCGAAATTTGATCAGACTTTGAGGCATCACACCACACCAATTATTTTTCTTATCCACCTCTATGTTTGATTATTTATATTTGTTTGTAAACTTTGAAGTTGATGTAAAGCGTGAGAAGGTATGCACACCTCACTAAACTAGCTTTCTAATTTAAAAACTTAAATCTGAGTGAGATTTGATTACTATTTACTTATTTAGTGACAATGGTGTCGCCTGCTCGCATTCTGTTGCTGTTCCTGAGAATGTACACCATCTTTTGTTCATTGAAAATTGAGGTTTTCGCCGGCTCTTCTCAGTGGAAGCGGCATTCCGAGCCGGCGGTAGATTCTGACTATTCATAAATGCTTTGTTGGCTTCCATGGATAAAAATAATTTTGTGTTTGAGTTTGAGTTTCATCGAAATTCGAAGATTATGGAAATCAATAATGTCACTGCCGCGGCTGAACCGATTTTAATGAAACTTTTATGTGTGTATTTAAGTAGGTCTCTTGCAGGTTTTGAAACACAACTGGACTCAGAAAGTGACTCGGTATTTTTAGTATCAAGCCAGGACAACATCTCCCGGGCTCGCTATTACATTAATGAAATTGTGGCGTAATTGTTAAAAAGGCTTACTAAAATCATTGGCAATATTTTAAACTGTGATTGAATATTATTCTGATTATTTTAGTTTGCATTCGTAAATTTTGCGTCAGATGGAGAGTATTAATATTCAAATGAGACAACTACCGAAGCTTTATCATAAATCGTACAATCTAATCTTAAAATTTACTTACTTATAATGATGATGACATCTTTATCGGTTGGCTTATAAAACCATATTTTAAAAGGGAATTGCATAAAAACGATTTATAAATATTATCTCATAAGCATTGGGTCATTCGGAATTGGACTAACACGCATTAGTTACGACACACTCGTTCTGCGGTGTCCGCTAAATATTTCGCTATAAGCTCTACTATAGTTTATTAATACACTAGTTTTAACGTTCGCTACTCGCTGGCGTCTGCGTAAAATTGTATGGTAAATGTTACACAGTTATCGGTTGCCTGAGGAACTAACAATTTGCATTGATCGAAAATATCGATATTTATTGAGAAAATCATAATTTAGGCAAATAGTTTCTTAACGTATTTTCTAAATACTATTAACATGTTAAGGTGAAGGCGCCTGTCTAGCCCGCGAAATTCAAAATGTTCAAGTATTTTTATAGTTTATCCAAAGTCAAATGGTTTCAACCATTTAAGACAACATTTTGTGATTTGCGACAAACACAGTATGCAGTGCGTTTATTAATACATTTATTTTACTCTAAATATTATCACGGTGGATATGATACTAGTTAATCACTAAATATACAAAAATTGCCAGATTATCTGGATAGCCGTCGTTCTTGAAATGTTTTAGAGTAAGTTGGATATATTAATAAATGCACTGCACACGGTCTTTGTCGCGAATTACAAAATGTGCCTTTTATTATTGTCAGATTTTGAAAAATTTCTAATAAACCTCAAAAAATTTGAACTTCGCGGGCTAGATGGGCGCTTCAGCCTTCATGAAAACGTTTAATAAAAAAAAAATGTTATAATCCCGCAAAAAATATCGAGTCTGATATTTAAATACTACTTATATGGCTTAAAATCACCAAGGTGGAGAATTAGCTTTGCCAGCAAATAAATGTCTAAATTTAGTTTATTTAAGCAAATCGTTATTGTAAATATTACTTAACTCTGTTCATATTAACTGTACATAATATTTTATAGTGCAAAAGTAAATCACATTCATTATTTTTTGAAGAAATAACTACAAAAAATCATTTCGAGAACGCGTACTAAGTAGCAATCTTGAGAATTAAACTTTGGAAATATTCATAAAATAAAATTAAAGTGAAAACTTTTTCTTACGTAATGGCCTACAAATTTATCTTATATCAATTAATTATTGTTATTATTAAAGAAAGAAAAGAGATTAAAGAAAATCAAGCCACAATATGGTGTCCAGCAATGTAAGCGTCATTTTAGTGAACACAATTTTGATTCTCAGTAAAAATTCCGTTTTTGTACGCAACCTTTAGTTGTCTATAGTACAGTGATGTGAATGATGAAAATAAACGGCTGTCGAGAGAGTTTTCGCCAAAAACAATTGAAAATAAGTGGTAAGTATCTTTCAATCCATTATTTATAGAGCGTACATCAATACGTCATCATACCGGGAATGCGTTTCTCAACTTGGAATATTGAAAAATACGTTTTGTAGTGTTGTATAGCAAATAGTAACCTCATATATTTTACAATAACAAAGCGGAACATGATTTCAAAAAAGGCTGCCGTCTAATAAGGGTGCGTTTATTTTAAAAAGTCATTTCGGGATCGCTCATTTCGGGACCGTTCCCGGACTTGACGGAGCGTTCTCGAAATGATGACGACGTCCCCGAAATGACTTTTTCAAATAAACGCGCCCTGTTATTATGAATATTGGTTAATTAATTAAGCGTATATTGTGCTAACATATTTTTTTATATATGTTTAATATGTTTTAGCAATATGGAGTCTCATGTGGCTGAAGAAAATATAAAACGTCCGAAAAAGCAATTTAAAAAAATTGTATGGCTTACTTGCGCCAAAGCGAGTAAGCCAATGCCAGGAAAAGGATTTTTTTAGTTAAGATGACGGAAGAAGACTGTGAAATAAAAATACTTAAAGATAGAACGTACTATCAGCGCTTGAACGCACGGCAATTGTCCCTGGTTTCCACAAGGTCTGTGTAATAAACTGCTCCAGATGACACTTGCAGGCTATTTAGCATAGTAGTCCATTCGTTGTGCCAGAGACTGCACTCCCACAGGATGTGATGTGCAGATCGTTCATGATCGTTTTGCGGTGTCGAGCATTGACAGAAAAGTTAAGGAACCAACGTGAAGTAGAATAATTTGCTCGTAAATCTTATTGTATATTATCGTATCCTCAGACTTAGTAAATTTGTTTACGGAGTCTACTATACTGGTAAAAGCGATTCCTGATGATGACATTTCCAGAGCATAAGACTTGGTTCCGAAAACCATATAGATGTCATATCAGGTATTATGAATATTATAAAAATTACATGGCAAAGAGGACCAGAAGTTACAATTAAAACATACCGACACAAACATTTTGAAAAGCAACTGAAAATGTCTGTATTATCTTGCAGTTTATAACCGAACTCTGAACCAAAAAATGGGAATACCTTCAAGAAAGTCTCCTGAACTAAAAGAGCCTACGGCTAAAATTGATGTACAAGATTTGCTGCAATTGAAGAAACGAAGCATTTACAAACACCATTTATAGCTCATCATTATCCGATGATCAGGAGGATTTAATGACGATTTCTCATCGGCAGCAGACTGCGCAAAAATCAATTACTGTTGAAGCTGGTACATCTTACAATCAAGACAAGGAAAACCAACACCTAAATTGAATATCCCCTGGAACCTATATTTAAACTAAAGTATTTACACAAAATAAAACTTTCAATTACAGATATGTTGCCACCTGTAAGACAGGTGTCGATAAAGATGATGGAGAAATCCTAGTCACATTCTTGGATTCGGGGTTGATAATAATGCAAAAAATGGATCTGAGTGATGTATCCTACATTGCAAATTATAAGTATTATTCCAACGCCATTGCTGAAAAAAGAAAATAATAGAGAGTATTATTACTTCGAGCCTGATATTGATGTTTATGAAAAAATCGAATGTTTGGTTCTTTTTATATAATATAATATTCTTGTGTTTAATTAATATGATTAGGAGTTCTTGTTTTCGATGTAAAGTTTACTTAATATTACCTACAAAACAAAAAGTATTATGTTTAGATGGTTTGATTATCACCATCATAATAAAAGTTTAATATGATTATTAAGAATTTCTAATCGGCTGTGTACAGCAATTAAAAGACTGTAAAGTGATTTAAGTTACGTTTTTGTTAATTAAGAACCTTATGCCAAAATGAATAAATAAGTACGACGTACAAAAACATTTCTTATGATTTTATAAACCTAAATTGTATCTATATCATCATTTAGGGAACACCTCATCATTTCCGGGAACATCACTAAAATCGCAGATAAACACATTATTATTTTAGATATTAAGAAAAAGCCTTGGTAATATTAATATAAGGCCAACTTCTTATACCTATAGCATGTTAATTTATATATAAGACAGCGATATTTCTCATATTTAGATAATTTAGACAAAGAAAGAGTAATAATAGCTCCATTTGCACTATATTTTGCTTTTTAACGCCTTTATTGCCAACTTAATTCCATTTTTAATTTTTTTTATTGATAAATAACTTATATCCGCTATTAAACAAGGTAAAAAATTGATACTTATGTTATATTTTAATATTGTTATAAACCTCACAAAAACGTTCCCGGAATGATTGCTTTCAGCGATAGCTCTCTTTAAAAATAAAATTACAAGAGTAGTAATCAATTCTATGCTCTGCCAACGTAAATATTGTTTAAACATAAGTTTAGTGAACATTTAAGCTGATCCTCAAAGTAATAGCTGCTAGGTAAATTCATCGTAAAACAGAATTTGGAATTTGCCACCTTGGTGATTTTGAGCCATATAGATGATATATCGACAATTTCATAAAACAAAATCGATACACATTTTTGTTTATATATTTTATTGTCTAAATCTACTAGCGACTCTAGGGAGCATATAAACTCATTGTAAAACTCTACTGTGCGGTCCTAAACTAAGCAACTCTTGTAGTATGGGTTCCGTACAACGGACTGGGGGCGATCCCAGTGACCCTCAGACCGGGGCAAATTACGAAAATATAATTTGAAAACCATAAACATTACCGCCATTTTTCTTATTATAAAAGTTCGACTTTACAATAAGAGAGATTAAGGTGATTAGGCACAAGGTCATTTATAGAGTATGCGAGGTCAAGGTCAATCACCGACTGATTTTAGCGACCCTGAGGGAACTTTTAGCAATTATACAAGGTGTTTTAAAGGTTAGAAAAAATAATTTAAGTACATATGCGGTAGTTGATATGTAGATGGCCAGTGAAGAGAGACAGTACATAACTAAATATTTTTTGAGTTACGGGCAAATCTGAAATTCAAAACTCAATCTCAAAATTGTTTTCATTCATGTAAGCCAACAAAGCATTTGGATATTTATCATAACATTCGTATTGCCGCCTTAGGACACATTCAATGGTTAAGAAAACTGTGTTGACTGTTTTTATCAGTAGCAGTTACAGATATTCAGGAAAAACAAATCAATCAACGCTTGTACTATGGGTACCGTACAATGGACTGGAGGCGATCCCAGTGACACCCAGACTGAATCCCCGAATCTAGTCATGACAGGAATCGAACCCGCTACCTATCGAAGCAATGATCCGAGCGGCCTGCGCTCGAACCACATCATAATTATTAATTAATCCCATGAGCTCAAGGAAAAGGTAAAAATCGTCTTGATAAACAATTTTATAATTATAATATTCGGCACAGTACCGCCATATTTTCTATGAACGCATGTCAGTCAGTGTCAGTGATGACTGCGCCAGTGTTCTCAGTTGGTGGGCCATATTTTTAAAGAAATAAGAAGAAGAAGAGCCTATTGATTGAGCTGTCAGAACAAACAAATTCAGTGTTCAATGTTCATGATGTTCCCGTACGAGTATTCATTTCATTTAGTTTTGCTTTGCATAGTGATTTACTTTGTTTGGATTAAGTACATGCACCATGCCGAAAATTGTAATGAGTCACATTTCACCCGAGCGAAGCCGGGTTTTCATCTAGTATACTTAATATAAATTCCCAACGAATTTACTTATCGCAAAATAACTCTATGTCATTTTATAACACAGCAAATGTATCTTATTAATATTACAATGTGATGTTGTACCGTCGGCACAAACGTTCAAATATGCTAATGGATGCACCTTGTATATTTTAGCGGTTGGGCAATTGTAAAGAAAACATAATTTTAATGTTCGACACGAAAGATAAAGTAGCTTTGGTACGGTTCGCAAAAACAAAAAAGTTTCTAGTTTTATTTTTGATGTAACAAATTCGGTAAAAAATCGTGCCACCCGCCTGATGTTAAGCTGATGTTAAGTCACCGTAGCCCATAGTTGCGATCTAATTACGATCCGTGGTGCCTTACAACTGGTCTTCAATCAGCTGTAACAGTCTTGCTTCTATGGCAATCAGCCCATACCAGCTATTTTTGTCTCCCGCTTTGCACCGGAGGGAAGTGGAATTTTTTTCTTCCAATTCCTCCTATTATTTCTTTCGCTTATATTCGTGCGGGTTCCGAGACAATTTAACTTTTACCCGGGACTCGTCGCGGGTCAAACCTCGACGTCATTAGCGGTCACCATTGTCGATCCTGGTTCAGGAGTTACAGAGGTACGAGTGTGCGGCGGGACCAGCCCATAAATGTTAGAAATACTTAAACGTATTGCTCGCATGGTGTTGACCTGAAGCAACGGAGAAAGGAGGTCGAAGGTTGGGATTCCGTCACTTTACTCATAGTAGGAAACGCAACTATAATAGCAGCTTTATCTTCTGTGTAAGGGGGGTACTGCTCTTGTGTATCCAGCCCCTATACTTATGACTTGTAATAAATTGTAATAGGCAAAGCTCTACCGTAGTAATAATATATTTTTTGGACTTTATTGTAATAGCTGTGCCCGCGACTTCGTCCGCGTGGAATTTAATTGACAAAGTTTCATATAAACTTTCATCCCCTATTTTATCGCCTTGGGGGTAGAATGAATCAAAATCCTTTCTTAGCGGATGCCTACGTCATAACATCTACCTGCATGCCAAATTTTAGCACGATCCGTCCAGTGGTTTGGGCTGTGCGTTGATAGATCACTATGTCAGTCAGTCATTCAGTCAGTCAGTCACCTTTGAGTTATATATATTTTAATATATAGACTGGAAAATCCCCCCGCGGGTGTCGCGGCGACTACAACCCGCGCCATGCGTCGTCTAACAGGAGCTGCCTGTTCGCGACGGGCTCGCCGCCTGTCGCGCGGCTCTGTAGCCAATGTTGGCGACAAGTGTATGTTACAAAACTGTTTTATTTTTTAAAATAGCTTTGACACTTCATATTTATATGTCACGGCTACTTTTCTGATGCCAGTACCGTCCGATCTCGATGTCCTTTGCATGTAAACAGTGGCGTCGTCGCCGCGACGGCGCGTTGCGACACCGCGCGACACACTAAACCCGCTGACCCGCTGACAAGCCCTGCTCAGTCCATATGGGATACGCCGTAAAGTATCACACATTGTACATAACCCATACTCAAACTCAAACCCCAAAATTGTTTTTATTCATTAAGCCTACAATGCATTTATGAACAGTCAGAATCTACCGCTCGGAATGCCGCTTGCACTGAGAAGAGCTGGCGAGAAACTCAATGGTTACTCTTTTCAATGAATAAAAGATGGTGTAAATTCTCAGGAAAAGCAACAGAATGTGAGCAAGCGACATCATTGTAACTAAATAAGTAAACAGTAATTAATAATACACGCAGGTAATCTGACACATTGCTATAGAGCTTTCAGAGAAGATTGGTAAATTAGTTATATTAGCTCCTTTTCCTACGATCAGTGAGAGAGCTGGGAGCCAAAATCCCCTGCCCTCCCTCTGGACCACTCCCTGGTATTGCAAGCTATGCTACGGGAACAGCTTAACATCCGGCGGGGTTACATAAAAAAAATTGTCAGAGCATACCACCGGTACGGAGTGCTTTGTTGGCCTACACGAATAAAAATATTGAGATTTTTTAGATTTAATCAAACAATAAAAAGGTCCATATGTTTGGTATCTTCAATGTAACAGACAGACATAGAAAAGTATGAAGGAAACTTTTTTCAGTAGCTTCACTAATGCCGATTATATTTTCTGAATATCGACAAGAGCGCCACCTATCGCGTCCAAAGATAGATAAGAACCATCCATTGGACCTCATAACTACAGAAAAAAAAAACATCAATATCGATCAAGCCGTTTAGGCGGAGATACATTACGGCCACTCGCTGACCTGAATTTTATACATTACTAGCTGACCCGACAGACGTTGTCCTCTATCTTTTAGGGGTATGAAAAATAGATAGTAGCCGATTCTCAGACCTACTGAATAAGCATATAAAATTTCATAAAAATCGGCTGTTTCGGAGGAATATGGTAACTAACATTGTGACACGAGAATTTTATAGATAAGAAGGTTTGCGTTACAAAATAATTTAGTATCAAATATCGCCCGCCAGCTAAACAACGCTTATACTATGGGTACCGTTCAATGGACTGGGGAAGACCCCAGCGGCACCCAGACCAGAAACAAATACCATGCAATATTGGAAATCTACGCAAAAACTGTCGTTAAACTCGTTCTTTTGGTATACAACAAAGTCGGCATACACGTGTATAACCGGCCAGATGTTAAGCAGTATCCTAGCCAAAAATATTTGTAATAACAAAGGCATTGCAAGGGGCCAGAGGAAGGTGAGGCGGGGCGGGTTGCGTTCAACTGTCGTTAAAACTGCACAGTTAAAATCTTGATTGAAATCCCATCAGATAGGTATTGCCGATAGCTATAGTAACAAAGGTTAACTGGGAACAGTTAAATAATATAAACGCTTGTATAATGACGGAGGTGGGGCGCCAGTAAACGGCTTGCTCATTGTTGACTGTGTACCGTTGACAGCAAAACACAAAATATTTTTACGTTTTTACGTTCCCAAACTTAGCAACGCGTGTAATATGGGTACCGTACAATGGACTGGGGCCGATCCCGGTGATACGCAGACCGGGGAAAGTTATAGAAAGGCCATTGCTGAAATGTGGTCAGACGGGAATCGAACCCGAAACTACAAGATGCGATGAGCCAACTGCTATATCAATGGGTTTAGTTGTATGTTAGGCCGGCGATATTTTCATTTATTATTAATTTAATTATATTGCAACTTTCGCCTAAAAGGTTATGTTTGTAGATTTACAAACAGATGAATAAGTATATTTCATGTATTATCTAATACCATTTGTAACATACACTCGTCGCCAACATTGGCTACAGAGCCGCGCGACAGGCGGCGAGCCCGTCGCGAACAGGCAGCTCCTGTTAGACGACGCATGGCGCGGCCTGTAGTCGCCACGACACCCGCGGGAAGACTAAGTAGGGATGTTCTAAGCAGTTTTTTTGCCTTTTTCTGTTGTCTTATGTCTCTTGTCTTATGTTTGTTCGTCTATCGCTACATAGCTTCGCGACATGACTGATGGTACACTCAGACCGACATGACCTCTTGTGATATATGACTCACAGACCTCAACAGCCCACTCGATAGATTGATTGATATGTCTGTCATTGCATAACTCAGAAACTAAGGAATGCCGTCTTCAATAGTACTTGCTATCTAAGCCTTATCTCCGAAACCAGTTAAGCTGGTTGTTAAGTAGGGTCTCAACACACGGGAAAACACTGCACGTTTTTTTACATGTTATTCTTATGTAATTCCAGTACAAAATGACATGTCAAAAGCGTACTCAAGACTGGTCTCAGACTTGAGATTAATTATTTGTGTTAGGTTGGTCATAAGCGACGTGTTGCCAACTTGATAGTAACAGGACGATACTCAAATAAGGATTATTTGACTACTCACATGTTAAGTCATGTTAATTAATAAGTATTTACATGACACAACGCACGTATGAGCCTGCCATAAAAACCGCATTGAAATTAACACGTCCGCTTCCGAGAAATCAAACAACACACAATTAGTTGAATTTAACTATTAACCAATGAACATAATGGATGATTTATGGGTGGAAAGATCCGGGTTCGATTCACTGTTAAGGCATTTTAATTGCGTAAACCTTGACATTTGGCGTTATTGTCAATATGCGAGAAGGCATGGTGTTTTTTTTTTTAATGTAATTTATGTTTTTCTTCACCGTTCATCATGTGTGTTTTTTAAGCGAAGCTTCGAATGGACGTTCGGGGCGCTCGCGGCGCGGCCACACTATCCGTGCCAATCGTCAGTAGCGTTACACGATATATTTGCGCCCTACGTTTTATTCTCTTAAGCTCCGCTTATTTCACATGTCCCTAGACAGTATTTTTATTGATTTATATTCAGGTGTCACAACATATTAATTATACAAATAACACTATCATTATACTATGGGTGGTGACGGCGACAGTCTCTCTCGAAAGCGCTTTAATACTACACCCTTCGGCCAGTAGTCTTCCTGTATTATAGTTGACAGCCTGTCCGTGGGGACCCTAACCGCAAACGAAATGAGATTCACACATATAAAATGTTTAATATAATTATTATTATTAAAAGCGTGCGTTCGAACGCGTCACCTTTCGTTGTATGTGTAAAATATTTTCCGTTCGTTTGGTAACGTCTTAACACGCGTCCTCTAGTCAATACAGTATCAATAAGGTCGCGTGTATTTGAGTTGGCGTGTCATAATCATCTCACAAAGGTCACACACACACGTCGTGCATTATTGTACCCGATCGCAAGCGTTTTGTAATTTGTCTGACTACGACAAAAATGTCGCGAAAAAGTGGAGTCAATACATAAAACCATTGCGATATTAATTATGACAGCAACCAATTATCGTCGGTTGGCAAAACCCTACTCCCAGTCTCCCTACGCGTATCGCGACGACTAAAGGATGCGCCATGCGTCGTCTAACAGGAGCTGCCTGTTCACGACGGGCTCGCCGCCTGTCGCGCGGCTCTGTAGCCAATGTTGGCGACGAGTGTATGTTACAAATCATTTTAGAACGTCTCTGATCAACTCTTTCTAATCCTAGAATCTGAAAATGTTCTTCCGGAGTCTTGTTTTGTGGACGGATCTCATCTGAACGCCGATATATCCAATATTACACACAGTTTTTAATATCTACTTCACATCTGTCAACATAATTGTCTCCTTCATCCTAGTGGTTGGAGGGATTGCCCTTGTAACGGCAGGTTCCAGATTCGATCCCCATCCTGCCCTAACATGAGCACACTAGGGACTAACTTAGGGACCTAATTTCTTTCATTTGGAATTGATGTCAATTCAAGTAATAGGTACCTACCTAAGATGTAGTCCTACCGTAGTGTAAAGAAATAAAATACAATTTGAAATAGGTGAACATACATTAAACATATTATATACACATAAACGAACATAGAACCACCCTCTTTTATTGAAGTTGAAGAAAACAAAATCTAGCCCCACATCAATAAATCGATCTCAAGTCTAAAAGCGGTCTTGATTATACTTTTGACATGTAAACTTGTACTGGAATGACATAAGAATGACATTTCCAAGATACGTCTCAGGCTTAAGATCGATCTATTAATACGGGCTCCAAAGAACTATAAAACTGACTTACCTGAGTGTTGGCCTGCAGCAAGGCACCGCCATTAGCGTTCACCACGCCATTGTTGCATTGAGCCTTCTGCACACAAACGTAGCCTTGACCAGAGCAGGTCTGCTGAAGATCCCCACCAGCGTTTTCAAAACCCTGGACATTTCCACTGCCTTGGAACAGCTCGTCGATGTTCTGTTGTGACTGCTGCTGTTGAAAGTCGAAGCCACTGCCTTTCTGAGAGTTCTGGATCAAGTTAACGTTGGATCCAGCAGTCGAAGCCGTGAAGGGAGTCGGAGAGGATCCGGTGTAGCCGCCGCCAGCGAACTTGCTGCCAGAATTGAAGGAGTTGAAGCCAGCAGATCCGAAAGAACTCTGGCCGTTGAATCCGCCATTTAAGAACGGATTTTTTGTGATATCCAAGTTGTTGGCACCGGATTCGAAAGCGGATCCGCCGGAATATCCGCTGGAGCCAGATGAGAAACTGCTAGATCCGGTGTTGGAGAAACCACCTGATAGTTTTGAGAACTCTCCATTGAGGAAGGGATTGCCAGACAAGTCTCCTCCGCTGGTAAAGCTTGAAGAGGTCTGTTTGCTGAATTTCTCGAAGGCGGCTCCACCAGTCTTGAAAGGAGAGTTCTGGTTCATCCACCAAAACGGTCCGTTGCTGTCGAACGCGCTGCTGCCGGCGGCGTGGAATTGAAACTCATTACCAGTATTAGCTAAAGATGCTGCCTTAAAAGCTTCCAGGTTTCCAAACTTTTGAACAAGTTTGCCATCTTTTACTTTGATGCCGGCACAGCCATTTTCAGAGGAACAGCCTTCAAAGGACTGTTGGGTGTGCACTTCACCCTTAGGCAGGTTTCTGATGGCCGCTAGGATGTCTGTCTGGCCGGAGCAAGCGGAGCATCGCTCTTTCCTCGCTTGCGGTTCGCTTTCGGCCGCTTCTACGATGGGTTCCTTGGTCTGTGGGAGCTCCTTGACCGCCTCGATATTGTCCGGGTGAGCGGTGACCGCGATGACCAGTATGGCAACCACTATATGGAATAGTGGCTTCATGGTGCTGTAACAAGAAAGGGTTTGGTTAAGTTTGGTTGTTTAATAATAATTTTAATTTTACTCAAAACAATCTAAATCCTACTAATATTATAAATGTGAAAGTTTGTGAGTGTGGATGTATGTACTCGTATGTATGTATGTATGTATGTATGTTTGTTACTCCTTCACGCAAAAACTACTGAACGGATTTGGATGAAATTTGGAACACAGATAGCTTATAACCGGGATTAACATATAGGATACTTTTTATCCCGATAATCCCGAAATTTTTGTTACGTTAAATCCCGATAATCTCGAAAATTTTGTTACGTCAAATACTTCGCGGACGAAGTCGGGTGGCACAGCTAGTATAATATATAACTCAAAGGTGACTGACTGACTGACATAGTGATCTATCAACGCACAGCCCAAACCACTGGACGGATCGGGCTAAAATTTGGCATGCAGGTAGATGTTATGACGTAGGCATCCGCCTAGAAAGGATTTTTATTAGTTCTACCCCCAAGGGGATAAAATAGGGTATGAATAATCCCGAATTTTTTGTTAAGTTAAATTACACGCGGACGAACTCGCAGGCACAGCTAGTGGTATATAAAACAGGTCTTATGTAGTTAATTTTGTCGTTTTGCTGACACCATGCCATATCAATGTCAGTAGAAATCGTAAAGCTCGTGTCAGCAAAACGTCAAAAGCGGAGCGTTTGAAACGTAATCGCTAGCGTTTGCTTTTCTATTACGATTTGAGTAGCTAGCGTGGTTACGGCCCAGGTCTTATGTAGTTAATAAAGTTAAAACGGAGATGTTTTGATATCGTCAACGTGGTTTTCACAAGTCAAGCCATAAGTAAAGGGGAGTCCTTAGGCCAGATGTGGGCTGTATAATAAGCAATTTTTTTTAAATAGGACTAGACCCTCCGCACACTCCCACCACTGTTAATCCTGTAAGCCAGAATTTACAGTTGTGTCAACTGTCAAACGATGATGCCGAGGTTTGAAAAGAATAAATATTCATGAATTTGACTTCATGATTTGTCTTAAATGCTATTGAAACTAAGTACTTTTAGAGTGATCTAGACGTGGGATATCTCAAATTTTATAAAGTGTCCTATAAATTAAACAGTCCTCAAAATTGTGTCACGTTTAAGTGCAATTGGATAAACTGATTGTAATACAATAAATAATTGTTTGAGAGGTTGATTGCGTAAGATACATTTTTCTCTGGTACGTTTTTATAAATATATAATTTTAGCTACAAATGTTCGATACCACGATCAAAGTGAACGGTCCTAGACCGTATTTCCTTATTTATATTTCATTTGAACGTATCTAGAATTTATAATTTAGGAGAATCAAGTCAGAATACCTGATTAGGTACTTAAATACCTAATAAATATAGCTCAATTGACGACCAGATTCTATAGTATGAGTGCTGGTCGCTCAGGTCAGTTTGTCAATTTTCCCTGGTCTCGGTGTCACTGGGGTCGCTTTTAATCCATTGTAAGGTACCTATAGTACAAGCGTTGATTATTTTGGGACCAATTAGAAACAGAGCCGCGCGACAGGCGGCGAGCCCGTCGCGAACAGGCAGCTCCTGTTAGACGGCGCATGGCGCGGCCTGTGGTGCTACTCTTAGCAACGATAAATCGATATATCGTGACATTCGTATTGTCGATTCCAACTCTTAATTCCATTTTTTTGGCCATCGTATCGATTACTGAACGAACAATACTAAATTTTCGTTAGTTCAGACGATATACGACGGCTAAAACATATGGAATTTAGAGAAGGATTCGACGATACGAATGTCACGATATATTGATGATACTAAGAGAAGCACCCCTGTAGCAGCCGCACCCCCCCCCCCCCCCTGCTGCGAGTGGGGCCCGGGCGGTTCTATACCATCTAACACTATCTATATATATATAACTCAAAGGTGACTGACTGACTGACTGACACAGTGATCTATCAACGCACAGCCCAAACCACTGGACGGATCGGGCTGAAATTTGGCATGCAGGTAGATGTTATGACGTAGGCATCCGCTAAGAAAGGATTTTGATTAATTCTACCCCCAAGGGGATAAAATAGGGGATGAAAGTTTGAATGAAACTTTGTCAATTAAATTCCACGCGGACGAAGTCGCGGGCACAGCTAGTACCAATATAAATTCTGTCACAATTAAAGTTGCGCTGTTTGGAAACAACTTTACCAACTTTGGCCATCTTAATGTCATAGAAATAACCAATTTAACTGTACTAATCTAATGACTCTTAACTTTAAAGGAATAAAGATTATTTTTAAGTTTTCCACAGGTGTAATTTAACTTAGGCGCCGAATTATAGTTGCGGCCACAACGACTCTTGTTTAATGACGTAATAAAGCCTATTATCGAGTTTTCTATCGGAATACGCAAGTTTGGTGCCTCATTACCGATTCAACCTTGGCGTATTCATAAAAATCAATGTATTATGTATATATGTAAGAACATTTGTTCGTTGTTTTGCTATGAATCACATGGTATTTTGAGTGGTTAAAAAATATATGGAATTTCCACCTGACGTGAGCTCGCTTCTAGCACTTAGCTTAGCTGGGGAAGCTAACATGAGTTCTAGTATTCTCAGCTCATTTGATTTAATCGGTGTCTCCGCAAACTTTTGTCTCTTACGCGCCGCTACAAACCTTATTTTTATATCGCCAGACTGACACACCGACTGTATGGACCCAAACTAAGCAACGCTTGTACTATGGGTACCGTGCAATGGACTGGGGGGGAACCCGGTGACACCCAGACCGGGGCATATTACGAAAAGGCCATTTCCGAAATTTGCCCCAGCGGGAATCGATCCCGCAACCACCATGTGCTGTGAGCCGAGCGGTCTACGCTCGAACCACTGCGCCAGGCGGTGGACTCTATTGACATTCTTATCCTTCGAGTAATAATTATATTTAAATCAATCAGAAGCAATTCTAAAGGCATCCCACTGTGTGATGGACAAACATTTGAACAAACCTAAGTTATAGATAAACAAACGTTGGCCTTGAAGACGTGCTATCGACAAATATGTATAATACGGAATTTAGTCGGAGGGTCGACTCATAAGCCAATTAGATCGTATTGGAGGCCAATTTAGTTTTTCAAGAGTTTACTAACAATTTACTAACCAAAGCAGTGATAGCCGATTGGTTAAGCACGCGTTTTACGGGCACTAGATCCTGGGTTTAACCCCGGCTCGCACCTCTGGGTAATTCGAAACCGGTATTCAAATCCTAATATTAATATGAATATCATTTGCTTACGGTGAAGGAAAACATCGTCAGGAAACCTGTACGGCTTAGAAAATCTAAAAAAAAAAATCGAAAGATATGTGAAATCCGCCAACCTGCACTGAGCCAGGGTGGTGGATTATGGCCTGAATCCCTCTTTATTGAGCGGAGCCCCGAGCCCAGGAGTGGGACGTTAAAAGGGCCAACTAAGCACTTATAAATAGTCAGAATCTACCATCGGCTCGGAATGCCGCTTCCACTGCGAAGAACCGGCGAGAAACTCAATGATTACTCTTTTCAATAGAATAAAAGATGGTGTACATTCTCAGGAACAGCGACAGAATGTGAGCAGGCAACACCATTGTCACTAAAAGACAGTGTTGTAACATAATTGTCAATACTTGTCAGATAATGATTGATTGAAGAGTAATACATTATGTGCGTCAATTAATGGTGACCCAGTGACACTTGCCTTTACATAGAAAAGCAATTGCATTTGTCTATGATGTGTGACACAACTTGCCTCATCAATCTCTGACGCGGCTCTATCGATGGCGACTAACGATTGTAAAATATTTTAATACTAGTTTCTGCCCGCGACTTCGTTAGCGTAGACTTAAGTGAAGTATTTTATGTATCAATCCAGGTTATAAACTATCTGTGTTCCGAATTTCATCCAAATCCGTTCTGTAGTTTTTGCGTGAAAGAGTAACAAACATACATCCACACTCGCAAACATTAGCATTTATAATATTAGTGGGATAAAAATTAAACCGTCTTTCAAACTACTGAACCGATTTTTTTAAAATTTATAATGGACCACCTGGAGAGTATGCCATTTCAAACAAAATTGACATACACACAGAAAAACATAGAACCGCCTCCTTTTTGAGGTCGGTTAAGTAAGTGACACTGTAATTTGTCTAGTTGGGAAAATCAAGCTATGTCTGTGTCAACGTGAAGCAAAAACTTTAAACCGTTTAATACAAAAATTGCGCGGTCGGAGGAGTATGAAATTTGGCACACTTATAGTTTATATAAAGAAGGAGTGCAGAATGCTAATATTTTTATATTATAATACTTGTTTTAAGTATTATAGTATAAAAATATTAGCATAAATAAAACATTACACACACTACCATGAATTGACACACACACATTTATAACCTCCACACCGACTGACTGTCTGACTGATAAACGGTGAAATTATTTTGAGGGCGGGACTTTCATTGTGCATTCTGCGTGCCAGTATCAAATAGTCTTTGACAAATAAACTTGATGACGTTTTAAATTAAAACTTAAATGAATTATGGTCGAATTTTGACCATTACAACGGGAATACTAGTTTTATTTATGGGTTATTTAATTTCATTAGTTGCGTTACAGATTTCTCTCATCACCTGTGTCTGAGTCAACATGGCTGCCCTGACAATCTGCGTCCTAGCCCAAGTCTACGCAGGCTGTTACCGACACGCACGTAAAATATTCGAATACAATACGCGGTGGCCATTATGCGAATTTAAAAACAAACTCTATTAAAAAACATATTTGGATAAACAACAGAACAATGAGTCACCCATCTATTTCCACGCCCCGAGTCACCGCGCTTCACCTTAGCTGACATAACCATTTGAACGCACAGGCGTAGCACAAACAGGTCAATTACCATAGCTAGGCTGTCTGGAAATGGCTCGAGTGGGCGGCAAGGTTGTATGAAAGCGATGTACTAAGAATAGGTATGTGCTACACTGTTAAGCGAATGCTATTCTTTAAATCGAAAGAAGACAAAAGTATGCGATACCTTAACTTTTGCAATGAAGGCTAAATGGAAGTGGGCGGGTCACATAGCCCGATACAAGGACGATAGATGGACTCTACGGTCAGTAAAGTGGTCTGGGCCAAAAGGCACCAGATCAAGAGGTCGACCAAAGGGCCAGATGGGCAGCGAAATTGTAGCGTGCGCAGGCAGAAGTTGGCTAGACAGAGCTAATGACAGAGAAGGATGGCATTCCTTGGAGGAGGCTTTTACCCGAACGGGGTCCATACATTAAATAATTAGGTAGTTGATATTTAAAGCAAATAACAACTAGACTAACCACAAATTAGAATTTATAATAAAAATCATACTCATCTAAGTGTAATAAATGTAATTGAATTTTATAGGTTAATAAGTTACCAAGTTGTTATCGTTTAATATGTACTAAGCATGGAACAAAATAAAGCTTTATTATTATTATTATTGTTTATATTTTACAGTGTCACAAACTTATGTGGCCCAATGGTCAAAGGCAAACTAAGATCTGTATTCATAATGAATCTCAAGTTTGAGAGCGATCTTGGTAATGTCATTCTTACGTCATACAAGTACAAAATGACTTATTAAAAGCGTACTTATGATCGTTTGCGGATTTGAGATAGATTTATTAATATAAGGATATGTCATATTTTGACAGTCTAGCGATGCTCTCTTGTTTTAATGACAGCGACGCACTTAGCGGGAGAGATAAGTCTGTGGGGAATTTACCTATTTTTTACATGAACATAAATATTTGCACGCAGGAAATTTATTTAAAAAATGACATTTATAGTCAATATTGTCACGTGTCCGGTACCCCTAAACTTTTTTTTACGTATTATAAGCTAACGAAATATAAATTCAATTTTGTTGAAAGTTCAAAGATTACTTAAACCTACAACGCAGTTAACTTTTTAAAATTCTACCAAGACTATACTTTTTCATTGATAATAAAAAAAAACTAAATAACCCTTAACGTATCGAGGGGCGATTTCAGTGGCACACAGATAGACTAAATAAAGTGTCAACTATTTTAAATATGGCTTATTTTAATAACTTCATAGGAATTTTATCTTTATTACCTGCAAACAGAGTTTTATTTTACAATTTTGAGGCATTGCAAGCATTAATATGCTAGGGTCGTAAGCTTGTTTGCTTTGTTCTATTAAAAAATACTAATATTGTTCGAACGCATATTATATCTTGAATATAGTATAGCTATAGCATCGCTGTATGCTACAATCTTTACCGTACGTGTAGGATGACACTATACAAACACAATGCCACTAATAGCGGCGCCGGTTCGAACCTGGGTTATGCAAAAATGTTTAGTAGGTTGGTAATAAAAAATAATGCAAACAGATTTCACTTTTTAAATGAAGTATTTCCGAAATTGGCCTCAACGGGAATCGAAACTGCGACCCGGTGCCCAGAGCCCAGCGTCCTACCATCGAATGACAACACTAAGAAGTCGTCAAAACGAAATTATAGTTAATACCGGCAAACGTTGTTTTGCCATATAAAAAAAAATGGTTTTGACCCATTCTCAGACCTACCCGATATGCACACCAAATTTCATGAAAATCGGCCGAGCCGTTTCGGAGGAGTATCGTGACTAACATTGTGACACGGGAATTTTATATATAAGATTTCCCAAGATTTTAAAGTCACTCTGTGTACTTACATACAACGATGCATGAGTGTGACAGTGAATTATTTATCCTTCATCCTTATCACACAACAATATGCAAATATACAACGGAGAAACGGAACTTTCACTCTTAAAAATGAAATTGAAAGCGGCGTGCATTGTAAAACTTAACAGAGCAAAATGAAAAAAATATGTAGAAATGATATGAAATTTATTCACGTAGTAGGTAAATTCTCCCAATCCAAAGGTTGTCTGGCAGAGACCGCAGACTGCGATAAGACCGCCCAATGTACACTATTGTTTTTTTTATGTCATTCGATATATTCCGAACTTTAGTGTGCAATAAAGAGTTATTCTATCTAGCCCGCGAAATTCAAAATTTTCGAGTATTTTTATAGTTTATCCAAAATCTGAAAACATTTAGGACAACATTTTGTGATTTGCGACAAACACAGTATGCAGTGCGTTTATTAATACATTTATTTTACTCTAAATATTATCACGCAGTATATGATACTAGTAAATCACTAAATATACAATATTGCCCGGTTTTCTGGTTATCTGTCGTTCTTGAAATGTTTTAGAGTAAAATAAATATATTAATAAACGCACTGCATACTGTGTTTGTCGCAAATCACTAAATGTTGTCTTAAATGTTTTCAGATTTTGGATAAACTATAAAAATACTCGAAAATTTTGCCTTCACCTTAGTATATTCTATTCTACTTACTTGGGCGTTATAAAAGTGAGATTGTAACTGTCCTTTAGACCTTTCAAAACGTTTAATAAATACACTTTCCGATGGCTCCAGCTTGCTGTAGCCAATTGAATACGGGCTCACTCGACCGGGTTGTACTACTCTCTCACAGAAGATCGCCGTTAAGTAGCTCATAAAACTGTGTTTTGCACAATACGTGAGATGGCCAGAAGCCCTAAACTTCTCATCCCTCTGGCCCAATCCCGTTCAAGTTGCCAACGTACGACCGATGCCTTTGGTATTAACGTCCAGCTTATCGTTCGCTTGTTTAAGTTTGTTATATAAGAAAAACTATATAAAATAATGTTCAATCGGCTGAACCGATTTTCATGAAACAGCCAAGAACACTCTCGAACAGAATACCTTACTAAGCAAAAAATCAAAATTAACATCGATTATTGTTTTCTTATATTTTCGCGAATACTACACATTGAAATAAAACTATAAACGCGATAAAATCCGAAAAATAGTTTTATTTTAACATCGATTCATCCGCTTGGGCGCTATTATGCCACAGACAGACACAAAGACGCACATATACACAGATACACATGTTAAACTTATAAACACCCTTATTTTTCATCGCGGGTTCATAAGTGTGAGATAATGAAAATCCAATAAAACAAATTCCATGTTAAGCCGAAAGTGAAAATTTAGATCGGCCGAAACTTGTTCGATGGCCTGTCCACTGCACCGCGTGGAACTTGTTTCGTACCGGACCCAGTTCGCCTTTGCGATTGCACAACGGAGACGAGACTCGGATGCCTTCGGTTACAACACACTTACAGGCTAGATTCGTACTGCCCAAATAAATATGTAATATATACTAGCTGTGCCCCGCGACTCCGTCCGCGTGGAATCTGGACAACCCTAATCACTTAGGGGTATGAAAAATAGATAGCAGCCGATTCTCAGACTTACCTGATATGCACACAAAATTTCATGAAAATCGGTCAAGGCGTTTCGGAGGACTATGGTAACTAACATTAGCTGGAGAGGCAAAAAGTAATACTCCCCTCACTTCGAGGGGGATTCAGGCCGGCATCCACCACCCTGGCCCAGTGCGGGTTGGCGCATTTCACATGTCTTTTCGAAAATTGGTTACATTTTCTAAAACATCTAGTTTTGTCAACGATGTTGTCCTTCAACGTAAGCGAGTGAAAAACATATAGAAATTAAGCTTCGCACATAGATTTCGTAAAACCCAGAGGTGCGAGCCAGGGTTTGAATCCAGGACCTGGTGCTCGCAAGACGCTTAACTATAAAAAACCGACACATAAACGACAATAAAAAACAATCAGTTATCTATGAGCGCTCTGCAATACAACTCTGCTTACACTATGGGAGGCGACATGCGAGGTAGCTAGCCCCTAAATTAATTCTTAGATTCAACTCAACATGACCTCATCGTGACCGGTACTTAAGCTTTTTTTTTCGCCAACCGATAATTTCTAAATATACATATATTTAATGCATGAATTTGAATATTTCTCATTGAAATGTCAACGTAATTATTAATAATAGATATTGGTCTGTCTGGGTAAATTATTAGTGAAATATACCTACAATATTATTAATTTTGAACGTGTAACTATTAATTTTATCATAGGATCCGCTTAGGATTGGGTCGACAATTGCCATACCTCAAGGTAATTACGTATCGTCCACGTATCTTCGAATTGTATCGCCGTATCAAAGCATACAATCGTTTTTAGAGTTCCGTAGTCAAACTAAGGAAGTATGAGGTCATTCACACGGTCCACCTCACACTGATAGTTCCTATACATTTGACGACCGCTTGGCGCAGTGGTTCGGGCGTGGGCCGCTCGGCTCACTGGACATGGTGGTTGCGGGTTCGATTCCCATCGGGGCAAATTTCGGAAATGGCCTTTTCGTAATTTGCCCAGGTCTGGGTGTCACCGGGATCGCCCCCAGTCCATTGTACGTTACCCATAGCACAAGCGTCGCTTAGTTTGGGACCATACAGTTGGTGCGTTAGTCTGGTGATATTTATTTATATTGCGTCTGCGTTGCGATCACTCGTAAAACCTATTACTAAAATATTAAAATGGTAGGTACAGATTTGATTGTTCATAGGTCAGACATAGTTTGACCTCTCAAAGTATTAAATATCAATACAAGTTTATATCTGTCCGGTCAAAATAAAGGTTCCTTTCTCATCGTGTGTTTACAAATTGATTTAATTAGAAGACTAGATGAATAAAGTACTCAATTATATTAAGTCCGCGCTTATGAATTAGCTAATTTCGCGGTGGGGCCATGGATTCAATGTTTATTTTAATATTATCCAACAAAATAAATAAAAAAATATTATCTATGCACACAATATCATAGCGCTGTCTTCTCTATTATTAATAATCTAATTGAACTTCGAACTCTAGCTCGAATATGGCCAGCAGAGGACGCCCCCTACGGAGCGGAGTGTTGAAATAAAATCATTATTAACATATGATTATAATATTAATAAATAAATAGCCAATCCACTGCAAGCGTATGAAACTATAAAACCTGGAAATTACAGGTAAATTAGTTTCGCTTCTATTAGTATTACATTGTACTGTTGCTGTCCTTTACCATCAATGCACTACTATTGACATTCTTCTTCTATGATTCTGAATTACAGGAGTAATGGCGGTGGGAGAGTGTGGCGGGCCTAGTACAAGTACTACTTAATAAACGGTGAAGACCAAACATCGCGAGGAAACTCTACAAGAAATTGGTTGCCACGGGTGGGCTCTACTAGAAATTGGTTGTCACGGGTGGGCTCTACTAGAAATTGGTTGCCACGGGTGGGCTCTACTAGAAATTGGTTGCTACGGGTGGGCTCTACTAGAAATTGGTTGTCACGGGTGGGCTCTACTAGAAATTGGTTGCCACGGGTGGGCTCCACTAGAAATTGGTTGCCACGGGTGGGCTCTATTAGAAATTGGTTGCCACGGGTGGGCTCCACTAGAAATTGGTTGCCACGGGTGGGCTCTACTAGAAATTGGTTGCCACGGGTGGGCTCTACTAGAAATTGGTTGCCACGGGTGGGCTCTACTAGAAATTGGTTGTCACGGGTGGGCTCTACTAGAAATTGGCTGCCACGGGTGGGCTCTACTAGAAATTGGTTGCTACGGGTGGGCTCTACTAGAAATTGGTTGTCACGGGTGGGCTCTACTAGAAATTGGTTGCCACGGGTGGGCTCTACTAGAAATTGGTTGTCACGGGTGGGCTCTACTAGAAATTGGTTGTCGCGGGTGGGCTCTACTAGAAATTGGTTGCCACGGGTGGGCTCTACTAGAAATTGGTTGCCACGAGTGGGCTCTACTAGAAATTGGTTGTCACGGGTGGGCTCTACTAGAAATTGGTTGCCACGGGTGTGATAGTCAGAGTGAGAGTCGAGAGTGTGTCTGAATTAACCTAATCAGTCTACGGTAGTCTAATTGCCGACATATCTCTATTATTTATAAGATTATTAGTATTTATAGAGTTAAATTGTATTGAAGATGAATAAATATACATTATATTTTGCGTACAATTATAATAATTTAACATAACGCCTTGGGATTTGGAGCGTTTGTTCAAGATATTGTCATCAAATTAATTAATATATCTGCAATTAGCATACAAAATAATGCGTTCCGATACGAAAATTGATCCAAATACGAAACATTGTTGTGAAATCATTACAAATAAAGCTCATTTCATATTATTATATTTTTCTATATACACATAAAAAAATCGGCAAACGTCGTACCACCCGCCTAATGTTAAGTAGTTACGGTAGCCTGTAAATACTTGCAATACCGAAGCCATTGCTCGCACGCTCAACCCAAAGGGAAGAGGGGCCTCCCTATGTCACTACCTCTCTATGTAAGGGAGATGGATTTAGCTTAGACTCTATCACCGATCGTACGAAACACAGCTATAATAGCTTCATTTCGCCAATCTTTTGTGACAGAGGGGTACTACCCCAGTCGAGCTAGCTCATATTATAAGCTATAGTCGATTGGCTACAGCTTAACATCAACACTAATATAACTATACGTAAATAAAATATAATAAACTAGCTGTGCCCCCCGACTTCGTCCGCGTAGTATTTAACGTAACAAAAATTTCGGGATTATCGGGATAAAAAGTATCCTATATGTTAATCCCGGTTATAAAGTATCTGTGTTCCAAATTTCATCCAAATCCGTTCAGTAGTTTTAGCGTGAAGGAGTAACAAACATACATACATACATCCACACTCACAAACTTTCACATTTATAATATTAGTAGGATAGTCGATTGGCTACAGCTTAACATCAACACTAATATAACTCATCATTTCCTTGCCCTTATCCCACACTAGGTGGGGTCGGCGCAGCACGTTCTTTTCTTCCATTCAAGCCTATCATCCGTCATCTCTGCATTCACTCCCTTTTCGCTCATACCCTCTTTCACGCAGTTCATCCATGTCTTTTTAGGACGTCCCCTACCCCGACCACCGCTCACTCTCATACCCATCGTCCTTTTGACCGCATGATCATCCTCTCTTCGCATAACATGTCCATACCACGCTAACCTTCCGCTCTTTATTTTCTCTGTCACTGGCGCTACTTTCAGGCTTCCCCTTATATACTCATTTCTATCAACACTAATATAACTATAAGTAAATAATAAATAATAAATATCGCCAGACAAACACACCAGCTGTACGGTCCCAAACTAAGCAACGCTTGTACTATGGGTACCGTACAATGGACTGGGCGCGTCCCTAGTGACACCTGGACTGGGGCAAATTACGAAAAGGCCATTTTAGAAATTTACCGTGAAGGAAATCGAACCCGCAACCACCCGGTGTAGTGAGCCGAGCGGCCTACGCCCGAACCACCGCGCCAAGCGGTCGTCAAGTGTTTTTATCGCCGTATTATAATGTTAAACAATCCTGACGCTTATTATGTAAATAAGTAAATCTCAATGCCCGAAGCTCGCTAAAATACGAGACGTGAAACTTATAAGACTTGATCGATTATATAAATCAATAGAAGTACAAGATTTTGACGCCCACAGTGAACCATTAAAACTTGCTTTCCTGTATACTATTTAAAAGTAGTATTTAAAAGATTTCGAAAAAGAAGGTTCTACGTTCGCCTTTCTGTATGATATTTTTATGTATGTTCACCGATGAAGTCAATTGTGGACAGATTAAAAATAGTACATTGTTACACGAGTGGTGAAAGTGATTTTGTCCCTCGAACTATTAGCGCCCTCGCTACGCTCGGGCGCCAATCCCCGTCTCGGGAAAAATGAGTCTTTCACCCGAGGTAAACACTGTGCTTTTCATTACGAATACAAGGAAAGTAAAAATAAAAACAGGAATTGGCTAAAGAAATAATACAAGGAAGTATGAACAATACTCTACAACACGAAAAAAAAAGATCGGATTGCCGCCTATTTGGTATTTTTTTCGTTGGCCGGCCACTTGATTATTTAGCCATTATTTTTCATTTTCATCTTTAATTATTTTGCCCAAATCTAAGTTATTTTAAAGAAATTGTTGAAACTAAATTATAATTAAGTCATTTAAAATTATATATTCTTTAATAAATACTTAAATTTATGTTATTTCAATTTTACATCGTGCTGTAATTGAGTGACTGTAGAAAAAGTTTGAACATGGTTCCATAGAAATGTGAAAATGGAACTAGTTTTTATTTTTTTATAATTTGACAGCTGTCAGTTGAAAGCGATTCTCCCGGGCCGGAAAAGTATTACTTTCAACCCGCTCCTCAGGCAACTTCAGACCTACTTTCAGAGTATGAGTAGTGAAAAAATATTTTTCTGTTTGAATGGTTGTCCTATAGAAATTTTATCAAAATCGGTCCAGTAGTTCAAGTGTAATGGAAGATTTACGGTCACCAGCAATTCAAAACATAACTAGTTAACCACAAAAATCACGAAAAAAAAATTTTTAATGAAAAAAATTAAATGACTTCAGAAAAACCCTGGGTGCACTAAAAAGCTAGAAATAACTAGGGACCTTGTAATTTCTTTTATTTGGAACTAGCTGAGCCCGCGACTTCGTCCGCGTGGAATTTAACTTAACAAAAAATCCCTCTCCCGCGTTCTGAGACCACGCGACAGGACACATTTTTAAAAATATTGTTTTTCTAAAATAAAAGTAGCCTAAGATACTGCTTATAACATCAGCTATCTACTAGTGAAAGTCCCGTCAAAATCGGTCCACCCGTTTCGGAGATTACCCGGAACAAACACACAGACAGACCGACTGAGGAAAAATTTTTCAATCGCCTTTTTGCTATAGGTGTCGTATGTACTTTGATATGCACTTAACTGCACTGAAAAGGTGTTATTTTGTTATTACAAACACACACTCCAATTTTATTTATTTGTATAGATCAGTGTCATTATCTTAACACTACGTTAGGATAACGTCTTAAGCAGGTAACCTACCCCTACTTGAAATGGCAGCGACTATAAATAAAATAAATTATGAATAAACACGGTTCCTATATATTTCTAGCATTTTAGTGCACCCAAATGTATTTTCCTTCCATTGGCATGTGTTTATACACCTTTTTATATCCGCCATAAATCTTAACGCCACCTTTTAAGGTGATCAGTAGGATTATTAACATAGCCAAGGACAAGTCGATTTATATGGAAATAAAACAGAGTATATCGGATTTATTCTAGCGTGTTTATAATTTATTTTATTGGAATCTAAATAGTTAATCTAGTGGTTTTGGTCTACCGTGGTAGAACATAATTGTAGTTATTTGACCGTAGCTGATAGACTGGGCGTCTCGACTAGTGTACTGCCAGCCTATACTCAAATATCACTTAACAGTTTAACAGCGGTTGTTGAAACAATACTCAAATGTAGTACCACTTAGCTTAGTTCCGTTTTAATTTGAGACGTGTCTTATATCATATGTCACGAAAAATCGTCTATAGAGTATTTAGCAATAAGAAATCGCTATCGTATATTTTTGGTGTTCTTAAATTAGGCTCAAATTTGAGTCAAGTTTGAGTATTATAAAAACAGTGATAGCCGATTGGATAAGAACGCGTTTTGCGGGCACCACCCGGTTCCTGGGTTAAAACCCCGGATCGCACCTTTGGGTTTTTCGAAATCTATGTGCGAATATAATTTATATATTATGATTATACATGCTTACGGTGAAGGAAAACATCGCGAGAAAACCTACATGTCTTAGAAAAATCTAACCAAATTTCGAACGACGTGAAATACGCCCACACTGAGTCAGCTTGGTGGATTACGGCCTGAATCCCTCTCGTAGTAAGGGGAGGCCCGTGCCCAGGAGTGGGACGTCAAAAAGGCTTAATTTTTATTATTTTATTATACTTTGAGTATTATGTAAAAACTTGTTATCACAATTGATTGCCTCAGGCGTTACATTTTGAGAAGGATCCCCTCGACAACTCACTATCCGCTTGTCAACCTCAATAATAATAAACCAAATAGGTTGATTGGTAAGTCGAATCTTTTATTTTGTTAAGACCTTTGGGGTCACTTACAAATTGTCATTTTAGATAATTTTTATTTAGTCTACGACCTGACCGGAACGCGACCTCTACTGCGAAGATTTAGAAACTCAGCGGGCTTGTCTTTTTACATTTCGTTTTGTTATAGTATTTTTTTTTTTAGTTTCGCTAGTCAAGAGTCTGAGGTCCGTATTAATAAATCAATCTCAAGTCTGAGAGCGATCTTGAGTACGATTTTGACATTTAATTTTATACTGAAATGACATTTCCGTGATCGCCCTCAGACTTGAGATTAATAAGGGCCTTGAGTTTCAGGGACACTTTTAATTTTTGAGTTTGCGAGCCGAGGGTGAGTGGTTGGTAATTCTCCCTAAATAAATGGTCACAGTTTTCCAGAATGGAACTACGAACTGAAAGCAACCTACAACCACTTACATTACGGTTGCTTTTGGTTTGCAGCAGTAATTGTGAGTTGGCACCATTCTGCATAACTACAAAACAATTTTGCCAATCGCAAGTGAATTATTAACAAAAGGTTAATAGTGTCAGTTTTAAATAATACAATTTCTATCACTTCGACTTGATGATCATAGCAACAAGTTTCGTAAAACCGGTTGAACAGAAGGACAGACACGCTGACCAATAACATTTGCATAACCTGTCCCGTGACATTAGGATGGAACCCTAAGAAAATAGGGTTCCGTGTTTGCTTAAAATGAAACTATAATTAATTTTGACGGACGCTTGGCGCAGTGGTTTGTGTTGCGGGTTCAATTCCCGCCGGGGCAAATGAAATGGCCTTTACCTAATTTGCCCAGATCTGGATGTCACTGGGATCGCCCCCAGTCCATTGTACGGTACCCATAGTACAAGCATTGCTTAATTTGGGACCATACAGTTGCTTGGTGTGTCAGTCTGTCGATATTTATATATTTTATTTAAAACATAATCTCAAAATTAACATTACCGCTTACTGTGAAGGAAAACATTGTGAGATCATGTCTTAGAAATCCTAAACAATATCCGAAAGACAAGTCAAATACTCGTATGCCGATCTGCACTGGGCCAGCGTGGTGGATTATGGCTTGAATCCCCCTCGCGTTGAGCGGGGGCCCATGCTCACGAGTGGGGCATTTAAATGGTCAATCAATTAATTAATTCAGACAGAATTATAATGGCTTTTATTATTATGCCATAAAAACATATTGTCATCAAATCCAATGTCTACGTCAAAACTAGATTGTTTATTATTGCTTGATAAGTTACAAGTTTTGGAAGTCGATCTCGAAACCTAATTGCGTTTTTTATTGCTTATTGTTAAATACACTCTTATAAAAGTCATCAGATAAGTAATTTTACACTACAACTTTTCCCCGGGTATCATCGAGGGTCAAACCTCGACGTCATCATTGGTCACCACCGTCGATCCTGGCCTACAGGAGTAACAGTGGGAGTTTGTGGTGGGACAAGTCCCATTAAAAAGCCATTATAAGACCTGTACTCATGCGGCTACAGCTTAACTCTACAACATGCTCTATGTCACAGACGCTCCCGCGGCGCATACTTACTTATATTATTTTTACGATCAAGACATGCGCTTTCATAATTCGGCAACTGGTTTCGAAAGGACAACCGGCTGTAGTGATGCGCCGGAGACGATTCTTTACGTGACTGCCTACTTTTTAGAACAAGGGGGATGTTTTACAGCGGAAACTCTACCTTGCAAATTTAATTAATTAATAAACTATCACGACTGAGTTCCCGAAGGGGTGGGTAGAGGTGGAAACACATGTCGCTCATGGTATTTCGGTATCAATGTAACATGGGGCGAGCCTACTACCATCACACCAACACACTTGCCCTAAATGCGAGGGGAAATCCGGGTAAGGGGGTTGGAAACAGAACAGAAAAACTATATTATGTACCATAATAGCAGGTCCTGCAGATGTTGTCCTGCCCTGCCTAGGAACTAATTGCAGCGCGAGCTACCAAGCCTAATTGTGATGTAGAACTATCAACATCAAGAGACTCATTAGAACAGAAAAAAAAATCATCAAAATCGGTGCAGTCGTTTAAGAGGAGTTCAGTGACAAACATACGAATTATAAGAAGACCGCTTGGCGCAGTGGTTCGAGCGTAGGCCGCTCGGCTCACTGCACATGGTGGTCGCGGGTTCGATTCCCGCCGGGGAAAATTTCGGAAATGGTCTTTTCGTAATTTACCCTGGTCTGGGTGTCACTGGGATCGCCCCCAGTCCATTGTACGGTACCCATAGTACAAGCTTTGCTTAGTTTGGGACCGTACAGTTTGTGTGTCTGTCTGGCGATATTTTATTTATTTATTTATTTATATATAAAGATAGATACGTAATAATCTTTTGGTGTTCGCACACCTCTGTCGACCCCAGTCATGAATATGTCGTGATAGTACCCAGTAGCCGATACCCACCATTATTATTATTGTGTCGTATGTCACATTTTTACTAAGGAATTTCGTTGCGCAACCTGCCCAGGCGCATGACGTCATACCGGATACACACCGCGAGATGAACACAATATATGCAAATTTAAAACGAAAAACTCCACACACTAAAACGCTTTATGTGTTCGAATCTAACATAATATTTGGCACGATTCTCCGTTCTAGATTACTGTGGCGAATTAAGCAATCTTGCTCAATAATAATGTTATAAAATATCGACCGTCACACCAACTCCATGGTTCCAAACGGAGCGACGCTTCTATATCGATTCCTGTGACACCCAGACGGGGGTAAATCAGGCACGAGTGCCGCACAAAGAGCTGAGGTGATCCTAGTGACACCCAGACCGGGGTAAATCAGGCACGGGTATCGTGCAATGAGCTGGAGCGATCCCAGTGACACCCAGATGGGGGTAAATCAGGCACGATTAGCGTACAATGAGCTGGAGCGATCCCAGTGACACCCAGACCGGGGTAAACCAGGCGTACGTAATGTACAATGATTTGGGGCGATCCCAGTGACACCCAGACGGGGGTAAATCAGGCAAGCGTAACGTAAAATGAGCTGGGGATGTCCTAGTAACACCCAGACCGGTGTATATCAGGCATGTGTACTGTAAAATGAGCTGGGGATGATTCTAGTATCACCCAGACCGGGGTAAATCAGGCACTTATGCCGAACAATGAGTTGAGGACGATCCCAGTGACACCCAGACTCTGTTATATAAAAAAATGTACTTCTTAATGACGCAATCCACACGACTCGTTTTGCGTCCTTTCTTTCAATGACAACCAATTATCACCCGTCATTTGTGTAGGCAATAAGCGCGTAGGAATTCTCTTACAAAATCTCACAAGTACAGTTCGCTGGAAAAGTTTGTGAACGAATCTAATATTTTACGAGATATTAATTGTGTTTGAAACTCTAGGTACTGTCAAGGTTTATATCTGGTAACATTTAATTTTAATTTCGCATAGCTATACCTATAATATGTAGATTCTAGTGTCACGGCTTTAAGCTGCTCGACACGGAAAAATAATTCAAGTTGCACGATTCATTAAATCACCCTCTGTCCATTGTATGGTAACTAGAGAATCATTGTGTCTGCAACCGTAGTATTAATTAAAAAAGAAATGCAAGGTGAACCGTTAATAACAACTAATTTAATTAAACAATCCATCCACTTTCCTATCACTAGTAAAATCGCATTTTTTTTCGGAGTTATTCGGCGAGTTCCGTCGCCGACTGTACACAATACTAATATAAATATTCATAACCGTTTTGTTAACTCGTAATTAAACTTTACGACATTCTTTAGCAAATATAACAATACAATAGAATTTTATGTATGACATAATGTTGATAATGGTATTCCCCGTGTGATTTCTCGTATTGGAACAGCCCCGCTCCCAGTCCCCCGCGGGTGTCGCGGCGACTACAGGCCGCGCCATGCGTCGTCTAACAGGAGCTGCCTGTTCGCGACGGGCTCGCCGCCTTGATAACATATGTCCATTAAGGCTGAAGCGCCCATCTAGCCCGCGAAGTTCAAATTGTTTGAGGTTTTTTAGAAATTTTTCAAAATCTGACAATATTAAAAGGCACATTTTGTAATTCGCGACAAATACCGCATGCAGTGCATTTATTAATATATCCAACTTACTCTAAAACATTTCAAGAACGACAGCTATCCAGATAATCTGGCAATTTTTGTATATCTAGTGGTTAACTAGTATCATATCCACCGTGATAATATTTAGAGTAAAATAAATGTATTAATAAACGCACTGCATACTGTGTTTGTCGCAAATCACAAAATGTTGTCTTAAATGTTTTCAGATTTTGGATAAACTATAAAAATACTCGAAAATTTTGCATTTCGCGGGCTAGACAGGCGCCTTCACCTTAAGTTCTTTTTGTGTAACCAAGTCGGCAAGCAATCGTACGAGCCACCCGATGTTAAGCAGGTACAGTAGCCTAGATGCTTGCAATACCAATGCCGTTGCTCGCTCGTTGCTGTCGTGAAGGGATAGCGATAGAGAATAGCAACTATTATATTATCTACTTTACGACGATCTTCTGTGAGAGGACGGTACTACCCGAGCTGAAGTCAATTGTCTACAGTTATTTAATACTAGCTGTGCCCCCCCGACTTCGTCCGCGTAGTATTTAACGTAACAAAAATTTCGGGATTATCGGGATAAAAAGTATCCTACATGTTAATCCCGGTTATAAACTATCTGTGTTCCAAATTTCATCCAAATCCGTTCAGTAGTTTTTGCGTGAAGGAGTAACAAACATACATCCACACTCACAAACTTTCACATTTATAATATTAGTAGGACTTATGCATAGTATGCGTCAATATCTTAGTATTTAGAGGCCATCCTCGAACCATTATTAGGTTCAAGGTTCGATCCCTATCTTGGCTATTAAACTATTGTCGTGAGCCCACTCCTAGCTCAAGAATTTAGCTTAGCTGGAGCGGCTCACAGGAGTACTAGTAATGTATAACTCGCATTGCTAGTTATTTTTTTTATATCGTAATAATAAAATTGTTTTTATACGTATGTTTTGTAGGAGGTAATCTCTGAAACTACTGATCCGATTCAGAAAATGATTTCACTAATAGATAGCCACACTATCGCTGAGTGACATAAGCTGTATCATTAAGAAAAAAGCGCGCTACATCTTGACTCTACCACCGGAGAATAACAAATGGCGGAGCATATTTTACCTCCATTTTAATAATATGACCTCTCAACCATATTCGTTGTGCGATTGGCACTCAATATATTTAGCTTAGACTTGTTAAATGAAAAGTATGCAATCGTTTGTAACCTAAGCTGTAACCTAAATATTGTAACGTAACATCAAAAGGGTTACCACACCATCCGGTCGTTGTTGATCGATGGCACCAATAAAATTAAATGAGGTCAATTAACACTATTTTATTTTATAAAGGATAAAGGACTTTTGACGTCTCCTGGGCACGGGCCTCCCCTCACTACGAGGGGGATTCAGGCCGTAATCCACCACGCTGGCCCAGTGCGGGTTGGCGGCTTTCACATGTCTTACGAAAATTTATTTAAAATTTTCTAAGACATGCAGGTTTCCCCACGATGATTTCCTTCACCGTAAGCAAGTGACAATCATATTGTAATTATGATTTGCACATTCGTAAAACTCAGAGGTGCAAGCCGGGGTTTGAACCCAGGACCTAATGCCCGTAAGACGCGTGCTTAACCATATCACTGTTATTAATAGTTTAGTAATTCGACAAGTCTATAGTTGTAAATTATTTTGATTGATTCGTCATCGATCGATTATCGACCGATAGTAGAACGATCGAAGTGGGTCGGGTGGATGTGATAATATTCTAATTAGGGGCAATAGGTTAGCATTTAGAGGTACTAGCTGAGACCACAGGTCGCTATTTTTATTAATTGTTATTTTTAAACTCCCGACCTAAAAAAAAGGTATGTTATAATTTTGTCTGTGGCATCGTAGAGCTCAAGCGGATGAACCGATCTTAATTAAGTTTTCATTGCCTACATTCACAGACTGGTAAGTGATAACCTTCTCCCTGGACATCTGCAACTGAAGAGAAGCAGAACCCCACTTTTGAAAAACGCCATATTGTAGAGAAGAGGAGATGTCGCACACAAAATAAAATAAAATTTCGGTGAAACCTTCAGGGTTAGGACCTTCGATCTTTTCGAATACTAAGGTCATTGAGGACCTTCTAAATAATGAAAGTTTTATATTTTTTTGGGTTCCCGAATGAAAAAGTAAAAACGTAACCACTTGATTTGAGTCTCTGTCATCGACATTAATATCAAAAACGATTAGATTCGATTTGGCAATTAAAAGTAATAAATAAAAATAATCGGATATAATATAGTTAGCATTAAATACTCTATGTTATTTTTAAGCGGAAATGTTTTTGTAAAATTGATACAAGATTCTTATTAAAACGTCGGCCACTGTTATCAATCTTAAATACATTTAATTAATGTACCTTTTATAAAATTCTTTCAAAACAACTTTTATATGTTTCGTTGAAAACAAGTAAAACTAGTAATATTTGCATAAAAATTATCAACACAATAAATAAATTTAACTCCTAAAATAAATTGTACAGGTACAAAAGACATCAACGGGTTTTGACAGTATTATTCTGCTACCAAATATTTAGTTGGTAATCTATCTCTTACAAGTTTATGGAAAATGTGTAAACTGTAAATAGTCGAAGAAAAAAAGAATATCTAATGGATTTTCAATATTTGGGACCCCAAATTTTTTGGAAAATTCTTAAGAATTCTCTTACAAAAAAAAAACAAAAACAAAAGACATCAACGGGTTGTCAAAATTTTGACCAAAACTGTATGTTAGTAAATTTTTATTCGCAAAAATGATTTTCTTTTAAATGTTTTTAAGAAATAAAATAATAAAAAAGACATCAACGGGATCCCATAGTTGTTTACCCAAACTTTATGTCCCTATATAAAATTCAGAATCACCCTCACTGTTATAGAATAAAAAAATATTAATATTAAAAAAAAATTAAATCAAATTAAATTCAACTCACATAAAACGTCACGCCAACCACTCCACACTGATAATCACAACACACTGAAACGGTCCACGTACAAAACTCACTATGTGGGTATGTAGAGTTATTTTTTTTAATCTTTTTTTTTCTCAACTCGCCGGAGATGCGCGGCCGCACTTTCGTTCGTCGGTTAGGAACAACCGTGCATGAGATGCGGCCGATGCTTATATAGAAATGTTTATGAAACAACGTGATGCGGCGTGACCTCGGCGAGTTTTCATACTTTAAAACAAACACCACCACTGCTTGACTCACCACTACCGAGCTCTACCAACAGACTACCGCTCTACACGGGGTAGTACCACTCTGTCACAGAAGAACGGCATAAAAGTAGCAATTATAGTTGCATTTCGTATAAAGAATGGGAGAGCCGGAAATCCTCTACTGTTCGGCATCGTGCATGCTGCTTTTGGTATTGCAAGCATTTATATATAGCCTACGGTAACTGCTTAACATCTGGCGGGTCATACGCTTGTTTGCCGACTTTATTTTATAAACATTGTAGGAAATTAAACGGCGCTTGTGCTATGGGTACCGTACAATGGACTGGGGGCGGTCCCAGTGACACCCAGACCGTGCCCCGATGGGAATCGAACGATGGCACTTTGGGAATTGTTAATATTATAAACCTAGATAATTATTTTTTAATAATTTATTGTGTTTATGCACAAAATAGAATTTATTTTAGACAAATAAGTATCATTATTTTATTATATTCAAATATGGTGAAGTGAAACATCATGAGGAAACCTGCATATTTTAGACAATCTAAAGGATTTTTGAACGCACTGGGACTGTGTGGATTTTGGCCTCAACACAAATTCAAATCGTTTCTTTTGTCTAGGCCTACGGGGGCACTTACGAATTGTAATTTTTACATATTTTCTCTTAAGTCTACAACGGGATCCCCTCGTGTTGGGGGAGGCCCGTGCCCGGGAGTGGGACGTCACAGGGGTTAAATAAATATATTGAAATAATGTAATGTTATGTCGTATTCTATGTAAAAGCTGAAAAAATCCTGTTAAATTTCTTAAGGCACATACGAGTATTATCATCTGTGAGAGGGTGGTACTACCCGATAGAGCCAGCCCGTTTAGGAGCTGTAGTCAATGGCTACAGTTTGACTCTACCATCACATATCAGTCTGGCGATATATATTTATCGTTCGCAGGAACTCTACCTAAGACTATATAGGTTGAAACAGAAAGGGTACTTTTTTCAAAACTTAACTTCGCAATTCTAAAACTATCAGCTTTGGAGGCAACGTGAAAAACAAAAGGTGTTATAGGGATACAGCTGTTGACAGATTTCACAAGTCTACAAAACCTTTAGTACTTCAACTGTCACACAAAGCCGATAGCTTTAGATTTACAAAGTTAAGTTGCAAAAAAGAGTATAGGTACCTTTTTTGTTTCATCATACTTAATAATCATACTAATATTATAAAGAGGAAAACTTTGTTTGTTTGATTGTAACGAATAGGCTCCGAAACTACTGAACCGATTTGAAAAATTCTTTCACTGTTGGGAAGCTACACTATCCCCGGGTGACATAGGCTATAATATATTTTCAAAAAAAATAGGGATCCTTACTAGAACTCGAATAATGTAACCGCAATGCACCCGTGCGAAGCCGGGGCGGGCCGCTAGTCTAGTATATAGTACAAAAATTAAATGTATTTTCTTTGTACAACCTGTTTATATAACATTTAAAGTTGTTACGACCTCCTTCTAGTTTGGTCTGGTAATAATTAATAGAACATAGTGAAATATTGTTTTCTTTTTCGTATTTCTAAACTCATCGAAATAACAAGTGTGAAGGTAGCATATCGAGATGGGTCTGTTCCACGGTAGCTACTTAAGATCACGTGTGTCGTATGCTTGTTTGCAGAATTTGTTGTAATTAAAAAAAAATGCTTATTTTGGATAAAAAAAGACAAAAAAATTGCCCTTATGACGTCCCACTCCTGGGCGCGGGCCTCACATCACTATGAGGGGGATTCAGGCCGTAATCACCACCGCTGGGCCAGTGAGGGTTGCCGGATTTATCGAAATACAGTTAGATTTTCTAAGACATCGGGTTTCCTCACTACTACCCCGGTCGATTCCTGTCATCGTATATTTTATAAAAGGCCTTTTCGTAATTTTCCCTGGTATTGGTGTCACCGAGATCGCCCCCAACCCATTGTACGGTACCCATAGTACAAGCGTTGCTTAGTTTGCGACCATACAGTTGGTGTGTCAGTCTGGCGATATTTATTTATTTATTGTGACATAGGGATTGCCCTCGATCAATTGTGTAGTCCCCTTAAAATATTACCACCATAACGTGATTAGTTAAAAGTAGCAGTTGAGTACTTCAGCTTACCTTTTTTGGGAAAACAGTCGTGATGTTATAATATAATAATATACCTAACAAAATACAGTCATGGCTTTTAATCATATCACAAGGGTACCCCGCCCACTCTTCCTAGAAAACTAACTTTAATATGGACGGGCAAGTGACAAAATGTATCGATATGTCGACATATCGATAGTCTTAAAGTATTCCCAAAATAATATAACGGAAAAGATGTTTAAAATATAGCCTTTGCCCTTCCAGAGATCCAGTCATAACACAGATTTGTGCAGACATAAAAAAACAAAAGAATAATACCTACTCACCGTCAGACATTGGAAACAGCGCTGCATAAAAAACAAAACTAATTTAATATTCAAACAGCAGCAATGATTAGCAGATAGGTTAAGCACGTCTTGTGACCACAAGATTCTGCGTTCAAACCCCGGCTCGCACTTCTAAGTTATTTTTTTTCAAATCATAATTACTATTATGATTATCAATTGCTTACGGTGAAGGAAAACATCGTGAGGAAATCTGCATGTCTTAGAAAATGTGTGCAATGTGCAATCTGCCATCTCCCTTCGGCCTATGGTGAATTAATAGCCTGAATCCCCCTTGAATTCAGGTGAGGCCCGTTCCCAGGCGTGTAACAGTATTTCTTAATACTCGACCAAGAATATCGACGGTTAATATATCGTTAATTTCATGACAGATATCGATGTTACTTGCCCAAGCCTAATTTTAATATGTCGTTAAATCCATGTCAGTTGCTGACATAAGCTTTGAGATCAGCCTGTAATTAAATTGAGAATTATTCATGAGAACGTACGAAAAGGGCACGATAGTCCGCCCTAGCCTCTATCTAGCTATCTATACAAATAAATAAAATTGGAGTGTCTGTTTGTAATATCAAAATAACACCTTTCCACTAAATGCATATGAAAGTACATACGGTAGGTACTTATAGGTACTGGCTGTATGTATGTTTGTTCCGGGTAATCTCCGAAACGGCTGGACCGATTTTGACGGGACTTATAAGGAGTAACTAAGGCTACTGTAATTTAAGAAAAATAATAAGGGTTCCGCGTAAAATAATCAAAACACATGACATCAAAGAGTATCTCCGTAACGGCTGAATCGATTTTGACGGGACTTTCACTGGCAGATGGCTGATGTTATAAGCAGTAACATACGGTACATATTACAAGAAAGCGATTTAAAAAAATCTGTTTGTCTGTCTATATGTTTGTTCCGCGTAATCTCCAAAACTGTTGGACCGATTTTGACAGGACTTTCACTGGCCGATGGCTGATGTGATAAGGCTTTAATTTTATAAAAACAATTAGAGTTCCGCGTCACATGAAAAAACTCAAATTCCAAGAGTATCTCCGAAACGGCTGGACCGATTTTGACGTCATTTTCACCTAATTAACAATTAAAATTCTACGCGGAAGAAGTCGCGGGCACAGCTAGTCACCAATTTATTTATATGTAAGCTATGACTAATCCAATCTATATTATATTCTTAGGGGAGTATTGCCACGACAGTAGAGCTGGCTCGATGGGTTGACAACTGTCATAGGATATCGGCGAAAAGTGGGTATTATAGATACATTTTGTACGATAAGAGTGCCGGAAGTCTCTTCCCGTCCAGTCTTTTCACCCCACTCCCGTTAGGTCGACATGTGCGAGCGATCCCGTTTGTATCACTATCATCTTTAGGTACGGTAACTGCTTAACATAAACTCGTACTCTTGTTTGCTGACTTTGTTATATATATATATAAAAAAAACCGTTCAGTGTAATTTTTACTTGAATTTTATAAAGATAGCAGCAGTGATAGCCGATTGGTTAAGCACGCGTCTTGCGGGCTACCAGGTCTTGGGTTCAAACCCCGGCTCGCACCTCTGGATTTTTCGAAATCTATGTGCGAAATATAATTTCTATATGATTATCACCTGCTTACGGTGAAGGAAAACATCGTGATGAAACCTGCACGTCTTAGAAGATTTAACCAATTTTCGAAAGACATGTGAAATCCGCCAACCCGCAGTGGGCCAGCGTGGTGGATTATGGCCTGAATCCCCATCGTGTTGAGGGGAGGCCTGTGCCCAGGAGTGGGACGTCAAAAGGGCAAAAAATATTATTATTGTTTTATTATTTTTTTATAAAGATACGTATAAAGCAAGCGATTTCCTTATGCTGTAAATAATGGTTCAAGATAATTACATACGAAAATATATAAATTCCATTGGTGTCATGATGGAACAGGCTGAGTGACCCGCCATTATAGGCTACTTATCAGCCATTGTCTGCCAGGTTCGAACCCGGATCCGCGCGGAACGTGGGCGGACGACATAACTCTAGAAATTCGACCGGTCCACGAGAACCAACCACTTAGTTTGGGGAATTTTTAATGTTTCACTGAAAAATATAAACTAGCATAATTATTATAACTAAGTTTGATTGAGCGTCGCGCGAGAACGGCTGCATGGATTTGAATGGAATTAGACGCACAGATAGATAACGTCCTGGAATAGCATAGGTACAATGATCCGGATAATAGCTGGGATAATTGTGTATTTTTTGTTTAATTTCAATTAAACCTTATGTTGCTGTTCTGGGGAATTTACAGTGGACGGAAATTTTCCGACATCGGAAACAGAAGCTGATATCCTTCTTTTACAACTTAATTATAAGAAGGAAGGAAACTCTCAGGCGATTGTAAATACAACCCCTGGGTGTAGACATTTCAACTCATTCGTATCGATATCGGAAACGCGACACAGTTTAAGTGTTCGTCTGGCGATATTTATTAGATGAATTATTATACATTTACTTAGCATGGAAGGCATCACACGAAAGCAATTATCTTATTATCCACCTCTGTTTTATTAATTATTATTTTCGTTTGTAAACGTTTAATTTGATGTAGGTATGAGTAGGTATGCACACCACACTCAACTAGCTTTCTCATTTTATTTAAATACCTAAATCTGAGTGAGATCCGATTATTATTTCCCATTACTTATTTAGTGACAATGGTGTTGCCTGCTCATATTTTTTATGCTGTTCCTGAGAATGGACACCATCTTCAATTCATTGAAAAGAGTAACTATTGAGTTTCTTGCCGGATCTTCTCAGTGAAAGCAGCATTCCGAACCGGTGGTAGATTCTGACTATTCATAAATGCTTTGTTGGCTTACGTGAATAAAAACAATTGGGAGTATTTATTTAAAATATCCCCTCCGCTGTAGAGGACTAGGTCATAGGGAAAAGGAAAGAAAGATATTGTTACTTATCAATTTACCGTCATTTTCCCCGACATACTCCATTTTTATGCTGTCCGTGTTCCCCGCAAGGTAACATAATATCCTTTATAAAATATAATTTACATCGTCGGCGACAATGCGTCGGTCATGGCCACACACATCCGTGCCTTGTGCATCATTGTCTTACTGTGCACGCTTGTGTGCTCATAATATACTTGAAGTAAATTAAACAATTCATCTTTATAATAGGTACTTGTATCTATACAAATAAATAAAATTGGAGTGTCTGTTTGTAATATCAAAATAACACCTTTTCACTAAATGCATATGAAAGTACATACGATACCTATAGCAAAAACGCGAATTAAAAAAAAATTGTCTGTCTGTCTGTCTGTGTGTTTGTTCCGGGTAATCTCCGAAACGGCTGGACCGATTTCGACGGGACTTTCACTGGCAGATAGCTGATCTTATAGCGGGTAACTTAGGCTACTTTGATTTTAGAAAAACAATTAGGATTCCGCGTAAAAAAATAAAAACACTTGAAATCAAAGAGTATCTCCGAAACGGCTGGACTGATTTTGACGGGACTTTCAATGTTAGATAGCTGATGTTATAAGCAGTAACTGAGGTGACTTTTATTTTAGAAAAACAAAATTTAAAAAATGGGTCCTGTCGCGCGGGCTTAGAACGCGGGACCGGGCTTTATTGTTAAGTTAAATTCCACGCGGGCGAAGTCGCGGGCTCAGCTAGTATAAAATAAATCTCTATTTCCTTGGTCATCGCATCACGCGTGAACGGATTGAAAGATTTCGCTATAATTTTTTTTGTGTTTATTATTGTAAGCAGAAGGGTCTTATTAAAGAAACAATTAAGAAAGTTGAGCGCAACAATTCGAATTCAATATTCAAAGTTAAGACAGGACAACGTCTGTCGGGTTAGCTAGTTAAATAATATATATAAAAATATTCGTAAGAATTGTCTTTTCAATAACTAGCTGTTACCAGCGGCACCGCTCGGGTGGTACTTTTATAAAATAAAAGTAGCCTTTACTCCTTATAACATCAGCTATCTGCCAGTGAAAGTCCAGTCAAAATCTGTCCAGCCGTTTCGGAGATTAGCCGGAACGAACAGACTGACAGATGACAATACAGACTAACAAAAAATAAAAAAGTTTTTAATTATTATAATTACCGTTTTAACATACTTACATAAATAAATGTATTTAGTAAAAAGGAATTCGAGTATTATTAGAATAGATATTGAACGGTGGTAGAGCCAAATAGTAGAGCCGATTGACTACAGCTCAATTATTTATTTATTTATTAGAACGGTCAAATTAACCAATTACACTAATAATACAATACAAGCGACAACAATTTAGTATAAACAAATTAGAAATATAAAACGATCAGGCATCTATCTCGCAGAACTTCAAGCATGCCGACATAATCTTCATCCATTCATCCGCAAACAAATCTAAACTTAATTATGGGCTGCGTCAAACGGGGGAGTACCACCCTCTCACAGAAGATCGGTGTGGGTAGCTACGAGATAGTACCACCTTCTGACAGAAGATTGGTGTGAAGAAGCTTTATAGCTGCGTTACTTACTATGAGTGAGACAGCTGGCAGCACAAACTCCCTTCTCTTCTCCTCGGTCCCACACCACGGAACCGCCTGACGTTAAGCAGTAACCGTACCCTATAGATTTGCAATACCAAAGTTATTGTTCGCACCTTTCGGATCTCTCTCTCTCATCGTACGAGTCACCGCTGTATTAGATATTCCGAACGGCTCAGAAGAGCCGGCGAGAAACTCAATGGTTACTCTTCTCAATGAATAAAAGATGGTGTACATTCTCAGGAACAGCGGCAGAATGTGAGCAGGCGACACTATTGTCACTTAAGGTGAAGGCGCCTGTCTAGCCCGCGAAATTCAAAATTTTCGAGTATTTTTATAGTTTATCCAAAATCTGAAAACATTTAAGACAACATTTTGTGATTTGCGACAAACACAGTATGCAGTGCGTTTATTAATACATTTATTTTACTCTAAATATTATCACGGATGATACTAGTAAATCACTAAATATACAAAAATTGCCAGATTATCTGGATAGCTGTCGTTCTTGAAATGTTTTAGAGTAAGTTGGATATATGAATAAATGCACTGCACACGATCTTTATCGCAAATTACAAAAAGTGCCTTTTATTATTGTCAGATTTGAAAAAAAAATAAAAAACCTCCAAAAATTTGAACTTCGCGGGCTAGATGGGCGCTTTAGCCTTAATAAGTAAATTGTAATCAAACCTCATAAAATACGTAGATAAGGAAAAATAATATTTTTCTTTGGTACGTAGACCAACATCCGCCTACTATTTAACACGTTAGCTGCGGCACCAATTTTTGCATACTTTCCGTTCCTGCGGCACGAGGTATAATCGGCCCGTACCGTGACCAGACGTTAGGGCGACACGCGGTCTATTAGACCCCACCTCCTTTTACAGACTAAAATCCATTTTCTGGCGCGAAATCAAAGATAAATGAGAATTTTGGTCCTTATTGATATAGACAGTGAATTGATGAACCCTAATCCACCGTCGCCCCGGGATCTGATGGCTAGTTTAGGAATTATTAGCAAAACAAAATATGGGATCTTATACACCTCGTAACGCACTGAAATAGGGCAAATTTTCGCTGCGATTAGTGATGGGAAAAATAATATCGACGTTTTTAAACTGTCTTAACTACGCAACGACTTGACCGATTTTGATCAATCATATCTCATTAGATCGTTTTAAGGGCAAAACCTGGCAAAACAACACAAAGCTATCAAAGGATACATTTTATTTTAATTAATAATCTAAATTGTGCTTGAAGGCGCCATAAAGAAAAAAAAACCGGCCAAGTGCGAGTCGGACTCGCGCACGAAGCGTTCCATTCTATACCATTAAGAGGCACCTATTACAGACTTATTATTGGAAAATAATGGATTACGGTTTATGCATAAGGTTTATCTTTCTATTTGTATATGAAAATCTTAATGCGGTTCACAGAATAGAAAAAAAAGGCAACCAGAAGTAGAAAAGAAACTGTCCTATTTATTCTGCCTCGGGCTTTAAAAATACAATTATTAGAACTTGAATTAACATTAAAAAATCAGTATCAATATACTTTTTTTATAAAAATCTCAATATATATGTTGTACTTATTTATGAGTGTTTTTCATTGAAACAGGGTAGACAATAAGATTTTTTGCACTGAGTGCACTGAGTCAAAATCTTTTTGGATTTTTTATCAGCTTCACGAGATGGTAAAAATGTGCGTAGTTTTTGGTAACAACCAACACATCTTCTCCTTTTTTCACCCTTTTCGAGGCAATGGCGTGCGCTTTCAGGTGCTGAAAAATAACAAAAATGTAAAGATAACGTAATAAAACTGACATTGTTACTTAGGTTAGATCGTAGATGAGAATAACAATGATAATGTAGGTATAACTGCATCAAATGAATGTGTTTGTTTTATACTTAAAATGTTGAAAGAGTAGGTAGGTAAGGTAGCTTAAATTCAGAATAATTAAAAGGAAAATAAATACTTCCTAAAAATAATACAGAAATATAATACTTCCTATACAAAGTCCCAAGAGTAAGTTTTGTGTGACAAGTTAATTTTATTACCAATAAGTATAGGTATCATAATTAAGGCAACCAGTTGGAACAACTGATATTACCTGTATACAAATTTTCTTAAAAAAGTATTTTTACAAACGATAAAAAAGTATTTTTATCGTTTTCTTATGAAAGTTGTTCTATTTCGCGAGTGGTTACAACCTAGGAGGGTTCGCTTTATTAGATGTTATATTATTATTCATGTAAGTGGTGCAAAATATAAACAGCAGTTTAAAAATAGAGATGAATTTGGCATGCTTATTCATTACAAAAAACAAACTCACACACACACACACCACACACTTTTAAAGAAAGTTTTTAAGATTTGTTTTACAATAAATACTTAGAATCCCAGTCCCACTCCGTAAACGCTTTATTCATGAACCGATAGCAGATTTAATCGAGACGCATTAAGCCTAGATTTCGAGTGAAGACTGAAGCGAGTGAAGCTGCGGTATATTATATATAATATACTGTCATTTTATACCAAATAGTCTGTATGCTACATCTTTCTTCTCAAGCTTTATTATGGTCCAGATTATTTACATGCGATTACATTTGGCAGCACCTTATGTTGTTGAATATTATGTTAAAGGTTTAATATAAAAACGGTGTATTAGTTAGTGCAAAATTAATTCTCGTATCAAGCTTTTCACACAAGTAATCTTGTAGATAAATATTAGAAATATCATATCCACGCATGCTTATACAAAACGTACTTACAAACACTGTAATCCTTTATTTAAGATGGCTAAAAACAAAACATTTCATATTAAAATATTGAGTTTCTTAAATTACTAACACAATAATTTCTGTACTTTTACCATCGTACAATAATATACTCCGCCTGGTGCTCTCTTCCGACCACGTGACATATATCGTAAAATTTACATAAGTCGAATCTAACACACTTAACAAACTTGGTGATTAAAAATATCCCTTTACATAGGTATTTTGTTGTTTTTAACTTTTTAGTATTATTGTAATAGCGGCCTACATAATTTGAGAAAACTTCAACTATCTATCTATCGCGACAAACGGACAGACAGCGAAGTCTTAGTAATAGAGGGTCCTGTTTTTATCCTTTCGATACGGAACCCTAAAAATCTTTAATATTTATATACCTACTTTCAAAACCTAGACAAAGAACTACTGAAATATTAATTATATTACTTACCTGTTTTGTCAACGGCTGCTTTGCGTTTCTTGTGGAGTTTTTCACTACCTACAAAAATATCAATTAAGTGTTAAGTCCTAATAATAATAACATTATTATCACGATATAGAATAATAGGTAATTCTAGATATGTTGCAAAGTATTAGGTACGTCAATAATCGTTATTACCAATAATATCTTTAGGTATAATATACTTAAGTAATAATATCTTACACTTACTTTAGGTACATAGCTACCAAGATAAGAAAAAACTAGGTACTTACTGAAGATTTTTTCATTAAAAACTTACCTGTTTTGGCTCTGTATCTGGGTTTTTTAAAATTAACTTCTTCCGACATCGTTTAGACATGTTCGGCGCTGTAAAAGGACGTGCTCTCCAATCGACGTGATACACAACCACAGACCAATAAGAGAATAAGAGAACAAGCCGACGGAAACACTTCTAAATAGCATTATCTTTGCTAAATAGTCTCATCAAAACTTTAAAGTGCCTGCGCCTACATTTGTTTTTGTTGACGGAGGGAAAAAAAAATGGCCGTCAACCGGTCAAGGGCGAAAGCGGGGGTGAAGGAAACAAGAGAAGGGGGTGAAAACGTCACGTTCATATCTTGCACCACAGATTGCACAGATTCTATACGGTGGAATTTTTTCCTTAGAGCATTACCAGGCGTGTGCACAACACTGGTCGCGGGAAGCTCGCGTTGAGTGCGGTACGAGGTCAGGGGGGATATGGGACGTTTTAGCCTCGTTCCGCACTGCATTAAAATTATATTAATTCAGTGCGGCACGAGGCCTAAGACATCCGGTACCAAGGTAGGTACACCACCGAGTCCGGAACCATTAGTGATCTCAAATATATATTTATCTCTTTCCTACACTGGACCAAACCAAAGCTATGCCATTCGCACGACAGAGAAATTCACTTTTTTGCTTGCCGCACTACAGGGAAGTTGCATCAGGGGTGATTTAGGCCTCGCTTCGCACTTAACGTGTTAAACAATACTGATTTATGAATCATTTGAGCAGAGTTAAAAACTGATTATAATAATAAATATTGTTCGGTTTACTGTTTTCTGAGGTCATTTGCGTCAGAAGTAAGAAGTGACCTACGTCGACTCTTTGACTCATGATATAGGCCGTGGGATGATAAGTCATAGAGGATATCCGTTTCGAATCGAAATAGTATTTGTGGTTTTTGGAAACGAAAAAAGTATAACTAAAATTGAAAATTTAAATACGAGGGATGCCTTTTAAGTTTTGTCGTTTGAAGAAAAAAACACAACTAGAACCTTATAGTACTTTTTATTGTTTTTCAAAGTATTCACCACGTAGCTGAATACACTTTTCCATTCGCTCAAACCAGTTATTATAACATTTATACCTCTCTAAAGTGGGGGTGTTCAAAATGGCTGACTTGAAAGCGTCGACTGCTTTTTCACCGGACTGGAACCTTTGACCACGAAGACTTTTCTTAATTTTAGGAAATGTAAATAAATCGTTAGTGCTTAGGTCAAGACTGTATGGAGGATGATCAAGAATTTCTACTTTTTTCTGCTTCAAATACTCAATCGTTTGACGAGCGCTGTGTGAGATTGCGTTGTCGTGGTGCAGGATGATGCGTCGCTTTGAGTTAGATTTTCGAAGTTGGCGATGACTTGTGGTAAACAAACTGTGGTATACCACTCTCCATTAACCGTTCTACGATCTTCAAGTGCAATAGTCGCAATATGGCCGGTTTTTCCAATGAACGTGGCCACCACCTTCTTTGAAGTGCTTCGAGAACGAACAACTTTAGTCGGTTTTGGCTTGTCTTGAAAGACCCAGATTGTAGATTGTTGTTTGGAATCAGGATCGTAGGCATAGATCCAAGATTCGTCACCACTGATGATGTCGTAGACGTGATTTGACTCTCCTTGGTTGAACCTTTGCAGAGTTTTCTTACACCATCTGACGCGGGCCGCCTTGTGATCGTCGGAAAGCAGATGCGGTATCCAACGGCAAACTAGCTTTCTTACACCAAGCGCTTCATGCAAGATTTTCTGAATGGTTGTCCCTGAGATGCCTAATAGAACCTCTATCTCTTGATACGTCACATGACGATCTTCGAGAATTTGTTGTCTCACAGCAATGATGTTATCTTCAGTGAAGGCGGATTTTGGCCGTCCTTCGCGAGATTTGTCACTAAGAATAGTATGTTTACGCTGGAATTATAAATACCAGCGTTCGACTGTCCGCAGACATGGGGCTTCATCACTAAACACAGATGTTAGCTCTTCAAAACACTGAAGCCGTGTCAGGCCTCTTCTAAAGTTGTAGAAAATTATTGCACGAACATTTTCCTTAGGAAGATTCATTTTCGTACGTAACCTGACAGATTCTAATCGACGCTGTGACTAAACAATAGCATTAATCCTAAAACTTTCAATTGTTTTGAGATTCGAAATTTAAACACATTCGAATATAGAACAGTTCCAAATTCAAAATTGCCGGGAAATATGGAAACGACAGAACTTAAAAGGCATGCCTGGTAACACCCGATGCGACGACTTATTAAACTACAAGAGCTAATAATTTTTAAACGCCTGAACCGATTTTCATGAAACATGGCTAAGTACACTCTCGATCAGAATACCTTTCCAACAAAAACAACCATAATTAAAATCGGTTCATCCGCTTGGGCGCTACAATGCCACAGGCAGACACACAGATACACGTCATGTTAAACTTATAACACTCCTCTTTTTTCGTCGGGGGCTAAAAACAAGGAGATGTACATTTTATTTTCAAAACTATATATATAAAAATGAATGTTTGTTTGTATGTCCTTTATAGAATGGTAAACTATGCATTTGATCATTTCATAATCTTCAGCAAAGTGTTGTGCATGAGCCCACAAAGGTTTCTGAGTTGGTACGACCAATCTTTGACAGCGTAGCAACGCGCGCAGGGTACAGCTAGTACTTCATAACTAATCATGTTGCAGTTTTGGTTATTTAACAAAGGTGATTAAAAGAACTCATCACAATACTAAAGTCGATATTAAAAGCGCAGTAAATTGATAACGAACAAAATTACCCTGTTCTGTGAATCTGTTTCAAAGGTAGGCCACTCGGCTTATTCTGTCAAGTGTTTTGTATTCGATTCCTGACAGGGTATGTTTTAGAAATGGCCTTTTCGTAATTTGCCCCGGTCTGGGTGTCACTGGGATCGCCCCCAGTTCCTTGTACGGTACCCATAGTACAAGCGTTGCTTAGTTCGGGAACATACAGTTGGTGTACATTATAATATTTGTTTTCTTTTTTATCCTACTAATATTAAAGATGTGAAAGTTTGTGAGTGTGGATGTATGTTTGTTACTCCTTCACGCAAAAACTACTGAACGGATTTGGATGAAATTTGGAACACATATAGTTTATAACCGGGATTATCATATAGGATACTTTTTATGTCCAGCTGTGGACAAGCATAGGCTGATGATGATGATGACGATGATGATACTTTTCATCCCGATAATCCCGAAATTTTTGTTACGTTTAATAGTACGCGGACGAAGTCGGTGGGCACAGCTAGTGTATTTATATAATAAAGTCCGACCCGCCCGATGTTAAGCAGTTACCATAGCCTATAGAAGCTAGCTATAACAATAGCAATGCTCGCACGTTGCTGTCCAGGGCCCTAACCACACTAGCTACTCAAATCGTAATAGAAAAGCAAACGCTCGCGATTACGTTTCAAACGCTCCGCTTTTGACGTTTTGCTGACACCATACCATATCAATGTCAGTGGAAATCGTGAAGCTCGTGTCAGCAAAACGTCAAAAGCGCAGCGTTTGAAACGTTATCGCGAGCGTTTGCTTTCTATTACGATTTGAGTAGCTAGCGTGGTTAGGGCCCTGAAGGAGTGTGGGTACTGGGATAGAGGTAAGGGAATGTAGGGTAGTTAGGAATCCAAAATAAAACTGGCGATAAAAAAAAAACAAAATGACATGTAAAAAGACAAGCCCGCTGAGTTTCTTGCCGGATCTTCTCAGTCGAGGTCGCGTTCCGATCCCGTTGTAGATATACGGAAAAAAATATGTAAATTGACAATTTGTATGTGCCCCCGTAGGCCTAAACTAAATAAATGATTTGAATTTGAATTTGAATTTAAAGCTATTTTAGCTTCTGTATGTCGATCTTCTGTGTGAGGGTGGTGCTACTCCGGTTATGAGAGCCCGTATTTAATACCTATTTATTAAAACTTGTTAACCTAAGTGCGTACAACCTTAAGTTTTTCCACTCATTGACAATGAAACAGATTCTCACGAACGTTTTTCCCGTTAATGCGTCTTCGCACGTCTGTTTATCGAAATGGCGGACGTAACAAGTTTCCTTAGAAGTCATTATAATTTTAACCCGTAATAGAGCTACCGCGTAATTTCTCTGAAAACGGATGTAGATATTATGTAATACTACGCCTTGTTAAATAGTGAAGATGATGTATCGACTACTAAAAACAATCTAGTTAGTTAGGTATTTATAAAACCATTTCTGTGGATTGGTAGCTAGTGATTTTAAATGTGAGCTGTTAGAAAGAAATCCATTCGTTTTTTTTTTTTTTTTTTTAATCTTTATTTAAGGAGCTTCGTCAGTTTTGACGATGCGGCTCCGTAGACGCATATTACTTTATCCATACCAAGATTAATTAATCAAAAATTGAACAATATAGTTTGTATAGTGCTTTGGCTGCATCAGACATTGGAGCTGCCAGAGCACTATTACATGCACCAACATTGTGTACTGAAATATTATTATACCTAAAAAGATGTCTTCTTAACTGTTCGTTCCGTCCACACTCCATCAAAACATGGTATACATCCGCAACAACTTGACACTCTTCGCAATTAGGGGAAGGCGTTATACCCACAAGAGATTTAAACCTATTTGATGGTCTATCGTCGTTATTATTTACTAACGTCTATCTAAGGTTGATAAAGATTTATTAATAATATATTCTAGTGAGCGGCAAAGTCACTACCTGTCGAAGATAGTTGGATAATAATGATTATAGCAGATGTCCGATTCCTTTGCAGTAGCCCAATCCCCAGTCCATCCAAACTCCATCAATACAACCATTTTTTATATTTCCATATTCGCAATAGTTCCTGCACCTGTTGGGGTCTGGTCCCTCTATATGTCCCATCATTTGCAGCGGTTGGCCTCAACATGTGCCTTAGGTATATTACAATAAAATCCTCGCAAAGGGCCTCTACATGTTGGACCCATGTCCCCATGCAAGCCTTCCAAAGGACCGGGCAGAGCCCGTGATACAGAGAGACATAATAATATAATTTTAGCCCTTTTGACGTCTCACTCCTGGGCACGGGCCTCCCCTCAACACGAGGGGGATTCAGGCCATAATCCACCACGCTGGCCCAGAGCGGGTTGGCGAATTTCACATATCTTTCGAAAATTGGTTAAAGCTTCTAATACATGCAGGTTTCCTGACGATGATTTCCTTCACCGTAAGCAAGTGATAATCATATAGAAATTATGATTCGCACATAGATTTCGAAAAATCCAGAGGTTCGAGCCAGGGTTTGAACCTGAAACCTGGTAGCCCGCAAGACGTGTGCTTAACCAATCGGCTATCACTGCTTTTATAATATGAATATACGAATAATATGAATTATAAATTTCAAGTCATTTTGTATTATTTATTTTATTGCCTAACAAGGCAGATGGTAATTAGTTACCATCTTCCAGGACATTTGCAACTCGAGAAGAACAGACGCAGCCCCGGCCTTAAAGGGACCTGCAGACTTGCCGTTTGAGTAACCCCATATTATATACCTCTGGAGAGACTTCCGGAGACTTCAAGACTCTACTTTGTAGGCTCACATTTCGCCAATAAATCTGATTACGTAACAAATAAGTATCGTTAATAAAGGAAGCATCCATTCTTTTGTCCGTTTGTAAAGTTACATTTCTTTGTTGAACTAATTTCGTAATTAAAATAATTATGCTAATTATGGCCACGCAACGAACAATAAGCTATTAATCTAATCGTTGTTATGTCTTCATTGATATCTGGCGCAGTTTTAATTGATGATAGTCCACTGCTGGACGTATCCCTCCCCTTATTACAAGGGGGAGTAACGCAATAATATATCTTAAAGCAGTGATAGCCGATTAAGCACTAGTCTTGCGGGCAAATGGTTCTGGGTCCCAGCTCGGATCACTAGGTTTTTTGAAATCTATGTGCGAATCATAATTTATGTATAATTATCACTTGCTTACGTTGAGGGAAAACATCGTAAGAAACCCTGCATGTCTTAGAAAATCTAGCCAATTTTCGAAACACATAAGTGAAATCCGCTAACTCGTACTGGGCCAGCGTGGTGGATTTTGGCCTGATTCCCCTTCGTATCGAGGGGAGGCCCGTGCCCAGGAGTAGGACGTTAAAAGGGCTAAATTATTATTATTTACATTTTTAAAATGGTAGTATAGGACCTAATGTCATAAGTGTTAACCAGCTAGCCCATTTGAGTCATCCTGGTGGACTATGGTTTGAATCCCCCTCGCACGAGGAGGGGTGACCCGCTACATAGATTTATATTATGTAATTGGAAAGTAAACTATTTATTTATTTATTTAATTTGGTACATGGAAGACTTACAGCTAAGTAAACTAAATATAAATACAAATAACTTAGCGATAGGAAAGCTAATTACAAGTCTTCACTTATAGCGACTGGATAAAACTTAGGTTTGTGAGGAGTAACAGATTTTCTTTGTAATTATGAAATAGTACATTAGTAAACTATAGAGTATATTATACTACTAGCTGTGCCCGCGACTTCGTCCGCGTGGAATTTTATTGACAAAGTTTCATACAAACTTTCATCCCCTATTTTATCCCCTTGGGGGTAGAATTAATCAAAATCCTTTCTTAGCGGATGCCTACGCCGTAACATCTACCTGCATGCCAAATTTCAGCCCGATCCGTCCAGTGGTTTGGGCTGTGCGTTGATATATCACTATGTCAGTCAGTCAGTCACCTTTGAGTTATATATATAGATGAAAACCCGGCTTCGCTCGGGTGAAATGTGACTCATAATACACAATCTTTTACAAAACTTAGGTAGATATTTTTGTAGTTATCGGTTTTCAAGGAATATTAGGCAAGGCATAGATTCGTATAGCATTGTCCATTGAAATGAATACGAAAAAAAATCGCCAAGTGCCATGTCGAGCTATGCACAATGAAGGGTTCCGATTCATTGAAGGTAATCTGTTTAAAATTTCACCCCAGGTTGAAATAGATACTAAAGTTGTATACATACTGCTACCGACATCTATCGACACCATTAAATACTAAGAAATAGACTAATGAACATAAAACATACATTTATTGCTGTTATTTAATTGGAATTTATTAACAATTTATCCAATTTCGTCAGCATAATCTTATTCATATTTTTGCAACATAAAAATGTAAGAAGTGTCGATATTTTTTTCGTAAAAAATCTTACCCACCGTTGTTTATATACTACTAACGACATCTATCCACGTGCATGAACACTTCAGAAATACACGTATTAACACAAAATATAAATTTATTGCTGTTATTTCATTGAAATTGGTGAACAATGTATCCATTTTCGACTGCATAATCTTATTAATGTTCTTGCAATAGAAAAATGTAAGAAGTGTCGGAATTCATTACGGAATTTTGATTTAATCTTTAAAAGTTAAAAATCTCGCAAACGGAATTTTTGATGATAAAATGTTGTATGAAAATATCATTTTATTTGAAAATACCTTTTCAACGTCACCCCACATGATTGGGTAACTAAAAAAAAAAAATTGCCCCTTTTTCGATGTTCGGGGAGGTATCTCAAAAAAAGTAATTTTGCTACATTTTATATTTTTGAAAGTGAGATCTACTCTTAAAGTATTTTTGTACCAAATTACATCAACATCCGTCAGAAACTGTTGAAGTTATGACCATGTGACGGGTCTGGACAGACAGACGGACGGACGGACGGACGGACGGACGGACTGGATGATCTTATAAGGGTTCCTCGTAGGGACTACGGAACCCTAAAAACATGAAGACTGAATTTGTTTGTTCTGAAAGCTCAATCTTCTTCCTCTTTCTTAAAAAATATGGCCCACCCAGTTTAATAGATATTTCGAATAAAGACTCATTTACACATTGAGAACACTGACACTAACTGACAGGGATTCGTTCATAGAAAATATAGCGGTACTGTGCCAAACTTGACGGAACTGCCAATATGGCGAAATATTGTCTTTTGCACCGTTAGAATTTAACAAAATACTCGACAATCCGAATTTTGCCGATATATGTTGTCGACTCGAAATCATAATTTTTTTATGTTTTATTATTCTGGTAAGTTTACCCCTGAACGGAATTATTAATATAGAAGTCGAATCAACAGCCTGACAAATAAGTTTCAAGCTTCTAGCTCTAAAATGAGATACTTCCATACAACTTTTCATCCCCCCTTTCAACCCCTTAAAACTCTTTTTTCGCATTAAAAAGTAGCCTATGTCCTTTCTCAGTCTCTAGACTATCTGTGTATAAAATTTTATTGAAATCGGTTCAGTAGTTTTGGCGTGAAAGAGCGACAGACAGACAGACAGACAGACAGACAGACAGACAGAGTTACTTTCGCATTTATAATATTAGTAAGGATAATATTTATGTAAACTGAAAATAGTGCCGAGGGATATAGTTCTAGGTGGCGTTGTCTCTCCCACTCCTAGTGGTGAACGTTCCTGAATACCCCTCCCGTCCCCCGTGGACACCCTTGTAGAGAAAGACACAGAACCAAGAATGTACTCGTCATATTTGTTACAATAAAACTTCATGCATCCGCTATAATAGCAATCGTTCGTTCCAAATGATTTATGAATTGTTCGACTATAATATTTTGGTTACGGTAGTATTATTTTACGATATAAGTATCATACGATATAGACGTTCGTAAATATATAACGATAACTATTATATTTTATTGGTTGCACATTTAAAACGGTTATTAAAATAATAGTTATTTGGATCGCACATTTTATAAACAGACGCAGCCTTTTACTACTTTTATTATTTCTTTTTACCTTTTATTATTATCTTTTTGGCAGAAAGTGGAAAAGTGCTGTTATAATTTTCTTTTAATTAACAATAATTGAGTTCCTTTCAATTATAAAGTGTTATATAAGTATAATTATAATCATTGTATGTTCATATCAACCGCAGTGGTTCGAGCGTAAGCCGCTCGGCTCACTGCACATGGTGGTTGCGGGATCGATTCCCGCCGGGCAAATTTCTGAAATGGCCTTTTCGTAATTTGCCCAGGTCTGGGTGTTACTGGGATTATAGTACAAACGTTGCGTAGTTTGGGGGATACAGTTAGTGTTTCAGTTTGGTGATATTTATTTAAATATTATTATCTAAATATATATAACCCAAAGGTGACTGACTGACTGACTGACTGACTGACATAGTGATCTATCAACGCACAGCCCAAACCACTGGACGGATCGGGCTGAAATTTGGCATGCAGGTAGATGTTATGACGTAGGCATCCGGTAAGAAAGGATTTTGATTATTTCTACCCCCAAGGGGATAAACTAGGGGATGAATAATCCCGAAATTTTTGTTAAGTTAAATTACACGCGGACGCATTATTTATAAATGAGTGTGAATGTGGGTAATCAGAACTAAAGTGGTGTAACATGATTTTTAGGGATCCCCGTTCTGAGTCACCGCATACGCAGTCGAATCGACCTCAAATTGATTGTACACACTAATTTTCTCTTCTTAACCTTGCTGTAAAAAGTCCTTGTAAGTTGTGTCACATGACTATCTAATTATGAATCAGTTTCTCGTGTAGGCGGGACTGACGTTACAGCGAGGTGAAGCGGGGGTCGCTTAGGACGAGTTCAGGATGGGTTTATTGAGGTTATTATTTACTATTACCTATTTAGTGACAATGGTGTTGACTGCTCATATTCTGTTGCTGTTCCTGAGAATGTACACCATCTTTATTCATTGAAAAGAGTAACCATTGAGTGTCTTACCGGATCTTCTCAGTGGAAGCAGCATTCCGAACCGGTGGTAGATTCTGACTATTCATAAGTGCTTTGTTGGCTTATGTGAATAAAAACAATTCTGAGTCTTTTTTTGAGTTTTGAGTAGACTAGCCTATTCGTATGTCCCACTCCTGAGCAAAGGCTCCTTGATTACTCCACAAAATACGGTATCGTTCTGTCTCGGGCCACGTATCTTCCGCAAAGGCGACCAAATCGTTCCGCCATCTTTTCTAAGGTCTACCCCGGTTGCGGCATCCGTCTTCTGGTATCCAATTTGTGATGGCACTAGCCCACCTTTGCGGGACCATACGTGGCACGTGACCAGTCCACTCCCACTTCAGCTATGCAGTCTTCCCCCCACGTCAGTGAGGAAAGTAATGGAGCGCAGGGAGGTATTCCGGACGCGATCTCTCCGCTTAATACCTAATATACTGCGCCACGTTGCTCTTTGGCAATTATTGAGCTATCAGGGCCGTTACCATGTTATCTACTTAAGACGCAATAGAAAAGCTAATTTGCTTTACAACGCTCGCGTTTGATAGCTAATTAGCGTTTGAACGCTCGCGTTTGATAGCTAATTCGCATTTGAACGCCCGTGTTTGAACGCTCGCGTTTGAAAGCTAATTCGCGTTTGAAAGCTAATGCGTGTTTGAACGCTCGTGTTTGAAAGCTAATTCGCGTTTGAACGCTCGCCTTTGAAAGCTAATGCGCGTTTGAACGCTCGCGTTTGAAAGCTAATTCGCGTTTGAACGCTCGCGTTTGAAAGGTAATGCGCGTTTGAACGCTCGCGTTTGAAAGCTAATTCACGTTTGAACGCTCGCGTTTGAAAGCTAATTCGCGTTTGAACGCTCGCGTTTAAAAGCAAATAAGAAAACGCTCGAACGTGAGCGTTTGCTTTTCTATTTCGTTTTAAGTTGTAAACGTGGTAAGGCCAAAGGTGGTCTACTGAAGAAATATAAAAAAAAACATCTACAATATTAAAGAAAGACCATAATTTCACAATGGCGACCACCACCAGAGGCGTTTTCGTGGAAATAACAAAAGTTACAAAACAATTGTTTACAGAATTCTTGTTAGGTAACTACATATAAATAATTTCACACTCGACATATGAGGTTTAAGCATATAACAAGCGAGGCGAGTGGGATTCCGTAGGTGTCTAGTTAAATACAATCTAAAATACATAAATATAGCTCCAAAATTTTTGATGGCAAAAAATGGCACAGACATTTTAGATTTTGTCCTGCAACTCAACACTTTATTGTTATAGCTTCACTATATTATGTACCCCATGTTTTGAGTCTAACCATAGGCTATCTAGTATAGAAAACCCCATTCGAATCGGTTCAGCCGTTTCCTGTGATGCTCGCACAAGTAACAGACAAGAAAACTTCGCTGAGGAGGTAATAACTGATTAGATAGTTAGGAACTCTTACAATTATTTTGATGTTAATCTTTTTGGCTATGAGTAGGTATGCACACCCCACTAAAGTGGCTTTCTCATTTTATTGAAATCCCTAAATCTGAGTGAGATTTGATTATTATTTAGTATTACTTATTTAGTGACAATTGTGTTGCCTGCTCATATTCTCTTTTATTCATTGAAAAGAGTAACCATTGAGTTTCTCGCCGAATCTTCTTAGTGGAAGCAGCATTCCGAACCGGTGGTAGATATTGACTATTCATAAATGCTTTGTGGGCTTACATGAATAAAAACTATTTTGAGTTTGAGTTTCTCAATTACAAGGACGGCTCCACTAACCACTAGCCTACTGTAAACTTGGATATTAAACACGTAATCGCATTGTTTAACATCGAAAAGGATCTTGAATCGCGGCCAAGGATGCAATTACTAAATGAATCCCATAAAAGTATTAAATTTGCTACACTTACGCAAATACGATACGGTGTCGTGAAAGGATTATTTTGGGTCATTTCGTTATGCGTAAGACGGATTAAGGAATGATTGAGCGCACTCTCAGATTCATTGTTGTCATAATACTTTTGTAATTTAAATGGTAATAAATATCGCCGGACTGACACACCATCTGTACGGTCCCAAACTAAGCGACGCTTGTACTATGGGTACCGTACAATGGACTGGTGGCGAAGCACAGATATAGATTTATATAGATAACGCAAGTATCACAATTTGTTTTGAAACTAAGCGTGCCAAATTTTTAACACCTACTGTGACGTCACAGATGGCGGGAAATCCAAACCGATTCAAAGGCACCGATGCCGCCGATGCCCCTCCGCCCGCTGCGATTCTCTCGAGTGATTATCTCGCTCATACTCATATTTTTATATCTGTAGTCGCGAGGAATGTAAGTTATCGGCGACCAACCTTGACGCTTGGTCGGGGTTCTCTGGATCTATGGGGGATCTATGTAAATCTATATCTGTGGGGGCGAGGATGTAATCCACTACACTAGAGCTGTGTGGATGGCGAATGCAACAAGTCTCTTTCGAAAACCTACAGTTTTCTCCACGATGTTGACTTCACCGTTCGGAAAATGATCATAATTGTTGGAAATCACTACATAGTATAAAACAAAGTCGCTTCCCGCTGTCTGTCCCTATGTAGGTATGGTCAGATCTTTAAAACTACGCAACGGATTTTGATGCGGTTTTTTAAATAGATAGAGTGATTCAAGAGGAAGGTTGATATGTTATAATACATGCATAATATAGTAGAGAAACACTAATCATTTTAGAGGTTTCTAATGTGATGGAAGCATTGCACCCGTGCGAAGCCGGGGCGGGTGCGGGCGGGTGCGGGGCGGGTTAAATTACACGCGGACGCATTATTTATAAATGAGTGTGAATGTGGGTAATCAGAACTAAAGTGGTGTAACATGATTTTTAGGGATCCCCGTTCTGAGTCACCGCATACGCAGTCGAATCGACCTCAAATTGATTGTACACACTAATTTTCTCTTCTTAACCTTGCTGTAAAAAGTCCTTGTAAGTTGTGTCACATGACTATCTAATTATGAATCAGTTTCTCGTGTAGGCGGGACTGACGTTACAGCGAGGTGAAGCGGGGGTCGCTTAGGACGAGTTCAGGATGGGTTTATTGAGGTTATTATTTACTATTACCTATTTAGTGACAATGGTGTTGACTGCTCATATTCTGTTGCTGTTCCTGAGAATGTACACCATCTTTATTCATTGAAAAGAGTAACCATTGAGTGTCTTACCGGATCTTCTCAGTGGAAGCAGCATTCCGAACCGGTGGTAGATTCTGACTATTCATAAGTGCTTTGTTGGCTTATGTGAATAAAAACAATTCTGAGTCTTTTTTTGAGTTTTGAGTAGACTAGCCTATTCGTATGTCCCACTCCTGAGCAAAGGCTCCTTGATTACTCCACAAAATACGGTATCGTTCTGTCTCGGGCCACGTATCTTCCGCAAAGGCGACCAAATCGTTCCGCCATCTTTTCTAAGGTCTACCCCGGTTGCGGCATCCGTCTTCTGGTATCCAATTTGTGATGGCACTAGCCCACCTTTGCGGGACCATACGTGGCACGTGACCAGTCCACTCCCACTTCAGCTATGCAGTCTTCCCCCCACGTCAGTGAGGAAAGTAATGGAGCGCAGGGAGGTATTCCGGACGCGATCTCTCCGCTTAATACCTAATATACTGCGCCACGTTGCTCTTTGGCAATTATTGAGCTATCAGGGCCGTTACCATGTTATCTACTTAAGACGCAATAGAAAAGCTAATTTGCTTTACAACGCTCGCGTTTGATAGCTAATTAGCGTTTGAACGCTCGCGTTTGATAGCTAATTCGCATTTGAACGCCCGTGTTTGAACGCTCGCGTTTGAAAGCTAATTCGCGTTTGAAAGCTAATGCGTGTTTGAACGCTCGTGTTTGAAAGCTAATTCGCGTTTGAACGCTCGCCTTTGAAAGCTAATGCGCGTTTGAACGCTCGCGTTTGAAAGCTAATTCGCGTTTGAACGCTCGCGTTTGAAAGGTAATGCGCGTTTGAACGCTCGCGTTTGAAAGCTAATTCACGTTTGAACGCTCGCGTTTGAAAGCTAATTCGCGTTTGAACGCTCGCGTTTAAAAGCAAATAAGAAAACGCTCGAACGTGAGCGTTTGCTTTTCTATTTCGTTTTAAGTTGTAAACGTGGTAAGGCCAAAGGTGGTCTACTGAAGAAATATAAAAAAAAACATCTACAATATTAAAGAAAGACCATAATTTCACAATGGCGACCACCACCAGAGGCGTTTTCGTGGAAATAACAAAAGTTACAAAACAATTGTTTACAGAATTCTTGTTAGGTAACTACATATAAATAATTTCACACTCGACATATGAGGTTTAAGCATATAACAAGCGAGGCGAGTGGGATTCCGTAGGTGTCTAGTTAAATACAATCTAAAATACATAAATATAGCTCCAAAATTTTTGATGGCAAAAAATGGCACAGACATTTTAGATTTTGTCCTGCAACTCAACACTTTATTGATATAGCTTCACTATATTATGTACCCCATGTTTTGAGTCTAACCATAGGCTATCTAGTATAGAAAACCCCATTCGAATCGGTTCAGCCGTTTCCTGTGATGCTCGCACAAGTAACAGACAAGAAAACTTCGCTGAGGAGGTAATAACTGATTAGATAGTTAGGAACTCTTACAATTATTTTGATGTTAATCTTTTTGGCTATGAGTAGGTATGCACACCCCACTAAAGTGGCTTTCTCATTTTATTGAAATCCCTAAATCTGAGTGAGATTTGATTATTATTTAGTATTACTTATTTAGTGACAATTGTGTTGCCTGCTCATATTCTCTTTTATTCATTGAAAAGAGTAACCATTGAGTTTCTCGCCGAATCTTCTTAGTGGAAGCAGCATTCCGAACCGGTGGTAGATATTGACTATTCATAAATGCTTTGTGGGCTTACATGAATAAAAACTATTTTGAGTTTGAGTTTCTCAATTACAAGGACGGCTCCACTAACCACTAGCCTACTGTAAACTTGGATATTAAACACGTAATCGCATTGTTTAACATCGAAAAGGATCTTGAATCGCGGCCAAGGATGCAATTACTAAATGAATCCCATAAAAGTATTAAATTTGCTACACTTACGCAAATACGATACGGTGTCGTGAAAGGATTATTTTGGGTCATTTCGTTATGCGTAAGACGGATTAAGGAATGATTGAGCGCACTCTCAGATTCATTGTTGTCATAATACTTTTGTAATTTAAATGGTAATAAATATCGCCGGACTGACACACCATCTGTACGGTCCCAAACTAAGCGACGCTTGTACTATGGGTACCGTACAATGGACTGGTGGCGAAGCACAGATATAGATTTATATAGATAACGCAAGTATCACAATTTGTTTTGAAACTAAGCGTGCCAAATTTTTAACACCTACTGTGACGTCACAGATGGCGGGAAATCCAAACCGATTCAAAGGCACCGATGCCGCCGATGCCCCTCCGCCCGCTGCGATTCTCTCGAGTGATTATCTCGCTCATACTCATATTTTTATATCTGTAGTCGCGAGGAATGTAAGTTATCGGCGACCAACCTTGACGCTTGGTCGGGGTTCTCTGGATCTATGGGGGATCTATGTAAATCTATATCTGTGGGGGCGAGGATGTAATCCACTACACTAGAGCTGTGTGGATGGCGAATGCAACAAGTCTCTTTCGAAAACCTACAGTTTTCTCCACGATGTTGACTTCACCGTTCGGAAAATGATCATAATTGTTGGAAATCACTACATAGTATAAAACAAAGTCGCTTCCCGCTGTCTGTCCCTATGTAGGTATGGTCAGATCTTTAAAACTACGCAACGGATTTTGATGCGGTTTTTTAAATAGATAGAGTGATTCAAGAGGAAGGTTGATATGTTATAATACATGCATAATATAGTAGAGAAACACTAATCATTTTAGAGGTTTCTAATGTGATGGAAGCATTGTACCCGTGCGAAGCCGGGGCGGGTGGCTAGTTATACATATCACGAACACCCCGCGGCCTTCTTTCACTAATATATATTTTCGCTTCAATATAATGTAATGATGACTCGTTAAACCTTGACATAATAACAGAAACACATTATTTTGTATACAAGGAAGATTGTTCATCGCTCGGTATTCTAGACCGACGGAGGTCGGTCAGCTCACTGCACTGGGTGATTAGCACATTTCTTAAATAGATAATAATAATAATAATTTAGCCCTTTTAACATCCCGCTCCTAGGCACGGGCTTCCCCTCAACACGAGGAGCAACCACGCTGGAGCAGTGAGGGTTGGCGGATTTCACACGTCTTTCGAAGATTGGTTAGATGCAGGTTTCCTCATGCTGTTTACCTTCACCGGAAGTCAGTGATAATCATATTGAAATTATGATTCGTATATAGATTTCGAAAAACCCAAGTGCGAGGCGGGACTTGAACCCAGGACACAAGACGGGTGCTTAATCAATCGTCCATCACTGTTGTTTTCTTATATTTACGCGAATACTACACATTGAAATAAAACTATTTTTCGGATTTTATCGCGTTTATTAACTTTATGTTCCCGACGTTTCGGCTGCTTTACAGCAGCCATGGTCACGGGGGGACTGAGGTGTTAGACGTCCTGATGTCATAGTTAGTAACTGGGTACCCTCATATTAAGTTGTTGTTTGCGGTCCGATCCACGCAGAAAGTGCTCACAGTGTCTCGAGGTCTTGCAATGTGGTACACTTGGTTTTGGATTTAATTATATTAATTACTGGATCCCAAGTTGGTGGTGTAAAGCAGCCGAAACGTCGGGAACATAAATTAAATTAACGCGATAAAATCCGAAAAATAGTTTTATTTCAACGTCCATCACTGCTTCAGAGATAGACTTTTCATAAGATCGCACTGTTTGGGTGTCACCAGGATCGCCGCCAGTCCATTGTACGGTACCCATAGTACAAGCGTTGCTTAGTTTGTTAGTCTGCGTTAAAAACAATTTCATAATAGTTGTATTACTTGAATAAAAAAACCTATTCGTGACACTAAGATTTAAATCGATTCGAGATTCTCATTCCACAATGAGTAAGCGTGAGGCAAGATTGCCCAAGTCGGTTCATCCATTGTACTCCCAAACTTTGAACTTTAATCAAATATGGTTGACAACTTTATCTCGAGATCTAGGCAAGTATAAAGTCAAGGATTTTTTGCGCTGACAACGTCAAACTTAATGGTATTTTTAATAGCGTACAGACAAGTTTTTGAACGCATTCTTAAAGACAATGAACCATTAGGGGATCCGCTCACACGCTCTAGTGTCGAGGTGGCGTCGAGACGCGGACGCACAAGCAGCGCGACGCGTCTAGGGCCCGCACTAAAAAAATATGTCTCAAGTAACCTGAATTGCTACGTATTTATTTCCATTTTCATGATAAATAACGCTTTATTACGGTGTCAACAATAAGTTCGTATAGTATTAACACTCATTCAACAAGGTTATTTCTTTTAAAAAAGGTAATTCAGCATACAAATTATTTATGAACAGTCAGAATCTACCGCCGGCTCGGAATGCCGCTTCCACTGAAAAGAGCCGGCGAGAAACTCAATGGTTACTCTTTTCAATGAATAAAATATGGTGTACATTCTCAGGAACAGCGACAGAATGTGAGCAGGCCACTAAATAAGTCACACCATTGTCACTAAATAAGTAAAGAATAGTATCTCAAGTAGTGGTAGTAACAGTAGCCTCCTCTATCACACCGTGTAGGAAAAATAAATAAATAAATATCGCCAGAAGAACACACCAACTATATGGTCCCAAACTAAGCAACGCTTGTACTATGGGTACCGTACAATGGACTGGGGGCGATCCCAGTGACACCCAGACCAGGGCAAATTACGAAAAGGCTATTTCCGAAATGTTCCCTGACGGCAATCGAACCCGCAACCACCCGGTGTAGTGAGTCGAGCGGCCTACGCTCGAACTACTGCGCCAAGCGGTCGTCAAAATACGCCGTAATATAAGTAATATAAATATATATAACTCAAAGGTGACTGACTGACTGACTGACATGGTGATCTATCAACGCACAGCCCAAACCACTGGACGGATCGGGCTGAAATTTTGCATGCAGGTAGATGTTATGACGTAGGCATCCGCTAAGAAAGGATTTTGATTAATTTTACCCCCAAGGGGATAAAATAGGGGATGAATAATCCCGAAATTTTTGTTAAGTTAAATAACACGCGGACGAAGTCGCGGGCACAGCTAGTTCTGTATATGTACGCATATCAAAAGTCGCACGGTTCCGCCCTTAGAATAATTCCGGTGCATATTATTGAGATGAAATCATAGATAAGTGTCGGCGCGCCGCGAAACAATAGATGTGGCCTTTGACGAATTGATTCTGTACACAAATGCTAAACGCTACGGTGACCATGCCGTCTCGAGAAATATAAATAAGTATACACGTTTAAAAACTATAAACCGACTACGGAAGGTCATGCTATTTTAGGTAAAAATTGCTGATAGATGGCGCTAATACAATTCACAAACGATGAAAATTACAACATTGTTTTTTCCGTCGCTTGGTATATTTTATATTGCACTACATTAATATTTATGAATTCATAATTTTATTTTATTAAACATATCAATCGAGAACACAGCACTCGGACCATAATAACGCATCCATTGACACCACCTCCATCAAAATCGGATGGGCAGTTTAGGCGCTACGGTGGAACACAAAAATGTGACATAGAGGGCTAAAAACATAACCCTTCCTTTTGGCTTTGCCGTAGTCGAGTAAAAACGATTCGTACGATGAGTAAGAGAGCCAGAAGCTTATCCTTTCCCTTTCCCTCCCTCTATCCCACTCTCTTTCAAGTCGGCATGGTGCGAGAAATGCCATTGGTATTACAAGCATCTATAGGATATGGTAACTGCATCAGACGGGACTTACGCTTAAAACTACTAACATTTTACAAACACTTTATAAAACTAAAAAAAAAACTTTTTACAAACAAGGTTTTTAAGTTATTGACGAACGCTTGGCGCAGTGGTTCGAGCGTAGCCGCTCGGCTCACTGCACCGGGTGGTTGCGGGTTCGATTCCCTCCGGGGTAAATTTCGGAATTTGCCCTGGTCTGGGATCGCCCCCAGTCTACGGCATCCATAGTACAAGCGTTGCTTAGTTTGGGACCATTTAGTCGGTGTGTCAGTCTGACGATATTTATTTAAATGTATAGTTGTTGTATTTAATGTGACTTTGTATTAGTTTTATTTTTCTCCTCAGCAAGCCCTTTCATTTGATACCCATACTGTGGTAGTGCAGATAAATACTAGTCCGCCATCTTGGAAGATCCGCCATATTGGAATTAGAATAACGTCACATAGCTAAGCATGCATTGTCATCCAAAATAAGCGTGTATACCAAATTTCAGCTCAATCGGTTAAAGATAACCGATTTAAAATTCAGTTGCAAGATTCCACCCGGACAAGCATACTTACATTGCAAGTTAAATAAAAGCTTGTAAAGAAGAAACACAGAGACCCGACCCGGTCTAAGCTCAAAAGTCAAGGTCAAGCAGTCGAAGACGACTTTCTTTTGTCCCAAATTATTGAATTCCAACATGGTCACACTACATGTGAATCACGGACTAACCTGCCGAACACTGGAATAGTTGATACAAGCAATTATTTCTACATTCTTCGAATATGAGGAAATCTTGTATGAGGTCGTCTGATTATTGTGCCAGGGTCCGGATCAGTCATAGCAAAAGACATTGCCAATTGATACAGCTCACATACATAATAATAATTTAGCCTTAAGTAGTTTACCTATTGTTATTTATGCATGCTGTGATTTCCTATAATTGACAGGGCGCTTAGCTTAAAACCTATGCATGTTACCTTGTTATTTCACACGGTGTACTTGTGTTGGAAATCCTAAATAAATAAAAAATAAAAAAAAACTACAGGCTGGAAGCACCACCCCCTTACAAAATATCGATATATCGATAGCTATATCGATATATCGATATCTCGATAGAGCAATTATAGCTGCGTTACGTCCGATGAGTGAGAGAGCTGAAAGCCCAACCCTCTCTTTCCTACCGTTTAACACGTTCACTGCGTTATGCGGCCTAAATAATCCCATGCGTGACTTTCCGCTGGTGCGTTAGTCGAAATCGTGTTCTCTCACTCTGTGCGGGGGCTTTAATTTTCGCATTTCTATGAGTACGCTTAAATCGAATATATATTATTGCTTCTCATACATAGCCTGAGCCAACGGCATATTTAATACATTATGGGGTTGAACATGTCCCACACGCACTGAATGCAAATAAATCACGTATAGTGCGGGATGGGGTTTTATGTGCCCCATCAATTATAGGCCCCACAGCCGCAAGGAGAGGAGCGCGGACGGCGCGGGCGCCGCGCGTCTTAGCTCAGTGATGTGACAAGTATCGACACGAAATAACGCTGCCGGTGCGCTCATATTTTTACGAAATTTTGTGCGTATAGTATTTTGTTTAATTATCATGGAAAGTTCAAGCAAAAAACGTTGCAGAAAGAGGCTTAATTTAATTGAATCAGATTCGTCATGTAAGTCGGAAGAGTTGAAACAATTAAATACAAAAAAGTTTTAAGACTTCAACCAAAACTATTTCTGATAATAAAATAAACATTTCCAAAAATGTTAAAATTTTCCCACCGTACATTGGAAAATCAGAAATTGATAGTGATATTGATTCAAAATACCGTTTTTTTATAGTTTATAAAAAATATAGGAAACGTTGCGTAGGTTGCTACGAAAAAATAAGGGTATCTTTAAATTGTATGCAAGCTGGAAATAATACTAAAACAACATTACTTTTGTGTCCAGTGTGATAAATCCTTTTATTTGCCTTGTTTTAAAGAAAAACATTATGTTAATAATAAGCAATAAACATTTTATTATCGTAACTGTAACTTTCATTTATTCCCATCACTAGTCGAGCCATAAATCAAACTTTCTTTCCATGCGTTATGGGGTCGAATCAATTCCATAAATATTATCTTCATTTGTTCAATATTTAAATGTCATAAATGCTGGCGAATCTTTTTTTTTTTTTTAAATTAAATCTGCAATCGGCTCTTCTAGCCATAATCAGATTGTATGTTGAGATACAGATCTTTTTTTGAGAGGTGTTCCATTGAATACTCTCTCTTTCTTCAAAAGAGTGATTTTTAGTCTCTCTGATCTAATTTTAATATTTGCCAGCGTTTCAGCCTTGTGATATGATCTTCATTGTTTAGTATTTCCCTGGCTAGTTCGTTTATGTGGTTTTTAAGCCTTTCTTTATGTTTTTCACTGTATTTTTTTACTTCTTCTTTGACAGTCGGCATATTAAGATATTCATGTATCTCATTGTTTCTAGAGAACCATGGTGCTTTACATATTGTTCTTAGGACCTTGTTTTGAAACCTCTGAAGAATTTCCAGATTGGAGTTACTCGCTGATCCCCAGAGTTGTATACCATATGTCCATATGGGTTTAATTATTGCTTTATAAACTAATAATTTGTTGTCTAGTGTTAGAGGTGATTGTCTCCCTATGAGCCAGTATATACTCTTGAACTGCAGGTCAGCTTCCTTTCTTTTCTTTTTAACATGGGTGGCCCAGGTTAGCCTCCGATCTAGGTGAAGACCTAGGTATCTTACGCTATTTACTGTTGGCAGTTGTTCTCCTCTCAGGGTTACGGGTGGACAGTCTCCTCTTTTTAGGGTAAATGTAATCTGTAGCGATTTTGTAATACTTGGTTTAATTCTCCACTTTTCCAGCCATTGGTCTATTTTATATAATTGGTTCTGTAATTTGTGAGCAGCTGGCGAATCTAGATTTAGCTTTATCAACAATTTAACTTTAACATGTTAAGACCTCAAATAAATATTATAATTATTCAGCTGGATATAACGAGTTTTAAAAAACGTTGTTTCATGGGGACTAAGAGATCGCATACGCACTGTAAAAAAGTTTTACTTTGCCCCGAATAGACCCCATACGCACTGGCTGAAAGTCCGGTCACACGCAGTTCGCGGCAACTGTGTGAGCGAGACGTATTAGATTTACGCGGGAGTGACAGAGACAGGTAATAACAGGTCATTGTACGAAATTCTTCGTGATCAGCGACAGTGCCATAGTAATCATTTTAAAAAAAAAAAACAAAAATGTTATGCACAGAAATCCCCAACCTGAGTCACACTTTTCAAGGTGTCTGTAATCCATGACGAATGCTAACGAGTTCTAACTAATGACAACTAACCATATATTATGATGCGTAATCAGTAATCACCTTCGAAAATTCAAATACGCACGCCAGTCGTCCTTCTGGCGCCCCCCCTAGGTGTTGGAGGAAGCGGGGACATTGCTTCAGTGCGGGTAACTTTAAACCCCCGACGAAAAAATAGTGGGGTTATAAGTTTAACATGTGAAGCTGTGTATCTGTGTGTCTGTCTGTGGCATTGTAGCGCCCAAGCGAATGAATGGATTTCAATTTTGTGTTTTCTGTTCGGAAAGGAATTTTGATCGAGAGTGTTCTTAGCTATGTTTCATGAAAATCGGTTCAGCCGTTTGAAAATTATCAGCTCTTTTGTGGTTGGAAAAGTCGTCGCACCGGGGGTTTTTTAAATGTTCAATTTTTCAATCGTAGTCTTTTTGCCGCCCGCCCTGGACCAGCGTGGTGGATTACGGCCTGAATCCCCCCTATCCCCCCTTGTAGTTAGCGGAGGCCGGTGCCCAGGAGTGGTACGTCAAAAAGGGTTAAATTATTATTATAATTATAATAATAATGTATTTAATGTGCATATATTTTGAAGATATACTGTGATCTTACTTTTAGTTAGTTTATATGTAGTTATATAATGATGTACAGTTAATGTCAAGTAAATAAATAAATAAATGTTTATGAACTAACTTACAAGTAAAATACAAAACATATAGATAAGTATATATACAAAAGTGCTTACACATCGTCGTCGATGCCAAAGGATTACACATATTTTCCAAGTAATTTGTCATAAGCTTGAATCATAATTAGGTTATCGCAATTGACTCGCAGTCAATTCCTATATAGCTTTAGTTAAGTTGTGATTTCACTTCAATAAAGCACTTTATACTCGTACGTTTAATATGAAGGTTAACTGACCTGCCACGTTTTCGTCTTCCGACGAGTCTAATGGTTGTTGTATTCTGCGCCAACCTTTTTCGTTTCTTTCTTTATCTTCCAATTTTCCAATCTTTGTTTTATATCTCTCTCATTTCAGCCGTACACTACGTTTAGGCATATTTTTTTCTTTACCGACACGTGCGCTCGTTGTCTCGCACGAAAAAGGAATGAATAAAATCACAGAGATAAGACATAGGCAGCGCAATGTACCTAACTACCCACATTTAAAAAAAAGTATCGCATTAATCTCTGTAATCGTGCGATGTTACCTGTTTACAATAAAGATACTATTTGGTAAATTATTATAATTTTTGAAGAATGAAGCAACCATAATAATTGATGTAGCCCTTATGAATAGTCAGAATCTACCACTACTAGATACCTAAACGGCTGAACCGATTTTAATATTTTTTTGTGTGTGTTCGAGTGGGTCCCTTGATGGTTTAAATTCACAATTAGGCCCGATAGGTGGCGCTGCAGTCGGGTTCTAGGTAGGGTAGGACAACGTCTTCCGGGCCCGCTAGTTTTGTATATTTTTGTGGGGTATTTTATAAGTACTACATGACTTTTAGTTAATTTTTGCTTATAAATAATTTATTATTCATGATTACTTATCTTAGTTGATTATTTGTTATAATTCTTGGCAACATTGCATTTTTTAAGTCATCTGTCTAAGAAAAGTATTGTCTTTGGTCAAAAAAAGATGGACGAACATCGTTTAAAGTGTGTGAAAAAATACAGATAAACAAATAGGATACATGATTAATACTTACTTTATTTATTATTACATTTATACAACATTCATTTATATCATTGGTGTTTTTATTTAGCTGAGGAAATAAATAAACTGGTATATTTCAGCAAGAGACCTTTCGAGCCGGTTTTGGGCGGGAAATGATTATTTGAAAAAAAATAACATTACATGCAATAATATTGAAGTCAATACGGAAATAGTCAGTTGAGAGTCCAAATTTATAATACCTGTATGTTGAAATACGCTACTTCTAGGCTTATGACACATGCCTGTTAATTAATAAATAAACACATATGTACAATAACACGACGATAATTAATAAAAAATGATATTTTCATATAACAATGTCGGCTAACAACGGTGAGGACCGCTTGACGCAGTGGTTCGAGCGTAGGCCACTTGGCTCACTGCACCGGGTGGTTGCGGGTTTGATTCCCGTCGGGGCAAATTTCGGAAATTGCATTTTCGTAATTTGCCCATGTCCGGGTCTGGCGATATTTATTATTATTTAAAATCAAAGGGTTGCCATTTAACCATTATCCCGTGATGCCCGCAAGACGCGTGCTTAACCAATCGGCTATCTCCTTAACCAATCGGCTAGCACAAACAGCAGACTCTATGAGACGATAAAATAGTGCATTGTTACCCAAGGTAACTTATTTTGTCCCGAGACGAGACGAAACGAGGGACAAAATAAGTCATTAATCCGAGATAAACACTGTGATTTTCATTACGATTACAAGTCAACATAAAAACTGGAATTAGCTAAAGAAATAATGCAAGGAAGTATGAACAATACTCTACAACTCGAAAAAACTAATGAAGTTCATATAGCCATTTGCCGCCTATTTTGTTTTTTTCCCGTTGGCCTGGTTCAATAGAAATGTCAAAATAGAACTAATTTATTTTTAATAATTTGACAGCTGTCAGTTGAAAGCGATTTTCCCTGGGGCTGAAAAGTTTTACTTTCAAAACGCTCCTCAGGCAAATTCAGACCTACTTTCCGAGGATGAGTAATGAAAAATATATTATAATATGTCTACAAGTGAAGCCGCGTGTTATAGCTAGTGTGTAATAAACATCTATGTGTTGATTGGTTAATTTAATAGATTTGCTAATCTAATTGCAAATTTCTTTGGTTTTACGATTGTTTAATGCGATACGTAGAATAATAAACATTTCACGACAGCTTGGCGCAGTGGTTCGAGCGTAGGCCGCTCGGCTCACTGCACCGGGTGGTTGCGGGTTCGATTCCCGTCAGGGTAAATTTCGGAAATGGCCTTTTCGTAATTTGCTCGGGTCTGGGTGTCACCGTGATCGCCCTCAGCCCATTGTACGGTACCCATAGTACAAGCGTTGCTTACTTTGGGGCCGTATGAATTATGCTCTATTCTTTCAGAATGTTTATAGTACATTGTTACACGAGTGGTGAAAGTGACTTATTTTTCCCGAGACGGGGTTTGGCGCCCGAGCGTAGCGAGGGCGCTAATAGTTCGAGGGACAAAATAAGTCTTTCACCCGAGGTAAACACTGTGCTTTTCATTACGAATACAAGGAAAATAAAAACAGGAATTGGCTAAAGAAATAATACAAGGAAGTATGAACAATACTGTACAACTCGAAAAAAAAAAAGATCGTATTGCCGCCTATTTTGTTTTTTTTCGTTGGCCAGCTTCATTATTTAGCCATTATTTTTCATTTTCATCTTTAAATATGTTGCCCAAATCTATGTTATTTTAAAGAAATTGTTGAAACTAAATTATAATTAAGTAATTTAAAAATATATATTCTTTAATTAATACTTAACTTTATGTTATTTCAATTTTACATCGTGCTGTAATTATGATAGCAATGATAGAAATGTGAAAATGGAACTAGTTTTTTTTTTATAATTTGACAGCTGTCAATTGAAAGCGATTCTCCCGGGCCGGAAAAGTATTACTTTCAACCCGCTCCTCAGGCAACTTCAGACCTACTTTCAGAGTATGAGTACTGAAAAATTGATTTTAGCATGATATGCGCGCTCGAGCGTATTAATTTACATTGCAGCTTATGTCTATTAAGTAAATTATTGAGTTAATAATGCTTTTTTTTAATGAGTATTTTTCATGAAAATATCGACGGAATATTCCAACTCTGGGGGTCCAGAATCAGTTTCCGTTACGATGCCCCTTACACCCTATATATAAGTATATCCCGGTAGCCAACCTCTTTATCACGCTGTAGTCAATCAATTGGCTACCGCTTGGCTATAGCTCCGTCGATGTGTGAAGTTGCTAAAAAGGTGAGTAGATATGAAACATAATTGCTTGTAGGTATGTGGTGCATTCCGTGCTAAATATATGAACAGAATATAATAATTTGTCGAGAGGAAAGTAGATGAACCAGTTAACGCAAAACGCAAACGCTTAAGTCCGAAATGTAATCAATTACTTTGTCGTAATAGTTGATGGTTATGTGTGTAATACCAGCTAAATGTTTTATTACGTCTATCACATAATATTAAATTAAATTTCATAGTAATAACTATTCGAATATATAATGTTGTAGGTAATATTACATAATACGTTGTTTCTACCACTATAATCTTATTTATTTTTATTTGAAAGGGTATATTGTACATATAAATTTTATCAAAATTGACCCAGTAGTTTCAGAGATATGGACGATTTACGGTCACCAGGAATTCAATATGTGCCTAGTGTACCACATAAAAATATGAAAAACATTATTTTAATACAAAAATTAAAGCAACTTCAAAAACCTTGACGCACTAAAATTCTAGAAATAACTAGAGACCTTGTAATATATTTAATACTAGCTGTGCCCACGGACTTCATCCGCGTAGTAATTAACGTAACAAAAATTTCGGGATTATCGGGATAAAAAGTATCCTATATGTTAATCCCGGTTATAAACTATCTGTGTTCCAAATTTCATCCAAATCCGTTCAGTAGTTTTTGCGTGAAGGAGTAACAAACATACATACATACATACATCCACACTCACAAACTTTCACATTTATAATATTAGTAGGATAGTAGGATGGAGTCGATGCCGCTGTCTTAACACTACATTAGGACTACTTCTTAGGTAGGTTAGTTAGGTAGTAGTCTTAGGTAGGTAAGTTGTAACGACACTTTTTGCTATAGTTGTTAGCCGTGCGGCGTGCGCGTGTTTCCCTGTCTGTCTCTCTCTCTCTCTTATAGAAAGCAAGCCAGTTATTTTCGTTTCGTCTTTCTATTTCGCATTGAACAGTGTGGTGTCGCGACGATTATTTTTGTTGAGTGTATACAGGTTTTTTGTACATAATAAATAATAATAACAATAATGAATCCTGACAGTGTTTCTGCACAAGTTCCGGATATTGCAACTTCGGTCCATCCGGGTATCCCTTGACACCGCCCAAGTTATTTTCTAGCTTTTTAGTGCCACCAAGTGTTTTTGAAGTCGGTTTAATTTTCTAGCTTTAAGTGCATCATCTGATGTAAAATTAAAACTGTTTGGATTTAAAATGGTTCAAGTTTATGCAATTTACCGGTTTTTAATATTGATTTGACCGCTCAAGCGATGTCGCGACATGAGCTAGGTTGAAAGTAATCCTTATTAAACATTACTCTGACCTACTTTAACGGAATAAAAGTGGTCCAAATACCGGTCGACCTTATGATTTTAACTGAATCTTACTAAACTTCTTCACGATTTAACTAATTACATGATCGTTAAATTGTATAGCGCAATATCCCCTATGGAGTAAGCAGATAACAGGATATTATTAAATAGTAGTACTCCCGTTGTAATGGTCGTAATTCGACCGTAATTCATTTAAATATTAATTTCAAACGTCATTAAGGTTTTATTGTCAAAGACTATTTGATACTGGCACGCAGAATGCACTAAGGAAGTCCCGCCCTCCAAAAACTGTCACCGTTTGTCAGTCAGACAGTCAGTCGGTGTGGAGGTTACAAATGTGTTTGTGTCAATTCATGGTAGTGCGTGTAATGTTTTATTTATTTACTTTAATGTCAAAATGTCTATACAAATAAATTAAATTGGAGTGTCTGTTTGTAATATCAAAATAACACCTTTTCACGAAATACATATGAAAGTACATACGGCACCTACAACCATAACGCGATTTAAAAAAAATTGTCGGTCTGTCTGTCTGTCTTTATTTATTTATTTATTTATTTATTATCAGATTAGATTAGATTTATGTTTGTTCCGGGTAATCTCCGGAAGGGCTGGACTGATTTTAACGGGACTTTCACTGGCAGATAGCTGATCTTATAAGGAGTAACTTAGGTCACTTTTATTTTATAACAAAAAACACACGTGGGTCCTGTCGCGCGGGCTCAGAACGCGGGAGCGGGCTTTTGCGATATAAAGAAAAATTAGATTAAAGTTAGCAGAGGTGTTTCTTTATCAATTTCATTATTTTAGTAAACTCTGCGAACATGTTTTGTTTATTTAAATTTTTGTTAAGTTAAATTTCACGCGGACGAAGTCGCGGGCTCAGCTGGTTTATAATATAAAAATATAAGCATTCTCTATCTATACATACATACAAATAAATAAAATTGGAGTGTCTGTTTGTAATATCAAAATAACACCTTTTCACTAAATGCATATGAAAGTACACACGATACCTATAGCAAAAACGCGAATTAAAAATTTTTTGTCTGTCTGTCTGTCTGTCTGTCTGTCTGTGTGTTTGTTCCGGGTAATCTCCGAAACGGCTGGACCGATTTCGACGGGACTTTCACTGGCAGATAGCTGATCTTATAGCGGGTAACTTAGGCTACTTTAATTTTAGAAAAAACAATTAGGGTTCCGCGTAAAAAAATAAAAACACTTGAAGGGTATCTCCGAAACGGCTGGACCGATTTTGACGGGACTTTCACTGTTAGATAGCTGATGTTATACGTAGTAAGTGAGGCTACATTTATTTTAGAAAAACAAAATTTAAAAAATGGGTCCTGTCGCGCGGGCTCAGAACGCGGGACCGGGCTTTATTGTTAAGTTAAATTCCACGCGGGCGAAGTCGCGGGCTCAGCTAGTATAAACTATAAGTGTGCCAAATTTCATACTCCTCCGTACGCGCAATTTTCGTATTAAGCGGTTGATTTTTTTTGCTTCACGTATTAATATATAGAATTCTCTATTTTGTAGATTTCACATGTCTTTCGAAAATAAGTTCGATTTTTTAAGACATGCAGGTTTCATCACGATGTTTTCCTTCACCGTAAGCAAGCGATTGTCATATAGAAATTATGATTCGCACATAGATTACGAGAAACCTAGAGGTGCGAGCCGGGGTTTGAACTTAGGACCTGTTGCCCGCAAGACGCTTATTTAACCAATCGACTACCACTGATGAAGAAAAAATTCTATAAATAATCAGTAACACTCATAATCTATATGAGATTTTTTTGTGTTAACTAAAAAAACATCACGAAGTTCCACGTCCGGTCGGAGTGTACGCACAAAAAAATTACGTATTTACCGAATTACGCGCGCAAATTACGTAATGAGCAATCCAACGCAACCTTGATCACTTTTATTACAACGAACAAGGATGAAATTGAACTTTAATATGTAAGCACAATCGAGAAGTTACCAACATTTTAATCGAATCAAAAACTCAAATAATATTATCCTTACTAATATTATAAATGCGAAAGTAACTCTGTCTGTCCGTATGTCGCGCTTTCACGCCAAAACTACTTAACCGATTTAAATGAAATTTTGTACACAGATAGTCTAGAGCCTGAGAAAGGACATAGGCTACTTTTTAATGCGAAAAAATTGGTTTGGTTGTAATGGGTTGAAAGGGGGGGATGAAAAGTTGTATGAGTGTATCGTCATTTTGAAATTTATTTGTTAGGCTGTTGGTTCGATATAAATAAATATGACATTCAAAGTAGTTTTACCCTCAAGGGTGTAAAATAACAATAGGGAATAGGGGATGAAAGTTTGTATGGAAATATAGCTCTTTGCAGTGAAACACTGCAAATAGCTCTTTAAAGTATTTATACGTGTGTGTCTTATTTGTAAAATAATTAGCCTTAATAAAAATGCTACCCAAAGACACTATTCCACGCGGACGAAGGCGCACAGCTAGTTATTAAAATACAACATTGTGTTTGTTTATACGAACACTTTGAAAATGCAATCTCGGGCTCAGTTTAGAATGGTGAAGTAAAACATCGCGAGGAAACCTGCGTGTCTTTCATAAGACGTGTTACATTCTCCACCCCGCGGCGGGCCAGCGCGGTGGACCATGTCCCGGATCCTCGCATTGAAGAGTGTGTCCGGTGTGATGGCAGCAGGCTCGCCCCTGTACATTGGGACTGAAATACCATCGACTATATGTGTGTGCATTGTGGAGCTCCCCTGCCAACCCCTTCGGGAAAACCAGGTGTAATCGCGTAAATAGTACACTAGCCGTGCCCTCCGTCCGCGTGGAATGTGGACCACCCTTAACATTTAGGGGTATGAAAAATAGATAGTAGCCGATTCTCAGACCTACCCGATATGCACACAAAATTTCATGAAAATCAGTCGAGCTGTTTCGGAGGAGTATGGTAACTAACATTGTGACACGATAATTTTATATATAAGAAGATGTGGAAACGCCGCAAGGAAGTATTAGTGAAGTTAAATCAGGGTTAACGCTTAAAAGATGGTCAATTGATTATTGAAGAGATATTAATTTGACTGCTTCCGGTATTTTTGAAGATAGCTTAGCGACTCGGCGTAGAGGCGTTTATTAAAATGTCGGTAGCTCTACCAAATATAATAATAATAGTTCCAGTATACCATGATTTTTACGCTCGCTAGTACCTAGTTGGAACCTACGTAAAATAATAGGTATTAGGTAATATGGATATTTTTTTTTATATTTGCGTATAGTAAACTTCTTTGAAAATAAAATTCTACTATTAAACTCTACTAAATAAAATCAATTAATATCATAGCATACCATACTGTCACACCAACTGTATGGTCCAAATCTAAACAACGCTCGTATTTTAGGTACCGTACAATGGACTGGGGGTGATCACGGTGCGCGGTGACTCCCAGACCTGGGCAATTTACGAAAAGGCCATTTCCGAAATTTGCCCCGGCGGGAATCGAGCTCGCTACCACCCGGTGCAGTGAGCCAAGCGACCTACGCTCAAACCACTGTGCCGAGCAGTCGTCAAATTGATAAGTATCTTCCAAATTCTTCTATTATTTCATTGGATTAATTTCATGCGAGTTACTGCACAGTCCAATATACCGTCAACATAAAAATATATTTTATAACAAAAAGCGTACCGTCTTCAAAAACACCTGGGTACACTAAAAAGCTAGAAATAACTAGAGACCTTTTAATTACTTTTCATTACTTATACTCTGAAAGTAGGTCTGAAGTTGCCTGAGAAGCGGGTTGAAAGTAATACTTTTCAGGCCCGGGAGTTTCGCTTTCAACTGACAGCTGCCAAATTATATAAAAAAAACTAGTTTCATTTTCACATTTCTATGGAACCATGTTCAAACTTTTTCTACAGTCACTCAATTACAGCACGATGTAAAATTGGAATAACATAAAGTTAAGTATTAATTCAAGAATATATATTTTTAAATGACTTAATTATAATTTAGTTTCAACAATTTCTTTAAAATAACATAGATTTGGGCAAAATATTTAAAGATGAAAATGACAAATAATGGCTAAATAATGAAGTTGGCCGGCCAACGAAAAAAAAAACAAAATAGGCGGCAATCCGATTTTTTTTTCCAGTTGTAGAGTATTGTTTATACTTCCTTGTATTATTTATTTAGCCAATTCCTGTTTTTATTTTTATTTTCCTTGTATTCGTAATGAAAAGCACAGTGTTTACCTCGGGTGAAAGGCTTATTTTGTCCCTCGAACTATTAGCGCCCTCGCTACGCTCGGGCGCCAAACCCCGTCTCGGGACAAAATAAGTAACTTTCACCACTCATGTAACAATGTACTATTAATTTGTTGTCGATGCCACTATCTTTACATTACGGACAACTTCTTAAATACCTACCTACCTTTACTTACTTAAATTGGCAATACATTTTATTACGGAGTTCCGGTGCCTACCATCCGGTTTCATCATCATCTGATGATGAAGCTGGAAGATAGGCAGTTTATTGAGACTATTCTAGTGACTGCAAACACCTCTGAAAAGTCACAAGAAAGCCAATTACACAACTTCGTTTACTTGAACGACGTATTTTTTCCAGTTATTTTTATTTAAATGCCAAACTACTGAACCGATTTTAATGAAATTTGTATGGCACTAAGTTTAAAGAACATCTTTTCGAATAAAAAAGATTTTTACAAATCGGTTTATAAATGACTGAGTTCTGAGGTAACAAACGTTACAAAAAAAAACAACCTTTGGAGAACCTACTCCTTTTTGAAGTCGGTTAAAACAATATTATCCCGCACAACAGCTGGTAATTATGTTAATTAACTCTGCAATCCTTAATCATTACACTCTGTGACAATAGGTGACGGACAGCGAAGGCAACCGTGTCGTAATGACTAATTGTAACACTATTTAATCGGAATAATTAAATTAATTATGTTGATCAACGGATCAGGTAGGTTTAATTGGAGAGAATGTCGAGCTAGGCGATGAGCGAGTTCGAAATGATGCGAGTTAGCGAGGCGAGAAATAAATCACTATACAGGTTGAAACAGTAAGGGTATACAATTTTTTTTGCAACTTTGTAAATCTAAAACTATCGGCTTTGTAGGACAGTTGAAGTACTAAATGTTTTGTAGACTTGTGAAATCTATCAACAGCTGTATTCCTATAACACCTTTTGTTTTTCAAGTTTCCTCCATAGGTGATAAGCTTAGTTTCGGAATTACAAAGTTAAGATTTGAAAAAAAAAGTATACCCTTTCTGTTTCAATCTGTGGTTTTTAAGACTACTAGCAAACAACTCATGTAGGTACGGGTTGACTCCACCAAGGGTATCTTTATTGTTGGAACTGGTCCCGCCACACACTCCCACCACTGTAACTCCTGTAAACCAGGACCGACAATGGTGACTTATAATGACGTCGAGGTTTGACCCTCGACGAGTCCCGGGGACTAGTTAAATTGTCTCGGAACCCGCATGAATTTAATCGAAAGAAATAATAGGAGGAGTTGGAAGACAAAATTTCCACTTCCCTCCGATGCGAAGCGAAGAGACACAAACAGCTGGTATGGGCTGACTGCCAGACAAAAATAGCTGGTATGGGATGATTGCCAGACAAAAATAGCTGGTATGGGCGGATTGCCAGACAAAAATAGCTGGTATCGGCTGATTGCCAGACAAAAATAGCTGGTATGGGCTGATTGCTAGACAAAAATGAACGAGACAGCAGAAAGCCCAAAACCCACTCCTTTACCCTTGGTCTGTCCCACTGCTCTTCAGGTCGTCAAAGTACGAATAATACCTATGGCCTTGAAAGCATCTGTAGGCCGATTATAAAATATACACTATTATTATGCCGCAATATAACTGAAAACATGGATGAAAAATGTGACTGTTACCTATGAAGACTAGAAATATATTAAGAAAATGTAACCGTTCATGTAATAAAAGTATGCATGAAAAAATTATTATACACAAAGAGAGAAAATGAAAAAATTAATAAACTAAAAAGGGCCTGGATCATGTCCGGGGATAAGCGGCGGCGGTGCACACTTAGTGCACAGAAAAAAAAAAAAAGCATCTGTAGGCCACGGCTATGTATCTATTACGCTTAACATCAGGGCCCGTATCACGTTATAGTAAAGCAAACGCGAGCATTAGCTTGTCAAACGCGAGCCTTTGCTTTTCTATTGCGTTTTAAGTAGATAACGTGTGGTATGTTTTGTTGGCGAATTTATTATAATACTAGCTGTGCCCGCGACTTCGTCCGTGTGGAATTTAATTGACAAAGTTTCGTACAAACTTTCATCCCCTATTTTATCCCCTTGGGGGTAGAATTAATCAAAATCCTTTCTTAGCGGATGCCTACGTCATAACATCTACCTGCATGCCAAATTTCAGCCCGATCCGTCCAGTGGTTTGGGCTGTGCGTTGATAGATCACTATGTCAGTCAGTCACCTTTGAGTTATATATATTTAGATATACTGACAATAGTCCGTAAAATTAAGTATATTTAATTTCAAGTAGGTATCCAAAAGTGATCCGCTTGTTTTATGGCGTCCAAGTTTCAAACTTAAGGACAGTCAATCCTAATAATTATGCTAATATCTATAGTATTGACGGCATTTCCAATTACTAAGTGCTTACTTTGATGATTTAAATAATAGCTTCCTGTTAAATGGGATTAACAAGCTAATAATAATGATATTGAAATTAAATTTGCGTAATTATTTGAAGCGTTTCCGATTTGGTAAGACCCAGCTTCTTTATATATAACTAGCTGTGCCCACCGACTTCGTCCGCGTAGTATTTAACTTAACAAAAAAATCGGGATTATCGGGATGAAAAGTACCCTATGTGTTAAACCCCGGTTAAAACTATCTGCGTTCCAAATTTCATCCAAATCCGTTCAGTAGTTTTTGCCTGAAAGAGTAACAAACATACATCCACACTCACAAACTTTCACATTTATAATATTAGTAGGACTAGCTGTGCCCCGCGACTCCGTCCGCGTGGAATGAGGACCACCCTTAACATTTAGGGGTATGAAAAATAGATAGTAGCCGATTCTCAGACCTACCCGATATGCACACAAAATTTCATGGAAATCGGTCGAGCTGTTTCGGAGGAGTAAGTATGGTAACTAACATTGTGACACGAGAATTTGATATATGAGATTAAATTAATTTAATTTAATTTAATACGGCAACAAACGTACTCTAAATGAAATAAATAACAAGGTCCCTGGTTATTTCTTGGTTTATAAGGCACCCAGGTATTTGTGTAGCTTTTTAATTTAAATACCCTTATCTGAGTGAGACTTAATTAGATAAGTAACATTGAAATACTATAGTTAATTCTGGTTTAGTGACAATGGTGTCCGCCTGCTCACATTGTGTTGCTGTTCCTGAGAATGTACACCATCTTTCATTATATTGAAAAGAGTCATTTGTTGTTCGGGGAATATGAACATGACTAGTGTCTGCCCGCGACTTCGTCCGCGTAGACTTTAGTAAAGTATTATATGTGTTAATCCACGTTATAAACTATCTGTGTTCCAAATTTCATCCAATTCCATTCAGTCGTTTTTGCGTGAAAGAGTAACAAACATACATCTACACTCACAAACTTTCGCATTTATAATATTAGTAGGATAAGTAGGATATTTTAAGCTATCACGAAAGTGCATCAAAACCCCGGTAGGTGGCGCCCCTTTCTCTTTTAAATTGAGTTTTCAGATAATTATGTTTTCTCGGGCAGAGTTGTGTTAATAAAGCAATTCATTACGCTTTTATAACTGACAGAATATAAAATCATGCGGAAATGCTGTCATCTAATTAATAGCGTTTAAGGCGTCAATAGCCTAGTGGTTAGAGGGGCCGCCGTCGTAGCTGAAAGGTTCCGGGTTCGATCCCCATCCTGGCCATTAAGCTATTGACATGAGCCCACTCCTAACACAAGTATTAGCTTAGCTGGAGGGGCTAACGAGAATACTAGCAATGTGATATACTCACATTGCTAGTAATCTTTTAAAAACAAAGTAGCAGTTGCTTTAAAGCTTTAAAAGTTTAAGTAATCAGCTGATAGTTATAGATGACCGAATAGGGAAACACTATTAATTTTTAAATGTGGGAATAGTTTAATGACCAGGTTAGGGTCAAACCTCTCGGTTACGAGACCAGTCCGTCAGTTTTGACGGGTTTTCTATAGGAAAACTGTCAAACTGACATATTGACGAACGAGATGCCAGCGGTTTACAGAGATGGGCCTCAGCCTCTTACCACTAGACTAATTATTGCTTTTCCATTTTTAAAGCACTAAGTATTTAATAAGCTTTAAATACGCAACTGGTCTTCAATCAGCTGTAACAGTCTTGCTTCTATGGCAGCCCATACCAGCTATTTTTGTCTCCCACTTTGCACCGGGGGGAAGTGGGTTTTTTTTTCTTCCATCTCCTCCTATTATTTATTTCGATTAAATTGACAATTTAACTTTTTCCCGGGACTCGTCGAGGGTCAAACCTCGACGTTATTATTGCTCACCATTGTCGATCATGTTTTACAGGAATCACAGTGGTGGGAGTGTGTGGCGGGGCAAGTCCCATAAAAAAGCTTTAAATAAATGGCAGATACCGGATGCCGACTGAATTCTTTGTACCTACTAAAATGTTAACCGCAAGATAATAATCCGAGTTTACATTCGCCGCTTCACCCAGCTTTATACCTAATTGTATAAGGAATATAAGACTCGCATCCGCGATCCACAGAGATAGGTGAGTTCAGAGACATTCCAAACAGATGAACAGATTTGTAACATACACTCGTCGCCAACATTGGCTACAGAGCCGCGCGACAGGCGGCGAGCCCGTCGCGAACAGGCAGCTCCTGTTAGACGGCGCATGGCGCGGCCTGTAGTCGCCGCGACACCCGCGGGGGGGCCGGGAGCGGGGCTGTTCTAAGGGACAGTTTCCTGGCAATTACAATAATCTCGAACTTATTATATTTGAATCAGAAGTGACGCGATTCGCTTGAATCAGATTCGCTTTTGACATTTGAAGATCTGATTCAAGGTTTTCGGGTCGTCATTAATCATAACAGATTCGGTAGCGAAATAAAAATATTTATACTCTAATTGCGTTTAAATATCAAACAAATCGGATATTTTATGATAGGGCAACAGTTCTCAAATGTTTTTTGAATAGAAATCTGATGTCAATTCAAATTTACTTACATTTCCAGTCCCACGGGTATCACAGCGAAAGGCCGCGCCATGCGTCGTCTAACAGGAGCTGCCTGTTCGCGACGGGCTCGTCGCCTGTCGCGCGGCTCTGTAGCCAATGTTGGTTCCAAATCCGTTGAAACCTACGTCAATTCAGACGAATTTAGGCTGATAATTTTCACCCACCCACCCGAATGAGGCAGAAGCGAAATTATTATAATATAATATTTTATGCGGAGAATGTCGTCCGAATTAACATAATATGTTATATAATGGAATAACATTCTAATGGTGGTGTCTGTATAAGGTAAACGAGATTGGGTGACTCATGCCGCGGGATTTACCAATCATTTCTAGTCCGAACACGCGCCAATATTTGGCAGCCTATGGAAACGTCGGGTTTTTCAAGCAATAGGTACCTTCTTATCTTATTTATAATCCGATTTGATTTGAATAGAGTCTTCCATCGGTAACTATGGGTATAATGGGTTGACCGCTTGGCGCAGTGGTTCGAGCGTAGGCCGCTCGGATCACTGCGCATATGGTGGTTGCGGGTTCGATGCGGGAAACGCTTCCGACTTTGTAACTACAATAATAATAATAATTTAGCCCTTTTAACGTCCCACTCCTGGGCACGGGCCTCCCCTCAACACGAGGGGGATTCAGGCCATAATCCACCACGTTGGCCCAGTGATGGTTGGCGGATATCACATGTCTTTCTAAAATTGGTTAGATTTTTTCAAAACATGCAGATTTGCTCACTATGGTTTTCTTCACCGTAAGCAATAGATAATCATATAGAAATGATGATTCGCACATAGATTTAGAAAAAACCCAGAGGTGAGAGCCGGGGTTTGAGCCGGGGTTTCACCTTGTGCCCACATCTATTATCCTGTTTATTATCAAAGATTTCTTATGAATATCAAAGTCTATTAAGTACTTAGTTTTAGTGAAAAGAAAGAAAGAAAGAAAGAAAAACTTTATTATGACCAGCAGATTGAGCAAAATAATATATATATAAAAAAAGGAAATAACAATAATAAAAAGTTCTGCTCGTCACAAACGGACCCAATTCAGCATTTGCTGGCTGACAAGAGCCATCGCTGGTCTTCCATTGGGCCCGATTGGCGAATTCACGGGCGCAAACCACAAAAAACAATAAATAAATAACTAAATTAGGACTAAAGGGCTCATACCCAAAACTATATAAAAAAAGCTAATAAAAAAAAAAAAAAGCATATCATGTTTGGTATGTTTCTGATAACCGTTTGAGAGTTTCGTGACGCCATGTACCCAAAGGACTGTTCCTTGATCAAAGATAAATGTTTGTGTACAAAAAATGACAATACAATGTAACGTTGCAAGAGCGGGCGAGTTATTTATTAAAATCGTACGCATATATATTAAGCAGATGACCTTTACCCGTGGAATGTAATGGCGGACACAAAACACTTTCGAATGGTTTGTGTTATTATTTTTATAATAAAAAATAAATTATTTAGCCCCTGTGACGTCCCACTCCTGGCACGGGCCTCCCCTCAACATGAGGGGGATACAGGCCATAATCCACCACGCTGGCCCAGTGCGGGTTGGCGGATTTCCATGTGAAAACAATCAAATAGAATCATCAATTTCATTTCTTTGTATATTTCATGTTCTAGAAAATCTAACTAATTTCCGAAAGACATGTGAAATCCGCCAACCCTCATTGGGCCATCCAGCGTGATGGATTACGGCCTGAATGCTCTTCGTTAGTGAGGGGAGGTCTGTCTAGTAGTGGGGCGTCAAAAAGACTATCCTGCTAATATCCTACTAATATTATAAATGTGAAAGTTTGTGAGTGTGGATGTATGTATGTATGTATGTATGTATGTTTGTTACTCCTTCACGCAAAAACTACTGAACGGATTTGGATGAAATTTGGAACACAGCTAGTTTATAACCGGGATTAACATATAGGATACTTTTTATCCCGATAATCCCGAAATTGTTGTTACGTTAAATACTACGCGGACGAAGTCCGTGGGCACAGCTAGTATCTAATAAAATAAAATAGGTATATATATTTATTTTCATAATTATACTCACCGGTATTATATTATAGATTTTTCATATCGAAATAAATCATCACGTTTATTATTATTAGGGTTGCGTGTTATTGGAAAGAGGTCGGGTGTCTACGGAACCCTATAGTGTGCGTGAAACGACAGTTGACACGGATTTGGCCATATTTTTTACTAAATGCATCATGATAATATACCTACTAAGTGAAACAGAAAGGTTCTACAATTTGTTTTGCAACTTTACTTCGTAAATCTATAACTATCAGCTTTGTTGGACAGTTGAAGTGCTAAAGGTTTTGTTTTGTAAACTTGTGAAATCTCTCAACAGCTGTACCTATCCCTATATTATTTTTCAAGTTTCCTCCAAAGCTGATAGTTTTAGAATTACAAAGTTAATATTCGCAACAAAATGTATACACTTTATGTTTTAACCTCTATACTAGGTGAAACAAAAAGGGTATACTATTTTTTTTGCAACTTAAGTTTGTAAATCTCAAACTATCGCCTTTGTGGGACAGTTGAAGTACTAAAGGTTTTGTAGACTTGTGAAATCGGTCAACAGCTGTATTCCTATAACACCTTTTGTTTTTCAAGTTTCCTCCAAAGCTGATAGTCTTAGAATTACAAAGTTAAGATTTGCATTTTTTACCTCTATATACGGTAGGTACATACTTATAACAAGACACATTTTTTAAAATTTTCGTTAGTTTCTTTCTGCTGTATCTATCAATCTATCTGTTAAAAATCTGTTATTTTAAAATTTAAAACAGCCACTTCAATAATATTTTTTTAAACCTATAGATTAACTTAATGGCGTGTTTTTAAACACTGTTGCCGTCACCTGTACTCAGAACACTTCAATGTTTAAATATTAATGTTGTACTTAAATTGTACCATCTTTTATCTACGTCCGCCATTAACATAACATCTTTATAAATTGACTTGAGGTGGCCGAGTCGTTGTGAAACGTTTTAGATTCGACCAATGGTTGGTTTGTGTAACATCCGTTAAGAATAACCCTAAAGTAACATATTAATATACTATCTATAGATAGGGATTACGTTTTATTAAGAAAAAGCAATTAATTAAGAAACTAGTTTTATTATTTAACTAGTTTCTGCCCGCGACTTCGTCCGCGTAGACTTAAGTAAAGTATTCTATGTGTTAATCCAGGTGATAAAATATCTGTGTTCCAAATTTCATCCAAATCCGTTCAGTTTTTGCGTGAAAGAGTAACAAACATACATCCACACTCTCAAACTTTCGCATTTATAATATTAGTAGGATGTCAAAGTAAAAACTGTCAAAAGTTAGAATTCTTGGCTCGTAGTAATAAATAGGTCTCAAATCTGAGAGCGATCTTGGAAATGTCATTCTTATGTCATACCAGTACTAAATGGCATGTCAAAAGCGTACTCAAAATCACTCTGTCTTGAGCGGCAATTTATTAATACGCGGTTCCGTATTCGACCATCTGGATGGACAACAATTAGATGGGTTCTAACACAAAACAAATACTTAAACTTCTGTTCGCTTTCAGACTTGACATTCATGTATCATTACGCGCCTTACGCTAGGTTTGGCACAGTGGTTCGAACGAGTGGTGGTGGTTGCGGGTTCGGTTCCCGCCAGGGCAAATTTTGGAAATGGCCTTTTCATAATTTGCCCAGGTCTGGGTGTCACTGGGATCGCCCCCAGTCCATTGTACGGTGCCCATAGTAGGTACAAGAGTTGCTTATTTTGAGTCAGTATCATCTTGGGCCAGTGTGGCTCATAGGCTGGGCACCTCACGTGATACTGTCTCAACGATGTCCAGCAGTGGGCAAGCAACCCCACCCTATCACCACACACCAGCGGCAATCAATTTTCATTCACAGATAGTGGAATTGTTAGAACCATTTAAAATTCTCTAAATTGAATACATAAATTTGAATAAATTTTGTGAACCATTTTTTATTTTGTACTGGTTAGGTCCGCGGCTGCGCTCGCGCTGTTATACTAGGTGAAACAAAAAGTGTATACCATTTTTTTTTGCAACCTTACTATGTAAATCTAAATCTTTCGGCTTTGTGGAACAGTTAAAGTACTAAAGGTTTTGTGGACTTATGAAATCTGTCAACAGCTGTATCCCTATAACACTTTTTGTTTTTCAAATTTCCTCCAAAGCTGATAGTTTTGGAATTATAAAGTTAAGTTTTGCAAAAAAAGGATTCCCTTTCGTGTCAGGTGTGCGTGTGTTTATAATTCATATCTTCGTAAACGGTTTGACAGATTTTGAAGATTTTTTTGTACTTATTTCTTCACCAGGATGCTTCTTAGATATAGTTGGATCCGGTAAGTGATGCTGCTGTTGGCACCCAAAAAATAAATTAGTGTATTACTAATGAAACTGTCGCGGGAATAGTGTTGAGTCCTGATTAGGTAGGTACGGCAATAATAGCCTAAATCCAATAAGGCAAATATAAGGGGGGAGCCAGAACTGTAAGGGTCAGGTCAATGTCACGCGTGTACATTACCGGCACGATGGAGGCGGGCGCATCCCTCGGTTGGTATGGCTGGATCCGCCGGTTCTTCAGCACAGGCACAACACTGAAGCGCTCCCAATGGGTTTAGAGTTCACACAACACAAAAGATTAGGTAGATTTCACCTGATTAGGAATTTTAGGCACAGGAGCACGTGCGACGACGTCTATGACACACGGAAGTCGGTCAGTACAGTGTCATGAAGGAGGCAAAAGGACAACAGCACAAAATATCTCATTAATCGGGGGTAGGCAGATGACGGTAGACGGGACACATTTTAACTAGCCACCTACATACAAAATTCTGAAGTAAACAGAAGCTGGGTATACATAGGTATGTGGTTTTTTATTAAAAGTGACACCGCCATTATTATACTAGGTGAAACAGAAAGGGTATACATTTTTTTTTGCAACTTTACTTCTTATATTTAAAACTATCGGTATTGTGGGACACTGTGAAGTACTGAAGGTTTTGTAGACTTGTGAAATCTGTCAACAGCTGTACCTATCCCTGTAACACATTTTGTTTTTCAAGTTTCCTCCAAAGCTGATAGTTTTAGAATTACAAAGTTAACTTTTGAAAAAAAATTAAACCCTTTCTGTTTCAACCTGTATATTATCTAGTTGGAATAATCTGTTTACATCTGTGTCATTCACAGCCGCATTAATAAATCAATCGCAAGTCTGAGAGCGAACTTAAGAACGCTTTTGACATGTAATTTTGTACAGGTATGACATTTCCAAGATCGCTCTCAGAGTTGAGACCGATTTATTAATACAAGCCTTAAATGTTTGCAGTACATGCTCGTGACCTGTGTCCACGGCAAAATGGCGCCCCTAACCATTCCGTACTATGCTGTACTGCTTCTACAGTAAGTCCACTCCATCATAGCTGGAAATAAGTAGTTCTGGCCATGAGTCTTCGCCGCAGACGTCCACAGACCCTGTCATCGCTCCAAAGTGCTCAATACATAAATCAATATCACCAGACCGACACACCAACTGCCGTACAATGGACTGGGGGCGATCCCGGTGACACCCAGACGGGGGCAAATTACGAAAAGACCATTTACGAAATTTGGTCCAGCGAGAATCGAACCCGCAACCACCCGGTGCAGTGAGCCGAGCGGCCTACGCTCAAACCACTGCGCCAAGCGTTCGTCAAATACACATAAAGACATACAATTTTGTATCATTAGTAGATACAAATTAGGATTTAGTTGACACCGAAAATAATAGGTTTTTAAATATTTCTGTACTAATTTCACAATGTTGAATCCATAATGCAATCTACGGACTATTATATTCAATGTCGATTTTACGAAATTTCCTATAGATTATTGCATTTCGCAATTGGTATCTGCCTGTAGTATGGTGTGTTGTTAGAACAGCCCCGCTCCCAGTCCCCCCGCGGGTGTCGCGGCGACTACAGGCCGCGCCATGCGTCGTCTAACAGGAGCTGCCTGTTCGCGACGGGCTCGCCGCCTGTCGCGCGGCTCTGTAGCCAATGTTGGCGACGAGTGTATGTTACAAATCTTTTTTTAAAATATTAACCAGTTGACCCGACAGACGTTGGCCTGTCTTAAATTTTGTCAAAAAATGGGTGGACCACAGATATAGATTTACATAGATAACGCAAGTATCACGATTTGTATTGAAACCAAGCCTGCCGAATATTTAACACCTACTGTGACGTCATTAGTGACGGGAAATCCAAACCGATTCAAAGACACCGAGGCCGCCGATGCCCCTCCGCCCGCTACGATTCTCTCGAGTGGTTATCGTGTATCGTAGACGCGCGGACTGTAAGTTAGCGGCGACCAACCTTGACGCTTGGTCGGGGTTTCGGACACGCGAAGTACATGCATTTGCGTTATCTATGTAAATCTATATGTGTGGGGTGGACTACCCTTAACATTTAGGGGTATAAAAATAGATGTTGACCGATTCTCAGACCTACCCGATCATCATCTTGCTCTAATCCCACACTAGGTGGGGTCGGCGCAGCACGTTCTCTTCTTCCATTCAAGCCTATCATCCGTCATCTCTGCACTCACTCCCTTTTCGCTCATACCCTCTTCCACGCAGTTCATCCACGTCTTTTTAGGACGTCCCCTACCCCGACTACCGCTCACTATCATACCCATCGTCCTTTTGACCGCATGATCATCCTCTCTTCGCATAACATGTCCATACCACGCTAACCTTCCGCTCTTTATTTTCTCTCTCACCGGCGCTACTTCCAGACTTCTCCTTATATACTCATTTATAATTTTATCCATCCTTGTTACACCACACATCCATCTCAACATTCGCATCTCTGCTACATGCACTCTTCTTTCATCCACCACTTTTGTAGCCCAGCACTCTGATCCATACAATACGACAGGCCTTATAACCGACTTGTAAATTTGTCCCTTAAGTTTAAGGGGCATTCGCCGGTCGCAGGTTATCCCTGAGACCTGTCGCCATTTCATCCAACCAGCATTTATCCTGCTTGCTACTTCCCGGTCAATGTCGCCGTCGCTTTGCAAGATAGAGCCGAGGTATCTGAAGTCTGACCAGACTGGAAGGGATACGCCATCTAGGGCAACTGGAGTAAAACTGGAGAGGCCGCCAAAATCACAGAACATCTGGTCTGTTTTGGTCCGGCTGATCATCAGCCCCACGTTCTCCAGTTTCTCCTGCCATTTTACCAGTCTACTCTGTACCTCAGGCCCATCTTCCCCAACAAGTACAATGTCGTCAGCGAACAGCATACACCAGGGTGTTTCATCCTGTATGTCTGATGTCAGTGCATCCATTACCAGGAGAAACAAGTATGGGCTTAAAGCCGATCCCTGGTGTAAACCCACAGCCACACTGAATTTGCTGGTTAGGCCGGCTGCAGACCGTACGTAGGTACTCGCATGACCGTACATCGCTCGGATAATCTGCTGGTATTTTCCAGGCACTCCTTTCGCTTTCATAGCCCACCACAGAACCTCACGGGGTACCCTATCGTACGCTTTCTCCAGGTCAACGAAGACCATATGCAGGTTTCTGTGAGCACGCCTCTACTTTTCGCACAATTGTCTCAATGCAAATATGGCATCAGTTGTACTGCGTCCCGGCATAAACCCGAATTGGTTCCGTGATACCTCGCTCTCCCCTCTCAATCGTCTCGCTATCACTCTCTCCCATACCTTCATTGTGTGTGACATGAGTTTTATTCCTCTATAATTGTTACAATTCTGTACATCACCCTTATTCTTAAAAATGGGCACCAGCTCGCTGTTGCACCACTCGTCAGGGATCGCCTCTTCTTGTAACAATCTATTGAAGAATAAAGTCAGCCACTTCCATCCATCACCTTTCAAATACTTCCACACTTCCACTGGTATCCCGTCAGGTCCAGTAGACCTTCTATTCTTCATACCTTGCACTGCCGTTTTAACTTCTTCAACACTCACCTCGGTTACTACGCCAATGTTAACCGGAACACTCTGCAACTCTCCACTCCAGTCATTCATGGCCGCATATATTCCACACCCGATATGGCCACAAAATTTCATGGAAATCGGTCCAGCCATTTCGGAGGAGTTTGGCAACAAATACCGAGAATCCTACTAATATTATAAATGTGAAAGTTTGTGAGTGTGGATGTATGTATGTATGTGTGTTACTCCTTCACGCAAAAACTACTGAACGGATTTGGATGAAATTTGGAACACAGATAGTTTATAACCGGGATTAACATATGGGATACTTTTTATCCCGATAATCCCGAAATTTTTGTTACGTTAAATACTACGCGGACGAAGTCGGCGGGCACAGCTAGTTTTATATATTAGAAGATAAGTCGGTAAACAAGCGTACGACTGGCCTCATGTTAAGCAGTTATCGTAGCATGACTCGTATGTTGGCGACCTGGAGAATAGTGGGATAGAGGTTGAGGAAGGAAGTTTGGGCTTCCGGCTCTCTCACTCATACGAAACACAGCTATCGCTGTCTGTTTCTGTGAGTGAGTGGTACTACCCCGTGCGAGTCAGCCCGTGTATGTACTGAAGTCACTTGGCTACAGTTTGGCTATCTGCCATCGTAAATCTATATATATATGTCGCCGCCAAATAGCTTAATTCGCCGTTCAATTAACAGCCTAGGCACTTTACTAAACAGCGCCGTTCAACTAACGGCCTAAATGATATTCAGCCGTATCGTCTATTACAACATTTAATGAACTGGCTGGCTAATGCTTAGGCCACTGGTTGACATTTAAGTACTACAAAACATTGTCAAAATACTACCCAAGCAGAACGACCTGGATGGGTTTAGGTTAGGGTTATTTTTTTTATGACCCCACAGAAACCCCACCCGGCAAATAGATTCAGTGGATCTAAAAAAAATCGTAAAAAACCTAAGTACCTAATAACATTATTCCATCAAAGTTGTTTTTTTCCGACGCCATATTGACCAAAGAGAATATAGAATATAGAGATATTGACAGTTTGGTGAGTTTCTGCGCTAGGTGGCAGAAAGTAGAACTAAATTGAAATGAACAGGCTAGGCAGGTAATTAAACGGCTAGGCAAGTAGTTAAACGTCATCGATCCAAGTCATTTGCCTAGCTGTTTAATCAAAAGGCTGAATATCATTCAGGCCACTAGTTGAACGGCGCCGTTTAGTTAAGTGCCTAGGCTGTTAATTGAACGGCTAATTAAACTAGTTGGCGGCGACAGATCCAAGTCATTTGCCTAGCTGTTTGATCAAATGGCTGAATATCATTGAGGCCACTAGTTGAACGGCGCCGTTTAGTTAAGTGCCTAGGCTGTTAATTGAACGGAGAATTAAGCTAGTTGGCGGCGACATATATAACTCAAAGGTGACTGACTGACTGACTGACATAGAGATCTATCAACGCACAGCCCAAACCACTGGACGGATCGGGCTGAAGTTTGGCATGCAGGTAGATGTTATGACGTAGGCATCCGCTAAGAAAGGATTTTAATTAATTTTACCCACAAGGGGATAAAATAGGGGATGAATAATCCCGAAATTTTGTTAAGTCAAATTACACGCGGACGAAGTCGCAGATTCAGCTAGTAAATAAATAAACTAAGTTTGAGGTCATTAATCGCATTTTAATTTGCGCAAGCACTCTTATTGTAACTTTCCTTTTAATGATTGCGGTTTTATATCATTTTTTACGATACAATTACGGTTTTACGATTGAAAGTATCCATACGCCAAAAATCTATATGTAATGCTTCATTAATTAGGTAATGTAGCGGGGCAATGATAATAAATATCGCCAGAGTCCCAACTGTATGGGTCGAAATGAATAAAAATGGACGTAAATTAATAAATAATAATATTTTTTTTTATTTATTTAAACTCTATGCACAAGTAAAAACACAATGTACAAAGGCGGACTTAATGCCTTAGGCATTATCTACCAGTCGACCTTAGGGTGGTGCAGAAACTCATAGAATACATAGATACATACATACATACATATAAATCAAAATTGTTAAGAGAAAAAAAAGTCCAACGAATTACCGCTGTGACGATTCTACCAACTTCTTGCGAATGTGCTCTAAATATCGCCAGACTGACACACCAACTGCACGGTCCCAAACTAAGCAACGCTTGTACTATGGGTACCGTAGAATGGACTGGGGGCGATCCCGGTGACACCCAAACCTGAGCAAATTACGTAAAGGCCATTTCCGAAATTTGCCCCGGTGGGAATCGAGCCCGCGACCACCATGTGCAGTGAGCCGAGCGGCCTACGCTCGAACCACTGCGCTAAGCCGTCGCTATTATTATAGCTGTGTTTCGTACGGTGAGTGAGATAGCCCGAAGACCAAACATCTCAGTTACCCTCTCCCTGTTCCACTCCGCTTAAGGCCGGCGACGTGCGAACAATGCCTTTGGTATTGCAAGCATCTATAGGCCACGGTAACTGCTTAACATCCGGCGCATCGTACGCTTGTTTGCCGACTTTGTTATACAGGTTGAAACAGAAAGGGTATACTTTCTTTTCAAGACTTAACTTTTTAATTCTAAAACTATCGGCTCTGGAGGAAACTTGAAAAACAAAAGGTTATAGGAATACAGCTGTTGACACATTTCACAAGTCTACAAAACTTTTAGTACTTCAAATGTCCCGCAGCCGATAGTTTTAGATTTACACAGTAAAGTTGCAAAGAAAATAGTATACCTACCCTTTTTGTTTCACGAAGTATATAATACTTATATTAACAGAAAAATAAAACGATCTAAATATCATATAATATGTTACATATTTATTGCTACAAAATAACAATTTTATTTCATACTTACTTAAGACAATAACTTAAAACTTAACTTCATTACAAGGCACATTGTTTTTGAATATCAATTATTCTAAGTCTGAGAGCGATCATGGAAATTTCAACCTTTTGTGGAAGCATTTAAAGGTTTTATTCTAATTTGAGGCATTTCCGTTGCAAAAAGAACTTGTTGAACGAGAGGCTCTTTGGTGGTAGTGTGTCTCTTTCTACTAGGGTCTACGAGGGACGGCGGGGGTATGAAAGTTTCAAAACTAGAGTCCGTATTAATAAATCGATCTCAAATCTGAGAGCGATCTTGGACATGTCATTCTTATGTCATACCAGGACAAAGTGTCATATCAAAATATTTAACAGACTTCAAACACAACAAGGACATATAAACTCTCCTTTTTTGAAATTCGGTTAAAAAGCGTACTCAAGACCGATCTCAGACTTGAGATAGATTTAATAATACGGGCCCGGGAGTGAGAGAGACACAGTCCCGCCAAAAACTATCTCCCTGGGCTCTGTCTTCACAAGAGTTAAAGTATAATCGACCTAAAGATAGGTTAATAAAATACAATTAGTTAAAATACAAGTTGCATAAATTAATAAAATTATAACATGACATGTGAAAAGCCTACTCAACGTCGCTCTCAAACTTAAGATGCATTTACTAATACTAATCTATAACAAGTCCAAAGACCAATAAGCCATAGACGCCGCATAGCTGGGTACCCCCGCTCGCCTGACATATGCATTGCCACATATGTATGACCGCACCTGGCATTTTGATTGGTACATTCACGACTCGACTTGAAGCGGACCACAGATATAGATTTACATAGATAACGCAAATGCATGTACCTCGCGTGTACGAAACCCCGACCAAGCGTCAAGGTTGGTAGCCGCCAACTTACAGTCCGCGTGACTACAGATAAAAAAAATATGATTATGAGCGAGATAATCACTCGAGATCGTAGCGGGCGGAGGGGTATCGGCGGCATCGGTGTCTTCGAATCGGTTGGATTTCCCGTCACTAATGACATCACAGGCGGTGTTAAAAATTCGGCACGCTTGGTTTCGATACAAATCGTGATACTTGCGTTATCTATGCAAATCTATATCTGTGGACGAACCAAACAAGTAGTTCAATTGTTATACATAACAGCGCTGTTTTTGTAAAATACCCGGCTGTTATGTAAAAAAGGCTAATTATACAATATCCTTTTGCGACACTAATATCGTCAGGAATATCAGATCCAGAATAGAGATCCAATTTGGCATTATAGGCATGGAAATGATTGCTACTTTCAATTCATTTTCATTTCGTGAAATCATATTTTTCTTTCTCTGCTATTTCACCTGTGATTTTTCACAGTCAATGACTACATTCATAGTGAATTTTCACTATGACACGTAATCCATTAAGACCAGTGACTTCGATGTCGATGATTTATCATAAAAACCGTGACAGTACCGAACACTTTACGATCATTGCAATGATTTTAACAGTTTCTACTTGTGTCGGTAGCAGGTGCAACTTATGAAAAACGATATAATATGATTTTTCACATGCTACCTGTGAAATGTTCCATCACTAGTGCCTTAGGTACAAATGAGAGATAGGTATTTGGAATCATTTAATATTTAAAAAACATACTTATTCTTTATTTATTGCAATAGTTTTTAGAGCTAATGTGACTACACTAACCACCAATTATATTTTATTATTATACACGGTGTAACAAGGGTATAATATTTTATTTATTATACTTCGGGGCAAAGTTGAATTAATTATGGTGTTGTAGGAATATAATAATTATACAACATTTAGACGTTTAAACGTCTTACTCCTGGGCACGGGCTTCGCCTTAATACGACGGGGAATTGTACCCAAACTAAGCGACACTTATACTAAGGGAGTCGAAAAACTGGGGGCGATCCCAGTGACACCCAGACTGGGGGAAATTATGCAGAGATCGTGTCCAAAATTGTCCTCTTACGAAAATCGAGCGAAATAACAGTGATCCTTTCCGTATAAAATATTTACGATATCGAATTAATCTGTCAAAATACCACACGTTTTTGTCTTGACTATATAATAAAGTGACAATAAAATCATGAATACTAAATTTTGTGCATAAGCGACTCGACAAGAGCTTGGGGTTTTGATTCCTGACGAAGGAATCTCGAAAATGATATTTTAGTAATATACCCTAATCTGGGTGTCACTGGGATCGCCCCCAGTCCATTGTACGGTACCCATAATACACGCGTCGCTTAGTTTGGGACCGTACAGTTGGTGAGCTAGTCTGACGAAATTTATTCATTTTATTTATATTTACAATAGATAACTATTATTTATTTTCTAGTACTTATGCGAGATACGATCGAGATTACACAGTATATAAATAAGTATATAACATTGTAACAAAATAAAACAGTCGTAAATCCCCCTTGTAGTAGGGGAGAGGCCTGTAAGCCATGTAGAAGCCAAGAGAACTATGTATACTTGGTTTACTCCACAGATATAGATTTACATAGATAACGCAAGGATCACTATTTGTATTGAAACCAAGCGTGCCGAATTGTAACACGTACTGTGACGTCATTAATGACGGGAAATCCAAACCGCTTAAAATACACCGATGCCGCCGATGCCCCTCCGCCCGCTACGATTCTCTCGAGTGATTATCACGCTCATACTCATATTTTTATATCTGTAGTCGCGAGGACTGTAAGTTATCGGCGACGAACCTCGACGCTTGGTCGGGGTTTTCGGACACGCTAAGTACATACATTTGCGATATTTATGTATATCTATATCTGTGGTTTACTTCCAATGTGATGTCAGGCTAGAACAGCCCCACTTCAGGAGAGGGCGCCACCGTCTTGACGCAAACATCCTCTGTCAAGGATACAATTAAAATAAAGTCTGATAATTATATAACTGGATTTTAAGTGAAGTGTGAGCAAGTTATACATATATTAGTGGATGAAGCATTAAGTGCATTAAGAAACGAACCCAATAAACCATCTATGAACTGCAAAAACACAAAACAAATTTGGAACATTGTCACCGGGAAAAACACAATTATTATCGGAAAAAAGCCAAAAGGAAGTATTACACCAAGTGGACATACCACCAAACATTGTTGACAAGGTATTTACCGAAGATTAAAACAGTGATTTGAAGCCTTTAAAAAACTAACCTATAAATGTGAAAAAAAAAAAACTGTGTGGCTCACCGGTTTTCTTAAAACAGTAACCACTAACGCCATCTTCTGGGTAATAGACAAACCAAAAGTACAGAATCGAACCATAATTACACCTATAAGAACCATTGGCAAACAGCGCCATCTGTTTATTAGTACAAGTGCAAATATGGAAGAAATTAAAAGAATGTTAGAAATCATACAGAACGATATGACGAACCAAAATAAATCAATGAAAGAAATGGAAGCAAACATTACAGATAACATAAATACGAATATAAACCAAAAATTTAATGAAGTCGAACAAAAGTATAACGTACTAAACTCAAAAATTGAAGAACAGGAAATGCGTCTCGATTTATTAGAAAGACAAAATCGCAAGAAGAACATTGTCTTCTTCGGAGTAGAAGAAGAAGAGAAAAATTATGAAGAGCTAGTAGGAAAAATACTCACAATTATAAATGGGATCATGGAAATAAATTGTGACAGATCTGGAATAGAGTTTATAAGACGCTTAGGGAAAAAAGGAGAAAAACCTAGACCAGTAACAATCACCTTAAATAATATGGGTAAAAAGATAGAACTATTAAAGAGAAGGAAAACATTAGACAATCAGAATTACTATATAAAAGAAGATTTCCCAGTGAAAGTACTTAACAAAAGGAAAGAATTACAGGAGGAGCTAATTGAGCTTAGAAAACAGGGAAAACGAGCTTTTATTAAGTATGATAAACTAGTAGTTACTAATGGAGCACATACTAAAGGTACAAATAAAAGGAATTTATCAGTATCTCCGATAGACGAGACGGGAGACACTGACAGCTCACAACATATGTCAAAGAAGCAACCTACCAAGAAAAATAAAGTTGATTTTAAACACTTTTTCACTGCTCAACCTAAGCGCAACATTATGCCTTCAACTTCTATAAACAAACAAGTCTCAATAGATGTTAATTCGGAATAGCAACAACCCCTCCTCCCTCACTATTCTCCAATCCGACTGGTCCCCGTGGAGAATTACGACCACCAACCCCCCATGGAAAACAAGCTAACAAAAAAAAACAATGATAAGAATCATTTTTTATATGTAGCAAGTTTAAATGTTAGAACATTACTTTCCGATACAAGAATTATCGAGTTAAACTACGCCATAAAAAAACTAAAATGGGATATAATTGGTTTGTGCGAAACTAGAAGAGAGAAAGAAAACTTAGAAGAATTCACCGATTATATACTATACAATAGTACGAGTACAAATGGCCAATATGGCGTTGGATTCATGGTAAAAAAACATTTAAAGGAAAGTATTGTAAGTTTCAGAAGCTATTCCGACAGAATAGCAAGCGTAGAAATTAATACAGAAGGAAATAACTCGTGGTCAATTATACAAGTATACGCACCTACCGAAAAATGTACTAATGAAGAACTGAACACTTTCTACGAAACCTTAGAACGAGCTATGAAGTCAGTCAATACGAAAAAACTAATTATAATGGGCGATTTAAATGCTCAAATTGGGAAAGTACAATCAGGAGAAGAAACAGTATATGGAAATTACTCATATGGAAAAAGAACAGAACATGGTCAAAAACTAGTAGAATTTGCCCTAGAGGCAAACTTAAAATTTGTAAATAGCATGTTCAAAATAAAAGAAAACAAAAAATGGACATGGGAATCACCAAACGGAATGTATCACAACGAGATAGACTATATTCTCACGAATCGATGTAGAGATGTGCTTGATTTTAATATAATCAAAAATCTAAACTTTAACACAGACCATCGGATGGTAAGATGTAAGATATACCTAGAAACTCACAAGAAAAGAAAATTTAAGAAATCTACGAAAAAGTGTCCAACGGTTTTGAAGATATGGACAGATGAAAACGAAAAACATATTGAAAACAAACTTATGAATGCTATACGAAAATCATCTAACGTGCAAATACAGTATGAGTATTTTATAAAAGAAATGGATCACCTCATAACTCAAATACCTGGAAGGAGGAAACATCAAAATAACGCTATAAATGAACACACGCGCCAACTACTGGAAAAGAGAAGAGAATTATTTAAAAAAGAGAGAACTATAGAAACAAAATTAATGATCACTGAAATAAGTAAGAACATTAATAGAAATATCACACTAAATAGAAAAGCACAGAGACGAAAGATTCTCGAAGAACATATAACCAATTCGGGAGCTATCAAAAAAGCGTATAAAACCCTAAGCAACTCATCTAAATGGGCAACAAATATGACAGATAAAGAAGGGAAAATAACGACTAAACGATCCGATATCATAAAAGAAGCTACAGATTTCTACAGACGGCTATACACTTCATATAATACGTGTAATGAGAAAGAATTCATTACTAAATATGCATATATAGATAACGTAATACCAAACATAATGAGATCGGAGATTGATACTGCTATAAAATCGCAAAAAAACGACAAAACACCAGGAGAAGATCAAATAACGAATGAATTTCTAAAATCTATATCGGAACCATTACAACCCACTCTACAAATACTATTTAACAACATAATAAGTAAAAGAGATACACCAAAAGAATGGTCCCAATCTACCATCACCCTTCTACATAAGAAAGGAGACAGAGGAAACTTGACAAATTACAGACCAATCAGCTTGATGACAAACATATATAAAATATTTTCGAAAATAATACTGAACAGGCTAACCAAGACTCTAGACGAGAATCAGCCACGGGAACAGGCAGGTTTCCGCAAAGGTTTCTCAACAACCGATCACATCCAGGTGGTGACACAAACCATAGAGAAATGTAGAGAATATGGGATAAATCTGCATCTATGTTTCATCGATTTCACGAAAGCATTCGATTCACTCGAACATATGGCAATCTGGAAGGCTCTGACTCTACAAGGAATAGATAAAGGTTACATAGAACTACTATACAGCATATACTCCAAAAATACAGGTAAAGTCAAATTAGAAAGAGAAGGACCAGAGTTCCCATTGAATAAAGGTGTTAGGCAAGGTGACCCGCTCTCGCCCAAGATATTCTCGGCAGTATTAGAAATGGTATTCAGGAACATAAACTGGGAAAATAAAGGTTTAAAAATCGATGGAGAAAGGCTGAACCATTTACGATTTGCCGACGATATTGTGGTGTTTGCTGAAGACCCTGAGGAATTAGGGGTGATGCTACAAGAATTAGCTAACGAGAGCAAAAAAGTTGGCTTATCAATTAATTTTGCTAAAACGAAAATACTAACGAACGGCACAGAACAGAATATCGAAGTCGATGGAGAATCAATAGAGTATGTTAGCGAATATATATATTTAGGCCAATCAATTTCATTCAAAGCTAATACAGGGAAAGAAATCAACAGAAGAATTGCTATCTCATGGAAAAAGTACTGGAATCTCAAAGAGATTATGAAAAATAAAGATATAAATATAAAAATAAAGAAAAAATTGTATGAGGTAGTCATCCTCCCATGCTTAACTTACGGGTGTCAGACATGGGCCCTAGGGAAAAAAGATGAAGCTAAACTAGCTATACAACAAAGAAAAATGGAAAGAAGCATGCTAGGGATCACTATCACGGACAAAATTTCAAATGAAACAATAAGAAGAAAAACAAAAATACCGGACATAATAGAGAGAGTAAGAAAATTAAAATGGAATTGGGCTGGTCATGTCTGTAGGAAAGGTTACGACAGTTGGACGAGGAAAGCAACTGAATGGGTACCTCGCGTGGGAAAAAGGAAGAAAGGGAGACCACATAAACGCTGGGATGACGTATTCACTCAGAGATGCGGACGGGATTGGATGAGACAAGTAAGAGACAGAGGTAAATGGAAAGACATGGGGGAGGCCTACGCCGAAGAGGCGACTTCTACAAAACCCTAACAACATTGTAGTATGTAAGTTTACGTTACGTTTAGAATTGTAGTAGAGGAAATAAAGGCTATTTTATTTTATTTTATTTATATCTGTGGTTTACTTCCAATGTGATGTCAGGCTAGAACAGCCCCACTTCCAGACTCCCTGCGGCTGTCACAGCCACTAAGGGCACCTGTTCACTTGAGTCAAGCACGCTGGCTGGGCTTACTAGACCGTTCGCTTCGATCAATAGGATCCTATTGCTCGAAGCGTGCGGACTAGCTAGCTCGGCCAGCCCGCCCGGCTCAAGTAGACGGGTACCTTTATCGAGCGGTCTAGCTAGCTCAGCCAGCTCGCCCGACTCAAGTGGACGGTTACCCTAAAGCCATGCGTCGTCTAACAGGAGCTGCCTGTTCGCGACCGGCTCGCCGCCTGTCGCGCGGCTCTGTAGCCAATGTTGACGACGAGTGTATGTTACAAATCTGTTTAGAATGTCTCTAACCAACCCTCCAGGGATTGCGGTCGTGATGCTCTACTATACAGGGTGGTTCAAAAAGTCCACAAGAGTAGCTGTTCCTGAGAATGAACACCATCTTTTATTGATTGTAAAGAGTAACCATTCTGTTTCTCGCCGACTCTTCTCAGTGGAAGCGGCATTCCGAGCCGGCGGTAGATTCTGACTATTCATAAATGCTTTGTTGGCTTACACGAATAAAAATGATTGTGATTTGATTTGAATTCTATAAGGTTGGTATAGCAGTGATAGCCGATTGGTTAAGCACGCGTCTTGCGGGCTACCAGGTCTCGGGTTCAAACCCCGGCTCGAACCTCTGGATTTTTCGTAATCTATGTGCGAATCATAATTTCTATATGATTATCACTTGCTTACGGTGAAGGAAAACATCGTGATGAAACCTGCATGTCTTAGAAGATTTAACCAATTTTCGAAAGACATGTGAAATCCGCCAACCCGCACTGGGCCAGCGTGGTGGATTATGGCCTGAACCCCCCTCGTGTTGAGGGGAGGCCCGTGCCCAGGAGTGGGACGTCAAAAGGGCTAAAATTATTATTTATTAATTATAACGTTGGTATTAAAAATGATCAAAATTTGAACCTAAAAAAAAACTCAAAATTTTAAAGAATAATCATATCTCAATCATATCTCATACGCATTTATGTATACGAGAGGCTGCTTAACGCTATCTTCTGTGAGAGTTTAGTACTATCCCAGTTGTACCACCCTGTTTATGAGCGGTAGTCAATTAGCTAGAGTAGTTATCTACAGTGTGAATAGTTGTTTTCTTATATTTACGCGAATACTACACATTGAAATAAAACCCCACCACCCGCCATTATATCAGATTTGATAAACCACAGATCCTCGCAAAAGAACACCGATTCCGACCAAGGATGATACGTGAGGCCATTGAAATTAAAAAACATCCTAATTTCAATAAGGAAGATGGCTGGGTGCTACCACCAACTTGGGATCCAGTAATTAATATAATTAAATCCAAAACCAAGTGTACCATTGCAAGACCTCGAGACACTGTGAGCACTTTCTGCGTGGATCGGACCGCAAACAACAACTTAATATGAGGGTACCCAGTTACTAACTATGACATCAGGACGTCTAACACCTCAGTCCCCCCGTGACCATGGCTGCTGTAAAGCAGCCGAAACGTCGGGAACATAAATTAAATAAACGCGATAAAATCCGAAAAATAGTTCTATTTCAAAGTGTGAATAGTTATTTTCATCCCCCTATCTCGGAAATAGTATTTTTGCTCTTCGATATGTGTCTGTGCAAAAGCAGTTTTTCGAGCGGTAGCTAAAGTAAATTTAATTTGCAACATCGTGTGCACTAAGTTGTGAATTCAAAACATCATTAAACCTATTTACTTCTACCTCCATAGAGTCAAATTTATCATAGAACCTTTTTTAATTTGTTAAAAACTCAGACTCGGAACCTTCTTGGTATAACTTTTTTTTATTCGCTTTGCTTGCTTAGATTAAAAACAAGAAACTTGAAAACCAGTGATAAACCTAAAATGAGTGATTTTAGCGACGAGGAAGTATATGTGACGGTATCAGAATTGACTGAAACAGTTACCTTCAGCCCTTGGATAAAAATGTACAATTTTATTAAAACATAACTATTTTCGACACAAAATTAACCGTAAACTTATTAAATGACCGCACGAATTGCGGCGATCTTTTCGCGTTGACCCCGCCCGATAGATTATTATGATTACCGACTTCTAACACAGATTTCACATGTAATTACGCGACCAAGTCCCTTAGCTTGCTTTTCAAAAACTTAACTTTCTTATTGACCGCGTTTCTATAGTTATTCTTGGAGCTATCCATGTTCTTGGAACTCGCATTTCTTCTACAACGGACCCGCTCATGAAACAGATCATAGAAGTCCGGTAGCGGGGTATCAACCAGTTTGGGTGGTTGGTTGGCGCCGGATGCCCGGTGCCGGTGGGTTTCAGCCATGTTTTGGATGAAGTGGTTGAACATCGCGGTCTCCGTGAACCATTCCAGGAAGTATTGGTTCTCTTTAGACGACGCACTCTTTATGAACGCGTCTTTCTGTGGGAAAGAAATATGATTAAAGTACAGTCTGTTCGATTTGTTGTGGAACTTGTGACACATCGAATACCGACTTTGTGTAGTGGTTTGCCCCAGTTTGGGTGCCACTGGGACCGCCCCCAGTTCAATGTACGGTAGTCATAGAATAAGTGTTGCTAAGTCTCTGGCGATATAGAATAAAAATATTCCACATTGATTAATGTGTAGCCCAAACAACCATCCACTCCTTCTAACCTATTCCCCGATAAAGTCAGCAACGAGCGAGCAATGCCTTGCATCTATTGGTTACGGTAACTGCTTAACAAGAGGCGTTTCGTACGCGTGTTTGTCGACTTTGGTATACCTATATTGGTACCAATTTCATTGCTACACAAACGCATTGTCATTCTTCTCGTGGTGTGTGAGCGAGAAAACACTGTCTAGAGTCTTGTCATTATTAGTAGACGATAGAATAATTATCGATTTTGATCAATTTTAAACAATATAATACCTATGTATGTAGTTCATAGCTGTGACACTTTCTGTTAGTCAGATAAAGTTTTACTAAATCAACAATAAAATACTTAATTCCTTATTTCATTATTAGCATTTCATTTCAATAAATGTCATTTGACAAGCGTGACATAAGAATGTCACAGGTTCTACAATTCGCTGGACGGACTATACTATACTAGGTGAAACAGAAGGGTATACAATTTTTTTGCATCTTTACTTTGTAAATCTAAAACTATCGGCTTTGTGGGACAGTTGAAGTACTAAAGGTTTTGTAGACTTACGAAATCTGTCAACAGCTTTTGTTTTTCGAGTTTCCTCCAAAGCTGATGGAATTACAGAGATTCGTTTTGACAAAAAAGTATACCCTTTCTGTGTCAAACTGTATATAGGACGGGATATGATATTAATTTAACATCTTGAAAATACATTGACAATACTCACGTCGAACACCACGTCCCCCTTCCCGAGCGTGTCTTCCCCCTCCTTCCTCCCCCCCACTTGGAAGAAGCGCCAGAAGTCCCCGAGTATATCCACGAAGAACCTCATGAAAGCCTCCGATATCATCACATTCCTCGTCTTTGTGTCTTCTGATTTGTCTCTGTCAACACATCATTCAGAAGTCATTATTTATGCATCACCAGCTGTCAGCCGTGGAGACTTACGATAAAATAAAATAAGACAAAGTTACTCTTTATAACATCAGTTATCTGCCAGTGAAAGCCCCGTCAACATCGGTGCAGCCGTTTCGGAGATTAGACGGAACAAACAAAGAGACAGAGAAAAATACATAAACTTGTTTTTTTATACTTGTGTCGTGTATATACCTTGATATTATGCATTTAGTAAAAAGGCTATCACAGCTCAAATTTTTCAGCAATCATACAAATCTATCTCATGTGATTTTACATAAATATATCAATAATTACAATTTTAGACATAAACTGCAATGTAAATTAAAGCTAAAATAAATGTAAAAATGCTGAAATAATTTAGCATTATTCATGAAAATATCGTCGGAATTTCTAACTCTGGGGGTCCAGAATCATGAGTTGAATCCATGGTATCAGTTTTCGTTACGATGCCCCTTACACGCTGGATAATCAATGTCGTCTACCTGAACCGGCCAGTCTCCATCTTGAGCGAAGTCTTCAAGGTCTTGAAGCTGGTCGTCGGGAGTATGGTGGACTCGTCTCCGTGGCAGGACAGCACCTTGGACGGATGCGTCAGGTCTATCAGCATACCCTGAACGAGAGACAACATGGTTTCACGTCAATATTCAATTCAAAATTGTTTTTTTTTCACGTAAGCCAACAAAGTATTTATGAATAGTCAGAATCTACCGCCGGCTCGGAATGCCGCTTCCACTGAGAAGAGCCGCCGAGAAACAGAATGGTTACTCTTTTCAATGAATAAAATATGGTGTACATTCTCAGGAACAGCAACAGAAAGTGAGCAGGCGACACCGTTGTCACGAGATAAGTAAATTGTAATCAAATCTCACTCAGATTTAGGGATTTAAATTAGAAAGCTAGTTTAGTAAGATGTGCATACCCACTCACACTTTACATCAAATGTTTACAAACCAAAATAATCCTACTAATATTATAAATGCGAAAGTTTGTGAGTGTGGATGTATGTTTGTTACTCTTTCAAGCAAAAACTACTGAACGGATTTGGATGAAATTTGGAAAACAGACAGTTTATAACCGGGATTAACACATAGGATACTTTTTATCCCGATAAACCCTTATTTTTTTAAGTTAAATACTACGCGGATGAAGTCGCGGGCACAGGCTAGTATAATAATACTTAATTACACCACGCGAAGAGAAGAGGATTTATATTCTAAATTCATGGGGATATTTTTATCATGCTTATGTACATATATCGGAAACGTATTCGTAAACTTTAATCATATGGTATTTCAGCTAATAAAAAATAAATCAGAAAAATACTTGAATCTTAGTAATCGAATAGGTTTCTTTAAGAAATACTAACAATAAAATAATTGACAAAATAATTGTATAAAATTCGCAAAATAGGTTTCTGATTACCATTCGAATGGCCTCTTACAATTGGGTCAAGCCCAATATGATTCTGCCAATGTCGAGTAACGAATAGCATAATTGCTATAACAATACAATACAAAAATGTGACCGTCCATTTTGGAAAACCAAAATCGTTTTCCTTCAAAAGATTTAGAATACCCCTGCAGCTGGCAAAACAAGATCACTGACAAAATGTCAAGTCGATGTCAGTGCGTTTCGTTTATTTGAAAATTTGCAAAACATTTTTATTAACTTATTATTTCTTCGTCAATCCCGAAAATCCCGGTATTTGTTAAATTAAATCCCGATATTTTCGGGATCAAAATACGACCGGGATCTCGAGATTTGATATGCCGGGATCAAATCCTCTAATGTGGGTGTCATTTTCGAGGGATTCGGGGATGCTTTATTCGAATATTGCATTTATGTATAGATATAAGATGGCGGACGTGACTTTTAGAATGACATCAATGTGGGTGTCATTTTCGAGGGATTCGGGGGATGATTTTGAATATTGTATTTATTTATAGATCCAAGATGGCGGATGCGACTTTTGGAATGACATTAATATGGGTGTCATTTAAGGGGGTTCTGGTTACGAATCGGCGGAACAGCTGACTTCCTCGAACTCGCGGGCGTGCAGTGCTCACACTTGCATGTGAGAGAGGGGGACAGAGGGAGCGGAAGGGAGTGGGGGTGCTCACCTCCTCGAAGTCGTGGTCGTGCAGCGGCTGCTGCGGCTGCAGCATGCCGGCCAGCAGCGGCAGCGGCGCGGCCAGCAGCTCGCGGCGCAGCGCGGCCGGCAGCGCGGCCACCAGCGTGTGCTGCCACACCAGCGGGTACAGCGCCGCCTGCAGCGCCTCCACGCACCACGACACGTCCCTGCGCGAGCGGAGCACACTTAGAGATCACATAAACTACGAAACACGATTTAAAAAAAATCGGGATTGAAAGTTCAGTATAGCCACTAAAATATTCGGGATTCAGTGCGAAAACGTTACCAAAAACTGCGAGACCCGATTTTAAAAAGAAAATTTTCGGGATTGTGACGTCGCGAATTTCAGTACAGCCACTAAAAAATTCGGGATTCAGTGCGAAATTAAATGTAATAATCTTTCAACACGACTGATACCGTGATACATCAAAACTGACCTATCGCTTAATGTAAGGTCACTTATGCAGGTTTTCCAATAGAAAAACTGTCAACGGTGATGTATGCAGACATCGCATAAATTTATACGATAGTTTTGACAGTTTTCCTATAGGAAAAGTGGCAAAACTATCGTGTTCGATTACGTTTTGACGTATTGCGAGTAGAGTGGGAGTCGAGTCGAGCGCCAGCGGTAAACAGAGTTGGGTCCTGCAATCGTCATGTACATTAAAACTAAATAAATAAATAACGCCAGATTGACACACCACCTGTACGGTCCCAAACTAAGCAACGCTTGTACTATGGGTACCGTACAATGGACTGGGGGCGATCCTGGTGATACCGATACCTGGGCAAATTACGAAAAGGCCATTTCTGAAACTTGCCCCGGCGGGAATCAAACTCGCAACCACCATGTGCAGTGAGCCGAGCGGCCTACACTCGAACCACTGCGCTAAGCAGTCCTCAAAAACTGCTGAACCAATTCGGAACATATACAGTGTGTTGCCGTGCTCCTGGCGTGCTCACCTGAGTTTATCACCAATGATGATGACCTTCCTCTCCAGGAGCAGGGAACCGAAGAGCTTGATGACGAGCCCCGCGCCGAACAGGTCCAGCAACACTGACAGGTTGTCCTCATCCACGCGAGGCTCTATCGGTCTCTTGATGCTCTTCATTCTGGAATTGAAGCATTTCATTATCACTCCCAAAAACTGGACCACTAATAATAATATAATTATAATAATAATTTAGCCCTTTTGACGTCCCACTCCTGGGCACGGGCCTCCCCTCACTACGAGGGGGATTCAGGCTGTACCTTCCACCTCGCTATTCCAGTGCGGGTTGGGGGATTTCACACCTTTCGAAAATTGGTTAGATTTTCTCAGACATGCAGGTTTCCTCACGATGTATTCCTTCAACGTAAGCAAGTGATAATCATATAGAAATTATGATTGGCACATAGATGGTGCGAGCCGGGGTTTGCACCAATTTCTTCAAATATAAAATAAATAAAAAAATACTATAAAATTTCCTTTTGATTCCTGTAAAAATCTATCATACTTTTGGTTACTGTAAAATCTATCACACTTTTGGTTACTGTAAAAATGTATCATACTTTTGGTTAATGTAAAACGTATCATAATTTAGGTTCTTGTAAAAAGCTAACATACTCTTAGTTAATGTAAAACGTATCATAATTTAGGTTCTTGTAAAAATCTATCATACTTTTGGTTTCTGTTTATATCTAGCATCCTTTTGGTTACTGTAAAATGTATCATACTTTTAGATACTGTAAAAATGTTAAACAGAACAAACAAAACTCACCTGCAAGCCGTGATGGCGGCCAACCTATTATTATTATCTGCATCGCAGTAATCATACAGGTCCGCTTCGGAAGAAGCTTCTGCCGGGTCTGGGACACCTTCAACCCTCCTCATGTCCGGTAGAGTCTTCGCCCTATCACACGGGGGGGACTCCAGTGAGGTAACCTGGTATTGTACAGTGATCTCTTCGCCGGGGTCCGGGAAGTCTGTCTCGAAGAGTTGCTGCAGAATGGAGTTGATTTCCACTTCAGAGCTACCGTGGTGGGATTCTAATTCTTCTAATACCTGTAATAAAAAATAAAAAACGATATATATAAAGATATCGTGGCACGGTGTTTGTGGTCGCATTCCTCCGAAACGGCTCGACAGATTTTTATGTTTTTTTTTAAGTATATTTGGTAGGTATGTAGATCGTAAAGCATATTTAATACCTAGAAATAATTTATATGACAGAACAACGTTTGCCAGGTCAGCTTAAGTCATCAATAAAATTAACAAATAAGTAAATAAAACTAAAACGACCGTTTGTTATTGTGAAAATAACTGACTTTTACTAAATGCATATAAAAGTGGATTTTTGGACACGGGCCTCCCCTCAACACGAGGGGGATTCAGGCCATAATCCACCACGTTGGCGGATATGTGAAATCTTTCGTAAATTGGTTAAATCTTCTAAGACATGCAGGTTTCATCACGATGTTTTCCTTCGCCGTAAGCAAGTGTAATAATCATATAGAAATTATGATTCGCACATAGATTTAGAAAATCCAGAGGTTCGAGCCAGTGTTTGAACCCGAGACCTGTTAGCCCGCAAGACGCGTGCTTAACCAATCGGCTATCACTGCTATACTACTACTGATATGTTACCTTGTAATAGAATCCTGGAGCCCTGTACCGGCCTATCAGGCAGTACACCAGCGGGAGGCACGTCGTGGCGCCCTCTGGTAATACCCGTCGACAATATCTGTAATGAAATATGTAAAGATGTACCCAGTTTTGTGCACATCCGTCGTGAGCTTAATGGTTGAAGAGGACGCAAATTTTGACCATCCATCACCCAATATGTGTCAACTATGACCGTCTGTCACCCTATTTAGAAATTGAGCCAATATTGGACTTAATGCAGGGTGACAGGTGGTCAAATTTGGGTGACAAATGGTTAAAATCAGATTAAATTTGGTCAAATTTGGATGCCAGTCAGACATGCTGTGGGTGACGGATTATACTATATAGATCCCTAATAATAGATAGAATCAGTAAACTCCTTTTGCCCCTTGGAGATACAAATATAGTAGGGAGTACCCATTGCCTGCAGGGGGTTGAAATTGATTCATTATATTTTTATTCATGTAAGCCAACAAAGCACTTATGAATAGTCTGAATCTACCACACCCGTACGGAATGCCGCTTCCACTGAGAAGATCCAGCAAAAAACCCAATGGTTATTTTTTTCAATAGAATGAAATATGGTGTACATTCACAGGAAGAGCAACAGAATACTACTTTTTGGTGTATTACATAAGCCTCGTGGTTAGAGGGGCCGCCCCGGTAGCTGAGAGGTTCCGGGTTCGATTCCCATACTGGCCTTTAAACTATTGACGTGAGCCCACTCCTAACACAAGCATTAGCTTAGCTGGAGGGGCTAGAGGGAATCTTATTTTTATTCAATCTGCAACTGTAATATCTTGTGTACTGTATCTTGGGTTCGAGACCTTTAGTCTTAATTTAGTTTTTTTTTTTTGTGGTTTGCGCCCGTGAAATCGCAAAACGGGCCCAATGGAAGACCAACGCTGGTTCTTGTCAACCAGCACATGCTGAATTGGGTCCGTTTGTGGCGAACAGAATTTTCAATTATTTATTAATTTTTTTGTAATTTTTATTCTATTTGCTCCTTTCTTTCTTTTCTTAATAGCAATAGGCGTACCCAGCTTCTGGCCTAAGAGGGGTTGGGAGGGGATAAATCACAGCTTGTAAGAGAGGGTTTAGACTCACCCGTACGACCTCTCGCCGCGTTCATCCGTTAACACTAAGGAGTAACACTGTTGGCTCTGCGCGTCCACGGACCACTCGCCTTTGGGCGCGTTACTCATTGTCTCTGGGAACACTAGGTTCTCTAGGTGTGGTGGTACTTGTACCTAGAATAAAATGATTGTATATAATTGACGACCGCTTGGCGTAGTGGTTAGAGCGTAGGCCGCTCGACTCACTGCACATGGTGTTTGCGGGCTCGATTCCCGCCGGGGCAAATTTCGGAATAGCCTTTTCGTAATTTGCCCTGGTCTGGTTGTCACTGGGACCGCCCCCAGTCCATTGTACGGTATCCATAGTACAAGCGTTGCTTAGTTTGGGACCATTTAGTTGGTGTGTCAGTCTAGCGATATTATTATTATATCATTTATTCATTTTATATTTTTAAATCTAAATAAAAAATATATTATCTATATAAATTTAAAAATATAAAAAATAGTTCCCCACTGGCATCGGGAACAGGGTCCTAGTTACCGGCGGTCAAGGCTCAAGGTTATTATTATTATTACATCTGAAGATGATAGTTTCAGCAGAACTTTTACGTGACAGATGAAAATCAGCGCTAAACACTTTGGCCAACGCTCGCACGAACTCAAGACAAAGTTGGAGTTTGTACGAATTTGTATGGATTTCGAACCCACGCTGGGCCAACTCGGTCGACTATGGTCTGAATCCCCTTCACTTTAAGGGGGGTATAAATTAAATTAACTCACCTGACTGGGAAATACGCTTTTCACGTAGGCATTTCCATTCATATAATCCAGCCCAACTAGCACGCACAGATTAAAAAGACCCTTTTCTCTAGGTTCAAACGGCAATTTAATATCTAAACAGCCAGCCTTCTCGTCTATGCTCATATTGTCCACAGTATCTGTACTGACCGACATACTGCCCATAGACAAAATATTAAATTTCGAATCTGACGTTTCCATTTTTGAAATGTTGCCCTGTGACGTACGGAAACTCTTCCAGGAGCGAAACGTAGAGTACGGGTTGTCTATGTTGTCCGATCTGAAGGAACAGATTGAGGTTTGGTGCCTGAAGCGGGCAGTTTTTATGCTCTTAGGGTCCAAATATGCGACCCTAGTTGATACTCGACGAACGTAATTCTTACGTTTTTCTGTCAAACTTCTTGTTAGTTTAACTGATTCTGTAAACCAAAAAAAACGTAGTTTGAAAACTATTTTAAGACCGCATAGTCTATCCGTTTGAGTGTAGGTCGTTCGGCCTATTGCTCCGAGTGGTTAAGGCGTTGATTCCCATCGGGGATCATTTGGAAAATGGGTTTTACGTAATTTACCTCAATTTAAGTGACACTAGGATCGCCCCCAGGTCCATTGTAGGGTACCCATAGTACATGCGTTACTTGGATTGGAACCGTACAGTTGGTGTTAGTCTGGCTATATTTAATTTATATAAATAGTGGGAGGAGCAGCGGACAAAACATATAAATGTAGGTAGTGCAAAACAAATTTACACAAAAATACGCAAGCGCACTTAACGAGAGACCCGTTATGACCGAGCTCAATTTCTTTACAAACTAAAGTATGTTTTGTGAAAGTAAGTCTTAATCTTTGTACAGTTAGTCAAAACTATTGTCTTCGTTTATTTTTCAAATGAATACTTTTCTTTAGTGTATTTGAAAATGTATGTATAGACAAAGGATGCCCAAGTGCGAGCAGCACCACTCACAGACCCCCCGCGGGTGTCGCGGCGACTACAGGACGCGCCATGCGTCGTCTAACAGGAGCTGCCCAATGCCCATATCTAATTCCCAATGTATGTTACAAATCTATGCAAAAGTCACTACTTCTTATAACTGGTTGTAGGCTTTTATTCGCTTGAGAGCACATTTTAGAGTCTTTTTGTAATTTGCCCCGGTCTGGGTGTCACTGGGATCGCCTCCAGTCCATTGTACGGTCCATAGTACAAGCGTCATTTAGTTTGGGACCGTACAGTTGGTTTGTAAGTCTGGCAAAATAAATATGACACTAAACATCTCCATAGTAATATCAGCTACCGTTTATGTAACTACATTTTTAATTCGGTCTTCTGATACAAGCTGTAGAAAGTACCTTTATAAAAAAAATGGTTTAGGTTACCTTCGCTGGTGCTGCCATCTGAGTGGTCGGTGGGGAAGCTGCCCGGCTTATTATCGTCCATATTGCACACAGCTGTCACTGTGTCGTATATCTCGTTCATGAGACAGTTCAGCTGAAAGGGAGAGGAAAAATATTAATAATCCTTGTTATCTTGGTCATGTCTGGTATTTCAAATGAGGAATGATTCCATGACGATTTAATTGGATATAAATAAAATTGATGCTGTCTGGTTCACGCGTTACGACTGTGAGAGAGAAGCCAATAAAATTAAGTTATTTAACCGACCTAGGTAATTTAAAAGAGTAACTATTGAGTTCCTAGCCGGATCTTTTCAGTGGAAGCAGCAATCCGAACCGGTGGTAGATACTAACTATTAATATGTGTAAATATTAATAGTTTGAATAAAATATTTTTTATTTAGATTTAGTTTTGTGTCACACTGTCAATATTCAAATCTGTGTGGTGCATTGGTACATCAAATTCATTTGTTATTGTAACGACGTGAATAATTACCAAAAATATTGGTAAACATTAACGTAAAAATATTAAAAAGGAAATAATATATATTTGAGTACTATTAGAAGTTAAAAAAATGTCCTAAATGTATCACACTTTTGTTTCAACTCAATATACTAAAACACAGTACGGAACCCTACTCCAAGGTCGAATTCACGCTTTCAACAACTCCTGAATTAACTATTAACACTTATTTCGTTACTAGTATAATTTAAAATCTCATAAAACAGATTCAATATTACGAAATATAGTAACGGCTTTTTACGTAAAAATGTATCGCGTCGCGACCTTGCTTTATTTGAGCTTATTAAGAAATGTTCACATTTTCAATTTATAACACAATAGTGCTTATTATGTTGGTACATAAATAAAATAAACTAAACGAGCTGTATCCTTATCATGGTTGTAACAAGAACTTATATGAGCTTATTTTAAGAAAAGTTAAAAATGAAAAAAAAAACGAAGTAAAAGGTTGAAATAAGGAACTTTATCTGAATCTGCTCTTAAAGTTTGCATGATAAATACAACTTATTGGTGTGATTAGAGCCGCGTGAAAGGCAGCTCCTATTAGACGACGCATAGCGCGGCCTGTAGCCGCCGTGACAACCGCAGGGAGACTGGGAGTGGGGCTGTTCTAACACAAAGCCATACCATAACCTCACACATGAATGAAAATTCACCTTTGCACATCATTTTGAACAGTTTCATGCCACACTGAGTCACTCAAAAATAATAAAAAAAAAATTGTAAAAATTTTTATAAGTACTTATTAATAAAGATTTTTCGTTAATTCGCGACACATGTGTCTGTGTTTTGTATGTGATGATCTAATTCGTATAATTGTGAAAACATTTATGTTTCTTGGACAGATAAAGACTGAACACCGCAGATAGTGGATAGTGTTATGTGATCGAACGCATTTTTTTATTAACGGCTTCGATAACTCGATTTACGTAATTACCGCAATCCCAGCGACAAGCTGATATGTTAAACGCTCTATGGCAGAGAGGGCCAAAAAGTCCGCTTCTTTCAATCTGATCTATTTTTCTTATGTCAGACAACAAGTTATATAGAATGTTAAAGTAGTAGCCAAAAGGGAGGGTAACTAAATTAACCATTCCACCACCTTCTTACCCATAACAGAAAAGAATATCAAGTTTACGCCGCAAAATAGAACGGAAATACCTTTGTAGGTGAGTGTGCAATAAGCAAAATGATCAGGGTCTTATAACAAGGTTTTTACACTTAATTTTCTTGCTTCACTATCGCTTTATACTATTCGCAAACTAATGAGGCTAGGTCATTACAAGTATAATTATGACGTATCCGATAGCGATTGATTGTAGGTGGAGATGTGAATATCATTATATCGATACTAGATGTACTCTTCCAAAGATTACTTGTGTTTTATTAATGTTAGGTTTACACTTTACCAAAAGTCTCGTTAGCACTTAAGACAAATAGGAACAGCGGATAAACACTGACCGCCCCAAACTACCGCCTTATAGAAAAAATGTTTAAAACACAATTTTTATAAGTACCAAGTTCTACTTACAAAAATAAACATAAGCATGTTTTAAAACTTGGCCACAATAAGCCCAAGATAGAGATTTGTGGCGACAAAAAGGGGAGGCCTTTGCCCAGCACTGAGACACAACAAAAGAGGCATAAAAAATGTTTAAAAGTATTTTTTACATAAATTTAAAAACTCTTTCACCCTGTAACTTGCTAAGACTGCAGCGGCTAGCAGTCGATCAATTTTCTATCGATACTAGTCAGCCACAACACTAGACTAAACTAATTAGTTTTAAGACAAGTGTTGACATCAGACATGTCGACGCCAGTGGCACACCCGAGATTGGCTGGACTTTTATTACTCTAAATTAGTTTTATATTACACGACATAGTTTCAAGAGATAGTATAGTCTCTCAGAGTTTGGGTGACAGTTTGTCAAAATTGGGTGACGACCGGTTATGTTGGTCCATAGTGGGTATATCAAAATTGGGTGACAAAAGTGGCACATGGTAAGAATTTGATGACAGTTGTATTTTTGGGTGTCAGTTGGTCAAAATTAGAAGGTGAATGGTCAAAATTATTTTTTTTTAAGAATTAATGCTTTTAAAAATTCTCACTAGATCCAGTTTCTATAAACAAATTAAAAATATAATAAGGAGCTAGAGAAAACAGTTTATACTCATTTTTCTTGTATTACGGCCAGCTTCCAGACTCCCCTGACGATGACATCTTCCTGAGTCGGAGTCGTCTCAAATCTAAGAGCGAAATTGGTACTGTCGTTTTCCATGTCATACCAGTACAGAATGCCATCACAAAAGCGTACTCAAATTCGGTCTCAGAGACAACATATCCCAAACTTTTGAGTGACGTTACAATCTTAGTCCTGTAAAATGACATTTCAAAAGTGTACTTAAGATCGGTCTCATACTTGAGATTGAATTCATGGTCACAAAGAGATCATTGCGAACCTTAAATAACAGACTCTATTAAACTACCAAATTCCTCGCGTGTTATCGGTCCATTAAACTCGCTTCGATATAGGTTACGTTGAGTCACGGTCCGCCCTTACACTCCCATTTGTGGGAAAGAGGACTTCCCTTTAGGTCGGACTACTGCAGTGCTGTCTATGACGTCAGACATTGCGGGAATATCTGACAAATTGTTATGACACCTGTGACATTTAAACCCACCTTCTTATCACGATAGGTTAAATTTTAATAACAAAAGTGACAATCAAATGTCATTGTAACAAAACAGTGATTCAATACCAATAAAAATATATTTCTTTCTTTCTTTCTTTCAATAGTCCGGAATAATACTTAAAGAGGTTTAAATGAGTACCGAAAATAGATTAAAAGGTACTTACTTCCTTATAAACAAAGAAGCGAAGCTTTGCAGTAGATATTAGATATATTATATTAACGCTTAACGCGTCACGCGTCACGCGTTACGCGTTACGCGTTACGCTTTTCACCGTTTTAGTGCCCGGGTAGCGAGCGCCCCGAACGTCCGTAAAGAAGCTTCGCTTCAAAAATACAAAAATGGAACCGACTTCAAAAAAACCTGGGTGCATTAAAAAGCTAGAAATAACTAGGGACCTTATCATTCCTTTCATTTAGAGTCGGTGCCACTATCTTTACACTCCCTTAGGACAACTTCTAAGGCACCTACCCCTACTTGCTTGAATTGAAACATGTATATCGAATACTTTATTTATTGTTGCTATGTCAACGCGTTATGTTGATTAAAAGAGAGACTGTAATCTTCATAACGTTAGTCATAAACATTGCAATCATTTGTAACACTCGTCGCTAACATTGGCTACAGAGCCGCGCGACAGGCGGCGAGCCCGTCGCGAACAGGCAGCTCCTGTTAGACGACGCATGGCGCGGCCTGTAGTCGCCGCGACACCCGCGGGGGACTGGGAGCGGGGCTGTTCTAATCTGACATCACGCGGGGTCATTTAGTTATCAATATTTGTTATCACATGTATCATAACTAGAGGATTTGATCCCGGGATACCGAATCTCGGAATCCCGGCCGTATTCTGGTCCCAAAATTTTCGGGATTAAATTTAACAAATCCCGGAAGTTTCCTACCTATTCATTTCTGCAGTTCTGCAGTTCTCATTAACACTACAATCCCGGTACTATTCCAGGATCCCGGTGTTATCTGTAGATAATCCCGAAATTCCGGGATTTGAAAAAGAGCCGGGATCGCATTCTCTAATCATAACTTATTGGCTACAACAAAGGGCCTCCTCATATTCATGGCAGGAAAATAACTAAGCCCACAAAAATAACGATCTATTTATCGATGTTAGTACATCGTAAAACAGAGCAAATATTGACCTACGCGGAATGACGACATACCTTCAAGTGACTCCATTCATGATGACGTCATGAACCGGTACACACGATATTAATCCGATTACTGTACGATAATAATCGGATAATATTGAAACACACAGTGGTCTATTTCTAATACACACTTTGAATTTCAATGTCAATGTTGCAAACACACTTTTGCTTTGACACTTTGATCTTTGAACACACTTCCTGAGAAATTGTGTACAAATAATTATTATTTTATGCAATTTTAACATAATTTTAATATAAGTATCCTGTACGGGCTCATTTCGAAACACTTTGTCATAATTCACTAAATATTGAATTTAATTATAAAAGATAACAACTAAAATGAAGGCACTTTTTTATTATTTTTTACTTAAATGACTACTAAAATTTGGGTTGATCACATTACTAGTATTCTCGTTAGCCCCTGCAGCTAAGCTAATGCTTGTGCTAGGAGTGGGCTCACGTCAATAGTATAATGGCCAGGATAGGGATATTGACGCTTTAAATTAAAATTACGTAAAACCAATTCATTAATTATTAGGTACATTTTTGTCATGAGGTAGGTACACATGTATGTATGTATAAGGTACATATATGTCAGCAGATAACAACGGATGGTATATATCCGTTAGCATATAGGTATACAATACAAAAGAAACGTTTAATCTGTATTTTTATTATTATTACTAGCGGCCCGCCCCGGCTTCGCGCGGGTACATTGCGGTTACATTATTCGAGTTTTAGTAAGGATCCCTATTTTTTTTGAAAATATATTATAGCCTATGTCACCCGGGAATAGTGTAGCTTCCCAACAGTGAAAGAATTTTTCAAATCGGTTCAGTAGTTTCGGAGCCTATTCATTACAATCAAACAAACAAAGTTTTCCTCTTTATAATATTAAGTATGATTATTATTATTAGTATATTAGTATGATATACTAGCTGTACCCTGCGCGCGTTGCTACGCTGTCAAAGATTGGTCGTACCAACTCAGAAACCTTTGTGGGCTCATGCACAACACTTTGCTGAAGATCATGACATGATCAAATGCATAGTTTACGATTCTATCTAAATATATATAACTCAAAGGTGACTGACTGACTGACAGACTGACATAGTGATCTATCAACGCACAGCCCAAACCACTGGACGGATCGGGCTGAAATTTGGCATGCAGGTAGATGTTATGACGTAGGCATCCACTAAGAAAGGATTTTGATTAATTCTACCACCAAGGGGATAAAATGGGGGATGAAAGTTTGTTAATCTCGCATATATAGAAGACAGTTAAATACAATAACTGTTTTTGCAACACTTATGGCCCAAATGCTTTAGACCTCAATAGCCTAGTGGTTAGAGGGGCCACCCTCGTAGCCGAGAGGTTCGGTTCGATCCCCATCTTGGCCATTAAACTATTGACGTGAGCCCACTCCTTACACAAGCATTAGCTTAGCTGGAGAGGCTTACGGGAATACAGTAAACTCACATTGCTAGTAATCATTTAAATAAATTAAAAATTACCACAACCAAACCAGTGTAGACATATTTGGATGTTACTTTTGACTAGACTTACTGCCAATTGGGTCGCAGATGGACTCATCGACGGAGTAAGCCATGGGCCCTAGTTAGTCCCAATAGAAACTAAGTGTCAACTGGACCTTAGTGGAACTAGGTCTCGATTACCACTGGGTTTAAAACTCAAACTCAAAACTCAAATTTGTTTTTATTCATGTAAGCCAACAAAGCATTTATGAATAGACAGAATCTACCACCGGTTGGAATGCTGCTTCCACTGAGAAGATCCGGCAAGAAGCTCAATGGTTACTCTTTTCAATGAATATAAGATGGTGTACATTCTCAGGAACAGCAACAGAATATGAGCAGGCAACACCATTGCGGTTAAAGTTGGACCCAATGGACCCTGATTTTTATATGGACCCATGGCATTGGAACACTTATGGGCAACGCACGAATCTATCCTAACACCTATGCAAATTCAGGCAGTAATCATTCTATTGTGTTTCAAAACAAGCCGTAAGTATATTAAGTTACTTGTCATTTAAGTCACACTTCTGCTTTTTTTACTGGTCATAAAATGTTAAATCTTTCACTACAAAGGACCCACTTTAAGGACCCCTATCACACCGCAAGGACAGTGTTACACTTTTACTTTTAGACATTGTTACACTTTTTGGCGCCAACCACCTTGAAACACTTCAAATCGTCTACCTTTATTTAATTAATAAGATTAATCGTATTTTTTTATTGCAGTTGAATTAGAGAATATTATTATATATGTTTTAAATACACTTCACAATTTCAATCTGAAGATTGTGTTACACTTTTATCAAGGTTATTGTTTTTTAATTGTTTATTGTTTTTTTTTTCGCAGCAGGGCTATGCGCAGCGCAGTACGGTCGCACACGAACTGGAGATGTTCGTTTGTGGTATGCCGAGTTCACAGTTTAGGGTTGGTTTATATGGCGAAGGAGTTTCAGAGGTACTTTTGGGCGTTGGTGCATTTCTAAAATGAGAGATTAATGCCAAACGGATGATTATTTTACAGATACCGAGTGTGTTTTATTTCTTGAAAACTGATTTGAAAAAATGCCCAACTTAAATAAGACTTGCATTTTTGAGGTTGACTTAAATTACCTAGGTAAGTATATAAGAAATATTTATAACCGTTCAGATATTCGTGTAGTAACCCGATTCTAAGATCAGAGGAGTGGGCTAAAACGACAACTTCTAAATTTTTCAGGTGCCCATAGACAAGAACCATGGGTAAATAATTAAAAAAATAACATGTACGGTAGAGAAATATTAAATTTGATTGTGAGACAAGACGTAGTTCCATAGAAAAACCAGTCAAGATAGTGACAGCTTTTTTTAAAAAAAATCATATATTAAAAATAAACTCAACACATAGTCAACACACGACCGCTTGGCGCAGTGGTTCGAGCGTAGGCCGCTCGACTCACTGCACATGGTGGTTGCGGGTTCGATACCCGCCGGGGCAGATTTCGGAAATGGCCTTTTCGTAATGGTGTCACTGGTACCCATAGTACAAGCGTTGCTTAGTTTGGGACCAGACAGATGGAGTGACAGTCAGGCGATATTTATTTATTTATTTATTTAGTACGAGCGTTGCTTGGTTCAAAGCCATTACAGTCTGTCAATATATATAGGCCCGTCTTAACAAATCGATCTTAAGTCTGACAGCGGTCTTGAGTACGCTTTTGACATGTAATTTTGTACTGGTGTGACATAAGAATGACATTTCCAAGATCACTCTCAGACTTGAGATCGACGTATTTATTGATAGGGTTTTCATTTCAATTTTTAATATAATACGATATTAAATAACCAGCTACCACTGTGTTTCATTGCTCTATCATGATCCGAATGTGCACGGAATTAAATACAATAATAAAAATAAAAATCTAGCCCTTTATTGGCTTCCCACTCCTGGGCACGGGCCTCCCCTCACTGAAAAGGGGATTCAGGCTGTAATCCACCACGCTGGCCCAGTGCGGTTTGGTGGATTTCACATATATTTCGAAAATTGGTTACATTTTCTAAGACATGCAGGTTTCATCACGATGTGTTCCTTCACCGTAAGCAAGTGATAATCATATAGAAATTATGATTCGCACATAGATTTCGAAAAACCCTGAGTCTCGAGCCGGGGTTCGAACCCAGGACCTGGTGCACGCACATCGCGTGCTTAACCAATCTTGGTACGATTTAATTTTCTCGCCATTTTTAAGTATTATTTTAGCGAATATTTATCAGACGCTTAGTGGCGGCATGTAAGCCGCCCCTGCCATTGTTTCGTGATTTCTTTCCGCGGACCGCGCACGCACGTGACTCACTTTAGATAATAGCCTAGTGTACTAACCGTTGTTACTGTGTTTGTTTGTGTACAGACACTACGGGAATGCTACCGTTAAAATGTATGCAACGACATGTGTGCTGTGACCTCATAAGGCTAAATCACAGATATAGATTTACATAGATAACGCAAGTATCACGATTTGTATTGAAACCAAGCGTGCCGAAATTTTAACACCTACTGTGACGTCATTAGTGACGGGAAACCCAAACCGCTTCAAAGACACCGATGCCGCCGATGATGCCCCTCCGTCCGCTACGATTCTTTCGAGTGATTGTCTCGCTCATACTCATATTTTTTATGTCTGTAGTCGCGTGGACTGCAAGTTAACGGCGACCAACCTTGACGCTTGGTCGGGATTTCGAACACGCGAAGTACATGCATTTGCGTTATCTATTTAAATCTATATCTGTGATCATACCAGTACAAAATGACACGTAACAAGAGTACCTACTCAAGATGGATCTTATTTACATCATTTTTCTAAACCTATTCAATACTAGGTGAAACAAAAAGGGTATCCTATTTTTTTGCAACTTTACTTTGTAAATCTAATACTATCGGCTTTGTGGGACAGTTGAAGTACTAAAGGTTTTATAGACTTGTGAAATATATCAACAGCTGGATCCCTGTAACACCTTTTGTTTTTCAAGTTTCCTCCAAAGGTTAGTTTTAGAATTACAAAGTTAAGTTTTGAAAAAAGTATTTACCCTTTCTGTTTCAACCTGTATAAAGTAACAACTAGTGATTAAAAAACTAATAATGTAAAGACGCCAAGCCCGCTGTGTTTGTTGCCGGATCTTATCAGTCAAGGTCGCGTTCCGATCGCGTTGTAGGCTTACGGAAAAAAATAATAAAATATGACAAACACCAATATGATGTTACTAAATACTAAATATTATATAACCTAAGTGTGTAAGCACCTTAATAACGGTTACGAAAAGCAAAATTAACTACAAAGCAAGATGTAGTTTACACTATAAATTTATCTCAGAACTACTAATTGAACACACTTTTGTCAGCCAGTGTACATTGTATACCACCGTCCCTTTCTATCACATTGAAACTACATAAGCGCCTTTATCGCACTGTGATTTACGAACTGTCAGTGAAGCGATAGTGAAATTTATGTCTAATTAACCGGGTGATTAAGTTTCGTTTTGATTGATTTAATATCGAGATGAGTAATTGTATAGGAACATTCCTATTATGACACTCCGGCGCAGTCATGTTGTTAATTATAGGGCAAACGGATTCGCTAACGGCTCATACAGACAGATACATGGCTCAAACTCAAACTCAAATTAGTCCTTATTCACGTAAGCCAACAAAGCATTTACGAATAGTCAGAATCTACCACCGGTTCGAAATGCTGCTTCCACAGAGAAGAGCCGGCGAGAAACTCAGTGGTTACTCTTTTCAATTAAAAAATATGGTGTACATTCTCAGGAACAGCAACAGAATATGAGCAGGCAACACCGTTGTCACTAAATAAATAATAATCAAATCTCACTCAGATTTAAGTATTTGAATAATATGAGAGAGCTCTCGACTCGGAAAATAATTTCGCATAAAGTCGCTCTATCATGCATCAAGTAGAGCTAAAATACCAAAATGGCCACTTGTTTAAAATGTCCACTTTATTTCCCTCAAATAATGACTTTCCTAAAATGACTACTTTACCAAATTGTTCACTTTCTTTATTACTTCCTGAAAATGCCCACTTTACAAATATATCCACTTTGACCACTTTCATAAAATTATGGTGGGCAGTGCGACAGTAGGCGTTTGCCCACTTTTGACCCCTCCACAGTGTTTTAAGAAGACCATTTTTCGGACACCGCGTTTTTATTGCAAAAGAGATATAATAATTTAAATGCTATGAGTCGAATACCCATTTGTCTAGCATGTCTAGTTTCTGAGATATAACTTTTTGAAAATCGTCAAATTTTCATCCGGATTTTTAGAAAAAAAATTATATCTCTTAAACATGGCAAGATACGCAATTATGATGTTCGGTGCATTGATGGCGTATGTTATTCTGCATCTTTTAAAGCATAAACGAATCTCGTAGCTTTGTTAGATTCCGATATATACGCTTTTTTTGGTTTTTAGATTTTCTTAGTTTTCTCGAGTATTCCGCCGTATTGGGAAAAGTTATTTATACACAAATGGAGTTCTTTACTTCCCCAACACACAACATAAATTTCACATCCCAACTCCATGGAATCTAGAAGTTATTCCAAATTAACTATTTTTGCTAGGGTTGTCACATTATTCATCCGAATTTTATCGAGTCAATTTTCATTTAACATTCATTATTAAAACATAATTAAACTTATACTACTAATGATACTTATGTATTTTGTAGGTTCCGTAGTCACAATGACAAACCAACATACCAAAACATTTACCCTTTTACTCGCAGTCCACCGCTGAAAAGGCCTCTAAAAATATAGTTATATGTACCCTTCATACTAAAGTACTAAATTTGCGTGTCTGTAGAAACTATGAAACAAATGACAAACTATGGGCGACTATAAGTTTGAAATTACTAATATAATACAATTAATATAAAATGATACGAAATTTGGAGCATAGGGTTCCGTAGACTACATAATTTTTCAGTTTAATATTGTAGACTGGGTCACCCTCTTAATGTCGCTTTTAACTCATACCTAGCGCGGGCGCTGCATGCGGGGATTGGTCCACTCACTTTCCTCTTAAGAGCATTGTTGTTATACTCTATTCATGTATATAGCATGGAAGGTATTACGACAAAGCACATTATTTATTACTATGCACTATTGGTTATAGACATTAATTGGAGTTTTAGCCAGTAAAAACTGTTACCGCCTTCACCGCGTGGAGGTACTCCCAGCTTATGTTATTACTATTGTCATGTAGGAAGTTATCTATGTATGTTCATACATAGATAACACTCATACAATTGTTAACTTTGCCCTTAAATTTATATCGCTAAGTATAATTTTTGCATTTCCGTTTATATAAGTACTAGCAACCCGCCCCGGCTTGGCACGGGTGCAAGAACCCTTTAAAATTATGAGTGTTTCTCTACTATATTATGCATGTATTATACATATAAACCTACCTCTTGAATCACTCTATTTATTAAAAAAAACCGCATCGAAATCAGTTGCGTAGTTTTAAATATCTAAGCATACATAGGGAAAGACAGACATCGGGAAGCGACTTTGTTTTAAATTTAAACCTATGTATTGATGGTTAAGCTGGTCTCTTAGATACCTCAGACATAAGATAATCCAAACCACTGCTTGTATATATCAACAAAAATGCTATTAAGTAAGTATATTTTTTGCCAAAGAAAAATGAGATCCGGATATAAATTATTATATTTGAACGTGACAACCCTAACGACAAAAAATCGGGATAAAACTTTAAAAAATTGCGGTTTCTAGATTCCATGGAATTGGGGTGTGAAATTTATGTGGTGCATTGGGAAAGTAAAGAGGATATTTTAATATAAATAACTTTTCCCAATACGGCGGAATACTCGAGAAAAATAAGAAAATCTAAAAACCAAAAAACGTGTATATATTGGAATCTAACAAAGCTACGAGATTCGTTTATGCTTTAAAAGGTGCAGCATAACATACACCATCAATGCACCGAACATCATAATTGCGTATCTTGCCTTGTTTAAGAGATATAATTTTTTTTCTAAAAATCCGGTTGAAAATTTGTCGATTTTCAAAAATTTATATCTCAGAAACTAGACATGCTAGACAAATGGGTATTCGACTCATAGCATTTAAATGATTATATCTATCAGCTTTTGCAATAAAAACGCGGTGTCCGAAAAATGGTCTTCTTAAAACACTGTGCCCTCACGAAAATTCCCACTTTTTTTAAATATCCAGTTTTGGCCACTTTCATAAAATGTCCACTTTATTTCCTCAAACTAACCGCACCTAAATTTCGCGGCATAATCCATAAAATAAAATTATTACTTAATTATTATTATAATATACTCACGTTTTCCTTATCCAAATCCAACTGGGTGTCTCTCTTAGGAAGCGAGAACATGATGTGTACGAATTTCCTCTCCATGTTCTTCTTGGCGGACTTGAAGCCTTCGCTAAGACCCTCAGTAGACCTTCCCTCGCGAAGTTTCGAAATTAATATGGGTTTTAATATCTTTTTCGCATCATCTAGAGAATTCCTTGCGGACCCAGTTTCGAAATTTTGTCTCAGTTTTTCGAAGTCTGACTTCAACTGGGGCCCGTTTTCAGGGTCACCTTTTGATTGGGACTCGTTTTCAAAGTCGCTTTTGAAGTGCGACCCATTCTCAAAGTCGGTGTTTAACTGGGTCGCGTTTTCATAGTCGTTTTTCAACTGGGGCAAGATTACGGAATCTGCTTTTTCCGGTGATTCGGTTTCAAAGTTTTTCCGGAGTTTATCAAAGTCGAATTTCGTGGGTGAAGTTGGTTCTGGAGTCAACAGTCGGATAGGTTGGTACGGCTCGTAAGCGATGTCGTAAATCAGGTCCTGAAAAAAAACAAGTAAAATTAATTTAAAATTAGTAATAATACGACCGCTTGGCGCAGTGGTTTGAGCGAAGCAGCTCGGCTTACTGCACCGGGTAGTTGCGGGTTCTATTCCCGCCGGAGCAAATTCCGGAAATGCCTTTTTTTTGCCCAGGTGTCACTGGGATCACCACCAGTCCATTGTACGGTACCCATAGTACAGGCGTTGCTTAGTTTGGGACCATACAGTTGATGTCAGTCTGACAATATATATTTTTTAAAAACTAAGACTAACACACCAACTGTATGGTCCCAAACTAAACAACACTTGTAGTAAGGGCACCTGTACATGAACTGGGAGCGATCCCAGTGACACCCAAAAATCCGAAAATCAAAGAGATGTATGCTGAAGCTTGTACCTTCGAGGCTTTCTCTATAGAGTTCCTAGATCACAACTCATGACCGCAAACCGCAACATATTACTGCAGCAGTAGAGTCATTGACTCTATTACGCAATACTGCGTGTATGGAATGGGGTTATGCGTTTGTTTATAGATATTGATATACGATATGCCGCAAAAAACGCTGATAAAATGTCGTGCGCAGTTGGATTTTTGTAGCATCGTCAATAAATCTTGAAGGTCAATTATTAGAGGGTTTAGTACTCTATCGTGTCTCTATCGTAGTGTTACGCTCGCTGGTCGGTAGAGTCTACGTAAAATGCGGCCACGCGGGGCACTTATCTGCCTTAAAAATGTTTTAGTCGAATGGTAGCGACTAGCTACTCTAACGAAGGTATTAACTCGAAGGTAGAGCTACTGAGATATTTTTTAAAAACTGTCCGACATCACATATGCATTTCAAATATATTTTATATAACAAAGTTGGTAATCAAGCGAACGACCCGCCTGATGTTAAACAGTTACCGCAGCCTATATGTATATGCTTGCAATAATAACGACATTGCCCGCACACTGACGACTTGAAAGGGAGTGGGAATTGGTATAGAAGAGGGATTAGAGGGGGGAGGGGAGTTGGGCCAGCTCTCGCACTCATCGTACGAAATGAAATGAAATTTATTCACGTAAATGGAGTACATTTGTTGTTATTTATCTTGTTTAACCTTACATCTATTTAGCCCACCACAGGGCATGTGAATATTAAAGTTCCGGGAAAAATATTAAAAATAATAATTTAAATGTCAATTAAACTAAGAAAATTATAATATGACAATGAAATACCTCGTCATAATATCAATTAAAAACACTTATCAATTTAACATGTCATTGGTGGTATAAAATGATTTATCAAGCAACCAAGTCCTGAGCTGTCTTTTAAAACTTATAAGTGGAAGCACCTTTAGTGTTTTTTTTTTTGGGCCCTTTGACCTTTGTCAAAGGGTTAATAGTTTTTATGTTTAGGTACGAGTATGTGTATTTCGTCTCGATTTTTAATTTCTCCTCTGCTAATGGATACAGAGAGCACCTTTAGTGTTTCTGGTAGTTTATTGAAGATATTTTTACACATCGAGTAACAATTTTTTTGGTACGAAACGCAGCTATAGTATGTATACAAGGTGAAACAAAAAGGGTATACCATGTTTTTTGCAACTCTACTTTGTAAATCTAAAACTAGGCTTTGTGGGACAGTTGAAGTACTAAAGGTTATGTAGACTTGTGAAATCTGTCAACAGCTGTATCGCTATAACACCTGTTGTTATTCAAGTTCCCTCCAGTTAGAATTACAAAGTTAAGTTTTGTAAAAAAAAGTATACCCTTTCTGTTACAACCTGTATAAATTCATAACTACTTGATATAACTCTAAATTGAAAATTTAAAAACCCCCGATGCGACGACCTTTTCATCAAATGTATACAATAATCAACAGGAAATCTGTGTAAAAGTATGAGACATTATTTTGTTATGACATTATAATAATTGACATTAGAATAAACAACGAATCTTAATATTGATGCCACGGAGGTTTAATTCCTAGTAAAATATTATCAATTATGATTCAATTTGATGTAATAACTCTGGTTGAGGTGGACGGGAGCAGCCCAACGCTAAATTTATTTTAAATTATATTTGTTCTTTTATATTTTTTCGCAATGGCGGAACAGCGCCCTCTAGAATTATTATAGCGTAATATTCCATGACCATTAACAAAATTTAACGCATGCGCGTATCCATCATTTGAAACGTGACTTATGGAACGTCTTTAGTTCATACACAAATCTCATTATAAAAATTGATAAAATATACTTTTTTCCAGAAACAGGGAATCTTTTCAAATTTATAATATTGTAAAAAGCCAGTTCAGACTATTACGATCATTTAAAAATATAATAAATCTAAATCCAATCATCTCAAATTTTGAATGGATTCGAGCCGTGGAAGTTGGTTTTGGCCTAGAATGTGGCTTTTTTACCTACAAAAGAGCTGATGATCTTCAAACGGCTGAACCGATTTTTATGAAACATAGCTAAGAACACTCTCGATCAGAATACCTATCTAACAAATTAAACTAAATTGAAATCGGTTCATCAGCTTGGGCGCTACGTTGCCACAGACAGACACACAGATACACAGATACACAGACACACAGATACACATGTTAAACTTATAACACCCCTCGTTTTTCGTCGGGGGTTAAAAATTGGATTAAACCAAAGACGTAGACGTTGTCTTTTTTATTTCAAACATTTTTTTCCGTCTATCGACAGTCTAGATTGACCTCTCTTCACCGGCAGTGCCAAAAGTCGTGTCTCAGGGTGCAGTCCGCATTCCCTCTGGGGGATATTGGGGACCAGACTCATCAGGAGAGACTAGTAACCTACCAAGATACATTGGAGAAAAGGTCAAATTAAAAACAGCACCATCTATCATCAAATAGCTGAAGTGTCACTACTGAGCACTACATAAATATCCCAAGAGATGGCGCCTGTTACTAAAATAGACAACGATTCCCGATATAGTTTCTTTGTTTGACTACCGCATGGGCCAGTGGTTCGTAGGCCACTCAGATGAGTGTACCGGGTGGTTGCGAGTTCGATTTACGTCGGGGCTAATTACGGAAATTGCCTTTTCGCGATTCGCCCCGGTCTGGGTGTAACTGGGCTCGCCCCAGTCCATTGTAAGGCACCGAGAGGTCTAGCGTTGCTTAGTTTGGGACCGTACACATGACTGTTCATCTCTTCGCTAATAATGTTCGTGTTTTCAACAAAACATTGGGTAACTCGTACAAAGTTATGTAAAAGCGTAATACAAAAAGATATTGCCGAAATCCAACCAATTTACGTGGGTACATAAAACATAATATTTATTAACATCATAAATGTTTAAAATAACACACAATTTTAAACGAAAACTTTCACCTTTCAAAATGCAATTACAGAATCACAGCGCGAGTGTTCGATAAACACACACAAAAATTAAATGGGAAAGCGTAATAATTGCTTCAGAAGCGATAACATACGCTCGTATCGATAACAGTCCGCGGGGCAAAGTTATTTGAAAATCACCGCGTATTGTGGGGGAGAGAATGTTCCCGGTACAGTGGTAAAGTGTCCCCTATAACATAAAATAATAATAATTTTAGCCCTTTTGACGTCCCACTCCTGGGCACGGGCCTCCCCTCAACACGAGGGGGATTCAGGCCATAATCCATCACGCTGGCCCAGTGCGGGTTGGCGGATTTCACATGTCTTTCGAAAATTGGTTAAATCTTCTAAGACATGCAGGTTTCCTCACGATGTTTCCTTCACCGTAAGCAAGTGATAATCATTATAGAAATTATGATTCGCACATAGATGTCGAAAAAGTCCAGAGGTTCGAGCCGGGGTTTGACCCTGAGACCTGGTAGCCCGCAAGACGCGTGCTTAACGTTTCTACTAACATACATATGGATCTTTGGTCTGAAATAAAGAAAATTGATTTGATTTGATTTGATTTAACCAATCGGCTATCACTGCTTAAGCCCTATAACATAAGGACCAAAAATACCATCGGTGGAGTGTACGCAGGGCATGGCCATGATTGCTATTATAAATTCATTTTCATTGTGTGAAATTATATTTGTATTTCACAGTCAATGATTTTTTTATTCATTGTGAACTTTTATTATTTCCCTTAATCCTATGACGTCACTGGTCGATGATTTATCATGAAACCCGGGACGGTACCGAACGCTTTGCGATTTCATTGCAATGATTTTGACAGTTTCTGCCTATGTGGGTAGCAGGTGCTACTTATGAAAACCTACATCATATGATTTTTCACATTCTACCTGTGACAAGTTCCACCATTAGTACGCAGACTGCTGTACACATCGCCATTCACTCGGGAAATACAAACTAAATGCTGTATAGATTCGATCTATTTTAGCGAAGCTTCTATACGGACGTTCGGGGCGCTCGCCGCGCGGCCACTCTATCCGTGCTAAGCGTCAGTAGCGTTACACGATATATATAGGTATACAGAGTGGCAGCTGCGGCGCCCTACGCTTTATACTATAAAGCATCACTTCTTTCGGGCGTCCCTAGACGGCTCGGTTTTGACTTATTAAGTACACCACTGTCTCAGTATAATCAGCTCACGAGTTTAGGTCCAATTAGTCTAATTACGCCGTGGTGCCTTACAACTGGTCTTCAATCAGCTGTAACAGTCTTGTTTCCATGGCAATCAGCCCATACCAGCTATTTTTGTCTCCCGCATGCACCGGAGGGAAGTGGATTTTTTCTTCCAACTCCTGCTATTATTTCTTTCGAATAAATCCGTGCGGGTTCCAAGACAATTTAACTTTTCCCCGGGACTCGTCGAGGGTCCAACCTTGACGTTATTATTTGTCACCATTGTCGATCCTGGTTTACAGGAGTCACAGTGGTGGGAGTGTGTGGCGGGACACCTCCCTCTTTTTACTGTTCTATAGTTCCTCGCCATCCAAAGTTTGCCTAGAGTCGAGACGCTCACTGCACATGGTTATTGCGGGTTCGATTCCCTATAGGGTAATTTTCGGGGATGGCCTCTTCGTAATTTTGCCCTAGTTTGGGTGTCACTGCCCCGAGTCCATTATACGGTAGCGATAGTACATAAAACTCAAATATTTTTATTTTAGATAGGCCAGATTAACTGGCACTTTTAAAAAGTCAAGAGCTTTGTGCATGTTCCAAAAAATATCCTATGGCGAAGAACATGCAAGACACTCCATGGATACATGTTTCTTTTCTCCATTTTAAATGATGTTTACAATATAATATAATCAGAGGTGTGAGGATAATGTAGGTTAATGCATAAGGCATCACGAATAATGAAGTAATAGGCCCAGAATATTGCCAAAACAGAAGCGCTGACCAGTCCTGACAATCTCGCACACGCTTTGCTTACTTTGGGACCATATAGTTGGTGTGTCAGTCGGGCGGTATTTATTGAAATTAATTGATCTTGTTTTTAAAGGAATCTACCGAAATAACGCAAGAAAACAAGTCATCTTACAGTATCAATATAAACAAACTTCCGTAAACAAAACAACCTCTATCGGTTCCCACGTTAACAGCTATAGAAAGTACACTATCTCGTTCTACTACCGTTACGACTTGTTTAATATTAATGTTGTTGAACGCAGCCAGGACTCGTACAGTCGAATCATAAATGATTTTTCATTACTCATACTCGGAAAGTATGTCTGAAGTTGCGTGAGGAGCGGGTTGAAAGTAATACTTTTCTGCCCTAGGGAGAGTATCTTTCAACTGACAGCTGTCAAATTATTAAAAAGAAACTAGTCCTATGTTGACATTTCTATTGAACCAGGCCAACGGAAAATAAACAAAATAGGCGGCAAATGGCAATCCGACCTTCATTCGTTTTTAACCCCCGACGAAAAACGAGGGTTGTTATAAGTTTAACATGTGTATCTGTGTGTCTGTGTATCTGTGTATCTGTGTATCTGTGTATCTGTGTGTCTGTCTGTGGCAACGTAGCGCCCAAGGTGATTTGAATTGTGTTTCTTTTGTTACATAGGTATTATTCTGATCGAGCGTTCTTAGCTATGTTTCATGAAAATCGGTTCGGCCGTTTGAAGATCATGAGCTCTTTTGTAGGTTAAAAAAGCCACATTCACGGCCAAAACCAATTTCCACGGCTCGAATCCATTCGAAATTTGAGATTATTGGATTTATATTTATTAAATTGTTGAATGATCGTAATAGTCTGAACTGGCTTTTTACAATATTATAAATTTGAAAAGTTTCCCTGATTCCGGAAAAAACATTTTTTTTTATCAATTTTTATATGAGATTTGTGTATGAACTAAAGACGTTCCATAAGTCACGTTTCAAATGATGGATACGCGCATGCGTTAAATTTTGTTTGTTTTATAATGGTCATGGAATATTTCGCTATAATAATTCTAGAGGGCGCTGCTCCGCCATTGAGAAAAAATATAAAAAACAAATCTAATTTAAAATAATTTTAGCGTTATTGAAAATTCTTCCCCTGGGCTGCTCCCGTCCACCGCAACCAGAGTTCTTACATCAAATTGAATCATAATTGATAATATTTTACTAGGAATTAAACCTCCGTGACATCAATATTTAGATTCGTTGTCTATTCTAATGTCAATTATTATAATGTCATAACAAAATAATGTCTCATACTTTTACACAGATTTTCTGTTGATTATTGTACATCTTAGATTATAAATGAGGAAGCCAAAACGAATGATGTAAACGGCTCTTTCATAATCTGGCATCGAAACCAGTTTGTACCAGATGAATTTGCGAGAGGAGCTATGGATACTGAGCTACGGGAGCTACGCAAATCGCGCTAACTTCATTATTTGGAAGAACTAGGTAAAGTATACATTTGATGAAAAGGTCGTCGCATGGGGGTTTTTAAATTTTCAATTTAGAGTTATATTTTTACACTCCTTGTATTCGTAATGAAAGCACAGTGTTTACCTCGGGTTACCTTCACCCCTTGGGTGACAATGTACTATTGCTCTAAAACTGCAGCCTATTACAGCAAGACCAATCAAGACCTTGCATGATTTCAGCATAAGTCTTGCAGGGTTTTTATTGGTCTTGCCAAGCAACCGTGACACTGCCGGAGGATTCCAGGGTATATACTAACCAAATGAAAATCATCACACCAACTGTATGGCCCCAAACTGAGCAAAGCTTGTACTGTGGGTACCGTACAAAGGACTGGGGCGACCTTAATCCCACCCAGACCCAGGGCAAATTACAAAAGGCTATTTCCGAAAATCCCTGCAAGAGTTAATAATCAGTCTTGTTCTTGCTCGAGTCTTGCAGGGTCTAGTCCTGATCTTGCTATTATAAGGTTTAGCCGAGAGATCACACGGCCTAAGGTACACTAAGTCAGTCCACATATCGGAATATATTTCTGTCATAACACTCTGCATACTCTTAAAAAGGTATTCATAGAGCAATAAGCCAAAGACACTGTATAGCCAGGCACCCCTGCCACTGAATTTGTATTACCGCACCTAGCATTTTAACTAGCACGTAGTGTAGGACGCCCTCCGACCAGGTGGGATGACGATCTGCGAAAGACTGCAGGCAGATGCTGGATGCGGCAAGCTGAAGACAGGGCGCTATGGCGCTCATTAGGGGAGGCCTATGACCAGCAGTGGACTGATATAGGCCGATGATGATGATGATGATGATGATGACCTAGCATTTTGATTGGTCGATTCACGGCTCTGCTTTGAACAGACCAAAGAAAATTCACCGTCATCTCCGATACCTCGCTAACTTTTGACGATTCCATTCTCATACAATAGTGGACGTGAGCAGTGTCTTGTCTTGTTGGTCTTGGAGGTATTACAAGAACGTACTATGTTATTATTGGTGTGATGCAACACACGGCGTGCGTATCGGGGCTGCGGCTTCCGGTTATTTGTTTACTAAGATCGAGGCGCGGGCGCAGACCGCCTGGTTAGACTGGTTTTTCAAATCGCAGCGACTGATTGGAAGGTTTTAAGATTCGAATGCACTTTCGAATAGTATGGGACTAAATGGGGCAAGGCCTAGGTCAGTACTGGGGCTACTTTAAGATTCGAGTGCACTTTCGAATAGTTTCGGACGAAATGGGGCAAGGCCTAGGTCAGTATTGGGGCTACTTTAAGATTCGAGTGCACTTTCGAATAATTTGGGGCGAAATGGGGCAAGGTCTAGGTCAATATTGGGGCTACTTTAAGATTCGAGTGCACTTTCGACTAGTTTAGGACGAAATGGGGCAAGACCTAAGTCAATATTGGGGCTACTTTAAGATTTGAATGTACTTTCGAATAGTTTGGAATGAAATGGGGCAAGGCCTAGGTCAGTACTGGGGCTACTTTAAGATTCGAGTGCACTTTCGACTAGTTTGGGACGAAATGGGGCAAGGCCTAGGTCAGTACTGGGGCTACTTTAAGATTCGAGTGCACTTTCGACTAGTTTGGGACGAAATGGGGCAAGGCCTAGGTCAGTACTGGGGCTACTTTAAGATTCGAGTGCACTTTCGACTAGTTTGGGACGAAATGGGGCAAGGCCTAGGTCAGTACTGGGGCTACTTTAAGATTCGAGTGCACTTTCGACTAGTTTGGGACGAAATGGGGCAAGGCCTAGGTCAGTATTGGGGCTACTTTAAGATTTCAATGCACTTTCGAATAGTATGGGACTAAATGGGGCAAGGCCTAGGTCAATATTGGGGCTACTTTAAGATTCGAGTGCGCTTTCTAGTAGTTTGGAACGTATCGACTATCTGTATATGTCAGTTTTGTCATTTTTTCTATGGAAAATCTGTAAAATCTGACGTAATCAGATACGCGATACATCAGTTTTGAACTATTCCGAGTGGATCGAGATGCCAGCGGTTAACACAGTTATGCCCCTGGTCTGATGACTGCATAGTTGAGAATTTGTTTATAAATCGCCGTTGCATCGCGCCTTACCGGTGCGGCCGTGCAATGTAGAAAGCTATGCCACAGAGTGGCAACTGAGGATTCCCGCGTCTAAACCGAAGTCACCTATCTATATATTAATACGTGAAGGAAAAGCCTTTCACACGAATAATACGAAAATTGCGCGGATGGAGGAGTATGAAATTTGGCACACTTATAGTTTATGTAGAGAAGGAGTCCAGCATGCTAATACTTTTATATGAAGATTCAATACTTAGAAATACATTAAAATCAATAAATAAAACTTGTTTTCTGTTTTTTTTTAAGTTTACTAACGTTGTTATCACATTAGTTACTAGTATTCCCTTTAGCCCCTCCAACTAAGCTAATGCTTGCGCTAGGTTTGGGCTCACGTCAATAGTTTAATGGCCAGGATGGGGATCGAACCCGGAACCTTTCAGCTACGAGGACGGCCCCTCTAACCACTAGGCTATTAACGCTTTTTACAACATCACACACACTACCATGAATTTAAACACACTCATATGTAACCTCCACATCGACTGACTGTCTGACTGACAAACGGTGACAGTTTTCGGAGGGCGGGACTTCCATAGTGCATTCTGCGTGCCAGTATCAAATAGTCTTTGTCAATAAAACCTTGATGTCATTTAAAATTAAAATTTAAATTAATTATAGTCGAATTTCGAACGTTACAACGGGAATACTAGTATCGTTAAAACGACGTTAAAGTAACAGTAGGGGGAGTATATAAACTCTTAGAACCGACGGCTGTGGGGCAGAATGGATCAAGACAATGCAAATGTCATATTTCCCTTCTTTAGACTCACGAGGAGAGACTATTAGATTGTGTGACGATTTCAAAATAAAATAATGACACCTTATTTCCTAGAAATAGCATAGACTTCAACAAAAACAAGTTATTCTTGTTACATTTTATATTGAAAGCCATATTAATAACTAGTTTCCTGGCGTCTAAGTTATAAAAAACTTGACGAACTAGATCATTTCTCAAGTTACAAACGAAAATAAAATTGGAAATAAGACGCACGGATACAACGCATCCATACACCGTGGACATTCCTTCGGTTCGTACCAAGCGTTTCGCTTCCACTTTTATTGTGCGAACTGCCAAGAAATGGAACACCTTGCCGGCGTCTTTGTTCCCGGTTGACTATAACCTGGATGTTTTCAAGTCGAGAGTGAACAGGTACCTTCTAGGCAAGTAGGCACCACCGTAGACCACATCGTCACTTACCATCAGGTGAGATTGTGGTCAAATACTTGCATACTTATATCGAAAAAAAAAAAAAACAAATGAATCTCTATACTAACACGAACACAAGAACTGCCGCGGGTTGGAACCGATGGTATTCTTTCATTCTCCCTTAATACGAGAGGGATTCGGGAGCCAATCGCGCTGGTCCTGAACGGGTTAGAGAAGTTAACTCGAATCTCGAAAGACATGTAAGTCACCTCATGGTTTCAGCAAGTAATCCTCTTTATTGCCAAGAAGGTACACTGGCAGACGCTCTTCATGATGGTATAAATCTCTGTTACAGCTGGTTGGTTGCGGGTGATTTAATCAAAGGTCAGCTGTTAGAAAGAAACCCATCATATTCTTTATTTGTGCAAGATACATCTTCTTTAGCTATTCCTAAGCGTTATGCTAAATTAGACCTGATACAGGTTGAAACAGAAATGGTGTACTTTTATTTTCCAAATTTAACTTTTTAATTCTAAAACTATAAGCTTTGGAGGAAACTTGAAAAACAACAAGTGTTATAGGGATACAGCTGTTGACAGATTTCATAAGTCTACAAACCCTTTAGTACTTCAACTGTCCCACAAAGCCGATAGTTTTAGATTTACAAAGTAAAGTTGCAAAAAATTAGTATACCCTTTCTGTTTCACCTAGTATAACGTATGTAAATGGCCTAATTATCTTCAAATTCAAATCATTTATTTTGTTTAGGCCTACGGGGGCACTTACAAATTGTCAATTTACATATTTTTTTCCTTATATCTACAACCGGATCGGAACGCGACCTCTTGCAGTGAGGTATGTCTATAGACTCCGATTACAACTTAGTAAGTCGAAGGAATGGACTTTACAGGGGCAACCCAAGTTTAGATGTCTTAGGATGTATGACCGAGATATAACTAACATAATAATAGTGTCACAGTTAGCTAAGTCGCCTACTTAGATAACCATCTGCGCGTAACAATGGCACCGGCGGCATAGCGGGTTGACTCATAATATTTATAGTGAGTCAAGTTAGTATCTTACGTCTATATACATACTAGCTGTGCCCGCGACTTCGTCCGCGTGGAATTTAATTGACAAAGTTTAATTCAAACTTTCATCCCCTATTTCATCCCCTTGGGGTAGAATTAATCAACATCCTTTCTTAGCGGATGCCTACGTCATAACATCTACCTGCATGCCCAATTTCAGCCCGATCCGTCCAGTGGTTTGGTCTGTGCGTTGATAGATCACTATGTCAGTCAGTCAGTCAGTCAGTCACCTTTGAGTTATATATATACTAACATCAATGATCCACGTTGCGATGTTGAGATGGATGGGTGGAATGACACCAATGGATAAGGTGAAACAGAAAGGGTATACAATTTTTTTTGCAACTTTACTTTGTAAATCTAAATCTATCGGCTTTGTGGGACAGTTAAAGTACTAAAGATTTCGTAGACTTATGAAATCTGTCAACAGCTGTATCCATGTAACACCTTTTGGTTTTCAAGTTTCCCCCAAAGTTGATAATTTAAAATTATAAAGATAAGTTTTTAACGAAAAAGGTATACCCCTTCTGTTTCAACCTGTATAAGGAAGGCGTAGTGTCAAGGTAGCGCCAATCCTACTAATATTATAAATGTGAAAGTTTGTGAGTATGTATGTATGTATGTATGTATGTATGTATGTATGTTACTCCTTCACGCAAAAACTACTGAACGGATTTGAATGAAATTTGGAACACAGATAGTTTATAACCGGGATTAACATATAGGATACTTTTTATCCCGATAATCCCGAAATTTTTGTTACGTTAAATACTACGCGGACGAAGTCCGTGGGCACAGCTAGTAACATATAAAGTAAGAGGTAGGAGGTTGGAATGGTATGGAGACGTGATGAGAAGGGATGAGAAGCATGTCACTAAATAAGTGATGAATACTCGTATGAATGTGGATGGATACAGTGCGAGAGGAAGGCCCAAGAAAAGATTCGACAGATTGTATTAAGAGTGATATGAACGAGGTTGGAGTGGATCTGAGTAGGTATGACAGGAAAGCGCGATGAATGGAAGGAAGACATACTGCGGGACCCCGGATTTTGGGAAAAGGTGAGGCAGATGATGATGAATGTTCCGCGAAGAAATCTCTGAGGTGTTTCACACTTTGTTACATAACAAGGTCCCTTGCAATACCGACGGGATCGCTCGCATGTTACCGACTTGACGGAGAGTGGGATAAATGGACGAAAAGGGAGACGGGGTGAGCTTTCGGCTCTTTGTCTCATCGTACTGTAAGGAGGTCCATGTCGGCGCACTAGCCACTGGCAATAAGCGTTCCTGGCCGACAAGAATATTTGAATTTAAAAACATATTGAGTTTTGAAATTGAAAGCTCTGCGGTGCGCTGGCAGTGACAACCGAGAGACCACTAAGAAATGTGGCGCAGCGATACTATAAAGCACTTATGAATAGTCAGAATCAGAATCTACCTCCGGTTCGGAATGCTGTTATTTTGAATAGAATGAAAGATGGAGTACATTTTCAGGAACCGATACACAAATAAAATTGGTGCTAATCTTGGACGACCGCTTGACGCAGTGGTTTGAGCGCAGGCCCCTCGGCTCACTGAACCGGGTGGTTGCGGGTTCGATTCCCGCCGGGACAAATTTCGGAAATGGCCTTCTCGTAAATTGACCAGGTCTGGGTGCCACTCGGATCGCCCCCAGTCCCATTGTACGGGACCCATACTACAAGCGTTGCTTAGTTTGGGACCATACAGTTGGTGTGTCAGTTTGGTGATATTTATTTATGAGGATGAGATGTCAGGATTGCCGGAGGCCTACGTCATGGCTTAACAACTTTGATAGCCGGGAGCGACAGCTTAACATGCCTTCCAGACATACGGAAGCTCTCACTTGTAAATACTTTAATTGATTATGATTATGTAATTAAATATTAATAAGTACTTGTTCTAATCACGTCACGGCACGGATCACGGCGGTAATCAGTAATGTCAAAGATAAGAGGAGTTCATGGTCCGAATGAGATGACATCTCAAGATTAATAACACGGAAAATTATGTAGATATAGACACGCCTTTATTTATAAATGTATATTATTATTATTATTAACATGTACTATTTATATGGTCAAATAGATGTTTCCCGATGGTGATTGTAAAATAAAAGTAACCTAAGTAACGTTTTATAACATGCGTTATCTTCTAGTGAAAGTCCTGTCATAATCGGTCCAGCCGTTTCGGAGATTAGCCGGAACAAACAGCCAATTTTTTTGTTATAAATACCTATCTTCCGTAAACATATACTTTCATGTGTATTCATCTTGGCATTACTAACAGGCACTTTAATTTAATTTATTTGTATAGATTAGTGATGTAACGAATGTTGGATTTTTGACATTCGCGAATGCGAATGCGAATGCGAATATTTGGCTCCAACATTCGCGAATGCGAATGCGAATGCGAATGTTGACTTTCAAATAACTCTAAATTTAAAATTTGAAAAAATCTCCGGTACGCCTAATTTTTAAACTACAAGAGACCTGATAATTTTCAAACGGCTGAATCGATTTTCATGAAACAGTGCTAAGAACACTCTCGATCAGAATACCTTTCTAACAAAAAATGCTAAATTAATATTATAACACCCCTCTTTTTTCGTCAGACATTTCGTGTCGGCCGAACATAGCCGAACCCAAACAGGTTGAAAGAACAAAGTTAGTCACATAAAGTTAATTAAAAGAGATTCGTTTTGATATGAGGGTAGTTTAGTATTATTACATTCATCAAATTTAATTGAGTTTAATAATATTTTAATTAGACTAATAAGAACACTAGCGAAAGATCCTATTTAGAATTTAGTTGCCTACCTCACAACAGTCCCATATTTTTGTAAAAAATATTTAAAATACTACAATCTTAATTGAAAAAAAATCGCAGTTCACGATTTTTTTCAGATCTAGAGAATTGCAGGATGAATGAAAAATAAAACAAGATGTCGCGCTGTAAGTTTTTAGGGTTTCGTAGTCAAACTCGGAACCCTTATACTCGTAGTTCCGCCATGTCCGTCTCTCTGACATCACAGTAATTTTACTTAGAAACTATTACGGATAAAATACAAATGGCAAAAAATAGAGTTTATGAACCGCTACAAAACTGAGTATTTATATTTTGAAAGAAACTAATACTTTTTACCTCCCGTACTTAAGGAGGGAAAAGTGAAAAAAATGTTCACTCACCCCCTCGAGTGAGGTATTGTTCGGTAGGTATTTTAAAATAATTTGAAGGTTTCTTTGACAGTTTTTCAATATTAATTCCCTTTTACGATATATTGAGCTTCAAAGAGGCCTTTTTTACGTAAGTAGCCAGATTCATCCTTTGACTTAGGACGACATTATAAATGGTTTATTATAGGAAATAAATAGTTATTTACAATTAAAAATAAATATAATTAATTTTAAAAATTCTAAAGTTTGGACTGAGTCTCAAACCCACACACCCAGTCTAATCACGACTTAATTATTTGAATTAAATTCCTAATAAGAACTTTTCAGCAGTTCAAAAAGAAAATAAAGGTTTATGACACCTTTGCTTAAGATTACTATGAATGCCGGTTTAATAAATTTAGTAACAGAATTTCTTACTAAAAAAAATCGTAAAATTATCGAAGTATTATCGAAAAGTGGCGGGATGTCTACGGAACCCTATACATATAGTATGCGTAGTCCGACATGCATTTGGCTACTTATATTTATCTATGGGTCTGGCAAAGCCAGATATATTTCTTTATAATATTTTAATTAATATTGTTTATTTATTTTATAGTGCGTAATAAGTTGCTTTATGAACCTAAAAGCAGTGCAATAATAAAACCCGACGAGTAAGTTTGTTGAAAAAAAAACATAATTCTTACTAGTTGTATTAAATTTCCATTTCCATCCATACATAATTTCCTTTTTGTTTTTCAAAAAACATTCGCCAAACATTCGCATAGATTCTTGCGAATGCGAATGCGAATGTCAAAAAATATGCGAATATTCGCGAATGCGAATGCGAATATTCGTTACATCACTAGTATAGATATCGCCAGTGAAATATACCATACCCCTATATCTTTCATTTGTCAAAGGATCCCTAATGGGATTAAGCCCTAAGCCTACAAAGACCAAGCGTCTGCCAAAAACCAAGACAAAATCAAAAACCAAATTGTTCCACCAAAAGTAATTTGGACTTAAGATATGAGTAGCCATTTTTATCTTAGAAAACACATGAATAGAGCTATTTATTATGGCTGGGTAACAATAAGTATAATTAATAGCGATCGTGCCATTGATCTCGTTGTCTTTTGTTTTGAGAAGATCGTTCTTGAGTCTCGACGCAAAAACTCCTAAACTCGAATGGGAATCATCAATGCTCAACCGGTCATTTTCGACTGTTATTTGCTTCCGAGCAAAGGGAAACATGCCGAAAATCCCGCCTATTGCCGTCTAAGGCTAATATTCACATCCACAATTTCGCCAATGGACGAAGTATTGTAATGATTTGCAATAGTGGACATTTTCGGGAAAGTAGACATTTTAGCAAATTGGACATTATGGGAGAGTGGTTATTTTGAAAGTGACCTGTGTGACACTTAAGAAAGTGGGTATTTTTGTTTTGGGACGCTGGCTCTTATGGAAGACTTAAAATCGATATAGCCATACTGGCACACCAACTGTACAGTCCCAAACTAAGCAACGCTTGTACTATGGATACCGTACAATGGACTGGGGGCAATCCCACTGACACCCAGACCATGTCATAATATTCCGAAATTTCGAAAAGGTCATTTTCGAAATTTCCCCCGGCGGGAATCAAACCAGCAACCACTCTGTGCAGTGTGCCGAGCGGCCTACGCTCGAACGACTGCGCCAAGCGGTCGTCATATATTAAAAAGTTAATTTTGGAAAAGTGTCCTCTTTTAATTTTACGATAAAGCAGACAAAGTAAACCAACTTTCTACAATCTGGAGGCACGGCAGGCTTCACCAAGACGGGACAAAAGCCTGCTGATTCTGTAGTCTGTACCCTTATCCCAATGTTTTTTGGCTTTTTGTCCCTCTTTGAATTTTAATTTAGAATATACTAGCGACCCGCCCCGGCTTCGCACGGCTCTAAAATTATCAGTTTTTCTCTACTATATTATGCATGTTTTATACATATATACATTTCTCTAGAATCACTCTATCTATTAAAAGATCCTCTCCATCCTAAGGTTGCCTGGTAGAGATCACTTTTAGTGATAAGGCCGCCATTTTCCACTTCTGTGTAAATTATGTAATAACTAGCTGTGCCCACGGACTTCGTCCGCGTAGTATTTAACGTAACAAAACTTTCGGGATTATCGGGATAAAAAGTATCCTATATGTTAATCCCGGTTATAAACTATCTGTCTTCCAAATTTCATCTAAATCCGTTCAGTAGTTTTTGCGTGAAGGAGTAACAAACATACATACATACATACACACATCCACACTCACAAACTTTCACATTTATAATATTAGTAGGATATGTAATTTTTTGTTTTCTAGTGGTGGATTAATAAATAGTTATCTATCTATCTATCTATTAAAAAACCCGCATCAATATCCGTTGCGTAGTTTTAAAGATCTAAGCATACATAGGGATAGACAGCGGGAAGCGACTTTGTTTTATACTATGATGTGACTATGCACCTATAGACATAAAACAATGTACAAATTATAAATAGCTAGGTACGTCGTCGTTTAGGTCAGCCAGTTAAGTTTTAATAAATCGCTAGCATATATTAATATGTAATTTATTAATACACATATCAACAATCGTGTTTTCATATCAATTTCCCTTTGACGCAGGTAGGTAAGCCCACAACGTTTAACTAACAATAATGGTTGTAACACGGCATTACTAAACGCGTTCAATAAATCAATATTATATTATATTCAATATTGACGACCGCTTTGCGTCGAGCGTGGGCCGCTCTGCCCACTGCAAATGATTGCGGGTTCAATTCCCGCCTGGGCAAATTTCGGAAATTGCCTTTTCGTAATTTTCCCAGGTCTGGGTGTCGTGGGATCGCCCCCAGTCCATTGTACGGTACCCATAGTACAAGCGTTGCTTAGTTTGGGGCCATAAAGTTTGGCGATATTTTTTGTTTACTAGTTGACCCGACAGACGTTGTCCTGTCTTAACTTTGAGTATTGAATTCGAATTGTTTCGCTCAACTTTCTTATTTTTTCTTTCATAAGAACATTCTCCTGACAATAATAAATACAACAAAAAAATAATTTCCAGAATCGTTCCATCCGTTCACGCGTGATGCGATGACCAAGGAAATAGAGATTCATTTTATATAATCTATACAAATAAATAAAATTGGAGTGTCTGTTTGTAATATCAAAATAACACCTATTCACTAAATGCATATGAAAGTACATACGACACCTATAGCAAAAACGCGAATTAAAAAAAAATTGTCTGTCTGTCTGTATGTTTGTTCCGGGTAATCTCCGAAACGGCTGGACCGATTTTGACGGGACTTTCACTGGCAGATGTTATAAGCAGAAACTTTTATTTTAGAAAAAAAAACAAATGCTTCCTGTCGCGCGGTCGGGTGCGGTTAAGGTAAATTTCACGCGGCGAAGTCGCGTGCTCAGCTAGTTATACTATAGATTTGTCAAATTTATTTAGTTTCGTTTTGGCGGTCAGCCTGAAAATTCCGTCTGGATTGTCCGATGAACATTCGTCGATTCATATTTACATAAATAGAAGAGAATCCCAATGTTTAGTTACCCTTACATTCTTTGGTGAGATAAAAGTAACCTATTGATTGGTAACACATGCTTCTGACGTGTCCAGGCTCGCACTATGGTCTATTAATAGAGCTCTTATAGAGTGGTTCTATTTCAGTACGCCCCTATAATACAACAAGGAAGTTTATATTTATAACGTAGTTCACGATTTACGTTATAATAATAACGTCATACAAAAACGGTAAACGTAAAAGAAACGCATCCTTATACATTTTTTGTAAGTATAATGATATATTGATGTCCGTCACCACTATATTCGAGACAAGGTCAAGGTTGAGGAAATTCACATTGAATACATCCCTACAAGCACCATGCTGGCTGACTGCCTGACCAAGTCCCTGGGGAAACCTAAACATCACCAGTTCATCAGTGACATGGGTCTACGTTCAAGAGAGGATGTTGAAATATGAACGCATCCCCATGACATATGTTATCTATGGTTGTCTATTCTGTTCTGTTGTTGTACACTACCTACATAGATATAATAAATAAGCTTGTCTGATTGCAATATCGTTCTATCTATTAATTTATATTCCAACAGTTTAGGTCTAGCTATTCCATATACTCATACTAGTTTTCATCATAATCTCTAAGCAATGATCATAATTATAAAACAATATGATTCGCACAAATATTTCAAGAAATTCGCCGGGTGCGAGCCGGGGTTTGAACCCAGGATGTTGTGCCAGATATCAATGTTTTCTTCTTAATATTACACTGTATATTTTTATTAGTATATACTAGCTGAGCCCGAGACTTCGTACGCGTGGAAAATAACTTAACAAAAAGCCCGCTCCCGCGTTCTGAGCCCGCGCGACAACACCCATTTTTTTTCTAAAATAAAAGTAGCCTAAGTTATTGCTTATAACATCAGCTATCTACCAGTGAAAGTCCCATCAAAATCGGACCAGCCGTTTCGGAGATTACCCGGAACAAACACACAGACAGACAGACAAAAAAAAATTAAACCGCGTTTTTGCTATAGGTGTCGTATGTACTTTCATATGCATTTATTGAAAAGGTGTTATTTTGATATTACAAACACACACTCCAATTTTATTTATTTGTATAGATAAACTATTTTATTTATCAACATATTAAACCTTAACAAAAAGCTAAGGGCGGTGACACACCAACCGATCGACGGACGATCGATGAACAATCAATCGATCGTTCCTCTATGTAGACTATACAGGTTGAAACAGAAAGGGTATACTTTAATTTCAAAACTTATCATTGTATCTCTAAAACTATCAGCTTTGGTGGAAACTTTAAAAACAAAAGGTGTTACAGGGATACGTTAACGGATTTCATAAGCCTACAAAACCTTTAGTAGATACTTCAACGGTCGCACATAGCCGATAGTTTTAGATTTACAGAGTAAAGTCGAGTCAAGTCGAGTCTCAGTCGAGGTCGCGTTCCGATCCGGTTGTAGATATAAGGAAAAAAAATGAAAATTGACAATTTGTAAGTGCCCCCGTAGGTCTAAACTAAATAAATGATTTGAATTGAATTGAATTGAACTGTCGATCAACGTCCACTCATCACATGCTACCATTGATCGATGGATCGGCTAACTGTCGATCAACGTCCCCTCATCACGTCCTACCATTGATCGATGGATCGGCCAACTGTCGATCAACGTCCACTCATCACATCCTGCCATTGATCGATGGATCGGCCAACTTCGATCAACGTCCACTCATCACATCCTGCCATTGATCGATGGATCGGCCAACTGTCGATCAACGTCCACTCATCACGTCCTACCATTGATCGATGGATCGGCCAACTGTCGATCAACGTCCACTCATCACGTCCTACCATTCATCGATGGATCGGCTAACTGTCGATCAACGTCCACTCATCAGATCCTACCATTGATCGACGGATCGGCCAACTGTCGATCAACGTCCACTCATCACGTCCTACCATTGATCGATGGATCGGCTAACTGTCGATCAACGTCCACTCATCACATCCTACCATTGATCGATTGATCGGCTAACTGTCGATCAACGTCCACTCATCACGTCCTACCATTGATCGATGGATCGGCCAACTGTCGATCAACGTCCACTCATCACGTCCTACCATTGATCGATGGATCGGCCAACTGTCGATCAACGTCCACTCATCACGTCCTACCATTGATCGATGGATCGGCCAACTGTCGATCAACGTCCACTCATCACGTCCTACCATTGATCGATGGATCGGCCAACTGTCGATCAACGTCCACTCATCACGTCCTACCATTCATCGATGGATCGGCCAACTGTCGATCAACGTCCACTCATCACGTCCTACCATTGATCGATGGATCGGCCAACTGTCGATCAACGTCCACTCATCACGTCCTACCATTCATCGATGGATCGGCTAACTGTCGATCAACGTCCACTCATCAGATCCTACCATTGATCGACGGATCGGCCAACTGTCGATCAACGTCCACTCATCACGTCCTACCATTGATCGATGGATCGGCTAACTGTCGATCAACGTCCACTCATCACATCCTACCATTGATCGATTGATCGGCTAACTGTCGATCAACGTCCACTCATCACGTCCTACCATTGATCGATGGATCGGCCAACTGTCGATCAACGTCCACTCATCACATCCTGCCATTGATCGATTGATCGGCTAACTGTCGATCAACGTCCACTCATCACGTCCTACCATTGATCGATGGATCGGCCAACTGTCGATCAACGTCCACTCATCACGTCCTACCATTGATCGATGGATCGGCCAACTGTCGATCAACGTCCACTCATCACGTCCTACCATTGATCGATGGATCGGCCAACTGTCGATCAACGTCCACTCATCACGTCCTACCATTCATCGAATGATCGGCCAACTGTCGATCAACGTCCACTCATCACGTCCTACCATTGATCGATGGATCGGCCAACTGTCGATCAACGTCCACTCATCACGTCCTACCATTCATCGATGGATCGGCTAACTGTCGATCAACGTCCACTCATCAGATCCTACCATTGATCGACGGATCGGCCAACTGTCGATCAACGTCCACTCATCACGTCCTACCATTGATCGATGGATCGGCTAACTGTCGATCAACGTCCACTCATCACATCCTACCATTGATCGATTGATCGGCTAACTGTCGATCAACGTCCACTCATCACGTCCTACCATTGATCGATGGATCGGCCAACTGTCGATCAACGTCCACTCATCACATCCTACCATTGATCGACGGATCGACCGACCATCGATCAACTAGTGTGTCAACAACCTAAGGACCGTATTAATGCATCGATCTCAAGTCTGAGAGCGGTCTTGAGTTCGCTTTGACATGTCATTTTGTACTGGTATGGCATAAGAATATCATTTCCAAGACCGCTGACAGACTTAAGGTCGATTTATTTATTTATTTATTTATACAAGCTTGTGAACAGCTTGTGAACAGTGAAACAGCAGTGATAGCCGATTGCTTAACCAATGTTTTAATGCGTCTTGAGGGCTACCAGGTCTCGGGTTCAAACCCCGGCTCGATCCTCTGGATTTTTCGAAATCTATGTATGAATCATAATTTCTATATGATTATCACTTGCTTACGGTGAAAGAAAACATCGTGATGAAACCTGCATATCTTAGAAGATTTAACCAATTTTCGAAAGACATGTGAAATCCGCCAACCCGCACTGGGCCAGCGTGGTGGATTATGGCCTGAATCCCCCTCGTGTTGAGGGGAGGCCCCCGACCGAGCGTCAAGGTTGGTCGCCGCTAAGTTACAGTCCGCGCGACTACAGATATAAAAAATATGAGTATGAGCGAGATAATCACTCGAGAGGATCGTAGTGGGCGGAGGGGCATCGGCGGCATCGGTGTCTTTGAATCGGTTTGGATTTCCCGTCACTAATCACGTCACAGGAGGTGTTAAAAATTCGGCACGCTTGGTTTCAATACAAATCGTGATACTTGCGTTATCTATGTAAATCTATATCTGTGGATACCACCCACTTCACTTTCCCTGCCTACCCACACGCGGGTAACGTAATTGAACAATAGCAACTTTCGCTATTACGCTCGCAAAATACTTAATTAGTAATTAATTCGATTCAATAATCGATCCACTAGAATGATTCGTGTCCGCGTTTAGTAAAAACATTCACAGGAAGCGATACATGCTGTTTTTGTTTGAAATGGTACACTTTCCTAGTCGTGCCATAGAAATTTCATCAGAATTGATTCAGTAGTTTGATAGATATGGACTATTTTACGGTTACTAGCAATTCAACACGTAGTCTACGACAAAAATCATGAAAATATATAATAAATAATAATAATATAGCCCTTTTGATGTCCCACTGCTGGGCACGGGCCACCACGCTGGCTCAGTGCGGGTTGGCGGATTTCACATGGCTTTCGATAAATTGGTTAGATCTTCTAAGACATGCAGGTTTCCTCACGTTTTCCTTAACCGTAAGCAAGTGATAATCATATAGAAATTATGATTCGCACATGGATTTCGAAAAACCTAGAGGTGCGAGCCGGGGTTTGAACCCAGGACCTGGTGAAAGCAATTGAGTAAATAGTGTTATCGCAATTCAGGCAACATGCTAGGAAAGCATGCTGTCACTGTCATTCGTATTCATGGAACCGTCATGTGAGCGGGACAGCACACATATAAGCGTGTGATACGGTAAATATTACGTGGTCGGGGTTCTAATTTCCGTGTCACTGACTGAGATCACCGCCATTGAAGAAAGAAAGAAAAACTTTCTTCTAGACTGTACGGTACCTACAGTACAAGCGTTGCTTTGGGATCACAGACCAATAGGACAAGACACCGCTCACGTCCACTATTGTATGAGAATGCAATCGTCAAAAGTTGGTGGGTTAAGACGGCGAATTATCATTGGTCCGTTCAAGATTGAGCCTTAAATAGACCAACCAAAATGGTAGGTGCGATCATACAAAGGTATGCAGTGGCAATGCATATACTAGGTGAAACAAAAAAGGTATACTATTTATTTTGCAACTTTACTTTGTAAATCTAAAACTATCGGCGTTGTGTGACAGTTGAAGTATTTAAGGTTATTGTTTTCTTATATTTACGCGAATACTACACATTGAAATAAAACTATTTTTCGGATTTTATCGCGTTTGTTTAATTTATGTTCCCGACGTTTCGGCTGCTTTACAGCAGCCATGGTCACGGGGGGACTGAGGTGTTAGACGTCCTGATGTCATAGTTAGTAACTGGGTACCCTCATATTAAGTTGTTGTTTGCGGTCCGATCCACGCAGAAAGTGCTCACAGTGTCTCGAGGTCTTGCAATGGTACACTTGGTTTTGGATTTAATTATATTAATTACTGGATCCCAAGTTGGTGGTAGCACCCAGCCATCTTCCCTATTGAAATTAGGATGTTTTTTAATTTCAATGGCCTCGCGTATCATCCTTGGTCGGAATCGGTGTTCTTTTGCGAGGATCTGTGGTTTATCAAATCTGATATAATGGCGGGTGCGGTCCTGTACATGTTCACAGATTGCAGACTTCGTGGAGCGCCGGTGTTTCACGTCAGCTATATGTTCTTTTACGCGGATTTTTACTGATCTTTTAGTTTGCCCTATGTAGGAGAGCCCACATTCACAGTCGAGTTTGTATACCCCTGCATCTTGTAGAGGAATGTGACACTTGACAGGTGGTAAGAACTGACTAATCTTCTTTGGTGGCTTGAAATAAGTTTTGATTGAAGCACGTTTCAAGATGTAGCCAATCTTGTCTGTGACACCTCTTATATATGGTAGTACAGCAGGTAGACGCTCGACTGTGGCTGGTTTCACTCGGTCACTGTGATGGAGGCGCGGGATCCGAAGCTTGTTGTCATGCAATACTTGCTTGACGTGACGGATCTCGGCAGCCAGGTGTTGATCATCACAGATCCCTTGTGCTCTCTGAAACAAACACCGGTTACCTAAAATACACAAGCCCGAGGCCCCGCTGCGTCCCATTGTTAGCCAGATTGACACACCAACATACAGTCTGGCCCAGCACGTAGCGAAGGTGCTCTCACTACTAAGAGGACACACAAGAGCACATACAAAGGATTCATACCATTTTGTCAGTGAGATTAAACATCTACATCTTGCTGACAATGAAACTATGGTCAGTTTTGATGTTCAGTCTTTGTTTACCTGTCTACCTGTAGCAGACTGCATCACTATAGTATCAAAGAAGCTAGCAGAGAACAACATGCCAGAGGAATATGCTGAACTCTTAAGACATTGCCTCACATCCGGGTATCTGTTGTGGAATGAACAGTTCTACAAGCAAGTAGATGGTGTAGCGATGGGCTCCCCTGTTTCTCCTGTTGTCGCCGATATATTCATGGAAGACTTCGAGGAGACAGCCCTTCGCACTTCACCTGTGACCCCAAGATTCTACAAGCGGTACGTAGACGATACTTTCACAATATTACCATCTGACAAAATAACAGCATTTCTTGACCATCTTAACTCCATACACTCTAAAATCAAATTTACAATGGAGTTAGAGGCCAACAACACTCTAGCATTCTTAGATGTTTTAGTAATCCGTAATCCTGATAACACCTTAGGCCACACCGTGTATAGGAAAAAGACCCATACTGATAGGTACTTAAACGGTGAATCTCACCACCATCCAACACAGTTAGCTACCGTGGGTAAATCTTTGTTTCAGAGAGCACAAGGGATCTGTGATGATCAACACCTGGCTGCCGAGATCCGTCACGTCAAGCAAGTATTGCATGACAACAAGCTTCGGATCCCGCGCCTCCATCACAGTGACCGAGTGAAACCAGCCACAGTCGAGCGTCTACCTGCTGTACTACCATATATAAGAGGTGTCACAGACAAGATTGGCTACATCTTGAAACGTGCTTCAATCAAAACTTATTTCAAGCCACCAAAGAAGATTAGTCAGTTCTTACCACCTGTCAAGTGTCACATTCCTCTACAAGATGCAGGGGTATACAAACTCGACTGTGAATGTGGGCTCTCCTACATAGGGCAAACTAAAAGATCAGTAAAAATCCGCGTAAAAGAACATATAGCTGACGTGAAACACCGGCGCTCCACGAAGTCTGCAATCTGTGAACATGTACAGGACCGCACCCGCCATTATATCAGATTTGATAAACCACAGATCCTCGCAAAAGAACACCGATTCCGACCAAGGATGATACGCGAGGCCATTGAAATTAAAAAACATCCTAATTTCAATAGGGAAGATGGCTGGGTGCTACCACCAACTTGGGATCCAGTAATTAATATAATTAAATCCAAAACCAAGTGTACCATTGCAAGACCTCGAGACACTGTGAGCACTTTCTGCGTGGATCGGACCGCAAACAACAACTTAATATGAGGGTACCCAGTTACTAACTATGACATCAGGACGTCTAACACCTCAGTCCCCCCGTGACCATGGCTGCTGTAAAGCAGCCGAAACGTCGGGAACATAAATTAAACAAACGCGATAAAATCCGAAAAATAGTTTTATTTCAATGTATTTAAGGTTTTGTAGACTTGTGAAATCAGACAACAACTGTATTCTTATAACACCTTTTGTTTTTCAAGTTTCCTCCAAAGCTGATAGTTTGAGAAATAGAAAATTAAGTTTTGAAAAAAAAATGTATGCCCTTTCTGTTTCAACCTGCATAAGCGAGCGGAGGTGCTTTGCTATGCAGCGTCTATGGCTTATTGGTTTGTGATTAGGACCGTACAGTAGGTGTTTTCATCTGGAAATATTTATTTACATCTCAGCTTATACCCCGAGGTGTGAGCCTTGAAGATAATGTTCAATGTAAGCAATAGAGGCAGGACGCGAAACCGGCTTATCAAGGCCAGAGCGAGTAGGTAGTATATATTTATCCTACTTTAACGCAGTCAGGATAAAAATGTACTAGGGTTTAAGACACAATTAGGTCTATCTTTAACCATTCAGAATATAAATCTGTGCCTCCTGTGACCGGTGATACGATTGAAAAATCACTACTTTACAGGAGAGCCCAAACAATATTTAAAAAATTCTAGTTCATGAACGAAGTGGGTTAGGTTACATTTAAGTACCTTCTTTTGTAGATCGAAACATCCACTTTCATTGTGTTTTTATATTTTTGTGGTAAATATTATACTTTTGATGTAATTCATGAAAAACTCGCAGTTGTACCCTTTTTAATTTCTAATATGTGATAAAATTACGTGATAAATGATACAAGTACAGTTAAATCATGTTGCACATTTATGTTGTCTTTGTGTAAAGTGATATACAAGAAGTGAAAAAATCCAATAACTAATAAGAATATGTTCAAAACACAATGTAGCTCAAACAAATGATAAAAATAATACTCCAAAGATTCGAATTTTTTACTTATCAGTCCTCTATTTTCATATTTTACCTGAATTGTATCAGTTTGCTAAAATTCTAAATATATCAATATTCACGATAAATATACTGAAAAATAAAGTGTGTAAATTAATATAATCGCTCTTATACCACGAGGCACAAAAAAAAATGTGTGAAGCAATGACCTAAAGGGGTTACGACTTGACTTATATCTAAATTCACGATATTTTTTCCGAAATTCTGTCAGTTATATCACTTGGCACCAAATTATCTCCGAAACTATAGCAGATAGAAGGACTTGAGTTGTACCAAAAAAATCGTAATTTTTGTCTGACAATTTCTATGTAAAAATCACAAAAAAGGTACAACTCGAGTTAAATCACCTTTCACAGGAGGCACAGAAATGTACCAGGGTCTAAGACACAATAAGGAGGTCTATCCTTAACCATTTAGAATATAAATGTACCAGGGTCTAAGACACAATAAGGAGGCCTATCCTTAACCCAGTCAGGATAAAACTGTTTAGGGTTTATGACATAACTAGCTGAGCCCGCGACTTCGTCCGCGTGGAATTTAACTTAACAAAAAGCCCGCTCCCGCGTTCTGAGCCCACGAGACAGGACCCATTTTTTTAATATATTTTTTTTTCTAAAATAAAAGTAGTCTAAGTTACTCCTTAAAACATCAGCTATCTGCCAGTGAAAGTCCCGTCAAAGTCAGTCCAGCCGTTTCGGAGATTACCCGGAACAAACACACAGACAGACAGACAGACAAAAAATGTTTAAATCGCGTTTTGTCATAAGTGTCGTATGTACTTTCATATGCATTTAGTGAAAAGGTGTTATTTTGATATTACAAACAGACACTCCAATTTTATTTATTTGTATAGATAAGAAGGTACTTGAATGAAAATGAAAACTTTGATGAATTAATTTATATATTTTTTTTGTAAATGTAATCTTAAAGTTTGTAATTGTAATTTGTAAATGTAAAATTTCAAGGAATAAATGGCTTTAATAATAATAATAAAATAGATAAGAAGGGGTATCTTTAACCACCTTTGACTGACTATATTATAACCACTACCATAGAATAAATAGTTTAAGTGGATTTTTATATAGGTTACTAAGACGGCTAACAAACGCACGAACCGACTGATGTTAAGCAGGGGACCTGAGGGGAGTGTGGGAGGGTTGGTTGGGCTTTCGGCTCTCCCTCACTCATCAATCGAAACGCGCAGCAATAAGCCACTTTATGCTACTCTTTTGTGAGTGGATGGTACTTCCCGGCTCGGCTCTACCAACGTAATGTATTAATGACTCTACTAGGTGAAACAGAAAGGGTATACTAATCATTTGCAACTTTACTTTGTAAATCTAAAACTATCAGCTTTGTGGGACAGTTGAAGCACTAAAGGTTTTGTAGACTTGTGAAATCTGTCAACAGCTGTATCCCTGTAACACCTTTTGTTTTTCAAGTTTCCTCCAAAGCTGATAGTTTTAGAATTACAAAGTTCAGTTTTGAAAGAAAAAGTATATATACCCTTTCTGTTTGAACCTGTATTAGTGACCTAAATGGTCACAGGTTCTTTTCATGTTATTCCACAATCTTAGCTCAAGCGTTTAGCTTAGTCGGAGCGGCTATCGGTACTACTAGTAATTTGATAACCGTACATCCTACTAATATTATAAATGTGAAAGTTTGTGAGTGTGGATGTATGTATGTATGTATGTATGTATGTTTGTTACTCCTTCACGCAAAAACTACTGAACGGATTTGAATGAAATTTGGAACACAGATAGTTTATAACCGGGATTAACATATAGGATACTTTTTATCCCGATAATCCCGAAATTTTTGCTACGTTAAATACTACGCGGACGAAGTCCGTGGGCACAGCTAGTAGCTAATAATCATTGAAAAAATATACACCTCTCATGCAAACATGAATTGACTATTCGCGAATCCAACTCCCCGGCCAATCGAATTTAATCTCTATTCTGTCACAATAAAATATATTTTAGTTTGTACACCTAATCAGGTGACTATACCGCTAGGTTGTTGCCGAATTGAACTCTATATAGTTGTTAAGAGTGCCATTTTAGCTTGGCAGCGTATTGAGGTGACAATTACTCTAGTTGACATAGTTGGAAGGTGTCAATTAATGCCGTTTTGAATGGGAACAGTTTGAAAAATTTTAATACTTTATATGACGACCGCTTGGCGCAGTGGTTTGAGCGTAGGCCGCTTGGCTCACTTCACATGGTGGTTGCGGGTTCGATTTGCGCCGGGGCAGATTTCGGAAATGGCCTATCCGTAATTTGTCTAGGTCTGGGTGGCGCTGGGATCGCCCCCAGTCCATTGTACGGTACCCATAGAACGGTCGCTTAGTTTAGGACCATACAGTTCTGGCGATATTGATTTACTTATTTCATGAAAATAAATAGAATTATTGATACCCGACATTATTCAGCATAAAACCGTGGGAACGGAAAACCGTAGCAACTGCATATTCCGTAATTAGATACCTATGTACCCACGTAAGAGCGATAGTTACCATTAGAAACTTCTAAGTGCTAGTGAAAGCCGCCGAATGACATGACATGGTGCATGACAGGTGACAAATGACAGTATAATGACACTACGAATTTGGGAGTGTGCGTTAGCGCCGCTTTTCATGAACACCTTATCGGACTTGGTATATTTATTTTAAGTTGTAGTCGCCCGTGGTGGAAATTCTACCATAATCCAATTATTTTAAGTTTGAACGTTATTAAGATTCTATTGTCAACTATTAAGTACAACTCAAACCCTTCTTGATCGATACTGGCACGCAGAATACACTATGGAAGTTCCTCCCTCCGAAATAAAGAAAACTGTCACCGTTTGTCAGTCAGAGAGTCAGTCAGTTACTGCAGTATTGTATTCTCTTTGAGTTACTGAGTGGAAGTTACAAAGGTGTCAAACGCATGGTAGTGTGTGTAATTATTTATTCATTAGTTTAATGTATTTTTAAGTATTATTATATAAAAATATTAGCTCTCTGCACTCTTTCTGCATATTATAAACTTTGACTGTGCCTAATTTCATACTCCACCATCTGCGTAATATTCGTAAAAAGGGATACAAACTTGTTGCTTCACTTTAATATGTGAATCAAGTTAGTAATTGAAAATGAATCATTATATTATTTTAATAATAATGATTCATTTTCGATTACTAACGCCAGAAATTAATAATCAATTCTGATAAATATTTTGCAATTCAGTATAATAGCTGACCCGACAGACGTCGTCCTGTCTTTTAGGGGTTTGAAAAATAGATAGTAGCCGATTCTCAGACCTACTGAATATGCATATAACATTTCATAAAAATCGGTCAAGCCGTTTCGGAGGAGTATGGAAACTAACATTGTGACACAAGAATTTTATATATATGAAGATTCATTTTGCGTCTTTCTAGTCCCGCAGAAAACCCTCACTGCAGTGACTCCTGAAAGCCAGGATCGACAATGGTGTCCAATGATGACCCCGAGGTTTGACCCTCTACGAGTCCCGGGGACAAGCTTAATTCTCTCGGAACCCGCACGAATTTAATCGAAAGAAATAATAGGAGGAGTTTGAATATCATTATCTACATCTCTAAGATTGATATTACATGCAATTAACGACCGCTTGGCGCAGTGGTTCGAGCGTAGGCCGCTCGGGTCACTGCACATGGTGGTTGCGGGTTCGACTCCCGCCGTGGCAAAATTCGGAAATGGCCTTTTCGTAATTTGCCCTGGTCTGAGTGTCACCGGGATCGCCCCCAGTCCATTGTACGGTACCCATAGTACAAGCGTTGCTTAGTTTGGGACCGTACAGTTGGTGTGTCAGTCAGTGTCAGTCAGGCGATATTTATCTATACAAATAAATAAAATTGGAGTGTCTGTTTGTAATATCAAAATAACACATTTTCACTAAATGCATATGAGTTTACATAGGGTATTTATAACAAAAATGCCATTAATTTTTTTTTGTCTGTCTGTCTGTCTGTGTGTTTGTTCCGGGTAATCTCCGAAACGGCTGGACCGATTTTGACGGGATTTTCACTGGCAGATAGCTGATGTTATAAGAAGTAACTTAGGCTACTTATTTTAGAAAAACAAAAAAATTAGATCAGAAATGCTGCCTGTCACGCGGGCTCAAAATGCGCGAGCGGGCTTTTGCGATAGTAGGTAATTAGGTATATAAAACACGAAACATCGACTCGCAAAACTTAAATTATTTTTTTGTTAAGTTAACTTCCACGCGGACGAAGTCGCGGGCTCAGCTAGTTTAGTTAATAAAGTGTGTGATAGATGAAACAATTTGCACGATATGTTTTACGGTTACAGAGACAAGCTGTACCTAAATGACTACAGCACATATAAGGGCCGGGACCGGGCTATAGCACGGTCGCTGATCACGAAGAAATTCGTACTATGACCTGTTATCACATTGCTAGTACCTAGTCTTTTAAAGTACTTAAATGTAAATAGTAAATTGGCGGTGGACATTAAAATTAAAAATAATTATTTAGCCATTTTAAAGTCCCACTTCTGGTCACGGCCCTTCCCGCAATACCAGAGGGATTTATGCCACAATCCACAGCTGACATATTATGGACAACCTTTTTTTTTATTTCAATTTCAAATCGTTTATTTAGTTTAGGCCTAAGATAGGGGGCACAAAAAATTAACGCCTACCAAGCCGACAGACTACATAATATGTCGTATGACAAAAATACCGTTTAAAATCATTAAATCACGAAGATACCTAACATCAAGTGACCATTGATATTCAATTGATTTTCAAATTAGTATTAACTAGCTGTGCCCACCGACTTCGTCCGCGTAGTATTTAACGTAACATGAAATTTCGGGATTATCGGGATAAAAAGTATCCTATATGTTAATCCCGGTTATAAACTATCTGTGTTCCAAATTACATCCGAATCCGTTCAGTAGTTTTTGCGTGAAAGAGTAACAAACATACATCCACACTCACAAACATTCGCATTTATCATATTATATATAAATAATATAATATATAGTACGATACTATTAATACTCAAGGAGCAAGGACTTCTCAATACCATCGAGCCGTGACGCAGGATGAAGGACGCCACGGTCCGCCGGCTGAGAACTCTACCTAAACCCCCCCCAGATGTCGTGAAACGTGACCATACATGCGTGGACCAGCCACCACTTCCTGTTCAAACCCAACCAACCACCAGCTTTGTGGGTATTTTACACTGTCATGAGTTTGAGGAAAACAGCCTTATCTATAGGGTTTTTTCGGTACCGAAACAAAAAGGGAACACATTTCTTTTTGCAACTTAACTTTGTAAATCTGAAACCATCGGCTTTATGGGACAGTCGAAGTACTGTAGGTTTCGTAGGCTTGTGAAATCCGTCAACAGCTGTATCCCTGTAACACCTTTTGTTTTTCAAGTTTCCTCCAAAGCTGATAGTTTTTGAATTACAAAGTTAAGTTTAGAAAATAAAGTATACCCTTTCTGTTTCAACCTGTAGAACAAAGTCGCCAAACAAGCGTACCTATGACCCACCTGACACATCTGCGGTAGTACCGTCCTCACACATAAGGTACATAAGGTATAGAGTACAGAAGCTATTATAGAAGCGACCAGCTGAGCCCGCGACTTCGTCCGCGTGGAATTTAACTTAACCGCTCCCGCGTCCTTGTTTTTTTAAATAAAAGTAGCCTAAGTTACTGCTTATAACATCAGCTATTTGCCAGTGAAAGTCCCGTCAAAATCGGTCCAGCCGTTTCGGAGATTAGCCGGAACAAACATACAGACAGACAGACAAAAAAAAAAACGCGTTTTTGCTATAGGTATGCGTATGTACTTTCATATGCATTTAGTGAAAATATGTTATTTTCATATTACAAACTGACACTCCATTTTTATTTATTTGTATAGATTCAAACGATGAATGCTAGATGAAAGAGAGGCTGAAACCCAAAGAACATTCCCTATTCTGTCCCACTCCCATTCAGGGAGTTAATGTTAATTCGGTCACCCATCCAATATGTAACTTAGGCAATACGGTTCAAATAAATAAAAAGAATAAATATATAAAACCTATCCCTAAACTGACACACCAACTGTACAGTCCCAAACTAAGCAACGCTTGTACTATGGGTACCGTACAATGGACTGGGGGCTATCCTGGTGACACCCAGACCTGGGCAAATTGCGAAAAGGCCATTTCCGAAATTTACCCCGGCGAGAATCGAACCAGCAACCACCATGTGCAGTGACCCGAGCGGCCTAACCTCGAACCACTGCGCCAAGCGGTCGTCTAACATGTATGAATGAAAAGCTACAAAACCATTACCAATGTCACACTGAATCAACATGAAATAATTGTAACTACAGACAGTTGAACACTGATAATTAGTATTTACCAACATCCTACTAATATTATAAACTAGCTGAGCCCGCGACTTCGCCCGCGTGGAATTTTAATTAACAATAAAGCCCGGTCCCGCGTTCTGAGCCCGCGCCACAGGACCCTTTTTTTAATTTTGTTTTTCTTTAATAAAAGTAGCCTCAGTTACTGCTTATAACATCAGCTATCTAACAGTGAAAGTCCCGTCAAAATCGGTCCAGCCGTTTCGGAGATACTCTTTGATTTCAAGTGTTTTTATTTTTTTACGCGGAACCCTAATTGTTTTTCTAAAATTAAAGTAGCCTAAGTTACCCGCTATAAGATCAGCTATTTGCCAGTGAAAGTCCCGTCGAAATCGGTCCAGCCGTTTCGGAGATTACCCGGAACTAACACACAGACAGACAGACAGACAGACAAAAATTTTTTTATTCGCGTTTTTGCTATAGGTATCGTATGTACTTTCATATGCATTTAGTGAAAAGGTGTTATTTTGATATTACAAACAGACACTCAAATTTTATTTATTTGTATGTATGTATGTATGTATAGAGTATAGATGTGACAGTTTGTGAGTGTGGATGTATGTATGTATGTATGTATGTTTGTTACTCCTTCACGCAAAAACTACTGAACGGATTTGGATGAAATTTGGAACACAGACAGTTTATAGCCGGGATTAACATATAGGATACTTTTTATCCCGATAATCCCGAAATTTTTGTTACGTTAAATACTACGCGGACGAAGTCGGTGGGCACAGCTAGTTTTAATGTACATTGATAGTTTGAATGTCGATCGTGAGTGTGGTGAGTCAGTGTGGGAGCAATGTACTTGACTAACTACCTACTCATCCGTTCAGGTGACTGCGATGCCATCACAGAACACGGAATGCCTAGAATGACCTTCATCACTACATGGTATAAAACAAAGTCGCTTCCCGCTGTCTGTCCCTATGTATGCTTAGATCTTCAAAAGTACGCAACGGATTTTGATGCGGGAGAAACACTTGCCAGCTGCAAAATCCAATCCAAGAGGAATGAAATGGAATGACTCTCATCCGATCGATGAAGAACGTTATGGAAGCAGTTATAAGAGCTCGGGGAGGAAATACAAGTTATTAAATTAACGTTTATTAGCTTTTTTTTTCAATAAATTTCCTTCATACTCTCCATACAGGGTAAAAACACAGATATAGATTTACATAGATAACGCAAGTATCACGATTTGTATTAAAACCAAGCGTGCCGAATTTTTAACACCTACTGTGTCGTCATTAATGACGGGAAATCCAAACCGATTCAAAGACATCGATGCCGCCGATGCCCCTCCGCCTGCTACGATTCTCTCGAGTGATTCTCTCGCTCATACTCATATTTTTTATATCTGTAGTCACGTGGCTGCAAGTTAACGGCGACCAACCTTGACGCTTGGTCGGGGTTGCGTACACGCGAAGTACATGTATTTGCGTTATCTATGTAAATCTATATCTGTGGGTAAAAATGACTTTCTAAACAAAATAAGAAACCTATGAAAACTTAATTTTGATTTAGAACTTTAATGTTAGGATTTGAAAACCACTATTATCCACTATTAAAGATTTGGCATATATTCCTAAATATACACATTATTCTGATAATCCTTACAAAATATAAACTTGCAAGGTGTTTCGATTTTTCTGATGAGACGTGATTATTTAATTGTAAACAACTCTTGATCCAGTCTTAGCCTATAGTATAACAAATTGCTATGTTAATTTGCATGTCTCAGTTGCTTATCTGAGATATAAAACGGCTGGCCCAGTTTCGTTGGGGTTTAATCGTATTTTTTTACGATTTCGCGCTCGTATCAAGTGCAGCAGGTTTTAAAATATTTTGCGACGCCTAATAAATAACGCACGAAACGACGGTATTTTCTAACGGAGTAAGCAGAATTACATGCCGTTGTACATTACATTATCTTATATATGAAATTCTCGTGTCACAATGCTAGTTACCATACTCCTCCGAAACGGCTCGACTGATTTACATGAAATTTTGTGTTCATACCGGGTAGGTCTGAGAATCGGCTACCATCTATTCTTCATACCCCTAAATGTTAAGGGCGGTCCACTTTCCACGCGGACGGAGTCGCGGGGCACAGCTAGTCTATCCTACTAATATTATAAATCTGAAAGTTTGTGAGTGTGGATGTATGTATGTATGTATGTTTGTTACTACTGAACGGAATTGGATTAAATTTGGAACACAGATAGTTTATAACCGGGATTAACATATAGGATACTTTTTATCCCGATAATCCCGAACTTTTGTTACGTTAAATACTACGCGGACGAAGTCGGGGGGCACAGCTAGTATAATATAAAAATGAATGTTTGTCTGTATATCCTTTATAGAATCGTAAACTATGCATTTGAAAGTGTTGTGCATGAGCCTGCAAAGGTTTTTGAGTTGGTACGACCAATCTTTGACAGCGTAGCAACGCGCGCAGGGCACAGCTAGTATATAGTATAAACACGTATAGTATAACAGTAAAGCCGAACTCAATACGTAATGTTCATCAACTAACCATGTTAAGGGTTTGATTGAATTTCGACTTAATATCGTAATATTATCACCACCTATTAAAAGTGTTACTTTCTTATTGTTTTCTGGACCACACATTAATAAAGAAATATCTAAAAACCAAACAATATAGTTAACATCTTAATACATACAAGGTGTAGGTAACAAATTAATACTATTACTTTTAAAATATATGTTTTGAGAGGTCAAAAGGTAAAGGTAGGTTATTAAGATAAAAACGTGATAAATATTAAAATTCGGAAATGGCCCTTCCACAATTTGCCGTGTTCTGTATGTCATAGGAATCGCCCCCAGTCCATTGCACGGTACCCATACGATGATGAAGATGCGGGACAGATGATTAGGTACAAAAAGAAAATATAAATAATAATAACTTACCTCAGTACTTCTAGGCCTCAAATCTTCCATGCTCTTGCTGTTCTTCAGGCTGTTCAACGTTCCATACTTATTTCTTCTTCCTATCTTGTCATTGACCAAACTTTCACCCTCTGTGGATGGAACATCATAGATATGTTCATCTGTCACATAAAACTCAGACCTCCTACACTTGCATTTAAGATGGCATTTGAATCTGTCATGTTTCCCATCGTTATACTGACACTTTGGACATTTGTCCGTGAAATTTTGTGTCTGTAAACTATCGTTGCTGCATGAACAACACATTTTGATGGAATTTCTCGTTGGAATTGGGTCGGACATCATTCTAGTGTATGGCAAACTTGATGTTGAATTACTTGTCACGGCACAGCTTAAAGAATTCAAGCAACGGGATATTGGATCGTTGTTCTGTCTCGGTTGTAAAGTTCTATTTGTTATATCAAGGATTTCTGTACATAAGTAATGCATTTCTTTTGGTTTCTTTGATACAGTCTCAGCCGGAGTCGTTGCTTGGACTTCGTTACGTTTTTGTAGTAGTTTCTCTAGCTTTTCCAATTTTCGTTTTGCTTCTTGCTTTTGAAATTCTATATCCTCTGGTATTGTTACAAAGACTCTCGGAGGCTTTTTCGGAGGAGGGCCAGGAGGTAATGGCTGTTTTAACGCCTTTTTAAGGGTGTCTGTTAGTATTAAATGTGGATTTTTCCTTTCTAAGCGTATTGTTTCACTGGAGTCACACAATTCGTCCATCAATTTGAGATTTGTTTGGTCCGGAGGCTTTTCAAACTGGGATACCAGTCTTTTGAGACGGCCGTGCTTGTCCTCATCGTTGTTCTCGGTCTCCGAACACACTCCACTATCTGTCATGGCCTCCTGCTTTTCAGTCTCTCTCTTTTTAGGTTTAATAACAATGGCATACTGGTCTAAAATGTGTTTTGGGACTTCTGAATCGGGAATAGAGGTGTGAACATCACATACCTTGCCAACGATTTCTGTTTTACCCACTCTCGGTATAAAATTCTCCTTCTTCATATGCTCTTCAAGAACGTTTCCAAGGAATTTCAAACGGTCGTCGCTGAGTTTTTTATCCATTTTTAACGAATAATCACTAGTTTCAGACCTACCGTTGCAACTGTCGTGTCGTTTCGGACTGTGGACTATTTTCTGGCTCTTATCACAACGGAAGGCATGACTCCTGTGCAACTTTTTGCCGGGATCACTTGTCTGGCGGGATAGGGACGTTTTTGAATCACTCACACTGATTTTCAAATCTTTTTTACTGTGTAAATAACTCGCGTTCGGCTTCGGCGCCCACTCGTCACTACTGTCCGATTCAATACCGAAATTATCCTTATTTGACGATAATTCATATTGGTGATTGTTTATTAAATTTTCCTTTTCAATTTTCGCTGACACAAGCTCGACGTGTTTATTCAGCAGGTGTACTCGGTCAACTTTTTTTATTACGGGCGCGTTCTCGCTGCTCAAATTTTCGAATCTACTTTTAATTTCTTGCACTCTGTTCTTTGGAGACGATATCATTTCGACATGATCAAAAGCATTTTTGTTATTCTATAAAATAACATAATTACCCCTATTACAACATTTTGCTGGTTACACGTTTATTTGAATAACTTTGTAAAACAGACTTGTTTTTTTTTTCAAAACACCATTTCACAACACGACACACGTAAATTGATGAAAGTTTTATATTAGGAAAATCCAACAAAAGGAAGTTATGTTGTACAATAGTTATCTTTCATTGCGAAATTAGAACGTTGATTGTTGTTTTACGCGATATTTTGAAACACAATGCACTTGACAGAAAGTTTACATAAACAGTTCGTTCGTGCGTTCTTCGAGTCGAGATGGCATGGCACTGCGATGTTGCCAATCTACGAATTAAATCTACTGAGAAATATAAGTCCCTACTTTTCTATGTTATTTGAAGCCCGTAGTTATAAATTGATTTCAAGTTTAAGAATGATATTATGTCTAAGTACGCTTTTGTAATGTATTTTGTATAAAATAAGAATAACATTTTGCTAAATCGCTTTCAGACGATAGATTGATAGTGATACTGCCCCTAATATAAAAAAACTCGGAAAATTTCACCAAAAATAATATTCAACACTTAAGTACACTGACTCTTCACTAACGCACCATAAATAAATATAATATTATATAACTCAAAGGTGACTGACTGACTCACATAGTGATCTATCAACGCACAGCCCAAACCGCTGGACGGATCGGGCTGAAATTTGGCATGCAGGTAGATGTTATGACGTAGGCATCCGCTAAGAAAGTATTTTGATTCATTCTACCCCCAAGGGAATAAAATAGGGGATGAAAGTTTGTATGAAGCTTGCTCAATTTTAAACCGATCGGGCTGAGACTTTGCATGCATAAAGCTACTATGACGTAGACATCCTCTAAGAAAGGATCAAAATTCCACGCGGACGAAGTCGCGGGCTCAGCTAGTATAGATATGAACTTGAACTTTGGCACCTAAATCATGTTAAATTAAATGTAATTTAATTCAGATTACAAGATTCAAGTACATTGTATGATACATGTTTAAAAAAAACAAATACTTATACAATAATAGTACAGACGTACTACGTTTCTTGGCTTCTATATTTTTACAAAAAAAACTATCTTATGCTTCTGTTACTACTAGGCTACTTGACTTGTAGTACCTATTTATTACTACTTTGTTAAATTGTATGGGAAGCGTGAGTATTATGTTTTTAAGTACTACTTAAGACACTTGAGTAGCACTTTAATAATAGTAATTAGCCTTATTAATGTCCTACTCCTGGCACAGTTCTCTCCTCAATGGGAAAAAGAATTTGATGATGTAATTTTGTTGTTATTTAATTCAAATTCAAATATTTTTATTTCAAATAGGCCAGATTAACTGGCACTTTTTAAAAGTCAAGAGCTAACTAAATCATCTGGAGAAGAACATGCAAGAAACTCCATGGATACATTTTATCTTTTCTCTTTTTTAAATTATGTTTGCGATTAAAGTAGGTACATAGGTGTGAGGACAATGTAGGTTAATGCATAAGGCATCACAAATAATGAAGTAATATGCCCAGGATATTGCCAGAACAGAAGAGCTGACCAGTCCTGACAAACTCGCACTGATTGACAAAGAGCTCAATGTCATCAACTTAATTCTACTAGGTAGCTATGCTATATTAATGCATCAGTGCTTACATGGTGCTCACATTTTCACATTTTGTAATTATTGTTACAATATTGTTTTTATGTCTATAATTTGATTAGGTACCTACTTTTAATTTATACAATTCAAGTATACCACAATTGACAATGATTTGATTTGGTATAACGTTTGCTAGATATAAATGTCAGCGAGGAAGTAGAAGTGTAATATCATAATATTATGGATGTATCATAATCATAAGATTTAAAATTAATCACGTAATTCAATTTCGATTTCAACGATCAAGAGGAAAAGGTATTCGAATATTAATTACATTTATATCAAGGATATTTTTCCTCAAGCACTTTGAACGTTTAATGGGCAATGAGTAATATGACCACTATCGAAATAAGTCAACTGTTATACATTCCTTTTAACAATTGTTCATTTTATGGAATATTAATCATGATAGGCATTCGCTTATATTACAAATACTAAATATATTAACAAACAGTAATGGCGATTATATAATGTTCTCTACATTTTTTTGTTAGAATTGATATTATGCACTTTACAATCATATTGTTATCAGTTTTTCCATTGTATCTAATGGCGGTTATTGATATAAGATTAATTAATTATTAGTGTATTAATGTTTTTTTTCACAAACGGGGTTAATTTAAGCTCACATACATTTATGGGCTCCTTATGGCGGGGCCAGCTTATCAACATTATTTTGGCAAGGTCCCAATAATTCTACGTTAATTAATAATTTTGTTTTTATTGTTAACGTTATTTTCACATGCTATTTATCGTTATCTATTTGTTTTTCTAAACGGACTTGCATTACTTATTTATTATTTTAAACTGGCGAATTATAAATATAATAATTTTACGAAAAAAAAAACTGAATTTCCTTGCCGAATCTTTTCAGTCAAGATCGCGTTCCAATCCGGTTGTAGACTTAAGGATGATAAGGTAAACATGAGAATTTGTTAGTGCCCTCGTAGGCCTCAACCAAACAAATCAACTAAACTCTGTAATGAATTTGCTAGTACATAGGTAATGACTTTTTAAATATTAGCTAAACTTTGTCTGAGAACGGTTTTGAGTACCTACGCTTTTGACGCGTCATTTTGTACTGTTATGACACAAGAACGACATATCTAAGAGCGCCTTCAGACTTAAGATCAATCTATTAATACGGGCCTCTGTAGGTAGGTACCCAATTTATCCTCTAAATATAATTTTTTGTTACACTATTTTACGCTGCATTTTTTTTTCCTTAGCATTGTTTGGTAAATAATCATGTTTTTTTTTTTCATTATAATGTATTTATTTACTTAACTACCTACAGAGAGACATAAATTCGACTAGGTAGTGAGTCATAAATTGTTCACTTTTCCCATTAATTTGGGGAAAACTTTCCTACCTTGTTATCAAGCAGCTGACTCAAGTTAACGTTTGGATACACGAACCCAAAAAACCTTGCAGCAGGGTAATGTGTTCGTTGTGACATTGTAATTAAAATTTAAGCATAAATACTTAATGATTTTAAACCTTTTAATTACCTATAGACAAATTTCTGTCCACATTTAAAATTTCCGATTGTTACAATGAATCATTCGCATTGTAAACTTCTAGTGCTGACATCTACCCTAGAATAGCAGTAATAAATAACTAACATGACTCATCTCGTGGTTTAATAATCATTTGATTAATTTAATTTGCCCTGCATTCAACATAATCAAATAAAATTAATTTAGTAATCATTATAAATTTAACCTTATTATAATAATAATAATCTAAAATATTTCCTCGCAAGCGCCATCTAGTATCGAGTAGGTTTATTAATTCACTTAACAAGATTATTTCGTATTCACGATAGGCGATGACGATAGCTAATGTATTCCAATAAGTTCCTATTTACTTTCTAGATGTCGCTACTAGTAATGTTTTTAAAATGCATGTTTCAGAGTTTGCCTCGATTTAAGTTCTTAGGATTCGATTTTGAGTTCCGCAGACCCTTCATCAGCATGTGCCGGATTAAGCAAGCGCGGGGCCCGTAGTCGGTTACCGAGTGCCTGACATGGATTGACTTAGTAGGAAAAGTTGAAACGTTTCACGTTTTTGTGACATCAAGTAAATTCAATATACCACATCTTAATAAGTTTCACTCAAAAAATTACGCTCAGGCAGAGATGAGTGGGTTTAAATATGCAGGGCCCCCTTTTGCGCGGGGCCCGTAGCAATTGCTACTCTTGCTACTATGGTTAATCCGGCACTGATCATCAGCCTAGACTAGTCCACTGCTGGACATAGGCCTCCCCTAATGAGCGCCATAGCGCCCTGTCTTCAGCTTGCCGCATCCAGCATCTGCCTGCAGTCTTTCGCAGATCGTCATCCCACCTGGTCGGAGGGCGTCCTACACTACGCTTGCCGTGTCGAGGTCTCCACTCAAGAACACGTTTACCCCAGCAGTTGTCGGTTCTTCGCGAGATATGGCCAGCCCGTGCTAATTCTTTGAGCTATGTCGATAATTTTGGTTCCGCAGACCCTACAAGAAGCTATTATAAGATCATTCAGTAAATCATTGCGTCTTAATCTTTTTCAGCATCATTTCCAATTATCCAATGGTTTCTATTTATAACTAGCTGAGCCCGCCGACTTTGTCCGCGTGGAGTTTAACTTAACAAATTTTCATCCCCTATTTTATCCCCTTGGGGGTAGAATTAATGAAAATCCTTTCTTAGCGGATGCCTACGTCATAACATCTACCTGCATGCCAAATTTCAGCCCGATCCGTCCAGTGGTTTGGGCTGTGCGTTGATAGATCAGTCAGTCACCTTTGAGTTATATAATATATATTTAGATTTAGATTGAATAGTAACTATTCTATAGTATATTGATATTGATGTCAGTAAGATTTAATAAATACCTACCTATACAAAAATGTGTTTTATTGTTTTATTGTGTGAGATTCGAGAGTTGTTTGAGGATGATGTGTCATTCGTACATGTGAGAAAAACCGGATTCCTAAATTTTTTTTTGTTCGTGCGAGCTTAGTGGTCGAATCTAATGTCGGTAATTTCAGGTCAGACGATGGCTTCTGATACGGCTTATCAACTGTGATAGTTAGGACCGACAGCTTATCCTGCCGAAGCACTAATAGCCAGGTACGAAAGCTAGGTACCTACGCCGACAAATTAATAAATTTAAATCACTGGTTCTCAAACTTTTTCACCACCGCCCAGTTCACTTAACTTTTCTTTTATCATCTGTTGAATATCTTGTAAACAGTAATTTCAAATATAAGTTTGTGAGTACATTAATTATGTAGAGGCCGATTGACTCACAAAATATTGTATACTTACCAAATATAGGGCTATCAGAACACTAATATCTAACCAGTTTTTTTAATTAGAAAAGTTTAATGATATTAAACATATTTTTAACCCCCGACGAAAAAAGTGGGGTGTTATAAGTTTAACATGTGTATCTGTGTGTCTGTCTGTGGCAACGTAGCGCCCGAGCTGATGAACCGATTTCAATAATGTTTATTTTGTTAGATAGGTATTCTGATCGAGAGTGTTCTTAGCTATGTTTCCTGAAAATCGGTTCAGCCGTTTGAAGATCATCAGCTCTTTTGTGGGTTAAAAAAGCCACTTTCACGGCCAAAATGGAATGGAATGGACAGGCCTTGGAATATTACGCATTTATAAATCTAGAGGGCGCTGTTCCGCCATTGAGAAAAAATACAGAATGTGATGAAAAGATCGTCGCATCGGGGGTTTTAAAATTTTCAATTTAGAGTTATTAATAATTTTGCTAGAAGCTGTTTCTGATAACATATTATCTTATGGATGGCAAGATCCGTCTGTAGGTATTTAATTTTTAATCACCTACTGAAGACTCTATCGATTTGTCTCCCATCGCCCTTAACGCCCCCTATTATTATTATTATTTTCAGTCTTCTACTGCCCCCTTGAAAACCTCTATCGCCCACAATGACACTCTATAGCCCACTTTGAGAAAGACTGTTCTAAATGATGACCTCTGTGCACGTGTAGCTGTAACTATTTAGGTATATTATAAAGTCTAAAAACAGTTGGAATGACCTAATGCAAACCCAAGCGCTAGACTATAGGTTTTTTGGCTAGGTAGAATAACATCATACATGTTTTGCCGGTAAGAGCACGCGGTATAATACCTGATTACTATTTTTTATTGCACGCATCTTTGGGTTTTTCGAAATGTAAGTGCAAATCATAATTCGAATACGGTGAAGGAAACCATCGTGAGGAAACCTGCATGTCTTTGAAAATCTAAGGAATTTTCGAGAGACATGTGAAATCCGCCAACCCGCACTGGGCCAGGGTGGTGGATTACAGCCTGAATCCCCCTCGTAGTGAGGGGGGGCCCGTGCCCAGGAGTGGGCCGTCAAAAGCGCTAAATTATTATTATTTTATTTATATATATACGGTAGGAAGGGTACGATTTCTACTACTAAAATAATTTTCAAAATAACTCTTAAATGGCAACACCGACTTGAGCGTAGCTGAATGAATACATAACATGTTTTTTTTCCAAAAACGTGCTGATTTATTCACAATGACGTCTATCAAGTTTAATTGCATTACTTATAGGTATAAACGTGATATGGTCACTTAATTGTTTCAACAGAACAGTTTAGAGGGCAAATACATATACTACAATTACTTATTCATTTATATAATTGTCGTATGGTGTGTTGTTAGAACAGCCCCGCTCCCAACCCCCCGCGGGTGTCGCGGCGACTACAGGGGTGATATTCTTAGCGATAATCGATATATCGTGACATTAGTATCGTCGAATCCTACTCTAAATTCCACCTTTTTTGCCGTCCTAATGATTACTGAACGAGCAATAAAATTGTCGTTCGTTCAGACGATATACGACGGCAAGAAATATGGAATTTGGAGTAGGATTAGACAATACGAATGTTGCTAAGAGTAGCCACCCAGGCCGCGCCATGCGTCGTCTAACAGGAGCTGCCTGTTCGCGACGGGCTCGCCGCCTGTCGCGCGGCTCCGTAGCCAATGTTGGCGACGAGTGTATGTTACAAATCTGTACAACTGTTTGATCTCTGTCCTCTACCCTTCGGGGATTACCATCGCGATGACAAACAATATCGATAACAAGGTGTTTGTCAATGGAAAACTTCGCTTCACTTTATGTTACAGGTATTTATAATCTCCTCACCTAATGACGTAAATGTCGTAAATATTATAATAACTCTTGGAAGCTATTATTAAAAAATATATGGTAATATATGTACTTATTCAGGTTATTAATGATACAGGTTTACATGTTATTCACCGTATTTCTTGCGGTGTATAAAATGGCGTAACGGGGGCGGTGCCAGCTGGATCCAGGTACGAGGCGCAGAAATGTTTGGCGGAAAAGAGAAGATCTTCCAGCCAGGCGGGTGTGATGCCTGGCAGGGCGGCCGCTATGCCCCGCTGGTGTTCTCGGGGTTTTGTATATGTCGCAGCCAACTAACTTAATTCGCCGTTCAATAAACTGCCTAGCCACTTTACTAAACAGCGCCGTTGAACTAGTGGCCTGAATGATATTCAGCCATTTGATCAAACAGCTAGGCAAATTACTCGGATCGATGACGTTTAATTACTTCCCTAGCCGTTTAATTACTTGCCTAGCCGTTTAATTACTTGCCTAGCCTGTTCATTTCAATTTAGTTCCACTTTCTGCCACCTAGCGTCGAAACTCACCAAACTGTCAATATGGCGTCGGCAAAAACCAACTTTGATGGAATTATTTTATTAGGTACTTAGGTATTTTACGAAATGGTTTAGATCCACCGAACCTACTTGCCGAGTGGGATTCTGTGGGGTCATAAAAAATAACCCTAACCTAAACCCATCCGGGTCGCTCTGCTTGGGTAGTATTTAGAAAAAGTTTTGTAGTACTTAAATGTCAACCAGTTGCCTAAGCATTAGCCAGTCAGTTTATTAAATGTTGTAACAGACGATAGGGCTGAATATCATATAGGCCGCTAGTTGAACGGCGCTGTTTAGTAAAGTGGCTAGGCTGTTGATTGAACGGCGAATTAAGCTAGTTGGCTGCGACATATAGATGTTAACTGCGTGCCAGGTCATAGGTACGCGTAATTTCCAACTGTTTAATAATGTTCATGCTAAATCAATTTATAAATGTCGAAACACATTTGACCATAATTCATGAAAATATCGCCGGAAAATCCCAACTCTGGGGGTACAGAATCATGAGTTGAATCCATGGTATCAGTTTTCGTTACGATGCCCCTTAGGTACACCGTGTATATTTTGATTTATATCAGTTATATCTATGTACTAATAAATAACGTACAATTTTATTAATTATAACGGTTTAAAATGGAAATTTGATTTAAAAAAAACAATGATAAAATATAATACATACTAATTTACATTTTATATTGCGGTAGGCTGTTTTTTGTTAATGCGTCCTACCCGTTTCATGTTAAGCTGTAACCGTAGCCTACAGATGCTTGCAATACCATAGGCATTGCTCGCCCGTTACCGACCCAAAGGGGAGTGGGGCTGAGGGAGAAGAATAAATAAATAAATAGATAAATAAATAAGGTGAGCTCAGGTAAGATCGGACATGGGTGAAGACCGGATGAAATTAATTCCCGGCGAATTTGGCCATGTTTTATAATGTTGTCAACATTTTACAAGACGCCATTCTATCCTGCCGCGACCAGTAGTTCCCGCTAGTCGCTCCGACAAGTTGGACGTGTGCTACGCGCCAAAAAGCAAAAAAAGGGAATTATTGATCTTTTTCGGTCTTCCGATCTTCCCCCTTTAACTTTTGATTGCATATTTTGGTGAGAATTAAGCTCGTTTTATTACTATTTTTTCTGAATACTGAGTTTTATGGGCTGATAGCTAGATAGAACTGATCCAAACAGTCCTAGGGCCACTGTAGGCAAAGATCCGGTGTTCACCCGGGCAGGACAAGATCGGATAAAACTTACGCGTTCAAAAAAAGGGCAGTGGCTGTCAAACTTTTATTATATGTTGCCTTGAATGCCATTCAAATTTAATGTTTTTGTTCACATTGCACCGTTCATAATATATAAAAATCTGATCAGATTCATTTCCTTAATATAAACCATTTAGGTTACATAGTAAAACATTTTTTTTTTTCATATCTAGGTTATACCTTTTTGACACATTACAAAGTTTGAGAATCACAAAATCACAAAATTTTTCCATCACGGGCAAGATCGGATGCCAAAAACCAATAATTCGGATAATCGATCAGAACATGTGTGTTTGTTGGAATAAAAGGTTATATTTTAAATATGTTGTAGAAGGATAAATTTTGGATATAATCCTTTATGGACATTATTCTCCAAGCACTAGAAGCAACTTTAAATTGCTGTCCGGTCTTGCCCTTTGAACGTAAATTTTTCATCAAGCCCAAAAAAAATTATCTCGTCTTTGCTCACGTATAAGTCGGAAACCAATGAGTTTACAAACACAACAAAAATCAGGGCTAAACTACGTATATTCGTTAACATTTAGCACCGTGTTTGAATAATCTGAAGTATATAGAAGTTGAGAAAAAAAAAAATCTAGTCAGGTTCCCTCAAATTCTCAAATGTTAGTCCGATCTTCCCTGAGCGCACCTTAAGTAAATAAATAAATAAATATCGCAGACTGTCACATCAAATGTATGGTCCCAAATAAAGCATTGCTTGTACTATGGGTACCTTACAAGTTACAATGGACAGGGGCCGAGCCCAGTGACACCCCGACCTGGGCAAATTACTAAACGGCCATTTCCAAAATGCGCCTCGGCGGGCATCGAACCCGCAACTACCCGGTGCAGTGACTCGAGCGGCCTACGCTCAAACTACAGCGCCAAACGGTCGTCAGAAGGAAGAACTTACTCTTGGTTTGACTTTCGGCTGTCACTCCGGTTTTCTGTGAGTGGGTGGTACTACTCTTGTTATCTCCAGCTCGTATATGAAGTGTAGTCAGTTGGCTCCAGCTTAGCCATTAATTGTGAAGTGTGTTTTTTCATGCCCCGTCTGTCTTGACCACAGATATAGATTTACATAGATAACGCAAGTATCACGATTTGTATTGAAACCAAGCGTGCCGAATTTTGAACACCTCCCGTGACGTCATTAGCGACGGAAATCCAAACCGATTCAAAGACACCGATGCCGCCGATGCCGTCTGCCCGCTACGATTCTCTCGAGATTCTCTCTTTTTTATATCTGTAGTCGCGGACTGTGAGTTAGCAGCGACCAACTTTGGTCGGGGTTTCGTACACGAATTTGCGTTATCTATGTATATCTATATCTGTGGTCTTGATTCATAATGATTCACAATGCAATCGATTATAATCGCAAAAACAAACAATTCGAGGAATTAAAATTATTTGCATTTGCAAGATCAGCCGATATGTGGTCAAATATTCCTTGTTATCTCAGTGCAATAAGCTTGATTTATTTGACTACCTCTTGGCCCAATGCACATGGTGGTTGCGGGTTCGATTCCCGCCGGGGCAAATTTCGGATATGGCCTTTTCGTAATTCGCCAAGGTCTGGGTGTCACTGGGATCGTCCCCAGTCCATTGTACGGTACCCATAGTACAGGCGTTGCTTAGTTTAGGACCACACAGTTGGTGTGTCCGTCTGGCGATATTTATTATTATTATTTTTTTATCATGGAGGAACTTTTCCTATAGACAGACCAAGATAAATAATGAAAATACCATTTTCGAAATATGCGACGACGGGAACGGAACCCACACCCGGTGCAGTCTTCCGAGCGCTCAAATCATGAATTGTCTCTTGATCAACTAAGGCCCATATTAATCAATCGATCTCAAGTCTGAGAGCGAACTTGAGCACACTTTTTACTGGTATGACATTAGGATGACATTGCCTTTTGTAATCCTACTTCCTACTAATATTATAAATGTGAAAGTTTGTGAGTGTGGATGTATGTATGTATGTATGTATGTATGTTTGTTACTCCTTCACGCAAAAACTACTGAACGGATTTGGATGAAATTTGGAACACAGATAGTTTATAACCGGGATTAACATATAGGATACTTTTTTCCCGATAATACCGAAATTTTTGTTACGTTAAATACCACGCGGACGAAGTCCGTGGGCACAGCTAGTTATTGAATATAAGCAACTGGCGATTAAAAAAAAAATGACATGTAAAAAGACAAGCCCGCTGAGTTTCTCGCCGGATCTTCTCAGTCGAGGTCGCGTTCCGATCCGGTTGTAGATATAAGAAAAAAAAAATGTAAAATTGACAATTTGTAAGTGCCCCCGTAGGCCTAAACAAAATAAACGCTTTGAATTTGAATTTCCAATAACGTTCTCAGATTTGAGATCGATTTATTAATACGGGATTAAAATGAGGTGTGAACTAACAAATTCCCGGGAATATAATAATGATGATCTATGACACTATTGGCAGGTATAATCTAATGTTCTATGCTCTTTAGTGAGCGGCGCGCGCGCAGTCGGGCATTCAAGCCCGAGCAAAATACACGCGAACGAAGCACAGATAATAGAGGAAATATCATTTTTTTTTAATCGTGAATTTTCGCGCGTTTTCCAGTGTGACGGTTGTTGTGAAAAAAAATAATAGAATCAATAGTGTTCTGTGAAAATAGATGTGAGTGGATTTTTTTTAATTTTGGTGCTTTTCTTCGTGTTGCTACACTGGATTTTTGAGGTAAGTAGTTTTTTTAAGACTTAGGTTTTTGGAGATAGTCTGAGCTTACCCTCCGTAGGGGTAAGGGCAGGTCTGATACATGAAATATATATATTGTAATGAATAGTATTGTTTGTTTTTTTAAGAAAATATTGAGTTACTTTGGTGAAATATTTAATGACTCTAATTTGTTTTAAACTTCCTATTTATTTTACTATCGTGTTTTATATTAGAAAATATTACAAAGATCATTCAAACACAAATAATCCATTAAGTCATTCCTCGTGCTAAAGTCAACAAAATTCAACCTCATTGGTCGAATCTTGCACAATTTCATTATGTGACCAAAACGCTGGAAATAATTGTACATTATCATTATTATGTCATATTGATATTTATTTAAGTTTGCGCTTTCACTGGTCGCCAGAGGGGGGATTTTAGGGGGGATTTAGGCCACTAGGCCACGAAAGTGACTGTCGGAGTCTGTGCCGAGATGAGTTATCTCGTATGCTGACTTTTCAAATGTTTTTACTTTCATTTGGAGAATTAAAGAGTGAATAGGTATATGCTTTTGATGATTAGAATGTACATTCTTTACATTGCTGAAAAAAAATTGTAACAATTTTTTTAATGATTATAATGAAATTAAGTTGTATTGTTAAGAAGGAATGAAAATGATTATCTGTTATTCAATTGTAATGATTGTTTGATTCGTGAGACATAATATCCTACTAATATTATAAATGTGAAAGTTTGTGAGTGTGGACGTATGTATGTATGTTTGTTACTCCTTCACGCAAAAACTACTAAACGGATTTGGATGAAATTTGGAACACAGATAGTTTATAACCGGGATTAACATATAGGATACTTTTTATCCCGATAATCCCGAAATTTTTGTTACGTTAAATACTACGCGGACGAAGTCGGGGGGCACAGCTAGTAATCACATAAGTCTTTATAACAAGCTTTAAATAAAGGTATCATACAGGTTGTTACAAAAGTCCGAAATAAAACTCGGAGTTTGGATAAGTTTCTGGCGTGCAATTGAAGAAAATAGAACACATTTTTTCAGATGTTTCTGAGAATTTTGAAAAAAAAAAAGTTTTCCAAGGACTATACCAATTTTTCAGGACTTTTTCTTGAATTTCAGTGGTTGCTACTCGTATGCAGTTTACACAGTTTTCTAAGCCATTGGATGTGTCCTAAGACCGCAATACGATAGTTGTGACAAATATTCAAACGCTCGTCACTCAGAAAATCTATATATTAATACGTCAAGCAAAAACTTTGTACCACTTTTTAAGAAAATTGCGCGGACGGAGGAGTATGAAATTTGGCACACTTATAGTTTATATAGAGAAGGAGTGCAGAATGCTAATATTTTTATATCATAATACTTAGATATACATTAAAATCAATCAATAAAACATTACACACACTACCATGCGTTTGACACACACACATTTGTAACCTCCACACCGACTGACAGTCTGACTGACAAACGGTGACAGTTTTTTTCGGACTTCCATAGTGCATTCTGCGTGCCAGTATCAAATAGTATTTGACAATAAAACCTTAATGACGTTTGAAATTAAAAGGTTGAATTTCAACCACGTGTGACCTCTAGTAATGATAATTACGCATTGTCTGTCTTCACTAGTGTCTAAATGTCACCTACCGCTTATGCACCTACATTTTTTATTTCGCCGTTGGTGTGTCATATCCAGACGAACACACCAACTGTACGGTCCCAAACTAAGCAACGCGTGTACTATGGGCACCGTACAATGGACTGGGGGCGATCCCGGTGACACCCAGTCCGGGGCAAATTACGATAAAACTAATTCCAAAATGGGTCGTCCGGAATCGACCCCGCACCCGCCCGGTGCAGTGAGCCTACTGCTACGCTCAAACCACTAAACCGGTCGTCATGTCTCAAATAACGATTATTTCTTTCCTCAAACAATATTTTAATGCAATCATTAAAAAACTAAGACATACGGAATAAATTTAAATCAGAAAACTGGTTCAGCTAGATTGCAGCCAAATAAATTAAGGTTTTTTTTGTATTCATCAATAATTTAAGACGTTTTTACCTAGTCAGTTAGCCGCTAGCCTTAACTTACATGGCTACATTTATATTTACATGGCCCCATTCATAATCCTGCTAATCCTACCAATATTATAAATGTGAAAGTTTGTGAGTGTGGATGTATGTTTGTTACTCCTTCACGCAAGAACTACTGAACGGATTTGGATGCAATTTGGAACACAGATAGTTAATAACCGGGATTAACATATAAGATACTCTTTATCCCGATAATGCCGAAATTTTTGTTACGTTAAATACTACGCGGATGAAGTCGGGGGGCACAGCTAGTATATTATATTAGGACTGCAGTGCACACATAGACATTTCTCCAACGGTATTTTGAGATCTGACTGAGATTCGATTACTATTTACTTATTTAGTGACAATGGTGTCGCCTGCTCACATTCTGTTGCTGTTCCTGAGAATGTACACCATCTTTTATTAATTAAAAAGAGTAGCCATTGTGTTTCTCGGCGGCTCTTCTCAGTGGAAGCGGCATTCCGAGCCGGCGGTAGATTCTGATTCATAAATGCTTTGTTGGCTTGCATGAATAAAATCAATTTTGAGTTGAGTTTAAGTTTGATCCCAGTGTAACAGGCCATTACTACAACACCGGGCACATTCCTTCTTAAAGTCTTAGAACGCCCTTAGAAAGCCAACTCAACAACTATATACAACAAAGTATGCAAACAGGCGTTCGACCCGCCTGATGTTAAGCAGTTACCATAGCCTATAGATGCTTGCAGTACCAACAGCATTGCTCGCACGATGCCGACTTGAAGGCGAGGAGAGGCTTCCGACTCTCTCAGTTATCGTGCGAAACACAGCTATAACAGCTGCTTAACGCCGATTTTCTGCGAGAAATTGGTAGCTACTACCTCTGTAGACCCAGCCCGTACATAAGATGTAGAGAGATCTCTACATCTTGGCTCTTCCATTGTAAAACAAACAAGATGTCCAGGTTCAAACCCCGGCTCGCATCTCGGAATTTCGGCTTACAAGTGCGAATAAATTGGTCCCGCCACACGCTCCCACCACTGTAACTCCTGTAAGCCAGGATCGACAATGGTGACCAATGATGACGTCGAGGTTTGACCCGCGACGAGTCCCGGGGACAAGTTAAATGGTCTTGGAACCCGCACGGATTTAATCGAAATAAATAATAGGAGTTGGAAGAAAAAAATCTACTTCCCTCCGGTGCAAAGCGGGAGACAAAAATAGCTGGCATGGGCTGATTGCCATAGAAGCAAGACTGTTACAGCTGATTGAAGACCAGTTGTAAGGTACCACGGAATTAATAAATAGTAAAATTTGCGACTAAATTGTCAAAATCTCAAGTTCACTCCTCCATTGTGAATTGGTTTAATGATAGTTCTTGTGCTACTCGACCTAGTTGCGGTTCAAATTTGACCACACTTTTTACCGTTAAGACGGAATTCCGATAGGTAACTAACGTCGGTGAAATTTTAACTGAATGTCGAATTACTGTTCCTTCATTTTTTTGTTATATAATATAAACTAGCTGTGCCCGCGACTTCGTCCGCGTGTAATTTAACTTAACAAAAATTTCGGGATTATACATCCCCTATTTTATCCCCTTGGGGGTAGAATTAATCAAAATCCTTTCTTAGCGGATGCCTACGTCATAACATCTACCTGCATGCCAAATTTCAGCCCGATCCGTCAAGCGGTTTGGGCTGTGCGTTGATAGATCACTATGTCAGTCAGTCACCTTTGAGTTATATATATTTAGATATTTAGAAGTCGGTAAACCGTACGAACCGTCTGATGTTAAGCAGTTACCGTAGTCTTTAGATAGATGCTTGCAATATCAAAGGCATTGCTCATTTGGTAGAGCTAAGTTGTAGCCAATAGACTATCGGGGTAGGACCACACTCTCACAGAATAATGGCGTTAAGCAGCTATTATAGCTGTGTTTCGTACGATGAGTGAGAGCTGGAACCACAACCCCCTCCAATCCCCTCTCACTACCCCACTGACAGCTTTAGTTGTTTTTTTTATTTTTTTTATTGATTGTGCACTGTATGTGCACAATCCGCCACTTTTCTTCTGACGTAATCAGAATCCTTATTTAGGTTTGGGTTGCTTGTCTTAATGAATAAGGATTGTAGGACTATATAGTTTTGAGTTTATATTTTTCATTTTATTTTTTATATGTAAATTGGTTTCAACTGATTAAACTTTAGTTGGTTAGGTTGGCAACGTGCGGGCGATGTCTTTGTTAAGTCGTAATATCAAGCTTTTATCGGCTACGGTAACAGCTTAACATCAGGCGGGTCGTACGCCAGCTAGCCGACTTGTGAAATAGATGATCTGGATTTATATCTTTATAATGATAATAAAAATCAGTAGTATCCATTTTTGTCGTCAATATACATGTTAAGTTGATTCGGGCCAATCGACCTCACCTTGGCAACAAGGGCGAGTTTATACATCCGGTATGTAATTTGAATTATTTGAAATAAATATACATATGTATAGATAACTAGCTGCCCCGGCAAAGGTTGTTTTGCCATGTAAAAAAAAGAAACGACTCTCAGACCTATATGCAACCAAAATTTCATGAAAATCGGTCGAGCCAATTCGGAGGAGTATGGTAAATATCATTGTGACACGAGAATGTTATAAATGAGATATATTTTGTTAAACAGCAATTGATAGCTGATTGGTTAAGCACGCGTCTTGCGGGCACCAGGTCCTGGGTTCAAAGCCCGGCTTGCACCTCTGGGTTCTTCGAAATCTATGTGCGAATCATAATTTCTATATGATTATCACTCGCTTACGGTGAAGGAAAACATAGTGAGGAAACCTGCATGTCTTAGAAAAATCTAACCAATAATCGAAAGACATGTTAAATCCGCCAACCCGCACTGGGCCAGCGTGGTGGATTATGGCCTGAATCCCCTCGTGGTGAGGGGACGCCCGTGCCCAGGAGTGGGACGTCAAAAGGGCTAATTATATTACTTACTTATATTATAATGCTATTATAAGTTTTGCCCATGACTTCGTCCCCGTAGAATTTTAAATGTTAATTAAGTGAACATCACGTCAAGATCGGTCCAGCCGTTTCTGAGATATTCTTAGATTTTATGTGTTTTTATTATTATACGCGGAACCCCAATTATTTTTCTTAAATTAAAGTAGCCTAAGTTCCTCCTTATAACATCAGCTATCTAACAGTGAAAGTCCGTCAAAATCGGTGCAGCCGTTTGGATTACCCGGAACAAATATACAGACAGACAGACAATTTTATACTTTAATATGCATTTTGTGAAAAGTTTTTATTTTTATACTGCAAACAGACACTCAAATTTAATTTATTTATATTTATAGATAATCGGTACATAAATTGTTAATCAAATAGCTTCCGCTATCAACCTCAGATACCCAAATTTATATTAAAATTTTCGCGGATTATTCAATCTTTTTTAGAAACTTCTTCTAGAATATCAGTGGCGGGTAATCCTTGATGCGGTTTACACTATATTCTAGGTCATAGGATGTGTTTTAAGGCCACATCACGAAAGTTGTTACGACCGCTTGGCGCAGTGGTTCGAGCGTAGGCCGCTCGGCTGCACATGGTGGTTGCGGCTTCGATTCCCGCCGAGGTAAATTTAGGAAATGGCTTTTTCGTAATGTGCCCTGGTCTGAGTGTCACTGGGATCGCCCCCAGTCCATAATACGGTACCCATAGTACAAGTGCTCCTTAGTTTGGGACCATACAGTTGGTGGGTCAGTCTGGCGATATTATTAAATATATGCAAAGCCCTGTCACTCAGAAAATATAATAGTTACTAACTTAATTAACATAAATATGCCCCAAATGATCATGCACACTTTTGAAACAGCTGTATATTACTATATAAGGATATGACTTAGCATTTTTGATGTACAAAAACTAGGTATTATAAAAATGTTCGCTAATTGCAACAGTCGTGAAATTTAATACTTCGCAACCAAATAATAACATAATGCAAGCAGTAGAATAAAATTAACTCTCTTATCTGGCTCCGGTCATTTCTATACATTTTATTATATCCAAATGTCAGAAACAGCTATTTCATTACCTGTCAAAATGTATCTATACAGAACGGTGTCGGGTTCTTCGTGTGAATGACTGCTATGTAATAAATTTCACCTGTATTCAAGATACTAGGTGAAACAAAAACTGTCGGCTTTGTGGGACAGTTGAAGCACTAAAGGTTTTGTAGACTTATGAAATCTGTCAACAGCTGTATCCCTGTAACACCTTTTGTTTTTCAAGTTTCACCAAGCTGATAGTTTTAGAATTACAAAGTTAAGTTTTGAAAAAAATAGTATACCATTTTTGTTTCACCCTGTATAAATACAATTGCAAATTTATTGATATTCAATTCAATTCAATTCAAATCATTTATTTTGTTTAGGCCTACGGGGGCACTTACAAATTGTCAATTTTACAATTTCTTATATCTACAACTGGATCGGAACGCGACCTCGACTGAGAAGATCCGGCAAGAAACTCAGCGGGCTTGTCTTTTTACATATCTTTTTTTTATCGCCAGTTGCTTATATATATAGATAGGCTAGTGCAACCGTCTCACAAAAGATTGGTGTAAAGTATCTCCTATAGGTGCGTTTCGTTCGATGATTCTGAGAGGTACGAACACATCCAACCAATAGCCTAAATTCCTATCGATAGTCAAGATAAAGTTTGTAAAGTTTTGGCTAAGTGCTTACATAAAGTTAAGGTGAAGGTCTAGGCCGCGAAATTCAAAATTTTCGAGTATTTTTATAGTTTATCCAAAATCTGAAAACATTTAAGACAACATTTTGTGATTTGCGACAAACACAGTATGCAGTGAGTTTAATAATACATTTATTTTACTCTAAATATTATCACGGTGGATACGTTACTAGTAAATCACTAAATATACAAAAATTGCCAGATTATCTGGATAGCTGTCGTTCTTGAAATGTTTTAGAGTAAGTTGGATATATTAATAAATGCATTGCACACGGTCTTTGTCGCGAATTACAAAATGTGCCTTTTATTATAGTCAATTTCTTTAAAAAATCTAAATAACCTCAAAAAATTTGAACTTCGCAGGCTAGATGGGCGCTTTAGCCATAAGTAAACAATTTTATTGAATTTGAATAATTGATTTTGATTGAAGTGTTTATAATTGGTTTGATTAGTTTTCTAGCGATTGGACTCTCCTGATCACAATTAATGACTTTATATTTTAGCCTGATAGCCTAAATGTTCTAATGCTTGCTTTGAAATCAATATATTTAGAGTGAATTAAAGGAGATACTTAGTCAAACTTTTATGGAATATCGTGTAAATTTGATGTAAATACATTAATCGTGAACGGATGGAACGATTTCACTTCTTTTTTGTTGTGTTTATTATTGTCAGGAGAAGGTTCTTAATTCTTATAAAAAAAAAATGGAAAATTGAGCGGAACAATTCGAATTCAATATTCAAAGTTAAGACAGGACAACGTCTGTCGAGTCAGCTAGTAAGTATTATAAAGAAACGTACATCAAATACAATTCAATTCATAACGTAATTTAAATACAATCTTGAGACACAACTTAAATTAACAAAAACTCAAAAAGTCAAGTCAATCGTACATCGTAATACAAAAAAGTTATTTCAAACAAAACTATAATCGAACTATAACAAGGTCTTCGACCATTATATCGGAAGCGAGGCGACATACGAGGCTCTTATCTATACATATAAATAAAATCGGAGTGTCTGTTTGTTATATGAAAATAACACCTTTTCACTAAATGCATATGAAAGTACATACGACGGTAATAACAAAAACACGAATTAAAAAAATTGGCTGCCTGTCTGTATCTCCGAAACGGCTGGACCGATTTTGACGGGACTTTCACTGGCAGATAGCGGATGCTATAAGCAGTAAATTGAGAAAAACAACATAAATAGATCAAAAATGATGCCTGTCGCGCGAGCTCAAACAACGCGAGCGGGCTTTTGCGATAGTAGGTTTATAAAACACGAAACATCGACTCGCAAATGTTAAATTATATGTTTGTTAAGATAAATTCAACGCGGACGAAGTCGCGGGCACAGCTAGTATAGTAAAATAAATAAGATTCAGGTGTATGTTTGCAATGACAAAATAACGGGTTTTAAGTACTAAATGCACATTATTTGTTCCGGCTAATCTCCAAAACGGCTGAACCAATTTCGACGAGACTTTCACTGGCACATAGCTGATGTTATAATGAGTAACTTAGGCTACTTTTATTTTATCGAAGCATCGCATGCGTGGAGCCGTGAGCAAAAGATTGTGGACAATAAAAGAAACTAAAAAAACTTTGATATACCCACCAAAATGTATTTCCCCGAAAACGAGAAGAGGGTTAATCCAATACCTGTATAACAGCATTGCGTTATATTTACGAATTTTGTCAACATATGTTTCAGGCCCGTTCAAACATAGGCGGTATTTAGAACACAATTTGGAACATGCACTTTTCACCAACAACATATTATACCCTAACTAGCTGTGCCCGCGACTTCGTCCGCGTGTAATTTAACTTAACAAAAATGTCGGTATTATTCATCCCCTATTTTATCCCCTTGGGGGTAGAATTAATCAAAATCCTTTCTTAGCGGATGCCTACGTCATAACATCTACCTGCATGCCAAATTTCAGCCCGATCCGTCCAGTGGTTTGGGCTGTGCGTTGATAGATCACTATGTCAGTCAGTCAGTCACCTTTGAGTTATATATATTTAGATTAATAAACGTGATTTAGCGGTTGTTTAGTTAAAAAATGATTTGTCTTCTTCTTTCGAATGTCAAATTACAGATGACAGAACGAGATAGTTCGGTGTAACTATTCACCCGCTATACCACCTTTATTTATAAGGGGATAAAGTTTAATGTAGCTTACCTACTTTTATTATGTAGTAGACAGTCTTGAGTACACTTTTGACACATCATTTTGTACTGGATGAAATGACATAAGAATGTCATTTCCAAGATCGATCTCAGACGCCATATTTTTTTACTTAAGAATTGACTTAACTCGTACGTCATTTTAATCACTCATTAACCGTTGCCGTGAGCTGCGTGTGACCGGCAACTGTGTGAGTGAGACGTATTAGATTTACTCGGGAGTGAGATAGACAGGTAATAACAGGTCATTGTACGAATTTCTTCGTGATCAGCGACCGTGCCATAGCTGTGCCCGCGACTTCGTCCGCGTGGAATTTAATTGACAAAGTTTCATACAAACTTTCATCCCCTATTTTATCCCCTTGGGGGTAGAATTAATCAAAATCTACCTGCACGCAAATTTCAGCCCGATCCGTCCAGTGGTTTGGGCTGTGCGTTGATAGATCACTATGTCAGTCAGTCACCTTTGAGTTGTATATGTATCTTGTATATGTATCTCGATATTTAGGTGTGGTTCGATTCGCAATCGAATGTCGCTTACATCTGAACGGTGGAATCGGAATGGCGGTTACCTCAAATGTGTTGTAACGTACCGGTTATGTCCCAAGCGCCGTCGGTCGAGTGATCTTGCTAGCACGCCTGCTGTTTAGAATGGTTACCTACTTCGGTTTTCATAACTTACTTTTGAAATTAATACAAAAAGACGATCATTAAGGCTAAAGCGCCCATCTAGCCCGCGAAGTTCAAATTTTTTGAGGTTTTTTAGAATTTTTTCAAAATCTGACAATAATAAAAGGCACATTTTGTAATTCGCGACAAAGACCGTGTGCAGTGCATTTATTAATATATCCAACTTGCTCTAATAAATTTCAAGAACGACAGCTATCCAGATAATCTGGAAATTTTTGTATATTTAGTGATTAACTAGTATCATATCCACCGTGATAATATTTAGAGTAAAATAAATGTATCAATAAACGCACTGCATACTGTGTTTGTCGCGAATCACAAAATGTTGTCTTAAACGTTTACGGATTTTGGATAAACTATAAAAATACTCGAAATTTTTGAATTTTGCGGGCTAGACAGGCGCCTTCGCCTTAATATTTTTTTTACAATTGTAGAGACAATTGATTGTAGCTTGAATACGGGCACTACCACCCTCTCACAGAAGATCAGCTTAAAGTATCTGTTCCGGCCCACTAATTTTACCACTAGTGCCATCGTCACCGTCGCGGCGCATCCCTATTTTTTGTATACGGCAACACTATTTTACGATGTCATTACGATTTTTAATATAAGAACATCACGCATATCGTTCACATTATAATAATTGTTGTAACAAATATAAAAAATAAACTTATTGATATGGAGCTGGAGTCAACGCATTATTAATTAATACATACTCAACAGTATCTATTGTAGCTGTGTTTTGTAGAAGGAGTGAGAGAACTGAAATCCCAACCCCCTTCCAATCCCTCTTCATTCCTTTTCAACTCCCTCTCCCCTTCTGGTTGGAAACCGGCGAGCAAGGCCTTTGGTGTTGCAAGCATCTAAATCTGAGTGAGATTTGATTATTATTTACTACTAGCTGAGCCCGCGACTTCGTCCGCGTTATTGCATACGTACGAAGCCGGGGCGGGTCGCTAGTTAAAAACTTCCTCTTGAATCACTCTATCTATTAAAAGAAACCGCATCAAAATCCGTTGCGAAGTTATAAAGATCTAAGCATACATAAGGACAGACAGACAGCGGGAAGCGACTTTGTTTTATACTATGTAGTGATACATGAATAATATAGAAGATAAACACTGATAAATAATTTTAAAGCCGCGCAAAGCCAGGGTGGGTTAGTCATGAATGAAAAATACTATTCTATACTCGCTCAATTTGTTGGGTGACTTATTCCCTGATAGTCGTCAGCTGACACTACTATTTGAGTTATGCAAGTCGGGAATCGAACCAATGACCGTTACGATAGGCTGCCGTTACACATTCATCAATACTGTCGCAATAATAATTGACCCGCACCGACTGATTATTGGTACACCGAACACTTTTTATTTTATATGCCTTAGGTGAGAATCACATTTGTAGACTTTCAGACGCGATTTTCTTAAAAAAAATATATCCCATCTTTCACAGTTCGGACAGGTACCTCAAAAAAGTAATAAAGCTACATTTAATATTTTTGATAGTGAGATCTATTCTTAAGGTATATCTGTACGAAATTTCGTCAACTTCCGATGAAAGCTGTAGAAGTTATGGCACTGTGACAGATTGGGACGGACGGACGGACGGACGGACGGACTGGATGACCTTATAAAGGTTCCTTGTAGGGACTACGGAACCCGACCAAGACATAAATATGAGGAATCAAACTGAGGTTTATTCATTACCAGTTTATATCTTTGCCATCGAAGACCGCTTGGCCCACTGCACAGGCTGGTTGCGGGTTCGATTACCGCCAAATTTCCGAAATGGCCTTTTCTTTATTCGCCCAGGTCTGGGTGTCACTGGGATCGCCCTCGGTCCATTATACGGGACCCATAGTACAAGCGCTGCTTAGTTTGGGACCATACAGTTGGTGTGTCAGTCTGGCGATATTTATTATTTATTTATTTATCTTCTGTGTCTCACGCTTACGCTTTATACATCTCTCAGTGTTAAGCCATTAAGCCCTCTTAGGCCTGTATCAATAAATCGATCTCAAATCTGAGAGCGATCTTAGAAATGTCATTCGTATGTCATAACAGTACAAAATGACATGCCAACGCATTCAGAATAGGTTTCCTTCACCAGTAATAATTACAGTTGGAAATAAAATTTGCACTTGAAATCCGAAAATGTCAGAGGTGTGAGCCGGAATTTGAACCTGTACACAGCGTGTGCCAAAGCATTCGTTTGACCACAGAGTTATTAATGTTGTGTGTATTTTTATATTAATTAATAATTAAACATCAAAGCCACCGCCTTTATTAAAACATTTATGAGCAATTCATATTTCATTTTTATAATTACACAAAATAGGTAATATTAATGATCATGTCAACAAATATAGACAAACATGAAAAAAAAATTTTAAGATTAAACGAGTCGCATTGTCTTCATGTCAGCATTGAGCCTTATATTAATAGGAGCATTGACACCGTGCATGATGTGTGAATACATAGATATATAGCATACAAAGAACCGCGACTGCAATGGCCAGAGATATTCTAAAAAGGTTTGTAACATACACTCGTCGCCAACATTGGCTACAGAGCCGCGCGACAGGCGGCGAGCCCGTCGCGAACAGGCAGCTCCTGTTAGACGACGCATGGCGCGGCCTGACACTGTAGCCAAGACCGTTTCCACAAATCGTTACGCTTAGACACTTATTAATAAATCGATCTCGAGTCAGAGAGCGGTGTTAAGTACACTTTTGACATGTAATTACAAAATTACATGTCAAAAGCGTACTTAACACCGCTTAACACTGGACCTTTTTTTTTTTTTTTTTTTTTTTTTTTTCGTTGGAAAACCCTTTATGGGTCCCCTCCCAACTCGGGGGAGTCGAGAGGGGTATGTGGGAGTCCCCGAAGGTATACCCACTAAAAACCAACGGTGTACCACCCTCCACCATGCAGAGGGGCGCCCCGGGACCATGGGAAATGCTCCGAGACGCCCCGGCGGACGGCCCGGCAATGACTTGCCGGGCCACAGGCGCTAAAAGGGGGACGACCTGGTACCACCCCAGTCATCCCCCAGACGGCCGAAATCGTGCAATAGGTAGTAGGTCCCCCGACCCACCACCTGATTTCGGCTAGTGGGGAGGAAGAAGGCGATCGTAGCGCCTCCTTCTCCTCCCCACACGTCTGCGCCGGAGCGGATCTGCCAGGGGGTCTTCCTCCCTGGCCCGCTCCGCGGCCTCCTTCCGCGACATCACGTCCTCGCAGAAAGAGGCCATCGCCTCCCAGGCCCCCTCACTGTCGAGCATAGACAGAACTATGTTCGGCAGTGAGAGGTCCCTTCCGACCGCCGCAACCAGAATGCGGCGCTGCTTAACACTGGACCTGGTATGACATAAGAATGACATTTCCAAGATCGCTCTCAGATTTGAGATCGATTTTTAAATACGCGCCGAGAATGTATGACAATTACATAAGCCACGTGATCTTGTTATCAACATCTAATGTCATTTCCAGGCAGTTAAGCGTAATGATATATAGATAATTGCGCGCGAGATTCTGTTCTTAATTTATTTGGAGTAAAATTATTTTTCTTTCTTTTCTCTTTTTTTTTTAAAGATTACTATTCTAGATTGAGACTATCTAAGATGATTACTATCTATGGAGTAAAATTATATAAATATTACCAACAGACCATGCATTAAAAATTTTCATTATATTTATTTAACCAATTTAAATGAAGCAAATATCAAATTAAATCGTCAATTTATCATATGTATAGTCGTTAGCTTTGATTAAAATAAATAGGTACGATCAAAGAATTTTTAGTAATAATACATTGCTAAAAATTATTTGTGTGTGATTAAAAATAGTTATTTTGACTTTGAAATATGTTCATGTCCTAGAATATCTAGACAAAATCAAGTGTTTATGTATAATAAGTAGCTTTGTGGTTTAAATTATTCCAACGAAGAATTATAGGAATAGAATTAAAACACTTAATTTTCCATCACCGAAGGTCGTAGACGGAAAATAAATAGAAAACAAGAATCTTGTAATCTAGTGTGTGTTATCGATACTTCCCGCTTTATTAACTCACATCTTAGGGCCTGTGCACACCACGTTTCTAAAATGCGCGTCGTAGGCGCGTTTAAAAAATGTGGTGTATACAGGCTCTTATAACACAGTATTGCGCTTTTATATTGATATTGCTTGCACTGATGTTCGACCTCAGTAAGAGTAGTTATAGCCTGATTTTATTGTACCTACCATATCTTTAAAGATTAATTAATAAAATAAATAAATAAAAATCGCCAGACGAACACACCAACTGCATGGTCTATTGGTAATATTTATAGAATTTTATTTTACTCCAAATAAATTAAGAACAGAATCTCGCGCGCAATTATCTGCAGGTATATCATAATGCTTAACTGCCTGGAAATGACATTAGATGTTGATAACTAGATCACGTGGCTTATGTCATTGTCATACATTCTCGGCGCGTATTTAAAAATCGATCTCAAGTCTGAGAGCGTTTTAAGTACGCTTTTGACATGTAACTTTGTACTGGTATGAAATTTTCAAGATCGGTATATAGTTGGTACAATAAAATCAGGGTATAACTACACTTATTGAGGTCGAACATCAGTGCAAGCAATCTAAATATATATAACTCAAAAGGTGACTGACTGACTGACTGACATAGTGATCGATCAATGCACAGCCCAAACCACTGGACGGATCGGGCTGAAATTTGGCATGCAGGTAGATGTTATGACGTAGGCATCCGTTAAGAAAGGATTTTGATTAATTCTACCCCCAAGGGGATAAAATAGGGGATGAAAGTTTGTATGAAACTTTGTCAATTAAATTCCACGCGGACGAAGTCGCGGGCACAGCTAGTATCAGTATAAAAGCGCAATACTGTGTTATAATATAACTCAGGCCCTGTGTACACCACGTTTCTTAAACGCGCCGTCGACGCGCGTTTTAGAAACGTGAGTCGACGGCGCGCTTTTATCCTACAAAAGTCTATAGGTTGCGTCTGACTCTCGTGCGTATGGCGTCGGTATTGCTACTTACGCGCGTCGACGACGGCGCGTTTAATAAACGTGGTGTGCACAGGCCCTAAGTTGTCAGTCAATGAAGTGAGAAGTATCAATAACACACTAGATTACAAGATTCTTGTTTCTATTTATCTTCTGTCTACGACCTTCGGTGATGGAAAATTTAGTGCTTTAATTCTATTCTTATAATTGTTCGTTGGAATAATTCAAACCACAAAGCTACTTAATATACATAACCACTTTTTTGTCTAGCTATTCTAGAACATAAACATGTTTCAAAGACAAAATAACTATTTTTAATCACACCCAAAGAATTTTTAATCAAAGCTAACAATTATACCTACATATGATAAATTGACGATTTAATTGGATATTTGCATATTTTAAGCTAATTATATAAATATAAGGTCTACTAGCGAATATTCTAGGTATCAACAACATCACAACCTACTATGCGATTCAAATAAGAATAGGATCGACTTAGCGCCATATTGTGACGTCATAACTGTCAATTCTAACAAGTTAGGTAGGGAGAGCAAAACAAGATATCTAAATATATATAACTCAAAGGTGACTGACTGACTGACATAGTGATCTATCAGCGCACAGCCCAAACCACTGGACGGATCGGGCTGAAATTTGGCATGCAGGTAGATGTTATGACGTAGGCATCCGCTAAGAAAGGATTTTGATTAATTCTACCGCCAAGGGGATAAAATAGGGGATGAATAGTCCCGAAATTTTTGTTAAGTTTAATTACACGCGGACGAAGTCGCGGGCACAGCTAGTTTTTTAAATAAAATTTGTTTGCAAAGGTTGAGTGAAAAAAACGGTTTGTTCCTTTTTATTAAGTAACTGAAAAAGTTCTGCTTTTGTGAAGCAATCGTCGCATTCAATATTGTTTCTGTTAGTCATGGCTGCATTTCTGCTTTTTTATTGACCTTTGCGCCAAAAATGAAAATAAATAAAGGCTATGGTATGGTTTTAAAAAATGAATTACTTATGACTTTAAATCATTAAATATTATATTAAGACAATTTACTACTAATTTAACCTTTTTATTTAAATTTTATGTAAGACTATTATTATTGATAATATGCAAATAAGTTTTTTTCAAATCATACTTTTAAGTGACATTTGACAGATAGAGGTCATTGACATTCCTATTCTTATTTGGATCGCATAGTACTCTTACGTAGTATTGTATTCTCTTAGCATTGTACCGTGATCAACTTTAGCTAAGATCCATCTACGTGACCCCTTTTAAGTACGAAAAAAAATATAAACACACCACAACCGGAATTTTAAATAGGTATACAATGAAGATATGTTTAAAAATAAATAAACATCATGGGGAAACATGCTCCTGATAATAATGTTAGGTTAGGCTGACAGATTTGTAACATACACTCGTCGCCAACATTGGCTACAGAGCCGCGCGACAGGCGGCGAGCCCGTCGCGAACAGGCAGCTCCTGTTAGACGACGCATGGCGCGGCCTGTAGTCGCCGCGACACCCGCGGGGGGATTGGGAGCGGGGCGGTTCTAACTCAACACCATACGCTATATAATTGCTTTGATTAACTCATCAGATTATATTACCTCGTTCTAAAGATTATTTGCATTGTAAACCATGAGAAAATATTATTAATTCAGGAAAATCCTTACAGTTTACTAAGCATTGACGACGCATTGCGGATGTAAGTACTATGAATAATGTTGTTTGTGAATGCGACATCGCGTCATAACAGTAGCTGGAATAAAATCCTCCATCATAATAATAATAAGAAACTCCATTTGTACGTTTGACTCAGCTTCTCGCTAAAACGTCTGAACAGATTTGAATGAGATTTCGTAAAGAGGTAAGTTAGGCTCTGGAACAATATACAGGCTGTTTCATAAGTTCAAATATGTCATACTTGTGGGCATGAGTGTCAGGCACAGAGTAAAAAAATGTTATGGATATTGGAACACCTTTTTATTTATTTTTCCATAAAATCAAATAGCAATCTCAAGTCAGCTAAGCGATTTTTTACAAAGTATTTCTTGAATAAAGCTGAATAAGGCTGTCAGTTAGGTATTCTTCAATGGAGTTTACACTGTTTTCTATGCCATTAGTTGTGTCCTAAGGCAACACAAAAGTTGTGACACATATTCAAAGGCTCGTAACTCAAAAAATAATAATAGTTACGTATGTATCACCTAGCTCATCTATACAAATAAATAAAATTGGAGTGTCTGTTTGTAATATCAAAATAACACCTTTTCACTAAATGCATATGAAAGTACATACGACACCTATAATAAAAACGCGATTTAGAATTTATTTTGTCTGTCTGTCTGTCTGCCTGTGTGTTTGTTCTGGGTCATCTCCAAAACGGCTGGACCGATTTTGACGGGACTTTCACTGGCAGATAGCTGATGTTTTAATGAGTAACTTAGGCTACTTTAACTTTAGAAAAACAATTAGGGTTCCGCGTAAAAAAATAAAAACACATGAAATCAAAGAGTATCTCGGAAACGGCTGGACCGATTTTGACGGGACTTTCACTGGTAGATAGCTGTTGTTATAAGCAGTAACTTATGCTACTTTTATTTTAGAAAAACAAAATTTTAAACAATGGGTCCTGTCGCGCGGGCTCAGGACGCGGGAGCGGGCTTTTTTGTTAAGATAAATTCCACGCGGACGAAGTCGCGGGCTCAGCTAGTGTCCTTATATTATTATGTCGGACTTTTGATACATCTTTTTGCTGTCAAAGTCAACGTGGCGAGGTCGCGCGTAAATCATATTTGTAAATGCCGCCATGACAGTTTACAATAGATGACTAACTAAACAACATATAATAAATAAAATATGATCACGTTGCTGGTATTCCCCGTGAGGTGTGTAGTTAGAACTGCCCCGCTCCCAGCCCCCCGCGGGTGTCGCGGCGACTACAGGCCGCGCCATGCGTCGTCTAACAGGAGCTGCCTGTTCGCGACGGGCTCGCCGCCTGTCGCGCGGCTCTGTAGCCAATGTTGGCGACGAATGTGTGTTACAAATGTATTCGGAATGTATCTGACTGCTTAGTTATTGTGGTCCAGGCGCAAGCCGCTCGGCTCACTGCACTGAGTGTTTGCGGGTTCAATTCCAGTCGGGACAAATTTCAAAAACGGCTTTTCCGCTGTTCGCCTTGGTCTGGGATCGCCCCCAGTCCATTGTACGGTACCCATAGTACAAGGGTCGCTTAGTTTGATACAATACACGTGCTGTGTTTATCTAACGACATTTATTTATGTAACAAAAGGTAGCTGAAATTTCACGTGACCATCAATTTCCAAGCCTCGCTACCTGTCAATTTACTTCTGATAAAGGTTAACGTTTAACGGTTAGAATACTACTGAGAGGCGAGTTAAATAAATAGTGTTGCCTTGAATTGTAGGTAAGTACAAAGTAGGTAAGTAGTTAAATTTTGTACTAGATAAATGAAATCAGTTTAAATAATGGATGCGGTATAAATATAATAAGTTCTTATTTTAATAATGGACGATATTTGGCTTAGCGCTTAAATAAACTCTTCAGATAATGTACTTATAAAATATCGAATTACCTAATTACTAGCCGTGCCCGCGACTTCGTCCGCGTGGAATAGTATCCCCTATTGTTATTTTACACCCTTGAGGGTAAAACTATTACAAACTTTTAATGTCATATTTATATATATCAAATCAACACCCTAAAGTAGGCTATATCCTTTCTCAGGCTCTAGACTATATGTGTACCAAATTTCATTTAATTCGGTTCAGTAGTTTTGGCGTGAAAGCGCGACAGACAGACAGACAGAGTTACTTTTGCATTTATAATATTAGTAAGGATTGTCTATGGTACATCTGATTGGTAGGTACATAATTAGTGATTTAATCAAAGGTCAGCTGTTAGAAATAAACCTGACAGTTTTTTTTTGTAATGGATATTTTTTCCTTGTCATTTACTTATGCATAATATCGTGCGATATCAAGATAAGACCTTTTACAAGTGGATACCTTTGGAGTCATCAAACATTAATAAAATAGTTAACGAATAAGTGAAAAATTTCGTTTTTCGTGGAGAAAAAGAACAGGACATATTTTTAGCCGTATCCTTTCATGCGCGAACCTTATAACTATTTCAGCTAAAGAGAGTCCAAAACATAGACAATTTTCATGATAAAGCAGACGAGAAATATGTTTTCAAATACCTTTTTTTTCTTTTTAATTGTTAACTAACAGTGTTAGCCGATTGGTTAAGCACGCCTCTTGCGGCACCAGGTCCTGGAGTCAGACCCCGGCTCGCACCTCTGGGTATTTAGAAATCAATGTGTGAATCATAATTACGGCCAACAAGCGTACGACCAGCCTGATGTTAAGCAGTTATCATATCCTATAGGAGCTCGCACATTGTCGACCTGAAGAGGAGTGTGATATAGGAAGGGAAAGGCGGGGTTTGGGCTTCGAGTTCTCTCACTCATTACATACAAAACGCAGCTGTAATAGCAACTCTACGACGATCTTCTGTGAGAGAGTGGTGCTACCCCGTGTGAGCCATACAAGAGCTGCAGTCGATTGGCCACAGTTTGCCATTATTTGCTGTTAAGGTGAAGGCGCCTGTCTAGCCCGCGAAATTCAAAATTCTCGAGTATTTTTTTAGTTTATCGTGATTATTTTTGTGATTTGCGACAAACACAGTATGCAGTGCGTTTATTAATACACTAGCTGTGCCCGCGACTTCGTTCGCGTGTAATTTAACTGAACAAAAATGTCGGGATTATTCATCCCCTATTTTATCCCCTTGGGGGTAGAATTAATCAAAATCCTTTCTAAGCGGATGCCTACGTCATAACATCTACCTGCATGCCAAATTTCAGCCCGATCCGTCCAGTGGTTTGGGCTGTGCGTTGATAGATCAGTCAGTCAGTCACCTTTGAGTTATATATATTTAGATTTATTTTACTCTAAATATTGTCACGGTGGATATGATACTAGTTAATCACTAAATATACAAAAATTGCCAGATTATCTGGATAGCTGACGTTCTTGAAATGTTTTAGAGTAAGTTGGATATATTAATAAATGCACTGCACACGGTCGTTGTCGCGAATTACAAAATGTGCCTTTTATTATTGTCAGATTTTGAAAAAATTCCTACAAACCTCAAAAAATTTGAACTTCGCCGGCTAGGTGGGCGCTTTAGCCTTAAAAAATATGTTTAATTAAAGTGTCATATCCGATTTATCTTGCATCTTAGTTTAAGAAAAAACTCGTTATAAAGTGGGTCAATAACTTTACTATTTGAATCGTTGTTAACGGAAAACCTCTTCACGCTAGTGCCTAAACAGTGTAAGCAGAAACTGAAGTACTGACGGCATGTTACTTGACGGAGAAAGTGTGGGGATTGCTCTGTTTGTTTGTACTATTCTTAACCGACTTAAAAAAAGTGGGAGGTTTGTTCGTCAGTATTTCTTGGTTTTGTATGTTCATTGTTTTCTCCGTTATCTTTTTCTGAAAGAGTATACTCTCCTGGTCGTTCCATTGGAATTTCGTCGATATCGGTTCAGTAGTTTGAGATATATGGACAACTAGTTTCTGCCCGCGACTTCGTCCGCGTAGACTTAAGTAAAGTATTCTATGTGTTAATCCAGGTTATAAACTATCTGTGTTCCAAATTTCATCAAAATCTGTTCAGTAGTTTTTGCGTGAAAGAGTAACAAACATACATCCACACTCACAAACTTTCGCATTTATAATATTAGTAGGATTTTCGAATCGTAGGTTTGCACTAAAATCATAAGAAATATAAACCGACTTCAAAAAACCTGGGTGCAATACAAATCTAGAAATTACTAGGAAACTTATAATTTTCTAATTATTTTTTACACTACGTTAAGACAACTAATGTTACTTAACCGTGCTTGCTAGAATTGGCACCGACTCCAAATGAAAGAAGTCACCATATAGATGATATTCAAACAGGAAATCGAAAAACTCGAACAAACAATAGAACCAGCCCCTCTAGCCAAGTGGATTCGTTGACATTCGTTGCTACAAATCGCTACGCTTCATGTATGGAAATGACATAAGCCACGTGATCTACTTATCGATGTGAAATGTCATTTCGTTACATTTAAGCGTAGCGTTTTGTAGAAACGCTTGTAGACGAAGCCTCTTGGCTAGGGGAGCAGAGACGCCACTCTTAGCGATGATAATCGATATATCGATTGAACGAACGATAATTATGTATTATCCGGTCAGTAATCAATTCGACGGTTAAATATGATATTTAGAGTAGGATTCGGCACGACAAATGCCACGATATATCGATTATCGTTGCAAAGTTTAGCAACCCGGAACCTGCAACCACCATGTGAAGTGAGCCGAGCGGCCTACGCTCGAACCACTGCGCCAAGCGGTCGTCAAATCATCTCTCATATAATTACTATTTTTAACCCCCGACGAAAAAATATCTATGTGTCTGTCTGTGGCACGATAGCGTCCAAGCGGATGAACCGATTTGATTTAGTTTTTTTTTTGTTAGAAAGGTATTCTGATCGAGACTTTTTAGCTATGTTTCATAAAAAACGGTTCTCTTGTTGTTTAAAAAGTCATCGCATCGTGGTTTTTAAATTTTCAATTGTATGAGATATATTTACGAATATTATTATAAGGAGGTCAGTACATTTCGTTCGGTCAAGTTTAGATTGTGTAATGATAATGTTAACATCAATATTTTACATATTTTAAGAGCCACATCTCGCATGTTACCTCATAATAACAGGTATAGGAAGCCTCCATCGGCGGCTGTGTGTCATTCGGTGCAGTTATGCAACTACAAGTTATGTAACTATTGCGCAAAGTTATCTTATACGACTTATTCACAAATGATTCGTAGATGTTAAAGCTGAAGATAGATAGAATATATATATCTACTACCCTTTGTAATTATTGAATTAAAGCAACTGGCGATTAAAAAAAAATATGACATGTAAAAAGACAAGCCCGCTGAGTTTCTTGCCGGATCTTCTCAGTCGAGGTCGCGTTCCGATCCGGTTGTAGATATAAGAAAAAAATATATGTAAAATTGACAATTTGTAAGTGCCCCCGTAGGCCTAAACAAAATAAACGATTTGAAATTTGATTTTTTTTTAATTTTATAATAGGTGAAACAAAAAGGGTATACTATTTTTTTCAAAACATAACTTTGTAATTCTTAAACTATCAGCTTTGGAGGAAACTTTAAAAACAAAAGGTGTTATAGGAATACAGCTGTTGACATATTTTACAAGTCTACAAAACCTTTAGTACTTCAACTGTCCCACAAAGCCCATAGTTTTAGATTTGCAAAGTAAAGTTGCAAAAAAATTAGTATACCCTTTTTGTTTCACCTTGTATATACAGGTTGTAAGGGGCATCGTAACGAAACCTGATGCCATGGATTCAACTCATGATTCTGGACCCCCCAGAGTTGGAATTCTCCGTCGATATTTCCATGTATTATACTCTATTTTATCAGCAAATAACGCATTTCATGCTAAAATCAATTTAATAAAATTGATTTTAGCATGAAATAATTGTATAAATCTGCGCGCGAAATGAGTTTTAATTTACATAGCAGTTTTATGCCCATACTAGTAATTGATTTATTTTTTAATTTCAGTGAAGATCGATTTGTCATACTCCCCTTAACGTCAGCAACGTGCAAACAATGCCATACGCTACGGTAACTGCTTAACCTCAGACGTGTCGCGAACTTGTATGCCGACTTAGTTATAACAAAAACCCCTGTAAGCCGGGATTAAAATTCAAAATCTTCTTATTCATGTAAACCAACAAAGCACTGAAAATCAAAGCAGAATAGTCAGAACATACCGCCGGCTCGGATTACCGCTTCCACTGAGAAGAGCCGGCGAGAAACTCAATGGTTACTGTTTTCAATAGAATAAAAGATGGTGTACGTTCCCAGGAACAGCAACAGAATGTAAGCAAGCGACACCATTGTCACTAAAAATTATTAGAAAATAAATATTCATGATTCAATAAATATTACCAAGATTATCAAGTCACGCTCTGATTTATTAATTTTAATTAGAAAGTGTGGTGTACATACTACTCCCATTTTACAGTATAATCACATAGTTAAACACGTGTTTAACTGAGAGATTACAAATACCTAGATACCTAGCTTGGATGTTTATCTGCGCCTATAATAAAAGCAATAAAGAAAATAGAAGTTTTTTGTTTTTGGTTTTGGACAGCACTATTTTTAAGTTATTGTAACAACACCAGCGCCCACCATTTTGATGGAACAATATATTGTAACAATTTAAATATAAAACGACTATTCTAGAATATAAAAAAATGTACTGTCCAAAACCAAAAACAAAAAATCGTCCTTTTTAATCATCGCTCCTGCGTTAACATTACTCCTTTTGTAATTACAGTAAATTTTATTTATAAAAACGAGGCTCCACATACATCGTATAATACTTAAAAGGACACTAGGAAATACACAAATTGATACTTAAGTATTATATTGTTGACTTCAGTTGCGTTTTTAACCACAATTACAATGATTCACAGTTAAAGATGACAGATGCAACGATTTAACTGCAGTCAGTAACAAGGTCTTACAATTTTATTAGGTCTTGGTCGCAGTACAATCTAGGAGAAAAATAACCTCGCGAACGATTATCGTCAGTACTTCATACTTAAATCTTAGACATTGAGAAAGTACTCTAGTACAACAACTCTAATCAAACCTATAACATTATACGGAAGGACCATTTGGAAGCAGTGATAGGGCACGCATCTTGCGGGCACCTCCTGGGTTCAAACCCCGGCTCGCACATCTGGGTTTTTCGAAATCTGTGTGTCATAATTACAATAAATGATTATCACTTGCTTACGGTGAAGGAAATCATCGTGCGGAGACCGGCATGTCACAGAAAATCTCAACAGTTTTCGAAAGACATGTGAAATCATCCAACCCGCACTGGGCCAGCGCGGGGTTTTATGGCCTGAATCCCCCTCGTATGGAGGGGAGGCCCGTGCCTAGCAGTGGGATGTCAAAAGAGGCTAAATTTATTTATAGACTAGCTGTGCCCCCCGACTTCGTCCGCGTAGTATTTAACGTAACAAAAATTTCGGGATTATCGGGATAAAAAGTATCCCATATGTTAATCCCGGTTATAATCTGTGTTCCAAATTTCATCCAAATCCGTTCAGTAGTTTTTCGTGAAGGAATAACAAACATACATCCACACTCACAAACTTTCACATTTATAATATTAGTAGGATTTGATGGTATGAGGTCATTATGTTTATTTGAATTATTTATTTTATTACTATTATCTAACTGTAGGGTTATTTATATTGCCTTGACTGGATTATAATATTGTAATTTCAATGATTCTCAGGCCGGTTATTTTGTGGATTTAGGCATAAAATATGTGGGTGTGATGACCGAAAAACGCAAAAAAATTATGTGACCGTTCGTGTTTTATGTATTTATTATTTAAGGTGTTATTTATCTATACAATTCTATACAAATAAATAAAATTGGAGTGTCTGTTTGTAATATCAAAATAACACCTTTTCACTAAATGCATATGAAAGTACATACGACACCTATAGCAAAAACGCGATTTAAATTTTTGTCTGTCTGTGTGTTTGTTCCGGGTAATCTCCGAAACGGCTGGACCGATTTTCACGGGGCTTTCACTGGTAGATAGCTGTTGTTATAAGGAGTAACTTAGGATACTTTTATTTTATAAAAAGAAAATTTAATAAAATGGGTCCTGTCGCGCCGGTTCATAACGCGGGATCGCGCTTTTTTTAAAGTTAAATTTCACGCGGACGAAGTCGCGGGCTCAGCTAGTTTATAAATATGTGTATAAATAAAATATAAAAAAACATAATTAGTCCTCAGATATAGTGTTGTGTTTGGGGTTTTAATGTCCTAGCGATAATTAGCGCCGCTACCCGGTCACCCCACGCGGTCAAGCAAATAATTTGTTATAATAAGACATTACAAATTCTTTGCGGACAAGCGAAGGTCCAGCTGACCTTCGAAACATTCAGGGCCCTAACCACGCTAGCTCATCATCATCTGCCTCACCTTTTCCCATTATCTGGGGTCGGCGCAGTATGTCTTTTCCTTCCATTCATCGCGCTTTCCTGTCATACTCACATCCACTCCAACCTCGTTCATATCACTCTTGATACACTCCATCCATCTTTTCTTTGCCCTTCCTCTCGCACTGTATCCATCCACATTCATATTCATCACTCTTTTAGTCACATGTTTCTCATCCCTTCTCATCGCGTGTCCAAACCAGCGTTTGAAACCTAATCGCGAGCGTTTGCTTTTTGGGATGCTAGAATTTGGCCTGCCTATGACCTAGCCTAATCGGCTATCACTGCTACCTATGTTGCATTGTAAAATTGAATTACCTTTTAAATTTCCAAATATTTCAGTATAAAAAGATCTTGTCTTTTATAGTTTCTATATTTAAGTAGTCCGTTATTAACAGTACAATCTTTAATGGCTGTAATTTTGAAACTGGTTAAGAAAAATTGCGTTAGGCCCAGAAGTCTTCAATTATAATTAGGGTGACCGTCCACTTGAGTCATGCAGGCTGGCTAAAGGGCTGGAGTCGGTCACCTTTAAGAAGGCCTTGTTAGCTTACATTCACTGGTATCAACAATTTACCTACGCGTAAAAACCAGTTTAAGATTTTACTAACGACTGGTTTAAATAACTTGAAAATTATGCTATAAAATATTTGTGTCTATAAACTATTCATTTTAAATATAATGATGTAGTTATGCTGGGAGTATATATGTCGCAGCCAACTAGCTTAATTCGCCGTTCAATTAACAGCCTAGGCACTTTACTAAACAGCGCCGTTCAACTAGTGGCCTGAATGATATTCAGCCATTTGATCAAACAGCTAGGCAAATGACTTGGATCCCACTCGTAGTGAGGGGAAGCCCGTGCCCAGGGCAGGGACGTTAAAACGGTTAAATTATTACTTTTACACGTAAATTATTACTATTGACAACCGCTTGGCGCAGTGGTTCGATCTTAGGCCGCTCGGCTCACTGCACATGGTGGGTGCGGGTCCGATTCCCGCAAATTTCGGAAATGGCCCTCTCGTAATTTGTTCCGGTCTGGGTGTCACCGGAGTCGCCCCCAGTCCACTGTACGGTACCCATAGTACAAGCGTTGCTTAGTTTGGGACCGTACAGTTGGTGTGTCGGTCTGGCAATATTTATTTATTTATTTTATCAATACAGTATTTACCTGATATTCAATGTCAAGTGAAGACAGACTACAGGTACATATTATGTGAGTTACGTGCCTTTGAATGATTGTTTCGGCCTTAAAACACATCCCATGGCCTAAAAAACTGTGGAATCTGAATTAACAAGCAGCAGCTAACATTGTAAAACGACATTTTGTAAAAATATTTGCACCATAATTGAGATGTTACTATTTTTATATAAGTAAGTAAATATTTTAAAAAATGAACCTATTCTAATTTTGATCAAACTTAATACCATTGAATTTTATGGCCGATATCCTCATTCACAACTCTTATGTATTATTTCGGAGGTTCGAACCACCAACTTTAGGTTTTTTATTCTTCCTTCTATCATTCAAGATATATTTTTAATTAAATTCAAATTTGTTTTATTCACGTAAGTCAACAAAGCATTTATGAATAGTCAGAATCTACCACCGGTTCGGAATGCTGCTTCCACTGAGAAGATCCGGCAAGAAACTCAATGGTCACTCTTTTCAATGTATTAAAGATGGTGTACATTCTCAGGAACAGCAACACCATTGTCACTAAACAAGTAATAGTAAATAATAATCAAATCTCACTCAGATTAGACATCTGATGGATACTAAAGTTGCTGAGAGCTATGTGCAAGCTTTGCTGTGTTTTTTAACTATCACAGCTTACCACAGCACAGCACAGCTTAGCATCGCTCTTATCGTTCGCTCGTTTCGTTCTTACGATATAATAACGGTGGTTATTGTTTAACAGCGTCATGTAACCTATGTTTAGAGGACAATCAACTCTATAACAGTAGTGTTTGGACCCGTTTCTGTATAGCAGGGCAGTCAATCTTTGGAGACAATCATAGGTCATATAATATTTGGATTTTTTGTTCATTTTTTTTTTTTATTTTTTTATTATTATTATGGATTACCAACGTTTGTTACATTCTTACATGTATTTTACTTATTCTATACTAACAATTTTTTTTAACTAAATGCACAAACACTTACAGGTAACCGCAGCATGCAAATATTAAATAGTGAGTTATATAAAAAAGAACTTATTACTAACTATTAAACAAAACTAAATTAATAATGCTAATTAAGCTAGTTTGGTGAGAGATGATGCGTGTTTTAAAGTGCGTGTGTGTGGTGAGTATGTTAGTTATGTGATATATATGTGTGTATGCGAGATATTTGTGTGATTATTTTATGTGTCTATGTTAATCGGGATGATATTGAGTTAATCAGAACTACTTAGTATATTTTTATTAAATGTGCCTAACGTATCGAAATTTATATCGACAAATTTTATTTTAATGTTTCAACAACTACGCCATCTCCCGGTTTGAACTATAGTTAAGAATGATCTAGATATGATCTAGAAATCGAGCAAGCCATTTAGGAGAAAAAAAAGTAAGGAATACACACACTTTGAGTTTTATACTAGGTGAAACAGAAAGGGAATACTTTTTTTCTACTTTACTTTGTAAATCCAAATCTATCGGCTAAGTCGGACAGTTGAAGTACTAAAGGTTTTGTAGACTTGTGAAATCTGTCAACAGCTGTATCCTTGTAACACCTTTTGTTTTTCAAGTTTCCTCCAAAGCTGATAGTTTTAGAATTACAAAGTTAAGTTTTGAAAGAAAAAACAAGTATACCCGTTCTGTTCCAACCTGTATATTAATCTCCATCCTCATTGATTTTAGTTTATTAATTGTTACAACAGAACCAATGACATTAAAATGATTGGAGCCATTCAGGTTCAACAACCTCGAATGAGCTTAATGTTGATAGGTATATCATTTATTTCACATTAACATAAAATGTAAGAACAATCTCGGACTACATTAAATTCATATTTTATTTCTTAGACGATTTTATTTTTAGAAAAAAATGGCGACTGACCCATATACTTAATGGACCTTTCAAAATATGCAATTATATTGTTTGTGTGCTGTATGTCAAATCCCAATAAAACATAATATGTATATTGATTTCTTATATTTACGCGAATACTACACATTGAAATAAAACTATTTTTACGGAATTTTAAACGCGATATAATCCGTAAAAATAGTTTTATTTCAATAATATGTATATCTAAAAAACTGTCCTCGGTACAACAGGTTCCGCTATACTCCTATTTTAAAGTCTTCTTCTTTTGAAGCGAAGCTTCTTTACGGACGTTCGGGGCGCTCGCTACCCGGGCACTAAAACGGTGAAAAGCGTAACGCGTAACGCCTGACGCGTGACGCGTAACGCGTTACGCGTTAATATAATATATCTAATATCTACTGCAAAGCTTCGCTTCTTTCGGGCGTCCCTAGTCGGCACTGTTTTTGAAGCGAAGCTTCTTTACGGACGTTCGGGGCGCTCGCTACCCGGGGACTAAAACGGTGAAAAGCGTAACGCGTAACGCGTGACGCATAACGCGTAGCGCGTAACGCGTAGCGCGTAACGCGTAACGCGTAACGCGTAGCGCGTAACGCGTGACGCATAACGCGTAACGCGTGACGCATAACGCGTAACGCGTGACGCATAACGCGTTACGCGTTAATATAATATATCTAATATTTACTGCAAAGCTTCGCTTCTTTCGGGCGTCCCTAGACGGCACTGTTTTTTTTTTATTATATTATGTGACCGTCCACTTTGTAAAACCAAAATGGAGGTCTATTTTAAGTCTGTGGTAGGTAGGTATACTTATATTCTTAGAACATAAATATATCATTATTTCGATGACAACGATAAGGACAGTTAGGAACGGTTTTTTTTTTCATTGCGTTGTTCGCCGCCGCTTTACGCATTTAGCCACTGTCAAATAAAATAAATGTGATTTAATCAAGTTTTGTTTATGTATCGAGCATAAAGGTCTTTGCCCTCGAAAACCCTGCCAAGGAATGGAACACCTTTCCGGCGTCTTTGTTCCCGGTTGACTATAACCTGGATGTTTTCAAGTCGAGAGTGAACAGGTACCTTCTAGGCAAGTATGCCCCACCGTAGACCACATCGTCACTTACCATCAGGTGAGATTGTGGTCAAATACTTGCCTATATCGAATAAAAAAAAAAAGCCCTATCTGTAAAATGGCGGATACTTCATTAACATATTATATACTTTTTATATAACTAAATCGCCAAAGAAGATTAGGAGCCCCCTGATATTAAGCAGTTACCGTAGCCTGGTGCTTGCAAACCAACGGGATAACTCAAAATTAACAGGATAGGCAAGTAATTAAACGTCATCGATCCAAGTGATTTGCCTAGCTGTTTGATCAAATGGCTGAATATCATATCACGGCTAATTAAGCTTGTTTGCTGACTTTGTTCTATAAATTATCATTTAAATAGGACGACCGCTTGCCGCAGTGGTTCGAGAGTAGGGAGGTTCGATTCCCGCTGGGGTAAATTTCGGAAAAGGCCTTTTCGTAATTTGCCTTGGTCTGGGTGTCACTGGGATCGCCTCCAGTCCATTGTACGGTACCCATAGAACAAGCGTTGCTTAGTTTGGGACCGTACAGTTAATGTGTCAGTCTGGTCCCAAAACATTTTCCAGTTGAAATGGGATATAATTGTATGATAAAAAGTGGGCAAGCCTACATATATTGATCGGAAAACTACTGCCTACAGACCAGCATTCCAAATTTGCTAGTTCTTGATTCAAATAAATAATATGGACAGACGAAAAAACATTTTGAAATGACTCACAGATATTTCAGTTTCATTTACATCTTGATGATAGGTATCTCATGTCATTTGTCAATTAAAATATCAAGCATCCACAAGACTATGTTAATATTTAAACAGGTTTAAGATTTTAGAGTACATTTAACTATGTTTTGACGTCATACATGTCCTAGACATTCCTCGAAGTTATTATTCAAGCTGGTAGATATCTTCTATACAGGTTGAAACAGAAAACAAAAGGTGTTACAGGTACTACAGCTGTTGACAGATTTCACAAGTCTACAAAACCTTTAGTACTTCAATTGTCCCACAAAGCCGATAGTTTTAGATTTACAAAGTAAAGTTGCACAAATAATAGTATACCCTTTCTGTTTCACCTAGTACATATATATAAAAATGAATATCTATTTCCTTGGTCATCGCATCATGCGTGAACGGATGTAACCATTTAGCTAATTCATTTTGTGTTTCACATTGTGTTTATTATTGTCAGAAGAAGGTTCTTATGAAAGAAAAAAAATAAGAAAGTTGAGCGGAACAATTCGAATTCAATATTCAAACCCAGTACAACGTCTGTCGGGTCAGCTAGTTAATATAATAATAATATATTAATAATATCGCCAGACTAACACACCAACTGAACAGTCTAGATTTGGTTACAGTTTGGATTTGCGCCGGCTCTTCTCAGTGGAAGCGGCATTCCGAGCCGGCGGTAGATTCTGACTATTCATAAGTCCTTTGTTGGCCTAGATAAATAAAAAATAATTAATATGATACACTTTTAATAATAACATTAAAAATCATTTTAGAATTTTCTAATTTGTGTCGAGATTAGCTCGTAATTACTATTGTATCATGAGATTAAGACATCCGTAGGGAGGCTGGGACTAGTTCTGCTGTAATCCACGACCTGTAAATACTTTGGGAGCGTCCATTAATTACGTACGTCCTAGGGGGGAGGGGATCACGCTAAATCTTTCCAAATCTCACTTAAGGGGGAGGGGGAGTGGGAGTCTTGGCAAATATCACGTAATAATGTTTCGAGCGACAACGGTGTAAAATTCGTGAAAAATTATTTCTAGAATAAAATATGGCCAAATCTGAGACAATAGTGTTTCTCGTGTCGTGTTCGTCCGACTCCGAACCCCGCAGAGCAGCGAATCAGCGGAAAGTTACAAGGATGGCCTTTAGGGTCAACTGTTTTCCTAATATTTACGCCCACTTTAAGACAATGAATGATGACATTAAGTAATTTAAATTTAATAAACAACATTACACAAAATTATATGAAAAACTAGCTTTTCCACGAGGGTATTTTCTGCATGTCGACAACAACGCCACCTATAGCTAAGCACCAAATAGGTGGAAACACAAAAAAACATCAAAATCGGTTAAGCCGTTTAGGAGAAGAAGAATTACAGGCACATCGGAATTTTATATTATTAAGATAAGTCTAACATTAAATTATCATAGAATCACAGTTTAGAATAATCATATTTTTATTGGTTAAAAAATTGTTCAAGGCTAAACAAACGGAACTAAAAACGCAGGCAATAAAATTAAACGAGTTGATTTTATTTTCTTAGATACGTATGTCATATGTTGGGTTATTAATACATTTACATACACATTAGTTACTTATATTGTCTAACTCGTATCGTCGAAATTGTTAACTTTAGGTAACCCAAGCTTTTGGGTTATAATCTAAATATATATAACTCAAAGGACTGACTGACATAGTGATCTATCAACGCACAGCCCAAACCACTGGACGGTACGGGCTGAAATTTGGCATGGAGGTAGATGTTATGACGTAGGCATCCGCTAAGAAAGGATTTTGATTGATTCTACCCCCAAGGGGATAAAATAGGGGATGAAAGTTCGTATGAAACTTTGTCAATTAAATTCCACGCGGACGAAGTCACGGGCACAGCTAGTTATATATAAGTTCTAGAATTGTAAACAATTACTTCATGCTAACACGATTGTAACCTGTTTTGTCATACTAATATTATAAAGAGGAAAACTTTGTTTGTAATGAATAGGCTCCGAAACTACTGAACCGATTTGAAAAATTATTTCACTGTTGGGAAGCTACACTATACCCGGGTGACATAGGCTATAATATATTTTCAAAAAAATTAGAGATTCTTACTAAAACTCGAATAATGTAACCGCAATGTACCCATGCGAAGCCGGGGCGGGCCGCTAGTGTTCAATAAATAAATAAATATCAAAAGGAAGAAATAATAATTTTGATCAACAGTGTTATTATTTAAAAATATTGTTTTAACATAAATATTATTAAATAATACACCCCCTGTAGAAAGAGATAAAGCGAAGACACCTTTTGAGAAATCAATAATCATTGACAACCGCTTGGTGCAGTGGTTCGAGCGCAGGCCGCTCGGCTCACTGCACATGGTGGTTGCGGGTTCGATTCCCGCCGGGGGAAATTTCGGTAATAGCCTTTACGTAATTTGCCCAGGTCTGGGTGTCACCGGGATCGCCCCCAGTCCATTGTACGGTACCCATAGTACAAGCGTTGCTTAGTTTGGGACTGTACAGTTGCTGTGCTATCTATACACAGGATGTTTAAAAAATCCTAAATAATTCTCACGTATCGAACGATTATCGGGTATAGATTTAAATGACACAAATCGTAACGAAATGTTTTTTTCCCCGCTTATTTAAAAAATCTTGTCATAGGTACATCTTAAACGTAACATTGAATTTCTTTACAAACTTTCTCTTGAATATTAGACGCTGCTATTCATAAATGCAGTTAACACTTCTTTCTAGGCCATCCGACGTGTTCCAAAGACGCGACATGAAAGTTGCAACAAAATAATCTAAATATATATAACTCAAAGGTGACTGACTGACTGACTGTCTGACATAGTGATATATCAACGCACAGCCCAAACCACTGGACGGATCAGGCCGAAATTTGGCATGCAGGTAGATGTTATGACGTAGGCATCCGCTAAGAAAGGATTTTGATTAATTCTACCCCCAAGGGGATAAAATAGGGGATGAAAGTTTGTATGAAACTTTGTCAATTAAATTCCACGCGGACGAAGTCGCGGGCACAGCTAGTCTAAATATATATAACTCGAAGGTGACAGACTGACATAGTGATCTATCAACGCACAGCCCAAACCACTGGACGGATCGGGCTGAAATTTGGCATGCAGGTAGATGTTATGACGTAGGCATCCGCTAAGAAAGGATTTTGATTAATTCTACCCCCAAGGGGATAAAATAGGGGATGAAAGTTTGTATGAAACTTTGTCAATTAAATTCCACGCAGACGAAGTCGCGGGCACAGCTAGTATAATTTAAAGGCTATCTCAGAAATGCTAATAGTTACTTATACTCTATCTTATTAAATAAAATAAAATAAATATCGCCAGACGAACACACCAACTGTATGGTCCCAAACTAAGCAAGGCTTGTACTATGGGTAGCGGACTAGGGGCGATCCCGGTGACATCCAAACCGGGGCAAATTCCGAAAAGGCCATTTCCGAAATTTGCCTCGGCGTGAATCGAACCCGCAACCACCCGGTGCAGTGAGCCGAGTGGCCTACGCTTGAACCACTGCGCCAAGGGGACGTCAAACATTACATTTACATACAACAATGAAAAAAAAACATCTATACAAATAAATAAAATTGGAGTGTCTGTTTGTAATATCAAAATAACACCCTTTCACTAAATGCATATGAAAGTACATATGACGCGTATAGCAAAAACGCGATTAAATTTTTTTTTGTCTGTCTGTATGTTTGTTCCGGGTAATCTCCGAAACGGCTGGACCGATTTTGACGGGATTGATTGGCACATAGCTGATGTTATAAGGAGTAACTTAGGCTACTTTAATTTTAGAAAAACAAAAAAAATGGGTCTTGTCTCGCGGGCTCAGAACGCGAGAGCGGGCTTTTTAACCCCCGACGAAAAACGAGGGGTGTTATAAGTTTAACATGTGTATCTGTGTATCTGTGTGTCTGTGTATCTGTGTATCTGTGTATCTGTGTATCTGTGTATCTGTGTATCTGTGGATCTGTGTGTCTGTCTGTGGCAACGTAGCGCCCAAGCTGATGAACCGATTTCAATTTTGTTTCTTTTGTTAGATAGGTATTCTGATCGAGAGTGTTCTTAGCTATGTTTCATGAAAATCGGTTCAGCCGTTTGAAGATCATCAGCTCTTTTGTAGGTTAAAAAAGCCACATTCACGGCCAAAACCAATTCCCTCGGCTCGAATCCAGTCGAAATTTGAGATGATTGGATTTAGATTTATTATATTTTTAAATGATCGTAATAGTCTAAACTGGCTTTTTACAATATTATAAATTTGAAAAGTTTCCCTGATTCTGAAAAAAATGAATATTTTATCAATTTTATTGAGATTTGTGTATGAACTAAAGACGTTCCATAAGTCACGTTTCAAATGATGGATACGCGCATGCGTTAAATTATGTTTGGTTTGTTAATGGTCATGGAATATTACGCTATAATAATTCTAGAGGGCGTTGCTCCGCCATTGAAAAAGAATATAAAAAAACTAATGTAATCTAAAATAATTTTAGCGTTATTGAAAATTCTTCCCCTAGGCTGCTCCCGTCTACCTCAACCAGAGTTATTACATCAAATTGAATCATAATTGATAATATTTTACTAGGAATAAAACCTCCGTGACATCAATATTTAGATTCGTTGTCTATTCTAATGTCAATTATTATAATGTCATAACAAAATAATGTCTCATACTTTTACACAGATTTTCTGTTGATTATTGTACATCTTAGATTATAAATGAGGAAGCCAAAACAATGGATATATGAAGTAAACTATGGATACTGACTACGGGAGCTACGCAAATCGCGCTAACATCATTATTTGGAAGAACTAGGTAAATTATACATTTGATGAACAGTTCATCGCATCGGGGGTTTTTAAATTTTCAATTTAGAGTTATTGTTAAGTTCAATTCCACGTGGACGAAGTCGCGGGCTCAGCTAGTTGTAAATAAAGCATCCTGGTTATTATTTATAATAGTAATAATTTCGCCCTTTCCACGACCCACTCCTGGTCATGGGCCTCCTCTTACTAAGAGGGGGATTTAGACCGTAATCCACAACGCTGACCCAGTGCGGGTTGGCGGATTTCACATGTCTTTCGAAAATTGGTTAGAATTTCTAAGACATGCAGGTTTCCTCACGATGTTTTCCTTCACCGTAAGCAAGTGATAATCATATAGAAATTATGATTCGCACATAGATTTCGAAAAACCCAGAGGTGCGAGCCGGGCTTTGAACCCAGGACCAATCGGCTATCACCGCTGCTCCTAGTTATCTTCTATCTATATATATATAAACGAATGTTTGTCTGTATGTCCTCTATAGAATCGTAAACTATGCATTTGATCATGTTTTAGCGGAAAAGGGAAGAATTTCCAGCCAGGCGGGTGTTTTGCCTGGCGGGGCGGCCGCTTCGCCCCGGTGGTTATTTTCGGGGTCTTGTGTATATAGCCACGATGCTTGCGATTCTTAATATCGTGATTCAGTTTTTCTATGAAGAATCCGTACATTGTATTGAGGCGCTGCATTTAGCGCCATCTGTCCATTTCTGTCGGCGACGTGAATGTGAGGTCGCCACAATGTCATGATCTTCAGCAAAGTGTTGTGCATGAGCCCATAAAGGTTTCTGAGTTGGTACGACCAATCTTTGACAGCGCAGCAACGCGCGCAGGGCACAGCTAGTTATGAATAAATAAATTCATATAAAAATAACGAGCTAGCATAAGCGCTATTTAAATTGATAAATTATTCATATCACGTCATAATATAATCAAAAAAATCTTAGTTAAGACGCAAGTTGCGTTGATACGTTCTACAAATAGCTTTTTTATCTATACAAATATAATACATTATACAAAATTGGAGTGTCTGTTTGTAATATCAAAATAACACCTTTTCACTAAATGCATATGAAAGTACACCTATAGCAAAATCGCAATTTAAACATTTTTTGTCTGTCTGTCTGTATGTTTGTTCCGGCTAATCTCCGAAACGGCTGGACCGATTTTGACGGGACTTTCACTGGCAGATAGCTGATGTTATAAAGAGTAACTTAGGATACCTTAATTTTAGAAAAACAATTAGGGTTCCGCGTAAAAAAATAAAAACACATGACATCAAAGAGTATCTCCGTAACGGCTGGATCGATTTTGACGGGACTTTCTCTGACAGATAGCGGATGTTATAATCAGTAACTTAGGCTACTTTTATTTTAGAAAAACAAGAACGCGGGAGCGGGAGCGTTTAAGTTAAATTCCACGCGGACGAAGTCGCGGGCTCAGCTAGTATTCATATAAAAACGTCGGCAAATAAGCGTACGATCCGCCTCATGTTAAGCAGTTACCGATGCCTATAGATGCTTGCAGTGCCAAAGGCATTGCTTGCACGTCGCCGACCTGGAGAGGAGTGGTATAGAGAGACAGGAAGGTGAGAGGTTAAGTTTCCGCTTCTCTCATTTACCGTACGAATCGCAGCTATAACAGCTTAATTACTTAACTGATTTTGATGTAGTTTTCACAGTCTCATAGTTTGAGTTCCAACTTAAAAAGTAAGCCACTTTGAAATAAAACTATTTTTACGGATTATATCGCGTTTATTTTTACTTTTTATGTTCCCGCCATTATATCAGATTTGATAAACCACAGATCCTCGCAAAAGAACACCGATTCCGACCAAGGATGATACGTGAGGCCATTGAAATTAAAAAACATCCTAATTTCAATAGGGAAGATGGCTGGGTGCTACCACCAACTTGGGATCCAGTAATTAATATAATTAAATCCAAAACCAAGTATACCATTGCAAGACGTCGAGACACTGTGAGCACTTTCTGGGTGGATCGGACCGCAAACAACAACTTAATATGAGGGTACCCAGTTACTAACTATGACATCAGGACGTCTAACACCTCAGTGCTCCCGTGACCATGGCTGCTGTAAAGCAGCCGAAACGTCGGGAACATAAAAAGTAAAAATAAACGCGATATAATCCGTAAAAATAGTTTTATTTCAATGTGTAGTTTTCGCGTAAATATAAGAAACCAATAAGTAAGCCACTTTTAATCTCATTACGATGGGATAAACCAGAGTTACAGCTTGGCCTCTCTGTAATACTAGCGACTCTACACTAAGGAGGTCATCTTAAAAGGCTACACTCAGGACCTATCATATTTAAAATAATATCTACTTTGTAATTTATAATTAGATAACAACAACTGGCGATTAAAAAATAAATATAACAAAATGTAAAAAGACATGCCCGCTGAGTTTCTTGCCGGATCTTCTCAGTCGAGGTCGCGTTCCGATCCGGATGTAGATATAAGAAGAAAAAATGAAAAATTCGCGGATGCAGCGCGATCAAAATCTAGTATATCAATAAGAAAACTTTAAATGCATACAAGTATTTTTAAATGTCACAAGAAATAACAGGAAGTTTCACAAGCACACCAAATTTAAACATGGATTTTTAATCATGTCACAAAAAAATACTAAATAAATATTTTATATGTATTCTTACGATGTTGATTTTAGAATTCTAATTTTCAATTATATTTTTATATTTATTTATAATGTGGGTATATATATGTATGTAATCAGCTGACTTTAGGGGCCCGGAGCAAATTAAGAAAGGACCATTTCTGAAATTGGTCGCCGCGAGAATCGAACCCGCTACCTTTCGGGGCGGTGAGCCGACTTCACCCCTTCGTGGGGGGCGATACCGACTTGATATATGTCCTTGAAGGCTTATATTTATTTATTATTTATTGCATAGTTATATAAAGTTCTAGTTCTAGCCCGTGGTTCCGCCCGCGTATTTCTTCGATGATATAACATCAGTGATCTGCCAATGAAAGTCCCGTCAAAATCGGTCCACCCGTTTTGGAGATTAGCCGGAAAAAACAGACAACGGACAAAAAATTCAAATGTATTTAGTAAAAAGCTGTTATTGTAGATGTCTTACAATTAACTACGAGGTAAAATAATTTCAAAATTTACAATAAACTAGAAGTAAACATTTGAAAACAGTATTAACTATGGTGTGGGTTCCTAACTTAGTAGTTTTATTTTAACCATGAATATCTTGGTAAGCACCTGTTTAATATATTATTTCAAAATATATAAAATATTAGGTAGTAGTTACTTATGAATATAAAAAGTATACTTAATCTCGTATTATAGTCATCATTGCCGAGTTCTATTCTATAGTTAAGTAATTAGCTAAACAACCAAAGTATTTGGGTTCTCATAATTACTCCATTACTTTTTTGTTACCGCTCTTAAAGCACACTCAAGTGACCTCAAGGGCCGACTTAAATAATTCAAGGTGGTTCATAATAATATGGAAATAATTATTAGAGAGAACGACATTTTAATTCAACAATTTAGTTTGGGATCCGTGAACTGAAATACATTAAAACTAGATGTTGCCCGCGGCTCCGACTGAGTGGTACTTCGATAAAATAGAATAAGCATAAATTACTCCTAATATCATCAGAAATCTGCCAGTGAAAGTCCCGTCAAAATCAGTCTAGCCGTTTCGGAGATTAGAATAATGATTGTTTTTAATACATTTTTTTCACTTTTTTATTTATTCATTACAAACAGACAGTTTAATATTATTTATTTGTTTAGATATCGCCAGGTGTAGACACCAATGGTATAGTCCAAAACTAAGCAACGCATGTACTTTAAACATGTGTTATTTTAAAATTATTACTTTAAAAAATCTGTGGTCTCTAATTTTTGTAGTAGGTTTAATTTTATCAATGATGTGGGACAGCAGTGATAGCCGATTGGTTCAGCACGCGTCTTGCGAGCTCCAGGTCCTGGGTTCAAACCCGGCTCGCACCTCTGGTTTTTCTAAATCAATTTGCGAATCATAATTAAATCATTATGTTTACAGTGATGTAAAAATAAATAGTAAATGCATATTCCCTTTCAACGGGCCTGCCGGTAATAAATTCCACTTTTCCGACATTTGATCCTGAATTTATTATTAATTAGTTCTCTACGGAACCAAGATCACACAGTCCAAGCTCACACTTTATACATTAATCACGGTAGTAAAATTACCGGACAAACGAGTTGCTGGAATGTCTTTCACAACATATATCTAATGAACGCCAGAAAACAACCTTTGAATTATACAGAGTATTGGTAAAACACAAACAACTTACAGGACTGTATTACTCTATCATAATAAATAACAACTTTTTTTTTGCAACGAAGGTTCTATACGGATGTTCGGGGCGCTCGCTGGCGGCCACTGTATCCGTGCTAAGCATCAGTAGCGTTACACCATGACGTCAGAGCTGCGGCGCCCTACGCTTTATACTATAAACCTCCGCTTCTTTCGGGCGTCCTTAGACGGCACTGTTTTTTTCTGTCTTTTACAAAACATAATAAGTACAAAAATAAACTTTTCATTACTCATACTCTGAAAGTAGGTCTGAAGTTGCCTGAGAAGCGGGTTGAAAGTAATACTTTTCAGGCCCGGGAGTTTCGCTTTCAACTGACAGCTGTCAAGTTATAAAAAAAAAACTAGTTCCATTTTCACATTTCTATGGAACCATGTTCAAACTTTTTCTACAGTCACTCAATTACAGCACGATGTAAAATTGAAATAACATAAAGTTAAGTGTTCATTCAAGAATATATTTTTTAAATGACTTATTATAATTTAGTTTCAACAATTTCTTAAAAATAACATAGATTTGGGTAAAATATTTAAAGATGAAAATGAAAAATAATGGCTAAATAATGAAGTTGGCCGACCAACGAAAAAAAAAAACAAAATAGGCGGCAATCCGATTTTTTTTTTCGAGTTGTAGAGTATTGTTTATACTTCCTTGTATTATTTCTTTAGCCAATTCCTGTTTTAATTTTTATTTTCCTTGTATTCGTAATGAAAAGCACAGTGTTTACCTCGGGTGAAAGACTTATTTTATCCCTCAAACTATTAGCGCCCTCGCTACGCTCGGGCGCCAAACCCCGTCTCGGGACAAAATAAGTAACTTTCACCACTCATGTAACAATGTACTATTCAAGATTTCGTTGTTCTAACAAATTTAAATTCTTTAAGTTCGCACCACCGAGTATGGCTACAACGGCATGTGTAAACTTCGTAATATATATAGCGTTGTATTTGAATATTTTTATTATTCTACTAGCTGTGCCGCCCGACTTCGTCCGCGTAGTATTTCAAGTAACAAAAATTTCAGGATTATCGGGATAAAAAGTATCCTATATGTTAATCCCGGTTATAAACTATCAGTGTTCCAAATTTCATCCAAATCCGTTCAGTAGCTTTTGCGTGAAGGAGTAACAAACATACATCCACACTCACAAACTTTCACATTTATAATATTAGTAGGATTAAACATTCTGTTTAATTAAAATCCTGATGATTTAGTTAAAAGTCATAAAACAAACGCTGTTGTTTATAATGATAACAATATAGTGCGGGGAGGTTGTTAGTGTTTTACCAATAACCCTGTTTATTCAACAAATTTTGCCCTTTCGAAGAATCTACCTCCGCGCTTAAGAATATGTTTTCCTATTTATCTCAATGAAGGTTTTATTTTAGATCAAGTCTAACACTATCAAAGTAACAGTAGCCTAATATTTGCTTGCAATACCAAAGGTATTGATCGCACGCTGACGACATGGAGGGGAGGACAGAGGGAGTGGAAGGGAGCGGTGTTGGCCTCCACTTCTGCATCATAGTGCGAAACGCAGCTATCATAGCTGCCATACACCAATCTTTTATTGAGAGACTGGCACTACAAAAAAGGTTCTGAAAATAATTATCAAATATCCATCGGGAATCAAACCCTTGACCACCCCGTGCGGTTGTCGACCGGCCCGAGCTCAAACTCAAACTCAAATATTTTTATTTCAAATAGGCCAGATAAACTGGCACTTTTAAAAAGTCAAGAGCTAGGTGCATGTTCCAAAACAAAATCCTATGGAGAAGAACATGCAAGAAACTCCATGGATACATATTTCTATTCTATTTTTTTAAATTATGTTTGTTTACAGTAGGTATAATTAGAGGTGTGAGGACAATGTAGGTTAATGCATAAGGCGTCACAAATAATGAAGTAATAGGCCCAGACTATTGCCATGTCATAAACTTATTTCTACTGGGCAGCTATGCTATATTAATGCATCAGTGCTTACATGGTGCTCACATTTTAGCATTTTGTCATTTTTGTTACAATATTGTTTTACTGTCTATAATTTGATTAGGTACCTACTTTTAATTTATACAATTCAAGTATCCCACAATTGAAAATGATTTGATTCCGAATAACATTTGCTAGATATAAATGTCGGCGAGAAAGTAGAAGTGTCTATCCCTAATCATAAGATTTCAAATTGTACTGCCAGTGGGTTGCTGTGTGCAGAGAGGTATCGTATGCCAAGCATCTTTATCGGCGTTCAACTTTCTAGAAAAAAATAAAATAAAATAAAATAAAATAAAATAAAATAAAATAAAATAAAATAAAATAAAATAAAATAAAATAAAATAAAATAAAATAAAATAAAATAAAATAAAATAAAATAAAATAAAATAAAATAAAATAAAATAAAATAAAATAAAATAAAATAAAATAAAATAAAATGAAATGAAATGAAATGAAATGAAATGAAATGAAATGAAATGAAATGAAATGAAATGAAATGAAATGAAATGAAATGAAATGAAATGAAATGAAATGAAATGAAATGAAATGAAATGAAATGAAATGAAATGAAATGAAATGAAATGAAATGAAATGAAATGAAATGAAATGAAATGAAATGAAATGAAATGAAATGAAATGAAATGAAATGAAATGAAATGAAATGAAATGAAATGAAATGAAATGAAATGAAATGAAATGAAATGAAATGAAATGAAATGAAATGAAATGAAATGAAATGAAATGAAATGAAATGAAATGAAATGAAATGAAATGAAATGAAATGAAATGAAATGAAATGAAATGAAATGAAATGAAATGAAATGAAATGAAATGAAATGAAATGAAATGAAATGAAATGAAATGAAATGAAATGAAATGAAATGAAATGAAATGAAATGAAATGAAATGAAATGAAATGAAATGAAATGAAATGAAATGAAATGAAATGAAATGAAATGAAATGAAATGAAATGAAATGAAATGAAATGAAATGAAATGAAATGAAATGAAATGAAATGAAATGAAATGAAATGAAATGAAATGAAATGAAATGAAATGAAATGAAATGAAATGAAATGAAATGAAATGAAATGAAATGAAATGAAATGAAATGAAATGAAATGAAATGAAATGAAATAAAATAAAATAAAATAAAATAAAATAAAATAAAATAAAATAAAATAAAATAAAATAAAATAAAATAAAATAAAATAAAATAAAATAAAATAAAATAAAATAAAATAAAATAAAATAAAATAAAATAAAATAAAATAAAATAAAATAAAATAAAATAAAATAAAATAAAATAAAATAAAATAAAATAAAATAAAATAAAATAAAATAAAATAAAATAAAATAAAATAAAATAAAATAAAATAAAATAAAATAAAATAAAATAAAATAAAATAAAATAAAATAAAATAAAATAAAATAAAATAAAATAAAATAAAATAAAATAAAATAAAATAAAATAAAATAAAATAAAATAAAATAAAATAAAATAAAATAAAATAAAATAAAATAAAATAAAATAAAAATAAATAAAAGTAATTTCGGTCGAGAGTTGCGATCGCTGATAGTACAGAAGATTCTATCGTCACACCTTACTAAAGGAAATAACCGCAGACATATACTTAAAGCTAAATCCTAATGTGTCCTAATACTTATGTACAGAGAAAAAAAAACAGAATTTATTTTTGTAGTCAAAACGTAGAAAAAGAATGCCATAGAAATGCGCTCATGCGTACTTACCTACTAGACCCGTAAGGGACAAACTCAAACTCAAAATTGATTTTATTCATGTTAGCCAACAAATCATTTATGAATAGTCAGAATCTACCGCTAGCTCGGAATGCTGCTTCCACTGAGAAGAGCCGGCGAGAAACACAATGGTTACTCTTTTCAATTGAATAAAAGATGGTGTACATTCTCAGGAACAGCAACAGAATGTGAGCAGACGACGCCATTGTCACTAAATAAGTAGAGTATCCACCAACAGTAACCATTCAGTTTCTCGCCGGCTCTTCTCAGTGGAAGCAGCATTCCGAACCGGTGGTAGATTCTGACTATTCATAAATGCTTTGTTGGCTTACATGAATAAAAACAATTTTGAGTTGAGTTGAGTTGACAGTACCTACACAGAAATACTCATTGAAGCGAAGCCAACAATTTTTTGAATGACTTTTACAGCACATAGGTATATAATCAAATATCGACTATAGACACGCCTCGCTATGGTTATTATTATCCAGATAATCAGCCACAACTACTGAAACTAATTTAAATTGGTAACAAAAAATGGATGCCGGTCGAACTAAAAACCGTTACGCTTAGATAAAATATCATCGTATCTCATTCACTCTTATACAAAGGTCAATGCTTTTATCTCATTTGTGCAGCAATAAATAAAAGCGACACACACTTAACCAATGTTAGTTTTTTATCTCTTACAAGTCCAAAGCTTCAAATTAAATTAGAGTTGGAGTTTAGTGACACATTCTTTTGCTGTTCCTGAGAATGTACACCGTTTTTCTTTCTATTAAAAAGAGTAACCATTGAGTTTCTCGCCGGCTCTTTTCAGTGGAAGCGGCATTCTAATCCACCGACTCTACCAATGTCGAAATGGGTGAAAAGCACCTCTACCAACCTTTCTGAAGAACACGGGCGTGACTCCATGTTTGAATCTTTTTATTTCGGCCCTTCTAAAACACTTTTATTTATGATAATATAACCTCAATCTCTGGTCACCCCGATGTGTAAAAAGCCGTGAAGACGTATCTTTAATTAACTACTACTACTACTGTCTTTCTATTTTGTGCTAATTATAATTATTTTTAAACTACCTATTACCGGTAGTTTTGCGAGCATAGATTTTATTCTGGATGTCTACAGTAGCGACACCTACCGGGTCCAAATTTAGCTGAGAACAGCCTAGATGGACCAATAAGTATAAAAAACATGAAAATCGGTCAAGCCGTTAAGGTGGAGAAGAATTACGAACACACACCGGAATTTTTTTACGAGTATATAATTAAATAAATATCGCCAGACTGACACACCAACTGTATGGTCCCAAACTAAGCAACGCTTGTACTATGGGTACCATGCAATGGACTGGGGGCGATCCTGGTGACACCCAGACCTGGGCAAATTACGAAAAGGCCATTTCAGAAATTTGCCCCGGCGGGAATCGAACCCTCCACCGTCGGTGCAGTGAGCCGAGCGGCCTGCGCTCGATCCACTGCGCCGAGCGGTCGTAAATATTAGACTTGTTGTGAATGTAAATACAGCTGCATTACCCGAAGGTGGTCCCAATGTAATAGGTGTTTACTTTTGTAACAACGCCGCCGACGGATAGATGGCGCTGAATGCGACGTCTCAATGCAATGTGCAATTGTTTATAGAAAGCCTGAATCGCGGTATTAGAGTTCGCAAGCATCGTGACTATATATACGTCTAAAATTGATTGTATTGAAAGCTGTTATCTAGAATAGCTATATTATGTAAAACTGCTGAACAAACTTCAGCTAGATTGCTATTATATAATATATACTAGCTGTGCCCAAGGACTTCGTCCACGTAGTATTTAACGTACCAAAAATTTCGGGATTATCGGGATAAAAAGTATCCTATATGTTAATCCCGGTTATAAACTATCTGTGTTCCAAATTTCATTCAAATCCGTTCAGTAGTTTTTGCGTGAAGGAGTAACAAACATACATACGTACATACATCCACACTCACAAACTTGCACATTTATAATATTAGTAGGATTCAATTATTAAATTAAATAAAAATAAATGAAATAAAAAATAATAATATTAAATTAAATTTAAACTAAGGATCCCATTGGTGCGAGCTAGGATTTGAACCCGCATACCTATTTTCCAAAGCTAGCGACCACGCACTGAGCGTACATCAGCGCTTCTTGACATTAATTAAAAATGATTGATTAATGGTAGGTGTTAGAATGGAAAATGTTTATGCAACAACCAACCAAGGGCTTGGGAAACCGATTTCCCTGCATAAAGCGGTCCAATTATCGATATAATCGATATGTGAATAATAATGATTATTCATTAGATTAAATTGATTTGTTATTATGATAGGATTTCCGTCATATAATCTAATAATTATAATTCAAATTGCTTAAGGTGAAGGCACCTGTCTAGCCCGCGAAATTCAAAATTTTCGAGTATTTTTATAGTTTATCCAAAATCTGAAAACATTTAAGGCAAAATTTTGTGATTTGCGACAAACACAGTATGCAGTGCGTTTATTAATACATTTATTTTACTCTAAATATTATCACGGTGGATATGATACTAGTAAATCACTAAATATACAAAAATCGCCAGTTTTCTGGTTATCTGTCGTTCTTGAAATGTTTTAGAGTACGTTGGATATAAATGCACTGCACACGGTCTTTGTCGCGAATTACAAAATGTGCCTTTTATTATTGTCAGATTTTGAAAAATTACTAAAAAACCTCAAAAAATTTGAACTTCGCGGGCTAGATGGGCGCCTTCACCTTAAGGAGAAAACCATGCATGTCATAGTAGACATTTTGACCAAGTTCTAAAGACAGATTAGCTTAGGATATCTTCATGACGGCTATCTTCTGTGAGAGGATGGTACTACGCCGATCTAGCTGGCCCTTACATGCGCTGTAGTCAGTTGGCTACAGCTTGGCTCTCCTACCTTGGTGTGTCAAAGTCAAAGCCCTTATTTTGTTAAGGCTTACGGGCGCACTTACAAATTGTAATTTTAACATATTTTCTTATAACTACAATCGGATCGGAACGCGACCTCGACTGAGAAGATCCGGCAAGAAACTCAGCGGGCTTGTCGTTTTACATTAGGTAATATTATTAGTTTTTGTTTGATTTGACACTTGACAGTTTTGACAGTCTCGCTTTATCGTTCTGCCCTCGCGTTTAGTATTCATAGGCAGGTATTAATAAATCTATCTCAAATCTGAGAACGGTCTTGAGTACGCTTTTTTTGTCATTTTGTCCTGGTATGACATAAGAATGACATTGCCAAGATCGCTCTCAAACTTAATCTATTTATTTATATAGGCCATAGTGACACTGATAGATGTGAAGAGCCAAGCAATCACCCAGTCTAATCAAGAAAATAGGTGAAAGAAAACATCGTGAGGAAACCTGCAGGTCTTAGATAATCTTACTAATTTTCGAAAGACATGTGAAATCCGCCAACCCACACTGGGCCAGCGTGATCCCTCTCATAGTGAGGGGAGGCCCGTGCCCAGGAGTGGGACGTCAAAAGGGCTACATTATTTAGTTATTTATTTCTTATCAAGAAAATCGCCATTTGTATTTCGGACCACAGAACCAACCTGTAGTGATAAAATTGTCTATGGTAATTGCGTAATTAAACATAATTGTGTGTAATAGAGTGGGTGAGTGATCTATGGCATCTGACCCTTGAAGTAATGGTGACTATTATAGTGTTGTCTAACTATCGATGTTTGATGGATCCATAGTGGACCACGAAAACTTGACATAATGTCGATAGAACTATCGATAGTATTAACGTCGGACTACGAGTATCCATAGTATATATCGAAAATCATAACCAATAGTATTGATAAAGAGCAATTGTATCGGTAGTATCACTATTATGGCCTGCTTTACTGAAATCACTGTCGATACTATTGATAATTGATAGTATTAGTACTCAATAGTTAAATAGTACTATGATATTATTGCTCGTCATCAATATCATTGATTTTAATTTTCGATATATACTTGACGACCGCTTGGCGCAGTGGGTCGAGCGTAGGCCGCTCGGCTCACTGCACATGGTGGTTGCGGGTTACATTCCCGCCGGGGCAAATTTCGGAAATGGCCTTATCGTAATTTACCCAGGTCTGGGTGTCACCGGGATCGCCCCCAGTCCATTGTACGGTACCCATAGTACACGCGTTGCTTAGATTAGGACCGTACAGTTGGTGTGTCAGTCTGGCGATATTTATTTATTATTTATTTTTTTATACTAGCGATAGTATGGTCACATGCCTATACTATCAAAAGCCCTATCGATATTATGACTAGTATTGCAATATTATCGATAGACAACACTAGTGACTGTCAATGCAATTGACGTCAGAAGTGGACATAACGACAGGCAGACAAACCTCGCTCTGGTTATTATTATGACGATAAATAGTTTTTGTATTGTATTGTTATTAATTGTGTTTGTATTGCTATTTGTTACTTGACACTGGCGAAATACCTATTAACCTGGGTGGGCCATATTTCTAAAGAAAGAAGAAGAATTTGTGATAACCACTGAAATAAATTTAGTTTGGCACCAAACAAATTGATGCCGGTTCATCAAATGCGCGCTCGAGCCTTTTAAGCCTTGATTTACATTGCAGTTTATATCCTACTAATATTATAAATGTGAAAGTTTGTGAGTGTGGATGTATGTATGTATGTTTGTTACTCCTTCACGCAAAAACTACTGAACGGATTTGGATGAAATTTGGAACACAGATAGTTTATAACCGGGATTAACATATAGGATACTTTTTATCCAGATAATCCCGAAATTTTTGTTACGTTAAATAAGTCCGTGGGCACAGAACTTATGAATGATTAAAATATTATGTCAAATCACTTGAGACAGAATTGTATAAGGATTTCATGCTAAAATCAATTTTAAAATGAAAATATCGAATGAAATTTCCAACTCTGTGGGGTCCAGAATTACGAGTTGAATCCATGGTATCAGTTGTCCTTACGATTACACCCTGCATATCCGTCTATCTCTATTATACAGCTGTCAAAATGTTAAAAGCGACTTTGACTTTGTACAGTGATAAGGTCAAGTGCATCCAACTGACTTCAGGTCATATCAAATCGTTTGTCACCGTCTGACAAACGATTGGCGTAAAGCAACGATTGATGTAAGCATGAGTAGGTATGCACATCACACTAAACTAGCTTTCTCATTTTACTTACATACCTAAATCTGAGTGAGATTTGATTATTACTTACTATTAGCTATTTAGTGACAATGGTGTTGCCTGCTCATATTATTTTTTATGCTGTTCCTGAGAATGTACACCATCTTTAATTCATTGAAAAGAGTAACCATTGAGTTTCTTGCCGGCTCTTCACAGTGGAAGCAGCATTCCGAACCGGCTAGATAGATTCTGACCGGTAGATTCTGACTATTCATAAATGCTTTGTTGGCTTACGTGAATAAAAACAATTTGGAGTTTGAGTTTGAGTTTAACTATTATAGCTGCGATTGTACAATGATTGACAGAGCTGGAAAAACCAAACTCCCACTCCCTTTTCCTCCCTGTATCCCACTCCCCTTCAGGCTTGCAGCGTACCAGCAATGTATTTGGTATTGCAAGCATTTATAGGCCACGGTAACTGCTTAATATCAGGCGGGTCCCACGTTTGTTTGTTAACTTTGTAACATGGGAGTTGGGCTTTCAGCTCCCTAAATCTAAATATATATAACTCAAAGGTGACTGTCTTAGTGATCTATCAACGCACAGCCCAAACCTCTGGACGGATCGGGCTGAAGTTTGACATGCAGGTAGATGTTATGACGTAGGCATCCGCTAAGAAAGGATTTTGATTAATCCTACCTCCAAGGGGATAAAATAGGTGATGAAAATTTGTATGAAACTTTGTCAATTAAATTCCACGCGGACGAAGTCGCGGGCACAGCTAGTCATCATATAAAACGCAGCTACAATAACTACATAACTCTGTTCTTCTGTGAAAGGGTGGTACTGCTCTGGTGGAGCCAGTATGTGAGGCTGCCATCTCTCCCTGAAACGTTTTAAATACTTAGAAAATTTATCTCAAGTCTGAGGACGATCTCGTAAATGTCATTCTTATGTCATACCAATATACAAACCTCGCCGACGAGGTCGGTGCGTCTACTTACCTAGACGCACCTTGGCACCCGACAAGCCCGCTGAGTTTCTTGCCGGATCTTCTCAGTCGAGGTCGCGTTCCGATCCGGTGGTAGTTACCCTCGCCACCTCTCCTGGCAGCGGCCCAAGCCGAAGTCGTGTTCTTGTGGCGCCCTTGAGCTAGCTGCCCCCCTGCCACTCTGGCTGGCTCGCCCTCTGTCCGGGTGAAGTTGTTATGGCCACTCTGGCCAACAACATTTAGTCCAGATAAAAAACACAATATACGAAATGACATGTGAAAAGCATACTAAAGACGGCTTTCAGAGAAGCTTGAGATCGATTTATTACTACGCGCCTCAAAATATTACATCGGACTAGTGAAACACCACTGTATAGATATACGTAAATAGTTATACCTAAGTATTACATAAACGACAAATATCATTGGAAATTCCGTTACGAGTAGATCAAATATGGAATCGCGCCGACCAATCGGACGAGAGCGTTAATCCTTGACCAGTATGCGCACGCGCACGCAATGTGCTCAAACACTTATGTACTTATGGTTTGTTTGCTAAGATCTATAGATTAATATGAATGAAATCAGGTAACGATTCCAAATAGGGTATAAATAACTAAAATATCGCCGACTTGCTTACACATTGCGAGCATGAGTAAGAGGGCAATGCGTTTAGTTTTAGTTTAGTTTAGTTTATATAGTAACTGGATTAATATCATGTATTTGAAGATGTCACTCCCAGTCCCCCCGCGAGTGTTGCGGCGACTACAGGCCGCGCCATGCGTCGTCTAACAGGAGCTGCCTGTTCGCGACGGGCTCGCCGCCTGTCGCGCGGCTCTGTAGCCAATGTTGGCGACGAGTGTATGTTACAAATCGGTCCAACAGTTTAGAATGTCTCTGACTACCCTCTGAGGATTACTATTTCTAAGTTAAGTCGTTAACCATCGAATTCCTACGCGTTATATGAGTTTTAACGTCGCCGTATTGGCTTAAAAATGCGGAGAAATGAAATCCTACGAAGCGTTAAGTGTGCTATGTAACAATTGCGTCATGCGCCTGCGCAGCGATTTCAGACGTTATGTAATCGACAAATAAAAGCAGCGTCCGGTACGAACAGCCGGCGTAAAAAGTGCATTTCTTAACCCAATAACTGGTTGGCAAAAGTAACACGGTAGAGGCACTACCGCACCGCTAATTAGGATGATTCAAAGACTAAATACTAATTTATTGCGTCGGTACATAATCGTAATCTTCATAGAAATATAAATTAAATAATTGAACAGATTTGTAACACACACTCACCGCCAACATTGGCTACGGAGCCGCGCGACAGGCGGCGAGCCCGTCGCGATCAGGCAGCTCCTGTTAGACGACGCATGGCGCGGCCTGTAGTCGCCGCGACACCCGCGGGGGACTGGGAGTGGGTCATTCCCTAATTCCGTTACAGTCTTTACTATTGACGATTTGCAATCTAAATCTTCACTGCTTTTGTAAATACGAGGGCTAGTGGTTCTAGTACACGCAGCTCGACTATACACCGGATGGTTACGGGTTTGATTCCCTTCGGAGTAAATTTCAGAAATGGCCATTTAATAATTTTCCCCAGGTTGGGTGTCACCGGAATCGCCCCCAGTCCATTGTACGGTACCCATAGTACAAGCGTTACTTAGTTTGGGACCGTACAGTTTGTGTGTCAATCTGGCGATATCTCAATGAAGTTACACACATCGACTTTTCTTTACTTCACCTACTTTTTTATAACAACGTCTGCAAAAATCAATACGCCCTGCCCGATGTTAAGCAGTTACCGCAGCCTATAGATGTTTGCAATGCCAAAGCCATTCTTCACACGTTGTCGAATAGAAAGCGAGTGGGATAGAGAGAGGTGAAGAAGGGGTTGGGGTTCCGACTGTCTCACTCATCATATGAACCGCAGCTACTTCTCAGAGAGGGTCAAGCCAGATTGTAGGTAAATCTCTTAATCTGTTCTCTCTCTCTTTCCAGGTGTAAAATCCGAAACGGATGTAGACCATAGCCGGTGTGAGCATGGGTCTTAAGCCATATTTGACGGTGGGGCAATCGGCCAGGAATAGGCTGTTCGGACTCGCCCCCCGTGCCCCCAATGACAGACGAGTGCCGCTGAGTATGCTGATATCACAGCAGCGCGGATTAAACACAGGTAAGCTCACTTCATTTGAATCAGGAATTTTTAAACGACCTATGGTATAACTAAGGATAATAATAATTTAGTCCCTTTGACACTCGCGATCAAGAAACCATTCATACAAAGAGAACTAAATTAAAATCGGTTCATCCGATTAAGCGCTACGATGCCACACACAGATAGACATATTAAACTTATACCACTCCTCTGTTTTCGTAGAGGGTTAAAATTACTTTATTTTTAAGTAACTATAATGCCGTATTAGAACAGCCCCGCTCCCAGTCCCCCCGCGGGTGTCGCGGCGACTACAGGCCGCGCCATGCGTCGTCTAACAGGAGCTGCCTGTTCGCGACGGGCTCGCCGCCTGTCGCGCGGCTCTGTAGCCAATATTGGCGACGAGTGTATGTTACAAACTTGACTAACCTGACGTTGATTACGCCAATGCACATATTTGTTTTAATAAAACAGTTTATTAATGAATAATCCTTTGCTGATTGATGGCATTACAACTTCTTTGCTCATCCCTTTTCGTATTAGATACTAATGATATATGTATCAAAAAGGAATTACGACCTTATTGGATTGTTTTGTGACTACATAGTATAAAACAAAGTCGCTTCCCGCTGTCTGTCCCTATGTATGCTTAGATCTTTAAAACTACGCAACGGATTTCGATGCGGTTTTTTTTAATAGATAGAGTGATTCAAGAGGAAGGTTTATATGTATAATACATGCATAATATAGTAGAGAAACACTGATAATTTTAGAGCCGTGCGAAGCCAGGGCGGGTCGCTAGTTTACTTATATAACTAAGTCGGCAAACAAGCGTACGAGCCGCCTCATGTTAAGCAGTTACCGTAGCCTATAGATGCTTGCAGTACCAAAGGCATCGCTCGCACGTTGATGGCCTGAAGAGTGGAATTGACGGAGGGAAAAGGGTGTATCGGCTCTCTCACTTAACGTACGAAACGTAACTTGATGCCGATCTTCTGTGAGAGTTTCGTACTACCCCGGTGGAAGCTGCTTGTATATGAGCGGCTACAGCTTTTGTCTACCATCGTCAATAACCATAACCAATAACCATTGAGTTTTTTCCGGTTTGTAAACGTTTAATTCGATGTAAGTATGAGTAGGTATGCACAACCCACTAAACTAGCTTTCTCATTTTATTTAAATACCTAAATCTGAATGAGATTTGATTATTATTTACTATTAGTTATTTAGTGACAATGGTGTTGCCTGCTCGTATGATTTCCTGTTCCTGAGAATGTACACCATCTTTAATTCATTGAAAAGAGTAACCATTGAGTTTATTGCTGGACCTTCTCAGTGGAAGCAGCATTCCGAACCGGTAGATTCTGGCCATTCATAAATGCTTTGGCTTAAGTGAATAAAAACAATTTTGCCTTTGAGTTTGAATAAGTGTGTCTAAGCAATTTCACAATTTACACACTGTAACGGTCACAAACATAACTGGACTAGTAAATGTTAATTTCGCTGGGCGTACGAAACAACTGTGTCGGCTGACGTGTTTACACGCGTGTCCGGCCGGTCCAAGTTACAAGCTTAAATATAAACAATTACTTAACTTACTTATTCCAAAGTAATCTCTTTAAAATTACTCAGCGAATTCATACGAATTCTTCAGTTGACTTTAAAAAAGTAGATATGGCTTTTATCGCAATAAAAACTATAAGGCTAAAGCGCCCATCTAGCCCGCGAAGTTCAAATTTTTTGAGGTTTTTTAGATATTTTCAAAATCTGACAATAATAAAAGGCACATTTTGTAATTCGCGACAGAGACCGTGTGCAGTGCATTTATTAATATATCCAACTTACTCTAAAACATTTCAAGAACGACAGCTATCCAGATAATCTGGCAATTTATGTATATTTAGTGATTAACTAGTATCATATCCATCGTGATAATATTTAGAGTAAAATAAATGTATTAATAAACGCGCTGCATACTGTGTTTGTCGCAAATCACAAAATGTTGTCTTAAATGTTTTCAGATTTTGGATAAACTATAAATTAGTAAAAAATACTCGAAAATTTTGAATTTTGCGGGCTAGACAGGCGCCTTTACCTTAATAAATAACCAAGCAAGAACTGAAAAGTCACCGAATAAGACCTTATTCAAAATTTCGGTATAAATCGTATTCGATTGACAAGTATTATTTCTGTCAAGCACGAGTAAAAAAAATAAAATAGTGCGTGATCATAGAGGAAGAAGATATATTTTGTCAACTTAGAATATTATATTCTAAGTTTGTCAAGTTACAGCAAAGTTACAATCGCGCTTTTAGCATTTTGACGGATGCGGAAATAAAAATATGTAAGTGCTTACATGCGTTTTTTTTTAAAGTGAATTAATGTACCTTTGCTTTTAGTTGAATGGTTTTTAGTTCAACCGGCACCAATTTACTGGCTGACAATATGCCGATTGTCGATATTTAACGGACGCGGACTACCAATTTTGGCTGAATGAAAATTAAAGACAAAAATATTCCAATACTAGCTGTGCCCCCCGACTTCGTCTGCGTACTATTTAACGTAACAAAAATTTCGGGATTATCGGGATAAAGATAAGTATCCTATATGTTAATCCCGGTTATAAACTATATGTGTTCCAAATTTCATCCAAATCCGTTCAGTAGTTTTTGCGTGAAGGAGTAACAAACATACATACATACATCCACACTCACAAACTTTCACATTTATAATATTAGTAGGATGAGTAATTAACATGATACAATTATCGTAGGACCTCAAACTAGGCGCAGGGCAAGTCTGTGTCTTGAGGCCAATGTACATGCTAGAAATTGCTGAATAGGTTCAGTGAGGGACGTACGCGTTTACAAATTGGTAAAGATTTGTAGGGAAACACGAGTCAGTGGTATTGTATATAAGTTATTTATGACCAATGTTTTCATATGGAACGAAAATGAATGGAATTAAGTCCATTATACAGCACCCATACAAGAGTCGTTTAGGCCTATATTAATAAATTGATCTCAAGTTCGAGAGCGATCTTGGATATGACCACAGATGTAGATTTACATAGATATCGCAAGTATCACGATTTGTATTGAAACCAAGCGTGCCGAATTTTTAACACCTCCTGTGACGTCATTAGTGACGGGAAATCCAAACCGATTCAAAGACACCGATGCCGCCGATGCCCCTCCGCCCGCTACGATTCTCTCGAGTGATTATCTCGCTCATACTCATATTTTTTATATCTGTAGTAGTAGTCGCGTGGACTGCAAGTTAGCGGCGACCAACCTTGACGCTTGGTCGGGGTTTCGGACACGCGAAGTACATGCATTTGCGTTATCAATGTAAATCTATATCTGTGGATATGACATTCTTATGTCATACAGTACAAAATGTTATGTCAAAAGCGTACTCAAGACCGTTTTAGATCGATTTATTAATACGGGCTTAGAGTCACGCTTTTCAGCATTTTGACGGATGCGGAAATAAAAATAAGTACTTAAATGCTTTTCTTTTTTTTTAGTGAAGTGAGTTACCTTTGCATTAGATTGAATGTGTTGCATAGAGCATCTTTTGTCTTGCTCAGCATATCGGTTTTTAGTTCAACCGGCACGGATTTAACGGACTAGCAATTTTTGCACAAAGATAATGAATAACCAATGTGTTCCAATGATATGGAAATGGATGGAATTTGCAGACTTTATGCCCTGGTCTGGGTGTCACTGGGATCACCCCCATTCCATCGTACAGCCCATAGTACAAGCGTCGCTTAATTTGGTACCATACAGTCGGTGTAACGATCTCTTTCCGCTTACAACTTGCACCACACCGCGAAATTACGAAAATCTGATGATATTGCCGTCGTAAACGCTAAGTTGCATAAAAGTTCGCATGAATTATATTTCATGTTTACGAGGTTATTGGAACAATATATACACACGTAGGTATAACCACGCGCAGGTAAATACTTCTTCTTTCTTTATAAATATGGCCACCCATGTTAATAGGTATTTCGCCAGTGTCGAGTGACAAATAGCAATACAAACACACTTAATAACAATACAATACAAAAATGTGACCGTCCATATTGGAAAACCAAAATGGAGGCCTTAATACAATCATGCACTTTTTGACATTTGACATTAGCGCTTGACATTAGCACTTGACAGTCTCCCGCACCTCGCTATATTAAGGCCCGTACGAAAACCCTATTAGGATTTTTCGATACTCCTCAATCTATACCGTATGCATAAATAGGTCTCAATGTTGAGAGCGATCCTGGAAATGTCATTCTTATGTCAAAACAGTACAAAATGACATGTCAAAAGCGTACTCAAGTTCGCTCTCAGACTTGAGATAGATTTACCTTTCTATTTGTCAGATATTTGACAGTTCTCGCGTATATGCAGTGACACTGACAGTGGTGAGGTGGCAGCTATGACGTCACGTCAGCCACTTGTCCAATCAAGCGACATCTAGTAGGACTTTTTACTAGTGTTGCCTAACTATCGATAGTTGATGTATCGATAGATGACCTCGAAAAATAGTCATAATATCAATAGGCCTATCGATAATATGACTAATACGATAGTATCCATAGCATCTATACCCAATAGTATCGATTATATCGATAGTATTGCACTTTATCAATAGTATTGCTCAATTACTTGGATAGATACTATCGATAGTATTGTAAAATTTCAATAGTATCTATAGGGCTATCCATATTCTGACAATTTTTCGAGGTCACGATAGTATCGACAACCTATCGATAGGCAATCGATAGTCAGGCAACACTACTTTTTACTATTCAACAAAATACAATATAACCGAAGCTCTGACTTACTTGACATTTTTGTAGTATATTGTATTACTTAAGGTGAAGGCGCCTGTCTAGCCCGCGAAATTCTAAATTTTCGAGTATTTTTATAGTTTATCCAAAATCTGAAAACATTTAAGACAACATTTTGTGATTTGCGACAAACACAGTATGCAGTGCGTTTATTAATACATTTATTTTACTCTAAATATTATCACGGTGGATATGATACTAGTAAATCACTAAATATACAAAAATTGACAGATTATCTGGATAGCTGTCGTTCTTGAAATGTTTTAGAGTATGTTGGACATATTAATAAATGCACTGCACACGGTCTTTGTCGCGAATTATAAAATGTGCCTTTTATTATTGTCAAATTTTGAAATATTTCTAAAAAACCTCAAAAAATTTGAACTTCGCGGGCTAGATGGGCGCTTTAGCCTTAACTGTGTTTGTTATTGCTGTTACTTGACACTGGCGAAATACCTATTAACTTGGGTGGGCCATATTTTTAAAGAAAGAAGGAAAAGACATGTAGTAAGCTGAATTTTTTGGCTTTCACTCCCCTCAAACAAAGGGGAATTTGCCCGGTTTAATACTAAAAGCCTACATTGAGAACAGAATACCACGGTTTACGTTTTGGTTTTATAGACATATACAAAATCGGCAAACAAGTATACATCCCGTCCGATGTTAAGCTGTTACCGAAGCATATAGATGCTTGCAACACTAAAGCTAATGCTTGCACCTTGCTGACATGTAGGAGAATGGGATAAAGAGAGAGAAAAAGTGTGAGGGGTTCGACTTCCGATTTCTTTCTCATTTTATTTACATACCTAAATCTGAGTGAGATTTGATTATTATTTACTATTAGTTATTTAGTGATAATGGTGTTGCCTGCTCATATTATTATTTTATGCTGTTCCTGAGAATGTACACCATCTGTAATTAATTGAAAAGAGTAACCATTGAGTTTCTTGCCGGATCGTCTCAGTGGAAGCAGCATTCCGAACCGGTGGTAGATTCTGACTAAATGACCTAAAGACTACTATTATATACTGTAGGTATATTCTATAGGTATATTCCTGTAATATTACCTAAAGACCTAAATGCTTTGTTGGCTTACGTGAATAATAGTACATTGTTACACGAGTGGTGAAAGTGACTTATTTAGTCCCGAGATGGGGTTTGGCGCCCGAGCGTAGCGAGGGCGCTAATAGTTCGAGGGACAAAATAAGTCTTTCACCCGAGGTAAACACTGTGCTTTTCATTACGAATACAAGGAAAATAAAAATAAAAACAGGAATTGGCTAAAGAAATAATACAAGGAAGTATAAACAATACTCTACAACTCGGAAAAAAAAATCGGATTGCCGCCTATTTTGTTTTTTTTTTCGTTGGCCGGCCAACTTCATTATTTAGCCATTATTTTTCATTTTCATCTTTAAATATTTTGCCCAAATCTATGTTATTTTAAAGAAATTGTTGAAACTAAATTATAATTAAGTCATTTAAAAAAATATATTCTTGAATTAATACTTAACTTTATGTTATTTCAATTTTACATCGTGCTGTAATTGAGTGACTGTAGAAAAAGTTTCATAGAAATATGAAAATGGAACTAGTTTATTTTGTATAATTTGACAGCTGTCAGTTGAAAGCGATTCTCCCGGGCCGGAAAAGTATCACTTTCAACCCGCTCCTCAGGCAACTTCAGACCTACTTTCAGAGTATGAGTAATGAAAAATCAATTTTGAGTTTGGGTTTGAGTTTGGTTCTCTAGTTCACCATAACAAACGCAGCTGTACTTTAACCGATCTTTTGTGAGATAGTGGTACTACCCCTATAACCCAGCCCGTATATGTGCTGTAATCCTACTAATATTATAAATGTGAAAGTTTGTGAGTGTGGATGTATGTATGTATGTTTGTTACTCCTTCACGCAAAAACTACTGAACGGATTTGGATGAAATTTGGAACAAAGATAGTTTATAACCGGGATTAACATATAGGATACTTTTTATCCCGATAATCCCGAAATTTTTGTTACGTTAAATACTACGCGGGCGAAGTCGGGGGGCACAGCTAGTCAATTACATAATGCTTGTTTCTTCCTCCGCAGTATGTAGAGGCTGGCTATCTAAATTGCTGGCCCGATCTGGCACAAATCCAACCGCAAATCGTTGCCACACTGTGAAAACCGCATGAAAATAAGGCCAGCGCGTGCCGAGGTCTTTACTCACATCCGGTATATAATAATAATATATAATATAATAATAATATATAATATAATAATTATTGCTAACTGTGCCCCGCGACTCCGTCCGCGTGGGATGTGGACAACCCTTATCACTTAGAGGTATGAAATATAGATAGCAGCCGATTCTCAGACCTACTGAATGTGCATATACAAAAACTTCATAAAAATCGGTCCAGCCGTTTTGGAGGAGTATGGTAACTAACATTGTGACACTAGAATTTTATATTAAAAGACTAGCTGACCCGCGACTTCGTCCGCGTGGAATTTAACTTAACAAAAAAGCCCGCTCCCGCGTTCTGAGCCCGCGCGACAGAACCCATTTTTTGTTTTTCTAAAATAAAAGTAGCCTAAGTTACTGCTTATAACATCAGCTATCTACCAGTGCAAGTCCCGTCAAAATCGGTCCAGCCGTTTCGGAGATTACCCGGAACAAACATAAACATTTTTAAAATCGCGTTTTTGCTATAGGTGTCGTATGTACTTTCATAATATGCATTTAGTGAAAAGGTGTTATTTTGATATTACAAACAGACAATCCAATTTTATTTATTTGTATAGATGTATAGATAATATTACATAAAAAACCCCAAGATCATCACGAGATAGGTGAAGGAGAGTATTGCATACACGGCAGTTCATTATACGAGCTCGCTCCACCAGGGTAGCTCCATCTCACAGAAGATCGGCGTGAAAAGAATTTGTAGCTGCGTTTCGATGTACTTGTAAAACCAAAAGCGTTGCTCACACGTGTGAGACAAACTGAGGGTTTGTTGGGGGTCGGTTGGATTTCTGACTCTCCTAAATAGCAACCTTACACCGATCTTAACTCAATCAAACTGAAACTCAAAACTTTGTTCACGTAAGCCAACAAAGCATTTTTGAATAGTCAGAATCTACCGCCGGCTCGGAATGCCGCTTCCACTGAGAAGAGCCGGCGAGATACTCAATGGTTACTCTTTTCAATGAATAAAAGATGGTGTACATTCTCAGGAACAGCGACAGAATGTGAGCAGGCGACACCATTGTCACTACAAAGTACCAAAAATAATCATTAGTAATCACAGATATAGATTTACATAGATAACGCAAGTATCACGATTTGTATTGAAACCAAGCGTGCCGAATTTTTAACACCTACTGTGACGTCATTAGTGACGGAAAATCCAAACCGATTCAATGACACCGATGCCGCCGATGATGCCCCTCCGCCCGCTACGATTCCCTCGAGTGATTATCTCGCTCATACTCATATTGTTTATATCTGTAGTCGCGCGGACTGTAAGTCAGCGGCGACCAACCTTGACGCTTGGTCGAGGTTTCGTACACGCGAAGTACATGCATTTGCTTTATCTATGTAAATCTATATCTGTGTTAGTAATTCAATAAATATTACCAAGCTTATCAAGCCTCGCTCTGATGACCCATTTAGCCACATATTGGCTCTACAAACTTAAAATAATACTTGTTCTTGTGTTACGCGTGTACTGCGTCACAGCGTCTCAAACGCTTAGAATACCTCAGCTTGGGACCGTACAGTTAGTGTGTGAATTATTTGTGTATTAACTAGCTGTGCCCGCGACTTCGCCCGCGTGTAATTTAACATATCAAAAATTTCGGGATTATTCATCCCCTATTTTATCCCCTTGGGGGTAGAATTAATCAAAATCCTTTCTTAGCGGATGCCAAATTTCAGCCCGATCCGTCCAGTGGTTTGGGCTGTGCGTTGATAGATCACTATGTCAGTCAGTCAGTCAGTCAGTCACCTTTGAGTTATATATATTTAGACTAGAAAATGACACGTTTTCACTAAATGCATATGAAAGTACATAGGGTACTTATAACAAAATCGCGATTTAAAACATTTTTGTCTGTCTGTGTGTTTGTTCCGGGTAATCTCCGAAACGGTTGGACCGATTTTGACGGCATTTTCACTGGCAGATAGTTAATCTTATAAGTAACTTACGCTACATTTATTTTATGAAAACAAAAAATATCACAAATGCTGCCTGCCGCGCGGGTTCAGAACGCGCGAGTGGGCTTTTGCGATAGGTATATAACACACCTAACATCGACTCGCAAAAAACAAAAATAACGAACATTTTTTGTTAAGTTAAATTCCACGCGGATGAACTCACGGGCACAACTAGTTATACATATAAACCTTCCTCTTGAATCACTCTATCTATTAAAAGAAACCGCATCAAAATCCGTTGCGTAGTTTTAAAGATCTAAGCATACATAGGGACCGACAGCGGGAAGCGACTTTGTTTTATACTATAGAGTGATTTGTTATTATTTCAAAGTGCGACCTTTGAGCAAATTTATGGACTTTGTTCACATCCGCAATCAAAATACGTAATAATTTTGTAAACAATGAACCAGTTTTAATACTATTAGCCTAATTAACATTAGTTTAAATAATTATATAATGTGAAGGCCAGTAGGTATTAATAAATCTAACTCAAGGCTGAGAACAATCTTAAGTGCGCTTATGACATGTGATTTTATAGTGGTATAACATAAGAATGTCATTTCCAAGATCGCTCTAAGACTTGAGATTGATTTAACTTAACGAGCCTTAATCATCCTATAAATATAATAGTTAGTATGCTCTCAAGTTAAGTAACCCTTGTACTATGGAAACCGTACAATGGACTGGGGGCGAACCCAGTGACATCCAGACTGGGGCCAATTGTAAAAATACTATTTCCGAAATTAACCCTGACGGGAATCGAACCTGCAACCACCCGGTGCAGTGAGCAGAGTGGCAGCTGGTCGTCAAACAGAGTAAGGATGTTGCCAGACTATTCGATCGAAAAACCATTGAGCGATCGACCGATGTAAGGATGGGATGAGTCGTCTTCGATCTACAATTTCTAAATACAAGACCGTTCGATTCAATTGATCCTTAGACCGATGTTAGATTCAGGTGAGGCCACTTAGTTCGACAGTAACTACATAGAGTAACGTTCGATCAATCGTCGATCAACGGTCAATTAACGATCGATCGATCCATTGACCGATGTTGGAATAAGATGAGTCAACGTCGACCAACAGTTACTACATAGAGCAACGTTCGATTTATCGTCGATCGAAGGTCCACTAACGATCGATCGATCCATTGACCGATGTTGGAATTAGATGAGTCGACGTCGAACAACAGTTGCTACATAGAGCAACGTTCGATTTATCGTTGATCGAAGGTCCATTAACGATCGATCGATCCATTGACCGATGTTGGAATTAGATCAGTCGATTTCAAACGACAGTTACTACATAGAATAACGTTCGATCGATTGTCGATTAACGATCGATCGATCCATTGACCGATGTTGGAATTAGATAAGTCGACGTTCGAACGTTCGATTTATCGTCGATCGAAGGTCCATTAACGATCGATGTTCGAATGTGATGAGTCGTCTTCGATCTACAGTTACTACATAGAGTAACGTTCGATTTATCTTCGATCGATGGCCGATCGATATTGATCGTATCACGTATGGTGCAGTAACACCCTATGACTATTTTCATTATCAGTCGGAAATACAAGGAACTTTAACTAGATATAAGCATCCCGTCGAGATAATTTGCCATTGAACTTCATTATATCAGTCGCACCGTATCTCCGCCCGTATCTTTCACATCCGAAATACGTGGGTGATACGATACGTGTCAGTCTTTGAGCCCTGAAGAGTATTTGTTTTGGATATGTCGGAGATATCGAAATAAACCTTTAAGGTGAAGGCGCCTGTCTAGCCCGCGAAATTCAAAATATCCGAGTATTTTTATAGTTTATCCAAAATCTGAAAACATTTTAGACAACATTTTGTGATTTGCGACAAACACAGTATGCAGTGCGTTTATTAATACGAGTACATTTATTTTACTCTAAATATGATCACGGTGGACATGATACTAGTCAATCACTAAATATACAAAAATTGCCAGATTATCTGGATAGCTGTCGTTCTTGAAATGTTTAAGAGTAAGTTGGATATATTAATAAATGCACTGCACACGGTCTTTGTCGCGAATTACAAAATGTCCCTTTTATTATTGTCAGATTTTGAAAAATTTCAAAAAAACCTCAAAAATTTTGAAGTTCGCGGGCTAGATGGGCGCTTCAGCCTTAAAGTGTTGAAACGATCAAAATGTAACGACAGCGCCATCTGTATGCTTTAGACAAAGTCTACTTGCGTTAGCTGTAATCGGCAGCGAGGACATTTGGATTTAGACCGTCGAACTGTCAACACGTGTTGAAAAATTTCATGGTATCAATTAGATCGCTTAGGACAACTATGGTACTGTGTGACCTGTTACCTGACTCTGTCACTCCCGCGTAAAGCTAATACGTCTCGCTCACACAGTTGCCGTGAACTGCGTGTCGTTGCCGGCGCCCAAACCCTCTTCCCATCCCTCTATCTCAGTCCTCTCCAGGTCGACAACGAGGGAGCAATGCCATTGGAATTGCAAGCATCTATAAGCTACGGTAACTGCTTAACACAAGGCGGGTCGTACGCTCGTTTATCGACTTTGTTTTATAATATTTCAGGGAAAGAGAATTACTGAATGAATAAGTCTCCGTTCTCGTTTTGTGGCCGTTCTGTAGGACTTTATATGGCACGGTCGCTGATGAGTGATTCAAGAGGAATGTTTATATTATGTATAATAAAATATAATAATTTTAGCCCTTTTGACGTCCCACTCCTGGGCACGGGCCTCCCCTCAACACGAGGGGGATTCAGGCCATAATCCACCACGCTGGCCCAGTGCAGGTTGGCGGATTACACATGTCTTTCGAAAATTTGTTAAATCTTCTAAGACATGCTGGTTTCCCCACGATGTTTTCCTTCACCGTAAGCAAGTGATAATCATAATATAGAAATTATGATTCCTACATAGATTTCGAAAAATCCAGAGGTTCGAGCCGGGGTTTGAACCTGAGACTTGGTAGCCCGCAAGACGCGTGCTTAACCAATCGGCTATCACTGCTTAATGAATATGTATAACTAGCTGTGCCCCCCGACTTCGTCCGCGTAGTATTTAACGTAACAAAAATTTCGGGATTATCGGGATAAAAAGTATCCTATATGTTAATCCCGGTTATAAACTATCTGTGTTCCAAATTTCATCCAAATCCGTTCAGTAGTTTTTGCGTGAAGGAGTAACAAACATACATACATACATCCACACTCACAAACTTTCACATTTATAATATTAGTAGGATACATCCATAATATAGTAGATAAACACTGATAATTTTAGAGGTTTCTTCTTCTAGTACGATATAACCATCTTATTTTTTAAATTAACAAACAGTAAAACCGGCACCGGAAACAACCACACAAAGCCGCCGTATAATTAAATAGTAATTACTCATTGACTGGCAGATTTCCAGTAGATTGGACAGCACAGACGAACAGACAATGGGTTGTGTTCTTCCTTGTTATGTGAGAGTAGGTATATTCACTTTGAACTTCAGATAAAACTGTGAGGAGAAATCCTACTTATATATCCTACTAATATTATAAATGTGAAAGTTTGTGAGTGGATGTATGTTTGTTACTCTTTCACGCAAAAACTACTGGATGGATTTGGATGAAATTTGGAACACAGATAGTTTATAACCTGGATTAACACATAGAATACTTTACTTAAGTCTACGCGGACGAAGTCGCGGGCAAAAACTAGTCTATAATAATACTAGCTGACCCGACAGACGTTGTCCTGTCTTAACTTTTAATATTGAATTCGAATTATTCCGCTCAACTTTCTTAATCATTTCTTTCATAAGAACCTTCTGCTGACAATAATAAACGCGACAAAAAACGAATTTAGCGAAATCGTTCCATCCGTTCACGCGTGATGCGATGACCAAGGAAATAGAGATTCATTTTTATGTACAACCAACTGTATGGTCCCAAACTAAGCAACGGTTGTACTATGGGTACCGTACAATATACTAGGGGCGATCCTAGTGACACCCAGACCAGGGCAAATTACGAAAAGGCCTTTAACTAAATTTACCCCAGCGGAAATTGAACCCGCTGTATATAGATGAGAATATATAATTGACGACCGCTCGGCGCAGTGGTGCAAGCGTATGCCGCTCGGCTCACTGTACATGGTGGTTGCAGGTTCGATTCCTGCAGAGGGAAATTTCAGAAATGGTATTTTCCAAATTTGCCTTGGTCTGGGTGTAACTGGGATCGCCCCTAGTCCATTGTACGGTACCCATAGTATATTTGGTAGGTATGAGAATAAGTCGCAAAGTATATTCCATACCTAGTAATCTTTAATCTAAATATATATAACTCAAAGGTGACTGACTGACTGACATAGTGATCTATCAACGCACAGCCCAAACCACTGGACGGATCGGGCTGAAATTTGGCATGCAGGTAGATGTTATGACGTAGGCATCTGCGAAGAAAGGATTTTGATGAATTCTACCCGCAAGGGGATGAAATAGGGGATGAATAATCCCGAAATTTTTGTTAAGGTAAATTACACGCGGACGAAGTCGCGGGCACAGCTAGTAATATTATAAATATCTTGGTAAATTGACTACAGCTTATATACGCGCTGCCTCGACTGTGGTAGTACCACCCAATCACATAATATCAGCGTAAAGTATTTATTATAGCTGTGTTTCACTCTCTCTCTGCTCCACTCCTCTTCAGGACAGCGATGCCTTTGATGTTGAGAATCTTAAAGTTGAGAATGTTTTATATTTTCGTGTGTCGACATGTAAATGATACGTTAGATACCTAATTATTAAATCATTGCATAGTATAAAACAAAGTCGCCTCCCGCTGTCTGTATGTCCCTATGTATGCTTAGATCTTTAAAACTACGCAACGGACTTGGATGCGGTTTTTTAAAATACATAGAGTGATTCAAGATGAAGGTTTATATGTATAATACATGCATAATATAGTAGAGAAATACTGATAATTTTAGAGCCGTGTCTAGTTAATTTCAAATTTGTCCTAACTCCCTTATTTTATGTGTCAATATGACCTTACAGCCGTGACCTTAGTTTTGTTACCCATCATCATTGTTAAGAAACAAACAAACATCTTAAGCGTTTGTTAGTTTCTCTAAGCAATACGCGAAACGGCTGGACCAATTTGCATGTTATTACCATGTTTGTTCCCTCATAAACTACTTGCGTACTTGATCGTATTTAATAATGCTGCCAATTCTACTATCGACGAAACTTAATCGATACGATCGATTAAATGACAATATCGGAAATATGTATGCCTTGTGCACCAATAAAATCCGCGCCTATTTCCCACGGTAAACAACAAATAGAGTAACATATTTCCCAGTGGTAATAAAACGCTTTCGCCCGCGGATTCGCTAGTGTAGATTCATATTTTCTGAACGTTTACAACAACGCCACCTATCAGATACTAATGACAATTAAAATAATTGACGAACAGATTTCATATTCTTTATATATGATAGTTTTCTTGATCGAGATTATTCTTTTCTATGATTCATGAAAAATCTGGTTCAGCCGTTTGAGGATTATCAGCTCTTTTCTATCAAATAGAAGGGATATGAGCAACTTCCACGGGTCTGATCGATTCGAAATTTGGTATCCTGTTACTTCAATTACATGGCAAGGACATGGTAACCTTGACCTGATGCTGCAGCGTCATATAGAATCTAAAGGTTACGAACTCCTCACCAAAATACAATAGCGTTATTGAGTTTGGGATCACGGGAATGGTCTCAATGAATAGGTTATAGATAGATGATGTTAAGGGTCTGATGATGAAGCATGAGAGAGAAATGGGGATAAATTGGTGAGGGAATCTAAGCTTCTTTCACTCAAATGGATATGAAATGTTGGATTACGGTGTAGTAATGTTTGTTAGTAACCTGGACTTGATGCTGATTGATCTTGAGTCTCCAGGATACCAAACTCCTCATCAACTTAAAGCTGAGGTATCGTGTTTGGGCTCATTTGAATGGTCTCAATGAATAGTTTATAGAAAGATGATAATTATAAAGTGACGATCTTACGGCAGTATTAATGCATCGTTATTAAGCATGAGAGTGGTTTTGAGTACGCATTTGTCAAGTCTTTTTGTACTGGTGTGACATAAGAATGACATTTCCAAGATCGCCCTCAGATTTGAGATCGATTTATTGATACGTGTACACGATAGTGTGTCTTCTGAAATGAGAGAGATTCATAAGGTAAGTATAAAAAGCATAAAGATAAAATTCAATTGAGGAGGTCAAAAACATCCAACACAAAAAAAGAAAAAAAAATGTAGCGGCCCTTGAAAGTTGAATATAAGTGGTAATATAATTTGATTTAAGCGTCGCGTCGCATCGGGGGAAATAATAAATGACCGAAACAAAACCCAAAAAAAATAAAAAACTTGGAACTCATCGGTTCGATATTTCTGTATATGTACTTATATAATTTTACCAGCGTTGGTAGCTTAATAATAATTCTGGTTCGACAACGGTTCATTGACCGCTTGGCGCAGTGGTTTGAGCGTAGGCCGCTCGGCTCACCGCACCGAGTCGCGGGTTCTATTCCCGCCGGGGCAAATTTCGGAAGCGGCCTTGTCGTAATTTGCCTCAGTCTGGGTGTGGGTCTGGGATCGCCCTCAGTCAATTGTACGGCACCCATAGTGCAAGCGTTGCTTAGTTTGGGACCATACAGTTGGTGTGTTGGGTTATAATAAATCAGTCATTCCGATACAAAATTTCACGTCAAAAGCGTACTCAAGACCGCTCAGAGTACTCAGACTTGTGATCGATCTATTGATTCGGTCCTTAGCCTCGTCATATTGATGTTCTGATGATTTAAAAATGCACAGCTATTGTTTATACTAGGTGAAACAGAAAGGGTATACTATTTTTTTGCAAGTTTACTTTGTAAATCTAAAACTATAGGCTTTGTGGGACAGTTTCAGTACTAAAGGTTTTGTAGACTTATGAAGTATGTCAACAGCTGTGTCCCTGTAACACCTTTTGTTATTCAAGTTTCCTCCAAAGCTGATAGTTTTAAAATTAAAAAATAAGTTACGAAAAAATGTATACCCCTTCTGTTTCAACGAAGTATCGCGGGGCCACTGATTGATATTATGGAACCTACTAACAACGAAACAGTGAAAGTGGTAATTGGTTGAAAAAAGGTTGAGTACCACTGCAGTAGATTATCCCAGTGATGTACAAACAAACATCCAAACCTTTAAATCAGAACGGGTCAATGTCCGTTCTATAGTCCCACCGCAAAAAGTACCATTGACGTCAGTCGCGTTAAAAAAATACCGTATGCGTTATAACAATATTTTTTACGTTCTTGCAATTTAAATTATCTTAATTAAAGTTAGATTATAATGTACGAGTACACCTCTTGTTCGTTGGACCTAGATGTGGGCAGACTTACTTGGGGTGTATACGGGATTATTTGAATACTAGCTATATCCTCGCAGCTTCATGTAATAGTACATTGTTACCCTAGGGGTAATAGTACATTGTTACACGAGTGGTGAAAGTGACTTATTTAGTCCTGAGACGGGGTTTGGCGCCCGAGCGTAGCGAGGGCGCTAATAGTTCGAGGGACAAAATAAGTCTTTCACCCGAGGTAAACACTGTGCTTTTCATTACGAATACAAGGAAAGTAAAAATAAAAACAGGAATTGGCTAAAGAAATAATACAAGGAAGTATGAACAATACTCTACAACTCGAAAAAACATTAGAAGATCGGATTGCCGCCTATTTTGTTTTCTTTCCGTTGGCCGGCCTGGTTCAATAGAAATGTGAAAATAGAACTAGTTTATTTTTAATAATTTTTTCATTACTCATACTCTGAAAGTAGGTCTGAAGTTGCCTGAGAAGCGGGTTGAAAGTAATACTTTTCAGGCCCGGGAGTTTCGCTTTCAACTGACAGCTGTCAAATTATAAAAAAAACTAGTTCCATTTTCACATTTCTATGGAACCATGTTCAAACTTTTTCTACAGTCACTCAATTACAGCACTATGTAAAATTGAAATAACATAAAGTTAAGTATTAATTCAAGAATATATTTTTTTAAATGACTTAATTATAATTTAGTTTCAACAATTTCTTTAAAATAACATAGATTTGGGCAAAATATTTAAAGATGAAAATGAGAAATAATGGCTAAATAATGAAGTTGGCCGGCCAACGAAAAAAAAAACAAAATAGGCGGCAATCCGTTTTTTTTTTCGAGTTGTAGAGTATTGTCTATACTCGTATTTCCTTGTATTATTTCTTTAGCCAATTCCTGTTTTTATTTTTATTTTCCTTGTATTCGTAATGAAAAGCACAGTGTTTACCTCGGGTGAAAGACTTATTTTGTCCCTCGAACTATTAGCGCCCTCGCTACGCTCGGGCGCCAAAACCCGTCTCGGGACAAAATAAGTAACTTTCACCACTCATGTAACAATGTACTATTGTCATTTGAATAAGTTTCTCTTCAGGGCTGAAAAGTATTACTTTCAACCCGCTCCTGAGGCAACTTCACACCTACTTTCCGAGTATGAGCAATGATTTTTTTTTTCTCTGAATGTTGAAAACTACGCAACATTTACGAACAAAAGAAAATTGTCGTCACGGGACACCCGGCATCATGTGAAACATGGTGTAGTGTATAGTATGCTCGCTCGCGGACACAAAGGAGTTGAGGGTGGTCGCGTAGAGGTGGCGTGACGGCATGAGAACGCGTCATACCATTTTCTGTGACGGCACACTGGTCGATTTTATTGCCAAAGTGCGCCCATAGATGTTTGACATAAAACAACGGTCTTGACAGACAGACGGACGACATTCCTATTGAGGTACGGAACTCTAAAGATCATCATAATCAGTCGAGCCGTTTAGGAGGTGAACATTAATGAACACACACACATCGGAATTTTATATTATAGATATGGGAATTTTATCTCCTCATCATTATAATCTGCAAGGAAAACAACAACAAATTACAAGTCACCTTGTATTTTAATCTTTCTTAACGATGGTAGAGCCAGCCAAGCTATAGCCACTGGCTACAGCTAGTTGGCTATAGCTTGACTAGTAGATCCTACTAATTAGACATGGGCGCCGCCCCCGAATATTGCGGCGGCGGCGTGCTGATGAATCTAGCCCGGCGGCGGCGTGGCGCCGGCGGCGCGGCGGCGTGGCTAATTTATATGCCATATGAGATTTTTTTTTAAAATAAGCAACTAAATAATGAATGGTTTTATTTAAAAAAAAATATAGTAGAAAACAAATTATTAAGACATTTTTTTTTGTACATACTACAAAATTTATTTTTCTACATCATTTTTGTATTCCTTATAATTATCGTGAAAATGATTTTATTCACTCTTTGTGGACTCAACCGAGATCTTTTTGCGGAAAGTACCATCCTAGCAACTGAAAATACCCTCTCACTCGGAGTACTTGTAGCGTGTACATGCACAGCAAAGCCCTGGCAAAACTAGACAGCCAAGGAAAATATTTCTTCTTTTCGTTCCAAAAAGATAAAATATCCTAATTTTTTATCTAAGTTGACCCAACAGCAGAAGCGAGATATCGCCAACATTCTTGGTCTAGTGGATCATCCTCTTCAATTTCATGACTAGCACTATGTTACTCTGCGAGTTTACTTAAAATTGATGAGGAACTGCTGGTATTTAATGAAATGGAAGTCTCCGATTCGCTTCTATCACAATTTCCGGGCAAATCATGTAACTCTATAACTTCCTTTATACAAGAGGCAAGGAAGGAAGCCTTTGACATGTTTTGTGACTCTAAATATAAATCTAACCCTTTAAGACCCATGAACCGCTTATCCAAAAGAGCTGCAGCTACTACTGGTTTAGTAACAGGCAATCTTTTATCGATATTCGCTAACTTGTCGCTTTTTAAACGAAACAAAAGCAATGATTCGTCATCAGTAAGTGATTTTAGAGCGTCTTTTATTTCAGAACGCAATACAAGTGCAACATTTATAGTGCAGGTCTTTGGGATGACATAATTTCGACATATAACTCGATAAATAACCTCAGATACGCTGACGACACTACCCTTCTCGCACAGACACGAGAAGACATGGAACATCTTCTGACCCATCTAGAAAGTACCAGCCTCCAATTCGGACTTGCTATCAACCGAGACAAGACGAAGATGATGATAGTAGACCGAGCTGAACAAAGTGGAACCAACGTACACAAAATAGCTAACTGCGAAGTGGTACAGAACTACATTTACCTCGGCTCTACTATATCAAGCACTGGAGGATGTGGCGACGAGATCAGACGACGGTGCGCCATCACCAGATCTGCAGTAGAACGGCTGGGAAAGATTTGGAAGGACAGGAGAATTACCAAGAAGACCAAAGTCAGATTGATGAAATGCCTTGTGTTTCCAATCTTTCTCTATGGGGCTGAAACTTGGTCTCTGAGACTGCAGGATCGCCGCAACATCTTCGCATTAGAGATGTGGTGCTGGAGACGCCTCCTAAAGATCCCGTGGATGGCATTTCGCACCAATGTATCCATCCTCAAAGAGCTTTGTATTAAAGTCAGACTATCATCTACAGTGCAGCTACGAATACTAAAGTTCTTTGGTCACATCTCTAGAAATGAGAACTCGATAGAGAGACTGGTAGTTCAGGGCCAGGTGGAAGGCAAGAGAGCACGCGGTCGAGTACCAACCCGCTGGATAGGTGTCATGACAAAGGCTACCGAGTCCACCATGGTGTAGTGTAGTCGCGACGCCTCTAACCGATAGAAATAGGAGCACATCGCCTGGAGAGCCACCCTCGGAAATGCTAAGGCCTCACCAAACCTTCCACCATATACCTCGTCAGCGCAACCACGACCACTCTGACAAAAGTGCCCGACTAAGAAGAGAGAATTTCGACATAATTTTCGTTTTAGCGTCAAAAAGTATTGTTATTGAAAGTTTACTTAAACTAGTATTAAGTAAAGTTGTCATTTTAAGAAAAATCTAAATGACACGTGTTAGTCTAACTCACGCCGAGCTACAAATGGCGCGGCGGCGGCGGCGCGCGGGGTTGACGCGGCGTGGCGGCGCCGGCGCGGCGCCCATGTCTACTACTAATATTATAAATGTGAAAGTTTGTGAGTGTGGATATATGTTTGTTACTCCTTCACGCAAAAACTACTGGACGGATTTGGATGAAATTTGGAACACATATAGTTTATAACCTGGATTAACACATAGAATACTTTGGTTAAGTCTACGCGGACGAAGTCGTGGGCAGCAAGTAGTATGAAATACTTTCGTATTTTGCGGGAATACGCAGGCAAGCTGCGCACGTCCTCTCACGATAAGCACTTAGGCAGCATTGGTACATAACTTCTAGGGGCATAAGGGGAGCTAGAGTAGTTCTATACAAGAATATTCTGGACAAACTTCAGGTCACCGAAATGAAAGGACTTTCTGGGACACATGCATTTTTACTTACCATTTATTAAGTAAGGGGGATATCTTTGTGATACTACTATCACTATTCAAGATTTAAATAAAAGTTTTCATATACCTAAATAACCAATAGTTTTTGTTTTACAAGAGATGAAAAATGTTGTGAGGACATGTACCGAAATAAAAAATCTGGGTAAAGCATTTAGCATTATTTTTCCTAATTAACAGCAAACCCAATCAAGACTTAATTACTGCCTCGTATAGGTAGCTACCTCTTCTATCTAGATAATAATAATACAACTATATAGTAGCGTTGCAGATTATCGATTTCATCCTTGCCATGTAAATTTTGCTGTTGGGAAATCCACCCCAAAAAACCACCTGTATATTTGACTTTCCTGATACAACCTTATAATAAGTCACAAGTAGACCGGCGTGATAATTATGTTAATTTTTAACCTGACTTCCAGAAAAGTAGAATGGTCTATGTTCTTCTGTATTCTTTTATATACATACTAGCTGTGCCCGCGACTTCGTCCGCGTAGAATTTAATTGACAAAGTTTCATACAAACTTTCATCCCCTATTTTATCCCCTTGGGGGTAGAATTAATCAAAATCCTTTCTTAGCGGATGCCTACGTCATAACATCTACCTGCATGCCAAATTTCAGCCCGATCCGTCCAGTGGTTTGGGCTGTGCGTTGATAGATCACTATGTCAGTCAGTCAGTCAGTCACCTTTGAGTTATATATATTAAGATATGTTCACCGATTACTCCGTCAATTGTAGACGGATTTTGAATATTCTTTCTTGTTTGAAAGTGTATATACTCCAGGTGGTTTCATAGAAATTTTATCAAAATCGGTTCAGTAGTTTCCAAGATATGGACGATTTACGGTCACGAGGAACTCAATACGTACCAAGATTACCACATTAAATCATGAAAGCTTCTTAGTGCACCCGGGATTATTGAAGATGGTTTTTATTTTGTACTGATGCCACCAAGCCGTAAGTACCTATTTCAAATAATATTTCTTCTAGATGACCCGACAGGCGTTGTCGTCTTTTAGGGGTATGAAAAATAGATAGTAGCCGATTCTCAGACCTACAGAATATGCATATAAAATTTCATAAAAATCGGTCGAGCCGCTTCGGAGGAGTATGGTAATTTACATTGTGTCACGAGAATTGTATATACAGGTTGACACAGAAAGGATATTCTTTTTTTCAAAACTGTACTTCGTAATTCTAAAACTATCAGCTTTGGAGGAAACTTGAAAAACAAAAGGTGTTACAGGGATACAGCTGTTGACAGATTTCACAAGTCTACAAAACCTTTAGTACTTCAACTGTCCCACGAAGCCGATAGTTTTAGATTTACAAAGTTAAGTTGCAAAAAAAATTGTACACCCCTTCTGTTTCACCTATTATAAGATAACGTTTCGACTTTGATTTATTTTTAAATGTTGTATATTTATGATATAGGTATGCAAATTAAAATGTCCGAGTCTGAACTCACGTGTTCGGAAATGTGCATCCATTCAATCGAAAACAATCAAGTTTTTTCTGAGATCTATATATAAATATTTAATTTTAAAATACATAAAATCTGGTTTGTGTGTACCTACGAGTATTCGTAATTATTCTTCTCCAAAACGGCTCCACGGATTTTGATGTTTTTTGTTGTCGCGGTCATCTGAATGGTTCTAAGCTATAATTGGACCCGGTAGATGGCACTGTTGTCTACATCCAGACAATTAAATCAAAGTACGCTTGAGAAACTACAGGCAAATGTACCTACTAACGTAATCCATCTATCTATTTTATACTAGGTGAAACAGAAAGGGTATACAATTTTTTTTGCAACTTTACTTTGTAATCTAAAACTATGGGCTTCGTGGGAGAGTTGAGGTACTAAAGGTTTTGTAGACTTGTGAAATCTGCCAACAGCTGTATCCCTGTAACACCTTTTGTTTTTCACGTTTCCTCCAAAGCTGATAGCTTTAGAATTACAAAGTTAAGTTTTGAAAAAAAAGTATACCCTTTCTGTTTCAACCTGTATATATAAAAGTGAATCTCTATTTCCTTGGCCATCGCAGCACGCGTGAACGGATGGAACGATTTCGCTAATCATTTTGTTGTTCTGTTCATTATTGTCAGGAGAAGGTTCTTATGAAAGAAAAAAATAAGAAAGTTGAGCGGAACAATTCCAATTCAATATTCAAAGTTAAGACAGGACGTCTGTCGGGTCAGCTAGTAATATTATAAACCTTCAACTGAGACCAACGTTAAGTCGGCCAATAAGCGTACGACCCGATTGATGTTAAGTAGTTACCGTAGCCTAGTTAAGTCGCTTGCAATACTAATAATAATATTTGTTCTATACTATTTACTGAATCCATTTAACAAACATTAAAAATACATTACTTATTCAAACAGACTCTATAGGTAATGGTATTAAGTTCAATCAGTTCAAGCCTCCCTGCTGACCCTGGCACATGAAAATGCTTGAAAATAAACGTGTTTTAGTGAAAACATAGCTCCGTCATTCAATCGTTCGTAATTACCTGAATTGTGAAATACCTTCCTCTATGATTTGGTTTGATTTACAAGCGCAAGAGACTTTTACGGTTCTTTATTCTTTGAATGGCCGAGCAGGGAAGAGTCCCGTGTAAATTATAGGCCTATTTATAAGTATGGGTACAGAAGTTGAGAGTGTTGAGTATGAGAAAAGCAGTGATAGCCGATTGGTTAAGCACGCGTCTTGCGGGCTACCAGGTCTCAGGTTCAAACCCCGGCTCGAACCTCTGGATTTTTCGAAATCTATGTGCGAATCATAATTTCTATATGATTATCACTTGCTTACGGTGAAGGACAACTTCGTGAGGAAACCTGTCTTAGAAGATTTAACCAATTTTGGAAAGACATGTGAAATCCACCAACCCGCACTGGGCCAGCGTGGTGGATTATGGCCTGAATCCGCCTCGTGTTGAGGGGAGGCCCGGGCCCAGGAGTGGGACGTCGAAAAGGCTAAAATTATTATTTTTAAATTATTTACAGAAGTTCGATATAGAGCAGCTATAGCCGAATTTCGTACGGGTCCATGAAAGGCGCGCTCCAGCGTTTTGAGTCTCCATTAACATTTGTAATTTCTGTCTAAAATAGTACTTAATTATTAATTCATTTATGTAAACTCACTTGAGATATATTTGTTTAATGATTTCAAGCTTTAATCAATTTTAAAATGCTGATAAACCTTTGCATAATTTATGAATATCGACGGAAAATTCCAACTCTGGGGGTCCAGAATCATGAGTTGAATCCATGGCATCAGGTTTCGTTACGATGCCCGTTACACACTGTATATTAAATACCTATAAACGCTACAGCTTATGCAATACGCCAAACGCAAACGACGCTTCTATAATAAGTAACATCCTCAGTAATTGGCAAATCGTTTCCAAGATTCATACTCAATTAAGTAGCTAGTTATACTCTGTACACTAAATTATATTTAATTTAGTATAATTTTCAGGGACCGGGGTCGTAGACTGAATGTCAAAACATTACGACTTTATACACGCGGGTGTATTGCTTTTAATACCCACATTTCGCGGAAGGTATAACATATTTTATAAACTTTAGTACATTTATTCATTGTTACTTTTTCAATAACGACTAGCTCCATCTGTTATCCAATAGCCGCCTTATAGTACATTATTAATTTGTTTTTATTAGTAATAAATACATTAAATTTCATAAAAAAATATTCTAAGAAGTTTTAAAAATTATTTGAGTTATTATTTATCAACACGATTACAATAAAAACCATAATTTTTAATGTCTAGAGTAATCATAATATGTTAATATTGTTAACGCCATCTCGTAGCCAGTAGCTGGAAATTATTGAGAACTAAAAGTAAATAAACCTTCACACCTTAATTCCCCGAAGGAGTAACACACCACACCACACATCTCACCACACACATTACACAGTGGTACTGAGTAAAAAATATGGTCTAATTTTGTAATTGTTATATAACACTAGCTGACCCGGCAAACGTTGTTCTGCCTTATAAATTATTTATAGGTATGAAAAATAGATGTTGACCGATTCTCAGACCTACCCGATATGCACACGAGCAATCACACACGTCGAGCCATTTCAAAGGAGTTTGGCAACAAACACCGCGACACGAGAATTTTATATATTAGAAGATTATGTGTAATAATAATAATTATAATTATTATTATAATAATAATTATGATTATGTGTGGTCAAAATTTATTTTGTAAATTAGGTATCTACCAAGAAAAACTCATGTAGGTAAAAAAAATCCCCCTTTCACGTCCACTCCTAAACACGGACCTCCCCTCACTACGAGGAGTATTCGGGCTTTAATCCACCACGCTGGCCCGGTGAAGGTTGGCGGTTTCACATGCTTTGAAATCCGGTACTAACTTATGTATTTCAGCGTATTTTAACCCTCGACGAAAAAGAGGGGTGTTATAAGTTTAACACGACGTGTATCTGTGGATCTGTGTGTCAGTCTGTGGCATCGTAGCGTCCAAGGGGACGAACCGATTGTAATATTGTTCTGTTAGAAAGGTATTCTGATCGAGTGTTCAGAAAATCGGTTCAGCCGTTTGAAAGTTATCAGCTCTTTTGTAATTTTAAAAGTCGTCGTATCGGGTTTTTTTTTATTCTCAACTAGAGCCCGAGACTTCGTCTGCGTGAAATTTAACTTAACAAAAATTAAATTGAACAAGAAATGTTTGCCTTTGTTTGACAACATTTTTTTTTATCGCGTTTTTGTTATATGTACCTACCGTATGTACTTTCATATGCATTTAGTGAAAAGGTGTTATTTTGAGATTACAAACAGACACTCCAATTTTATTTATTAACCCCCGACGAAAAACGAGGGGTGTTATAAGTTTAACATGTGTATCTGTGTATCTGTGTGTCTGTGTATCTGTGTATCTGTGTATCTGTGTATCTGTGTATCTGTGTATCTGTGGATCTGTGTGTCTGTCTGTGGCAACGTAGCGCCCAAGCTGATGAACCGATTTCAATTTTGTTTCTTTTGTTAGATAGGTATTCTGATCGAGAGTGTTCTTAGCTATGTTTCATGAAAATCGGTTCAGCCGTTTGAAGATCATCAGCTCTTTTGTAGGTTAAAAAAGCCACATTCACGGCCAAAACCAATTCCCTCGGATCGAATCCAGTCGAAATTTGAGATGATTGGATTTAGATTTATTATATTTTTAAATGATCGTAATAGTCTGAACTGGCTTTTTACAATATTATAAATTTGAAAAGTTTCCCTGATTCTGAAAAAAATGAATCTTTTATCAATTTTATTGAGATTTGTGTATGAACTAAAGACGTTCCATAAGTCACGTTTCAAATGATGGATACGCGCATGCGTTAAATTTTGTTTGGTTTGTTAATGGTCATGGAATATTACGCTATAATAATTCTAGAGGGCGTTGCTCCGCCATTGACAAAGAATATAAAAAAACTAATCTAATTTAAAATAATTTTAGCGTTATTGAAAATTCTTCCCCTAGGCTGCTCCCGTCTACCTCAACCAGAGTTATTACATCAAATTGAATCATAATTGATAATATTTTACTAGGAATAAAACCTCCGTGACATCAATATTTAGATTCGTTGTCTATTCTAATGTCAATTATTATAATGTCATAACAAAATAATGTCTCATACTTTTACACAGATTTTCTGTTGATTATTGTACATCTTAGATTATAAATGAGGAAGGCAAAACAAATGATTTAATGGTGCTTTCATAATCTGGCATCGAAACTAGTTGTACCAGATGAATTTGCGAGATGAGCTATGGATACTGAGCTACGGGAGCTACGCAAATCGCGCTAACATCATTAACTGGAAGAACTAGGTAAATTATACATTTGATGAACAGGTCATCGCATCGGGGGTTTTTAAATTTTCAATTTAGAGTTATTTGTATAGATCTATAGTTATTCTCTTTTGTTTCAGGCCGCCTGGCAGTCATACTGTTCAGCTTGTGCACAGTGGTCCTCGGAATTATCCTGTCCTTCGTTCCGTGGCTGGATTATATTATATTCAGAGTAAGTATAATATTACTATTATCATACTTAATATTATAAAGAGGAAAACTTTGTTTGTTTGATTGTAATGAATAGGCTCCGAAACTAATGAACCGATTTGAAAAATTCTTTCACTGTTGGGAAGCTACACTATCCCCGGGTGACATAGGCTATAATATATTTTCAAAAAAATTAGGGATCCTTACTAAACTCGAATAATGTAACCGCAATGTACCCGTGCGAAGCCGGGGCGAGCCCCTAGTTATTCATAAACTTCTAGCTTATATACCGTCGTTTTTAGCGCAGATTTTCCTTCTCCATCAGTTATAGCGTATCGATAGTAGCCTACGTTGTGTACAGACTATCTTATAGTGAAAGCTCTGTTTAAATAAATAAGAATAAGCATAAATCACTAAATAGAATAAGACAAAGTCGCTTCCCGCTGTCTGTCTGTCCCTATGTATGCTTTGATCTTTAAATCTACGCAATGGATTTTGTTATGTTTTTTTTTAATATATAGACTGAAATAAAACTAGTACTAAAACTAGTAACACTAGTAACATTGAAATAAAACTAGTAAAACTAGTTTTATTTCAATGTGTAGTATTCGCGTAAATATAAGAAATCAATATATATAGACTGATTCAAGAGGAAGGTTTAGATGTATTACACATGCATAATATAGTAGAGAAACACTGATAATTTTAGAGCCGTGCGAAGCCGGGGCGGGTCGCTAGTCGAATATAAACTACTAGCGGCCCGGCTTCGCACGGGTACATTGCGGTTACATTATTCGAGTTTTAGTAAGGATCCCTAATTTTTTTGAAAATATTTTATAGCCTATGTCACCCGGGGATAGTGTAGCTTCCCAACAGTGAAAGAATTTTTAAAATCGGTTCAGTATTTTCGGAGCCTATTCATTACAATCAAACAAACAAAGTTTTCCTCTTTATAATATTAGTATGATTGATATAAATACTTAAGAAATTACTTAATAACAAGTTATTATTATTTGATTACTGATATGGGTGTCAAAACAGACACATCATACATGTAGGATTGAGAGGTATAGCGAGGGACGTAAGAGAGATGACGTAGTAACATAATATAGGTAAGAGTGAGTGATTGATGACGTGTAACAGAGAAATAGTGATGAACGGGAGTCGTAAGCGAACATTTAAGGCTAAAGCGCCCATCTAGCCCGCGAAGTTCAAATTTTTTGAAGTTTTTTAGAAATTTTTCAAAATTTGTCAATAATAAAAGGCATATTTTGTAATTCGCGACAAAGACCGTGTGCAGTGCATTTATTCATATATCCAACTTACTCTAAAACATTTCAAGAACGACAGCTTACCAGATAAACTGGCAATTTTTGTATATTTAGTGATTAACTAGTATCATATCCATCTCATAATATTTAGAGTAAAATAAATGTATTAATAAACGCACTGCATACTGTGTTTGTCGCAAATCACAAAATGCTGTCTTAAATGTTTTCAGATTTTGGATAAACTATAAAAATACTCGAAAAAAAATTTTGAATTTCGCGGGCTAGACAGGCGCCTTCACCTTAGACCTAAGACGAGAAAAGGACTCCATTATGGTTTTCCAAAGTAGACGGTCACATTTTTGTATTGTATTGTTATTAATTGTGTTTGTTATTGCTATTTATTACTTGATACTGGCGAAACTATTAACTTGGGTGGGCCATATTTATAAAGAAAGAAGAAGAAGACGAGAAAAGAAATAACAGATTGAAGATATAATAGTTTGATTTCACCCACATAAATTAGAATAAATGTTTCGTCATTGCAGCACAGGATAAAGATAAATCATTATAATAAATCATTTATTCTCTCTTCACAAATATGGTTGTCTTAGAGTTAACGATATTGCCATAACTAGATTCCACCATTGTGAGAGACTGCTGTCTGATGTAGGTTTATCAAAACCTGTGTTACAGTGAAGATAATACCAACTTATAGAAAGTTTGACATTTGTTCATTGGGCCGCGCGCTCGCTCGCACTGTGAGACCTCATAGTGTTGCTTGTGATTAACGCCCGTATAAATAAATCAATCTCAAGTCTGAGAGCGATATTGAGAACGCTTCTGACATGTCATTTTGTACAGGCATGACATAAGAAAGACATCCAAGATCGCTCTCAGAATTACGATAGATTTAGAAATACGGAACTCAGACTTAAGAGTTATAGTATGGCACGGTCGCTGATCACGAAGAAATTCGTACAATGACCTGTTATTACCTGTCTCTGTCACTCCGTGTGACCGGCAACTGTGTGAGCGAGACGTATTAGATTTACGCGGGAGTGACAAAGACAGGTAATAACAGGTTATTGTACGAATTTCTTCGTGACTACTACAATTTTTTTGGCAACTTTACTTTGTAAATCTAAAAATATCGGCTTTGTGGGACAGTTGGAGTACTAAAGGTTTTGTATACTTGTGAAATCTGTCAACAGCTGTATCCCTATAACACCTTTAGTTCTTCAAGTTTCCTCCAAAGCTGATAGCACTCGAATTACAATGTTAGGTTTCCAAAAAAAGTATACCCTTTCTGTTTCAACCTGTACATTTTATTTAATAAATATAAGTATTTATTTTGTTTCAGGAGCTGAAACTATGGAATGGATCATTGAGTTACAGTTACTGGCACAAACCAGGTGTCATACGATTGACCAAGGTGTACATTTTCAACGTGACCAACCCTCAAGCCTTCCTGGAACATGGAGAGAAACCGAAGCTGGTTGAAGTGGGCCCGTTCGTGTATAGGTGCGCACTACCTAGCTCTCATTGTTTATTTACAGTGCTAAGGCTAAAGCGCCCATCTAGCCCGCGAAGTTCAAATTTTTTGAGGTTTTTTTAGAAAATTCTCAAAATCTGACAATAATGAGAGGCACATTTTGTAATTCGCGACAAAGACCGTGTGCAGTGCATTTATTAATATATCCAACTTACTCTAAAACATTTCAAGAACGACAGCTATCCAGATAATCTGGCAATTTTTGTATATTTAGTGATTTACTAGTATCATATCCACCGTGATAATATTTAGTGTAAAATAAATGTATTAATAAATACACTGCATAGTGTGTTTGTCGCAAATCACAAAATGTTGTCTTAAATAAATAAATATCGCCAGACGAACACACCAACTGTATGGTCCCAAACTAAGCAACGCTTGTACTATGGGTACCGTACAATGGACTGGGGTTGACCTAGGCAAATTACGAAAATACCATTTCCTAAATTTGCTCCGGCGGGAATCGAACCCGCAATCACCATGTGCAGTGAGCCGAGCGGCATACGCTCGAACCACAGCGCCAAGCGGTCGTCTAAAAAAATATAGTTAATAATATGTTATAATGAAGTCCTTTTTAACGTCCCACTCCTGAGCCCAGTCCTCCCCTCACCACGAGGGGGGAATAAGGCCATAATCCACCACGCTGGTCCAGAAGGCTGGCAGATTTCACATGTCTTTTAAAAAACTGGCAAAACATTTTCCAAGACATGCAGGTTTCTTCACAATGTGTTTCCTTCATCGTAAGCAAGTGATCAATAAATAAATAATTTAGCCCTTTTGACAACCCACTTCTGGGCACGGGCCTCCCCTAACACGAGGGGGATTCAGGCCTTAAGCCAGTGATAATCATATAATGAAATTATGTTTCACACATAGATTTCGAACCCAGAGGTGCGACCCGGGGTAAATAAAAAAATACAATTTTGCTGCCAATCAAATCGTGTTATTTGTAGATAGATAGATAGAGATAGATAATTCTTTATTAATCCACCACTAGAAACAAAACATTACATAATTTACACATAAAGTGGAAAATGGGCGGCCTTATCACTAAAAGTGATCTCTACCAGACAACCTTAGGATGGAGAGGATCTAAAGAAAAAATAATAATATGGGGGTGTACTTACATAAATTAACTTAAACCAGTGGCGTGCACTCCATAGAGGCATAAAGGCACTGCCTACCCTGAGATACCCTGAGATACCCTTAAAATCTATATAGGTACCTATATCAATGTCTATGAACATCAACCAATCACCTTAGATATCTGATACGGCTAAATACCTACTTACTCACAACAAAAGACGTCTAACACATGCAAACCTGGACTACGCTCACGAGCAATAATTCAGGGCACCTACCTGTAGGTATGTATTTATGCCTAATTTTAATTTATGTTTATGGTAAACTCTGCCTACCCTGTTTCAAAACCCTATGCACGCCACTGACTTAAACATATACATTATATTAAATAAACAAGAAAAGTTAAGAAGAAATTTGTAAGCCCGTTTAATTATTAAATATTAACACAGCGAGCCAACCATATCCACATATATTAACATCCGCGAACCTGTCGGTTTTCCCAGCAGTCGCATGAGAAAAAACCACAAAACAACCGCAGAATCTACTCATGACTACAAAAGAAATATTTCTATGCAATCATTTACTCAATTATTTTGCGGCGTCATCATTATTCGATTACCTACACACATCTATTAATAGAGCCATACCAGTGCGCTCGGTCTGGGTGTCACTGGGGTCGCCCCCAGTCCATTGAACGGTAAATAAGCACCCATAGTACAAGCGTCGCTTAGTTTGACACCACCGTACTGAATGTTATTTTTTATAGCGCGTACGGTAAATTTTTATGACGACCGCTTGGCGCAGTGGTTCGAGCGTAGGCCGCTCGGCTCACTGCACATGGTGGTTGCAGATTCGATTCCCACCGGGGCAATTTTCGGAAATGGCCTCTTCGTAATTGGCCCTGGTCTTGGTGTCACTGGGATCGCCCCCAGTCCGTTGAACGGTACCCATAGTACTGGCCCGGCCGCGTTCAACCTCTGATATGGGGGTCATAGTCCTTAACTATCACATTATTAATAAATTTTCAGGCCATTTTATTACAGTAGAAGCACAGTATTTCAGAATTACAGAATTCTCAAAAACGAGTAAAATATAACACTATAAAAAGAAAACTTATCAGTATATACAAAAAAGTGGGACGTGATATAACGTGATATAAATTAAAGATATATTACGAAGCTTTGCTTATTTTGGGACCGTACAGTTAGTGTGTTAGTCTGGCGATATTTATTTATTGATTTATAATTTATAATATAACAAAGTCAATAATAAGCGGGCGACCTGATTTGAAGCAGCTATCGTAGTGTACAGATTCTTGTAATAGAAGGCACAGCTCGCACAGTTTCCGAACGTGAAAGGGAGAGGGTTAGAGAGGGAAGGAAGAGAGGAGCTTCCGTCTCCGTCACTTATTGTACGCAATACTATATTAACTACTAGCTGAGCCCGCGACTTCGTCCGCGTGGAATTTAACTTAACAAAAACGCCCGCCCCCGCGTTCTGAGCCCGCGCGGCAGGACCCATTTTTTTAATATTTTTTTTCGTAAAACAAACGTAGTCTAAGTTACTGCTTATAACATCAGCTATCTACCAGTGAAAGTCCCGTCAAAATCGGTCCAGCCGTTTCGGAGATTACCCGGAATAAACACACAGACAGACAGATGGATAAAAAAATATTTAAATCGCGTTTTTGTTATAGGTGTCGTATGCGCTTTCATATGCATTTAGTGAAAAGGTGTTATTTTGATATTACAAACAGACACTCCAATTTTATTTATTTGTTTAGACTATACGCCGATGTTCTGTGAGATGGTAGTGACACCCAGGTCTAACCAGCTTTTATATGAGCTGGAGTCTATTTGGCCACAGCTTGGTTCTTCTACAGTAAATAGTCTGAAGAAGAAAACATAATAGGTACAATGCGATCCAAATGAGAATAGGAATGTCAATAACCTCTATCTGTCAGATGTGACTTGAAAAGTATGGTTTGCCAAAAACTTATTTGCATATCAATAAAAATAGTCTTACATGAAATTTAAATAAAAAGGTTAAATTAGTAGTAAATTGTCTTATATAATTTTTAATTATTTAAACTCATTATTCGTTTTTTAAAACCATACCATAACCTTTTTTATTTTCATTTTTGGCGCAAAGACTAATTAAAAAGCAGAAATGCAGTCATGGCTAACTGAAAATAATAAAGTATACGACGATTGCTTCACAAAAGCAGAAGTTTTTCAATTAACAAAAAGGAACAAACCGCTTTTTTCACTCAATCTATACAAATAAATGTTATTTAAAAAATATCTTGATTTTCTCACCCTACCTAACTGGTTAGAATTGACAGCTATGGCGTCACAATATGGCGCAAAGTCGATCCTATTCTCATTTGAATCGCATAGTACTCTACATTTTTGCCACGCTCCAGACATCACAAACTCATTTTTTTTTGTATTACATGTAATGTAATCCAGCAAAGCATTTATGAATAGTCAGAATCTACCGCCGGCTCGGAATGCCGCTTCCACTGAGAAGAGCCGCCGAGAAACACAATGGTTACTCTTATCAATGAATAAAATATGGTGTACATTCTCAGGAACAGCGACAGAATGTGAGCAGGCGACACCGTTGTCGCTAAATAAGTAAATAGTAATCAAATGTCACTCAGATTTAGGTATTTAAATTAGAAATCTAGTTTAGTAAGGTGTGCATACCTACCTTCAATCAAAGATTTAAGAAAGAGACCTACTCACACTTTACATCAATTTCAATGTTTACAAACCAAAATAATAATAAAACAATACACTCATAACTTTTATCGATATCCCTCCGGAGCGAGGGTCGTCTGCACCCTAAGACAGGACTAGTGGGATTACTGGAGGGGGGGCCAGTTGTCAATGATATCATTTCACGCTTTTAATCACCTGCAACGATTATAATACACCCGTATTAATAAAGTGATCCCAAGTCTGAGAGCTATCTTGGGTACGCTTATGACACGTCACTTTTGTCAATGACATTTGAATGACATTTCCGAGATCGCTTCCAAACTTGAGATCGATTTATTAATACTGACCTTACGTACCATATACTGCTACAAACTTTATTTGACCGGTGGCCAAAAGGGGAACTAAAAATATTCAATACAAAAAATTTATATTATGACAGTCATGTATCGACACTAGCGACGCTCACAAGCTCCAAAAGAGCCTTGTAGCGCGTATAGTGGTTATATTCTCTTTTTTTACCAAAGGATACCTAAAGCTGTATCTACGTCGGTTCTGGCAATAGACAAACAATTTTTTATACAGCCATAGAGATTTTATTTAGAAAAACACAGACAGGTTTGACACTGGTTTTAAAATCCATAAAAAATAATTGAAATCGTTTTTTATCATACTTAGTTTGTGAATCAACCAAAGCATCAACATAATCTTCTTCCATTACGTCAATCGTCAGTCATTCCTAATGTGGCTTGTTATTGCCACAGACCAATAGTGCAAGACACCGCTAACCTACACTAATGTATGAGAATGCAATCGTCTAAAGTTTAATTCAATCAAAATGTCAGGTAATGCACTATACAGTGGCAATGCATATATTAGCTGGGGTGCCCAGCTGTTTGGCGTCTATTACTTATTGTTCTGTGGTTGACCTTCTGTGGTTGCTTACGGGGGCGGGGGTGGAAATATTTACAGTCGAAGGGAAATGTACATAGGATAGCTTTCATTCTTCTTTCACAAATTCATTGGAAGAATGATGGAAGCTGTCGTACGTATGTAACATCAGTCATATTGTGTTTGTTCGTAGTTATATAAAAATGTATGCCTATGTCATCCGCACCATAATATCGGATCGATTGACATCTCATTCATCAAGATCGGACGGATAGTTTAGGCGCTGCGGTGCAACACAAAATATGATACATACAAAGACTACTAAAACATAGCCCTACCTTTTGGCTTTGCCGTAGTCGGTTAATAAATTACAGTCCGACTCTTTGGCACTGACACCATAGACACCAGAAAAAAGCAGCATAAAAGAAGTCATTAAGGTGCAGGCGCCTGTCTAGCCCGCGAAATTCAAAATTTTCGAGTATTTTTATAGTTTATCCAAAATCTGAAAACATTTAAGACAACATTTTGTGATTTGCGACAACCACAGTATGCAGTGCGTTTATTAATACATTTATTTTACTCTAAATATTATCACGGTGGATATGATACTAGTAAATCACTAAATATACAATAATTGCCAGATTATCTGGATAGCTGTCGTTCTTGAAATGTTTTAGAGTAAGTTGAATATATTAATAAATGCACTGCACACGGTCTTTGTCGCGAATTACAAAATGTGCCTTTTATTATTGTCATATTTTGAAAAAAATCTAAAAATCCTCAAAAAATTTGAACTTCGCGGGCTAGATGGGCGCTTTAGCCTTAAGTTTAACACTGGGCTAGCTAATTAATAAATTTTTAAATAATATAATGTCAATATTGTTGTACCAATTCTGACAGTAATTTTCCGAATTAACACACAAGCACCCTGGTTTATTACTTATTTCACGTGGCACTTACGCACCTTATTATAGTTAACTTTAAGAAAAACCAGTGCGGGTGTTGTAACTTTGAAATAGGTGCTCCGTACTTTATATCTTTCTTTTATCCGCGGCTTGAACGCGGATAAAAGAAAGATATCCCGGCTTCACGCGGTAACAAGAGCGCCATCTACCGGGTCTAACTAGAGCTAAGAACAATCCAGGTGACAACAAAAAAAATATAAAAATCGGTCAAGCCGTTTAGGAGGAGATTGTCTACGAACACTCGCACACCGCAATTTCATATTATAAATAAATATAATATAAGTAAACATGTTTTTAAAGTAGGCACAATAATATTTTTTGTTGCCAGAAAAGCGCTTGTAACGATTGCTGTTAAGCAGTTACCGTAGCCTAGATGCTAGCAATACCAAAGTCATTGCTCGCAGGTAGCCGACTTGAAAGGGGCTTGGACCAAAGCCGCAGAAGGGTAGGGCGGGTTGGGCTTTCGGCACTCTCACTTATCGTACAAAACACAGATATAACAACTACTTTATACAGATCTTCTTAGGAAGACTAGGTGACCCGGCAAACGTTGTTCTGGCATATAAATTATTTAAAGGTATGAAAAATAGATGTTGAACGATTCTCGGACCTACCCGATATGCACACAAAATTTCATGAAAATCGGTCGAGCCATTTCGGAGGAGTTTGGCAACAAACACCGTGACACGAGAATTTTATATATTACTAGCAGACCCGACAGACGTTGTCCTGTATTTTAGGGGTATGAAAAATAGATGTTGACCGATTCTCAGACCTACCCGATATGCACACAAAATTTCATGAAAATCGGTCGAGCCATTTCGGAGGAGTTTGGCAACAAACACCGCGACACGAGAATTGTATATATTAGAAGATTGATAATATAATTGTTGGTTGAAGCACCTATTAAGTATTATGAAAAAAAGTCATCTACTAAACGTAAATTTAGAACAAATTTATACCATAATGGCTGTAAGCTTTTTTTTTAATGGGACATATCCCGCCACACACTCCCACCACTGTAACTCCTGTAAGCCAGGATCGACAATGGTGTCCAATGATGACGCCGAGGTTTGACCCTCGACGAGTCCCGGGGACAAGCAAAATTGTCTTGAAACCCGCACGAATTTAATCGAAAGAAATAATAGGAGGTGTTGGAAGAAGTTTATCCACTTCCTACTCCAAAGCGGGAGACAAAATAGCTGGCACCTATAGGCTGATTACCATAGAAGCAAGACTGTTACAGCTGATTGAAGACCAGTTGTAAGGCACCACGGATCGTAAGTAGGCTAATTTGACCTAAAGTCTCTCGACCAATTGCCGCGAAGAGACAAATAAAACTATTGTTTTTACTTAACAACAAAATAGTAGTACAAAATCGTAAACCGCCTTTTTTTGGGGTTATTTAAGTAATATCCTACTAATATTATAAATGCGAAAGTTTGTGAGTGTGGATGTATGTTTGTTACTCTTTCACGCAAAAACTACTGAACGGATTTGGATGAAATTTGGAACACAGATAGTTTATAACCTGGATTAACACAGAATACTTTCCTTGAGTCTCCGCGGACAAAGTTGCGGGCAGCAACTAGTATTTAATCATTTAAGTCACGATTTTGTTTTTTGAGTCGCGTTTCATTTGTGGTTTTATGTTGCGTTGATTTATTTTCTCTCCCGCTAAGATATTAAGCAGTTACCGCAACCTATACATTCTTGAAATACCAAAGGCATTTCTCGCACTTTGCTGAACTGTATGGGAGTAGAATATAGGGGGGGAAAGGTACCATAACCTTAGCGTTTACATAACTATTTAATAATTTATTTTCACTTATCACAACAGTCACCCAATCGAAATCTAAACCTTGACAGCGTCCTCGGTTCACCTTGTAACAAAAGCGAAGATCTCACGTCCACATCTCGGCTCGTTATTTAAAATACCTACTGCAGTTGTTATAAAGCTATGTATTTTGCGGAGATAGCATCACAGAAATATCAAGAATCCTTACCTACTTATTATTAATTAAGTAATTAGTGTAGGTATGATAATAATAATTTAGCACTCTTTTAAATCCCACTCCCTGGCACGAGAATCCCCTCAATAAAAGGGGGATTCAGGCCGTATTCCACCACGCTGGCCCAGTGCTGGTTGGCGGATTTCACATGTCTTTTGAAAATTGGTTAGATTTTCTCAGATATGCAGGTTTCCTCACGATGTTTTCGTTCAGTAAGTGATAATCATATTATCATGATTCGCACATAGATTTCGAAAAACCCAGAGGTGCAAGCCGGGGTTTGAACCCAAGACCTGGTGCCCGCGAGACGCGTGCTTAACCAATCGGCTATCACTGCTAGAATCAATTATGCCATTATTCCGTAAATTACATTGCAAGACAAAACTACAGCGCCGCGTCCACAGGCCTTCGTAAGACTTTATGACCATAGACTGTGACCATTTTTTTTCTTTACCCATGACCTTGACCTTGATAATTAATATTTCAGAGAAGACATGGAGAAGGTCAACATCAAGTTCCATGACAACGACACCGTGACATACCAACACAACAAAATACTGCGGTTTGTACCGGAAATGTCCGTTGACAAGAATCTAAAGCTAGTGGTGCCGAATATTCCTTTATTGGTGAGTTGGAAGTTTAATAGTCTAGCACCTTTAGCCTAGTGGTTAGAAAAGCCACCAGCGCATTCAAGAGGATCCGCGTTCGATCTCCTCATCATGAGAGGCCATCGGGCGGCCTAATTTTAAACAAAGTTGGCCGCTAACTCAAGAAGAAAAAATATGAGAGTTAGCGACACTTCAATGGCCGCCGCCACCTGGCCGCTGTGACCTGGCCGCCACAAACCGGCCGCTACAACCTGGCCGCCACAACCTGGCCGCCACAACCTGGCCGCCACAACCTGGCCGCCACAACATGGCCGCCGCAACCTGGCCGCCGCGGCTAGGCCGTCTCATGCGCAATTAGGTAGCCATGTACTAAAGTGTGTATATCTCATTTCAGACTGTGACATCTTTCTCTCCAAACCTGGGAAGTTGGTTGTTTAATCTCCTAGTAACTGGCCTTTCTATCACCTATCGAAATAGGGCCAAACCATTTGTACATGTCACCGCTGAGGAATTAGTTTTCGGGTGAGTAGGTTACCTATATCTCAGACACACAGACCAATAAGCCATAGACGCTACATAGCTGAGCCCCCCAGCTCGCCTAACATTTGCATAGCTACTGCATATAGTGCATATATATAACCGCACTTGACATTTTGGTTGTTCCATTCGCGCCTCGATCCTTTAACAGATCAATGAAATTTTTTTCCAGACCATCTTTCCCGATAGTCCGCTAACTTTAGACGATTGCATTTCATACAATAGTGGATAGTCGTAAGCGGTGTCTTGTCTTATTGGTCTGTGCTCAGATACAAAATACCCTAATAGTACATTAAAATTAAAATATATGAAGACTTATCTATATGACCTAGCTATACTTGTTATGCATAATTGCTGATAATTTGTCATGGGTATTTATTGCAGGATTTTTTTATTCCATTTATTTCCAATTTTATGCTAAGTATTTCAGTTTATAAGTAACATATTGATAATAAGTTATTGAATGAGTGTTAATTAAATTAAAATTTATTGTTAACACTTATCGGTTCTTAGTTATGGTTAAAAAAGTTTGTAAATCACATTGATAATATTTTAAAACTATTAAATGCAGACTTCAACACACATATAAATTGCATTTTAACTCCTCTCACACCCTCTAAGGAATATGTCGAATTACAACTAACCCTTTTTATATAGGGCTAAGGTATATAATGAAATAATTATATTTATTTTTTCAGTTACGACGACCCGCTAGTGACCTTGGCTCACTACTTCTACCCAAAGGGTAAAAGGCCTAATAGCCAGATGGGACTACTTTTAGCGGTAAATTAACTTTTTAAACGTAATCTATTCCATTTCCGAAGTGCCTGCATTGCTTAAATGACATTTATTTTTAGAGAAACGGAACGTTAGACGAAGTATCAACAATTTATACTGGTACCAAAGAATTGAACAATTTTGGGTATATAGACAAGATCAACGGAATGGATCACCTGCCGCATTGGAAGGAACGCCCGTGCAATGATATACGGTAAGCAACAACGACCACGAAGCGACTACGGCGGCCAAGTCGTGGCGGCCAAGTTGTGGCGGCCAGATTGTGGCGGCCAGATTAGGCGGCCAAATTGTGGCGGCCAGGTGGGAGCGGCTAACTCACGGCGGCCAAGTCATGGCAGTACGATTGCGGTGGCCGTTTCCTGGGAAATCTCTTGCATTTTTTACTGCTATGCTAAAATTAACAATGGCCGCTTGGTAGGCTGGCCGTCGAGTAAGTACATCTGTCTGTACTTACCTAAGTTTTATGGTAACTTGTTTAATTGCTTTTAGAGACCAGTAGTTAATTACAGACATTGTAAATAATAGCAAAAAGGGAAATACCACCTACAACTAATTAATATTTTAATAGCCTATAAAATCTTTTATAGACATGATTAAAGTATGATTGTACGTATTAAACCCCATTTTGCCCCCATTTTTACACTTAAAAGTGGTTTAATTACGGAAAATCCTAATTCAGTTCGCTAGAAGTCTCTAGGAACATTGATACCTACTAAATTTCTAGTTATAATTGGTAGTTTCCGGGACTTCTTTATGACTCAGGTGATGATTATTAGGTACTTACTTACAATGGATGATTAGTCACGTATTTAAATATTATATTTCTCGTGTAGATATTAACATAAATAACAGATCTGCTTGAGTAATATTACTTATGTAGAAAACCTCTAACCTAACCTCTCTGACGCATTAAATAACCTTCAAATAGTTGATTAACACGGGAAATGTTTTTTATTTCAAAGATATACGGCTTCGGGTTTTAATGGAAACCGGTAGAGTTAAGGTATAGCCAATTATAATACAGCTCACCGAAGCAGTACCATCCTCTCACAGAAGATCGGCTGTAAAGCAGCTACGTTTTAGCGAGAGCCAACCCAATCAAACTCAAAACTCAACAATTTTTTTATTCACCTAAGCCAACAATGCATTTATGCATAGTCAGAATTTACCGCCGTTTCAAAATGCCGCTTCCACTAAGATCCGGCGAGAAACTCAATGGTCACTCTTTTCAATGAATAAAAGATGGTGTATTCTCAGGTACAGCAACAGAGTATGAGCAGGCAACACCATTGTCACTAAATAAGTAATAGTAAATAATAATCAAATCTCATTCAGATTCAGGTATTTAAATAAAATAGAAAGCTAGTTTAGTGGGGTGTGCATACCTACTCATATAATATAATATAAAATAATAATATTAGCCCTTTTTGACGTCCCACTCCTGGGCACGGGCCTCCCCTCAACACGAGGGGGATTCAGGCCATAATCCACCACGCTGGCCCAGTGCGGGTTGGCGGATTTCACATGTCTTTCGAAAATTGGTTAAATCTTCTAAGACATGCAGGTTTCATCACGATGTTTTCCTTCACCGTAAGCAAGTGATAATCATATATTATAGAAATTATGATACGCACATAGATTTTGAAAAATCCAGAGGTTCGAGCCGGGGTTTGAACCCGAAACCTGGTAGCCCGCAAGACGCGTGCTTAACCAATCGGCTATCACTGCTTTACTATACCTACTCATACTTACATCAAATTAAACGTTTACAAACCAAAATAATAATTAATAGAATAGAGGTGGATAAGAAGATCATTGCTTTGGTGTGATGCCGTCCTTTCCTATTCCCCATTTCCATTCCCTCTGTCGTCTACCTCTTCAGGTCACCAATGTGCGAGCAATGCTATTGGTATTGTAAGCATGGGTAACTGCTTAACATCAGGGTCCTAACCACGCTAGCTACTCAAATCGTAATAGGAAAGCAAACGCTCGCGATTACGTTTCAAACGCCCCGCTTTTGACGTTTTGCTGACACCATACCATATCAATGTCAGTAGAAATCGTGAAGCTCGTGTCAGCAAAACGTCAAAAGCGGAGCGTTTGAAACTTAATCGCGAGCGCTTGCTTTTCTATTACGATTTGAGTAGCTAGCGTGGTTAGGGCCCAGGTCGGTCTTACGCTAGTTATTTTATTTCTTTCGGATGGGTCGGGCAAACGGATATATGGCTTTTCACAATTCATCCTGGTGTGGGTGTTAATGGGATCGCCCCCAGCGGTACCCATAGTACAGGATTTGCTTAGTATGGGACCATACAATAGGTGTAATTGTCTGTCCGGCATATGTATTGATACCACGGCAGTTACAACTAGCGATGGAACATTTCACAGGCAGTATGTGAAAAATCATAATCACAAATCATATTATATAGGTTTTCAAAAGTAGCATCTGCTACCGACATAATTATGTGGAAACTGTTAAAAATCACTTCATAGGATTTCGTTACGTGTCATAGTGAAAATTCACAATGAATAAAATCATTGACTGTGAAAAATCACAGGTGAAATAGAAGTGTAAAAATATTTTTTCACCTAATGAAAATGAATTGAAAGTAGCAGTCATTTCCATGCCCAGTTACAACCTTTGAACTCTTCCGACTTGGCTTATCTTTATATAAATACATTAGGTCTGTGTTAGCAAACATGTATGTCCGTTCGTTCAAGGCTTCGCAAATAACCTTCTAAGATTTTCTTATGGATAAATGAGTTTACTTTTAACTGTTACTGCATAGTATTTCCCGAAACTGTGACTAACGTAGGTTATCTACAACCATTTTGTTAGTTTACCATAAGTATATCCGCGCAGGCCTCTGCCAGTGAGAAGCGATACGAAATGGCGAATCTTCCAGCTCAAGCCGGTCACCGCTGGGCTCGCCAACGGGGTCGTCACCTTCGTGTAAATAATAAATAACCACAAACAAAAATCACGATTATTTGTCAAGGCCTACGGGGGCAGTTACTTATTTGTATTTTTCCTAATTAATCAAGTCTAAAACCGGATCGGGATGCGGCCTGGACTGAGAAAATCCGGAAAGAAACTCAGCGATATATTTTTTTGTTGAAATTCTTTTTTTTGTTGTTGTTAGGTGGTCCCGTAGACATCATCATAATCGGTTCACTAGTTTGAGAGATATGGACTGTTTACGGTTACCATCAATTCAATACGTAGAATAGGTACTTGGTAGAATACCACAAAAACTCATCAAAAATAACAACAAAAAATTAAACCTTCAAACCGACAAACCAAATGAAAGAAAATACAAGGTCCCGGGTTATGTATAGCTTTTTAGTGCACTCAAGTTTTTTTGAGGTCTGTGATTTTTTTACTAATCAGTATCTGACCCGACAGACGTTATCCTGTAGTAACTTTGAATATTGAATTCGAATTGTTCCGCTCAACTCTCTTATTTTTTTCTTTCATAAGAACCTTCTTCCTATGAGTGTACTAATTTGTAAACTCATACGTTCCTCACTGAACCTATTCAGCAATTTTAATTATGTTCCTTGGTCTCAAGATACAGGCTGCCCTGCGCGCCTAGTTTGAGTTCCAATGATAATTATATTATGTGATTTATAATGGAATAAATATTTTATGTCTTTATGAAACAAAAAATAAGAAAGTTGAGCGGAACAATTCGAATTCAATATTATAAACACAACAAAAAAAGAATTAGCGAAATCGTTCCATCCGTTAGTACGCGTGACGCGATGACCAAGGATATAGAGATTCATTTATATACTAGGTAGGTGAAACAGAAAGACCATATTTTTTTTGCAACCTTACGTTGTAAACCTAAAACGATTGGCTTTGTGGGACAGTTGAATTACTAAAGGTTTAGTAGACTTGTGAAATCTGTCGACAGCTGTATCCCTGTAACACCTTTTGTTTTTCAAGTTTCTTCCAAATCTGGTAGTTTTAGAATTACAAAGTTAAGTTTTGAAAAGAAAGTATACCCTTTCTGATTCAACCTGTATATATAGATTAAGTACCTATATATTTCTACTAGCTGAGCCCGCGACTTCGTTCGCGTGTAATTTAACTGAACAAAAATGTCGGGATTATTCATCCCCTTTTTTATACCCTTGGGGGTAGAATTAATCAAAATCCTTTCTTAGCGGAAGCCTACGTCATAACATCTACCTGCATGCCAAATTTCAGCCCGATCCGTCCAGTGGTTTGGGCTGTGCGTTGATAGATCAGTCAGTCACCTTTGAGTTATATATATTTAGATTGATTCTTCCATAGTGCATCGGAAGGATCATTTTTCCCGCCGCGATCCGTCACCAAGGCTGATATTGTCCATATCTATGACAAGGACCTCTGCCGGACACTCCCTCTGAAGTATCGGGAAGACGTTTACAAAGATGGTAAGTACTTCACTGCATAGTATGTATAAAAATTGAATCCGAATGTGTCATTAGTTCCCAGTTAGGGGGCTATGGAGCCAGGACTTAGACGAATTTTCGAGAAAAAATATTTTTTCGTTTTGATCACTGTTCTAACCTAAACTAAACCTAAACCTAAGTCATAGCGCCCCTAAGGCTACACAATGACCACAAATACACATGTCAAACTTATAACACCCCTCCTTTTTGGAGGGGGTTAAAAACAACGTCGCTTCCCGCCGTCTGTCCCTATGTATGCTTAGATCTTTAAAACTACGCAACGGACTTCGATGTGGTTTCTTTTAATAGATAGAGTGATTCAAGAAGAAGGTTGATATGTATATGCATAATATAGTAGAGAAACACTGATAATTTTAGAGCCGTGCGAAGGCGGGCGGGTCGCTAGTCTATACAAATAAATAAAATTGGAGTGTCTGTTTGTAATACCAAAATAACACCTTTTCACTAAATGCATATATGAAAGTACATACGACACCTATAACAAAAAGGCGATTTAAAAAAAAATTGTCTGGTTGTCTGTCTTTCTGTCTGTCTGTCTGTCTGTGTGTTTGTTCCGGGTAATCTCCGAAACGGCTGGACCGATTTTGACGGGACTTTCACTGGTAGATAGCTGATGTTATAAGCAGTAAATTCGGCTACTTTTATTTTAGAAAATCAAAATTTAAAAAATTGGTCCTGTCGCGCGGGCTCAGAACGCGGGAGCGGGCTTTTTTGTTAAGTTAAATTCCACGCGGACGAACTGGGCCCTAACCACGCTAGCTACTCAAATCACAATAGAAAAGCAAACGCTCGCGATTACGTTTCGAACCCTCCGCTTTTGACGTTTTGCTGACACTATACCATACCAATGTCAGTAGAAATCGTGAAGCTCGCCCTTTTGTTTTGCAAGTTTCCTCCAAAGCTGATAGTTTTTGAATTACAAAGTACAATTTTGTAAAAAAACGTACCTATACCCTTTCTGTTTCATGCTGTATAAGCACAGATAAAGATTTACAAAGATAACGCAAGTATCACGATATGTATTGAAACCAAGCGTGCTGAATTTTTGTCGTCATTAGTGACGGGAAATTCAAGCCGCTTCAAAGACACCGATGCCGCCGATGCCCCTCCGTCCGCTACGATTCTCTCGAGTAATTATCACGCTCATACCTATATTTTTATATCTGTAGTCGCGAGGACTGTAAGTTATCGGCGACCAACCTCGACGCTTGGTCGGGGTTTTCGGACACGCTAAGTACTTACATACATTTGCGTTATCTATGTAAATCTATATCTGTGTGTATAAACTATAGTCAATTGCGTACAGCTTAATTCTCTCACAGTTAAGACGTGTTTTGTTCGCAGGAATAAGAGCGGGTCTCTACACACCACCAGAGTCTACCTTCGAGAGTGCTGACATTAATACTGATAACCAATGTTACTATTTCGGAGAGAAAAGTCCGCCTAAAGGTCTGCAGAATATCAGCCCTTGTCAATACAGTGAGTACCTACCTTCTTACAACCCTAGCACGGGCCTCCCCTCACTACGAGGGGATTCAGGCCGTAATCCACCACGCTGGCCCGGTACGGGTTGGCGGATTTGCGTCTTTCCAAAATTGGTTAGAATTTCCTAAGACGTGCAAGGTTTCCGCACGACGTTTTCCTTCAACGTAAGCAAGTGATATGAAATTGAAATTGTGATTCGCATATAGATTTCGGGGAACCCAGAGGTACGAGCCAGGGTTTGAACACAGGACCTGCCCCTCTAGCCAAGTGTCTTCGTCTACATTCGTTTGTACAAATCGCTACGCTTCATGTATGGAAATGACATAAGTCACGTGATCTACTTATCGATTTGTAATGTCATCTCCATACATTGAAGCGTAGCGTTTTGTAGAAACGCTTGTAGACGAAGACACTTGGCTAGGGGGGCTGGTGTCCGCTAGATGCGTGCTTAACCAAACGGCTATCACTGTTTCTATGTATTAAACCAAAATTACAAGGTATAATACGTATACAATTTAGCGTATATCACTTGGACCATAACGAATTTATTGACAGCTCCTTCATCAAAATCGGATGGGTAGTTTCGGCGCTACGGCGAAACGTAACAATTAGACAAACGTACCTACATACATAGACTAACCCTTTTGGCTTTGCCGTAGCCTGGTCAAAATAAACCCTGTGCCAAAACTGCTGGCTGCATATTCCCGATGAATTAACAAAAAAAGAATTTTGAACGAAGATAGAGCCAGCTTTCTTACGCCGTTTGGTGTCTCAATTAAATGTGGTTTAAATTAAAGGGGGTACAGCACAGATATAGATTTACATAGATAACGCAAGTATCACGATTTGTATTGAATCCAAGCGTGCCGAATTTTTAACACCTCCTGTGACGTCATTAGTGACGGGAAATCCAAACCGAATCAATGACACCGATGCCGCTGACGCCCCTCGGCCCGCTACGATTCTCTCGAGTGATTATCTGGCTCATACTTATATATTTTTATATCTGTAGTCGCGCGGAATGTAAGTTAGCGGCGACCAACCTTGACGCTTGGTCAGGGTTTCGGACACGCGAAGTACATACATTTGCGTTATCTATGTAAATCTATATATATCTGTGGGGTACAGTCACCCGTTACTTCATCATCTCCATTCACTTCCAGACGCCCCTGTGTACCTCTCGTACCCGCATTTCTACGACGGCGACCCATCACTCACGACCCCGTTCGAAGGATTGAAGCCAGACAAGAAGAAACACGAGACTTACTTCATGATACAACCCGTAAGTCGTACCGATTTTATTCTAAAACTAGCCTCCATCGCCATTTGATGACCGCTTGGCGCAGTGGTTCGAGCGTAGGCCGCTCGGCTCACTACACCGACTGGTTGCGGCTTCAATTCCCGTCAGGGTAAATTTCGAAAAAGGCCTTTTCGGAATTTGCCCTGACATCACATCACAAACGAACATAATGTAAGTATGCAATTGGTTAGCGTCATAAATTACATAAGAGTATTTCTTTTATCAGAAAATCGGCGTTCCGCTGGAGGGTTTCGTACGGGTCCAGCTTAACATGAAGGTGGACCGCGCTCCCAACATTGCCATCAACAACATAAACAACTTCCCGGACATGATGTTCCCCGTCATGTGGCTTGAAGAGGTAAGGCTTTTAATTCCGTACTAATAAAGCAATCTCAAGTCTGATAGCGATCTTGGAAATGCCATCCTAACGTCATCCCAGCACAAAATGTAATGTTAAACGCGTATATTGTATTCTTATATTTACGCGAATATTACACATTGAAATAGAACTATTTTACGGATTTTATCGCGTTTAACAAGACCTCAAGACACTGTGAGCACTTTCTGCGTGGATCGGACCGCAAACAACAACTAAATATGAGGGTACCCAGTTCCTAACTATGACATCAGGACGTCTAACACCTCAGTCCCCCCGTGACCATGGTTGCTGTAAAGCAGCCGAAACGGCGGGAACATAAAAACTAAATAAACGCGATAAAATCCGTAAAATAGTTTTATTTCAATGTTAAACGCGTGCTCAAGATCACTCCCAGACTTAAGATCGATTTATACAGGTTGAAACAGAAAGGGTACACTTTTTTTTTCAAAACTTAACTCTGTCATTCTAAAGCTATCAGCTTTGGAGGAAACTTGAAAAACAAAAGGTGTTACAGGGACACAGCTGTTGACAGATTTCACAAGTCTCCAAAACCTTTAGTACTTCAACTGTCCCACGAAGCTGATAGTTTTAGATTTACAAAGTAAAGTTGCAAAAAATATAGTATACCCTTTTTGTTTCACCTAGTATATACAGGCCTAACACTCCGAGACTCAGAGATAGAGTCAATCTATAGCCAATTAACTAGCTAATAGCTAGACCTGGCTAGTTTCTGATGTGAAACATCTATTATCGCACTTAGGCAGGAAAATCTACCAGTGTGCCGTCACGACAATGGCATGACGCTCTCTCATGCCGTCACGCCGCCTGTACGCCACCACTCTCGGCTTGTGTTGTACGAGTGTTATAACAAAGACGGCAAACAAGCCTGCGACCGGCCTGATGTTAAGCAGTTACCGTACCCTATATGCTTGCAATACCAAAGGGATTGTGCGCACGTTTCCGACTTAAAGGAGAGTGGATAAGAGGAACGGAAAGAGAAGAGGGGTACGCCTTCGGACTCCCTGACTCATCGTGCTAACCGCAGCTATAATACTTCTTACCGGAGGGAGCCGAAAGGCGAAATCTTCTCATCCCGTCCCTCTTTCAGGTAACACCACACTCTCACAGAAGTGACACTGTGAGAGGGTGGTGTTACCCGGGTCAAGCGAGGCCAGATATGAGCTGACAGCTTGGGTTCTACTGTCTTTCATCATGTTAAACATTCACGAAGGCGTTATACAAAATGTATCTTATATAATTATTAGCAGGGATAGGCGTCTTGAGGGCACTACGTCCTGGGTTCAGACCCCGGCTCGCACCATAATTTAAATATGCGAATCATAATTTAAATATGATTATCACTTGCTTACGGCGAAGGAAAACATCGCGACGAAACCTGCATGTCTTAGAAAATCTAACCAATGTGAAATCTGCCAACCCGCACTGCGCCAGCGTGGTGGATTACGGCCTGAAACCCCTCGTAGTGATAGGAAGCCCGTGTCCAAGAGTGCGACGTCAAAACCGTTAAATAAATAAACTAGAAAATAATAATAATAATTAATATCTTCCTCAGGGCATCCATGAACTCTCACCGCCAATTAAGCGATGGATCTACCTAGCCACCACAGTTGGCCCAATAGCCGCCCCCACCATAAACTGCTCCCTAATTCTTGGGGGGCTTTTGGTTCTGGCTATCGTCTTCATAAGGGCCTACAAAAGCTTGGTGATCGGCCAGAACTCCATAGAGTTCGTCGATTTTGGGAGACAGACGTTCAGAAGAGGTTCCACACTGATCATAAACGGTTCCCATAAGGTGTTGCCAACCAGGGAACCTGTGTACCAACCGTTGAGTCAATCCTCGTCTGCGGCGCAGGAGTTGACTTTCTTAACGTGCGAAAGTATTGATAGGAGATTAAAGGGTGATTTCGTGAGATGCAGCTTCAGTGATGTCGAGAGAGAGACTTTGTTAAGGTCGGACAATGCGTTTATTATGTCTGAACACGCGTTTCAGAATTAAATATTAATAATTGATGCACCAATTGTATGGTCGCTAACACAGATATAGATTTACATAGATAACGCAAATGCATGTACTTTGCGTGTACGAAACCCCGACCGAGCGTCAAGGTTGGTCGCCGATAACTTACAGCCCGCGCGACTACAGATATAAACAATATGAGTATGAGCGAGATAATCACTCGAGAGAATCGTAGCGGGCGGAGGGGCATCGGCGGCATCGGTGTCTTTGAATCGGTTTGGATTTCCCGTCAATAATGACGTCACAGGAGGTATTACAAATTCGGCACGCTTGGTTTCAATATAAATCGTGATACTTGCGTTATCTATATAAATCTATATCTGTGGTCATAAAATAAAACTCATACTTTGACAAGACACCGTTTATGTCTACCATTGTTTTGTATTGTTAATGTAAATGTCAAAAGTTGACAGGAATCGGGAAAGACGGCGAATTTTGATTGGTGCGTTCAACGAGACTTAAGTAATAGATTAATTAAATATTAATATAATAAGCAGATGTAAAGAATACGAAAAATACATTCCCCTTTAGAGACCTTGAAATAAATGTTTAAGGGTGTTAAGATCGAGGCATTGATCGATGGTAGAAATAATGAGTAGACGTCAATCGATGTCGATCAATGTTGACTGATGTCGGTAGATGTCATTCGATGTCGATCGATGTTCGATAAGTGTGTTAACACCTTACACTTTCTAATACTCCGTGGGATTAGCATGAGATTTATTAAAATACCTATCGATTGATCGCATGTCTCCATACATGTACCAGAGAAGCTGCACGCTCCAGTGGGGACTTATAGGTCGTTAAGCATTAATAAATCGAACTCAAATCTGACAGCGGTCTTGAGTACGCTTCTGACATGTCATTTTGTACCCGTATGACATAAGAATGACATTACCAAGACGTTCCCAGACTTTAGATCGATTTAGCCGTAAGTCGTTGTCAGTTTGCATTATCATAAGCTATATTTTAATACCTAAGGGTTGGTTGACTGAATGCGCGGTTCCGATTTTGATGGAGCCCATAGTTTGTAAACGAATATTTGCTCAGTTCGTGAAGGTGGCACTTAATATGGCGTAGGTATTTGGACAAATATTTGCGATAACAATAACAAATCAAAATAACCCGCAATTCGCATTGAAGTACCTACGTTTGTTTTATTTTGGCCGATTCATTGCAAATAGGTACGCCATGTCAAGTGACGCATTAATTAATGTTTATGTACTTAGTGTAATATGAAATACCTACCACTGGGTTTTTTGATTGCTTTACATTATACAATTCTAGTTAATTTCATATGATTGGCCAAATCTATGTTCATACTGGCTTATGGCTGAAGCCGTGTGCATAAATGTATATGCCTAAGTACCTACTTATGTGACGTAAATACATAGGTAAATAAGGGTGGCTCCAGCCGATCTTGATTTTAATCAGCTAAGCTTGAATGTTATATTATTTATGGTCCGTACTCCGTATAATAAATCAATCTCAAGTTTGAGAACGGTCTTGAGTATTTACTTACGCTTCTGACGTGTAATTTTGTCGGTATGACATAAGAATTAAATTTCCAAGATCGCTCTCAGACCTGAGATTGATTTAAGTAATGTTGCGGGCCTTAACACCGCGGAAGGGGCATAGTAACGAAAATTTTGGGTAAGTAGGTACATCATTTATGTTAAAAGTCATGTTATAAATTTTGTAAATTTTAAGCGGGCAATCTATCGTTAACAACGTAATCACAACACAACACTGCGACTGCCCATCCGACTCGCGCTCGGCGAGTGGAGGCCCGTGCCTACAAAATACCCACACAGCTAATTCGTTATTATTTTCTTCGATATGATACCTATGAGGATTAGTTTAGAAAGACATGATTTGTTGTCCATTTACCTACCGACTGTTATAGATAATTGACTTACCTTCTCTCTCACTCCTTATAAGATTGGCCGTACTCGTGAGCAAATCCTGAAGAATCAGCCGCCGGCCCGCGAGGTATCAGATCACACACACACACACACAAACACGAACCAATAAAAAACAAAACTAATTGAAATCATACGTAAGTCGCGAACTGGCCAACAAATAAATAGCCTGAGACCTCTGCATAGGACGGGATACAAATACCGACTAACGATTAGATTTTAGGGCAAGGCTCTTTGTCAATAGTAGGAACGAGAATTAGCTTGAGTATTTCTATTTATTCGACGTAGCACACATAATCACAAATAAATGGTTTGTTACGCGCGAGTCTCGCAACACTCGCGCACGTGGCGCCTCCGCGGACGGATTTTCGAAGATAGATTTGTATAATGATATCATGCTAACATCAATGTTTAAAAGGCTGTAAAATTTTAACGTAATACTTGAAAATATCGACGGAAAATTCCAAATTTGGGGGTCAATAATCATGAGTTGAATCCATGGTATCTGTTTCCGTTACGATGCCCCTACACTCTATCTATTATGTATAATAGTATTATAAACCTAATATTATTATATTAATATTGTTGTCACACAAAAACAATACCTATTCGTGTACCTACACTCAATTTTCGTTCATTATTAGACTTGATTTGAGATCGCCGCCGTTCGCTTCTCGCTGTTGCTTATTAGAAAATGTTTATCTCCGTGACGGCAAACTTACATAGGTAGGTAGAACTCGCGTACATCCGCAGCAAGGCGGTTATTAGAAACACAGATAAAAAATACGTCATCATAATAATGATTTTAGTAAGTAGTTCCTAGTATATTTTTTTGTAGGTATTGATTGTCTTTGGTTTTACTAAAGCTCTTTTACCTGGCTGAAGAATAAGTTATGGATCTAACTAATGCCTCGTATTCATAATATTATTTGTTGTAGTTACATAACGTTTAGTAAAAATCACAGGGATACCTTTATTCGAGGAACTACAAAAATTGTTTGTTGGTTTTTTTTCTCATTGCCATTGGTAATTGAGTACCTATGTGGTAACAAGGCTGTCAAAATTACTAAGCAACTTGCCTTAGTACTTACATAACATTTAGCTACATTGTTTGTCTTATGAAAATATCTAGTAATTTAAATAAGAATTTAGTTAATTTGCTCAATATTGCATCGTTGTAAGTTAGAAAATAGGCACCTATTATTTCCATTTTGAAAATGGAATTCAAATCTTACTAGAGATGGGGCGGTAAAGTTAGTCGATATTTCAAGAATCGATTAAATAATTTGTTACGATTATCAATCGACTAAGTTTAACTTCTATAAAGAGAAATTAGGGAAAGCTTTAATTTCATTAGGACTTTTTCTTTAGAATTAAAACTGTATTCTTATAACTAGTGCATATCAATATGGTGGTTTAATGATGTATTAATTAATCGATTTTAGTTAAGAACTTGTAAATAATAATTAAGGACGATTTTGTAACTGAAGTTTAATAAAAAATCATAATAAAATTGTAAATTTATTTGATGGATTTTTAATTTTATTCCTGTAAGGGTCTGTACCAAATTCATCCCGCCCATCAAGGTGTTGACATCATAGGAAGTGGACGACTTAGATTAAATAATATATATCGCCGGACGAACACACGAACTGTATAGTCCCAAACTAAGCAACGCTTGTACTATGGGTACCGTACAATAGGCTGGGGGCGATCCCAGTGACACCCAGACCAGGGCAAATTACGAAAAGGCCATTTCCGAAATTTACACTGATGGGAATCGAACCCGCAACCACCAGGTGTAGTGTAGTAATATTTCGAGCGGCCTACGCTCGAACCACTGCGCCAAGCGGTCGTCAAGAATAATAGACCTAAACAAAATAAACGATTTGAGTTAGGGCTCTCAGCGGCCTGAAGTTGATGGGACTGTAGCAGATTGAACCGCCGTTATCTGTATATTTGGCATCTCACATCAGACTCAAGAGACCATCAAATTTTAGGAATTGAATTGAAACTTCAAAATATTTGCCTAGAATTTATTTTATTGACTAGCAAAAAATTATGCTGTACCATAATATATAACGTAGAAGGTCTTACGGACTAATCAAAGCGCGTATCACTATAAAGTATACTAATAACTGGACTTTCGATCGGTAGCTAGTGCAACTTGGAATCTTAAACACATTATAATACAGTTCAAAACGACTAATGTCTATAAATTGCTTCGATTCTCATGGCGAATATCTGAACATCTCAGCCTGTTTTTTTTTTAATCTGTAATATTTATTATTCTGTGACTGGTTCGGCTGAAGTCTGTTACCGTAATCAAGAAAAAACACCATTATTTTTATTTCAATTATAAAACTTGGTTGTTTTTTTTTCAATAATTATTATACAGCTCCCACTGCAAAGTTATACGAGAATTGGTGTGCAAAACCCACATCATAGTATTTACAGTCCAAATTAGTCATTTCAAACGGAAACAATCTATTCTACGCGTACTTTCATATATTTTTTCCCATTCCAAGTCGCAGATCGTTTAAAATATTTTAAAAATACATTATATTTTATCCTTATTACACACTACATACTCGTATGTACTAGTACATAATTATTATAAAAAAATCTTATTATTTCACCAATCAATTACGTATATCAGTTTCATCGTATAACAGATAGATCACTGTTTTATTGGCGACTTGGGGTATAAAAATACTGGGCAATTCATTTATGATTACTATTTGTTGCCAGATATAAATAAAATTAAGAAGTGTAACACATTACTGGCAATAGCCTCGCTTTCTGTATGTCCATTAAGATATATAATATTTTTGTCCTATTTTACAATCAATATAAAGAAAAAAAGCAGTATATTTATAACCCAAGTTTTACAACCTTACCTTAAGATCAAAAAATATCGCATAATTTCACGAAACGATTTATATTGTGCTTTCAATAAATTTACAGCTTATTACATTAGAAAATTAACTATTCAGGAAGACATACACTTAAAACGAAGCTTCAACAAAATGAATTACGATATTTTTTAATCTTCAACCAAATAACATTTCTCGCCATAATTTAAAAACGAAATATAGATGTAATGAACCGACTAATTCAATCGATTAGTCGATTCAATAATCATGTCTAAAATTTAATTGTCTGTTAATACTTTTGCGTATACAATTTTGAATCGAACGTTTTATGTTTTCAAAGTATACTTTATTTTACTGGAAATCGTATAGTTTAGAAATCGTATATTCATTTTAAGAGATACTCTTAGTAACTAGCGTTTAGTTGGCTGGAGTGGAAGTTAATTGTTTTTGTACTTAAACTACGAAGATGTCTCACTTTCTTATAAATATATTTTTACAAAATGAATATAATATTTATTATGAATGAGCACTACACTCAAAATACATATCTAGTCGTATAATTGAACGTCCAAATTTATGGATCTTTTAATCATTTACCATAAAGCATGTTTCAGAACAAAACAAAACTCTTTGCATGCCATTGAATATCTATGTTACAACTTAAAAAAATATTATACGGTAACCACGCATCTTATTGTCCAAACCGTCAAACATTAACTCCACTTCACACAACCAAACGTCAAACTAACATCTAATATGGCTGCATTAGTAAATAATAATAATAAAAAACAACAATGAGTATATTTTAAAACTTATTTTGTATACAAATAAATATAATTATTCTGTGTGGACGGTATGTTGTCTAGTTTTTGCTGTAAAAAATATTCTTAGTGACTATTTCGGGACTCAGTCGAGGGTGTGGGAAAGAAAGAAAGGGTTATTTAATCACAACCGGCTATAAAATTGACGAAACGCTTGAAATAATAATGCTAAGACCTCTTTGAGGTTAACGTTTATGATGTTATATATTCGCTGACGTAGTACTTAAACGAACTCGCTTCTTCTAAACTCTTTAAAGCCTTATGTTATATAATAATGCACGTTATGCATGACGTAGTAAATGTTAAAGATAGTGTACCTACCACATAAAAAACCTGATAGTATAAATCTTTCTTGTTGTTTAATCAAAGGCCAGCTGTTAGAAAGAGTCATCAATTCGTTTTTAGTTAGTGCATCATCTTTAGAATTTACTAAGTTGCCATGAAAAATATTGTGTAGGTACTGAAACAATACCTAATATAACTACTACTTATAAAAAAAAAATAGAGCTGTGTCTGTATATTGAAGAATTTATTTGGAAGCTTTTTGAAGCTTTCATAGTCGATATCAAGTGTTTTTTATAATTACTGTATAATTGTTTATAAGTTTTTAAAGGTATGAGCTACTTCACATAGTTTTGATCAAGCTACTTATGTTTTTTTTTTCTTTAAAAGAAGCGAGTTTGAGAATAATGAATGTTTAAATCGTGGTCTTTTAATCCGAACATTATCGACTTAATAGATTTATTACATTTTTGATATACATATAATTGATTATATCAAATCGCCAAGAAACGTGAAAGGAAGGTAAGTAATGGTGATTATTAAAGACTGAAAGGCCACGATTTAATTAGAATTTTGATAATAATGTATTATTTCTTTATAATACTTGAGGTATGGATTACGTATACAAGTTTCTAGGTTATATGTATTAAATAATAACAATATTACTTATCATAATATCGCTAATGTCATAAGCAAATACAACAAATGTCTAGATTTAAAAAATATTTGATATATTTCACGTATACTTTCGATGTGAGATTAACTTGACAACGTAGATACTTTAAGATTAGAAAAAAATATAGTTAGGTACCTCTTTGAAAATAAAAACTTATTTTTTGTTGTTTTAGAAGTCTTAGGCACAAAACTGCCGAATACTGTTTAAGTTAAAATAACAACTACTTAACGATTAAACAATACTTCATATTCGTATACCTTAGTTCATGTTTAAAAATTAAATTTTACACAATACCCCGACTTCAAGTGTTCCATCGTCGAATCAAACGTCTTTCAGAGTACTTATTAATAATTATTTAATCTGTTATTATTTAATACATATTTGTTTGTCTATACTACACTTAACTAACGGTATACTGTTCAGTACCTATATTTATATTATGTCTTTTTATTTATATAAATAAACGAATCTTGTGACATGGTGGCTGTCATGAACTTTTTATTTTAATTAATACGTATACATCAGGTTCGTAACTGGGGAATCGACTAAAACCTATAATCGATAGTTTAGGCGGGACTTAGGAACGCACATCACTAGTTGTATAGCAAGAAACTGTCAACGTCAACTGTCATTGATATTAAATTGGCGGGATATTAAATTGTGGTCGACTTTTTAGCGCGAATTTTTGTTTAATTTTTCAAAACCTGTTTCTATATAAAATGTTGTAGCCTTTACTAGTTTCTCACTATATAAACAAATTGATTAGTTATTATTGAAAACAACCATGGAAATTTAGTAATTTCACAAAAAACGATAAAAATCTGCTTGTTTTTTTTAAGAAAAAAAAAATTTACTTTGCAGGTACCAACATAGATGTATCAAACATTTAAATAAATAAATATCGCCAGACTGACACACCAACTGTACGGTCCTAAACTAAGCACCGCTTGTACTATGGGTACCGTACAATGGACTGGGGGCGATCCCAGTGGCACCCAGACCGGGGCAAAATACGCAAACGCCGTTTCGAAATTTGCCCCGGCGGGAATCGAGCCCGATACCACCCGGTGCAGTGAGCCGCGCGGCCAGCACTCAAACCACTGCGCCAAAAATTCATAACTGTAAAACTAACATTTTGACAATAAATTTCTCAAAACTCCCTGAAAAGTGACATAAATATTTCTTTAGTTGTTTTCAAAGCAATCTATTCAATTAAGTACCTTTCATACTTTAAACAGTTTATATCCCAAAAATCACGCATGTTTTAGACTGGTATTAATAAATTGACCTCAAATCTGAGACCGAATTTGAGTACAGTTTTGAGATGCCATTCTCCAATTTCGCTCCAAGATTTGAGATCGATTTTTTTATACCGGGTGTCGTCTTGTACATTTATCGACAACAATAATCATGTGGTGTATACTCTTGGAAAGGCAATTATAAAACATTGTATCGATATTTCTATCCAAACCCATCATTGGATTTCAATCTGCTTTAAAAAAAACACAAATCGAATTAAATGAAACCGATATTAAAATTATCGACGATCTCACAGATATAGATTTAGATAGATAACGCAAGTATCACGATTTGTATTGAATCCAAGCGGGCCGAATTTTTAACACCTCCTGTGACGTCATTAGTGACGGGCAATCCAAACCGATTCAAAGACACCGATGCCGCCGATGCCCGCTACGATTCTCTCGAGTGATGATCTCGCTCATACTCAAATTATTTATATCTGTAGTCGCGCGCATTGTAAGTTAGCGGCGACCAACCTTGACGCTTGGTCGGGGTGCGTACACGCAATGTACATGCAATTGCTTTATCTATGTAAATCTATATCTGTGGACGATCTCGTTGATATATCGTTATTATTTCTTGCCCAAGCGTGAGCCACAGTGCTTGTTCCGTTTAGTCGCAAGGCCCTAGTGCATACTTTGCTGTATTGGATAGCTCGTATGCTCGCTCGTCTGCTCGCTCGTAGACTCCTGCTCATCTCCCGAAGGCTCAGCGTCCGGATCTTCGTCTTCCGATGAGGATAAAAGACCTAGGGATTGTTTATTTTATTTTATTCTATTACTGTTGTAGCAATAGCCGATTGGTTAAAGCACGCGTCTTGCGGGCACCAGGTCTTGGGTTCAAACCCCGACTCGCACCTCTGGATTTTTAGAAATCTATGTGCGAATCATAATTTCTATATGATTATCACTTGCTTACGGTGAAGGAAAACATCGTGAGGAAACCTGCATGTCTTAGAAGATCTAACCAATTTTCGAAAGACATGTGCAACCCGCCAACCCGCACTGCGCCAGCGTGGTGGATTACGGCCGGAATCCCCCTCGTGTGGAGGGGAGGCCCGTGCCCAGGAGTGGGACGTCAAAAGGGCTAAATTATTTATCTGTTTTGTCTTTGACTATGAAGTGGGCTAGCCCGCTTCAAAACACAGCTAAATGGACGGTCACCCTTAAAGCTCGACTTTGCCAGTATACTTAGCACCATCACCCTCAATGCAAGGGGGTTAGAACTATTGTATTTTTGTTATAAACTGACCTGCAGTGAATTGTGCATTGGAGAGCGCGTCCGGCCAATACCTCTTGCTTACAGATGACCCGTTTTTACTTTTCTTTCCACCTGCGAATAAGACATCTTATATACTAATCTATATTATTAACTTATTAACAATCTACCTCGTACCTTACGCGATTCTATTACACCCAATAATATTAAAAGAAAATTAAAAGAACATTTCTTAAGCACCACGGTGTGTTAAGTTAAAGCGTTTACCTAGTTCCATTAAAAACCGTTACACCTACGCATTATTAGTACATTGTTACATGAGTGGTGAAAGTTACTTATTTTATCCCGAGACGGGGTACGCTCGGGCGCTAATAGTTCGAGGGACAAAATAAATCTTTCACCCGAGGTAAACACTGTGCTTTTCATTACGAATACAAGGAACATAAAAATAAAAACAGGAATTGGCTAAAGAAATAATACAAGGAAGTATAAACAATACTCTACAACTCGAAAAAAAAAATCGGATTGCCGCCTATTTTGTTTTTTTTTTCGTCGGCCGGCCAACTTCATTATTTAGCCATTATTTTTCATTTTCATCTTTAAATATTTTGCCCAAATCTATGTTATTTTAAAGAAATTGTTGAAACTAAATTATAATTAATCATTAAAAAAATATATTCTTGAATTAATACTTAACTTTATGTTATTTCAATTTTACATCGTGCTGTAATTGAGTGACTGTAGAAAAAGTTTGAACATGGTTCCATAGAAATGTGAAAATGGAACTAGTTTTTTTTTTATAATTTGACAGCTGTCAGTTGAAAGCGAAACTCCCGGGCCTGAAAAGTATTACTTTCAACCCGCTTCTCAGGCAACTTCAGACCTACTTTCAGAGTATGAGTAATGAAAATTATATTATCTAGTTATACCTATCTATATTTAACTATTCTTCTTGATGTAGATGTTATAACATTCATTCTAAACCTCAGTGGTTTTTGGTATGTTATGTACTTAGACGTTATTACATGTGTTTAAATGATAATAAATAATAAAATAATAATAAATATATTAATACGTGAAGTAACTTTCAAACACTTAATACGAAAATTGCGCGGACGGAGGAGTATGAAATTTTGCACACTTATAGTTTATATAGAGAAGCAGTGCACAATGATAATATTTTTTATATTATAATACTTAGAAATATTATTAAAATCAAAAAATAAAACATCACACACACTACCATGAATTGTCACACACACATTTGTAACCTCCACACCGACTGACTGTCTGACTGACAAACGGTCACAGTTTTTGGAGGGCGGGACTTCTATAGTGCATTCTGAGTGTCAGTATCAAATAGTATTTGACAATAAAACTTTAATGAAGTTTGAAATATTTTTTTTATGAATTATGGTCGAATTTCGACCATTACAACGGAAATACTAATTATTGCCACATTTATATGATGGCACAGTAACAAATTCCTGTGCTAACTTGCCGAGCCTGTGTGGACACTAGTTTCAACCCAGTCCTGTGCTAACTTGCTGACCTCGTGTGGACACTAGTTTCAACCCAGTCCTGTGCTAACTTGCTGACCAAGTGTGGACACTAGTTTCAACCCAGTCCTGTGCTAACTTGCTGACCTCGTGTGGATACTAGTTTGAACCCAGTCCTGTGCTCACTTGCTGACCTCGTGTGGATACTAGTTTGAACCCAGTCCTGTGCTCACTTGCTGGCCTCGTGTGGACACTAGTTTCAACCCAGTCCTGTACTAACTTGCTGACCAAGTGTGGACACTAGTTTCAACCCAGTCCTGTGCTAACTGCTGACCTCGTGTGGACACTAGTTTCAACCCAGTCCTGTGCTAACTTGCTGACCCCGTGTGGACACTAGCTTCAACCCGTTCCTGTGCTAACTTGCTGGCTCCTATGGGCGATAATTTCAACCCAGTCCTGTGCTTACTTGCTGAACCAGTGGGAGACTCACCAGGCTTGTCAGCGCAGTCCAGCATGGGCTGCAGGATGCGGCGCCGCGCGTTGATGAACCAGTTGTTGACCTGCAGCAGCGTCAGCCGCGTCTGCGCCGCCAGGCTGCGCTTCTCTTCTTCCGTGGGGTACGGATGCTGGGCCAGAGATGTATCAGCCTTAGTACAGGGGCCCCAATGAAGATTATCCGTCAATGTATTGAGGCGGTGCATTCAGCGCCATCTGTTGTCAGGCGTCGTGAATGTGATCTTCACTGTGTTAAGACGCTGTGTTAGGGCGCTACGACTGAGGCTGTAACTCTGTTACCCGCCGGCTTCACGATCGACTTGCAATACGTCAAAACTGACGTATCGCGTGTGTGAATACGTCAAGTTTTGACCGATTTTAACAGTGTTAAGACTTCAGTTGTAGCGATCTCACATGTCGACGCTTGACAACAGATGGCGCTGAATGCACCGCCTCAATACACTGACGAAAAATAATCATTGGAGGCTGAATCACGATAACTGAATTTTAATTTTCACTGTAGCAAGTGTTGAAGTCTCTACACAGTCATTTTTAAAGTGCTCTATGACTTTAATGTAAGTATATAGGCTACTAATAACAACAAAACCTTTTTATAATCTTTGTCTGTCTGTTTGTTCCGGCGAATCTCGGAAACGGCTGGCCCGATTTTGACGGGACTTTCACTGACTGCTAGCTGATGCTATAAGGAATGAACTCGTACAAAAAATGGAACTGGCACAAGCAAAAAATGGAAGTGTCACTAACCACGAGGTGCTGGAAGAGCCAGGCGCGCATGACCTGCGTGGCGTGGCGCGGCAGCACGCCCCGCTTGCCGCCCTCCTCGCCGCACTCCTCCTCCGGCGGGGGGGAGCCCGACACCGACGAGCAGGAGTTGTTCGAGTTCGTGCCTACACCACACACGCATAACATATCCACTTTTACTGTGCGAACTGCCAAGGAATAGAACACCTTGCCGGCGTCTTTGTTCCCGGTTGACTATAACCTGGATGTTTTCAAGTCGAGAGTGAACAGGTACCTTCTAGGCAAGTATGCACCACCGTAGACCACATCGTCACTTACCATCAGGTGAGATTGTGGTCAAATACTTGCCTATATCGAAATAATAAAAAAAAACATATGACAACCGCTCGGCGCAGTGGTTCGAGCGTAGGCCGCTCGACTCACTGCATCGGGTGGTTGCGGGTTCGATTCCCGCCGGGGCAAATTTCGGAAATAGCCTTTACGTAATTTTCCCTGGTCTGGGTATCACTGGGATCGCCCCCAGTCCATTGTACGGTACCCATAGTACCAGCGCTGCTTAGTTTGGGACCATACAGTTAGTGTGTTCGTCTGGCGATATTTATATTTATTTATTTATATATTATATTTATATTTATTTATTTATATATTATATTTATATCATTCAAGGCAACAAAGTATTTATGGTCAGTCAGAATCTACCGCCGGCTCGGAATGCCGCTTCCACTGAGAAGAGCCGGCGAGAAACAGAATGGTTACTCTTTTCAATGAACAAAATATGGTGTACATTCTCATTTTTTTGAGATAATAAGATGGGTCACCTGTGAATGAGTCAGTGGACAACAACGCAGCGCCTATCTGGCTGATCGGCGTCGAACCTTGGACGACCAGGGACGCTGGAACAAGTCAGAGAAAAAAGGGGTGTGTTATAAGTTTAACATTTGTGTATCTGTCTGTGGCATCGTAGCGCCCAAGCGGATGAACCGCTTTTAATATTGTTTGTTTTTGTTAGAAAGGTATTCTGATCGAGAGTGTTCTTAGCTATGTTTCATGAAAATCGGTGCAGCCGTTTGAAAATTATACCATGCCATACATAGACTGCTGAAATAGACCCTTCCTTTTGTATTTGTCGTAGTCGGATAAAACAAGACTCAAACTCAACTCAAACTCAAAATTGTTTTTATTCATGTAAGCCAACAAAGCATTTATGAATAGTCAGATTCTACCACCGGTTCGGAATGCTGCTTCCACTGAGAAGAGCCGGCAAGAAACTTAATGGTTACTCTTTTCAATGAATGAAAGATCGTGTACATTCTCAGGACAGCATAAAAAAATAATATGAACAGGCAACACCATTGCCACTAAATAGCTGATAGTAAATAATAATCAAATCTCACTCAGATTTAGGTATGTAAATAAAATGAGAAAGCTAGTTTAGTGTGGTGTGATTGTGTGTACTCACGTGGGTCTCGTGCGACGGGCTGGTAGGGCAGGTCGGGATGCGACGAGAACGCGGCCGGGAACTGCGCCGGAGCCAGCGGCGCCGCCGGCGACTGCACACACAACACACACGTCACACACACCACACACTACACACACGTCACACACATGACATGGGGAAGGCCAGAGATATAGATTTACATAGATAACGCAAATGTATGTACTTAGCGTGTCCGAAAACCCCGACCAAGCGTCAAGGTTGGTCGCCGCTAACTTACAGTCCGCGCGACTACAGATATAAACAATATGAGTATGAGCGAGATAATCACTCGAGGAAATCGTAGCGGGCGGAGGGGCATCGGCGGCATCGGTGTCTTTGAATCGGTTTGGATTTCCCGTCACTAATGATGTCACAGTAGGTGTTAAAAATTCGGCACGCTTGGTTTCAATACAAATCGCGATACTTGCGTTATCTATGTAAATCTATATCTGTGGGGAAGCCAGAGTTCAGGGCTGCTACTCTTAACAACGATAATCTACTCTAAATTCCATATTATTACCGTCGTATCGATTACTGAACGAACAATTCGTTCGATTCCCGGGTAAATTTCGTAATTTGCCCAGGTCTGGGTGTCACCGGGATCGCCCCCAGTCCATTGTACGGTACAGCTTGTGCCCATAGAACAAGCGTTGCTTAATTTAGGACCATACAGTTGGTGTGTGAGTCTGGCGATATAAATTTATTTATATAAAATTATCGCAAGTTCAGACTATATACGTTGGCTGAAATTTCACGATATATATGTCGCAGCCAAATAGCTTAATTCGCCGTTCAATTAACAGCCTAGGCACTTTACTAAACAGCGCCGTTCAACTAACGGCCTAAATGATATTCAGCCGTATCGTCTGTTACAACATTTAATAAACTGGCTGGCTAATGGTTAGGCAACTGGTTGACATTTAAGTACTACAAAACTTTTTCAAAATACTACCCAAGCAGAACGACCTGGATGGGTTTAGGTTAGGGTTATTTTTTTTATGACCCCACAGAAACCCCACCCGGCAAATAGATTCGGTGGATCTAAAAAAAATCGTAAAAAACCTAAGTAGCTTATAAAATTATTCCATCAAAGTTGTTTTTTTCCGACGCCATATTGACCAAAGAGAATATAGAATATAGATATATTGACAGTTTGGTGAGTTTCGGCGCTAGGTGGCAGAAAGTAGAACTAAATTGAAATGAACAGGCTAGGCAGTTAATTAAACGGCTAGGCAAGTAGTTAAACGTCATCGATCCAAGTCATTTGCCTAGCTGTTTGATCAAATGGCTGAATATCATTCAGGCCACTAGTTGAACGGCGCCGTTTAGTTAAGTGCCTAGGCTGTTAATTGAACGGCGAATTAAGCTAGTTAGCGGCGACATATCGATTATCGTCGATAAGAGTATCACCCCTGACATTAGTCACAGTAGTCACAGATGGAATTAACTACTAGTAGGCCTCCATTTTGGTTTTCCAAAATGGACGGTCACATTTTTGTATTGTATTGTTATTAAAAGTGTTTGCTATTAATTCGGGTGGGCCATACTTTTAAAGAAAGAAAGAAGAACTGTTATCAAAGACAAAACTGTCCAGATTGTACTCAGCGAGCCTAACAGGAACTTCTAAAATTCCATCCACCATGGTTCGATCGTCGGTCCATCAACGATTAATCGTCGATCTATCATGGTTCGACCGTCGGTCCATCATGGTTCGATCGTCGGTCCATTATAGATCGACCTTCAATCCATCATAGATCGATCGTCGGTCCATCATGGTTCGATCGTCGGTCCATCAACGATCAATCGTCGGTCCATCATGGTTCGATCGTCGGTCCATAATAGATCGACCGCCGATCCATCATTAATCGATCATCGGTTCATTAACGATCAATCATTGGACAATCATGGTTCGACCGTCGGTCCATCATGGTTCGATAGTCGGTCCATCATGGTTCGATCGTCAGTCCATCAACGATCAATCGTCGATCCATCATGGTTCCATTGTCGGTCCATCAACGATCAATCGTCGGTCCATCATGGTTCCATTGTCGGTCCATCAACGATCAATCGTCGGTCCATCATGGTTCCATTGTCGGTCCATCAACGATCAATCGTCGGTCCATCATGGTTCCATTGTCGGTCCATCAACGATCAATCGTCGGTCCATCATGGTTCGATCGGCGATCCATCATGGTTCCATCGTCGGTCCATCAACGATCAATCGTCGGTCTATCATGGTTCAACATAAGCCGATGGTCGTCTTTGACCATAATTGAAATATTTTAAAGAAAAATTTATTATTCAAAGTGATAAGATGTAACATACATTTCATACCTGATATTGAGGAGAGTTGGAGGTGCTGGAGTGCTCGTCTATGGACCCCGACAGGTTGTTGTTGCTCTCCACGCCACCTGCAGGAGAGAGAGAGAGGTCCGAGATGACATTTTACCATAGACAAAGAAAGGTGGTAGAGATGACCTGTGCCAATCTAGTTGGCTAGTGAGCTGGGGCACTAGTCCCGCCACACACTCCCACCACTGTAACTCCTGTAATCCAGGATCGACAATGGTGACCAATAATGACGTCGAGGTTTGACCCTCGACGAGTCCCGGGGAACGACGAATTTAATCGAAAGAGGAGTTGAAAGAAAACAATTCCACTTTTTCTTTTGCTTTCTTTTCACTTTCACACACTCTTCCAGAAGATTGACGTAAAGTGGCTGTTATGCCTGCGTTTCATACGATGAGCGAGACAGCCGGAAGTCCCTCCTCTAACCCGCCCTCTGTCCTACATCCTCTGTACTTCAGGTTGGTAACACCTATACGGTTCAGTAACCGCTTATCATTAGGCTGGTCCACACAGACTGTACGGTCCCAAAACTAAGCAACGCTTGTACTATGGGTACCGTACAATGGACTGGGGGCGATCCCGGTGACGGGGCAAATTTCAGAAATGGCCTTTCCGTATGCAATAAAAATTATTAGTATTCGCATTACAATGGTCGAAATTCGACCATAATTCATGAATAAACGTCAGTAAGGTTTTATTGTCAAAGACTATTTGATACTGGCACGCAGAATGCACTATGGAAGTCCCGCCCTCCGAAAACTGACACCGTTTGTCAGTCAGACAGTCGGTGTGGAGGTTACAAATGTGTGTGTGTCAATTCATGGTAGTGTGTGTAATGTCTTTTTTATTGATTTTAATGTATTTCTAAGTATTATAATATAACAATATTAGCATTCTGCACTCCTCTTCTTCATAAACCAGGGTTGTTACAAAAAAATCATTTGATTTTAATCACCTTGTTTAAAACATGTTTTAATCATTTTGGGAAAAAATCATTGATTTTTTCCTCCTGATTTAAATCAATGTTTTAAACAACGTTTTAAACATGATTTAATCAGTACTTGATAGTCAAATAAAACAGCGTCATGTACATGACGCTGTTTTATTAGTACATGTAGAAAATAAACGTTTTATTATTCAAAATATTTTATATTATCAAGGGCCTGCATCAGAATCGTCAGATAACACTTATCAACCAAATAAATATAGCGTATTGACATGATGTTCTAAGGAAAAACTGTCATGACGCCATATTTTGTGGATAAAAGTTGGGACGATTTTAAAACAGGCTCTTATATAACACACTTATTTAATCACCTGAGTTGTCTGTTATTGTGGTGGCCGTATCATATTATTTTCAATACTTTTGCAATTTGCATAATGTGTGTTCATTCTTACCACTAGCTCTATGACCTCCTTGTTACATATTTTGCACTAGCTGTGCCCGCCACTTCATCCGCGTGGAATAGTCAAAAACACTATGGTAGCAGTTTTAATTATTTCACAAATAAGACACATACATATAAATACTTTAATGAGCTATTTGTAGTGTTTAAGTAGGTAGGTAGTAGGTAGGTTTGTGAGAGCTATATTTAATGCAGACTTTCATCCCCTAAACACTATTGTTATTTTAAACCCTTGAGGGTAAAACTTTTACCCTCAACTTTAAATGTCATATTTATTTATGGCGATCAATCAACAGCCTAAAAAATAAGTTTCAAGCTTCTAGCTCTAAAAATTACGATACTTCCACACAACTTTTCATCCCCCCCTTTCAACCCCTTAGAACCCTTTTTCGCATTAGAAAGTAGCCTATGTTCTTTCTCCGGCTCTAGTCTATCTGTGCTAATCAAATTTCATTTAAATCAGTTCAGTAGTTTTAGCGTGGAAGAGCGACAGACAGACAGACAGAGTTACTTTCGCATTTATAATTTTATTAAGGATTAAGGATTTAACTCTACTAGATTTTAGCAGCCTCACATTCGGAACTTCAATGTAGTGCTTCCAAATATTGTATTCTTTCTTGGTAGAAGGTGCAGAGGTCATGCATGTTGATATAAGAAAATAAAGAATACAGGTCTATAAAATAAATAAAGCTGTATAGCTTAGAAAAATAACAAAATCACTTTTAAATTTAAAGGTTTTTGACACTTTGTGTACAATCACAAGTTCTGAAGGAAAGAAACACACAATCGAGATGTCAAGTGTCAATGTCAAAGACGCGATCTGTGTAGAATGCGTTCCGATCCACGCAATGTCCGCTAATAAAAATCGAAAAAAACAATTTAAATCAGTGTTTTAAACATGAATAAATCATAGTAAAAGCATATGAAAAAAATCATGAATTAATCATCAAATCATTGATTAAAATGAATAAAACAAAAAAATCATTTTTTATTTCAATTTTCCTGATTTTTTGCAACTCTGATATAAACTATAAGTGTGCCAAATTTCATACTCGCCGTCCGCGCAATTTTCGTATGCGTATGAAAGTTTTTGCTACACGTCTTAATACGTATATAGTCATGATTCCCAGAAGCATCAGGTACCAAAGGAAAAGACAACTTCCATTCAAGGAAGGTGTCGTTTCCGTCGACTGTGAATAAGAAAGAAAGAAAGAAAGAAATAAATAAAGAAAGAAAGAACGGAAGAAAGAAACAAAGAAAGAAAGAAAGATTTATTCGACACAAATTCAGCGCGATTGAATAAGAATACATACCTGAGGAGTAGTCAGTCCGGAGTAGGTTCTCGCTTTGCATCTTGGTCTTGAGGCAGGCGATGTACCGGCCGCAGAAGTCGCGGCACAACTCCTGGACCTTCTCCAGCTCCAGCAGGTGGATGCGGAGGACCTGGAGACACGGGGAGAGGGGAGGATCCTCTATAATAAGGCCAAAACTCATCAAATTTTGTTAAGGCTAATATACCATAGTCCGTGTAACTAAGAAGTTGTTTTAGTTGAGTAAACCCAATTTTCAACTATGTATAAGTAAAAACACGAAATATACTGCCTAGAAATTGTGAAGACAGGTGGATATTTTTTTGGTAAACCAATGTACATTACACATATAAAATGAAAGTGTCTGTTTATAATATCTAAATAACAGCTTTTTAGTAAATGCATATGAAAGTATAACTTACTAGCTGTGCCCACGGACTTCGTCCGCGTAGTATTTAACGTAACAAAAATTTCGGGATTATCGGGATAAAAAGTATGCTATATGTTAATCCCGGTTATAAACTATCTGTGTTCCAAATTTCATCCAAATCCGTTCAGTAGTTTTTGCGTGAAGGAGTAACAAACATACATACATACATACATCCACACTCACAAACTTTCACATTATAATATTAGTAGGATGTGAAAAAAGTGTCTGTTCCGGCTAATCTCCGAAACGGGTGGACCGATTTTGATGGGACTTTCACCGGCAGATATCTCATGGTATGGGGAGCCACTTAGGCTAGTTTTATTTTAAATGATACAGATATATGACCTAGAATGGCATGTTGAGAAATAATTGCGTTTTCTGGTAGTAAATATGACTCCCAAATTGGCAAAATCTGCCCCCTTTTTCACGTTAGCTAATTAAAACAAATTAGCTTTCAAACGTTAGCGTTACAACTAGCGTAATTGCGTTTTTAGTAGCTAACGTGGTAACGGTCCAGGGCCCTAACCACGTTAGCTACTCAAATCGCAATAGAAAAGCAAACACTCGCGATTACGTTTCAAACGCTCCGCTTTTGACGTTTTACTGACACGAGCTTCACGATTTCTACTGACATTGATATGGTATGGTGTCAGCAAACGTCAAAAGCGGAGCGTTTGAAACGTAATCGCGAGCGTTAGCTTTTCTATTACGATTTGAGTAGCTGGCCTGGTTAGGGCCCTGTATTTTTGTAATCGGACGGCAGAAATCGTGAGCTTTATGTATGGTCATACCTGGATGCTCTTAATCATCAGGCCATCTATCTCGGGGTCGTCCACCAGGAAGGGCCTGCGGTCTCTCCTCTGGTGCTGAACGAAGGCCTGCAGGTCAGCGCCGAAGGCCTCCGCGGCGGGGGACTCCGCTCCCGCAGTGGCCTGCTCGCAGCGCTCCAGGAGCAGCGCCAGTAGGGGGAACAGAGGGTGTCTGGAGATCATAGAAGTATGGTCATGAAGTATGTTGGTATAATAAATAAATAATAATTTAGCCCTTTTGACGTCCCACTCCTGGGCACGGGCCTCCCCTCACTACGAGGGGGATTCAGGCCGTAATCCACGCTGGCCCAGTGCGGGTTGGCGGGTTGCACATGTCTTTCGAAAATTGGTTAGATCTTCTAAGACATGCAGGTTTCCTCACGATGTTTTCCTTCACCGTAAGCAAGTGATAATCATTTATAAATTATGATTCGCACATAAATAATTAAAAATCACATAAATAACACAATAATAAGCACATAAATAATTCGCACATAGATTTTGAAATATCCAGAGGTGCGAGCCGGGGTTTGAACCCAAGACCTGGTGCGCGCAAGACGCGTGCTTTAACCAATCGGCTATCACAGCTTATGCTTAGCTTATGTTAGTATGTGAAGACTTAAAAGTGAGGTCATCTCCCTCTAAACGGCTTGATCGATTGATATAATTATTTTGGTTTTAATTGGTCCCGGGGAAAAGTAAAATTGTCTTAGAACCCGCATACAGTGGCGGATTTACAAATTTCCAAGATAAAGGCTGTAAAGTTTTCGCCGCTCTTGCCTCTACAATTGTAAGACCAGTTGTAAGGCACAACGGATCGTAACTTTACTAAATGGACCTTAACTCGTGAGCTGATTATACTTGATTCCAATAACACCTATGGCGAAACCGCTTGAACGCACGGATTTTGTCCCTGGTTTCCACAAGGTCTGTGTAATAAACTGCTCCAGATGTCACTTGCAGGCTATTTAGCATAGTAGTCCGTTCGTTGTGCCAGAGACTGCACTCCCACAGGATGTCATGTGCAGATTGTTCATGATTGCAATAATGGTACTCACTTGTACACCGCTCGTTTGTCGGCCTCAAACTGCGCCTGGTCGGCATCACCTGCGGGGGCGCCGCCGCCCTGCATCCCGCGATCACCAGCCGTGGCGACGCATCTGTGGGCGATATCGTCAACGTCAATCATCATCATCATCACCATCGGCCTATATCAGTCCACTGCTGGACATAGGGCTCCCCTAATGAGCGCCATAGCGCCCTGTCTTTAGCATGCCGCATCCAGCATCTGCCTGCAGTTTTTCGCAGATCGTCATCCCACCTGGTCGGAGGGCGTCCTACACTACGCTTGCCGAGTCGTAGTGTTAACGTCAATATCGTTAAACAACGTTATCGTTACCGACGATAAAGTTACCAACGGTAACGTTACCGTCGATATCATTACGAAAAAAACTGGTTGTATTAAAACAAAGAGAAATATGAAAGCCCCCGATGCGACGTCTTTCTAAACTACAAAATAGTTGATAATTTTGAAACGGCTGAACTGATTTGCATGAAACATAGCTAAGAACACTCTTGATCAGAATACCTTTCTAAGAAATAAAACAGTTTTAAATCGGTTCATCCGCTTGGGCGCTACGATGCCACAGATACACATGTTAAACTTACAACACCCCTCTTTTTTCGTCGGGGTTAAAAAATCATAATCGTCAATATCGTTACCGACAATAATAATAAGCGCGCGTCTTGCGGGCATAAGGTCCTGGGTTCAAAGCCCGGCTCGCACCACTGGGTGTTTCGAAATCTATGTGCGAATCATAATTTAAATATGATTATCACTTGCTGACGATGAAGGAAAACATCGTGAATAAACCTGCACGTCTTAGAAGATCTAACCAATTTTCGAAAGACAGGTGAAATCCGCTAACGCGCACTGGGCCAGCGTGGTGGATTACGGCCTGAATCCCCATCGTAGCGAGGGTAGACCAGAGCCCGTAGGCGCCAAAAGGGCTAAATTATTATTACTAATATTCCATATTACAATATACATATAAGTAAACATTATAAAATCTGACGATTCGCGCCTGCATACTCCGAGAACCGAAAGACATTAAACGCACTACCCTCTTTTAAACATACCTAAAGATGCAAGCTCAGTACCTAAAGAAAACACGAAGGTTATTTTATATCAATCTAGCTGGCAACACTTGTGATGAATGTGTTCCCGACGGTTTTAATATCTCTTTTTATTACCGCGCAGTGTTGCCAGGGCTTACCGCTATCTCCACTGTTTATTGTTTTACTTCGATTTATTAGTTTGTTTATTTGGGAGTTTGCTTCGATACAGTTATTAGTACTTGTTTGTATTTATTATACAACTAACTTCTTCCCACGACTTCGTCCGCGTAGACTTAAGTGGATTATTCTGTGTTAATCCAGGTTATAAACTATCTGTGTTCCAAATTTCATCCAAAACCCGTTCAGTAGTTTTTGCGTGAAGGAGTAACAAACATACATCCACACTCACAAACTTTCGCATTTATAATATTAAGGTGAAGGCGCCTGTCTAGACCGCGAAATTCAAAATTTTCGAGTATTTTTATAGTTTATCCAAAACCTGAAAACATTTAAGACAACATTTTGTGATTTGCGAGAAACACAGTATGCAGTGCGTTTATTAATACATTTATTTTACTCTAAATATTATCACGGTGGATATGATACTAGTAAATCACTAAATATACAAAAATTGCCAGATTATCTGGATAGCTGTCGTTCTAGAAATGTTTTAGAGTAAGTCAGGACATATTAATAAATGCACTGCACACGGTCTTTTTCGCGAATTACAAAATGTGCCTTTTATTATTGTCAGATTTTGAAAAAATTCTAAAAAACCTCAAAAAATTCGAACTTCGCGGGCTAGATGGGCGCTTTAGCCTTAAGTAGGATTCTCCGCCAGTGTTGCCTGAAGGATTAGCCAATGGACAACAACTTGTATACCTACGGACTAGCTCCATGAGGGTAGTACCAGCCTCTCACAGAAGATCGGCGTAAAGGAGCTGTTATAAATGCGTATCCTACGATGAGTGTGAGAGCCGGAAACAGCCTTCCCCCGGCTTCCCGTCCCTCTATATAATAATAATAATAATTTGAGCCCTTTTGACGTCCCACTCCTGGGCACGGGCCTCCCCTCAACACGAGGGGGATTCAGGCCATAATCCACCACGCTGGCCCAGTGCGGGTTGGCGGATTTCGCATGTCTTTCGAAAATTGGTTAATCTTCTAAGACATGTAGGTTTCATCACGATGTTTTCCTTCACCGTAAGCAAGTGATAATCATATAGAAATTATGATTCGCACATAGATTTCGAAATATCCAGAGGTGCGAGCCGGGGTTTGAACCCAAGACCTGGTGCTCGCAAGACGCGTGCTTTAACCAATCGGCTATCACTGCTTCCCTGCTTCCCTCTATGCCAATTACCATTCCCCTTCACATATTATTTATTTTTCCTTGTTGTATAACAAAGTCGGCTAGCTTATGGATGCTTGCAAGGGATGGCTTCAAGCATAGACCCATCAAAAATGCATGACTTTGTACCAAGGCACAATTATACAAGTTTGATATGTGTAATTTTTTCCGATAGTACCGAGCCCTCAAATACAATTTAATGTTGTTACATGTTATGTTAAAAGCAGTGATAGCCGATTGGTTAAGCATGCGTCTTGCGGGCTACCTGGTCTCGGGTTCAAACCCCGGCTCGAACCTCTGGATTTTTCGAAATCGATGTGCGAATCACAATTTCTATATGATTATCACTTGCTTACGGTGAAGGAAAACATCGTGGGGAAACCTGCATGTCTTAAAAGATTTAACCAATTTTCGAAAGACATGTAAAATCCGCCAACCCGCACTGGGCCATCGTGGTGGATTATGGTCTGAATCCCCCTCGTGTTGAGGGGAGGCCCGTGCCCAGGAGTGGGACGTCAAAAGGGCTAACATTACATGTTATTTATTTATTGATAGGTATATATAGAGGTAACAAATAGTAGTACAGTACATTGTAACAAACACTAATATATGAGTAAACGTGCAACCCACAACGGTATCCTCATGGTACTAATAACATCAGCTATCTGCCAGTGAAAGTCCCGTCAAAATCGGTCCAGCCGTTTCGGAGATTACCCGGAACAAACACACAGAAAGACAGACAAAAATTTTTTAAATCGCGTTTTTGCTTTAGTTGTCGTACGTACTTTCATATGCATTTAGTGAAAAGGTGTTATTTTGATATTACAAACAGACACTCCAATTTTATTTATTTGTATAGAAGATGTATATTCAAATTCAAATCATTTATTTTGTTTAGGCCTACGGGGGCACTTACAAATTGTCAATTTACATATTTTTTCCTTATATCTACAACCGGATCGGAACGCGACCTCGACTGAGAAGATCCGGCAAGAAACTCAGCGGGCTTGTCTTTTTACATGTCATGTTTTTTTTTTTTTTTTTTATCGCCAGTTGCTTATTTCCAATAGATATAGATCATTCATGATTTTCTCCGAGTATAGTTACACCAGAAGCAGCCAGTGCCAGAGTATAGTTAGTTGTATAGTACAAGAGCTACAAATACAAGTAACAAAACATTTTCTCTCGCAAATATTTTGGCTCGCAAACATCGCACAATAGCCAGCAGTTTTCCCTCCGCCTTTCCTTATTTTTGCTAAATCGTTTGGGAATAATTATCTGGCTTCCATATCTTGCAGGAAAAAGTTTTTTTTTTCGCTTTTTTTTCTCTTATGTAAACACTGGAAGGTCAAATTCGTGTTGTGGTGTTCGACTCTTTATATAAGAAAAAGTTTCGCAAGGCAATGTCCGCTTGCGAAATCATTGATTTTTGTTTACAGCTCGAGTCCTTAACTTATGGTCAGAGTCACAGATATAGATTTACATTTACGCAAGTACATATCACGATTTGTATTGAAACCAAGCGTGCCGAATTTTTAACACCTACTTTGACATCACAGCCGAAATTTAGTGACGGGAAATCCAAACCGATTCAAGACACCGATGCCGCCGATGCCCCTCCGCCCGCTACGATTCTCTCGAGTGATTATCTCGCTCATACTCATATTTTTTATATCTGTGGTCCCGCTCGCTCACAAGTTAGCGGCGACCAAACCTTAACGCTTGGTCCGGGTTCGGACACGCGAAGTACATGCATTTGCGTTATCTATGTAAATCTATATCTGTGGTCAAAGCTTAATAATACTATATCACCATTCATTTTATAGATTGTCACTTACTAAACAGTTAAGGGAATCGTCGCATTGAGCAGAGCATCCTGGTATTTTGACAATACGGTCTCCCCCTATTAGGGACTCCGTCGACTTGAGCCAGCCTGGCTGGCTGGGCTAGCTAGCCGGCTACCACCTAGTCAAATTTTCTCAGCTCATTAAAATGATGCGATCGTAATTCGTAATCGTAAGTCGACAGTCGCAGATTTGGTTAGATTTGAAAGACAGGGTACATAATCATTACGTTATACAATCGATGATAGATAGAATATAGGTAACGCTACCTCACTACATAGTATAAAACAAAGTCGCTTCGAGCTGTCTGTCTGTCCCTATATATGCTTAGATATTTAAAACTAAGCAACAGATTTTAATGGGGTATTTTTCATAGATAGAGCGATTCAAGAAGAAGGTTTATATGTATAATACATGCAGAATATAGTTGATAAACATTGATAAAAGATACCGGGTGGGTCGCTAGTCCTACTAATTCTACTAATATTATAAATGCGGAAGTTTGTGAGTGTGGATGTTTGTTAAACTACTGAACGGATTTCGATGAAATTTGTAACACAGATAGTTTATAACCGGGATTAACACATAGGATACTTTTTATCCCGATAACCCCGCAATTTTTGTTTAGTTAAATACTACGTGGACGAAGTCGTGGGCACAGCTAGTCTGAAATAGACTCGAAATAACAAATAGCATATCAATAAATAATATAACTTCTCGCGTCTGTACGTGGGCTGTGAATACACGAGACGGCAGCAATGGAGCGCCGCGCGCCGCATTCTAATGTCGGACTTATCTACATTTTGCCGCGCAAAACGAGTGTTGCCAGGATATTGATGTATTGGTAGCGGTGTATGTATTTTTGTGGAGGAGAAATCGTTGCGTTCACACATTGCCACTGAAAGATATACAGCGCCTAATACTTAAATGAATTGAGAACAATCTCAAAACGCTTTGAATTACATATTTGAGTACATATCTCAGTTTTCCGGTAGGCTTGCAAAAAAACTTTTAATGTACATAGTAGGTAAATTAATTTATTATTTATTAATTTTGACGACCGCTTGACGCAGTGGTTCACTACACATGGTGGTTGCGGGTTCGATTCCCGCCGGGGCAAATTTCGGAAATATCCTTTTCATAATTTTCCCAAGTCTGGGTGTCACTGGGATCGGCCACAGTCCATTGTACGGTACCCATAGTACAAACGTTGCTTAGTTTGGGACCGTACAGTTGGTGTGTCGGTCTGGCGACATTTTTATTATTATGTTTCTTGTTTTTACTTTTCTCTCTGCTTGAGGGGTTACATAACTGACACACGGGCCTTGACCAAGTGTGCCAGCTAGCAGCTATAGTTAGGGTCTAACTATTATTAAATCTACTACTACTTTGGTTCTTTGTATTCCAAATATTATTTTTTCTAAATTCATACCATTTCAGTATAATTAACATGACTCTGGCAACATTAATAAACTACTTCAGATAATACCAAACATTTCCGCGTTCTATTTATTTAGGCACACACGCAACTTCCCACGTTAGCGACATAATGTCATGTACAGACAGTAGGTACTAGAAGAAGACAGTGCCGTCTAGGGATAGCTTTATAGTATAAAGCGTAGGAACTAAGCGGCGACAAACTGTATACCTATATAGGTATATGTCGTGTAACGCTGCTGACGCTTAGCGCGGATAGAGTGGCCGCGCGGCGAGCGGCCCGAACGTCCGTATAGAAGTGTCACTTCATAAAATCATTAATCATAAATCATTTATTAAAAACAAAAGTGAAAAATATTCTCTATGCAGCGACCTTTACACTAGGCTCTGGGCCTGTATCGCAGAGACCAAAACTAATTAAAATAAAATTGGCGACAGGATCGACTTAAATAAAATAATTAAAAGGAAAGGTAGATGGTCAAAGCCACAAATGTATGTGGCAATATCGCATAGATGTTACACAGTAATTATTAGCGTCAAAATTGCCTGACAAATCTGTTGCCGTGAGGGCCGAACCCCTCCTCCCTAACATTTCCTCTGTCACACTACCCTACAGGTCGGAAGCGTGAGAACAATGCCTTTGGTATTAAGCATGTATCTCTAGGCTATACTTCCGCGTTAAGCTTGTTAACACAACAAACTAAAAACTCAAACTCAAACTCAAAATAATTTTTATTCACGTAAGCCAACAAAGCATTTACGAATAGTCGGAATCTACCACCGGCTCGGAATGCTGCTTCCACTGAAAAGATCCGGCAAGAAACTCAATGGTTACTCTTTTCAATGGATTACAGATGGTGTACATTCTCAGGAACAGCATAAAAAAATATGAGCAGGCAACACCATTGTCACCAAATAAGTAATAGAAAATAATAATCAAATCAATATGAAAATCCTCTTGTATGACGACCGCTTGGCGCAGTGGTTCGAGCGTAAGCCACTCGGCTTACTACACACAGTGGTTTCGGGTTCGATTCCCGCCGGAGACAGCCTTTTCGTAATTTACCCAGGTCTGGGTGTCACTGGGATCGCCCCCCAGTCCATTGTACGGTACCCATAGTACAAGCGTTGCTTAGTTTGGGACCACAGTTGGTGTGTCAGTCCGGCGATATTTATCATTTTATTTTTATTATTTCCCCTCAGCGTCGCGTTGTCTGTACAAACCATTATCCCACTATCTTTAATATGTACCGGGATCCCTGAATTTATACAGTTACGCAACGCGCACCTTTTCCCTTCCTGTAGGCGGCAGATTACACCCGTCAGGATGGCTTGTTTGTAATCATTGAGACCACCAGTATTATTCTGTTGCGACAAACTCATACCCAAGAACTTTATATTGTTCTAAGCTTCTTGCTCATACCAAACGCGTGAAATGTCAAATCTGACATTTGTCATTTGATACTTCACACTGGCCACATTATTATCTAAATTTTATATGCACCTAAGTTTATGACATCACGAACACTGGCAGAATTGTGGCAAATAGCTACAAACGCCACGAACAAAGAAGATAGAGAATAGCACTGCTGAGATGAGACTTGCAATTTTAGGCGTTGGTTCGTTTAAAAACAATGACAGCCGATTGGTTAAGACTGCGTCTTAGGGGCTTAGAGTTCTCGGTTCGATCACCGTTTTTGCGAACCATAATTTCAATATGATGATTGCTTCCGGGGAAGAAAAACATCGTGTGGAAACCTGAATTTGTCCAAAAAGACAAACTTATTTTCGAAAGACATGTAAAATTCGCGAGCGTGTTGTATTATGACCTGAATCCCTCGCATTGGGAGAGTGCGGTGCCTAAAAGTGGAACAGTAAAAGGGCAAAATTATTATTAATAATAATTTATTTTCCTGAGTTGGCTCGCTACTCAGTTTAAGGGATAATAGTCATACTAACTAACCTTAATCGAATGCAAGGATCAGAGCTTTGGCTAAAGTCTACATACGTTGGCCCAGGAGTCTTCTTATGTCATACATTTACATTTCTATTCTATAGGAAATTCGTTGGTCATTAACATTATCTTGGTGTCAAAATCTTGCGATCAAAATATAAAAACATCCAATCCGTATTATTCGCCCCCAGTCCGTTGTACGGTGCCCATAGTAGAAGCGATGCTTATTTTGAGACCACACAGTTGGTGACCCAGTCTGGCGATATTAATTTATTATGCAAAAAGATCATGACCGGTCTTCGTTTATGATATCTGAACGATCCACGATCGGATCATAATTAGACAAACACAGAATCAATCTGCACCCTTTCCTCAATTCACTCGCGCCATTTACTCCCTTCAACTCGAGAGCACTCCAATTTAAACGCCCTCCGTTCGAAAGCGATAATTAAAAACGAAAAATCCAGTCGCCATCTTTCTTTTTACGTTCGGAAATCCTGCCGACGTGATTCCCGCTCTCGCAATTAGCTCAATTTTCTGAACGTACGTCTGTGTTGCTAGAAATGAAAATTCAATTCGTTTTGCACGAAACCTCTGCTGAGTGGTCATTATTTTGAGGAGTACTTAAGTAAGTTTGTTAAGTATTGTTAAAAGAGTACTTAACTTCTCTTTCTTTGTTATTAAATCTTATTGCGCATGGCAAAATTTAGACTAGATGTCAGGCCACAATAACTGTGTCTCCCTGTCTGGAAAGATAAGATCTTGCTCAGCCGTATGTGATGAGGAAGGCCCGACTCCCCCTCGCAATCAGGGGGCGTGAACGTTTTAAAGGCAAAATAAATAAATATCACACCAAATGTATGGTTTCAAACCACGGAACGCTTGTATGGGTACCGTACAATGGACTGGGCGCGATCCCGGTGACACCCAGACCGGGGAAAATTACGAAAAGGCCAGTTCCGAAATTTTTCCCGGCGGGAATCGAACCCGCAACCACCCGGTGCAGTGAGACGAGAGGCCTACGCTCAAACCACTGCGCCAAGCGGTCGTCAAATCAAATATGTATTTGTACACCTATGCCCACAACTTTAGAGAACACTGACGTCAAAGTATTTTCATTTATTTATTTACTAGCTGAGCCAGCTCCCGCTCCCGCGTTCTTGTTTTTCTAAAATAAAAGTTAAGCCTATGTTACTGCTTATAACATCAGCTATCTGCCAGTGACAGTCCCGTCAAAATCGGTCCAGTCGTTTCAGAGATTAGCCGGAACCAACAGACAGACATTTTTTTTTTAAATCGCGTTTTTGCTATAGGTGTCGTATGTACTTTCATATGCATTTAGTGAAAAGGTGTTATTTTGATATTACAAACAGACACTCCAATTTTATTTATTTGTATAAATTTAAGTATCTACCAAGATTCAAATATAGACAATAACACCTAAAAACGTATCGGCTTACAAATCAAACGTTTAGCATAAATATACCATAAAGAGCTAGACGCTGTGAGGTCGGACGTGACGCAAATACAGCTGATCTGCTTTGAGGCGGTTTAATAATAGGCGAAAACATGTCTGCGGTTGTGGCAACACTAGTTTGGACTGAGTTTTAATTCTAATTTCAAATTTAAATCAAATTCGTCAGTATAATAAAAAAATCGAACGTAATACAACAAAATATATATAAATTAATCATTTCCTTGGTCGGCGCATCACGCGTGGACTGATGGAACGATTTCGCTAATTCTTTTTTTTGTGTTTAATTTCGTCAGGAGAAGGATCTTATGAACGAAAAAATTAAAAAAGTTGAGCAGAACAATTCGAATTAAATATTCAAAGTTAAGACATGACAACGTCTGTCGGGTCAGCGAGTATAATATAATATCTAGGATAAAGACAGGGACATTTATGAAGTTTAACAGAAACCTGAGTATTGAAATAAAACTATTTTTCGGATTTTATCGCGTTTATTTAATTTATGTTCCCGACGTTTCGGCTGCTTTACAGCAGCCATGGTCACGGGGGGACTGAGGTGTTAGACGTCCTGATGTCATAGTTAGTAACAAGCTTCGGATCCCGCGCCTCCATCACAGTGACCGAGTGAAACCAGCCACAGTCGAGCGTCTACCTGCTGTACTACCATATATAAGAGGTGTCACAGACAAGATTGGCTACATCTTGAAACGTGCTTCAATCAAAACTTATTTCAAGCCACCAAAGAAGATTAGTCAGTTCTTACCACCTGTCAAGTGTCACATTCCTCTACAAGATGCAGGGGTATACAAACTCGACTGTGAATGTGGGCTCTCCTACATAGGGCAAACTAAAAGATCAGTTAAAACCCGCGTAAAAGAACATATAGCTGACGTGAAACACCGGCGCTCCACGAAGTCTGCAATCTGTGAACATGTACAGGACCGCACCCGCCATTATATCAGATTTGATAATCCACAGATCCTCGCAAAAGAACACCGATTCCAACCAAGGATGATACGTGAGGCCATTGAAATTAAAAAACATCCTAATTTCAATAGGGAAGATGGCTGGGTGCTACCACCAACTTGGGATCCAGTAATTAATATAATTAAATCCAAAACCAAGTGTACCATTGCAAGACCTCGAGACACTGTGAGCACTTTCTGCGTGGATCGGACCGCAAACAACAACTTAATATGAGGGTACCCAGTTACTAACTATGACATCAGGACGTCTAACACCTCAGTCCCCCCGTGACCATGGCTGCTGTAAAGCAGCCGAAACGTCGGGAACATAAATTAAATAAACGCGATAAAATCCGAAAAATAGTTTTATTTCAATGTGTAGTATTCGCGTAAATATAAGAAAACAATATAGAAACCTGAGTATTTCTGTGGAGAATTTATATATATGTAATTATGTATAGTGTAGTCAGCATATTTCGAACGCTTGAAACGACAATTTCGAAGAAGAAAAGCATTTAACAAGCATAATTGTGAATTATCTCTCTGATTACGTAGTTTTAATCACCAAAAGCTGTCACAGGGTCCTACAGATTTGAAATCATATAGCTGACTGATCTACATCCGTGATCCCTGCCAATACAAGTATTTGGAGGACCTAAAGGAACCACCAGCAATGGTGGTTATCACCTTTCATTCCTCAATTTCCTTTAATTACCGACACCATTTCGTCTCCATCCGGTGTCCATCTTAAAAGAAAATGGCGCCCATTCCCGCTGAAAATGCAAGCAACGCAACACAAGCATATGTATAGATTTACAGTTTCCTGAAAAACGGAAAGCGAACGGGAAAAATAAACAAAGAGAAGACAATACTGCATGAATATGATAAGAGGCAATCTTAGCGGACCCGGGTAGGGTTGCTAGTTAACGAGTTCGATTTCTACCATGTACAATTGCCATATGCGAATAATAATATTCTAAGAAAATATACTGATATTGGTCTGAGCGTAGACCGCACGGCTCACTTTTCACGCCACATTCCCATAGGAGCGAATGTCGGAAATTATCTTGATTTACCCGGGCGTGGGTGTCACTGCGATCGCCCCCGAAATATTATTATGGTATTCTAAGTACCAGCGTTGTTTAATTTAGGACCCTATCATTAGTGTAATTTATGCTTTAGAAATGGAATTGTATAAACATTTATCATCACGTATAGACATTCTCGTGAACAAAAAAAATTACCTCATTAAAAATTTAAAAAACATAGCCGATATACAACGCTCAATTTTTTTCGCACAGGCAACCCTCCGCACGGGTAGCTTCGGTACTCAATATTTGAACACATGGTGCTGGGTCGGAGCGAAAACGTTATTTTTATGCGACCTACATGAGAACACCGATCTGGCGTAGTGCCGTGCCGCCAAAGTATCGATATTGTCGATACTTGAAATAGTCTGAGAGCGATAGTTAGTACGTTTTTGACATGACATTTTGTACTGGGATAACGTTAGGATGACATTTCCAAGATCGTTCTCAGATTTGAGATCGATTTATAAATACGAGCATAACAATCACAATCAAAACAACACAATTTTATATACACTGATTTACTCGTATGTCGCGATGTCGCCGCAAAATTATGGTTACCATACCATCTAGTATAGTTTAAAAGCCAAGATGTGGATCGAACCTGGAACCTCCCGTTTCCAAGGGCAGCCTCTATAATCAAAGCTAATGACGCTTTTATAACAAACTAGCGACCTGCCCGGCTTCGCACGGGTGCAATAAATTTTCAGTGTTTCTCTACTATATTATGCATGTATTATACATTATAAACATTCCTCTTGAATCACTTTATCTATTTATAAAACCCGCATCAAAATCATCAAAAGTAGTTTTAAAGGTACATAGGGACAGACAGCGGGAAGCGACTTTGTTTTATACTATGTAGTGATATATTTACAAGTAGGTTTCTATACCACCTGCTACCTACGACCAAACGATTAAGATTTTAATTACAACCCGAGGCATTGTTGGTCAAATGCTCATCTTTGAAGCAAGAGAGCGTGGGTTCGATATCTTTGCGAAATCACGTTCGAAACGGGATCTAGATGTGGAAGACCACTGCCTATATCGGTGTTTCAAAGGTCCGAAATAAAATTAAAAATTTAGAAAACCCCCATTGCGACGACTTTTTAAACTACAAAAGAGCTGATAATTTTCAAATGGCTGAACCGATTTTCATGAAACATAGCTAAGAACACCCTCGATCAGAATACTTGTCTAACAAAAAAAAAACAAAATTGAAATCGGTTCATCCGCTTGGGCGCTACGATGCCACAGACAGACACACAGATACACAGATACACATGTAAAACTTATAACACCCCTCTTTTTTGTCGGGCATTAATAATTGAGGTTAACATTTACGGTAGCTCATATGATGCAGGTGCCTTAAACCCGTATTAAAAAATCTCAAGCCTGGGAATGTCTTGAGTACGCGTTTGACACGTCATTTTGTACTGGGATGTCGTTACGATGACATTTCCAAGTTCGCTCTCAGACTTAAGAACGATTTACTGTAGGCATGTTATAATATTTTCGCACTATTAGATCTTCGAACTCTTAAAAGAGAGCTAATTTTCGTCACACCTAATAACCTATCGATATTAATATTATCTGTCGATATGAGTCGTGGCACATCACTAAACTACCCCTTTGCAACTCGCCACCACCCCCAAAACACGTGAATTTGTATCTTAATACATGCTGTTCTATTATTTACTTGTATTTACATAAATTCCTTGGACCCAGATGCCTGTATCGACCTTTGTATGTTCTCGCTGTTATTTAACAAGGTAAGCAGGAGTAAGTTTACTTACTTTGAAAATTCGATGACAATATACATCAACTTATATTTTTGTCATGACGAGCAGTCAGGCGACTGGTTCATGGGAGTAGGCAGCTCGGATCATTACACTGGGGGCTTGCAGGTTCGATTCCCGTTAGGAAACATTCCGAAAACACTCTATTCGTAATTTACTTTGCTCTAGACGTCACTGGGATCGCTCCCAGTCCATTGTACGTGGGTACCGTACAATGGACTGGGAACGACCCCAGTGACACCCAGACCCGGGAAATTACGAAAAAGCCATTTCCGAAATTTGCCCCGGCAGCAATCGAACCCGCAACCACCATGTGCAGTGAGCCGAGCGGCCTACCCTCGAACCACTGCGCCAAGCGGTCGTCAATCAAAGAAACGCTGTACTTTTCTCATAGAGATTCTGAGTTTTGTTCTATACAAACATTCCAAGGAGGCAGTCTAGTTAAATAGATAGTTAAAACAAACGTGTATCACAATTAGAGTCGTTTCACACGTTTCAAAATTTCCATAAACGGACGTCATGATAAGTGAACGTAATATGAGTGTTGTGTGGTCGACAGGGGAAACGTGTGGTGTAAACCGCAAGCGAAAGCGTCATTCCCGCTCGCTAGACCGAGCTAAGTTACCCAGCCCAATCAAAAGTCACCTGGGCCCTAACCACGCTAGCTACTCAAAGCGTAATAGAAAAGCAAACGCTCGCGATTACGTTTCAAACGCTCCGTTTTTATAGTTTTGCTGACACCATACCATATCAATGTCAGTAGAAATCGTGAAGCTCGTGTCAGTAAAACGTCAAAAGCGGAGCGTTTGAACCGTTATCGCGAGCGTTTGCTTTTCTATTACAATTGAGTAGCTAGCGTGGTTAGGGCCCTGGTGAGCTGAGCATTTTTTTCAGTTTTGGAAGCGAAGCTTCTATACGGACTTTCGGTACGCGCGCCGTAGCTGTTTTTAACGCTTTATACTATAAAGCTTCGCTTCTTTCGGGCGTCCCCAGACGGCACTGTTATTTTTAATAATATCGCCCGATCACACCAACTGTATGGTCCCAAACTAAGCACGGGTACGGCATGGGTACTGTACAATGCACTGGGGGCGATCCCAGTGATACCCAGACCAGGGCGAAATTACTTAAAGGCCATTTCAGAAATTTGCCCCGACGGGAATCGATCCCGCATCCACCATGTGCAGTGAGCCGAGCGGCCTACGCTCCAACCAGTTCGTAAAGGATTATTTAGATATGCCAAACAGTTGTATATATTTGGAACATACTAGCTCCTGTCAGACGGCACATAGCGCATCTATAAGTCACTGCGGCACCATCTGGGAGACTGATACTGGAGCTGTTCTAACCAGACACCACGCGGTAACAAATAAAAACGCCTTCTCCTGTCACCTTACACCACACTCATTCATCACTTGTTTCCCTACTAATTATCGTTTAATTAGTGAACTGGTATTATCACGCCGCGCACACAGTGGGTAAACAGGGCACGAGGCTAGATCGTGACTTGGTACATTAACGGCTATCATTACTTCTTCAATTAGCGAATGGTCCAAAACAAACCTGAGTCAACAGACGTAGCAAAGGACAACAGGCGGTGAACTTATTGCGACTATACCGGGCACTCCCCCTGATGCAAGGGGAAGGGTCATAGTCCTACACGCTTGCCCAGTGCGGGTCGGCGGAATTCACACTTCTTATTCGAAAGACGTGTACATTTACCCATATTTTTCTGCATGTATTTACAATAAACTTCCCAATTAGATCCGAGATTTGCCTATCAATAATATGACCAAGCATAAAACCATAATTCTTAAAACTAGCTGACCCCACAGACGTTGTCCTGCCTTAACTTTGAATATTGAATTCGATTTGTTCCGCTCAACTTTCTTATTTTTTTCTGTCATAAGAACCTTCTCCTGACAATAATAAACACAACAAAAAAAATATTAGCGAAATCGTTCCATCCGTTCACGCGTGATGCGGTGACCAAGGAAATAGAGATTCATTTATACAGGTTGAAACAGAAAGGGTATACTCTTTTTTTCAAAACTTAACATTGTAATTCGCAAATTAACAAAAATTTTAAAAAATGGTGTTATAGGAATACAGCTGTTGACAGATTTCAGAAGTCTACAAAACCTTTAGTAGTTCAACTGTCCCACAAAGCCGATAGTTTTAGATTTACAAAGTAAAGTTGCAAGAAAATAGTATACCCTTTTTGTTTCACCTAGCATATTATATAGATGAGATTCGCACATGAAACGGAACTCTACAAGTAATAGCTAAATAAATTAACCTTTAAAATGAGTAGCGTAGGACGCAGGGTCGGAAACTTGTACGAAATGAGTACGATTCGTAAACACGGACCCGAGTGAATATCGGAAAAGGTAGCGAACGATAGCACCAGAAATACCGAGTCGAGAGGACTCAGCAGAGTTCGAGCCAATCCGGGGAATTTGAATCTTTTAGTTATATTCACTACTTGGGCGAGAATCGGCTTAAGGGTCGAATAGCTGGGATTAAACATTTATTTTGGTGCTGGCTTTGTCGGTACAGAAACTAAAAGTGACTGAATTTAATATGTTTATATCCTTCTCTTCTTAGTCGAAATGAATAGGACAAAACGTTGTATTATGGCAGTCCCCCTTCTTGATCATGAAATTATTTTAAACATTCACTACATCTCGATACAAAAGGTGACTTGAAGTGATTTCGATTGAAGATTAAATGTTAGTTTTCGTGATAATAGATATATTTTGAGAATTTAATAGGGTATAAAGTTATTATTTATTAACTTGAGGTCCTAGCATGTACTTTATAAATATTTTAGACATTTTTTCTAGTCTTTCGTGTATATACAAACCTTCGTTAATTAGAAGAAATCGATCCTTCGAAATTTTTGAATGCAGTTATAAAAACTCTTGAAAGTAAAGTAATATATCCTTTCAAAACAAATTAGCGATCGTAAGTATTTCGGGTGTTTCCTGTCCATACACCGTTGGTTTTTTCCATCCTGTATAGTATTTCTGACTTGTGAATACTTCGTCGTTCCAATCTAGGGGACTTTATGATTCTAATAATATAAATAGGTCATTATCGGTTCTGGCTTTTGTGGGACTTTGTTATTGCTAAAGTGTCTATTTAAAAATCTTTTGACTGATTATTTTCATTGTGATCGTCTTCTCTACTCGTATATCTTTTAGGATCATCAAACTCAAACTCACAATTGTTTTTATTCATGTAAGCTAACAAAGCCTTTATGACTAGTCAGAATCTACCACCGGTTTAGAATGCTGCTTCCACTGCGAAAATCCGGCAAGAAACTCAATGGTTACTATTTTCAACTTTTTACTCTTACTCATCGTGAGAAAAAATGTATCTAAATACCTAATCATTTGAAAAGGTTGTTACATGCACCAACCGTAGTGGACTATTTCATCATCTATTCAGCGGTATACCCATAGTATCTATATTGTTATAAGAATGTTTGTCGAAAACGCAACTGATAAGTACAAAAAAACAAAGACTATTTTCATTTTTTTTGTTAAAACCTCGACACGATTCCTTGGCCTTAAGCAAGCAACACAGTCCTTTTATTCAGTCGGCGTATTACGGAAGCTGTTTTAATTTAGGACAGAGGGCGCCCGAGTTGATTGTCCTATTTCTCTCGGCTGCAGTTTACATTTTTGGTTGTACACGCAAAAGGGCTAAACTTAGGTGGCGGTTAAGCGAAATTTGTGGGGTAATGCTGAGTGTGGGTCAAATTATGACGGTGGTCAGGTAAAATATAAACTAGACGCTAGGTAGGCTTCGTTCTAGCAATTTTCCTAGTTTGATTGGTGTCAACTTTCGACATTCCACGCTTTGGAGGGTCAGGCAGTCTCTTCCCGTGACAACTAAATCACGTGACTAGAAAGTCAAAGTCAAAGCGTTTATTTTGTTTAGGCACTAACAAATTGTCAATGTTACATTGTTTTTTCTTATATCTACAACCGGATCGGATCGCGTCCTCGACTGAGAAGATACGGCAAGAAACTCAGCGGGCTTGTCCTTTTACATTTTGTTATATTTTTTGTTTATCGCCAATTACTTGTTTAGTTAATAATTACAAAGGGGTAGTATATATGTACCCCACTAGTTGTGTCAGATGGCAGGCACTCCGTTTCAATGTCAATGATCAGTCACACCAGGAGACGCGAAGCCAACTCCCAAAGGGTGATAATAGAACGAACGTTGCTTTATCTTGAAACTGTCGACCGATGTCGACCTCGTCTCATTTATAAACGATCTATGGATCGGCAGATCGATTGGTGACGTACATAATACTCGTAAACTCAGTCAGTAGTAATAGTAGTAAACTCAGAAAGCCAGAAAGAAAATTATAAACTGCTTTTTTCTGCAATATTTATAATCTAACACGCATAATTTATTTTAAAGACGCATCAGTGTTTATGCTCGACTGACTATCCAACTATAAATTGAACGAAAACTCCAAGAATTTAAAATAAATAAATATCGCCAGACTGACATTCCAACTGTATGGCCCTAAACTAAGCAACGCTTGTACTATGGATACTGTACAATGGACTGGGGGTGATCCCAGTGACAAATTGCGAAAAATTAAATTTGCCCCGACGTGAATCGAACCCGTAATCAGCCGATGCAATGAGTCGAACGGCCTACGTTTAAACCACAGTTCCTTTTCACAACAACACATCAAGAAAATGTTTAATAACAAATAAATCAGTGACTGTTGTCTTTTACGAACAAATATACGAGATAGAACCACTATATCAAGTTGGAACGTTATTAAATCTGTCCAGCAACTCGGGCCCGCCAATTATACAGCCGGGACTGGCGTCACTTGCCAGTAATGGCGGCGGTTCCCGCCTTTTTCGCTGTCAAAGCGGTTTTTTCGCGCCGGAGAAATTCTCGTCCGAAATTCGCCCCTCGACTTTCTGCATTCACTACGAAAATTCTCTAATATAAATTTTAAGTTACACCGGACCTTTTTTGTTGAATTTTTTTGGTAAGTATTAAATTCTGAGTTTTGCCGTTCGGGATGTCTTAATTTTGGAAGGCTATATTAGGTTCCACGAAGTATTTCGTGAGTTATCAGTGATTTTTTTTTAGATCCAGTTTTTTATTTCAACCTCAGCATATGAATGTTCATTCTGGGCATTAAGGATTTTACAGAGAGGTGTTAACTAAAGGAGGCGTGACGTGCTTAATTTTACTAATAAAAAATTCTGTCAGATTTTGGGGGGGACGAGGTAACCACTACAAAGAAATGATGCACAACTACTAAAAAACAAATTGTGTCATTATGAATGCACACTTAAATAAATATTCAACACTAGTAACTTTTACGCACACTAATCGGTCAAATACGTCAACATGCAAGAATTTACGAGTGTAAGACACTAAGTGCAATAGGGAGAAACCAATATCGATATTTCTAATTAGATATATCGATAGTTTTACTTGCTCATCATCACAAAAATATTGCATAGACGTGTGCATTTCTTCATCTAATACAAAATATGAATTATTTTGTATATTATGGTATCTTATACAGTACGATGATTTATCGTTTAGGCATTACTTTTAAAAAAATCCCTCGCTGTGGTAATGAAACATTTAAAATAAATAATATTTTACGACAATATACAAGGTGAAACTTCTACTGCATCACTTATACGAGGCATGCCTTTTAAGTTCTGTCGTTTCCATAATTCCCGGCAATTTTGAATTTGGAACTGTTCTATATTCGAATGTGTTTAAATTTCGAATCTCAAAACAGTTGAATGTATTAGGATTAATGTTATTGTTTAGTCACAGCGTCGATTAGAATCTGTCAGGTTACGTACGAAAATGAATCTTTCTAAGGAAAATGTTCGTGCAATAATTTTCTACAACTTTAGAAGAGGCCTGACACGGCTTCAGTGTTTTGAAGAGCTAATATCTGTGTTCAGGGATGAAGCCCCATGTCTGCGGACTGTCGAACGCTGGTATTTAGAATTCCAGCGTGGACATACTAGTGTTAGTGACAAATCTCGCGAAGGTCGCCCAAAATCTGCATTCACTGAAGATATCATTGGAGTGAGACAACTAATTCTCGAAGATCGTCATGTGACGTATCGAGAGATAGAGGCTCTATTAGGCATCTCAGGGACAACCATTCAGAAGATCTTGCATGAAGCGCTTGGTGTAAGAAAGCTAGTTTGCCGTTGGATACCGCATCTGCTTTCCGACGATCACAAGGCGGCCCGCGTCAGATGGTGTAAGAAAACTCTGCAAAGGTTCAACCGAGGAGAGTCAAATCACGTCTACGACATCATCAGTGGTGACGAATCTTGGATCTATGCCTACGATCCTGATTCCAAACAACAATCTACAATCTGGGTCTTTCAAGACGAGCCAAAGCCGACTAAAGTTGTTCGTTCTCGAAGCACTTCAAAGAAGATGGTGGCCACGTTCGTTAGAAAAACCGGCCATGTTGCGACTATTGCACTTGATGATCGTAGAACGGTTAACGCAGAGTGGTATACCACAGTTTGTTTACCACAAGTCATCGCCGAACTTCGAAAATCTAACTCAAAGCGACGCATTATCCTGCACCACGACAATGCAAGTTCACACAGCGCTCGTCAAACGATTGAGTATTTGAAGCAGGAAAAAGTAGAAATTCTTGACCATCCTCCATACAGTCCTGACCTAAGCCCTAACGATTTTTTTACATTTCCTAAAATTAAGAAAAGTCTTCGTGGTCAAAGGTTCCAGTCCAGTGAAGAAGCAGTCGACGCTTTCAAGTCAGCCATTTTGAACACCCCCACTTTAGAGTGGAATAAATGTTATAATAACTGGTTTAAGCGAATGGAAAAGTGTATTAAGCTACGTGGTGAATACTTTGAAAAACAATAAAAAGTACTATAAGGTTCTAGTTGTGTTTTTTTCTTCAAACGACAAAACTTAAAAGGCATCCCTCGTATATACTTCACGTGTATATATCAGTGAAATATTTTTTTAGAATCATGTCACTAGAATTATAAATAAAATACTTATACATCAGCTAAAAAATAATATTGGTACGGCATTATCTACTATTTTATCGTCGTTTATTAGATAAACATTGGAATTGCGACGAATCAAAGTGTACTGAACAAATAATACTTGTGCGAGTAGGTTCCCAACCCCTCTTTCTATTGCAAGATTTTTCCCATTTGGTTTTAATTGAGGGTCTTTGGGAAATCTGGAAAAATAGTGGAATAATGATAAGTTAAAAAATAACAATAAGTAATTATATTTTTACTATATATAATTTAAAGTAAAATATAATATAAAACTCAAAAAAATATAATTTTATCGATACACGTCCACAATCATAAATTTATCACTGCCGCAACACTATTCAAAATGGCGAACTCGAGATACCATACTACACTTTTCAATTATTTCGTACTCGATTGTTTAATCGATAATGTTTTCGATTTTTATGGCATTTTATATTTTAGTTAGAAATAAGGGATTATTTACACCAAAAACACTTAAATATGAAACGTTACTCCGTTTTTTTGTAGATTAGAGGTGTTTGACCTCTTCTTGCAATGGTTTATAGCGCAGGTCGGAATTTTTTATGGAGCACCTTTCACATCGAAAACGATACTGACTTTGATTAAATCGATTCCATAAACACTTTTTATAAACGTGTTAGACCTTATTGTTCTTATACCATGGCAGAGGGGAATTATCATGTAAGGCTAGTCCATAGATAAATAAATGGTCTAAGGGATTTTATTACCACCATATTAGAGTGGGCTGACATTGACAGTTTCAAGTCTCTCTCTCTCTCTCTCTCTCTTAAATCGCGATAATTTGTATTTGTAGACTGACAATGACAGAAGTGAAGTGACAGCTAACGTCAGTCCAGTTCAACCAAGCGCCATCTAGTTAGCTCTTTTTTAACCTCATGTAGGTCTCGTTGGAATTGTGGGCCTTTTCCTTGCAGTCTTGCCTGGTCTAGTATTTTCGACCAGGCAAGAACATGCAAGACTTATTCTGAACACACAAGAATCTCAAAAAGAGTGTTGTTCTTACACACGTCTTGTCAAGCTCTTATAAACTAGCACATACACACATACTAGCACACCTAGTAATCCCGAAGGGGTAGGCAGGGTTGCAATGCAAGTGCATCCACATTTCGACTATGGTATTTCGGTTCCAATGTAACAGGGGGGGCGAGCCTACTGCCATCACACCGGACAACCTTAATGCGAAGATTCGAGCCATAGTCCACCTCGCTGGCAAAGCACGGGTTGGCAAACATAACACATCTTTCAAAAGACGTGCAGGTTATCAATTTTATTAATACATGAAGCAAAAACTTTCAACCGCTTAATACGAAAAGTGCGCGGACGGAGGAGTATGAAATTTGGCACACTTATAGTTTATATGGAGAAGGAGTGCAGAATGCTAATATTTAAAAAAATAAATAAAAAAAATATGTACAAATAATACATTAATTCACTAAATAAATCATTACACACACTACCATGCGTTTGACACACACACATTTGTAACTTCCACTTGGTAACTGACTGACTGACAAACTGTGACAGTTTTTGGAGGGCGGGACGTCCATAGTGCATTCTGCGTGCCAGTATCAAATAGTCTTTGCAATGGAAACTTAATGACGTTTAAAATTTAAATTTAAATTAACTATGGTTGAATTTCGAACATTATAACGGGAATACTAGTTTTAAGAAAAATACTTAAATTATCAGTGTTGCGAAACATTTCAATATTATAATTATTGAATCGTTACGATAATAACGATAAGATTAATATTTGAGATAGGCGCCAACACGATACTCGGTTCAATGAGTTAGTTATCAATGAAAGATAATTTTTAAGTGCCAATTGCACAAGTGTTTCAACTTGCAATGGTCTGTCTGGATACGGACGGAGTTGTGGGCACAGATAGAAGATAAGAAAATTTAATTTAAGTTAACTTTGTTCAATGTAGCTTGTTGAATTATATTTTTTCTTATTTAATTGTTCTCTATCTGAGCTGAAAAAATAGGATCCTGAAACCTCACGAACAACAAACCAAGGACTGTGTAAATTGTATAAATTTGACGACCGCTTGGCGCAGTGGTTCGAGCGTAGGCGGCTCGGCTAACTACACCGGATGGTTGCGGGTTCCATTCGAGCCGGGAAAATTTCGGAAATGGCCACCTCGTAACTTAATTAGGCCTGGGTGTCACTGGGACCACACAGTTAGTATGTCAATCTGGCGATATATAATTTCATTTCATTTTCATTTCATTTAATTTGAAGTCTATAAAAACCATTGGTTATTATTATTAATAATACATTTATTAGTCAGTTCTCTAACCACCACAAAGTTACACACACTATTTTAACTAATAGAGACAGAACTATAGAAAAATACAGTCAACTAAGGTTCTAACTCTTGCCTATAATTAATGAATAAGGTAACAATATTTTAGTGATATCAAATTCAATTCAATTTTTACTTGCAGAATTAATGTCATATCAAAGTGTCTTATTTATTTGTATTAATATCTATATCACTAGGTATAGAGATTATTGCTATGATCAATGAATTCCATGAAATATTATTTTTCATTAACTGTTATTTCACCTGTGATTTTTCACAGTCAATTTTATTATTCATGGTGAATTTTCACTATGACAATTAATCTTACGAAGTCAGCGGTAGATGATTTATCATGAAAACCAGACAGTACAAACAACAACAGTACCAAAGCCATTTAATTACAATGTTTTTATGAGTTCCTACCTATCTCTTAAGAAAGTACTATTTATGAAAACCTAAAGATACATAATATGATTTTTCACATGCTACCTGTGGAATGTTCCATCACTAGTTGTAATATCAGATCAGGGATGGAATAAGAGTTTTAAGAAATAAAGAAACAGCACTGATATTATAATATCTCACATTTTGTTATTGTAGTGGACTGTGCGGAGACCTACAATGCGGTTCTGTAGGCCCCTAGCTTAAAAGACAATATAAACTGCCTGACTTTCTCATATATTATTATTATGATCACGAAAAAAAGATGAAAATAAATTGTCTATTGATTTAATTAATTTGCAGAAAATATCAAATTTCCCTTAAGGTGAAGGCCCATCTAGCCCGCGAAATTCAACATTTTAGAGTATTTTTATAGTTTATCCAAAATCTAAAAACATTTAAGACAACATTTTGTGATTTGCGACAAACACAGTATGCAGTGCGTTTATTAATACATTTATTTTACTCTAAATATTATCACGGTGGATATGATACTAGTTAATCACTAAATATACAAAAATTGCCAGATTATCTGGATAGCTGTCGTTCTTGAAATGTTTTAGAGTAAGTTGGATATATTAATAAATGCATTGCACACGGTCTTCGTCGCGAATTACAATATGTGCCTTTTATTTTTGTCAGATTTTAAAAAAACTACTAAAAAACCTCAAAAAATTTGAAGTTGGCGGGCTAGATGGGCGCTTTAGCCTTAAGACTGATTAGGTTCAGGCCTAGGGCGGCCAGATATTATAGGGAGGCATATCTTTAATAAAACATGACGTCAAGAATGTAAATTCATATTATCTATCCATCTTAGTAAACAATGAGCTTAAAAGGGGTGACATGGGGTGGTTGCTACACTGCCGAGGTAAGACAAGACTGCTAGTCCACCTCTGGTTGTAGTGTTAAATCATAAATGTTTAATTAATCATCACACAAACACTAAATACTTAGTGGTTCAATTTCAACTGACTTTTGAATATTTGATAGCCCATTCTCAGTCAGTTAAGTACTTAGATTATAGAAGGATTATCATTGCATTGTTACCATGTGATTGGAAGTTGTAGAAAAAACTTGTTTACTAGTATAGATGGCTGCACATCATAAAGAGCATTGTCAGCATAAGCTGAACTCTCTTACTTATTGATACTTGTGATAAAAGAAGGCTCAGCCTATGCTGGAATGTTTTCTGAGAAGTGCAAGCAACTGCACATAGGTTTGTAAATGGCTTACGTACGACGTATAATACTTTAATGTATTTCCTAACTAAACTTTTTAAATACCATTCAGTCTACAAAGAGGGCATTAACTAATCAGGTACCTACTTAACTTACCAATCGATTAGATTTGTACAAATTCGGTTGATAAAGTACATTTATCTCATGAATTCTCATGCAAGCGCAACACCGTTATAATTAATAAGTACCACAATAAACAAACAAATTTAAAACACCAATTATCTTTTATTGAATATTAATAGGGCCGTTCACCTTATTGTCAATAGAACAATCACTGAAGACAACAGAAATAAAAAATAATAATCGATTTAAAAAAATCGATAATCAAAACAATTTGTATTTTTTAGAGAAGAAAGCACAACGCCCGCAAACCACGTGGAGCGCCAAGGTCGAATTTATGTTTTCAACTTGTCAAGCGCGGCGTGTGATAAATTAATTCTACGGGCCGTTATCGTCGGGACTAGCACGTAATTTTGAACCTTATTCCTTTACACTAAAAGTTGGTTACCGCCTGCGCACAAAGCCCACGCATAGTCGCCAACCCAGGCAATATATCTTAGGCCGTGTACTGCCCCTGACAGTTCGTAAACAAACTGGAGCTACCGCAACAAAGGTCGATTGTCATTTTCCGTTGTAAATAGCGATTATGAGCCAAATACTGTGGTGAGATTACTAAAATACACTTCTAGAAAAGTCTATTTTACCGAACGCCAGTGATTATTGATTAAAACACAAAAGAATAATAACATTTTGATGCACTTACCAGAAGAAATCAACACGAGGTTGAGTAACGCAAAGTCATCTGTGTCGGATCTTGCACATATCGATCAGTCTTGCAGTTCTCAAAAACACTCACGAGAGAAAAAAAAGACCGAAGAGGTTAGCACCAAAAATCGTCAACCAGCGGCCAGCCAGCCGTCACTACAGTAGTAAATAGAAAATTTTATTGCGGACAGACGTTAAACGACTCAGTAAACGTACTCTGGGTCGTTAAATGAATCACTATCAAAATAAAAATAGTTCGGCAGACGCTGCGTCGACGACCGCGCCGCTGTCTGTCTGCCGTGCTGTCAATATTCGTCAAAACGAAAATGGCGACACCCTCGACAGAATACGATCAGCACCGGCCTGCCTGCCATACCCATCTCGTTTCAACATTCGGGAGTAACAAGGACGGAAAGCAGACGTGTTGTCTTCGGCCCGACCGGACTGATTTGTGATGTCACGCCCAGCGGCGTAACGTTTTGCGTAATTACACGATCATGAACGCTTGTAAACTTGTTTTAATAACGTTCATTTACGATCGTTTCGTATATGAGGTCGTCCGATGAAAGTGTCGGCCGATGGATAGATTAATTACAGTGGAAATCGTGATTATGTTATGGCAATACGTCTCTGCGCATGCTAGGCCCATCCCACCACTCAATATCTGTCGTTCGAGCGCCTCCTACTTCTTCTTATTTTATTCAGTAGTATTTTTTAGATGCTCATCCCGACTGCATTAGTCAGTCGCAATGCAGTTTGATTAATAATGGAAGGCATATATTTATTTCCTTTGTTATAATTCTGTCTCATAAACGCAGGAAGGTAGTTTAATTGAGTTACTTACTTTATGAAGAGTAGATTACGTAAAAGCCTTCAGTAACCAACTGTCCAGTAATTATATTAAGTACAGTGCAATAATCTCACTCAATCTTAATGGACTATTGTCGCTGCATGTTATATCAATCGTAAATAGCTGGAACTAATAACTGAACAAGTATTATTGCTAAGTCATATCATTAACATAAACATTATGTGGGTCCCTAATTATAGGTGTCAAAGAGCCTTGAAATCTATGCAACAGAGATCGTTCGATTAAGTTATAGCCGAAGGTTAAACAATATATATAATATAATATGTTTTGATTACGTTGTAATAAAGTTGTATGACCTATAATTATGTTAAACATTATTAAGCTACATTCCTTACAAAATTACGTCATGTGTGACTACAAAACAGTAGATGCTTTCTATACTAGCTGTCTGTCAGTGTCATTTACATCAATCTGACAGTGACAACAGCGCGTATCGACATGTTATGTTAGTATCGATAAGGAATCGATTTAATTATTATAATAATCGTTTCCCATTTTGAATTAGTATGAATACGCAACACTAGAAATATTTCAACACAGACCACAAATAAATAAATTATGTTTGTGTTGTCAAGAGAATAAATTATATTTATTAGATTTTTGGAGTTCAGTCAGCATACTAATTTCAAGTTATGTATATTTTGATAAATACATAAATATAACTAATTTTATGAAGAATTTTCGACTGAGAATTAAAATGAGCAAATAAGTAATGATTACAGTACGGACATTACATTTCTGTTTCCTTTTGAAGCTGTTCACCCCAACCAGATGTTCGCGTTCTGCTGACAACTTCCGTGTGTCAAGTCAAATCAAATTAAATCCGTCCGTTGTTCTTTGAAAAATACGTCGCAGAATTTGAGAAGGTTTATCAAAAGTTATTGATTTAAATAGTGAAAAATGGCTGAGAAAACACGTACATCCAGATTATCCTCATACAAAAATGCCGGACACGGAACTACTGTAAGATTTACTTGTTTCTAACATTTGTTCCAAATTCAACAGGATTCTCCAAAATCTTACTTCTTTTGTTATTTTTACTTACACGTGGGCAAATGTTAATTATATACTTGTTTAGTTGTATTGAAATTATAATAAAGCCTAGGTAGATAACTTGGGCAGATAAATAGCTAACTTATTGCTTGAAATACTTACTTAGATTGTTACCTTCAACTTTTTTATTAGCACTGCTGCCTAGGTAGGAACCTACCTTTCTTAATATATATTTCTCAAACAAATGCTTTTACTGAGACACCTTACGCTAGTCTCCGCTCCTCGCTCGAGTCATGCTTGTGCGTGGGCGCAGCGTGCGGGGCCTGGTCCACCCACTTTACTTTCAACATCATTGTCTAACGTTCTGTTAATTTATTTAGCATGGAAGACATCAGCAATTATTTTTAATACTTATCAAACTTTTCTTCTATTGAATTTACTGTAAACTGAGAGTAGGTATGGACACTTCACTAAGCTAGTTGTTTAATTCAAATAGGTACCTCAAATCTGAGTAATATTTGATTAGTTCGGTAATATTCAATTAGGTTGTAGTGTATTATTTTCTAGTATTGTGTAGTTATAATGGTGTTGCCTGCTCACATTGTGTTGCTGTTCCTGAGATTGCACAAACTCCTTTATTCTATTGATAAGATAAATAGCCCTTTTTTAACATCCCACTCCCATGCACCTGCCTCCCCTCACTACGTGGGGTATTCAGGCTGTAATCCACCATGCTGGCCCAGTGCGGGTTGGTGAATTTCACATGTTTTTCGAAAGATTGGTTAGATTTTCTAGGACATGCAGGTTTTCTCATGAGTCTTAATGTTTTCCTTCACTGTAAGCAAGTGATAATCATATAGAAATGATGATATGCACATCAATTTTGATAAAGCCAGAGGTGCGAGCTGGGGTTGGAACCCAGGACTTGATGCCCACAAGATGCATGCTTAACTAATTGGCTATCACTGCTTATTAAGAGTAATCATTGAGTTCCTTGTTGAATTATTATTTGAAAGTTTGTCTGTAATAAATGATTAATTCAATTAAAGATAAGAAAAACAATAGCATTACAAAGCACTTTCATTCAAAACATAATTTATTTTTATGTTATGTTGTAAAGTTATCTCAATGCAGGATCTCCGTCGCAAACGTGCCGAGGTGAGCGTGGCCCTTAGGAAGCAGGCTCGTGATGAGCAGCTCCTGAAGAGGCGGGCGCTGTCTCCGGAGGCCGGGGATGAGCATATTGAGAGTGATAAGGTGTTGACTGCCGCGGAGATTGTTCAAGGTAGGTGTTTTGAAATGTTTGTCTTAATTTCTCAGTTTATGTCTAAAATAGTAATTATTGATTTATTTAAATGAAATGACTTGAGATAGATTTGTATAATGATGTCTTGAATAAGTGTAATTCATGAAAATATTGACGAAAAATTCCAACTCTGAGGGCTCCAGAATCATGAATTGAATCCATGGTATCAGTTTTCGTTACCATGCCCCTTACACCCTATATACCCTAGCCGGATAGGCGCTCTGGTACAACTCTGCCTATCTCTACAAGGGACATAATTCTCTGATGTACATAATTCTCTCCATTCAAAGGTTGTCTGGAAGACCGCCCAATAGTGTACTATTGCTTTTTATGTTATTAAATACTAGTTGCTGCCCGCGACTTCGTCCGCTTAGACTTAAGTAAACTAGTATATGTGTTAATCCAGGTTATAAACTATCTGTGCTCCAAATTTCATCGAAATCCGTTCAGTAGTTTTTGCATGAAAGAGGAACAAACATACATCCACACTCACAAATGTTCGCATTTATAATAGTAGCTGTGGCCCGCGACTTCGTCCGCATAGTATTTAACCTAACAAAAAAATTGGGATTATAGGGATAAAAAGTATCCTATGTGTTAATCCCAGTTACAAACTATCTATGTTCCAAATTTCATCCAAATCCGCTCAGTAGTTTTTGCCTGGAAGAGTAACAAACATCCACACTTACAAACTTTCGCATTTATAATATTAGTAGGATATTCCGAACTTTAGTGTGCAAAAAAGAGTTATTCTATTCTACTATATTCTACAGGCATGATGATGTATGTGTGCTCTTGTCCCCAGGTCTCAAGTCCTCGGATCTGTCAGTGATGACAGCGTCAGCGCGCGCGGCTCGTCGCATGCTGTCCCGGGAACAGAACCCGCCCATCACTGCCATGGTGGCGGCTGGCGTCGTTAAACCACTGGTGGACGCGCTGGAGAGGGATGACTGGTCAGTAAAAAAAGAAAAAATGTATCCATGGAGTTTCTTGCATGTTCTTCTCCATAGGACTTTGTTTTGGAACATGCACCTAGTTCTTGATTTTTTAAAAGTGCCAGTTAATCTGGCCTATTTGAAAAAAAAAAATATGAATTTGAATTTGAAAAAGTATACACAGCATAGGTTCTAAAATATCCATTGATAAGAGTAACCATTGAGTTTCTCGCCGGATCTTCTCAGTGGAAGCGGCATTCCGAACCGGTGGTAGATTCTGACTATTCAAATTCAAATCGGTTATTTTGTTTAGGCCTACGGGCGCACTTACAATTTTTTTTTTTAACTCACCAACTGTATGGTCCCAAACTAAGCAACGCTTGTACTATGGGTACCGTACAATGGACTGGGGGCGAACCAGTGACACCCAGACCAGGGAAAATTACGAAAATCCCATTTCCGAAATTTACCCTGACGGGAACCGAACCCGCAGCCACCCGATACAGTGAGCCGAGCGGCCTACGCTCGAACCACTGCGCCGAGCGATGGTCAAATATGTCTGTTTTTTTCATGTATGTTCACTGATCTCTCTATAAATTGTATACCACAATGGGTACATCTGAATGACCACCAACTTAGACCAGTTTGGCGGAACTGGCTTCCCTTGAGGCGACTGACTCCCTGGGTGTCTGAGTATACTCAGGAGGCCTGTGCGGTAGGCATGGAAATGATTGCTACTTTAAATTCATTTTCATATGATGATATTATTATTTTTTTCACACTGTTCATACCTGTGAATTTTCATAACAAATGATTTTAGGCCACAATGAATTGTCCCTTCTAGTTCTGTCATTGGTAGATGAACGAGTGTACGGAATAGAAATATTCATATACTTGATAATTTTGCTAAATAGAATTAAGTCGAAATGACCTAGTGGTTGAAGACGTCTGTAAGATACGAATTCCGCAGGTTCGAATCCCTACTCAAACAAAATTTTAGTCGGTTTTTCTTTATGAAATAGTATATTTAGTTTTTTTTTTTTTATCCCATGTACTTCGATTGTTTTAGAGAGTTACTAGTATAGTAACAGGGATATCTAATATCAAACGATCAAAGTAGAGAGAAGTAGAGAGTGCTGAGAGAAAGTCTAGTGAATTTTATATATTTGTCTTATTGGCCAGTGTCTGGTGACAATATATGCATTGTTTTCAGCTCTGACCTCCAATTCGAAGCCGCTTGGGCAATCACTAACATCGCTTCTGGTACCCATGAACATACGATGGCAATTGTTGATGTAAGTCATATTTACATTTATTATTAACTAGTTTCTGCCCGCGACTTAGTCCGCGTGGATTTAAGTAATGTGTTCTATAAGTTAATCCAGGTTATAAACTATCTGTGTTCCAAATTTCATCTAAATATGTTCAGTAGTTTTTGCGTGAAAGAGTAACAAACATACATCCACACACACAACTTTCGCAACTTATAATATTAGTAGGACTAGCGGCACGCCGCGGCTTCGCACGGCTATTTTTTATCAGTGTTTCTCTACTATATTAGACATGTATTATACATATAAACCTTCATCTTATATCACTCTATCTATTAAAAAATACGCATCAAAATCCGTTGCGTAATTTTAATGATCTACGCAAACATAGGGACAGACAGCGGGAAGCGACTTTGTTTTATACTATGTAGTGATGGCTTTTGCTTGCATCCTAGGTAGCTACATTTTATATTCTACATGTCGACAACAGTGCCATCTACCGGATCGAACTATAAGTTACGAACAATGCAAGTGACTCAATTTATTTAAAATAATCATCAAAGTAGAAGTTTTGAAGACACACGGAATTTTATAATATGTAAAGAAGCACAGTATTTTGTAAGGCGCCTCGATAAATGCTAAAGATGATATGATATGCCTTTCACGAAAATATAATTTTGTGGATTTCTTTCTAACAGCTGACTTCATATTAAATCACTTTCCGCCTGTTTGTTCCGGCCAATCTCCGAAACGGCTGGATCTATTTTGACGGTGACCTTCACTGGCAGATAACTGATGTTACAAGGAGTAACTTAGGCTAATTTTATCTTACAGCTAAGCAATCTATATTTATAAAACTGAATCTTTATTACCTTGGCCATCATATCACGCATGAACGGATGGAACGATTTCGCTAATTCTTTTTTTGTTGCGTTTATTATTGCCGGTAAAAGGTTCTTATGAAATAAAAAAATATAAGATGAACGAAGAAATTCGAATTTAATATTCAAATTTAAGACAGGACAACGTCTGTCGGATCAGCTAGTAACAAATATGTTATAGTGATATGATCCTAACTTCTTTATAAGCGCGATACTATCGATATTACTGACGGAACATCCCCCAATGTCTTCAGGGTGGCGCTATCCCGAAGTTGATCTCCCTCCTCGCCCGTGGGGGGGTGGTTGGCGAGCAGAGCGCGTGGGCTCTGGGCAACATAGCCGGCGATGGGCCCAGCACTCGCGACGCGGTGCTCAACCACGGCGCGTTGCCCGTGCTCATACCTCTTATGAGCTGCAACACGCCGCCCAGCCAGCTCAGGACCGCTGTGTGGACTTACAGCAACTTCTGCAGGTCAGTTGCTTGTTGCTCATGGCATTGCTCATGCTGAGTGTATTGCTCATGCGTGTAAGCACGCTCTGGACCGCTGTATGGACTTACAGCAACTTCTGCAGGTCAGTTGCTTGTTGCTCAGGGCGTTGCTCATGCTCAGAGTATTGCTCATGCGTGTAAGCACGCTCTGGACCGCTGTATGGACTTACAGCAACTTCTGCAGGTCAGTTGCTTGTTGCTCAGGGCGTTGCTCATGCTCAGAGTATTGCTCATGCGTGTAAGCACGCTCTGGATGGCTGTGTGCACTTACAGCAACTTTTGCAAGTTGAGCGGTATATTACTTATTGCTCAGGGCGTTGCTCATGCGGGGGTTTTTAAAATTTTCTATTTATCAAACAAATTTATCTAACAAATGTTTTGTTTTCTTACAGAAACAAGAATCCTTTGGTCAAGTTCGAGTTGGTGGCGCCGGCATTGCCCCACATATCGGAGTTGCTAGAGATTGCTGACCAAGATGTGCTAGGTGAGTTTTGAGTGGGATTCGAGACTACAATATATTTTTTTATGCCAGACTTACATACCAACTGCACGGTCCCAAACAAAGCAACGCTTGTACTATGGGTACCGTAAATGGATTGGGAGCGATCCCCGTGACACCCAAAAATGGGCAAATTAAGTAAAGGCCATTTCCAAAATTTTCCCCGACGGGAATCGATTCGCAGTGAGCCGCCAAGTGGTCTTCATCGTTGCTAAGAGTTGCACTCCTTGTCCGGGTGTCACCGGGATCGCCCCCAGTCCATTGTACGGTGCCCATAGTACAAGCGTTGCTCAGTTTGGGACCATACCGTTGGTGTGTCAGTGTGGCGATATTTATAAATTTATACCATATTTTTTTATTACTAGCAATGTGTGTTTAACACATCCCTACGTAGTATTCCCGTTAGCCCCTGTGGGCTCACGTCAATAGTTTAATGGCCAGGATGGGGATCGAACCCGGAACCTCTTAGCCGCGAGAACGGCCATTCAAACCATTAGGCTATTGATGCTTTAACTTCCTGTCGAAAAGTGGTTATTCCGTGTTTGTCTGTCGTAACTGTGATCTCCGTGCAGCGGACGCGTGCTGGGCGCTGTCGTACCTGACCGACGGACCCAACGAGCGCATCGAGGTGGTGCAGAGCACGCCGGCGCTGCTGCCGCGCCTGGTGCGGCTGCTGACGCACGCGGCGGCGGCGGTCGCCACGCCGGCGCTGCGGGCCGTCGGCAACATGCTCACCGGCTCCGACGAACAGGTCAGTGCACAGCGCTGCTGCCGCGCCTGGTGCGGCTGCTGACGCACGCGGCGGCGGCGGTCGCCACGCCGGCGCTGCGGGCCGTCGGCAACATGCTCACCGGCTCCGACGAACAGGTCAGTGCACAGCGCTGCTGCCGCGCCTGGTGCGGCTGCTGACGCACGCGGCGGCGGCGGTCGCCACGCCGGCGCTGCGGGCCGTCGGCAACATGCTCACCGGCTCCGACGAACAGGTCAGTGCACAGCGCTGCTGCCGCGCCTGGTGCGGCTGCTGACGCACGCGGCGGCGGCGGTCGCCACGCCGGCGCTGCGGGCCGTCGGCAACATGCTCACCGGCTCCGACGAACAGGTCAGTGCACAGCGCTGCTGCCGCGCCTGGTGCGGCTGCTGACGCACGCGGCGGCGGCGGTCGCCACGCCGGCGCTGCGGGCCGTCGGCAACATGCTCACCGGCTCCGACGAACAGGTCAGTGCACAGCGCTGCTGCCGCGCCTGGTGCGGCTGCTGACGCACGCAAGGGTAGTGTAGTAGATATTAATGTATACTAGTGGTCGACTGTGGTCGAAATTCGACCATAATTCATTTAAAATTTACATTTCAAACGCCATTAAGGTTTTATTGTTAAAGACTATTTTGATACTGGCACGCAGAATATATTACGAAAGTCTCGTCCTCCGAAATAAAGAACAAAGTCAGTGACCAAGTAGAAGTCACAAATGTATGTGTGTCAAACGCATGGTAGTGTGTGTAATTATTTATTTTAATGTATTTCCAAAGTATTATAATATAAAAATATTAGCATTAAGCACTCCTCTATAGAAACCATAAGTGTGCCTACTTTCATACTCCTCCATCCACGCAATTTTCGTAAAAAGTGGTACAAAGTTCCACTCCTGTAGTGTAGCTTTTTGAGATGACCAAGTATTCCCGTTCCCAGACGGACCGATGCCTGGAGGCCGGGTGCCTGGAGCCCGTCATGGCGCTGCTGCGCTGCGGCAAGCCCTCGCTGATGAAGGAGGCGGCGTGGGCCGTCAGCAACGTGCTGGCCGGCACGCCCGACCAGATCCAGCTCGCCGTGCAGCGCGGCGTGCTGGACCCGCTGCTGCACGTGCTGGCGCATGAGGACATCAAGTCAGTGCCTAGACTCCACTCTCAGTACTCAGAAAATAAATAAATAAGTATCGCCAGACTCGCACACCAACTGTGCATGTGTTTCCTAGTGCCTATTAGCATTAGGCATTGATAAAGGAAGGAATTAGGTGATAATGTGACATTGTTTAATGGCGTGCTGGTGCCGCTGCTGCACGTGCTGGCGCACGAGGACATCAAGTCAGTGCCTAGACTCCACTCACAGTACTCAGAAAATAAATAAATAAGTATCGCCAGACTCGCACACCAACTGTGCATGTGTTTCCTAGTGCCTATTAGCATTAGGCTTTGATAAAGGAAGGAATTAGGTGATAATGTGACATTGTTTAATGGCGTGCTGGTGCCGCTGCTGCACGTGCTGGCGCACGAGGACATCAAGTCAGTGCCTAGACTCCACTCACAGTACTCAGAAAATAAATAAATAAGTATCGCCAGACTCGCACACCAACTGTGCATGTGTTTCCTAGTGCCTATTAGCATTAGGCTTTGATAAAGGAAGGAATTAGGTGATAATGTGACATTGTTTAATGGCGTGCTGGTGCCGCTGCTGCACGTGCTGGCGCACGAGGACATCAAGTCAGTGCCTAGACTCCACTCTCATTCAGAAGCTTATTTACAAATTCCCAAGGTACAGGCTGTAAAGTTTTTGCCGCCCTTGCCTCTGCAATTGTCATTTCCTAGATTATTTTTACAATCCAAAAATTTCGTTGAAATTGCACGTAAAAGTCTTCAGCTAAATTTGTTGCAGAATTCTATCTGTAAAACATCAGAAGAAATCGTTTTGATCACTATGAGGTAGTAAAAAAACAATTGGGCTCCAAATATGCCGCCCTAAAAATCTGCCTGCCTAATCAGCCTGCTGGTAAATCCGCCACTGCTATCATTACTCAAACTCTAAATGAATCCTTACTAATATTATAAATCGCAGTGATAGCCGATTGGTTAAGCACGCGTCTTGCGGGCTACCAGGTCTCGGGTTCAAACCCTCGCTCGAACCTCTGGATTTTTCTAAATCTATGTGCGAATCATAATTTCTATATGATTATCACTTGCTTACGGTGAAGGAAAACATCGTGATGGAACCTGCATGTCTTAGAAGATTTAAACAATTTTCGAAAGACATGTGAAATCCGCCAACCCGCACTGGGCCAGCGTGGTGGATTATGGCCTGAATCCCCCACGTGTTGAGGGGACGCCCGTGCCCAGGAGTGGGACGTCAAAAAGGGTTAAAATTATATTATAAATTATTATTTTAATATTATAAATACGAAAGTAACTCTGTAACTGCCTGTCTGTCGCGCTTTCACGCCAAAACTTTTGACCCGATTTGAATGAAATTTGGTACACAGATAGTCTAGCTAGAGCCTGAGAAAGGACATACACTATTTTTTAATGCGAAAAAGGGATGTCGTTGTTAGACCTAGAAGATTGAAGCTTATATTTTAGGCTCTTTATTTGATATAAATAAATAAATATGACATTCCAAGTTTAACGCTATAATACCAAACCACCAATTTGGGTTCCGCGAGCATCATTCAAGCATTGAACAGGTACACCGAGTATACCACACGGTAAGGCAAACCTTCGAACACAAAAAGTACTGCTCGGCTGCCTTCCTCGATGTGCAGCAAGCCTTTGACCGTGTGTGGCACAAAGGATTACTGGTCAAGGTAAAGGAAAGACTTCCACATTCGATGTTTTCTCTCATTGCTTCATATCTCTCTGGGCGATCCTTCCAAGTAAAACAAGGAGAGGCACGATCAAACTTATATTACGCAGAGGCCGGAGTTCCCCAGGGTTCCGTCCTTGGCCCGGTACTATATAATATATATACATCGGACCTACCCATCAATAGCGACATCATCACCGCAACATATGCTGATGACATGGCCTTCCTGTCCGCCGACGACAACCCAGCAATTGCTAGCAGTAAATTACAGCGGCAACTAGACGAAACGCACAAGTGGTTCTCTAAGTGGCGCATACACGCCAGCGCTGCAAAGTCCAACCACACAACCTTCACCCTGAGGACGGGAAACTGCCCCCCTGTAAATCTTGGCAACCACATCTTACCACACTCTGACTGCGTGAAGTACTTAGGTTTCCACCTCGACAGGCGACTTACATGGAAGTACCACATCAAAAAGAAAAGAGACCAAGTTAACCTTAAGTATCGCAACCTGTACTGGCTCATGGGGAGAAACTCAGTACTTTCGGTGGACAACAAACTACTCATCTATAACACAGTGCTAAAACCAATCTGGACATACGGCATCCAGTTATGGGGCCTAGCTAGTAAAAGCAACATACTCTGCCTGCAGCGCGTGCAAAATGGCATACTGAGAGCCATATCCGGTGCCCCGTGGTACACCAAAACTGAGGAGATCCATGAGTGGCTCGAAGTGCCAACAATTGCTTCAGAAATTGAAAGCTTCAAAAAACGATACAAGGATCGTTTGTCATCCCACCCGAACCCACTCGTCGCTGAGTTGTTGGACCAGTCAGTGGTGGTTAGAAGATTAAAAAGAAACCACCTACGCTAAATGGGAGGCGCGGCGCTGGCTGTGCCGCCATAATGTCACCGTTCACACACAACTCACTCGCTTATGGTCTGGTGACCGATTGCAAATAGAGAAAGAGGAAAAAAAAAAAAAAACATTCCAAGTTTGTTAAAGTTTTACCCTCAAGGGTGTAACATAACAATAGGGAATAGGGGATGAAAGTTTGTATGGAAATATAGCTCTTTGCCGTGAAACACAGCAAATCAGATTAAGAGCATAAATAAGAAAGCTGGTTATGGAGGTGTTAGGTGAGGTGTCAGTCTCACACTTTATATCAATTTCAATGTTTACCAACCAAAATAATAATCTAAATATATAAATTTCAAAGGTGACTGACTGACATAGTGATCTATCAACGCACAGCCCAAACCACTGGACGGATCGGGCTGAAATTTGGCATGCAGGTAGATGTTATGACGTAGGCATCCGCTAAGAAAGGATTTTGATTAATTCTATCCCCAGGGGATAAAATAGGGGATGAAACTTTTGTAAGAAACTTTGTCAATTAAATTCCACGTGGACGAAGTCGCGGGCACAGCTAGTAATAAATAAAACAGATCACAGATGCCTCCCATGCTAAATAAATCAATATCGTTAAAGAACAATGTTGTTAAGAGGAAAGCTAGTGAACCAATCCCCGCAAGCAGCAGAAAATCGGCATCACTCTCTTCAACATACCGACTGTGGCCGCGGACCGTAGTTTGACGACAACGGGCTTAAAGCGTGTGGTCTAGACGCTTAAAGCGCTCAGTCCGCTCGCTTAAAGCGCTCAGTCGGCTCGCTTAAATCGCTCAGTCGGCTCGCTCGAGCTGTTACTTGAATGAAACCAGGAATTGTGATACAGATGCCAGAAGGAGGCGGCGTGGGCCATCACGAACCTGTGCCTGGGCGGCAGCGCGGCGCAGCTGGACGCGCTGCTGGCGGCCGGCTTCCTGCCGCCCTACTGCGCGCTGCTGGCCGCGCCCGACCACCGCGCCGTCACCGTCGTGCTGGACGGGCTCGCCAACCTGCTGCAGGTACACACACATGTTCAGCAGCGTTTTATATCCGACCAAAGCCAAAAGGGAGGGTCTTGTTTTTAGGGGTTACAGTATTTATGACCCGTATAAACAAATAGATCTCAAATCTGAGACTGATCTTGGAAATGTAATTTTTATGTAATATCAATTCGAAGTGACAGGTTAATAGCATACTTAAGACCGCTTTTAGACATGCGATCACTGGCAGAATTGTGGCAAATAGCTACAAATGCTAATAACAAAGAAGAAGATTAAGAAGACTTGAGATTGATTTATGAATATGAGTCTATGTGTATAATTTTTATGTACATGTATGCTACTTTGTCTTGAAGCTATGATTGCCTACTACTTATAAAATGCATTGTTTTGTAAGAGCAGGTCGCAAACGTCCGCGGCTATTTTCCTACTTCGTTCATAACAAATTCAGTTGAGTGTTTCGTACATTTTAGAGTGTGATTTATCCGTAGCCGGGTCACAGTTTTGTTTATAGCTACCTTAGAGGATAGGGAAAGAAGCGAAGGCTGGGCTTGCTTGCTCGAGAGAGCCTCACTCACGGAGCTACCGATCTTCTGTGTGAAGGTGGCACTACCCTTGTCGAACCAGTCCATATAAATAAATAAATAAATATCGCCAGACGAACACACCAACTGTACGGTCCCAAACTAAGCATCGCTTGTACTACGGGTGCCGTACAATGGGCTGGGGGCGATCCCAGTGACACCCAGATCAAGGCAAAATTACGAAAAGGTAATTTCTGAAATTTAACCTGACGGGAATTGAACCCGCAGCCACCCGATATAGTGAGCCGAGCGGCCTACGCTCGAACCACTGCGCCAAGCCGTCGTCTATGAGCTGTATCTGTATATTTTTCTTCCAGGCGGCAGTGAAATATGGACAAGTGGATGCTCTGTGCCTGAAACTGGAAGAGATAGGGGCTCTGGACCAGATCGAGCAGCTGCAACAACATGAGAATGAACAGGTATGCTAGTTGTGCAGGTGGCTAAACCAGCCCGCTATCTCCATGTTAATCATAAAATCGATATATTAATATTTGAAGGAAAAACTTAGTACCACTTTTGATTAAAATTGCGCGGACGGAGGAGTATGAAATTTGGCACACTTATAGTTTACTAGCTGAGCCCGCGACTTCGTCCGCGTGGAATTTAACTTAACCGCTCCCGCTCCCGCGTTTTAAACCCGCACGACAGGACCCATTTTTTTTTTTTTTTTAAATAAAAGTAGCGTAAGTTACTGCTTATAACATCAGCTATCTGCCAGTCAAAAACCCGTCAAAATCGGTCCAGCCGTTTCGGAGATCCTCTGAGAATTCATGTGTTTTTATTTTTTTACGCGGAACCCTAATTATTTTTCTTAAATAAAAGTAGCCTAAATTACTGCTTATAACATCAGCTATCTGTCAGTGAAAGTCCCGTCAAAATCGATCCAGCCTTTACGGAGATACTCTTTGATGTCATGTTTTTATTTTTTTACGCGGAACCCTAATTGTTTTTCTAAAATTAAAGTAGCCTAAGTTACTGCCTTTAACATCAGATATCTGCCAGTGAAAGTCCCGTCAAAATCGGTCCAGCCATTTCGGAGATTACCCGGAACAAACACACAGACGGACAGACAGACAAGAAAATAATTAATCGCGTTTTTGCTATAGTTGTCGTATGTACTTTGATATGCACTTAGTGAAAAGGTGTTATTTTGATATTACAAACAGACACTCCAATTTTATTTATTTGTATAGATATACAAGAAAACACTCAACATTCTGGACACATACTTCTCTGAACAAGAGGATCCAACCGCGCAGCCTGCCCAAACCGAAGAGGAGTATCAATTCGGGACCAGCACCAGCCAAAACATTAACTTTTAAGTAACGTAATCGCCTTTTGGTTCACTTACAAGGGATTTAATCTAAATATATTGCCTTTCTACTTACACCTTTAATAATGAGCGAGAGAGCGATATGTTAGTTTACGTCTCATGTCGGCGTGTGAGTGAAGCGAGGCACTAGGAAATCAGTATATTTTAATTCATAACCTGTGAAATTACGAAAGAAAAATCTATTTATCGTTCTGGGCCCCATTTTTACTTATCCATTTATTAAAACGGGTCCTAGAACTGCATAATTCAAGATTACTATATGATTTATATCAAGCTGGTCTTGGTTTTAGTATTAAAATCATCATATCGTACCATAAGAGAGGATTCAGGGGAGGTATACTTAAATCTGAGTTGTGATATTGATGCTGTGTTGCCTGCCCACATTGTGTTGCTGTTTCTAAACTTTCCAAGAATGAATTCAAACTTTATTCTCTTGAAAGAGTAGGTAAACATCAAGTTTGTCGCCGGCGCTTCTCAGTGGAAGCGGCATTTCGAGCTGGCGGTAGATTTATACTGCTTATTAGTCTTAGGCAGCATCCATTTGTTACAGCATAAGAAAATGCGGCTTAAGGTGAAGGCGCCTGTATAGCCCGCGAAATTAATTTTTTTTTTTATAGTTTATCCAAAATCTGAAAACAACATTTTGTGATTTGCGACAAACACAGTATGCAGTACGTTTATTAATACATTTATTTTACTCTAAATATTATCACGGTGGATATGATACTTGTTAATCAAAAAAATACAAAAATTGCCAGATTATCTGGATAGCTGTCGTTCTTGAAATGTTTTAGAGTAAGTTGGATATATTAATAAATGCACTGCACACGGTCGTTGTCGCGATTTATAAAATGTGCTTTTTAATATTGTCAGATTTTGATAAATTTCTAAAAAACCTATAACAATTTGAACTTCGCGGGCTAGATGGGCGCTTTAGCCTTAACAACATCCGTTAGAATCCTCTAAAACTAAACATTTATAAAAATCATCTAAATCCTTATCATAAGTAAACCTGAACTGATTTTGTGATATTGTGTTAAATGTGTTTTAAAATGATTAAAAGTTTGATATATATTTTGCGAGTTTTGTTTTATTTCCAACCTAGACTTTCTCGACCGAAATCGTAGCTTTGATTTCGCAACCCATGTCTTATATAACAACGCCGTCGGTAAAGCGTACGACCCGCCTCATGTTAAGCAGTTACCGTAGCCTATAGATGCTTGCAATACAGTACCGGATTAAGCAAGCGCGGGGCCCATAGCATATTATTTTAAAGAGCCCTTGATCTACTATGGGTTCTTAAGTATAAAGTGGTAAAAAAACAAATCAATAGTCTATACGTCTAATTGCCATCTATAGGTTACAATTTTGTGGGCATTTAGTAAATTACTATAGGCGCTGTTAGGCTCTGGACAAGTAAAAAAAGCCAGAGATGAGATTTTCTGGCAATATAGAATAATTTTGATAAGAAACTAACATATGCGGGGCCCTCTTTCGCGCGGGGCCCGTAGCAATTGCTACTCTTGCTATATGGTTAATCCGGCACTGGTGCAGTACCAAAGGCATAGCTCGCATGTTGCCTAAGTCAAGGTGAGTGGAACAGATGGTGGGGGTTTGGGCTTCTGGCTTTCTCACTTATCATGCAAAACGCAGCTTTGACTCCGATCTTTTGAGAGGGTAGTACAACCTTTCTTGTCCGCATCAGCGAAAAGTTTTGTCTACCAACTTTGTCACAGAAAAAATAATCACATGCAAACTTTTTAAATGAAAAACTTTATTGAAATTGGATGCGAATGAATACTTTTCAATTTGTTATTGACACTGAAGTTAGACATTTCATAATTTTGTATTAAGGTGAAGGCACCTGTCGAGCCCGCGAAATTCAAAATTTTCGAGTATTTTCATAGTTTATCCAAAATCTGAAAACATTTTGTGATTTGCGAAAAACACAGTATGCAGTGAGTTTATTAATACATTTATTTTACTCTAAATACTATCACGGTGGATGTGATACTAGTAAATCACTAAATATACAAAAGGTGCCTTTTATTATTGTCAGATTTTGAAAAAAATCTAAAAAACCTCAAAAAATTTGAACTTCGCGGGCTAGATGGGGTCTACAGATAGAATGTTTAACATTACAAACTGAAATATTGAGTTGATTTTCTTATGAGTTATCTTATAGTCTAAATATTAAAAACTATTGTAGGTATTCTAAGCTTTATTCTGGTCCTTCAGCTTCTCCAGTTGTTGTCTGAAACAGAAATAGTGAAGTATTTCAATAACATCTCACACATATTTCTCAGAGGGGTAGACAGAGCACTACAGTCCACCTACATTCAGTTTAGGCCCAATTCACAGACCAATAAGCCACAGACACTGCATAGCCGGGCACCCCACCAACTTTTGATGATTGTATTCTCATACAATAGTGGACATCAGTGGTGTCTTATTTTATTAGTCTGTGTTCAAATGTAGACAGGGGCAGGTCCTAGGTACTTCAGATAACTTGTAGGAATAGCATAGTATTTTGATGATCAAACTATTGACATGAGTCTAATAAGTCAATATCAAGTCTGAGAGCAGTCTCGAGTATATGTTTGACATGTCATTTTGTAGTGGTATTACAAAAATTTTATTTCCAAGATCACACTGACTTATAAGAAATATAGGCATGATAACCTCACCGCAGTTCACATTGACCAACATATACACCGATTAATTGATGTTGTTCGTATGCTTTCTCTCAAAAAGTTGAGACAACAAAACGAAAAAACCAAAATATATTCTTTTTCAAATTCTAACCTCAACTGCTGATTAAAATCGTCTTGTACGATGTCATCTTCCCAGTTATCCTCCCAAACGGACACGTCTTCGTCATCAGCGTCCTCCGTGCCCCAATCTGATGAATACAAACATTTTAGTAAAGAACCGCAATGAAAAACGTCGAGTCATGTAAGTAAAACCATTTGGACATGAACTTTTTCTTACTTTCCGCGGGGAATTCTTCGAATTCATCGTCCTCTTCTAGTAATCCAAGATCTACTTTCTGTTTATCAGCCATTGTTTATTAGGATTTGATTTTAATTGGTATTTTTACAATTATTGTTTTTCCGACAAACCACAAATATATTTCGCAGACAACTAGAATTTGACAAGTGACAAGTCACTGTCCTACAGTTGCCAGATTAAGAACTTTATTAAGAACTTTACCCTGCAGGCCTATTCGCTAACTCTGTTGACAGCTCATAGTGATGATCACTTGGCAAAGTGTTCAACGAATAACTGTCAAACAGCTAGTTTCGTATTCCCTATGACCAGTGACTAACTAAGATGACGTCATGAGCACCGAGTATTGCTGATAGTCACCGTAACACTTTTTGACAGATGTTTTCGTATCGATATTTGTATGATTGGTATTCTGTAAGCTTAGTGGACATCAAACTGATGAGCATTTCAAATTTAAAAATATTCGTGAAAGACACTGCTCAAGGGTAGTGTTTTTCAAGTAAAAGTGATGATCACCGAAACCGGTAATTAGTAAAGCAAGTGAAAGTTGAAACTTTTGTTGTTTGTTTGTGATTCGTGTGCGTAGAGAAATATTATGGCACGTCTTATTTTGTTGGGATTTGCTAAAGAAAAGCGAAAACAAGAATTTTTAAGTACTTATTGAGAGACGCCGCCTGCACGACGCTAGTAATCTACTACAGTTGCACAAGAGGGTTTATTGCAAATATAATTGTTTGAATACCTAAAGCTGGATTTCAACAGGCATTAGAACTCAGTTTTTGATGGTTCATATGTGGCCTTAATCCGACCATGATCATGAGGAGGCATATTTTAATTGAAAAAATTGCCTATCTTTAAATGTTTTAATAGTAAGTAATAACAATACCTACTAAAATAATTCTACATTCATAATAATTATATATTCATGTACATAATATGTTTAAAAGGTAAATTAATTTCTTGTTTCAGATTTGTGGTGCTGTACATGATTCATACCTATGTGGAGTCAATACCCCATAAAGTGTGTTTTAGAAAGACTTGAAAGAAATGAAGAACACTGTTGGCTATATGATGAGAAATATTATTTTGGCTGGTTATTGAAAATGAAGAGCTCAATGAATGTAAATGTGTTAATAGATATTTTGAGTCTTCAATCAATAAATAATTGAAACAAATATGAAAATTATTATTATTTTTAGGTGATTCTGAATATACACAGCACCCCTTGGATGATGACATCTAACTTAGGTGCAGCTCCGGGTTCACCAGAAGATCACTGCACAGACAGAAATACTGTTGAACGGTGTATTGGAGTACTGATAACATGTTGGCAGTGCAACATGGTATAACTACACTATAACCCAATTACAGCAGTCAATGTGGTGAATGCATGTGTTGTTTTACAAAACATTGCCAATTCACTGAATGTTCCAATGCAGAGCCTCAGAGTGATGTTGTCAGAACTAAGTCTACAGAGTGTGGTGGCAAGAATCATCGAAAATCCAGATAACTGTAGGGATATAACAGACCAAAAATTATGGAATGTTTCGAGATAATCATTTATAATTATATAATGCATTCCATAATCATTGGGCTTAGTAATACTGATATTTTTGTTATTGTTTTAACATTTATTACATACCTAAGAACACAAATTACATGTTTCATATTAAGAAGACAATAATACTTTAAAATACATATAAAGCTTTAACTTGAATGCTACTAGAAGTATTATTATGTACATAACTATGTACATCTTCTCCAGTGTCCTTCATAAGCTCCATCACAGTTCCTTATGCAGCTGCATTTTGCTCTTCAGCAGCAATGTGCCGTAAGTATCTCAATGACGTTGGCCCAGCACCGCGCCCTCTCATCTCCATGAACTGAAATTTACATATTTAAATTGGTTCGATGTTGAAGCCTATTATTATTTTAATTGATTTAAAAAACAAGCACTCTAGGAATTTTACGATTTACCTAATGTGCGAATTTACTTTTTAACTAAGATTAATCACTCGCTGAGTAAGTATCCTTCTAATGATGACTGAGTGAATTTTTTTTAGATTGTAGGTAAAAGAACTATTTTAAGCAGATGGTTCATTTCTTGAGTTAATTTATTAACTAGTAAACTTACGTGGTCTAATGTAGTGGTTCCTTATGCCACAGGTTTAGCAGAATTGCTACGGAGTCACACGCTTCTCGGGTGACTAACAGCCCGTGGACTTCCCGTAAAGTGACCCAATGATATATCGCGATGAGACTCCGCAAACTCCACCAGCAGTTCCATTGGGCTTACGGAAACTCTTCTGCATGCAGGCATCTTAAAAGTAGAAATTCTACATTAATATAATATACTAGCGGCCCGCCCCGGCTTCGCACGGGTACATTGCGGTTACATTATTCGAGTTTTAGTAAGGATCCCTAATTTTTTGAAAATATATTATAGCCTATGTCACCCGGGGAGAGTGTAGCTTCCCAACAGTGAAATAATTTTTCAAATCAGTTCAGTAGTTTCGGAGCCTATTCATTACAATCAAACAAACAAAGTTTTCCACTTTATAATATTAGTATGATTAAATACTTGAATTTACCTTCAGTTACTTTGATCTTATAGTCATTTAATTAGGTAATATTGAAGTTAAAAAAACTTTGATTCAATTAACAATTTTCACATTGTAAACCATAACTTAATCGTTAACTTACCTTTAAGGATTTATTTTAACAAACTTATGGCTTACAAAACACAATTAAACGCAGTAATTAAATTAATTACGCACCAAACAATTAATATAAAATCAGCACAAAATTGATTTCCCACCATCTTTACATGTCATGTGTACATAAACCGCTTATGATGAAATGTTATCTAAAATGTAGTACTTCACACGTTCAAAAGGCGTTGTTCAATTTAGTCGTATAGTAGTCGATAAGAAATAGAGGCGTCGAGTGTTGTATCGAAGAGCACCGCTCTCCGGCCGTTAGTCACCGTAACTTCATATCCACTCAATGTGATACGGAATACCAAAGTTGTCCCATTCTCAGTTGTCATCAAAGTTCAGTGTACAACTGAAGCCAGTTAGTCACTGGTGATCATCAAGTTAGCGAATAGGGGGGCAGGGTCGAGTGAGAAATATTACGTCTGGTAATGAATAATAGTACATTGTTACACGAGTGGTAAAGTGACTTATTTAGTCAAATAAGTCTTTCACCCGAGGTAAACACTGTGCTTTTCATTACGAATACAAGGAAAGTAAAAATAAAAACAGGAATTGGTTAAAGAAGTAATACAAGGAAGTATGGACAATACTCTACAACTCGAAAAAAAAAAAGATGGGATTGCCGCCAATTTTTTTTTTTTCGTTGGGCGGCCAACTTCATTATTTGGCCATTATTTTTCATTTTCATCTTTAAATATTTTGCGCAAATCTAAAGTATTTTAAAGAAATTGTTGAAAATAAATTATAATTAAGTCATTAAAAATATATATTCTTTAATTAATACTTAACTTTATGTTATTTTAATTTTACATCGTGCTGTAATTGAGTTACTGTAGAAAAAGTTTGAACATGGTTCCATAGAAATGTGAAAATGGAACTAGTTTTTTTTTAATAATTTGACAGCTGTCAGTTGAAAGCGATTCTCCCGGGCCGGAAAAGTATTACTTTCATCCTGCTCCTCAGGCCACTTCAGACCTACTTTAGAGTAATGAAAAATATATTGCGTCATCGTGAGTTTATTTCTAGCCCGCGTTTTCAAATTTTTTGAGGTTTTTTATAAATTTTTCAAAATCTGACAATAATAAAAGGCACATTTTGTAATTTGCGACAAAATGTTGTCTTAATTTTTTTCAGATTTTGGGTAAACTATAAAAATACTCGAAAATTTTGAATTTCGCGGCCTGGACAGGCGCCTGCACCTTTAATGATTTTTTTTTAACTTTTTATCTCGTTAAATCAAAGCGTTAAATAGAGGTAAATCGCCCTCGTAGTGAAGAGAGGCTCGAGGAGTGGGACGTCAAAAGGGCTAAATTAATTTACATAAATAGAGGTAGTGAAAGGTAGAGCACTTCGCCTAGGAGTAAGACAGTCCTATGGACCAATAAAACCACTACACAAAATATATATTAAAAGAAGATTGCTTGTGTATAATAATGTACCTACAACTAGTATTTAACTTTTAAGCTTTCTCTCTTGGTTTTTCTAATGTCTGAACGAATTGCATTTCATTTGATTGTTATAGATCAGCGTGTATAAACTGGCTACATATAAAATGACACAGATAATATTTATAACTGTATTCAATAAAATCAACGACTTTTTATGTTTACACACATTTATTTCATATAAAATAAGTATAATCGTTACATAAAAATAACACCTGCAATTAACACAAGGTGCAGTCTTAAGTTTATAACATATCACAAATTATCACAAGTAATATATGAATCAGACTACATAATTACATAGTATGTACTTGCTTTTACAAAATAACGATCAGGATTGGCTAAAAATATAACATCATTACGCATTTTTACAAAAATGAAGCACAAAATAGTGTCCAATGTTATCGGTATTATTTGCATGGACATTATTATTTCGAGGCTACAGTGTAGTTTTAATGCACAGATATAGATTTACATAGATAACGCAAATGCATGTACTTCGCGTGTACGATACCTCGACCAAGCGTCAAGGTTGGTCGCCGCTAACTTGCAGTCCGCGCGACTACAGATATAAAAAATATGAGTATGAGCGAGATAATCACTCGAGAGAATCGTACCGGGTGGAGGCGCTTCGGCGGCCTCGGTGTCTGAATCGGTTTGGATTTCCCGTCAGTAATGACGTCACAGTAAGTGTTCAAAATTCGGCACGCTTGGTTTTAATACAAATCGTCATACTTGCGTTATCTATGTAAATCTATATCTGTGTTTTAATGCAAATTTAATGAGTTTTATATAAATACATGAGACCTAAATCCCTTTTTTAAAAATTATAAGAACAAGTGCCACTAATCAACACAATAAGCTTTATCAGTAATATATATTTAACCGAACTACAGTTGAAAATTCAGTAGTATTTAAATTATTTGAAACTACTGAGAGATACAAAACGCAGATACAACACAAACACTAATATCTATTATAAAATATAGCGAGATCTTCGTATTGAGGTAAAAATAAAATTTCAATACAAAGAATGAATACAAAAACAACAAATCATTTTAGATCCATAAATATTGTGAGGAAGATAAAAATCTGAGACTTCTTTCTACCTTGTAAAGTTATGACAATTTTATCTCCTCTAATTCAATATACAAATAATTAAAATCCAATTCAATTATTTGTCGGTAACCTTTGGTACATTTACCTCAATTCCTCAACCGTCCTAAAACTCCCACGAATGTCCGTAATCTACAAACATCTGGTAACACCGAACTTTTTTCCAAACCGACATTGGCAAAGGAATCAATGTTCCTGCAGCCAGAAAATAAAACCTCAAAAATTACGTAGTAAATATGCTTTAACTGCAGTTAAATAACAAATACTGATGGAGTATCTTCGGCACTTCCAATTTCGGAACAACATCCTTCAGGGAAGTGTTGAAATATCTACGGAAATAGATCCTCGCTTGCGATATCAAGGAGATTGGTGTTTTAGCTCGTTGGATTAAGACTTCTTTTTGAACAGGGGTGAGGGTGCTGTTTCTCTTGATCATGCATAGGTCAAAGGATTCAGCTGCTTCTAAAAGAACATAGAAGATATGCTGGTATTCGTCTGAAGTGACGTTTTGCAAGTGGTTGAGAATACCGTCAGGGTCGCGGAACTGAGTTTTCATGATAACCTGAAAACAGAAATAAAAATATAAGTAATATGTCGGCGCTCGATAACAAACATTGTTTACAAACGAGCGCACGTGCAACGTGACGTCATCGCTTCGCTCTGTGAGTCAGGAGGGGTGGGGACGGACAATATAAAGCGGCGCGCTGTACGGCCGGGGGCATTACTATCGAGGCGCTCGTTCCGTCAACATCTCTTAATCGTGACACGGATCACGCCTGATTTAACTGTATTGCTTTTAATATTATATTATATTGTTTTTAATACTTATATTGTTGCATAATTAATTATCAAGTTTGATTTAATAAATTCTTTATCTACGTAATCTTAAATTTATTGTTTAATTATGTCCGAAGATCAGTCCATGGCTGATCTAAGTGGCGAGGATCGTCGTCCACCTTCACCAATTCTACAACAAGTTTCGGTTCCATCCGAAATCAGAAGTCGGATTGACAATGGGGCATCATCAGCCCCATCTGCCCGCACAGAAGGAGATGCCACTAACTTTGGCGCCGGCCAGGCACTGTCTGCATTGGCAGGTATCATAGAAAACCTAACGCGGCAGCAGCAAGCAAATATACAAGCTAACCACGAGTTTCTTGCTGGACTTTTAAACCAGGCAGGGCCTCCAACAAGACGACCACGGTTGAGCGATATCTACATCGCAGCGTTCAACCCTGATGGTGACGTACCAATACGAGACTGGTGTGAGCACGTGGATAGAGCAAAAGCTCACTGGAAACTGACTGACATACGAAGTATGTACAAAAATTGCTGGTTTACTGCAAGGTCGAGCCAAAACTCTTGGAGATACATGGTTAGTAAAATCCCCTGTATGGTCCGACATGCGCGAGGCTCTAATACAAACTTTTGAGCCAGAAGCACGATACTCAAACGACATATTGAAATTGCGAAGTTTTAAATTTGATATGGCAAATCCAGCTGAATCCATTACCAAAGCTTGGAATATTTGGAAACGAGTCATCAATGGTGACAAGGATAAAGACGCTGTAGAAGCTGTAATTGGCTGCATAGACAATGAGTTCCTTCGTCTACGTTTACTGTCTAATAAATGCTCTTCTGTTCCTGAATTGATTTCTGTGGCGGCTACAATCAAACAACGAGAACCCCGACATGGAGAACCGCCGGCTAAACGACCAAGACTAAGAAACAATAGAGATGACACTTTGCTTTGCTTCAAGTGTGGGAAACCTGGACATATGCAAGCACATTGCCGCCAAGGTATCGAGCAAGTGAGTGACCCTAAGACATTACTGAGTGCAACAAACACAAAGGAATCATTTAACCGCACGGAATGGCCAAAACCCAAATGTAGTTACTGTGACAAGATTGGACATTCTGAATCAGTCTGTTTCAAGAAGATGGGAGATGAAGCTGAAAAGGTTAATTTGGCCAGAGAACAAGAAGACATATTAACACCTATGGCTGTTATTATCAATAATCGAAAATTCACAGCATTCTATGATAGCGGGGCAGCACGATCTTTGGTAAGGCGTACTGTCAGCCGATCCATTCCTGGAGAGCGTGAAGATTGTACCTTGATACTAAAGGGCATTGGAAGTCAGAGTATTCCAATCTTGTCCTGCCAAAGAATTAATGTAACGTGTGATTTGAACGGTGTATTTGTGGAAGTTGCTTTCCACATTGTAGAAGACCATGAAACACCATGTGATCTTTTGATTGGGGCAGAAATTGTTAAAGGTACAGGTTTAAACATACTCGTCAATGAGACGGGTGCAAGTGTGATGAGACATTCAACTTTTATAAACATAAACACAACTGAGCACCTCTTCAAAAACCTGGACACTGATTTGACTAATGCCAATGAAATATGCGAGTTGAGAAAAGTATTACTAAAATATTCCGCAACATTTGCTACCGGTACTCCAAAACATAAAGTTACCACAGGTTGTTTAGATATTCAGTTGAAAGATCCAACTAAAATAGTATCTAGAAGACCTTATAGAATGGCGCCAGTGGAGCAGCAAAAATTGAAGGAGATTATTAACGAACTCATGGTAAATGGAATTGTCAGAGAAAGCACGTCCGATTATGCCAGCCCAGTTATCCTCGTTAAAAAAAAGAATGGGGAAGATCGAATGTGCACCGACTATCGAGAGTTGAATAAAAATACTATCCCCATCAAGTTTCCACTTCCAATCATTTCCGATCAAATTGACCGATTATCAGATGCTACTTATTTCATCAGCTTAGATATGGCCCAAGGCTTTTACCAAATACCCATCAAAGAAGAATCTATATCAAAAACTGCCTTCATTACACAAGATGGCCTATATACAAGTACGACAATTTTGTGGTTTGGCTGGCTACTTTCGACGATTCATACCATCTTTCTCTGAGTGTCTCATTCCACTCTACAACTTAACTAAGAAGGATGCTAATTTTCAATGGACTGCAGAATGTGAAAGCGTCAGACTTGAGATCATTCGGCGACTAACTTCAGCACCCGTTTTAACCATATTTCAAGAGGGACTTCCTATTGAACTCCACACGGATGCTAGCAGCACTGGATTGGGTGCAATTCTTATTCAAATTCAGGACGGCCGACAGCATGTGATAGCTTATATGAGTATGAGAACTACTGAACCAGAGAGTCATTACCACTCTTATGAGCTGGAAACACTTGCTATAGTAAGAGCAATAAAACACTTTCGACAGTACCTCTACGGCAGATCATTTACAATAATCACTGATTGCAACGCCATAAAATCATCGTCAAATAAACATGAACTCTTACCCAGAATCCATAGGTGGTGGTCATTTCTCCAGCACTATGATTTCAAAATAGAATACCGCCAAGGATGCCGAATGAAACATGCAGATTTCTTCAGCCGTAATCCTACGACGTGTATTAACCTAGCGCAAAACATCGATACATGGCTAAAGATTGAGCAAAGGCGTGATGTAGAATTAGCCAAAATCATAAAGAAGTTGGAACACAACGAAGTAATGCGTGAGTATCGAGTAAATGACCTTGTTTTGGAACACAGTCTTGATGAAAATGAACCCGGTTGCAAAAAGTGGAAAAAAGTGGTTCCAAGAACATACCAATGGAGCATTATGCCTATCATACCGCGTTAAAACATTTTGGATGGGAAAAGACTCTAAGCAAGATTCGAGAAAGTTATTGGTTTCCTGAAATGTCTTCAACAGTAAGACGCTTCGTAGACAATTGCGTTATATGCAAAACAAGCAAAGGTCCTTCCGGAGCCAAGCAAGTAGAAATGTATCCCATAGAAAAGAAACCTATTCCCTTCGATACCATCCACATAGATATGACTGGTCATCTCACCAGAAGGAATAATAAGCATGAATACGTTGTTGTTGTCATAGACGCTTACACTAAGTTTGTCACATTAACTTATGCGACCAATAAGACTGCCAACTCAATGCTGCGCGCATTGAAACATATTGTATCCCTATTTGGAGCTCCTCGACAAATCATAAGTGACCAGGACACCGCCTTTAAAGCCGAATTTGAAGAGTTCTGTAGAAACTACAACATCCACCAGCACTTTATAGCTCCAGGAGTTAGTCGTACAAATGGACAGGTGGAACGGATGATGGCTGTTGTAAAAAATGGATTAACTATCATTCGCAATTATGAAACGCACGACTGGAAGAAGGGTTTGGAAAAACTCCAGTTAGCAATCAATTGTACCAAAAATAAAACAACAAACGTGAGTCCAATCAAAGCTCTCACCGGAAGACAATGTGCAGTACCCCCAGAATTAATAACATTAATTGACGAAGGAGAACAGATAGTGAGTCGAAATGAACTCGATATTTACATACAAAAGAAGATTGACAAACGAGCAAAAGAAGATAAAACAAGATTTGACCACGGTAAAGCGAAAGTGAAGAGGTTCCAAAAAGGCGACATCGTCTTATTCAAGACAAATCCCAGGTCCCAAATTGGACTTGACCTGAAATACCCGGATGCTTATATAGTTTGGAAAATACTCCCAAATGATCGTTACCAAGTAAAGAAGATTACGGGACGCGGACGCCCAAAAAAAGTAGCCCATGACCAACTACGGCTGGCACCCAAACCAAACGAAGGCGTAAATCAGGATTCCATGTCGGCGCAAGACGAAGCAACTGTGACACCAGAACCAAATGAGGTCGGACTGAATACTACCGATGATTTCGTCCAAGCTCAAGAGATGTAAAACGCTCTATAGTAAAGGTAATGTACGCTATTTAAGTATCAATATAGCACTCAATAATTGTTGATAACTGAAGTAAGTCGAGGACAGGGGCCTCCTTACATTTGCAGTATCGTAAGTTGAGGACAGGGGCCTCCTTACTTTTGGATTAACATAAGTTGAGGACAGGGGCCTCCTTACATTTGCAGTATCGTAAGTTGAGGACAGGGGCCTCCTTACTTTTGCATTAACATAAGTTGAGGACAGGGGCCTCCTTACATTTGCAGTATCGTAAGTTGAGGACAGGGGCCTCCTTACTTTTGCATTAACATAAGTTGAGGATAGGTGCCTCCTTATTTTTGGAAGAAACTAAGTAAATTGATAACAATGTCTCTTTACTTAACTTAAACTCTGACCTAAGCACTTGGTGTATTTTGATATACTGTGTATTCTTCTTTCATTGATAGGTCGAGGGCGACCTATATACAGAATGGCCGTGTCGGCGCTCGATAACAAACATTGTTTACAAACGAGCGCACGTGCAACGTGACGTCATCGCTTCGCTCTGTGAGTCAGGAGGGGTGGGGACGGACAATATAAAGCGGCGCGCTGTACGGCCGGGGGCATTACTATCGAGGCGCTCGTTCCGTCAACATCTCTTAATCGTGACACGGATCACGCCTGATTTAACTGTATTGCTTTTAATATTATATTATATTGTTTTTAATACTTATATTGTTGCATAATTAATTATCAAGTTTAATTTAATAAATTCTTTATCTACGTAATCTTAAATTTATTGTTTAATTATGTCCGAAGATCAGTCCATGGCTGATCTAAGTGGCGAGGATCGTCGTCCACCTTCACCAATTCTACAACAAGTTTCGGTTCCATCCGAAAAATATGACCTTTGAAATACTTATGATATAACCAGCCGTAGACCCTGAGAATAGCCAGCCAAAAATGAACTTAAAGTACTAGGCACAGTGAATATTGAGTGCGTCATAAAGATTCTAGCCACAGACTCAAAATCCAATATCTTTTCATTCATGTAAGCTAAAAAAGCACTAATAAATAGTCAGAATCTACCGCCGACTCGGAATGCCGCTTCCACTGTGAAGCGCCGGCTACAAACTGAATGATATACTCTTTTAAATAGAATAAAAGAGCAACTAAAGAACTCAAAGATCTTCTGGCCCATGCAGCTAATGAATCGCTGAAACAGAGATTAGAGAAAATGTCTCCAAATGCAAACGGGACTCACAATCTTTGGAAGGCAACAAAGTATCTACCACAGCCGCAACAGTGTTCTCCACCTATTAGATCCGGAAATACATGGGCTCGAACTGACCAAGATAAATCTCAGGCCTTTGCTACATACCTAGCCGGGGTATTCAAACCCAATGATTCGATTAGCCCTGAAGATCCAGAAATAGAACAAGTCCTTAAGCAAGATCTTCAACTATGCCTGCCACTGAGCCCTACTTCACCAAGGGAGATGGCTAGAGAAATAGCCAAAATAGCCCCTAATAAAGCACCTGGATTTGATCTGATCACCCCTAGGCTACTGAAAGAGCTCCCCAAGAAGTGCATTGCCTTTTTGACCATACTTGTCAATGCCACGCTGAGAACCTCGTATGTTCCTGCACTCTGGAAAATATCTCAAATTTATGATTCATAAGCCTGGCAAGCCGCCTAACGAAGTCTCATCCTATCGCCCTATTAGCCTGACGCCTGTGTTGTCAAAATTGTGGGAAAGGATCATCCTTGCACGATTATCTCCTTGCTTAGATATGGACCACGTAATACCTAACCACCAATTTGGTTTCCGGAAGCACCACTCAACTGTAGAGCAGGTACATAGAGTCTACTCTGCAATAAGACAATGCCTGGAAAGGAAAGAGTACTGTTCGGCTGCCTTTCTCGACGTACAACAGGCCTTCGATCGGGTTTGGCATAAAGGACTACTCTGCAAAATTAAAAAGTACCTTCCACACTCCTACCACCTGCTGATGGACTCTTATCTCAGCGACAGAAAGTTTCAGGTCAAGCTCCGCGACGCAAGATCTTCTCTTTATAGCTGCTCAGCCGGAGTACCCCAGGGCTCCGTACTTGGTCCGGTCCTTTACAACATTTTTACCAGTGACCTACCCCAGACACCTGACATAACTGTAGCAACCATTGCTGATGACGCGGCCTTCCTCAGTTGTGACCGTGATCCAAATGAAGCGAGCAGACTGCTGCAAAGCCAACTCAATGCCATCAACGATTGGTTGACCAAGTGGCGCATAAAAGCAAGCGCTCCAAAGTCTCACCACATCACATTTGCCCTAAGACGTGAAACTTGTCCCCCGGTCAACCTAGGCCCCGACAAACTGCCGCAATCAACCTGCGTCAAATACCTTGGATTCCACCTAGACCGGAGGATGACATGGAAGGACCATATAAAAACGAAGCGCAACGAAATCAATCTAAGATTTAAAAACCTACTCTGGCTCCTCGGCAGACAGTCTGCTCTATCCCTATCCAACAAGCTAAGGGTATATTGTTCCATAATAAAACCGATTTGGACATATGGAATCCAATTGTGGTCGTCAGCCAGCAAATCCAACATTATGTGCCTGCAGAGAGCCCAAAACAATATTCTAAGGGTACTCTCCTCGGCGCCCTGGTATGCTCTCAACTCAGAAATCCACGAGTACCTGGAAATCCCAACCATTTTGGACGAAGCAAAACGATACTCGGCCAACTACAAGGACCGCTTGACAACTCACCCAAACCCATTATCTAATATGCTCTTGCAGCCAAACCCTATTAGAAGACTCAAGAGAGCTGATGTGCTGCCTTACTAAGGGGAGATGGAGCAGTGGCTCTACCTCTCCAAACTCCAACCACTTGCAACACACCTGATTATAGTCTAGGCGACTGATCGCAGGTCTAAAATATAGGAAAAAAAAAAAAAAAAAAAAAAAAAAATAGAATAAAAGTAGAATAAAAACACAATGTTGGCCGCTGCCAATTCAGCCTACCTATTGGTAAATGCAGCACTGCGCAGAATAACTTAATAAGATCGAAGATGCATCCTTACCCTGGCTCCGTGCCTCAGCAGCAGCGTGATGATGTCCACGCTCGGCTCCGTGTTGCTGGCCAGGTATTCAGCGAGAGCTGGACGCAATTGGGTCATGTCTTCGTCGTTGTAAACCTTCAGGTTTGGGTCCGCTCCGCTTTCAAGCAGGATCTGTAACAACGGAAGCAGGGACTGCTTAATTTAAATATGACGACCACTTGTCCCAGTGGGTCGAGCGTAGGCCGCTCGGCGCACTGCACATGGCGGTTGCAGGTTCGATTCCCGTCGGGGTAAAGAAGCAAAGCTTTATAGTATAACTATCTGAGCCCGCGTGGAATTTTGATCCTTTCTTAGGGGATGTCTACGTCATAGTAGCTTTATGCATGTAAAGTCTCAGCCCGATCGGTTTAAAATTGACAAAGTTTCATACAAACTTTCCTCCCCTATTTTATCCCCTTGGGGGTAGAATTAATCAATCCGTCTAGTGGTTTGGGCTGTGCGTTGATAGATCACTATGTCAGTCAGTCAGTCTGTCAGTCACCTTTGAGTTATATATATATATATAGAAGCGTAGAGTGCCGCAGCGCCATTCTGTATCGTGTAACGCTACTGACGCTTAGCACAGATAGAGTGGCCGCGCGGCGAGCGCCCCGAAACATCCGTATAGAAGTTTCGCTTCATAATGTTGTTGTTCTTATATTTGTGTGTGGAAAATTAAGCAGTGCCCCTAGCGGGCGGTAACCATAACTTTCATTTGAACAAAGCGGTCAATAAGTGGACTGTAAAATAAATCGATAGTATACGAGGATCTCCTTCTAGGGATAAATTTAAAGGACTTTGTTTTGACGAAATTTTCTTCAAACTTACTTTAACTATTTCCTTCCTATTAGCGATATTGTCAGAGCAGGCGACGTGCAACGGGGAACCAATCACAGAACTGGAAGCGTTCACTTGGGCACCTGGAAATAAGCAGCATTAACATTAACAATATTCCATCCATTCTATATCCAGCCCTCATCAGAATGAAAACTTACATAGAGGAGCTTCTACACGACACGATTAGATTGCCAACAGATTGAATTGGCAATCCAATCGCAATTGGGCGAATGGATTCAAAATTTTTGAATCAAAAGACCGTCAGGATTGTTACAAAACGATTTTATAATAATCATCGATATGAGAATAGATAAGTCTGTGCTATCTATTGAATTTGATTCTATTGAGATGAATAATACCATTCAATCGAGCAAAGATTGCTTCTTGCAACTTGAAAGAAATTCCGACCTGGATTTTTATTAGCTGATAGTGGATCCTACGCTACTTCAGTACGCGTTAGTAAAATCAAACGTTTCTTTATCCGTGCTGGTTTCCTGATAAGCTTAAACGCTCGTCTTCAGAGCTTACCAGCTGATAGTAACAGCTGCAGCATGGACACGTCTCCCTTCAGTATCGCAAGGTCCAGAGGGCTGGGTTTGCTCAGCTCTGGGCATTCGTAGTTCACGCGGGCGCCTTGCTTGATTACCAGATTCACTACCTCTGGATTACCTGGCCAAAAGAATCCTTATTAATACTAAATAACCTAGAATTAAGGGCACAGCCTTGAGTAGCTATGTTTGTATTTTCAGTAAGGTTAGGCAGAGTTGCATTGCGGTGCCTTCAAATTTCGTAGAGATGGTATCTTGGTCCCAATTTGATAGGGGGCGAACCTACTGTTATTGACTTTTTGCAAGTCTTGGGAATCTCATATTTATAGTAATAGCTACTACCATTTGTAATTATTAATTATACAAGCAACTGGCGATTAAAAATAAAGATATATAATTATAACAAAATGTAAAAAGACAAGCCCGCTGTGTTTCTTGCCGGATCTTCTGTCTAGGTCGCGTTCCGACAACCGTCCGTTTCCGTTGTAGATATAAGAAATACAATTTCTTTAATTTATTTTGACATTTAATGTCCAATTGACTGATTGTAAGTGCCCCTGTAGGCCTAAACAAAATAAACGGTTTGACTTTGACTTCATTACACCGGGCACACCCCGCCCGCCTAATCTCGCTATGAAAGATGGCATCTTACCACTCAAAACAGCATAATGCATTACAGTTCTGTAGTCATTCCTCGCGTCCGCCATGGCGTTAACATCGGCGCCGAAGCTGATGAGAAGAAGGACAGCATCCATACCCTGAATGGACAGCATATCATAATTTAAGAAAAACACAGTCTCCTTAGTTGTCTTTCGATAGTGGTATAGTGATAAAGGTATATAAGTCCTCACCTTCTTCTGCCTCGCTGCCTTCATGAGCGGCGTTAGGCCAGCCCTGTCTCTTGAGTCAGGATTCGCTCCGAAGGTCAACAGTAGCTCCAAGTACTCAGGGTCAGAGACTAGGTTGATCTCGGAGCCGAAGAAATACCGCTTATTGGGGTCCGCGCCGTGCTCCAGCAGGAGACGAGCGACCTCCTGTGGAAAATAATCCTTGAATTTTTGACCATTTCTCCATACTGAACTAGTCTGATGATTCCGATGATGTATTATTTATTTATTTATTTAAAGTTAAAATAGAACGGCCAGAGGCCAATTACACCAATTAACTACACTAATTACTAAAGATACATTATAATTTCTAAAAATCATTCATCCTTCTCACAAAACCTCAAACATACTAACAAAATCTTCGGCCATTCATCCGCAAACAAATCCATGCATGCGTTGGAAACCAGGAGCTCGTTAAGTGCAGTGAGGGTGCGTGGTACTGGCGACTTAGCTCGGGCATGATGTATGCTACTTACATAATGCTTGTTCCTGATGGCCAATCGTAGAGGTTCATCGCATAGCGTAGTCCTGGGGAACTCCTCTCCGGTGTCGGGCCTGTAGTCAACCGCAGCGCCACTCTCAAGCAACAACTTCACCAGCTCGGTATAGCTAGAAAAGCAAAACATCATCTAGGTAAACAAATACACAGATGTTTAAAAGTAGCTTTTGTTTGGTATTTATGATTTGAGGTTTATGGTGAAGGAGCGTTTTGTAGCCCATTCCATATTTAATATTCAAATGAAAATTAATGTAATTATAGTGTAACTAATTCATTTTATTAACATTTTTGTACATGTAAATAAGCCAAGGCTAAGTTGAAATTCACAAAAACTGTTTCAGCAATAAGAAATTTATATCTAACATATTATACAAATCATAATGCAGCAGACTACTGCTGGATATAAACCTCGCCAAAATACTTGCTCAAATCATATTCCGGTGCCTTGCCTCCAGCTACGAGTGTATGTAATAGTTACAACCTTTTTGAACTCTCAAGAGGCATTTTATCCATTTATTTTTCAGGCAGAACAAACTATAACATATCTAATATAATCTCTACAATCAGAATAGCTATACTAACCCATGTTCAGCTGCTAAATGCAACGCGCTGTACCCGCAGTCATCCCTGGCGTTCACGTCGCAGCCTCTCACCACCAGAAGCCTGGTGGCTTCTAGGTACCGCTGCCAGATCGCGTAGTGCAGCGGACGGAGACCTTGAGTTACTGGCTCGTTCACCTGAAGTTGTTTTGGTTCATTAGGCTGTGCCACTACTCTGCTGTACACTGGCCCAGTTTGATGGGCCAGTTCTTTTTAATGCGGGCGAAAAAGATCCCCAGATATATCTTGATTGCACTAGGTTGGCGTTATCCATAACTTCACTGCCGTCAGTCTGAATAGTCTAGTAGTGAGAGCGGGTCGCCTTTGTTACTGAAAGGTTCCGTGTTCGATACTCAATCCCCATCCTCGCCATTGAACTTTTGACGTGAATTCACACCTAGCACAAGAATTTGGTATGATTGGGGAGGGTAACGGGCATACCATTAATGTGATAAAATCCACATGTCTTACCTTGGCTCCACAAGCCAGCAGTATTCTGATCTCGTCGAGCGGCACCATCCGGATGATGGAATCAGCCAGCTCACGCTGCATCGACTTTCCCGATCTCACTTCGGAGTCAGTCGTCGGCATCTTGGTGTCTGAATCAGTGGTCTCTGTAACAAGAAGATATAAACGCTGAAATAACATAGAAAAGCGGAAAATAGTTAATGGCTACTAAATTTGATGACCGATAGACAATGGTTAGACACAGCATGTGGCATAAGATGAAGAGAGAGATAACCAAACAGAACTCTGAATTCAAATTCCCCAACAAATAATAGAAATCGCCAGACACTAAACACCAAACGTATGGTTCCAAACGAAGCTACGATTGTCTGATAGGTACCATGAATGGGCTGACTTATTTTTATTAATGTAGGCCAACAAAGCACTTATGAACATCCAGAATATACCACCAGTACAGAATGGTGCTTCCACTAAGAAGATCCGGCCAGAAAGTCAATAAATAGTTACCTACTCTTTTCATTACATTAAAAAGTTATTCCCAGAAACAGCAACAAGTTGTGAACAGGCAAAACCTTGTCACTAGAAAGTACTTCTAAAATTATTGTGATGCCTTCCGTGTTTAATAAATTCAAAGAAAATTAAAGAACTAGGTATATTTTCAAAAGGAAATTGAGTGGACCAGTCTTAACAAGCGTCGAGGCCGTTTAAAATAATTTAGGTATCTCTAACTATTGTCTTTAATTTATAATTTTAATTTACACAAACCTGCCATAATTAAAATCAACACTTTAAATTCAACACACAAATCTATAAATCACTATCACAAGGATTTTCAATCAGCTACAAATGAATGTAATTTTATAATGTAAAATAAGTACTAAATATCCATAAAAGTCAGGATACGACTGACTTCACAATATGACTATTAAAATAATTAAATTAAATTATTTTTTATGAAATATATTGAACGTCCACTTTCTTGGGCTGTCTAGTTACAACTGTCGTTATAAGAAGAAACAAAAACGTTTAACAACGGCCACATGTGTCTTTTGTGTCTAAAAATAAAAGCCATGCGTATATTACGCGCATTACAAGCCGTGTCTACACATAATCAGTCAACGTCTCAATAATATATGGACACGTATTGCCAACATCGTATTGGAGATACAAATGGCTCAAACGCAGATACACTTATCTTAAATCTGATGAATTAGCTTCCGCGACTGGCTTTGACTGCGTTGGTTAAAAGCCACGTTAGCAAATTGACCTGCACGCCGTGCACCTCTTAGGGAACATTTCAAGCATAAGTTAAGCTCTCTCCATCACGAGTCTCATTAATAAAGAGAGCTCGGTTTACTCTGGATATGTTCCCTGAGATGTACTGCCAACCGTAGGTACCTACAGTAGTACATTTGAAAGATTCCAAAGAGATCTTTACGTTATTTATCCCTAGTCTGGGTGTTACTGGAATAAAAAGATTCACCATGAATCTACAGGTTGAAACAGAAAGGGTATACTTTTCTTGTAAACTGAACTTTGTAATTCTAAAACTATCAGCTTTGGAGGAACCTTGAAAAACAAAAGGTGTTACATATTGTGTTAAAGCTGTTGACAGATTTCACAAGTGTGCAAAACCTTTAGTACTTCAACTGTCCCACAAAGGTGATAGTTTTAGATTTACAAAGTAAAGTTGCAAAAAAATGGTTTACCCTTTCTGTTTCACCTAGTATAGTACGCCACCCATAGGACAAGGATCACTCACACTTGTCACCAAATTTAGAGCGATCCTGTCGCGAACAGGCAGCTCCTGTTAGAGGACGCATGGCGGGTTCTTTCGACTGGGAGTGGGGCTGTCCTCACCAGACACCACATTGTTAAATTATCACTACATAGTGTAAAACAAAGTCGCTTCCCGCTGTCTGTCTACCCCTATGTATGCTTAGATCTTTAAAACTACGCAACGGATTTTGATGCGGTTTTTTTAATAGATAGAGTGATTCAAGAGGAAGGTTTATATGTATAATATACATGCATAATAAAGTAGAGAAACACTAAAAAAATACCCGTGCGAAGTAATATTATATCTGTTTAAATAATTAGAAAGTAAGAACCGTCTTTGTTGGCAGAAATCTCACTAATCTCCCTCATAATATTCCTAATGATGACACTTCATTATCTAATTTTTAGGCAATGAACTCATTTGTTCAGTGACTCTTGCCAAACGCTCGCAATGTACTTTTGTTTCCGTTACGAGCTGAGATCACTTACAATTATGGATGATATTATATTCTAGTTTGAAAACGTGATCTTGAGCTAATGAACTCAATAGTTATTTATATCTTTATGGGGCAGTGACCTCCCCTTTTGTCAAGTTAGAACAGCCCCGCTCCCAGCCCCCCCGCGGGTGTCGCGGCGACTACAGGCCGCGCCATGCGTCGTCTAACAGGAGCTCCCTGTTCGCGACGGGCTCGCCGCCTGTCGCGCGGCTCTGTAGCCAATGTTGGCGACGAGTGTATGTTACAAATCTGTTGAACCTCTAACCTATCACATATATTGAAACGCTTGAGTATAATTTTCTTGTTACTACCAACCAGTACCGGATTAAGCAAGCGCGGGGCCCGTAGCAAATTACTGTAAAGAGCCCTTGATCTACTATGGGTTCTTAAGTATAAAGTGTTAAAATAACAAATCAATAGTCTATACGTTTATTTGCCATCTATAGGTTACAATTTTGTGGGCATTTAGTAAATTACTATAGACGCTGTTAGGCTCTGGACAAGTACAAAAAGCCAGAGATGAGATTTTCTAGCCATATAGAATAATTTTGATAAGAAACTAACATATGCGGGGCCCCCTTTCGCGCGGGGCCCGTAGCAATTGCTACTCTTGCTTTATGGTTAATCCGGCACTGCTATTATTTTAGAATGAGTAACCATCAAGTAACTTGCCGTGTCTTCTCAGTGGAAGCAGTATTCCGATTCGGTTATAGTTTCTGAATAGCACAATTGCTTTATTGGCCTACATTAATAAATAATAATTATCTTAACGCGATGTCATTTTTATTTTCCTAACAGTTTTTCCCGACGCAATACCCTTCAAAGTTACATTCAAATATAAACATGTTTTCACCTAACCCGGTCACTGGTTGTGGCAACCTGCCCAAATGCTATGTCTGCACTTATAATCTAATGTTTACGATTATAACTGATAGACTGAACGGAAAGTACATTGCGAAATTTGCGTGTTAGCTGAAGATTTTACGCAGTTGTGCCGTATTTTCGCGCAGTCTGTGCCATTTTTAACCGCGGACGAAAAAGTTTAACATGTTTATCTAAGTGTTTGCTCTGTCTTTCACTGGTTTATGCAAGGAGGTATCTATTCACAATTGAAAGACAGTTTCCGATGTCGGAAACGATAGCTTCGATCCATCTTTTACAGGGATTGTAGATTGTAGATGTAGATTCCGAGCCGCTGTAGAGTCGAACTGTCCATCCTACTAATATTATAAATGCGAAAGTTTGTGAGTGGAGATGTTTGTTACTCTTTCAGGCAAAAACTACTGAATGGATTTGGATGAAATTTGAAACACAGATAGTTTATAATTTTTGTTAAGTTAAATACTACGCGGACGAAGTCGCGGGCACAGGCTAGTCGATTATAATTATGATTACACCTCGTTGTCGGCAGTGTCCGAGTTATGCCTTTGGTTGCTAGTATGTATTATTGGCTATGTTAACTGCTTAACATTCAGGCGGATCGTAAGCTTATTGGCTGACTTCACTTAAAAAAAAAAAACTATGGCTTTATTCGCGTAGGTAGTGGATGATTTTGTCAACAACAGAGTTTGATGGGACACTTGATCGCTAGCCGAGGCTTTAAAGCTTACAAAAAAAGAAACTACAAATTGTTATAAGCTATATTATTAGGTATAAAAAAAATACTTAATCTGTGTTACATTAATCTAAACACGGCACGTGGTTTATCTATCTCTAATAATAATCGAGCCACGAGGCTGTCTGCGAGCAAAGAGTCAATGCCGTCATTTTTAAAAAGGTAAAAACAAAAATGGCCGCCGTCCAAGGCGCGTAGTTTCCGCGCCAACTAACGTCACGGAGTTTCCTCGAAAACTTTCACAATGTTATTGCAATCAATTTATTTCAATGTCCGCTACGCATTAAGGAATAAAATTAACAAGAGAATTGTTTTTGTGTTTGCAAGGGCACACATTTTTGTAGGAATTTTGTATAAGTACTTTTAATGAGGAATTCATATGACTTTTTGGGTTAAGTTTTCGTTACTATCTATTTTTTTATAGTTAGTCTAACGGCTCTGGGTACAAGCCCTTTGGAGCCTATTTCTACCTACATAATTATAGTGTAGGCAATTAACTACAGCTTATACACCTACCTAAGTTTCGTACGATGAGTGAGAGAGCCGGAAGCACAAGGCTCTTCTGCCTCTGTCCCTCCCCCCTTCAGATCGAAAACGTGCGGCCAATGCCTTTGGAGTTGCATTGCAAGCATACAGTAACAGATTAAAATCTGGCAGGTCAAACGCTTCTTTGCCGAAGTCGTTATTTAAGGTATCTAATTCTATATTTAAAAAAACAATAGGTACCTTTTAACCCCCGACAAAAAAGAGGGGTGTTATAAGTTTAACATGTGTGTTTGTGTATCTGTGTGTCTGTCTGTGGCATTGTAGCGACCAAGCGGATGAACCGATTTCAAATTTGTTTTTTTTGTTAGATAGATAGGTATTCTGATTGAGAGTGTTCTTAGCTATGTTATATGAAAATCGGTTCAGCCGTTTGAAAATTATCAGCTCTTTTGTAGTTTAAGAAGTCGCCGCACCGGGGGTTTTCAAAATTTTTTAATTTTTGTATTCAAATTCAAATCATTTATTTTGTTTAAGCCTACGGGGGCACTTACAAATTGTCAATTTTACATATTTTTTTCTTATATCTACAACCGGATCGGAACGCGACCTCGACTGAGAAGATCCGGCAAGAAACTCAGCGGGCTTGTTTGTGGTCATCTTCCAATCTGCAACTTTTTAAATCTACGAATCCTCTCCCCCATTCTCCTCTTGTATGTCTTGTGACGAATGTCAAACATCTTGACTGTATTTATAGCGATAACTATCCTACTAATATTATAAATGTGAAAGTTTGTGAGTGTGGATGTATGTATGTATGTATGTATGTTTGTTACTCCTTCACGCAAAAACTACTGAACGGATTTGGATGAAATTTGGAACACAGATAGTTTATAACCGGGATTAACATATAGGATACTTTTTATCCCGATAATCCCGAAATTTTTGTAACGTTAAATACTACGCTGACGAAGTCGGGGGGCACAGCTAGTATTGTATAAATTCACCTCTTGTGTCTATTCTGTTTGTATTTCTGTCCTTCTCAATGTCGTAATGTTCGAACAAGACACACATATTTAAGACGTGTCAAAAGTTAAGTAGTGATTTGTTGTCGTGATAAAGCTCGTAAAATGCTTTATTTATCAATCAAAATTAATATCTTTCAAAACAATACTTTACGAGGTTTCTCCCGCTTTGACAATGAACATAAACATTTTATTATGTACTTTATTTGCGTGGGCGAAGGCTGAAATTAGAATAATAGTGCGCAAAACGGTGTTTGTAAACAAAAACCACGTGGCGCCATCTCTTATTGAGGAGACGCAACTCGGAAATCAATGTCAATGGCCTATATACGGACCAAATTGTATTGATCCTCTCTCACCTTTTGAACGTACCACATTTCTTGAGATGGCAGAGCTCAACGTTAAATGGACATCGACTGATAATTTGGGTAGCTTCCAAGTGGGAAAACACACACGCTTCTGTCATCCCTTAATCTAAACTCAAGGTAAATAAGCTATTTTAAGATATGTATAGGCGAAAGAAAACATACTCACTCAACTGAATACACCACTCAAGTATTTGGGTCTCAAGCTATTTGAGATGAAGTTATCTATCAATTACGGACCGGTTTACGACGCAACCCAAATCCGACTATATTCGATTCTATGTCTGACTTCATAGAGTAGCATATTAATTGGCGACGTAATGAGTCGCATCGCATCTCAGTCGCGTAGCTTGTGAATATCTTCGTAGAAGAAGGGCCCTGTTAGATATTGTGTTTAGTTTAAAGCTCTGAGGTTGTGTTAAGAAGTTTTTGGGATACGGCTAAGAGATGGCGCTGGCGTTTATTATTGATATATTTTTTTATGGCATGGTGCGAATGTCTGTTATTAAGTTAGACAGCGCATCACGCAGGAACAGCTGAACAGATTTGAATAAATTTTGGCACAGAGGTAAGGTTTACACTGGGATATCATAGTCTCATGGGCGTAAAGAGAGCTCTATACTACATTATATTATTTGAATCTTACCTACCATGTCTTTTACCTGGAGGAAATTCCTGATTAAAACCCCTCCCTCCAAGTGATAGTTATCCAGGCTAAGCTATGATCTTTGTCTCTTGGTCAAGCCATGAGAGCATAGATAATATTTACCTGTAGCTTGAGCACAGAGCTTGAAAGGTTAAGCTGTGTGTTTAAGCATGGTTTAAGCCAAGTAACTGTTGAACTTAGCTTAGTCCTTAGTCCGTCACGAGATTGAAAACTACAATCTTAAGTTCGCTATTATGACGTGCGTATTTTATTGGATAACGGTCAAAATATATTCAATTCCGCAACTCAATAAAGCTGAATGCTTTGGCTTGAACATCAAGCAAATGGTCACTTGACATATTATTAAAGCAACGCTTCTATTAGGGCTATCGCAGCAATGGACTGAGGGCGATTCCAGTTGTTCCTGGAATAAAAGACCCTACCTGGGAAAATTACGGCAAGATCACTTGGATATCATTTTGCAGAACGAAATCAATCCACTTGCTGTAGATAAAAACAACCTTGTGTTAGTGGTTCTAGGTTGGTTTCAGTTTGCAAAAGTGTGTGTGGGTTGATTCCATTTTGCAAAACTACGTCCACTTGATCCAGTAAACGTGGTGGCCACTCATTGGAATGAATCTCGGAATCTACGTCTGAATAATTGATTTTTTTTATTTATCGGAAAAAAATGTATTTTAATGTAATCGAATATGTTTTACGATTACAAACAGTGCAATAATTTTCAAAATTACTTTGAAGAAAATACAGACATTTGAAGTTTCAGAATCTGTTTTCTATATCCATTGGAAAGATTTAAAATACTAGATCATTACACGACTCAGGCACCTCGTGGACGAAAAAAAGATTTGAATCTATAGTTAAACACTTAGAAATAAAAGTCACGTGTCTATTACACCTGAAGTATGACAATAATTCAATATGCCGATCACGCAAGGCTACTGTGTACGTCTCCCGTCGTCGTCGCCTGCCAATCACGCCCGCGTTGCTATGGTAACATTGGGCGTTTGACATCTATTCTGCACGATGTGACCTTGGTAGGGCGTTTACATTTGATTTATTGAATCCATTATTTATTAATGTCTGACTGACATTTGGGCCGTCAGAGTTGATTTACAGGGTTGTTGATGATTTTGTGGTTCAATTATGTTGCGATAGAAGGTATTGTTTATGAAATTTTCCTTCGAAAATGTAAATAAAGATTTTTATGTATATTGCTTCAATTAACTAGCTTTATAGGTACTACATTGGATTCACTTTCATGAAGGCTTATTTTACATTCAATCCTCAATTCAAAGCACCAACTAGGAAGCTTGGATTAAACCGTAACGCGTCACATAATATGTATATGTCGCAGCCAACTAGCTTAATTTGCCGTTCAATTAACAGCCTAGGCACTTTACTAAACAGCGTCGTTCAACTAGTGGCCTGAATGATATTCAGCCATTTGATTAAACAGCTAGGCAAATTACTTGGATCGATGACGTTTAATTACTTGCCTAGCCTGTTCATTTCAATTTAGTTCTACTTTCTGCCACCCAGCGCCGAAACTCACCAAACTGTCTATATCTCTATTGGGCAAAAAACAACTTTGATGGAATCATTTTATTAGGTACTTAGGTATTTTAAAAAATTGTTTAGATCCACCGAATCTACTTGCCGGGTATTCCACCCGTTTCTGTGGGGTCATAAAAAAAATTACCCTAACGTAAACCCATCCCGGTCGCTCTGCTTGGGTAATATTTTGAAAAAGTTTTGTAGTACTTCAATGTCAACCAGTTGCCTAAGCATTAGCCAGCCAGTTTATTAAATGTTGTAATAGACGATACGCCTGAATATTATATTATTTAGGCCGCTAGTTGAATGGCGCTGTTTAGTAAAGTGCCTAGGCTGTTAATTGAACGGCGAATTAAGCTAGTTGGCTTGGCTGCGACATATACATACACCCTATAAGTCCGTATGTGAAAAATCAAATCCATATATCAAGACTAAGACGTATTAATAAATCTTCAAATACAACATCCGATCCATCAAATAAAAGTTTAAGTGCCAGACATCACAAGATGGCGTCGTACAACATGGCGGCTATATTTAGCGCGCATCCGGCGATTCTTTCACCTCGACAATGACCCCGACATACAAAATGTATAGGTAATAATAATGTATAGGTGCCCAAAACATTTGAGGATTTTTTGGAATTTATACCTATGGATCAATTTTAGATGGGACAGCCCCCCCCCCTTTCATAAACGCATGCAGTGGGGAGTAAGTACCGCATGACTTAAAGGCCAGTATAAAGAATGGGTTCTTTAAGGCCCACCGAACATTAATTTTGTTTATGTAAGCTATTCATACATTGAAGTATATTAAGACTTTAAAGATTGCACTAATTTGAGGGCTTACCATTAAGACAAGAGTCTGTCTGTCATGAGTGACTCTTATTGTGTGTGAGGCTGCATGTTTGTGTCAATCTATGAACTATTCACGTGCGAATAGAGCATACTCCATACTCAAGAGTGACTTGCAATGGAGCCAATAACGAATGAGGTTTTAATAAAACATTTCATTATTATACTTTTTAGCCCCCTCAAATATATAAGATAGCCATATATACCACGTTTAATGTTGGACTATGTGGGGGAGTGTGGTATAAAAGCATTCCGAGAACTGTAGGTGCATAGCAATGTACTAGATCTTTGAGAAATATAATAATAATCGAGCTAATATAAATCGTTGCAAAAGCCTAAATTGTAATGATTTAGTAGTTAGTCTAGTGCCCGCCGGTCGAGTTAAATTCCTGGGTCGGTGCAGGTACACTGACATAACTAATTACATAGGTAAGCTTGATTGAAAATAAAAATAATTAATGCAACTCACCTCTAACGCCTCCTTTTGCCTTCAGGCAGTCCACAAACACAAAGACCGTTTGATGCAAAAAAAAAGTTTCCCGCGCTGTCAAAGTGACGTATAACTTCAAAATCAATCAAATAGTTTGAAAACCTAGTTTGTTTTCAACGTTTTCAACTATTTATTACTGATTCGACGTCTGCGTCGTTATTTAGAAGGATTTGAACTGTTTTTGGATGGTATAAATGATTTCTGGAGGTGATCCAATCTGGCAGCGAGCCAAGTACGGAGTTGGTTGGCCAGCGGGAGGGTGCGGGCGCCCGTTATCATCTTGAACTTTGAACTATTTTAATGGGCTTAGAATAATAATATATGGAATATGGAAATATAATAATTTTTAATGTGGTAGCTGTGTTTTTTATTATAGGTATATCTTAATCTAACTATTCGTTAAAAATCTAGACGTTCTAAGACTACACTCAAGTAAGACATGGAACCAGCTTCATCAGTCTCTCTCTCTCACTGTCTTATTCGCCAACCGCCTCTTTCTTCGACATTTTACGCAATGAATCTAAGCGTGGACTACTTGGAATATCATAATTTTCTTTATCTTAAAGGTGCGGAGCACGCGTCAGTAAAATACGATTTGGACCATAGTCAATCAAGGTATCGCAGTGTGGGTTGACGAATTCACACGTCTTAGACTTGTATTAAAAAAATAATCTCAAGTCTTTGAGCTATCTTAAGTACGATGACATAATAATGATATTTCAAAGAACGCTCTCAGACTTGAGATCACAGCTTGAGATCGATTTATTATAATAAGGGGCTAACCGATTTCTCAATCCGCAAATCAAGTTTCCTCACTAAATAAATTTGACTTTTTGTCAGTTTCTCGAAGGAGTATCTGTTGAAACGCGTAATTTAATTGATGAAGACTAGCCATCAGAGGATTGCTAAAAAATATATTTATTATACAGGGTTATAGGGTAAGTCGACCTAAATCCTTTAAGAGATTGTAGTTTCCATCATTCCTGACCGATTTGACTAGGAAACCCCATATACCAAACTAAACCGTTCTCAAGTTATCGGCCTTTGAATTTATTTTATAAAAATTACTGATTTTTTGTCGACTGCCCCCTTTTTTTGTGTTTTGTGTTTCAATTTGTTTTGTTTTTGCTATTTTTGTGTAGTAAACTAGTTGCTTTATTATTTTAAACCATAAAACCTCAAGTAACTATTCCAACTGAGTCATAGTAGACAGTCAATTGTTAAAAAAATTAAAAAAATTGAAAGAGTTTATTTTTCTTTGTAAGATATTTCTAAAAAAGTCTATGACAGATGTGCTGCAGATGTACTATAAAATATCTACGGTTCTTCAGCTTTCCGATAAGGTATAATAACATAGGGTATTATTAGACTTATCTAATAAAAACATTGATGAAATACTACCAGGTAGTAGTAAATACTAACGATAATCAAGCGTTGTTTTTGAGTCAGAAAACAAAATAAAACAATCCAAATACATATCAAATTTTGTTTATTGGTCTTTTTTACAATAAAAAATGTTCCACGTGCCCTCCTCTGTTTCGCACACATACACGCATTCTGTGTCTTAGGCCACTTTTTACAACACCAGTCGTTAGTCCTCTTCTTAATTCGTTAGCGGCATCAATAATTTTTTGTCTTAAAACCTCAATCGATTGTATTGGGTTCGGTTCATGGTACACCAAACTTTTCATGTGTCCCCACACATAAAAGTCCATAGGGGTCAAGTCTGGACTCCTGGCTGGCCACGGTATAGGTCCACCTCTTCCGATCCACTTATTGGGATAATTAGTGTCTAGCCACTCTCTGACACTCCTTCTGAAGTGCGCGGGGCACCCATCGTGTTGAAACCACATGTCACGGATGAGGTTTAATGGAATATCGTCGAGCAAACCAGATAAATCTTGTCTCAAAAAATTTTCATAGTTTTCTCCATTTAAATTTTGGGGTAGAAAGTAAGGCCCAATCAAATGATTGGAAATTATTCCCATCCACACGTTAAGACTGAAACGTCTCTGTGAACCCTTTATCCTGTTTTTATTGGGATTTCTTTGAGATTTTGGGGCCCAATAATGTGCGTTGTGATAATTAGTTATCCCGTCTTGATCGAATTTCGATTCATCAGTCCACAAGATGCTTCTAAAAAAGGATGGATCTTCCAAATCTGCATTGAGCATAAATCTACAGAAGTCCAGCCTCCTCGCAGGATCTCCTTCTTCGATGACATGTACTGGCGTGTAGTGGTAGGGGTAGAGACCGGCAGTATGCACTGTAAACCACACTTTCCACTGTGAGAGTCCAAGTTCCCGAGCAACAACATTGGTTGACGTAGTCGGATCCTGTCGAAATCGTCGAACTATCTCATTATCTTGCTCTTCATCGTCATCATTAATACGTGGTCTACCCAGGTCTGTTCGTCGCCTTGAAACAGAGCCAGTCTCTCTAAGTCGTCGGTAAACTCCGTCGAAGACACTAATATCCGGTATTCGGCGGCCAGGATAACGTACTATGTATTCTTCACGGGCTCGTAAAGATACACAGTTGCAGTACCCATAACAAATCAAAATATCAGCATATTCTTCGTTCGTAAAGGTCGTCATCTTCAACAGTTCAAAATCAGAAGCACAAATCAAGGTCCAGTTAACAAGCACAGTCACGAATAGGAAGAAACAGTCCAGAAAACAAGCCAAATCGAATAAAAAACAAAGAACACCAAGTATCGCATCTACCACGGACGAATCGCGTAAGCAGACTGACTAAAAAATACACACAATAACAACAAAATAGTTTTTACATGGAATAACTTGTCTCACTCGTACCTGTTTACATTGAAAGATGTCCCGCTCGCACCCATTGCTGGACAATAGGCGCTGCGAGCAACTTAACGTTTGCTACTTGGGCGTCTTTGTTTGAAGTTTTTTCCGAGAATCCTAACAATACCCTAGCATGTTATACCTTATCGGAAAGCTGAAGAACCGTAGATATTTTATAGTACATCTGCAGCACATCTGTCATAGACTTTTTTTAAAATATCTTACAAAGAAAAATAAATTCTTTCAATTTTTTTATTTTTTTCATCAATTGACTGTCTACTATGACTCATTTGGTACAGTTACTTGCAGTTTTATGGTTTAAAATAATAAAGCAGCTAGTCTACTACACAAAAATAGCAAAAACAAAACAAATTGAAACACAAAACACAAAAGAAGGGGGCAATCGACAAAAAATCTGTAATTTTTATAAAATAAATTCAAAGGCCGATAACTTGAGAACGGTTTAGTTTGGTATATGGGGTTTCCTAGTCAAATCTGTCAGGAATGATGGAAACTACCATCTCTTAAAGGATTTAGGTCGACTTACCCTATAACCCTGTATAAACAAAATTGGAGTCCAACAACAGGCGCTCCCACCCTACTCGGCGCACACCTTGCATCTCTCTTTGTTATACCATTTGAGAACAAAGATTTCGAGCAGCGGGGCAAGCGCAACGAACTTGAGATTATATGGACCTATTTATGCAAAATGGAACCACACACACTTCTGAAACCTAAAACCAACCTAGAACCACTAACACAAGGTTGGTTTTGGTCTACAGTAGACCATGTGGGTTGGTCCTTATTATAATGGGGTTAGCAGAGCTAGCAGCTTATATTATATAAAAGCCAAATGTGGTAATATAAAACTTGTTTAGGTCTTTGATTAATTTTCTATTTAAAATTATAATGATAATATCATCATCATCATTAACTTAAGAGCGTCTTGTCGGTGGAGTTTTTCCATTCACTGCGATTTTCTCCCAGTTCCTTGACCATTTGATACGACACGACATTCACTTTTTCCACTTGGTCGAAATAGCTTCTCCTAGGTCTTCCTCTTCCCCTCTTGCCTTCTATCTTCCCTTCTATGATTGTTTTCATAAAGGCGTCATGTCGGATCAAATGCCCGATCATCTTTCATCTTCTATTTTCAATGCTGGTCAACAGGCTTCTCCTTTCATCTACTCTCTCTAGTACTTCTTGGTTCGTTATCTTTTCCGTCCAGCTTATTCTTTCCATCCTCCTCCAGCACTGCTCCAGCAATGATAATATGTTAAAAAAAAATAAAAAAGTCAGAAACCAAGCGTACGACCCGCCTGATGTTAAGCAGTTACCGAAGCCAATAAGACTACAGCTCATACTCTGGCTGGTTCGAATACACTCTCACAGAAGAACCGCGAGAAGTAACTACCAGGGATGCCTTTTAAGTTCTGTCGTTTCCATATTTCCCGGCAATTTTGAATTTGGAACTGTTCTATATTCGAATGTGTTTAAATTTCGAATCTCAAAACAGTTGAAAGTTTTAGGATTAATGCTATTGTTTAGTCACAGCGTCGATTAGAATCTGTCAGGTTACGTACGAAAATGAATCTTTCTAAGGAAAATGTTCGTGCAATAATTTTCTACAACTTTAGAAGAGGCCTGACACGGCTTCAGTGTTTTGAAGAGCTAACATCTGTGTTCAGTGATGAAGCCCCATGTCTGCGGACTGTCGAAAGCTGGTATTTAGAATTCCAGCGTAGACATACTAGTCCTAGTGACAAATCTCGCAAAGGACGGCCAAAATCCGCCTTCACTGAAGATAACATCATTGCTGTGAGACAACAAATTCTCGAAGATCGTCATGTGACGTATCGAGATATAGAGGCTCTATAAGGCATCTCAGGGACAACCATTCAGAAGATCTTGCATGAAGCGCTCGGTGTAAAAAAGCTAGTTTGCCGTTGGATACCGCATCTGCTTTCCGACGATCACAAGGCGGCCCGCGTCAGATGGTGTAAGAAAACTCTGCAAAGGTTCAACCGAGGAGAGTCAAATCACGTCTACGACATCATCAGTGGTGACGAATCTTGGATCTATGCCTACGATCCTGATTCCAAACAACAATCTACAATCTGGGTCTTTCAAGACATGCCAAAGCCGACTAAAGTTGTTCGTTCTCGAAGCACTTCAAAGAAGGTGGTGGCCACGTTCATTGGAAAAACCGGCCATATTGCGACTATTGCAATTGAAGATCGTAGAACGGTTAATGCAGAGTGGTATACCGCAGTTTGTTTACCACAAGTCATCGTCAACTTCCAAAATCTAACTCAAAGCGACGCATCATCCTGCACCACGACAACGCAATCTCACACAGCGCTCGTCAAACGATTGAGTATTTGAAGCAGGAAAAAGTAGAAATTCTTGACCATCCTCACTACAGTGCTGATCTAAGCCCTAAAGATTTCTTTACATTTCCTAAAATTAAGAATAGTCTTTGTGGTCAAAGGTTCCAGTCCGGTGAAAAAGCAGTTGACGCTTTCAAGTCGCCATTTTGAACACCCCCACTTTAGAGTGGTATAAATGTTATAATAACTGGTTTGAGCGAATGGAAAAGTGTATTAAGCTACGTGGTGAATACTTTGAAAAACAATAAAAAGTACTATAAGGTTCTAGTTGTGTTTTTTTCTTCAAACGACAAAACTTAAAAGGCATCCCTCGTATTATAGCTACGTTTCATGAGAGAGTTGGAAAGCCTTATCCCTTCCTCCATTCCCCTTCCTCCATTCCCCTTCCTCTATTCCACTCCCCTATCATGTCGGCAAAGTGTGAGCAATGCCATAAGTAGGCGTCGTACGCTCGTTTGCAGACATTGTAAAATAACAAAAACCGCTCGGCGCAGTGGTTCGAGCGTAGGCCGCTCAGCTCACTGCACATGGTGGTTGCGGGCTCGATAACTGCCGGGGAAAACTTCGGAAATGGTGTTTTCGTAATTTGCCCAGGTCTGGGAGTCACTGGGATCGCCCCCAGTCCATTGTACGGTACCCATAGCACAAGCGTTGCTTAGTTTGGGACCGTACAGTTGGTGTGTCAGTTTGACGATATCTATCTAAATATATATAACTCAAAGGTGACTGACTAACTGACTGACTGACTGACATAGTGATCTATCAACGCACAGCCCAAACCACTGGACGGATCGGACTGAAATTTGGCATGCAGGTATATGTTATGACGTAGGCATCCGCTAAGAAAGGATTTTGATTAATTCTACCCCCAAGGGGATAAAATAGGGGATGAAAGTTTGTATGAAACTTTGTCAATTAAATTCCACGCGGACGAAGTCGCGGCCATAGCTAGTATAAATATAAAAAAAAACAAATAAAGAACCTTTATAGTGAGCTATGTAATATAGAATTTAATAATCTATCCGACACGGGATCGACGCGGCTACGAGACGAGGTGGAATGCCTACGGGAACGAATTAAATAGGTGCCGTTTAACCGCAAACAGATTAGCTTATGACGACATCCTTTTGAGTTGAAGACACACTGAGAGCAAATAATAAATATAAGTAGGTATCAAGATTTTTCTCTATTTTTATATTTTTTTTAAATGAATGTCTGTCTATATGTCCTTTATAGAATCGTAAACTATGCATTTGATCATGTCATGATCTTCTGCAAAATGTTGTGCATGAGCCCACAAAGGTTTCTGAGTCGGTACGACCAATCTTCGACAGCGTAGCAACGCGCGCAGGGTACAGCTAGTATTTTATAATAAATCATAATAACTTTGTTGCATTTGAAATAAACCTAGATTGCACTAGAGAAGACTACTACTATTCGTTCCTGACGGAGGTCCCTCGACACATTTGTTTTGTGTGATTGGTACATCGCCTTTAGTACTAACACTATTTATTTATTTAGTTCTGAAACTAGGCGCGTGCCTGATCGAACTTTCAAACTTGACCAACCTTCATCCCCTGCTTAACCGCCTTTAGGGGTCAATTTAAAAAAAATCTTTTAGTCTGTGCTCTCCTACGTAATATAAGGAACTCCTGTACAAAATTTCATGCTTCCAGACCGAACAGTTTAGGCTGTGGGTTGTCTGACAGTCAGTCCCGTAATTGAATTTTCTTTAAGTAGTTACCTAGATGACATTACTAAAGATCATCATCATCACCTTGCCCTTATCCCACACTAGGTGGGGTCGGCGCAGCACGTTCTCTTCTTCCATTCAAGCCTATCATCCGTCATCTCTGCACTCACTCCCTTTTCGCTCATACCCTCTTCCACGCAGTTCATCCACGTCTTTTTAGGACGTCCCCTACCCCGACTACCGCTTACTATCATACCCATCGTCCTTTTGACCGACATACATGACATTACTAAAGATGTTAATACATTTTGTATCTGGCTTTCTTAATGTTAATTATTATTTAATTACTTGAACATTAGTGTCGTATATTTCTTGTTGAAATTAACTAATTAATTTAATTATGTCGACAGCTAATTGTTTGTGTGTTGGCCGCCAGCTCACCGCGTCGAATACTAAATTATCGACTGGGTGAATTTCGGGAATTTACCTTCTCATCCCAACGTTCCACAAACAAGGACAATCTTCTTTCTTTCTTCCTTCATATGCGGGTTATATCCACCAGGGAATACCATCCTGTCACCGAGTGACAGAGCAGTGAGAGAGCAGCCCCTCTAGCTAAGTGTCTTCGTCTACATTCGTTTCTACAAATCGCTACGCTTCATGTATGGACATGACATAAGTCACGTGATCTACAATATCGCCAAACTGACACACCAACTGTATGATCCCAAACTAAGCATCGCTTGTTCTATGGGTACCGTACAATGGACTGGGGACGTTCCCAGTGACACCCAGACCCGGGCAAATTACGAAAGGCCATTTCCGAAATTTGCCCCGGGCGGGAATCGAACCCGCAACCGCCATGTGCAGTGAGCCGAGCGACCTACTACGCTCGACCACTGCACCAAGCTGACTTGTAATGTCATTTCCATACATTTCAGCGTAGCGTTTTGTAGAATCGCTTGTAGACGAGGCCACTTGGCTAGGGGGGCTGGAAGGCGAAGGTCTCTCTGTCCCACTCTCCATCAGGCCGGTAACGTGCGTGCAATGCCTTTGGTATTACAAGCATCTAGCCTACAGTAACTGCTTAACATCAGGCGGGCCGAACGCTTGTTTTATGTATACCTACACTAGAATCTATAATTATACATATATAAAAGATGAATCCCTATTTCCTTGGTCATCGCATCACGCGTGAACGGATGGATTTCACTAATTCTTTTGTTGTGTTTATTATTGTCAGGAGAAGGTTCTTATGTCAGAAAAAATTAAGAAAGTTGAGCGGATCAATTCGAATTCAATATTCAAAGTTAAGACAGGACAACGTCTGTCGGGTCAGCTAGTACTTAATAAATGTGGGTGGAATCAAACTCTTCAATCTTCAATTTAGTTCTTTATTTCTTTTATCGTCTTTAAATACGTCTACTCGTCTTCAATGCTTGCTTACGACTCCCGTTCATCTCTATCGCTCTCATACTTCATCCGTCACTCACTCTTACATCTTGACACGTTACTACGTCATCTCTCTTACGTGTCTCTCTACACCTCTCACTCCTACATAAATAATTTATATAATCAAGACAATCACCTATACCTAAATCATCAGGATTTTTTCTCCATGCGAAGCTCAATTAGCATCATATAAATCGATATCATGTCCGATAACGAGATCTTGGAAATGTGATTGAATATTATGTACTTAATACTCGGACTATCTATTAAATTTATTTAATCTATTAAACATTCTGAGTGTTCCTCTCGTTGCATCCCTGCCCTAATTCATCCCTTCGAGACGCCACTCTGTCCGTGACTGCCGTAGGGGGTGCACTAACAATAGGGTCTCCCCTCTATTTATATACTAACTTAAATAACTGTTATTAAACTCATCGATATTAAGGTAAGTGAAATAATATTTTGTTTCAGATGTGTGTTGCGTGATTTAATAACCAAATCTATAAGTAACTATAATATAAAAAATATTGTCGTGTGTTAGTCTCACAAGAACTCCAAAATGGCTGGACCGATTTTGATAAATTCCTGTGTGTGTTTGCACTGTGGACCCACTGGTCCCTTGATGGTTTAGATTCACAATTATGCAATATATTCTTACGTGAAAATTCAGTATGAATAAAATCATTGACTGTGAAAAGTCAAAAGGTGAAATAACAGTGAAAGAAAAATATAATTTCACATAATGAAAGTGAATTGAAAGTAATCATTTACGTGCCTAGTTTTTAGCCTATAGCCGCCTGAAGTAAGGTTTCTAATACAGAATGGTGTTCAACCGTCCGCCCACCGTCTCCTACCCATCAGTGTGGCGCCGGTTCTCAGCAGACGGCATCCAACTCCGCATCCAAGACCTGACGGAGGACCTCTACGAAGATGCTATGACTTTAATGACCACATACTTCACCAGAGATGAACCGCCCTGCAAGTATATCGGTAAGTCCTACCAATATTATAAATGCGAAAGTTTGTGAGTAGGTATGGATGTATGTTTGTTACTCTTTCAAGAAAAAACTACTGAACGGATTTGGATGAAATTTGGAACACAGCACAAATAGTTAATAAGCTGGATTAACACATAGAATAATTTGCTTAAGTCTACGCGGACGAAGTCGCGGGCAGAAACTAGTAATAAATAAATAAAGATCGCCAGACTGACACACCACCTGTATGGTCCCAAACTAAACAACGATTGTACTACGGGTACTGTACAATGGAATGGGGCCGATCCCAGTGACACCCAGACCAGGGTAAATTACGAAATGGCCATTTCCGAAATTTGCTCCAACGGGAATCGAAGCCGCAACCGCCACGCAAAACATTTTTAATATTTTTTTTTAAAGGACAAAGTTGCAAACCAGCGTAAGCTCTACCCTATGTTAAGCAGTGTATATATGCTTGTAATACTCGCACAGCAAAGAGGGATGGGAAAAGGAGAAGTTAGTCTTCTGGCTCTCTCACTCATCGTTCGAAACGTGGTTGTAATACCTACTTTACGCCTTCTGTGAGAGGATGGTACTATACTCCGGTCTTCTTGGCTTTACCACAGACTTATATCTAACTAGCTGTGCCCGCGACTTCGTCCGCGTGTAATTTAACATAACAAAAAATTAGGGATTATTCATCCCCTATTTTATCCCCTTGGGGGTAGAATTAATCAAAATCCTTTCTTAGCGGATGGCTACGTCATAAAATCTACCTGCATGCCAAATTTCAGCCCGATTCGTCCAGTGGTTTGGGCTGTGCGTTGATAGATCACTATGTCAGTCAGTCACCTTTGAGTTATATATTTTTAGATTGTCGACGATCTGTCAACATAGTGATTCCAGCATGGCCGTTCAGCTATCATCCGAAACGTTTTCAGGTATTCAGAACCATCCTGCAGCGTTATCTGAACTCCAGAAGCTATGGAGGAACACAATGGGAGACCAGCTGTCTCTGGTGTGTGTGGTGGACAATGACGGAGTACCCCCCACGGTGGTAGGGGTAAACGTGCTGACTGTAGTCTGTAAGGGGGATAAAGAGGAACCATTTCATGTGAGTAACTCTTTTCTTTAAGGCTAAAGCTCCCATCTAGCCTGCGAAATTAATTTTTTTTTAAGTTTTTAGACTTTTTTCAAAATCTGAAAATAATAAAGTGCACATTTTGTAATTGGCGACAAAGACCGTGTGCAGTGCATTTATTAATATATCCAACTTACTCTAAAACATTTCAAGAACGACAGATAACCAGAAAAACTTCCAATTTTTGTATATTTAGTGATTTACTAGTATCATATCCAACGTGATAGTACTTAGAGTAAAATAAATGTATTAATAAACGTACTGCATATATCCGATCGGATATAGTATCCGACATCGGAATCACCTCCATTTTCTTTTAGACGGAAGACGAAGTCTGGGCGCAACTGTTCGGCGCGGTAGACCTTGTCTCCAGGAGCGTGGACATCTTCAGCTATTACCATGTGGATAAGTACTTGACGGCGTATGGACTGGTGGTGGACCCCAAGTGGAGGGGGCTAGGAGTGGGGAAGGAGCTGCTGGAAGCTCGGTATGTGTATAATAGTTTCTTGACTTATAAAAGATTTGGGAGCTTTCCCTTAGGACTCGTCGAGGGACACCACTGTCGATCCTGGTCACAGTGGAAGGAGGATGTGTCTATATCTATCCATAGACTCAAAAAGCATAGGGTGTAAATAAAAAATGTAAGTACTTACCTATTGCCAAATCTTTCAGTAACCATACTCATAGTTTCTTCTTCAATTTTATTAGGAAGTCCCATCTTGCGTTGTTAGGAGGAAATATTTTATGAAACTTGTGACCTTTTATGCCATTCATCATTTATATTGTATAATTATCTGAGCCCGCGACTTCGTCCGCGTGGAATTTAACTTAACAAAAAAGCCCGCTCCCGCGTTCTGAGCCCGCGCGACGGGACCCATTTTTAAAATGTTTTTTTTTCTAAAATAAAAGTAGCCTAAGTTACTGTTTATAACATCAGCTATCTACCAGTGAAAGTCCTGTCAAAATCGATCCACCCGTTTCGGAGATACTCTTTGATTTCATGTGTTTTTATTTTTTTACGCGGAACCCTAATAATTTTTCTAAAATTAAAGTAGCCTAAGTTACTTCCTATAACATCAGCTATCTGCCAGTGAAATTCCCGTCAAAATCGGTCCAGCCGTTTCGGAGATTACCCGGAACAAACACACAGACAGACAGACAGACAGACAGACAGACAGACAAAAAATTTATAAATCGCGTTTTTGTTATAGGTGTCGTATGTACTTTCATCTGCATTTAGTGAAAAGGTGTTATTTTGATATTACAAACAGACACTCCAATTTTATTTATTTGTATAGATGTAAGAACCTAATTACCTACTTTAAAAACACTTACATACATTTAAAAAGTAATGATAGCCGATTGATTAAAGACGCGTCTTGCGGGCACAATGTCCTGGGTTAAACCCCGGCTCGCACCTCTGAGTGTCTCAAAATCGATGTGCGAAACATAATTTCAATAATATGATTTTATAACATGTTTTGGTGAAGGAAAAACAGCGCGAGGAAGCCTTCATGTCTTAGAAAATCTAACCTATTTACGAGAGACATGTGAAATCCGCCAACCCGCACTGGGCCAGCGTGGTGGATTATGGCCTGAATCCCCCTCGTACTGAGGGGAGACCCGAGCTCAGGAGTGGGACTTTAAAAAAGGCTCAACTATTATTATTATATCTACATCAAAATTAATTCAACAATATCCGAGTTTGAAATAAAATAAACAACATTAATTATAATAATTATCCCAACTCATCCACTAATCAATAATTAAAATTCTCATCAACAAAGGTTCAATATTGACCTGAATAGAATCCCGGGATCGCGTCCCGGTTCCCATCCCGGGATTTCCGGAGAAATATCCCATTATCGGGACAGAAGAATGCGAACGGAATCCGTAATAATGGGAAGTAATTGAACTGGCGTCTTGAATAGATTGGACCGCGCGGTTATATCTTCAAACGTATTATTATATCATGACTTAATTCCACTTACAGGTAGGCAGAGGCACCTAAAGATACCAAAGATTATATAGCCAAACCTTTCATATATATACAACTAGCTGTGCCCACGGACTTCGTCCGCGTAGTATTTAACTTAACTAAAATTTCGAGATTATGGGGATAAAAAGTATCATATGTGTTAATCCCGGTTATAAACTATCTGTGTTCCTAATTTCATCGAAATCCGTTCAGTAGTTCTTGCGTGAAGGAGTAACAAACATACATCCACACTCACAAACTTTCGCATCTATACATATACATACATATACATACAAATAAATAAAATTGGAGTGTCTGTTTGTAATATCAAAATAACACCTTTTCACTAAATGCATATGAAAGTACATACGATACCTATAGCAAAAACGCGAATTAAAAAATTTTTGTCTGTCTGTCTGTCTGTCTGTGTGTTTGTTCCGGGTAATCTCCGAAACGGCTGGACCGATTTCGACGGGACTTTCACTGGCAGATAGCTGATCTTATAGCGGGTAACTTAGGCTACTTTTATTTTAGAAAAACAAAATAAAAAAATGGGTTCTGTCGCGCGGGCTCAGAACGCGGGACCGGGCTTTATTGTTAAGTTAAATTCCACGCGGGCGAAGTCGCGGGCTCAGCTAGTTTATAATATTAGTAGGAAGTACTCTGTGGCCAAACCATTTATTCAAAGTGATTCAAATACAGCAATAAGTAGGTAGGTAGTGCCTACTTACAACTTCCTTTCGTTTTAATTGAATCAAAAGTTCAAAGTTGTCTTTGTTTGTGGTTAATTATAAAAAGTTATTTGGCAAACCCTACGGTCAGCGATCAAATGTTAGATTATTATGCAATTAAACAGTAATTGTGTTATGTTGATAAGGTTTTTCCTTTAAAAGTAAAAATCGTGTTATGACCACGAAAGTCAAATAAATTTTAATCTCAGTTGATTTTAATATTGGTACGGCTATTGCATTATAGATGGCGCTGTAATAAAAACTTTTGAATTCGATATTTTTGTATTATGGTGAAAATATTATTGTTCAGAGACTTGGGTACACCAAATTTCATAATAGTATAGTGTCACGAATAGGCGACGAGCACAAAATAACAAATTAAGAGCGGACTCAAGATCGATCTTAGTTGGCGCGACGCCCGCAGGGAGACTGCGAGTGGGGTTGCTCTAACCAGGCACACGAGGTTTAAACTAAAACGACCCACATCACTATTAAAACCTTCATTTTCCAAAAAATACAACATTCAATACAAAACTAACATTTCCAAAACGATCAAAATCTATTTTTGTCTGTTTTATCTAGCTTATGTCGTTGCTTGCAATCAACTTTCACTCTCCTCTTCTCGGGCATCACATTTCTTGTAATATGATAGATGGGCTGAGCGAAACCGTAGTCCAACTCATCATAGTATATATGTTTGTTCCTATCGGCCGGGTTTGGATAATATGCCGCGTACAAAACCCCGTCTACTTCATACAATCTCACATCGATCGTATGTTGGAACAGCGCACCACTAAGTAACATTCTTTCAATCACTTCGCAGGTTATATGCCCGAATTTGTTCCCCCAAATGTTCAAAAACCGCAGAAAATACGGTTTTTTTATCGTATTCAACAAATCCAGCACACCCCTATCTGTCAATCTATTGTTTGATATGTCTAAAGCGCGCAATTTTGAGTAGGGCATGCCGAAACTAAGCGCCCTAGCGCCTGTATCTTTGATGCTGTTACCTGCTACATTTAGCAGTATCAGTTCCGGGTGTTCCGCTAAATATTTACCTAGAATCTCAGCTCCGTAGTCCCCAATCTTATTGTAACCGAGATCCAAATACAAAAGAGTGTTATTCCTCCGTAAGCCTCTTGCGAAATAATCCATGTCGTGACTTATGAATTCATTCTTCTGCAAATGCAGTTCAATGATCGAAGAGTTTCTTTCGAGAAGATATTCGATATGGTACGCCAACCATTTAGTTTCGTACGAGTATCGATTGAATAATGGTGTTATTCGGCTGAAATCGAATACTCTTAGTGTTGTATTCGCACCGTGATCGGTTCTTAATGCTGTTACAATTTGCGCAACACTAGTTAGGGTCTGATTCGTTTCACCAATATCACAATACTCCACTGTGGTATTATCCCTGAGGAATTGCGCGAAATATTCACCGCCCATCGTTCCCAAACGGTTGCCATTCAGTCTCAAATACTTTAAAGTAACCATTTTTGCGTATTTAGCGAGGTATAACACAGATTTGTCGGTCAGCTCATTGTTCATTATGTTCAAATTAATAACGCTAGATCGTGATTTAACGAAGAGTTTCTTTAGTAACTTGAAAAAACCTTTATCAGTGATTTTGTTGTAACTCAAATCGATTCTAGTTATCCTTCGAGGCAGCTCCCGGACGTAGAGGCATATGGCTCTGATATCAACATCTCGGATCCTTCTTTTTAATCTGTATTCGATATCTTTACCTATTAGCTTCAGGTATCCGCTGCCGTCGGAGTTTCTTTCAGTGAATAAGTTCAATCTGACCTTGTTTAGTTCATCAGATCGTAATAGCGGTGGGTGACCAGTGATCTGTTTCAGAATTTGCTCAGTGTTGCAGATACACTTCTTGTGTTTGACTTCCTTTACGTAGACCATTTTTGCGATACGACTTTTCAAATTAATTTAAAATAAACATAATTTTTGGTATGTTCGAGTTGTGGTTGTCAATGTCAATAACGTTTTTTTTTTCTTTTTTTTTATAATATTTTTATGAGGAGTACAGTATAAAAAATATTACTAAATATTTTTTTGTTTATTTAAAAAAGTCAGCAAACATGCGTACGACCTGCCTGATGTTATGCAGTCACCGTAGCCTATACTAGGTGGCACAGAAAGGGTATACTATTTTTTGCAACTTTACTTTGTAAATCTAAAACTATCGGCTTTGTGGGACAGTTGAAGTACTAAAGGTTTTGTAGACTTGTGAAATCCGTCAACAGCTGTATCCCTGTAACACCTTTTGTTTTTCAAGTTTCCTCCAAAGCTGACAGCTTTAGAATTACAAAGTTTAGTTTTGAAAAAAAAGTATACCCTTTCTGTTTCAACCTGTAGATGCTTGCAATACCAGAGGTATTTCTCCCACGGTGCCCATGTGAAGAGGAGTGAGGCAGAGGGAGGAGACAACGGTAAAGCGGGGGGATCTAGGCTTCCAAGTCTCTCATTCACCAAACGCATTTTTAATAGGAGGGTACTTTACGCCGATCTTCTGTGTGAGGGTGGAACTACCCCGGTAGCCGGCCCGTATATGAGCTGTAGTCAGGTGGCTACAGAGTGGCTATAGTATAGAGAAACCTTGTTATTATAATGTTAATATTGAAACTCTTTTATGTTTTAAATAAAATAGATTGACTTGGCCATCGCATGGAAACATAATGTATCTCACAAGAAATACATATCCTACTAATATTGTATATGCGTAAGTTTGTGAGTGTGGATGTATGTTTGTTACTCTTTCACGCAAAAACTACCGAACGGATTTGGATGAAATTTGGAACACAGATAGTTTATAACCTGGATTAATACATAGAATACTTTACTTAAGTCTACGCGGACGAAGTCGCGGGCAGAAACTAGTAATACATATAATATTAAATAAGATTGTTTAGTGCGATTGCCAAGTCAATCTATTTAGATATGGTCACTATAAGATGTTGTTAGGTTAGCTAATTAAGTAATAACTTAAGACAGAAGGTCCCTTGAGTAGGGACTTAATAAAGTAACCGACTTGGTATTACATGGATCTCACAACTTTTTACGGTAGAAGAACTGAATTGTGAGACTTGGTTTGTTTTACTAGTTTTGTTTTTGATGGTTGTTCATTACAGGATACCGCTCTGCAAAGCGTTAGATGTGAAGGTGACGGCTACGGTCTTCACCGCGGGGGCTTCTCAGGCGGTCGCGAAGAAAGCGGGCTTCGGAGATCTGTTCGAGATATCTTATGAGGAACTCGCTCGGAAGGGGTTTGTGTTTCCCGGCGTCGAGAAAGATACCAAGTCTTCCAAGCTGATGGCTCTCGTCGTGCAATAGAACATGTTACATAAAAATATAAATATATATATAAAGGGTTGTTCATGGCCTGGTAGTAATTCAGCTTTCAGGAAAAGTATATGGATTCTAATAAATTTTCTAGGATTTTTACTTTTATATAACATTCCAATGATGCGCAAGTGTAATGATTTGTTAGTTTAGGAAGAAACCACTGGTTATTGCTTAGTTTTGGTTAGTTTGTATTGATTTATTATACCAAAGAAACATAGGTGCCTGTTTAATCAGTATTATAATCGATGTAAACGTTGTAGTAGTACGTAGTCAATGTTATTAATAATATTTGAAAAGCTTTATGTGTTCCAAATGTATGGATAATTAAATATTGATATTTCAAATTGCATTTAATTTATTTTAATTGGATGCAATAATAAACTACTAACTGAATAAGCAATACTTTTTGATACAACGTAATCTAGTGGTGGGTAGCGGAATTACACCCAACAGTGACATCTAGTGTCGAGTAGTGAACACTTACAGCGCTATCTATGTGCTATTTGTAAAAAAAAATTATATATACTGTCAATAGATGGCAGCATGTATATTGTTCAAATGTTATATCATATAGGTAGTTATGTAAAGTAGTGCGTAAAAAAATCATATTTATAAGACAGGTTAAAATATTGATAGATACGAAATATATTATTATACCTAGGTGTATTAAACCTAGATGAAAGATGGGGGATTTTTTAGAAAAAAATGGCAAGCCCACAGCAAAATGGCGACGCAATGTCGACGAAGGAAATGTCAACACCTGTCAATCGGTTGTTGACTTCTCCTTGGGTGTACCTTTCGTTCGCACATCAATTAAAATAAATAAGCTTGCGATTATTTTTAAAAGTCGTAATAGTTCTTATAATAACTTCAATAACTATTGAAAATGCACTGAACACACAATTTAGTGACTGAAGGAACAGTAAGTTCGTACTTGTTATCAGACTACGTGAAAACTGGAATTGTTTCGCGAAAAGTTGTTTTCGTTTCTCGCATCCTGTTTTATAAACTCACATTTCTGTTCAGTACTTTTTATTTACCATTTCCCGTGATTACTGTGCGGTTTAGTGTGTGAAAAGACTATTATCATACATTTGGTACCTACCTAATCACCTACTTATAGGTATAGTTTTAACGTAATAAATAAATTTAAATTATAATTAAAGTTATGTGATTTCGTGGTGTTAAAGTGTAATATTATGTGTGTCGCTGTACTAAACCATGGATTTCACTGATTGGAGCGGCTCCTACCCCCAGCTTTGAAGGTAAAAATAAAAATTCTATTTTAAAATTGTAAACACTCTTTGAATGGAAGGACAATGAACTATTGTCTGGCCCAGTTATATACAGAATTAAACAATTACCAGCTATACTCCTTCTATGTAGGTTACTGAGAAATACCTATTCTAGATAATGAATTCTAAACAGCAAGAGTCATGGATAGAAATCATGTCATAGAAATGTTTCTTTCATGGGTTTGCTATAGTATGTATATTTAAGAACCACCAGTGCAGGATTAAACACCTAAACAGCAAAGATATTATGTGTTAAAGTAATTTGGAATAATACAAACCATAAGAAAATATACTAAGAGTGACAAAAATGTTATGACTGTGTTTCTGATTTTGTTGATAGTCTCTTTTAGATGTGGATATTTTAGGCAGTTTAAGCCATATGATATAAACAATTTATGGGACACTGCAAGACACTTGTAATATGCAGAAATTCTCTCAGAATCTGAAATAGATGGCCACCCTACACATACATGTCACATGCTAATACTCAAACTAAGAAAAAATATGGTGGATTATGGACTGAATCCCCTTTGAAATAAGTAGAATATGGCTGTTATGATGGCTATAGGTTCTCTAGATTGCATTGGGACCAAAACCATCTCTGCCTATACTTTTAAATATAGGCATGTTGATGATATACATACCATCTTTTCTGGTAGTAAAACATGGAAAACTAATCACAATATATCATTAACTAGCGGCCCGCCCCGGCCTCGCACGGGTACATTGCGGTTACATTATTCGAGTTTTAGTAAGGATCCCTAATTTTTTTAAAAATATTATAGCCTATGTCACCCGGGGATAGTGTAGCTTCCCGACAGTGAAAGAATTTTTCACATCGGTTCATTAGTTTTGGAGCCTATTCATTACAATCAAACAAACAAAGTTTTCCTCTTTATATTAGTATGATTACCAACTAGTAGTATTCATTTGTAATGGTCTAGAAAATGGTCTTCTTTTGGTTAAAAGTCATTGGCCGTGCAACTGATCTACAAACTTTCTACATTTCAGACTCTGCTAATTAATTCGGTGTGTTAATTGAGTTCACTAGATCACTGCTGCCGTGAGACGAGACTCGCGAATTTTAGACAGATCTTCGTGTTTAGATATCGCTAATTTATTCTTTGATGTTAATAGAATTGTTACTGGGTTTACATAGACTAAAGTAGTAAATTAATTTTACGAAGACGTGTGAATGATTGCACATTGACCCATACGCCAACGTCATAACAGTCATAGCATTCGTTTTCGTGAAATATAATATAATGTTAGTATAACAATAATAATAGGTGTCAATAGCCTAGCAGTTAGAATGCATTCAATTTAAACAATAATGTAATTACATTTGGTAATAATAATTAACTAATCGTTATTACACTTACAAAATGTTAAATATAAATATATTAAATTAACTTGGCCGCCAGTTTGTCGGCGGTATAATAATAATAATAATATAATATCGCCAACTGACACACCAACTGTACGGTCCCAAACTAAGCGACGCTTGTACTATGGGTACCGTACAATGGACTGGGGGCGATCCCAGTGACACCCAGACCGGGGGAAATTACGAAAGGCCATTTCCGAAATTTGCCCCGGGCGGGAATCGAACCCGCAACTATCATGTGCAGTGAGCCGAGCGGTCTACTCCCCTCGACCACTACGCCAGGCGGTCGTCAAATGTCCCTATGTTTGCCGCCCTAGGCTCGAGCCTCCTCAGCCTGCTCCTAAATCCGCCACTCGGTACATTACTGTTCACCCCTGCTTACCCCTGCGTGGGCGTGTAAAGTGACTTACCTACCTACCACCGCTTGACGACCGCTTGGCGCAGTGGTTCGAGCGTAGGCCGCTCGGCTCACTCCACACGGTGGTTGGGGGTTCGATTCCCGCCGGGTAAAATTTTGGAAATGGCCTTTTCGTAATTTTCCCTGGGTGTCACTGGGATCGCCCCCAGTCCATTGTACGGTACCGATAGTATAAGCGTTGCTTAGTTCGGGACCGTACAGTTGGTGTGTCAGTCTGACGATATTCATTTATTCTACCACTCGTCTTTCGGTTAAAAATAACAGTATTGATCGCATCGTTTTGGGTGTCGCCGGCACTGTCACGTAAGTGCGTACGCGCCACCAAAATAGCTCGGTGCCAAAGCATATAGTGCAATGATAAACTTGTAGCCACTAAACAAAGGGCTTATCTGGTGGCCGGCAGCAATTGGGGGCAATTACTGCGATGAGCGAACGGAACGGATAGATTAAAGAAAGTGGGTTCCATTTGAACTGCATTTCCCGCTTAGGACTGACTCTAAAACGAACGCTGGTTATGCCAAGCTGTAACCCATTTAATACAGCTCAAACTCAAAATTGTTTGTATTCATGTAAGCCAACAAAGTATTTATGAATAGTCAGAATCTACCGCCGACTCGGAATGCCGCTTCCACTGAGAAGAGCCGCCGAGAAACTCAATGGTTACTCTTTTCAATGAATAAAATATGGTGTACATTCTCAGGTACAGCAACTGAATGTGAGCAGGCGACACCATTGTCACTAAATAAGTAAATAGTAATCAAATCTCACTCAGATAGGTAGGTAAATTAGAAAGCTAGATTAGTGAGCTGTGCATACCTACTCATACTTAACAACATTTTAAATGTTTACAAAAATAATTATAAATACTCGTAGAACAGAGGTGGATAAGAAGATAATTCATTTTGTGTGATGCTCATACACGTGCTGTGTCGACCCCGCTGTCCCAATGCAGGTTGGCGGATTTCACGTGTATTTCGAAATTAGTTAAGATTGCCCAAGACATGCAGGTTTCCTCACGATGTTTTCCCTCACCGTAAGCAAGTGATAGTCGTATATAAATTATAATTCGCTCATAGAAAAACACAGAGGTGCGAGCCGGGGTTTGAACCTAGGACCTGGTGCCCGCAAGTCGGTGCTCAACCAATCGGCTGTCACTGCTATCGGCACCACCATACATACGTACCTATTTAAGGAAGCTCCCGTTTAAATGAGCAAACAACATTGTTAAAACAATCACGCGTCTTCTGTGCGTATCTATATCGCCATTGTTTCGTTTCGAGGAAGGTAGGCGATGTGACTGGTGGAACAATCAGGACATCAATGATCAAGCAACTAGCAATACGGCTTATTTTCAAAATACCTACCTTCTTCGTCTTATTCATGCGTCCTTGGTGAGTTCTTTTTTGAAGCGAAGCTTCTATATGGACGTTTGTGCCGCTCGCCGCGCGGCATTATCCGTGCTAAGCGTCAGCAGCGTTACACGATGACGTCAGAGTTGCGGCGCCCTGCGATGTATACTATAAAGCTTCGCTTCTTTCGGGCGTCCCTAGACGGCACTGCTTTTTTATTTATTAATTTTGAAAAAAGATTACCAGCAATGTGTGGTTATTACATTACTAGTATACCCGTTAGCCCCTCCAGCTAAGCTAATGCTTGTGTTAGGAGTGGGCCCACGTCAATAGTTTAATGGCCAGGATGGGGATCGATCCCGGAACCTCTCGACTACGAGAACGGCTCCTCTAACCGCTGAGCTATGGACGAACAATACAACATTATCGTTCGTTCAGACGATATACGACGTCAAAAAATATGGTATTCAGAGTAGGAGTCGACGATACGAATGTCACGATATATCGATTACCGTTGCTAAGAGTAGCCCCTAGGTACCTACCTAATACCTATATGAGCTGTCATCAAGTAGGCACATGTGTGCGAGGTATCTTAACCGTTGTATTTGCAGGGAAACGTTCTTTGGAACCAATACCTATCGCAAACGTGGCAAAATTTGCAAATGTTGGTCGCCAGGCATAGAGGGAACGGATGGTCTACGCCTTAGACTCTAAGGTCAATTAATGATGATGATTAATTCGCAAAATCCATAGCCATCGCTCCACCATGCCTTTCGGACCGGTAACCGCCGCACGCTCACACTTTCCACTTTCATTCTACGCGGCTCCGCGCTGTGCTTTGAATGACGATTTGTTGAGGGACTAGTTGTAGGATCTGTTGTGACCTAGATTACGATAAATAATACTTATTAAAATATAAGTTTTGACGTAGGTTTCGTGGTTGGAGAAGATTCAGATCGATTTACTTCATTACAGTACATAGTAGAAAAGAGGATGATCATGCGGTCAAAAGGACGATGGGTATGAGAGTGAGCGGTAGTCGGGGTAGGGGACGTCCTAAAAAGACATGGATGAACTGCGTGAATGAGGGTATGAGCGAAAAGGGATTGAGTGCAGAGATGACGGATGATAGGCTTGAATGGAAGAAAAGAACGTGCTGCGCCGACCCCACCTAGTGTGTGATAAGGGCAAGAAAATGATGATAATGAGTACATAGTATAAAACAAAGTCGCTTCCCGCTGTCTGTATGTCCCTATGTATGCTTAGATCTTTAAAACTACGCAACGGATTTTGATGCGGTTTTTTTTAATAGATAGAGTGATTCAAGAGTATAGTTTTTATGTATAATACTTGCATAATATAATAGAGAAACGCTCATAAAAAATACCCGTGCGAAGCCGGGGCGGGTCGTTAAAATATAAGTATTGATTGTCGCTAGGTTCGTGGTTGGAGAAGATTCAGATCGATTCACTTTTTAACCTCCGACGAAAAAAGAGGGGTGTTGTAAGTTTAACGTATCTGTGTGTCTGTCTGTGGGAACGTAGCGCCCAAGCTGATGAACCGATTTTAATTTTATTTCTTTTGTTAGATAGGTATTCTGATCGAATGTTCTTAGCTATGTTTCATGAAAATAGGTTCAGCCGTTTGAAGATTTACAAAAAAAAAAGATAATCTCAAATATGTACTTAGATTTTCTGTTGAATAATGCATTGGTTATCCTAGATTATAAATGAAGTCGCCAAAACTAATAATGTACTTAAATGGCGCTTCCATGATCTGGTATCGAATCTAGTTGTACCAGAAGAATTTTCGAGATGAGCTATGAATGAGCGCTTACTTAATTATTTGGTAGAAATAGGTAAAGCATAGTACATTTGATGAAAGGGTCGTCGCATCGGGGGTTTTTTTAATTTTTGACATGTTTTCACATGTCATTTTGTACTGGTATGGCATAAATAATGTAATAATAATTTAGCCCTTTTGACGTCCCACTCCTGGGCACGGGCCTCCCCTCAACACGAGGGGGATTCAGGCCATAATCCACCACGCTAGCCCAGTGCGGGTTGGCGGATTTCACATGTCTTTCGAAAATTGGTTAGATCTTCTAAGACATGCAGGTTTCCTCACGATGTTTTCCTTCACCGTAAGCAAGTGATAATCATATAGAAATTATGATACGCACATAGATTTCGAAAAATACAGACGTGCGAGCCTGGGTTTGAACCCAAGACCTGGTGCCCGCAAGACGCGCGCTAAACCAATCGGCTATCACTGCGTATAGTATGACATTAGATTGAAATTTCCAAGATGGCTCTCAGACTTCAGATCGATTTATCAATACGAGTCTTAATCTGCTTGTGTCAGGGAAAGTGATTGCGTCATAGGTACCTAGTTGTGAGTCACAGCCGCGACCTTTGCCGAGCCCATACCGCGGCCTCGCTCGCCCCGCTGTCAATTATGACGTTATACTTTATAGGTCACTGCAAAGGGTTGCTAGATGAAATGGTTATCTTGAAAACTAGCGACCCGCCCCGGTTTCGCACGGCTCTAAAATTATCAGTGTTTCTCTACTATATTATGCACTAGCTGTGCCCACGGACTTCGTCCGCGTAGTATTTAACGTAACAAAAATTTCGGGACTATCGGGATAAAAAGTATCCTATATGTTAATCCCGGTTATAAACTATCTGTGTTTCAAATTTCATCCAAATCCGTTCAGTAGTTTTTGCGTGAAGGAGTAACAAACATACATACATACATCCACACTCACAAACTTTCACATTTATAATATTAGTAGGATGTATTATACATATAAACCTTCCTCTTGAATCACTCTGTCTATTAAAAGTAACCGCATCAAAATCCGTTGCGTAGTTTTAAAGATCTAAGCATACATAGGGACAGACAGCGGGAAGCGATTTTTTTATACTATGTAGTGATGAATTGTATACATAGGTAGCTGTTTTACAAAACAGCAAGGGTTTGTTGAACGCGCTATTCAGCTGGATTGCTACAGGCATATTACCTACTAGCGGCCCGCCCCGGCTTCGCACGGGTACATTGCGGTTACATTATTCGAGTTTTAGTAAGGATCCCTAATTTTTTGAAAATATATGATAGCCTATGTCACCCGTGGATAGTGTAGCTTCCCAACAGTGAAAGAATTTTTCAAATCGGTTCAGTAGTTCCGGAGCCTATTCATTACAATCAAACAAACAAAGTTTTCCTCTTTATAATATTAGTATGATTAATATACTGTTATAAGTACATATGCGGCAAGCTGAAGACAGGGCGCTATGGCGCTCATTAGAGGAGGCCTATGTCCAGCAGTGGACAAGCATAGGCTGATGATGATGATGATGATGATGATGATAAGTACATAGGCTTAAAGCAGTGATAGCCGATTTGCTAAGTTCGCGTCTTGGGCACAAGGTCCTGGGTTCAAATCCCGGCTCGCACCTCTGGATTTATCACAATATATATGCGAATCATAATTTATATACCTATAATGATTATAATCATCACTCGCTTAAAATCTAACCACATGTGACATGTGAAATCCGCCAACTCGCACTGGGCCCACGTGATCCACATTATTGCATGAATCCCCCGCGTAGTGAGGGAAGGGGGGGTGTTAAAAGGGCTAAATTATTATTTTATTTTATATATATATTTCTTTTTTTTGGACAACATTATTTTATAAATAATGTAATTTGTTACGAATACCAAAAATACTGCGCTAAACAATCTAGGTTAGTAAATACGGCTAAAAACTTTTAGCTGTTTTGTAAACTAGCGGTTTTGTAAAACAGCTAATTTTACAATCCATCTACATACATACGTAGATATAGGTACTTGGTGTATCAAAAGTCCGAAATAGTACTCTAGGATTTTTATGAGTATTTATCGGTCAAATACTAATTTGATTTTCGAATTTCGATATTCGTTATTTTGAATATTATTTTTGTCCGACAGTTAAAATATCAGCTGCCTAGTTATAAATGACGGTTACATTGTGTTATACGTGTTATTCGTGGCTGTTTGTAACCGCGGACTCGTGGTCACATCGCCGTCTCGGATCTCAGTTACAAAATATGTAATTATAAATATGGATGGCGTTATGTACCTACGAACGAGCCAGTCCAACTGAACACATACAACACAACAGTAGTAGGAAATATTTTTCAGAATCTGATCGGTAAATAATAATAAATAAAGAAATATCGCTTGACGAACACACCAACTGTACGGTCCCAAACTAAGCAACGCTTGTACTATGGGTACCGTACAATGGACTGGGGGCGATCCCAGTGACACCCAGACCTGGGAAAATTACGGAAAGGCGATTTCCGAAATTCGTACAGACTCGAACGCTTGTTTGCGAGTTTGGAATATAAAAAAAAAACAATAATCTCCTTTCTATAAAACGCTATTGGGTTTATCCTCAATCTTAATCTGACTTGCTGACTAAGATACCGTTCCGCTCCAGTTCTGAGAACCATAAAAGCATGGCGACGAAGTTTACCCCCTCCCTTAGGGTTGTCACAGTCCTATATATATCGGTACAGCCGGCAAATGTGAGCTGATGACTCAGTTTTTTTTATTACTTAATGTATATATTTAACAATGTTGGCCGACAATACTCAAACTGAAACAAAACTCAAAATTGTTTTTATTCATGTAAGCCAACAAAGCATTTATGAATAGTCAGAATCTACCACCGGTTCCGAATGCTGCATCCACTGAGAACATCCGGCAAGAAACTCAATGGTTACTCTTTTCAATGAATAAATGATGGTGTACATTCTCAGGAACAGCAACAGAATGTGAGCAGGCGACACCATTGTCACTAAATAAGTATGTAATAGTAAATAATAATCAAATCTCACATAGATTTAGGTATTTAAATAAAATGAGAAAGCTATTGGGGTGTGCATACCTACGCACACTTACATCAAATTAAACGAATCAAATCAAAATACCTAAGATGCTTGCAATACCAGTTGGAATTGCTCGCACATTGTCGACCTAAAGCGGAGCGGAGAAGTGGGGGGAGGGGTTGGGCTTCCGGCTCTGAGGCTCTCCCACTCGCCGTACGAAACGCAGCTATAATAGCTACCTTACGCCGCTGATCTTCTGTGAGAGAGCGGTGCTACCCCGTTCAAGCCAGCCCTTATATAAGCTGTAGTCAATTGAGTTATAATTCCACAAATTGGGTCGCGATGTGTCATACTGTCCAAGGTCGACGCATCAGTAGCATAGTGGTTAGAGAGTCGTTCTTTTAATCCAGATGTTACTGGTTCGATCCCCGTCGTGGCTGTAAGCCCACGTCTGTATTCCTGTAGGGGTATAAAGAGTTTATTTTTATAGAACAAAGTTCGGTTCGTACCAAGCGTTTCGCTTCTACTTTTACTGTGCGAACTGCCAAGGAATGGAACACCTTGCCGGAGTCTTTGTTCTCGGTTGACTATAACCTGGGTGTTTTCAAGTCGAGAGTGGACAGGTACCGTCTAGGCAAGTATGCACCACCGTAGACCACATCGTCACTTACCATCAGGTGAGATTATGGTCAAATACTTGCTTATAACGTAAGTAATAATAAAAAAAAGTTAAGCAGTTAACACAGCCCATCGATGGAGACCTAAGATGGTGGTTGGTATGGCAGTGAACCCAAATTTCGTCGATGTTAGTTCGGTCCCAATGTCCCAATGTAATATGGGGCGAGCCTACTGCTAGTATACCGCCCACCTCCCAATACTACAGCTTGCTACCAATAAAAGAAGTAGTATTTTTTTGCCAACGCATCCGCTCCAAATTCTCGGCCGCCTAGACGACGCCGGATCCCCCCGTTCCTAGACGTTGACGTCATACGGCAACCCCTATTGAACGTTACAAGTTACGACCAAGGGGTACTTACCACTTCAGTTTTCTACTTAGTTTATAAACAGGTATAAACGAGAATCGACCACAAAAATCCCTAGGGAGAGTGTTTCAAAACTGAGGTATAATTTAGGTTTGACGACCGCTTGGCGCAGTGGTTCGAGCGTAGGCCGCTCGGCTCACTGCACATGGTGGTTGTGGGTTCGATTCCTACCGAGGCAAATTACGGAAATGGCGTTTTCGTAATTTGCCCAGGTCTGAGTGTCACTGAGATCGCCCTCAGTCCATTGTACGGTAACCATAGTACAAGCGTTGCTTAGTTTGGGACCGTAAAGCTGACATGTAATTTCACTTTAAAAAAAACGCCTTATAACATCAGCTATCTGCCAGTGAAAGTCCCGTCAAAATCGGTCCAGCCGTTTCGGAGATTACCCGGAACAAACACACAGACAGACAGACAGACAAAAAAAAAAATGCGTTTTTGCTATAGGTGTCGTATGTACTTTCATATGCATTTATTGAAAAGGTGTTATTTTTTTTATATTACAAACAGACACTCCAATTTTATTTATTTGTATAGATTTTTAAAAGTGTTCGATATTTGATATTGTTTTTATGCTATTTCATTCTAAGGCTGATGCTCATCCAAACCACTACTTAAGTACTATTTCGGACTTTTGAAACACCTGTAGAATTCCAGAAATTGTAATAAACTATGTATAATTATTAGTTGGAGCCGGTCCTTTACTTTATACTAGCTGTGCCCCCCGACTTCGTCCGCGTAGTATTTAACGTAAAAAAAATTTCGGGATTATCGGGATAAAAAGTATCCTATATGTTATCCCGGTTATAAACTATCTGTGTTCAAAATTTCATCCAAATCCGTTCAGTAGTTTTTGCGTGAAGGAGTAACAAACATACATACATACATACATACATACATCCACACTCACAAACTTTCACATTTATAATATTAGTAGGATTCTGTAGAGTGTACCTACATAGTAAGTTTCAAAGGATTTCTTTTTTTATATCAGACTACCTTTATTCCTTTATTTCACCCTCCTCAGGTGTTATCCAAACTCTGAACATAGTGATATTACTTACAACAGAAATAACGGTATTAAGTACGCTCAATGAAGAATTAACTTTGTGTAGTAGCTATAAGGGTTATTTTGTCGAATCAAACATTTGGATGACATACGGTCAGCGATGGGAACTTTTACGCATGAATGAACGCGACCGTGGGACGCATATCTTTGTTAATAATATGTGAATAATTAAAGTATATACCCGGGAAATATTTGGACTAAATAAATAAAAAAATGCTTGCAAAAATATTTCGCCCAACGTGGGGCTCGAACCCACGACCCTGAGATTAAGAGTCTCATGCTCTACCGACTGAGCTAGCCGGGCTGTGAGTGTTGAGGCGAAATTCGGGACTACTTCACTAAAATTGAATTTTCCTGGCTGGTACCAGTTCCGTAATACGGTTTCGTAAGAATTCGTGAATTGTATTTAACCAGCTTTGCTTACCTTACCTCATAAGGAAGAAAAAGTAATAAAACATCCATGTTTGCTTTTGCTATTACAAAATGTTAACTAAAAATTCGTTTGTTTATTTTAGAGTACCCAGATAGCAGACATAAAAAATATATGAAGTACACGGCCATAAAAGTAACAAAAAAAACATGATTATTGAAACTCATTCGTTTTATAAATAAATACTGGCCGGCTGGATGCCGTTTTAGTCGCCTCAATAAAAAAAGTTTATGAAATGTTGCCAACATAGAAATTGTGTTCAGATTCTGGCGGAATTCGCTTTAGATTTTCCCTGGTACTCGCCGATGTTCAAAGCTATGGCATCATCATTTAATAGTAGTTTATTTCCACAAGTCGGCACTGGAAAGTGTACTTCCAAAGACAACATTGAGTCACAGATATAGATTTACATAGATAACGCAAGTATCACGATTTGTATTGAAACTAAGCGTGCCGAATTTTTAACACCTACTACCGATTCAAATACACCGATGCCGCCGATGCCCCTCCACCCGCTACGATTCTCTCGAGTGATAATCTCGCTCAAACTCATATTTTTTATATCTGTAGTCGCGCGGACTGTAAGTTAGCGGCGACCAACCATGACGCTTGGTCGGGGTTTCGGACACGCGGAGTACATGCATTTGCGTTATCTATGTAAATCTATATCTGTGCATTGAGTGCATGTGAAGCAAACACCCACACAAAGTCGCTTCAGACGCCATTCCTCGTTTGTATTGACTGCTAAAACGTGTGCTAAATCACTGCGATGCTACGGTAGCAGATCTTTGTATAGCAAGTGTAGATTGTAATTCATGGGCAGCAGGCGCCTCCGCAAGGTTCACAACATCTTGAGCTATTGGATAATTGGTACAGAAAGTCATAAAATTCGATGAAGCGTTTTCGAAATAATACTATTACAAAATGTAAAAAGACAAGCCCGCGGAGTTGCTTGTCGGATCTTCTCTAGGTTGTTTTATAAGCTTTTACTTATTTTTTATCGATCCTGGCTTACAGGAGTAACAGTGGTGGGCGGACTGTGGCGGGACAAGTCCCATTAAAATACAATTATTTAATTAGTTATAGGTTCTAATTTTGTTCCAATTAATTTATATAAATATATTTTTTATCTTATCTTAATAATGTTGTAATGCTATCTTGATCACGTCGGTATCTTAGATCTTAAAATACAACTGAAAAGAATACTGCCCAGTTCTAAACTGACCTAAATAGTAACCTCGTTTATTGAAATAATGATATCAAAGTGTATTTAGTTTATTATGAGCAGGAAAAATTGTTTGTTTTCATACAAACATTATAAATGCTTGGCGCTTTTTCGATAAGAAACATGTTTACCCTTGAAGTCTTGATAAAAAATAATTGTATATTTAAACTGTTTGCATGAACTATGGGTGCATACATTGAACGCGTTCGAAATATATTTCCTAGTGGCTGAGCCCGCGACTTCGTTCGCGTGGAATTTAACTTAACAAAAAAGCCCGCTCCCGCGTTCTGAGCGCGACAGGCACCATTTTTTTTGTTTTTCTAAAATAAAAATAGCCTAAGTTACTGCTTATGACATCAGCTATCTACCAGTGAAAGTTCCGTCAAAATCGATCCTGCCGTTTCGGAGATACTCTTTGATTTCATGTGTTTTTATTTTTTTACGCGGAACTCTAATGGTTTTTCTAAAATAAAAGTAGCCCAAGTTACTCCTTATAACATCAGATATCTGCCAGTGAAAGTCCCGTCAAAATCGGTCCATCCGTTTCGGAGATTACCTGGAACAAACATACAGACAGACAGACAAACAAACAAAAAATTAGATCGCGTTTTTGCTATAGGTGTCGTATGTACTTTCATATGCATTTAGTGAAAAGGTGTCATTTTGATATTACAAACAGACACTCCAATTTTATTTATTTGTATGTATAGATGGAGTAGAATAGATGAACCACTCTGGTACTTAATGTTTTATATTATTGGTAGGTATTATTAGATAATGACGTAGTTCCTATTTGTTCAATTATTATTCGCTCTTCGCTCCGCGTAACTTTATTGAATATGGATCTCAAGATTCGTAAAACATGTATTTTTAAACGAAGAATTACTTCCTATTTTTCATTTGGCGCGTACATATATTTATCACCTGTCACAATTCAAGACGTCCTTGCCAGCCCGAAATTTGATTTTCCCCCGTTAATGTCAATAACAGCCAGTGTTCAACCTCGGAGTCAAAGAAAAATGGTTTAAATTAAGAACGTCCGCTTCCCGTCAAGTTCATTGGCGTTTCCGTTGCCTGTCAATTGTTGTAGGGACGTAACATTGTTTTGTGGAGTCGATTAATTTCTTGACAATCTTAAAAAGTTGTATTTGTACGTAATTTAAGGGTATTCACAGAAACCGTAAACAAAAACTTTGCCTTAAAATTGTTGCATACATTTACTATTCATAGGTCATTGTCAATTCCATGTCAAATACACATATTTTTACATAAAAGAAAGCGAGTTATAGCTCGAATAAACGAAATACGGATGAAAAAGTCGATTAAACACGTTTTCTCAATTTGAATTTATTATTGGTATCTATGCATCGCCGCTTTTAAACGATGCAAAATCGAGATAAACGTGAGGCGGTATAAATACGTGGGCGAATGCTTATTACGACCTTATTACCTTATTATTAAGTATCATTTTAACAACGACAGCGCAAAGAGTTCTATGAGACTTGCCCTCTAAAATACTTAATACATTGTAAAAGTGATGATTAAGACACTATAATAGATATAGATGGCGTAAGTGTCAGTCTATTTTATGATGCATCAGACGCGCTTCTAGCTTCGAAGAGCAATGCCAAACCAAACGATTGATGATCGATGATGAGAAGACAGAGCCAAAACCGGCAGGTCTAGAAACATGAAATTTTGCACAGAAGTTCCTTATATGTTTAAGGTGAGTACCAAAGAAGGAGTTTTAAAAATTCATCCCCTATTGAGGTTAAATTGGAGATGCAAGTTTGTATGGAAATCCCATCAGGCACTACGCTAGTTATAGAATAAAATGTCAATATGCATTATTTAAACCACTCTGAGTCAAGGCTTTGAGGTCTTTATATATATAAAAAGCTGTCTTTGTCTGTCTGTTGTGTGTATAGTTCCCACATTCGCATAATGTGGCGACTAATGTAAAAACCGTTAGTGTTTTGTCAATAAAATCAGGCAAGTGTGAAACGATTGGAATTATTTTTTGGTTCTGCATGCTGTACGCAGGTTGTTTTTATCATTTAGGTGTCTTAATCAAATCAAAGTCAAAGCGTTTGTGTTGTTTAGGCGTACGGGGACACTTACAAATTGATATTTTTTCATTTTTTTTCTTATATCTAGGATCGGATGGGAACGCGACCTCAACTGAGAAGATTCGGCAAGAAACCAGTTGGCTTGACTTTTCACATTTTGTTTTTTTTTTTTTAATCGCTAGTTGCTTATAGTCAAGGCATTTGCAAGATGTTTAGTGTTATTCAATCCACATTAATAAATTTGAATGTGCACATACACAAATACATAACTTCAAACTCTGATACTCTTACAATAAAGAGTAATTCCATTCTATTCTACATGGGTGTCGGCTGGTGACGCAGCACTAACCCCAGGAGACATTGTGGACCAAAAGGATTGGCAAAAGATAGCCAGTAATATGCTCATATGGAATATTATAGAGGAGGTATTTGCGTAGCAGTTCTTGGCTTGTTATTGGTTGGCCAGTTCTATTCCTGATTTAGGTCTTCTCATTTCCGAAGACTACCGGGTTATATCCCCGAGCACGAGTATTTAGCTTAGTTAGACGGGCTAACGGGATTAGACGTAATTTAATAACCGCACATTACCAGTAACCTTAATCAATATTCACGAATGTTTTTACCTTTATTGTTTACGGAACCCTAACAACTTGCCAGTTAAAAAAACACACGGTCATTGTCGAGGAGAGCCGGTCGCTTGCCCTTAGCGGTACCGTGAACTTGGGCGTCTATTTTCACACTGGCAACACCATTTTTGACAATGACTCGTGAAACGACCATAATGCATTAAGCTGATTCATACAGACTTGCGTATATTGTATTTACCGTTGCACCTATCGGCTTTGATGACTGATTATGTATTTCATGAGGTGTATCTATATATGAATTTAATATACTTGCTTGCACACTTATGTAAAATAAACATTGATTGAGCAACCATTTCGTGTTTAGAATGAAAAGCATATTTTAGAAGACTTCGCTTCGCTTTTGACATGTCTTTGTTGACTGGTGTGACGGTGTAAGTTTTGTGGTCGTCAGTCACCGATATGGACCAACCTACTTATCGAGCGGAAACAGGATAAGAACTAATAAAAAAAAACTTTTTTGACAGAAAATGTGGAATGCCAAGAATAAGCTATACCAGCCAGATTAAAGAGGTCCATCGCCTAAGGAGGTGAAAGAGCCATAGATTGGGAAAGATTGAGATACACCTCCATCAGCTACACTGACAAATTTTTTTGGACACTTACATAAGAACAAGGAGACTTATCCAGTACATAAAAATACGCTACTTGATGGGGTAATTGGTTCCTGTAACTTCATTATCGATCGATCGATGCTCGCGGGAAGTCTCTAATTATGTTTAACAAACTTTGACAAGGCGAGACAGTGTTGCCAATTTGCCATTAACCGGGTTTTTCCCCAAGACAGGGGTAACTGTAATTATGTGTGTCACTTTTAGCAGCTTCGCGGAAATGTGTGTTGGCATTTGACCATCATGCAGTTACGCTAAAATAATATACCGTTTTGTAATGAAGGAAACACATGTCACAGTAATAAGTGTTAGAGTTGTTTGTGCGTAAAAGGAAAGTGTTTTTAAGCTAAATATTTTTATTAGGAGTCGGCTCGCGTCGATAGTAGTATAACGAGCGGTCGAGGGATTTGAACCTGCGGCTATCTGGCGGTCGAAAGGTCGTTTTACCGCAACTTTTTATTGGAACTGTCTCCTGTAAGTCAGGATCGACAGTGGTGTCCGACAATGACGCCAAGCTTTCCCTATGAGACCCAGAGGTCAATATTTTTTTTTATTCGCCAGACTGACACGCCATCTGTATGGTCCCAAACTTAGCAACGCTTCTACTATGGGCACCGTACAATGGACTAGGGTCGATCCCAGTGGCATCCAGACCAGGGCAAAATATGAAAAGGCCATTCTCGAAATTTGCCCAGGCGGGAATCTAACCCGCAACCACCCCGTGCTGTGAGCCGACCAGTCTACGCTCGAACCACAGCGCTAAGCGGTCTTCATCTGCATTTCGTCGACATTTTTATTTAAAAGAGACTTAGTAAGATAAGATTTGACGCACAGGGCTGTAGTATAATCATTTATTCCATACCAGCAACTGTATTTGAGTTCTCACCGCACGGATACACACCACCAATATTTCACACGTGTTATATTCCGTCAAGAAACCGGTATATCGTCTGCTTTCTAATAAAAACCCTATTAAAACATCAAATATTTATGCGTTGCGATAAAATATAACTGTTACTACAATATATACAGAACGACCTCAATACATGTACGAATTTTTGAAAATTCTAAACAGATATTCGTATGAAAGAAAAAAACGAGTATTAAAATTTGCATAGTAATAGACTTATTAAGTTATTAGGTTGATGCCGTTATAAAAAAGTCTAGGTCATGGCCTAGTTGAGAATGCAGAATCCGATAGATAGGCGTTAAGGCGCGTTTGGCCAGCGTAGATTTAGATGGGTTATCCATGGGAGCACGTTAAGCGGAAGACCAGCATTATGACCCTATTTCCATTGTGTTCCGCTAATTCTCCCAACTAAGCTGTAACTTGTACTAAGAGCGGGATCTCGTCAATAGCTCAATAACTAGAATGGGGCTCGAATCTATAATAATTCTATGGTATTTTTTGTATCAAGTAATTAACTTACATGGTCTACAGTGTAGTACGGAAATAGTTATTAAATAAATATCGCCAGACGATAACACCAACTGTATGGTCCCAAACTAAGCAACGCTTGTACTATGAGTTCCGTACAATGTTCTGAGTCCGATCCCAGTGACACCCAGACCGGGGCAGATTACGGAAAGGACATTTCCGAAATTTACCCTAGCGGGAATCGAACCCGCAACCACCATGTGCAGTGAGCCGAGCCGCCTACGCTCGAACCGCTGCGCCAAGCGGTCGTCAAAATTACTTACTAGGCAGCGTGGCCATTTCTCTTGAATCAACTTTCGTAGTTATTCTCGTAATGGTCTAAATACCGATCAACGTTTTTTTATTATGTAGGTAGGTAATATTTCCTACTAGCATTTTTTATTTCAAGAGGTTAAGAGAAATCTAACATGAAAGATCCGGTTTCTGAATCGAAAAAATGCATAACCGGTTTCATTCGTCTAGATAGATGCATGCTAGATGCTACACTTTGTGACCAAGGGTTGCCATAATTGACGCAGAAACTCCCTATTATTGGCACGTACGGAACTTGTATTTTTTTTTTATGTCAAAAGTGGCGACCATTTATCTTTGTTTTTATTTATTTAGAGTCAGCCAGTAAACTGTTATTTTATTGAAAAGAACGGTTGTTGGTTTTTAAAGAGTCATCGGCACTGGTGTCATTTAGTTGGTAGGTATTTATTTTTGAGTCAATGACACTATAGGTTCTTAGTTTAAGCATCCTTGGTCATTCGATCGGTGTTCGCAGACCGCAATACAAAAATGTTTCATTTATTTCATGAAGCTTTTGGTTGAACAAGTGTTCAATACTTATGTAGATATTATTTCATCTCAAGACAGTATTATGAATAGGTTAGTTTTGGTACGCAAAAGGTCAGGCCATGCAAATTGGTCGTCAATTGGATACCGGTACTACTCATCGAATCTAGTTTAATTGACCCCAAATGCGTTCGAGCATGTTGAAATAATAATTGCGTAGTGTATTTTTTTACTAGTGACCATAAAGATTAATAACTTGATGATCCAGTGATTACAATACTTTGTCACTTTGCTTTTAGTTTTTCTATAGACTTTAAAGAATGCTCCTCGCTAACGAAAAAAACCGGGGCACTGATGGTTTAGTGAAGTAATTAATGAAACGCAGCCAGCCCTACTCAAGCGATGATCACACTCGATGAGACCAGTTCGTTGACAAAACGGTGTTACGCAAACCCAGTTTTTGAGCGTGCGACATGACTATTGCACAATTTACCGGTGTTCCGACGATGAGACACGTATTAGGGGTATTGTAAGAATTGCAAGAGCAGAGCTACTCTATCGACGCGACACAACGGCCACATGTTCTGTTGCAACGCAATACCGAATCGATTAAGTTCCGGTTTTCACAGGACAATAATTTCCTACTCCCGCGGGAACAAACATTTTTTGTTAATATAAATGTGAGCAGCCTATAATATGTAATTCGCAATAAGTACTGTGGGTTAGAATTACTACTGCGGCGCCGCTTGCCATCTTCTGAACCCTCTCGGCTCAAAAAGCAGCCTAGCTGGACAGGCCCATTCTGTTTATATGACCTGCCCGTCCCTACTTGAGTTTCTCTGTCACCACTATAAGAGTTTATTGGGTCTGTCCATACCACACACCACCGTTTAGTTACTTAGACTTGTTTAATTCGTCTTGTATTACAAAAAACACGAAGGTCGAATCAATGAAAGACCATTGCCAGAACATCCGCAAAAATGCGTTGAGTCACTAACATACCGTATTATATACGTAACGTCGCCACTAGAGCGTAATCGAGTTATAATCATTATCGATTACCGTTCATACCGCGCTCATATCGATACAGATAATGTCGGTATGAAATAATACGTCATTAAATTATACAAGCGTGATCGATTAAAGTTAATTTATTCTGACCGCGTCCGTAAGAAGTTGAAGTGTGTTGCCAGGTGCGGTGATTTTACTACCCCACCTGTAAGTTTTGATCGTTTCTTATTTTTCAAATGGAACAGTTTTATCTTCTACAAACGGTTATTACCTTCCTTTGTCAAAGGTTATTACAGATTCATCAATTACTTGTAAGTAGGTCACAAAGTATTCATAGTTCATTTTCTAAGCTTAGAACTATGGTTGTTTATCAAGCGTTATTTCTGCCCTATGTCAAGCTGTCTTCAGTCAACGCGAAAACTGGGGCCATTGTTACATTACATCTATTAATACGTACATATAGAGAATGGTCGTGTTCCTTGGTGCGTGTCGTCGGCCGACTTCCGCACTTCGTCGCGTGCTTCGTGAGAGAGAAACATGCATGCTATTCCACAATGGCACAACCGAATACGGGAGATAGCATTTATTGCGCTGGCAATACAATCGATATTCAAGACGATTTACATTTTCCAGCGGTAAAATATATTGTTGTGTGGTATTTGATGTTAGTGTTACGTGAATTTGAATCGTAGTCTTTGTTGTGTGGCAGTAGAGTTGATAGTCAATTGATTTTACGTTTCCCAATAGTATAACAGTGTTGTATACTTCTTTCTAGTTACGTGACGGTCATTTACTTTTTCTATGATCGACGGTTGCGTGCGAATATTATTGCGGTTAATATTGTTTACGGACGTGGCTGTAATCAATTACCTCGCTCCCTCGTAACAAGGAGAATGGTCAAGAATTGACTGTTTACCGTAGAACGGAGCCAATGAAATTGATTGTGTCCTAAATTATAAAACGGTACCTACCTATAACCATGTTCTATAGTTATTTTTTTCAAAAACCTTTCTATATCCCTTTTTTCCTCCTTTAGTATCTTAGTTGTTATTCTAACACCTATGCCACTGGTCACGGGCAGGGCATACTATGCTCATGTTACGGGCAAGCTGAAGCCTGAATAATGCCAACTGTCCTATTCAACGTGAAGCCTGAAAAATCTAGACTTTCACAAATAACGTAATTGAGCGAGCTTATAACCCTTCTAACACAGCAGAACTTTTGAATATACGTAAATTTTCTGGTTTTTCCTGTGAAACAGAAAGGGTACACTATTTTTTTTGAAACTTTACTTTGTAAATCTAAAACTATCGGCTTCGTGGGACAGTTGAAGTACTGAAGGTTTTGTAGACTTATGAAATCTGTCAACAGCTGTATATAACACCTTTTGTTTTTCAAGTTTCCTCCAAAGCTGATAGTCTTAGAATTACAAAGTTAAGTTTTGAAAAAAAAGTATACCCTTACTAATTCAACGTGTACTATAAACCGGACATACAAAATAGAGTCTTATATTTATAAGTGTGTAAAGTAATTCGTTGAGATTACCGCTTCACTTTTAGATCAGAGTTAATTGCAACAAAAAAAGTTACAAACAAGACGAGCCGTATAATTGCTGTTTTACCACGCTAATCTGTTATGCGCCGTTGATTGTGGTGTTGAGATGAATGTACATTTGCTAACTGCATGTAACAAATTACACATCGGTAATCTTATAGGCTTCGTCGTCGTTTGCAGTGCGCTTATGCAGACAGAATGCAAAAAAATAACGTAACTAGCCTAGATTTAAGCTAGTCTTAACGCGATGTCAATCGAATTTGAGAACGCGTGAAATAAAAATGACAGATAAAGAAGATTTAAACATCGATACAGACGCGATGCTAACGCGCGTGTGTATCGATACAAACGACAACAAACTGCTCTGTAGGATAAAGACGCGCTTTTTAGAAACGCGCGTCGACGGCGATTTTACAAAACGTGGTGTGCACAGGCCCTAAATGGGACTTAAACATTTAAGTAGCGTTTCAGTGCTATGCGGTTAATCGAATAGTTTGCTAGTATATACGTGTCCTAACAATTGTAATAACGGTGTACTGATTTTTACTGTATACAACCAACGATAGTCGTATCTCGTTGAACTGGTTAATTGTCACGCTTTTTTTGTATTTCTAATTAAGTAATGTAATTATTAAGTGATACTGTCATTTATTTATAAGGCCATTATGTTTAATAAAATAAGTGTGAAGTGGTTTTGACATTAGCATTGATTTATTTATACGGAATCTTTTCTCGATGAGAGCGACGCTTATCGCCTTCATTCGATTTTCCATTATTTTTTTATGAAAACGGGAATATTCAAAGATTTAAAAGTCGTGGATAGATTTCCATTTGGTATGGTAACATTGTCGTTCCTTTTTAGCTGTTTTAATGGATGCATAATGGTTCTATTAGACATACATTTATAATGTTCAGTTCTGCTCATCACTGAATAATTTAACTGTCCTTTTGGTCAACATTTAGTTCTCTCCACACCTTTATCTCGTATACATTTGACATTTCAACGTAGTTTATTACCTAGTAAAGATGTTTGCACATGCTTTAACACCCATCATCTCATCAATTGAACGTCGAGACGTCGGTCGACACGTGCTCAGTGTCAACGGGAGCTAATTGCCGATTGACGCAGTACTTAACTGCGACCATTGATTCATGGAGACTGTGTTGCCACACTTGGAAATTGGACCATTTTTGGGAGATTTTTAATATTATAATCTTAATAACAGATTTTTAATTATCTTGTTGCAACTACCTGTCTGTGACATATTTCTACATAAATATTGGCGGCGAATTTTAAATAAATTATTGCCAATATTTCACAGCTGTTACGTACGATATAGAAATTCGACTCATTGACACGGGATATTATATTCATATAGTGTCTTATATCATACTCAAACTATACTTTTTTGTTTAAAGGGAGTCGCTTAATTGAAATCAATTAGTTTCAGTGGTTGTTACAGATTATTTGCGTAACATTAACAGATTTGGGTTTGTGATCTTTAATTGTGTGATGTAAAACTCGTTTGAAAAATGTTTACTCTGCTTGAAATGGAACTTCTATGTACAGGATAACACTGTTGCTATGCCTTACCTACACCCAGTGCGCAAAATAACGGCTCCAATGTCATTCTTATGATATTGTATTATATTTTTCAAATTAATGGCCTCTTTCCATTGGGTCAGGCCCAATGTGATTTTGCCAAGGCTGGCGTTGAGTAGAGGAGACTTAATTTAAAAATATGGCCCACCCCTCAGATTAACGAATAGGCAGATGACGCGCCTAGAACACAAAAGTGTGTCCACCAAAGCAAATACAAATTACAAAGCGAATACAATCTCGCGTCAGTACTGAACTTCGCGTCACAGCGCTTAGACGTCAAAGGTGGTAGTTGTTTTATTTTGAAAATGCCGTCTTGCGTAATTAAAAAGTGTAAATGTTGTTCACAAAAACAAAGAAAAGCAGATGGCATATCTTTCCACAGGTAACTATTGTTTATTTTATAGTTTTGTAATTTATACCCACAATTTGATATCGCTCACTCAGAACACAAAATTTTGATAGTAATTGTTGGTGTTGCCAATTTACATCGAAATAAGTTTCCTTGAATTAGGGAAATGTGCATGGGGTGTAGAAAGATTATTAATTAATACATTTATATATGGAAATAATTTATGTATATATATAATATGATATCTTTATTTAAAACTAGTTATTTAACTACCTCTTCTATATGAAAAAAAGAATAGAACTAATATGTTATGTGTGTAACTTTTAATTTGTAATAAATATTTTATTTTAATAACATTTTTCAATTTAATGCCTAATTAATAAAATTAAACCTAATTATGCTTATAAAGACATCCAAAAATCTTTGATGTTGTAATGTTCTTGAGTGATAATGCAGAGATCTTCAAATATCGATTTGCAGAAAAAATAAATAGTAACTAAGTTTATTTTATTAGCATTATTCTGTTCCAATACCTACTACTTAAGTACCTAAATTGCGAAAGACCATTTCCAATTTGTAACATTAGTACTATTGAGAACAATTATGGGAGTTCGTTCCCCAATATCTGGCAACTTTACACGCACGCAGATTGTACGTGTCCCCACAGTGCCGCTCCTAGTTGTCACGCACACATTTAATGCTATGTGGCTTCACATCGTTTGTTGCGTTTACTCCATCTGCGTTTATCTGAGGCCCACCCAAGTAATAGATATTTCGCCAATGTCAAGTAACACATAGCAATAACAATACAATACAAAAATGTGACCGTCCATTTTGGAAAACCAAAATGGAGCCGGCATTATTATTATTGGGCGTGCATGTATCACATGAGGCTTGACAAGCTGTTGACATTTTGATGTGTCGTTAATTTCAACGACTCTACGCGCAAACCATTTTCTCCATGCTCTCGTATGTTAGTTAGATTTGCCGGTCACTACGGTGAAAACCGTGTTAGTTACTTTTTGTTTGAACACTGCGTGTGAAATTTCAAACAACCATTTTACATAATAATAGTGTTTGTTTCCTGGTGAAAATTAGCATTAGGTGATAATGTGACATTGTTTAATATACGCTTGAGCAATTTGAGATGTGAGGCGACGCAACTCACATTTGAGAATTGGTAGATTCTGACTATTCATAAGTCCTTTGTTTACCAGCTATTTTTGTCTCCCGCTTTGCACCGGAGGGAAGCGGATTTTTTTTCTTCCAACTCCTCCTATTATTTCTTTAGATTAAATTCGTGCGGGTTCCAAGACAGTTTAACTTTTCCCCGGGACTCGTCGAGGGTCAAACCTTGACGTCATTATTGGTCACCATTGTCGATCCTGGCTTACAGGAGATACAGTGGTGGCGGGACTTGTCCTTTTAAAAAAAGTCCTTTGTTGGCCTACCTTAATACATAAATAAGTAAATATCGCCCGACTTACACACCAACTGTACGGTCCCAAACTAAGTAACATTGTACTTAGGACACCGTACAAAAGGACGGGGGGCATTGATTGCGATTGGCTTGCTGTTTCTGGTAGTGTATACCAAATCTTTTCTTTTGAAAAGTTTAACCATTGAGTTTTTGATCGTTGTTTTAAGTGGAGGCAGCATTCCGAATCGTTGGTAGAGTCTTGACTATTTATGAGTGATTTTTTGGTCGAATTGAATAAATTAAAACTAGTTGGGTACCATAACCTGCTGCAAGGAAGTGCGCAAAATTACACATGATATGTAACATCGGTGTTATGTTCCACAAATGGTGGCCACCGATGAGACAATTACGTCATGTCAACCGCATGCGCACCACATGGCTTGGCTCTTGTTTCCGACATTGTAATTTTTTTATTGCCCGTCCTATTAGTCTTGGAGTTCATTGTTTCAGTTGCGTTTTGTGTTTGTTATGTCCTCTCCACTTGTTCGTGTAATATGATCGCTGATGACTTTGCTGTTCAAAAATGATTTCGTTATACATAAGAATACTAAGCAGTGATAGCCGATTGGTTAAGCACGTGTCTTCGAATTTTTGTGCGAATCATAATTTCAATATATGATTATGAAGGAAAACGTCGAGAAGAAACCTGCATGTCTTTCAAAATCTAATCATTTTTTGAAAGTCATGGGAAATCCGCTAAGCCAAACTGGGTCAGCGTGGTGGACCTGAACCCCCTGTATAGAGGGGAGACCCGTGCCCCGGAATGGGACGTCAAGGGGGTTAAATTATTTTTATTATTATTATACATAAATATTATAGTTAGTGACGTCTCGAATAGCTAATTCAGTCTTATGGCGCTTACAATAAACCGTTATTTTGAGTATCGCAACAGTATTCGGGCGCAAGTAACGTTTAGGAAATATATTCAAGAATCTGCAGGACACGCAAATCCTGCCCAACTTATGCGACTGAGCGTCGTCGTATCGGGGGCTTTTTATTAACACATTTAATTATTGCAATATCTAAAAGCTTCATTAATCTGCTTAACTGTTTGGTGTGGTGTGTCCATTTAAACTTTCAAATGTCGGTCGTGATGCATCCCACATATAAGTATACCAATTTCTATTTCAGCATTGCATGCAGCTTGGACACGACTTGTTATATCTCGTTTTAAATTATTTACGATGGCTGGTCCTCCCTCGGCTCTCCCCTCGGCCGGAAACAGAACGGGTTTACTTTTTAATTGTTGCCTTGCCCGTCTCCTTTGGTAAATGTCGCACTTAACTGTCGGATGTATTACGATAACGTTGCTCGGAGTTTGGTAGTAAATAAATTAAGTATCTGAAAGAATTGATTAGGGGATGAGTCTGTTGCCATTATACTGGGCATTTTCCTCCTTGGTGCGAGGATGATAAGGGCTATAGGACTATACGATGCTAGCCCATCCCGGATGGTGAACTTCACACGTTTTTAGAAATACATACAGGTTTCCCCACATCTGTCTGGTTAATATAAATATAGCTCTATTTCTTCGGCGATTATAGTCGTAATGATATTATTTTCTTTTAACAGCTGTCATTGAAAATGTTTGGATAGTTAATCTATGCGGAAGACATTAAGGTGAACATTTTATTGCGGCGGATGTAAAGATACAGGCTATGTTTGAATTTTTCGTCTGAAATATCTACGATATATTTCAGTTCAATGTCACCCGTCAATTCTCTCAAATTTTGTGGGTGTTATAGTTCTAGTACGTTTTTAGTCCGATGTATATTCTAAAGATACTGTAATAAATAATGCTTTAAATTGTTAGAATATTTAGTTGTGTATTATACGGAATGGCCAAGGTCAATTCGATGAAATGAATAAGGATAATCTGAATTAAATGGATGGGTGACCGGGTAATTGGTGTGCTGTTTAGTCTAGAAAAATCTAGTAAAGATTCCGTCTAGAAAAATCGGTTCGTCAATGCTCTATTTTAATACTAAGGCAAAGAGGATACGCTCTATTATAATAATATGTTGTAATCTAAGTAATTATATAACATACACCAACAGTAATTCCGTAACCATTGAACGAAACATCCATTGTACGTTGAAATAAAACTATTTTTCGGATTTTATCGCGTTTGTTTAATTTATGTTCCCGAAGTTTTATTTCAATGTGTATTATTCGCGTAAATATAAGAAAACAATATCCATTGTACGTCCAGTAAGTAATCTATGCGAAGATTAATGTGCGCGCTAAAAGTGAAAACTGGTACATTTGAATTCAAAACTCATTAGCCGTGTCGTGTACCGAGGAAAGTAGGAAGTTGATTGCGTAACGTGGCAACATTGGATCCTTTTGCCAAACGTCGGTAAAATTATTGCAATGGGGTATAAAATTAGTATAGCTAGAGCTAGGAAAGGGTTTCAAGGGTTAGAATTAGGCTCTCATTTCAGCTCATTTCAGCCGATTTTGTGTGATTTTGACAAACTATAATAGCTAATATTGGTATGGTACGGATGCTGCACAAGTATTGCAAAATTCAAATACTAGCGGATTTTTTTTTATATGACAATATATTGTTAGCCATAACAACTACACCCGGACAGAAATAAAAATATATGTATGTATATATATGTTTCTTTACATTTGTTTATATGATCATGCCAATCGAATAGACCCGGATTTATTAATTAATTTATTTAGACATAACATAACAGATAACAATCAATGTCTAGATACATAAGATATATGTAAGTATGTAGTCTATCTAATAGTGGGAATCCGGTTGAAATCTGTTCAGCCATTTGCCCGCAACGCTCGCACAACACACAACCTAGAATTCTAAACCTATTTATTTTTACTCACTCAGATAGACGTTTGAATAGCGTATTGCACAAATATACCATCAATGTACAGACAGACTCAGCTCAGTTATAATTATATCTATATATAAAACTTATAGCTCCCTTGGGAGAAATAACTTTTACTGTAGTAAATAAATTAATTAGCTAGTATTCAAGCGAGTAGTAAGTGGTGAACGGGATGCGTTAATAGTCTCTATTAGTCGAGTAATCTAGCTAGTTATTATATAAGAAAGCTAAGAAATAAACTTAAACATGTCACGATATTAAAAGTAAAAGTATTAAACCATGCCAGTCAAATAGTGTGTCGCCTTAGCCCTTGTTTTGGACTGACGAAATATTTACACTGATTTATGATGTCATCCATAGTTTTGTGCTGTCAAAAAATCAAGACTAAAACGAATAATACTTAAATGGATGTAAATAGTGTAAACTCACGGCTGAACAACAATAAATGTATGTTCATACTTATTTCAGATTACATGACGAGTTACGAGCCAAGCTCATAATGATATAGCAATCGTAATTACCGCTATTATTATTCAATTGTAGTATTTCGAATGAAGATTGGCGCTTGCTATTATTGGCTTAATTGTTTAGCTAGGAGACTTCCACGTAATACGTAAGACGTGGCAAGTTCGCCAACCCGCACTGGGCCTGCGTGGTGGATTATGACCCGATTTTTTCTCGCATGATGGAGATGCTAGCTGTGATGGTAATAGACTCAGCCCCGCCCCCCTCATTACATTGGCACCAAAATACCATCAGTGGAATGAGGGTCCCTAGCAGTGCATGCCTGCCAACCCCTTGGGAGAAATACAGGCATGATTGTGTATTTACTAATCTATACTTCTATAAGTACTAAAATAATACAATATTATAAAGAGGAAAGATTTGATTGTTTGTTTGCATTAAATAGGCTCCGAAACTACTGAACCGATTTGATTATTTCACTGTTGGGGAGCTACTACTATAACTTAATTATATGACGTAACAATCCACCATACTTCGTGAACTAAATAAAAGGCCCATCGTAGCCAAGTGACTACACCATAAATAAAACGCCCATCGCGAAGACGGCGATTTTAATTTCCATGGATGACGTCACTCCCTGATATTATTATGACAGACATCGCTAACCGCGCGAAGTATATCTATGAAGTCTTATAAATAGATGCGAGTTTATAATTTGCAGGGAAATTGCGTGAGTCTGGTTTCGGTCATGGGAAAATATAGGTATTAGGGATATTTTATCTTAGCGAAATGTTTTTGGTTTTGCTGTAAGTATTTCGTTTGATGTTCTGGCCAGCGATTTCGTTTACATTTATATTGTTGAAAAAAAAACTATAAGCCTAAGTGCTTACAAGTTATACTAGCTCTTATAATTTATAGATATTTTAGCATCCCTTCTGCATCATAAATTCAACAAAAAGCCTCGTATCGATGTTTTCAGGTGTAATAAAATATTAACAAATTCTCCCGTACTGCTAGGGTATTTTTCGTACACTGGCAACACCGCCATCGACCGCAGTACGCCGCGGTGTGGGGTGGGGGGCGTGCCGCTTGTCAAATCGAATTTGCTCCCGACTTATAATTTGCAATTATTTTAATAGAATAAAAAGCTTTTCATGAATTAATTCACGCGATATTTCAATACCCGTCCGACTGCTAACGTTTTATGGTCACGATCGTTCCATATAAGTTAGAATACGGCCGCGATGAGACGCGTTCGCGGCCCAAGGGACGGCTATTTTTGTTTTGCAGCCCACTTTTATTGTAAATATTGTTTTTAGTGTCGAAATACGGCGGTGCAGTGGTCTTTATCAACATTTTCTAAAACACCGGTCCTCGTCCGACCGTGAAGGTGTTACGTACGAACTATTTAGTTGCTGAAATACTTTCGAAACACTGCGAGTAACGAATTGGTGCCAATGTTAGTACAAAAACGGTTTTGTGTCCTAAAATACAGTGCCAAAGGTGTTGATTTCACGGATTTATACGATTACAGAGTGTATCTAAAGTCGCAGTGATCATTGTGTCAAATTTTTGAGAGTGGAACGTGTTCCTTTACGTTTTTATTTACAAAGAGAAAATATAACATTTTTTATTTTATTTTTTTATGAAAAAAAGTGAATATATTAGAACATTGGAACAGTGGCTTTTTGACAATATGAGTAACTAAATGGCATTTTATTAATTGAAATGTCTACATATTAGTGCCTTACAATGAGGAGGATGTTTGGTGTGTGCTCGGATAGTTGGATGCTCTGCGGACAGAATGTGAGCCGTTAGTCATACTCGGCTGTCACTAGATGTTGTCTGTATGTCTGTTTCTGTTTTTTTATAATCACAATTTTTATTTTTTTCTGGCATCCATATTTAAAAAAAAATATAAACCTTTGTCTTTTAAGGTTCCTTCTAATAACTGGAACCACAAATTATGACATAATTTTTTTTCAAGACATTTTTAATAACATTTTACCTAAATCATGATGCTATAACACTATAGCAACTACCTATAAGGCTATAATATATTATACCTACTTGAATCAAAATCCTAGGCCATGATTTGTGTGTATAAATAAAAACTTAATTCAGAAAAAAATATACCGTGTCTATGGTAGGTTCAAATTTCTTTGCTTAACCCACCCGCCCTTATGGCCTATATTTTTTAAATAGGGATGTCATGTTATTATTATTTAACTCTTTGGTAACAATATTTTCATTGCATGAAACAATAATTTAATTACTAATTAATCAACTACTGATTTGAGTTTGAGGTTTTACATGTTTTATAATAATACATTATATTCAGTAATTATATCAGTGTGGTTAATTGTTTGAATTAACAATATAACACGTTTTTTTTTTTTTCGATATAGGCACGTATTTGACCACAATCTCACCTGATGGTAAGTGACGATGTGGTCTACGGTGGTGCATACTTGCCTAGAAGGTACCTGTTCACTCTCGACTTGAACACATCCAGGTTATAGTCAACCGGGAACAAAGACGCCGGCAAGGTGTTCCATTCCTTGGCAGGGTAATTTATTGGAAATTTAACCAGGATAATAAGTAATGGTTATATTAATGTATAACACTCCAATGTGTAATTAATTACCTATATGTTCATAATTATTCTCCTCCTAAATGTCTTGACCAATTTTGATGATATTTTATTCTACTGATTTTAGTGCCTGTACGGTTGTTAGTTATAGTTACACCCCGTTGGTGTTGCTGTTGTCGATATCCTAAAAATATGCTAGTAAAGCAGAGTGCTAAAACTAGTGATAAATACCTAAATTGTATATATCTATTTATTTATTTTATTTTAATATCGCCAGACTGACTATGGACGCTTGTACTATGGGTACCATACAATGGACTGGGGGCGATCCTAGTGACACCCAGACTAGATCAAATTACGAAAAGGGCATTTCCGAAATTTACCCCAGCGGGAATCGAACCCGCAACCACCATGTGCAGTGAGCCGAGCGGCCTACGGTCGAACCACTGCGCCAAGCGGTCATCCTAATACGTGAAGCAAAAACGTTCAACCGCTTAATACGAAAATTGCGCGGACGGAAGAGTATGAAATTTGGCACAGTTATAGTTTATATAGAGAAGGAGTGCAGAATGCTAATATTTTTATATTATAATACATAGAAATACATTAAAATCAATAAATAAGACATTACACATACTACCATGAATTGAAACACACACATTTGTAACCTCCACACCAACTGACTGTGTGACTGACAAACGGTGACAGTTTTCGGAGGGCGGGACTTCCATAGTGCATTCTGCGTGCCAGTATCAAATAGTCTTCTATACAATACATACAAATACAAATAAATAAAATTGGAGTGTCTGTTTGTAATATCAAAATAACACCTTTTCACTAAATGCATATGAAAGTACATACGACACCTATAGCAAAAACGAGAATTAAAAAAATTTTGTCTGTCTGTCTGTCTGTCTGTCTGTCTGTCTGTCTGTGTGTTTGTTCCGGGTAATCTCCGAAACGGCTGGACCGATTTCGACGGGACTTTCACTGGCAGATAGCTGATCTTATAGCGGGTAACTTAGGCTACTTTAATTTTAGAAAAACAATTAGGGTTCCGCGTAAAAAAATTAAAACACTTGAAATCAAAGAGTATCTCCGAAACGGCTGGACCGATTTTCACGGGACTTTCACTGTTAGATAGCTGATGTTATAAGCAGTAACTGAGGCTACTTTTATTAAAACAAAAACAAAAATAAAAAAATGGGTCCTGCGGGCTCAGAACGCGGGACCAGGCTTTATTGTTAAGTTAAATTCCACGCGGGCGAAGTCGCGGGCTCAGCTAGTTGACAATAAATCCTTAACGACGTTTAAGATTAAAATGAATTATGGTCGAATTTCGACCATTATAACGGGAATACTAGTTTATTTTTATTAAGTGCAATGAGGCTGCTACACACCTCAGTTTACCCCCGGAGGATAGGGGGTGTGATGGTTGGGGAAATAGGTAGGCAGTCACATTTCCTCAAGCTATTATTATTCTTGCATCCAAGCTTTGCCGATAGCTTGGATGCAAGAATAATAATATCTCAATGCATTGTGCGGTTTGCGAACAAACAAACAGTATGCTCCTTATAACGTAACAATAAATAGGTATATCATTGTTGATTCAATGCCGCAATGCGTGTGGGCAGTGACGTCATCCTGTGTAACTAATAGGTAATCTTTTAGATCATTCATAAATACCGCCAGAGTAACACCCACTATATCGTCCCGAATCATCCTTACTAATTCCTTACTAATATTATAAATGCGAAAGTAACTCTGTGTGTCTGTCGCGCTTTCACGCCAAAACTACTGAGCCGATCTAAATGAATTTTTGTACACAGATAGTGTAGAGCCTGAGAAAGGACATAGGCTACTTTTTAATTCGAGAAAAGGGTTGTAAGGGGTTGAAAGGCGGGGATGAAAAGTTGTATGGAAGTATAGTCATTTTTAGAGCTAGAAGCTTGAAACTTATTATTTAGCCTGTTGATTCGATATAAATAAATATGACATTCAAAGTTTGTAAAAGTTTTACCCTTAAGGGTGTAAAATAATTAGCCTAAATAATTAACAATGCTACCCAAAGACACTATTCCACGCGGACGAAGTCGCGGGCATAGTTAGTAAGAGATGAGACGCCGCCTACATCCACTATTGAGAATGACTATGAGAATTCAGAATGTAATCGTAAAAATCGGGGTATCGGGGAACACGGCAAATTATGATTGGTCCGTTCAAGGCTTGACCTTGAATGGACCAATCAAATTTCAGGTCCGCCGTGCGGTCACACATATGCAGTGGCAATGCATATGGTAGGAGTGGGAGTGTGCAGCTTTGCGGTGTTTGTGCCTTATTTGTCTGTGTCTTAAACTAAGCATCGCTTGTACTATGAGTGCCCGACAAGGGACTGTCCGAAGTTATCACTAATCCAAGTGATCTTCGTTGGACACCACTCTAGCCTCAAAACCATGCGTTAACGCCGACCTGGCTTAGAGGTCTCACCCAGGCGGCTAGGAGGTCTTAGTTAGGTGGCTAGATGGCTACGACCTCCTCTGAAAATGATAAATTTATTATAGATAAATCATTTTTCCATCTAGCATTTCTACATCAGAATATCACATTTCAAATTCCCAATAATTCTTTTATTATCCTCTTTATGACCCATAAATGTCCGGGATGAGGCGTGGTCCGACTGCGAGCGAGTGGCGGCGCCGATGGTTAGTTACGAGCGGAGTGTGGGTTGCGTCTGCGCGGAATATCAATGAATGAATACATAATGCATTGACAATGCGTAGTACTCATAAAATTAAATGATAATATTGTTTGGTGGGTGTGATTTGTACATCTGCCGACCTCGTTAGAGAATAGTTGTGACAGGACCTACCTACATATAACACTATACTAGGTGAAACAGAAAGAGTATACTATTTTTTTGCAACTTTACTTTGTAAATCTAAAACTACTGGCTTTGTGAGACAGTTGAAGTACTAAAGGTTTTGTAGACTTGTGAAATCTGTCAACAGCTGGATCCCTAACATTTTTTGTTATTCAAGTTTCCTCCAAAGCTGATAGTTTTAGAATTACAAAGTTAAGTTTTTTTAAAAAAGTATACTCTTTCTGTTTTAACTTGTATACACTTCAATTATAGTTTGTAATTGGTAAACTTACTCCGTAAATATAGGCATAGTAAGGAGGTCACATTAGAACCTTTCGCTCCTCTTACGCCAGCGCCATTAAGTACTGAGAGCAATGTGGAGTACAGGTTTGACATGTAATTTTGTACTAGGATGACCTAAGAATTACATTTCGAAGATCGCTCTCAGAATTGAGATCGATTTATTAATACGCGCCGTATTTATTAGATTAGTTTCTTATCCGCCTCCGCTTCCGGGTGGAAGCTACACGCTTGCAGTAGAGCCCGACACCAACCATTCCAAAATCATAGACAGTTGTTAACCTAGTTTAGGTGAAATTTTTACGAGCGCGCTGTAATATATTACGCTGCATGGAGTATATGTTAGGTTAGTATTTGTTATAATTATTTTATTGTGCAAGCTTTTCCTTGTTCCTGTTGCAAAGACGTAAATAGTTTTGGATTTCTATAATTTTCTTCCAAGGACTCTGAAACTCGTGGACCGCTTGGCGTGGTTCGAGCGTAGACTGCTCTGCTCACTGCACATGGTGGTTGCGGGTTCAATTCCCGCCCGGGTCTGGGTGTCACCGGGATCGCTCCCAGGCCATTGTACTGTACCCATAGTACAAGCGTTGCTTAGTTTGGGACCGTACAGTGGGTGCGTCAGTCTGGCGATATTTATGGCGTTGACTTAGAAGCCTATTTCTTTTACACCTCCAAGGGACCGTAGCATTGGATATGAATATCAACTTCATACCTCAATCCGTTTCTGAGAAAAAGGGTCCTGAAACACAGACAGACTGACAACATAGTGATCGTATAAAGGGTTCCGTTTTTCCCTTTTGAGGTACGGAGCCCTAAAAAAGTGGCAACATTTTTTCTGACTCGTAACCACTCGAGATAAAGGCTATAATGTGTATCGTTAAGTCGAGCACTCCGAGCCACTCGACCGCTATCAACCTCGCGAGATAAGCAAGAGCTATGTTCTTTTAACTATCACTGATTGTTCCTGACGAGGTGACGTCACGGATGTTCCGAATATTTTTAAAGACGGGTTTTGTTATTAGGTACAGTATGCGCGCTGTAAGTTGGCCAGCCGTGAAGTTAGTCGCATATACAGGTTGAAAAAGAAAGGGTATACTTCGTTTTCAAAACTCAACTTTGTAATTCTAAAACTATCAGCTTTGGAGGAAACTTGAAAAACAAAAGGTGTTATAGGGATACAGCTGTTGACAGATTTCACAAGTCTACTAAACCTTTAGTACTTCAACTGTCCCACAAAGCCGATAGCTTTAGATTTACAATGCAAAGTTACAAAAAATATTGTATACCCTTTCTGTTTCACCGAGTATATGTTTCGTATGAAAAACATTTACTCAATCGCCATTGTTGTTTTTAATATTTTTTGAAGCGAAGCTTCTATACGAACTTTCGGGGCGCTCGGCGCGCGGCCACTGTATCCGTGCTAAGCGTCAGTAGCGTTACACGATGACGTCAATAGCGTTACACGATATATATAGGTATACAGAGTGGCAGCTGCCCCCTGTGGGTTTATTTTATTGAATGTATTATTTGTCGGACAGGGCTCGCCGCACGGATCGGTCATGTCGTGCCAGTCGCTCGCGGCGCGCGCGTTCGCCGAGCCCGACGAGGACATGACACATTGCAGCAGCTTCCACAGGTGAGCATAGACAATGTTGGACTTTGACAGGACCATAGACAACGCACAACGCATGAACGAAGACCGAAAGAACAATCGTATCAATGTTGCCAGTGCCTGAAATTCGTAGGTTGACAAGACTGTTGAATTAGTAACCCATTGAGCATCCTACTTCCTACTAATATTATAAATGCGAAAGTTTGTGAGTGTGGATGTATGTTTGTTACTCTTTCACGCAAGAACTACTGAACGGATTTGGATGAAATTTGGAACACAGATAGTTTATAACCTGGATTAACACATAGAATACTGTACTTTTAAGTCTACGCGGAAGAAGTCGCGGGCAGAAACTAGTTTTTACATATTTTTCATATATCTACCTACAACCGGATCGGAACGCGACCTCGTCTGAGAAGATCCGGCGATAAACTCAGCGGGCTTGTCTTTTTACATTATTTTTTTTTTTATCGCCAATTCACTATCCCCTTATTAATAGACCTGGGCTAGCGGTTGTATAGTTACACCACGCTTTGTCTTCTTCTTTCACATGTCAAATTACTGGTGACAGATAGAGATCATTCGGTGTGTAACTATTCCCGCGCTATACCGCGTTTTTTTAATAAGAGGGTTTGTGTATTGACGACCTTGACGACTGCTTAGCGCAGTGGTTTGAGCGTAAGCCGCTCGGCTCACTGCACCGGGTGGTTGCGGGTTCGATTCCCGCCGGAGTAAATTTCGGAAATGGCCTTTTCGTAATTTTCCCTGGTCTGGGTGTCACCGGGATCGCCCCCAGGCCATTGTATGTTACCCAAAGTACAAGCGTTACTTAGTTTGGAACCGTACAGTTGGTGTGTTCGTCTGGCGATATTTATTTATTTATTTAAATAGTAGGATTAATGGGGAATGGACAGGTCGAGTTTCATTCGAAGCAGGACATGGAAAATTGTATTCTATCTCTTTAAAGGTCGGTGCGATTTAGCTCGGAGTCGCGGAGTTCCACCAGGGCGAGCCATGACCCGGACACCAAGCGGGAGACACCTGGTAAGCTGGCAATTGATCACCACGCCTGGTCCCGCCGCACACTCCCACCACTGTTACTCCAGTGAACCAGGATCGACAATGGTGACCAATAATGACGCCGAGGTTTGACCCTCGACGATTCCCGGGGACAAGTTGAATTATCTTGGAACTAGTACGAATTTAATCCAAAGAAATAATAGGAGGAGTTGGAAGAAAACAATTTCCACTTCCCTCCGGTGCAAAGCGGGAAAAATAGCTGGTATGGGCTGATTGTCGTAGAAGAAAGACTGTTACAGCTGATTGAAGACCAGTTGTAAGGCACCACGGATCGTAATGAGACTAATTTGACCTAAACTCGTGAGCTGATTATACTTGATTACAATAATAGGTATGGCAAAATCACCACGGCTGTTAGTGTTGCCCAACTATCGATAGTCTATCAATAGGTCGCTAATACTGTTGTGACCTCGGAAAGTCGAGTCCCAATATTGATAACCCAACCATAGTGTGAATACTATTGACTGAAGACCGCTTGGCGCAGTGGTTCGAGCGTAGGCCGCTCGGCCCACTGCAACGGGTGGTTGCGAGCTCGATTCCCGTCAGGGCAAATTTCGGAAACGGCCTTTTCGTAATTTGCCCCGGTCTGGGTGTCACTGGGATCGCCTCCAGTCCATTGTCCGGTACCCATAGTACAAGCGTTGCTTAGTTTGGGACCGTACAGTTGGTGTGTCAGTCTGGCGATATTATTTTTATATTACGTGTAAGTGCCCATGCTATCGATACTATCGTTAGTATTATTACTCAATAGTATCCATACTATGGGTACCGGACAATAGACTGGGGGCGATCCCAGTGACACCCAGACTAGGGCACATTACGAAATGGCCATTTCTGAAATTCACCCTGACGGGAATCGAAATCGCAACCACCATCTGCAGTTGGCCGAGCGGCCTGCGCTCGAACCACTGCATCAAGCGGTCGTCATATAGTATCGATCGATACTATTGAATGGATATATAGTCGATGTTATATCGAGTGGCGCCAGACCATATATGACCTGTAGCCACCTGGCTACAGACTGGCTCTCCCACTGTAAAGGTAATTTGGTACTTCTGACAACGGAATAAAGTTGAAATTGTAAAATTTTCAGGTTCTATATCCCTGACGGCGTTGATGGTGAGTCCGGGCGCGTCCCAGGGCTCCGCCATGAGTCAGTCGGCGCCGCCGCCCTGCGCGACCTTCGACCTAGCCGACACTGTGAGTTTGAACTGAAACTTTATCAGAATAGGTGCTGCCTTTTCATATTGTATTCGTGTTATATTATTTTATTTAAGTATTATCGAACACTAGTTAAGTCTTCTTCGTATCGTATGATGGAGTTTTCATCCGGCTCTTAGGCCTCTGACATGGCTTAACGACTGTCTGTCTGTCTGTCTGAGTGTTTGTTCCGGGTAATCTCCGAAACGGCTGGACCGATTTTGACGCGACTTTCACTGGCAGATAGCTGATGTTATAAGGAGTAACTTAGGCTACTTTTAATTTAAAAAATGGGTCCTGTCGCGGGGGCTTAGAAAGCGGGAGCGGGCTTTTTTGTTAAGTTAAATTCCACGCGGACGAAGTCGCGGGCTCAGCTAGTAGTAAATAATAATCACCTAGCATATCGTGTAACGCTGCTGACGCTTAGCACGAATAGAGTGGCCGCGCGGCGAGCGCCCCGTACTTCCGTATAGAAGCTTCGCTTCAAAAAGATGTAGTCAAATACTTACCCTATTATTGGTCACATGTCACCCCCCCTCTCTCTGACTGGTGTCCGCCCCCCCCCCAGCCGTCGTCGTGCGCGCCGTCGTGTCGGTTCCCGAAGCTCGAGGAGTGCGCCCACTTCCACTACGAGCGCGTGTCGCTGGGCGGGCTCAGCATCGAGACCGTGCCGTGCGAGGAGATGTGCACCGACTCGCTGGACGAGGGTAACCACAACTGATACTGATAATAATTTACCCCTTTTTGATGTCCTAATTCTAGGCACAAGGATTTCACAAAAAAAAATAGATTTTTAAGACATGCAGGTTTCCTCATGATGTTTTTCTTCACCGTGAGCGAGTGATAATCATATTATGGAAATTATGATTCGCACATAGATTTCGAAAAACCCAGAGGTGATAGCCGGGGTTTATGGGTTGTGTTGATACGCGTTGTCTTGATACGGGTTGTGTTGATACGGGTTATGTTGATACGGGTTATGTTGATACGGGTTGTGCTAATAAGGATTATGTTGATACGGGCCGTCCCCGCAGGCTGGGTGTGCCTGCGCGTGCGGTCGCACGCGAGCGCGGCGAGCGAGCAGCCCGCGGAGTGTGCGGAGGCGCGCGCGCTGGGCAGCAGCTGGGCGGAGGCCAGCGACGTGCTGGAGTGGACGCTCACCAGGAACAGGGACAACTTCCTGCAGCTCGACGACATGCTGCACAGGTGAGGGGGGGGATGAGATTAGAAATTTTGGAAATTTCGAAACTTTTCGAAAATTTCGATACTGTGCGAAATTCGAAAATTTTCGAATATCCCGATTTTTTTACGGAATTGTTATTTTTAATAATTTTGGAATTATAGAAAATAGTTTTATGTTTTTTCGAATTTCACCTGTGATTGTTAAATACACCTCTGTAATTATACTGACTGAGCATTAGTTGGATGAAGGCAAGCAATGTGTTAGGATTGGAGGTGCATTAGAAGCCGATATAATATTATCATAACTCAATAAAATGTCAGGTGTTTGCATACAATTTGTCAGAATGCCACCACTGGCACGATTCGTGTGAGTTCATGCAAGTGTACCTTAAACGGAGTTCCGAGGTTTTGAAATTCGAAATTTTTCTAAATTCCAGGTCTATTCAAAATCCACGCGCAGGGTTTTTATGGCCCCAAATTTTTGAAGGGAAGCCTCCGCTCTCCGCGCGGCCACTCTATCCGTGCTAAGCGTCAGTAGCGTTACACGGTGACGTCAGAGCCAGCCACCCTACGCTTTATACTGCTTCGCTTCTTTCGGGCGTCCCTAGAAGGCACTGTAATATTTATTTGACGAGCGCTCGGCGCAGTGGTTCGAGCGTAGGCCGCTCGGCTCACTGCACATGGTGGTTTCGGGTTCAATTCCCGACAGGGTAAATTTCGAAAATGGCCTTTTCATATTCTGCCCTTGTCTGGGTGTCACCGGGATCGCCCCCAGTCCATTTTACGGTGCCCATAGTAAAAGCGTCGCTTAGTTTGGGACCGTACAGTCGGTGTGACAGTCTGGCGATATTTTTATATTTATTTCTTGTATTTCCTTCCAGGTGTATATACGACAGGAAGGTGTCTGGCCTCCCGAACCTGCGCGAGAAGAGTGCGTCTGCACAGATGCGCAGCGGCGGCCAGTACACGCGGCTCATCGCAGACTACGTGCACCACCTGTCCATCATAGCAGACGACTCCATCAACTGCGGACCTGTCCTCAACTGGCTGCAGATGGACAACAAAGGTATAGAGATGTCCACTTAGAAAATACATCCATGTATTTTTTCGATGCTATGCATCGATATCTTCCGATGCACCGGTAAAGAAACATCGACTTTTTCTCAAAATCGAGTACTATATCTAAGCTTACAATATTTTTTGCTGTAATAACAATAAACAATATGCTGGTCATTGAAATTAAACAACTATCTGCGCCGCCGACAACATAAAAAATAAGTTTTACATTCATAATTTCTAATTTGATCGAGATCAAATGCAACAGTAATAAATAGGTATAATTACTAGCTGGTTACCATTGGTTCCAAATCAATAGTTCGATTCGATGCATCGTACTATACACATCGTGTGGATTCGAAGCAACGATGTACATCGTACATCCCTACAGAGGTACCGTTCATAGAAGATGGTCACCCTCTTCCCTTTATCATTCACGATAGCTTGGTCGGGACCGTTGGGCCGTTTTTACTGTTATATATGGAAAGAAACGCTCCGTTTCGTAGCCACTAATTACTTTATTGCACACCATAGACAATAAGCCCCAACGACAATACAAACAACACCTTCATCCTTAATTAATACAAATGTCTCTACACACTACCTTAACAATAACACATGAATAAGAACGATAAGTAATTTTAACAGATGGAATAATAACTAACTACAAAATCTACTCGTCAAACCCATATCTTTTGGGAGGTCTACGCGATCTCTTGGGCAAATCATTGGCATTCTCGTTTAAAACACTGCCACCCATGGACGTCTGAGGTTCGCTGCCGCAAGTTGTCGACGGAGCCTGAGGCCCCGACTCCCCCCCCCTCCCCCCCCCTCCCCCCCTCCCCCTGCTCCCCCTGCTCCCCCTGCTCCCCTTCCTTCTGAGGCGATGAGCCGGTTAACACCTCCGAACTATCCACTACGTCTGCCGTCGGAAAAGACATCGAACTACGATACCCGTTATCATCCCCGACCACGTCTACCTCCGCTGACGGACTGTCAACCCCCAAATCGACCCTCTTCCGTAACTGATCGACATGTCCACGCATGTTGGTCGGGACCGTTGGGCCGTTTTACAAGCTTTTATCTTTTATTCAACTTGCAATGTATGTTTGTCCGGGTGGAATCTTGCAGCTGAATTTTAAATCAGTTATTTTTTGCCGATTGAGCTGAAATTTGGTATACATGCTTGTTTTGGATGACAATGCATGCTTAGTTATACGTCATTCTAATTCCAATATGGCTGATCATCCAAGATGGCGGATCAGTTATTTATTCTGCACTACCACACTATGGGTATCAAATGAAAGGGCTTTCTGAGGAGAACACGAAAAGCTTGTTTATAAAAAGTTTTATTTCTACTTATAAGCTTTATCTAACGAACCGTGCACAGTTCAAAGTTTTAGTAGCTGAACTGTGCATGTTGTTACCATCTTTTGTTCAAGTGTTTTAAGCCCTACCCACATTGTGTTTTTTGAAGCGAAGCTTCTTTACGGACGTTCGGGGCGCTCGCTGCCCGGGCACTAAAACGGTGAAAAGCGTAACGCGTTATTTTTATGTTACACTCTGCCTACCCTGTTTCAAAACCCTATGCACGCCACTTATAATATATCTAATATCTACTGCAAAGCTTCGCTTCTTTCGGGCGTCCCTAGAAGGCACTGATTTTTATGTTTTTTTTTGCTTTCTTTCATTGTTTCTTAAGTTTGTTAATTTAATAGTGTGTTCTTTTTAAATCAATAAAAAATATTATTATTATCTATTTTTCCATTGATTTATTTGTCAACAGGTCACAAGCTGCTGGTAGCGAACGAGGACTCGAGCTCTATCAACACTCCCGCCGTGGCGGCCGCATACTCCGTCAGGAAATATGTGTCGCAGGTGTGTGAATATTAAATTTTATAGTGGCAGAGCTGTAGCCGGGGTAGCACCAGCCTCTCACAGAAGATCGGCGTAAAGTAGGTGTTATAACAGTGTTAATAATAGTAATAAGAATAGTTTATTTTCACTCAAATTCAAATCATTTATTTTGTTTAGGCCTACGGGGGCACTTACAAATTGTCAATTTACATATTTTTTTTCCTTATATCTACAACCGGATCGGAACGCGACCTCGACTGAGAAGATCCGGCAAGAAACTCAGCGGGCTTGTCTTTTTACATGTCATTTTTTTTTTTTTTTTTTAATCGGCAGTTGCTTATTTTCAATAATTACAAAGGGTAGTACTTAGATATTAATATAAATATTAAAATAGCTCCAGTGTGTTGCCTTTTGATGTTATCACTTGCTTATCTAATAACAGTTTTTCACGTGCACCCAAACTAGGACAGCCTGTATTTCAGGTGCCAGGCTCCAGGTATACTAGGTGATACAAAAAGGGTATACTATTTTTTTTTGCAAATTAACTTTGTAAATCTCAAACTATCGGCTTTGTGGGACAGTTGAAGTACTAAAGGTTTTGTAGACTTGTGAAATCGGTCAACAGCTGTATTCCTATAACACCTTTTGTTTTTCAAGTTCCCTCCATAGCTGATGGTTTTAGAATTACAAAGTTAAGTTTTGAAAAAGAAAGTATACCCATGGTGTTTCACCTTGTATATTCTTTAATTACAAGTGTGTGTGGGGGAGGGGTGCGTAGGGGTGAGTGTGAGGGGGTTGTGTGACGGTTCAAATTCAAATTCAAATATTTTTATTTCAAATAGGCCAGATTAACTGGCACTTTTAAAAAGTCAAGAACTAGGTGCATGTTCCAAAACAAAATCCTATGGAGAAGAACATGCAAGAAACTGCAAGGATTAATTTTTTCTTTTCTCTTTTTTTAAATTATGTTTGTGTTTATTTAGAGTAGGTATTTAGAGATGTGAGGACAATGTAGGTTAACGCATAAGGCATCACAAATAAAGGAGTAAGTAGGTGTGTGACGGTGTGTATTATAATTATAAGTGTGTCGTTTTATGTTGTCGTTAATTTTTTTGTATAATAAGTCTACAACCTCTAATAAATATCGCCAGACTGACACACCAACTGTACGGTCCCAAACTAAGCAACGCTTGTACTATGGGTACAGTACAGTGGACTGGGAGCGATCCCGGTGACACCCAGACCTGGGCAAATTACGAAAAGGCCATTTCCGAAATTTGTTCCGGCGGGAATCGAACCCGCAACCACCCGGTGCAGTGAGCCGAGCGGCTACGCTCATGCCACTGCGTCTAGCGGTCGTCAAATATATTTTATATGTTCGGCTAGCGGGGGTTGCCGGCTGTGCGGCGTCTATGGATTATTGGTAATTTTTTTGGGACTGGTCCCGCCACACACTCCCACCACTGTTACTCCTGTAATCCAGGATCGACAATGGTGACCAATAATGACGTCGAGGTTTGACCCTCGACGAGTCCCGGGGACAAGTTAAATTGTGTTGGAACCCGCACGAATTTCATTGAAAGAAATAATAGGAGGAGTTGGAAGAAAAAAAATGTCCACTTCCCTCCGGTGCCAAGCGGGAGACAAAAATAGCTGGCATGGGCTGATTGCCATAGAAGCAAGACTGTTACAGCTGATTGAAGACCGGTTGTAATGTAGTGGCTCATTGGTATATGTTACTATTTTGTTGCAGGCCCGCGATGAGATAAGCTTTGAAGTAGGCGACATGATATCGATAATCGATATGCCTGGTAAGTCTATTTTATGTACCTGTCATTATTATTGTTTACATTTAAGGTGAAGGCGCCTGTCTTGCCCGCGAAATTCAAAATTTTCGAGTATTTTTATAGTTTATCCAAAATCTGAAAACATTTAAGACAACATTTTGTGATTTGCGACAAACACAGTATGCAATACGTTTATTAATACATTTATTTTACTCTAAATATTATCACGGTGGATATGATACTAGTAAATCACTAAATATACAAAAATTACCAGATTATCTGGATAGCTGTCGTTCTTGAAATGTTTTAGAGTAAGTTGGATATATTAATAAATGCACTGCACACGGTCTTTGTCGCGAATTACAAAATGTGCCTTTTATTAATGTCAGATTTTGAAAAAAATCTAAAAAACCTCAAAAAATTTGAACTTCGCCGGCTAGATGGGCGCTTCAGCCTTAATCCACTACGCTAATTAATTCAGACCGCCGCAGATTCGATCCACTCTCAGACTTTAAATACATCAATATTTCACAATTCGTTCGCTCGAACTTCTCAATTCTTGAAAGTGTTCTCGATTTAAGCTTTAAAAAAAAGTCAATTCTGGAACTCAATATGCGGCAATACGAATGTCACGATATATCGATTATCGTTGCTAAGATCGGTTTTAATCAATCTATATCAAGTCTGCGAGCGATCTTGCGGACGGTTTTGACATGCCATTTTGTACTGGGATGACATTTCCGAGATTATAATAAATAAATAAATATCGCCAGACTGACACACCAACTGTATTGTCCCAAACTAAGCAACGCTTGTACTATGGGTAATTGGGTACCGTACAATGGACTGGGGGCGATCCCGGTGACACCCAGACCAGGGCAAATTACGAAAAGGCCATTTCCGAAATTTACTCTGACGGGAATCGAACCTGCAACCACCCGTTGTAGTGAGCCGAGCGGCCTACGCTCGAACCACACACGCCAAGCGGTGGTCGCCACAGATATAGATTTACATAGATAACGCAAATGCATGTACTTCGCGTGCCCGAACCCCGACCAAGCGTCAAGGTTTGGTCGCCGCTAACCCGTGAGCGAGCGGGACCACAGATATAAAAAATATGAGTATGAACGAGATAATGACTCGAGAGAATCGTAGCGGGCGGAGGGGCATCGGCGGCATCGGTGTCTTTCAATCAGTTTGGATATCCCGTCACTAATGACATCACAGTATGTGTTAAAAATTCGGCACGCTTGGTTTCAATACAAATCGTGATACTTGCGTTATCTATGTAAATCTATATCTGTGGTCTGGATATTGTAAATTCCGCGAGTGTCCGGTGTATGGAGCCCCCGTGACTCTGGCCAGTGGTGTGCGTAGGGCCCGCGGAGTCGGTGTGGTGGCGCGGCAAGCGCGGCTTCCGCGTGGGCTTCTTCCCGCACCACTGCGTCGCCGTCATCGGGGACAAGGTGCCGCGGCACATGACGCAGCCGCCGCCCATCGTCGGGTGAGTGCCAAACGTCACTAGCGTCAAATGCAGCAGCGTCGGGACGCTGGCCAAACGTCACTAGCGTCAAATGCAGCAGCGTCGGGACGCTAGCCAAACGTCACTAGCTTCAAGTACAGCAGCGTTGTGACGCTAGCCAAACGCCACTAGCGTCAAATGCAGCAGTGTCGGGACGCTAGCGAAAAGTCACTAGTGTCAAATGCAGCAGCGCCGGGACGCTAGCCAAATGTCACTAGCTTCAAGTACAGCAGCGTTGTGACGCTAGACAAACGTATCTAGCGTCAAATGCAGCAGTGTCGGGACGCTAGCGAAAAGTCACTAGCGTCAAATGCAGCAGCGCCGGGACGCTAGCCAAACGTCACTAGCGTCAAATGTTGCCTGTTCACGTTTGGTTTTCTTTTATAAAGTAGCGTCATAACGTCATATTTTAAATGCTCGCATGTCTTTTGTAAAGTAGCGTCAAAGCGTCATGTTTTAAATGCTCGCATTTTTTTTATAAAGTAGCGTCAAAGCGTCTTATTTTCTATATGATACTTATAATTTCTATATGATTATCACTTGCTTGTAGTGAGGGGAGACTAGTGCCCAGGAGTGGGACGTCAAAAGGACTAAATTATAAAATTATATTATTTTTATGTATACAATATACATATTTATTTAATATACTTGTAATCGCCCGTGGTCGAAATTCGACCATAAGTCATTTTGTCAGACGGACAGTCAGTCGGTGTGTGTGGAGGTTACAAGTGTGTGTGTGCCAATTCATGGTAGTGTGTGTGATGTTTTATTTATTGATTTTAATGTATTTCTAAGTATTATAATATAAAAATATTAGCATTCTGCACTCCTTCTCTATATAAACTAGAAGTGTGCCGAATTACATACTCCTCTGTCCGCGCAATTTTCGTAAAAAGGGGTACCTACAAAGTTTTTGCTTCACGTAATTTTATTTTTTTAATATGTCCATTGGCAGGTCGGTAGCGGTGGCGTCCATTAAGCCGGTGCTTCGCAAACACGGCAAGCTCATATCCCTGTTCCGCAGCTTCATACTGTCTCGTCCTTCGCGGCGTAGTCTTAAGCAGCAGGGTATACTGCGCGAGAGAGTGTTCGGGTGCGACCTGGGCGAGCACCTGCTTAACTGCGGACATGAAGGTGAGTTTCACTCGAGCCACATTAACTATTGGGCGTTTATCGTTGCTCGTTGTATTTTGTTGACAATGATTGTGGTAGGTTGTTATATAGGTTTGTTAAATAAAAAAGCAGTGATAGTCGATTGGTTGAGCACGCGTCTTGCTGGCATCAGGTCGTGGGTTCAACCCCGGTTCGTACCTCTGGGTTTTTCGAAATCTATGTCAAAAATGCGTATGAAATGTATATACGATTACGACAATTATAACAAAAAAAACGATTTTTAAAATGTTATAATGTTTCTGTTTGTTCCGAAACGGCTGGACCGATTTTGACGGGACTATCACTGGCGGATAGCTGATCGTATAAGGAGTGACATGGGCTATTTTGAATGAAGCTTTGGGCTATCATTGAAGTACCGCGCGGGTGGAGCTGCGGGCAACAACTAGTTATAATTGAAACTAGTTGTTGTCCGCGGCCGCGTTGTTATTATAATAATAATAAGTAACTCAAAGGTGACTGACTGACTGACATAGTGATCTATCAACGCACAGCCCAAACCACTGGACGGATCGGGCTGAAATTTGGCATGCAGGTAGATGTTATGACGTAGGCATCCGCTAAGAAAGGATTTTGATTAATTCTACCCCCAAGGGGATAAAATAGGGGATGAAAGTTTGTATGAAACTTTGTCAATTAAATTCCACGCGGACGAAGTCGCGGGCACAGCTAGTTATTATATATGACGAACGAACGACGAGTTTGAGAACTGATTGCTTGACACCCCCCTCCCCCCGTCTCCCCCCGTCTCCCCCGTCCTCCCCCCGGTGTGCAGTCCCCCTGGTGCTGGAGGAGTGCGCGCGCGCGATCGAAGCCCGCGGCGCGGTGGACGGCGTGTACCGGCTGTCGGGCGGCTCGGGGCTGACGCAGCGGCTGCGCGCCGCCTTCGACTCGGGCGCGGCGCCGCGGCTGGCCGACGCAGCCGCCGCCAGGGACCCGCACGCCGTGCCCAGCCTGCTCAAGATGTACTTCCGGTATGCACGGTTTACAATTTTCAATCGTTGTATTTTACAGGGTTACTGGGACATTATAAAGGGTTACTGGGACATTGCAAAAGGTTACTGGGACATTGTAGAAGGTTACTGGGACATTGTAGAAGGTTACTGGGACATTATAAAGGGTTACTGGGACATTGTAAAGGGTTACTGGGACCATTGTATAAGGTCAATTGGATATTTTTAGCTGGTGGAAGCTCGAAGCTGGAACTATGAGAAATAATGATAATTACTCGATGAAAGACTATTTTGATTGAAAATAGATTTGGCGATTTAAAAAATGATAATAATGAAAATGTTAAGGGACAAGCCCGCTGAGATTTTTGTCGGAGCTTCTTTATCGAAGTCGCGTTCCGATCCGGTTGTAGACTTAGGAAAAATGTGTAAAAAATACAGACCTAAACAAAATAAACAATTTTACTTGGACTCTGAATGAATCATTGTATTTAAAAAAAAAACAATATTCGTTTTTTAAACAAATTATCAACCCCGTAGAGTAACAATTCGAATTCAATATTAAAGTTAAGTCAGGACAACGTCTGTCGGGTCAGTTAGTACATATTATAAACATGCGAATGCATTGAAGAGCATCCTGTGCGCAGTAGTGGAACATTGAAAAGGGCTAATTATTATTACCGTTTTCTTAAGAAAATCTAAAACCATGACCCCATATCTATACAGATATGGGGTCATGCTTAAGCCTTAAAGCGAGATTTGTCTCCAGCGAGCTGCCGAACCCGCTGTGCACGTACCAGCTATACGAGAGCTTCGTGGCGGCCGTGCAGGCGGGCGACGAGGCGGCCCGGCTGCGCGCCGTGCGAGACACCGTCGTTAAGCTGCCGCCGCCGCACTACAGGTACAGGGTCACTGAGGGTTACTGGGATATTGTATAGGGTTACTGGGACATTATAAAAGGTTTCTGGGACATTGCATAGGGTCTCTTGGATATTTTACAGGGTTATTGGGACATTGTATAGGTTCACTGGGACATTTACTAGGCTTACTGGGATATTGTATAGGCTTCCTGGGACGTTGTATAGGGGTACTAGGACATTGTATAGGGCTACTAGGACATTTTATAGGGTAACTGGGACATTATAAAGGGTTGCTTGCACATTGTAATCAGGACCCTGGCGTACCTGATGCGTCACCTGCGTCGCGTGTCGCTGCTGGGCGCGCAGACCGGCATGACGGCGCGGAACATGGCCATCGTGTGGGCGCCCAACCTGCTGCGCTCGCCGCGCCCGCAGCACGCGCTGCAGGGCGTCGCCGTGCAGGTACACGCGGGGGGAGGGGGCGGGGGGCGCCCAACCGGCTGCGCTCGCCGCGCCCGCAGCACGCGCTGCAGGGCGTCGCCGTGCAGGTACACGCGGGGGGAGGGGGCGGGGGGCGCCCAACCTGCTGCGCTCGCCGCGCCCGCAGCACGCGCTGCAGGGCGTCGCCGTGCAGGTACACGCGGGGGGAGGGGGCGGGGGGCGCCCAACCGGCTGCGCTCGCCGCGCCCGCAGCACGCGCTGCAGGGCGTCGCCGTGCAGGTACACGCGGGGGGAGGGGGCGGGGGGCGCCCAACCTGCTGCGCTCGCCGCGCCCGCAGCACGCGCTGCAGGGCGTCGCCGTGCAGGTACACGCGGGGGGAGGGGGCGGGGGGCGCCCAACCTGCTGCGCTCGCCGCGCCCGCAGCACGCGCTGCAGGGCGTCGCCGTGCAGGTACACGCGGGGGGAGGGGGCGGGGGGCGCCCAACCTGCTGCGCTCGCCGCGCCCGCAGCACGCGCTGCAGGGCGTCGCCGTGCAGGTACACGCGGGGGGAGGGGGCGGGGGGGCGCCCAACCTGCTGCGCTCGCCGCGCCCGCAGCACGCGCTGCAGGGCGTCGCCGTGCAGGTACACGCGGGGGGAGGGGGCGGGGGGCGCCCAACCTGCTGCGCTCGCCGCGCCCGCAGCACGCGCTGCAGGGCGTCGCCGTGCAGGTACACGCGGGGGGAGGGGGCGGGGGGCGCCCAACCTGCTGCGCTCGCCGCGCCCGCAGCACGCGCTGCAGGGCGTCGCCGTGCAGGTAGGTACACGGGGGGGGGGGGGGAGGCTTGCGCGCAGATAAACGCCTAGTGAGAGTGTGGTTGTAGGTAGACGCCAAATTATGAATGGATGCAGGTACACGCCAAGTGAAAGTAGGCGTGTAGGTAGACGCCAAGTGAGTGTGAGTGATTGCAAATATACGCCTAGTGAGAGTGTGATTCCTAGGTAGACGCCAAATTATGAATGAATGCAGGTACACGCCAAGTGAAAGTAGGCGTGTAGGTAGACGCCAAGTGAGAGTGGGCGGGCATTTCCTTCGTTTGAACTTGTATGAATTAATAACTTTGCCTAATTTTGACACACCATCTCCGAAACCCTAGGACATTATGAAATCATTTGAAAACACTTTTTTTGTCTTTCATTCATCGCTTCCCGCTGTCTGTCCCTATGTATGCTTAGATATTTAAAACTACGCGACGAATTTTGGTGCGGTTTTTTAATAGATAGAGTGATTCAAGAGGAAGGTTTATATGTATAATACATGCATAATATAGTAGAGAAATACAGATAAGTTTAGAGCCGTGCGAAGCTGGGGCTGGTCGCTAGTCGTTAATAATGCATATTCGCTATGATACATCATAAATCATTATCATTAATAATAATAATTAACGATGCGTTTTCTCTTGATACGGCAGGCTGTGGTGACAGAGTTCCTGATCTGCTACGCCGAGGAGTTGTTCGCCGAAGAGCAAGGCGCGGATTCAGGGCCAGACTCCCTTGAACAGGTAATTAACTATACGACGACCGCTTGGCGCATTGGTTCGACCGTAGGCCGATTGGCGCATTGGTTCGACCGTAGGCCGCTTGGCGCATTGGTTCAACCGTAGGCCGCTTGGCGCATTGGTTCAACCGTAGGCCGCTTGGCGCATTGGTTCGACCGTAGGCCGCTTGGCGCATTGGTTCGACCGTAGGCCGCTCGGCTCACTGCATATGGTGGTTGCAGGTTCGATGCCCTCCAGACAAATTTCGAAAATGGCTTTTTCGTAACTTGCCCTACTCTGGGTGTCACTGGGATCGCCCCCAGTCCATTGTACGGTACCCATAGTACAAGTGTTGCTTAGTTTGGGGCCATACAGCTGGTGTGTCGTTCTGGCGATGTGTAGGTATCATGTATGTTTTATTTGATTATTGTATTTTTCTTATATCAGGAACGGTGTGAATCTCAAGTGGAGTTGCGAGGCAATGAGTCTACCAGAAGACCCAAGAGTTTGCCAATCAACCCGCCTACTAAACTGCTCAGGTGAGTACATAGATCAATATGACAAGACACCGCTTATAGTGCCTGCTATTGTATTGTTACGTACACGTAAAAGGGGTAGGTACAATTAATGCCGACTACGTGTAATAAGGGTTTATTTGGCTCTCCACAAACTTGACAAATACAAACTATTACACTAGTTCGCTAACACTAGTTACGCACAACAAGCACTGTTCCGAATCACTTAGCAGACGCACAGTATTCCAATATTATCGCTCAGGTCGCAGGTATATTCCTCTTCGTTTGCTTCCAAGAAATAACTAACTCGCTGCCTGTCGTCGATTCCTTATATACTGAATAAAGATGCGACCTGGTGTTTTCCTGAACATTCTCGGTAGGTATGTAGGTAATAATAATCGCAATCGAACGATCCCGAGACCCATTGTAGGCTTTCCTTTGTATTCGTTCGCTAGTAGTCGCCGCCGTCGCGCCGATAACGCAAGGGCGTTCACCTTATACCTACATACCTACAATTTTCAACTTCGAATTTTCCAGACTTTTCATAATTAATCGATGGAGTACATCTAGACTAACAATGCGTTTATGTCTCAAGCTGGTAGGATGTGTATTCTTAGAGATAGAAGACGAAACAATTTCAAGGTCACACCAGTATTGTATTGTATTTGATGGCGGATGAATGAGCGAGGATTGTGTTGGTATGATTGAGGTTTTGTGAGAAAGATTTTTATAGCTTATATTTGGCCGTTCTATTTCACTTGAAATATTTATATAAATAAGGCCTACGGGGGCACTAACAGATTGTAATTTTTACATACTTCTCTTCAATCTACAACCGGATCGGAACGTGACCTTGACTGAGAAGATCCGGCAAGAAACACATCGGGCTTGTCTTTTAACATTTTGTAATATTTGTTTTTTGGAATCGTTATTAGCTTATAATTAATAATAACAAAGAGTAGGTATTAATGTAAATATAACATCTCCAGCGTGTTGCCTTTTGTGATTACCAAGAATAATGTACAGTATGCGATTGCAATCGTCTGAAATTGTCGGGGGTATCTGGTAAGACGGCACAATTTGAATGGTCCGCCCGTTCAAGGTCGAGTCGTGACTAGACAAATCAAAATGTAATATAATGTGATATATTGTAATAGGCGTTCATTAGGCCTGGCCTGGCCCTCGGAAATACCAAGGCCTCGCCAAACCTTCCACCATATACCTCGTCAGCGCAACCACGACCACTCTGACAAGAGTGCCCGACTAAGAAGAAGAAGATATTGTACACCATTTGATAGAATGGCTGTTAACACTAGACTGTGTATCAACCGAAAAGCTACTGTTGATTCCCAAATAACAGGATCCAAAATACAAAATCACACACACACATACACACACACACGCACACACACACACACACGCACACACACGCATATACTCATACCAAACTACTACCCCGACATCACCTAGTAAATTTGTACATGTAACAACTCTGCTTCGAAATTGTAAAATTTAAAAGAAAATCTGGGACGGAGGCCTGATGGCCTGAAATACAGGCTAACGCCCAGCTTAGGCACAAGTCTCCCACAGTAATTTAAGTTATAAAAATTGTGTAGTTAATATTTTTCTGTGAATGTTCATTGTGGTGAGAAAAATAAATGCTTCGCACGGGTACATAGTTTTAGTAAGGATCCCTAATTTTTTTGAAAATATATTATAGCCTATGTCACCCGGGGATAGTGTAGCTTCCCAACAGTGAAAGAATTTTTCAAATCGGTTCAGTAGTTTCGGAGCCTATTCATTACAATCAAACAAAGTTTTCCACTTTATAATATAAGTATGATTTATTTATTGTAATGATGTATGCCAGCGAGCAATGGAGCGCAGTATTTTAGGAGTAAAGCTCATAGATCGAGTAAGAAACTCGATCCTGCGCTCCAAAACGAAAATTGCAGACGTAGGCCACTCAGCTGCCAAATTAAAGTGGAACTGGGCTGGACACCTCTGCCGCATGCCCGACGATCTATGGGCGAAAGTGACCACAGTGTGGGTCCCACACAACACCAGACCACGCGGCAGACCCAAAAGACGATGGCGGGATGAGCTCGACTCATACGAAGCACATTGGTCTCAGACCGCAACAGACCGAGACAAATGGAAGAAGGGAGGGGGGGCCTTTGCCCAGCAGTGGGACACTACAGGCTCCTAATAATAATAATAATAATAACGATGTACCTGCCCCCCTCTAGCCTGGAGGAGGCTCGCCGGCGCGGGCGGGCGAGCGGGCCGGCGGCGGCGTCCCCGCGGCTGCCGCCCCCCTCCGGCGCCATCGCCGCCGCCGCCGCCGCCGCCGCCGCCTCCGGCACCCAGCTGCGACCCTCCAGCCATCTCAGGCCTAAATACATCGAGGTTGGTTACCTTTAATGGTGGCTAGTCCCGCCACACACTCCCACCGCTGTAACTCCTGTCAACCAGGATCGACAATGGTGACCAATATTACCATCATCATATCATCGTCATGAACCCGCACGAATTTAATCGACAGAAATAATAGGAGGAGTTGGAAGAAAATCTTTCCGACCGACCGACTGACCGACTGACCGACCGACCGACCGACCGACCGACCGACCGACCGACCGACCGACCGACCGACCGACCGACCGACCGACTGACTGACTGACTGAGAGAGAGACAGACAGAGAAATACGCGCACGCCGCACGGCTTTCAACTATAGCAAAAATTGTCGCCAAAATGTGTCGGTACACACTGATTTTTTTCCGTCTAGCCCCCTTTCGCAACGCGCGATAAGGAATGGCGTGCAGGTAGGCATCCGCTAAGAAAGGATTTTGATTAATTCAACCCCCAAGGGGATAAAATAGGGGATGAAAGTTTGTATGAAACTTTGCCAATTAAATTCCACGCGGACGAAGCGGCGGGCACAGCTAGTAATAAATAATATATAGCTAAAATGTATTTAATGTTGAATTATTTGTGTCTCAGGTCGGCTCCGGTCCCAATAACCTACCTCAGTACCACACCGTATTGGAGCTGCCTATTGCGGGTGAGTTTAATTTAAATTACCGGAAATTTGCTGGTATACAGGTTGATACAGAAAGGGTATACAATTTTTTGGCTACTTTACTTTGTGAATCTAAAACTATCGTCTTTGGATAAACTTGAAAAACAAAAGGTGTTACAGGGATACAGCTGTTGTCAGATTTCACAAGTCTACAAAACCTTTAGTACTTCAATTGTCCCACAAAGCCGATAGTTTAAGATTTACAAAGTAATGTTGCAAAAAATTGGATACCCTTTCTGTTTCACCTAGCATAATGTTGTATTAAATAATAATGAATATCGCCCAACCGACACACTTACTGTATGGTCTGTGTATGATAATGTAATTGTCAGAAAGAGCGCGGATTTTGATTGGTCACGTTCAAGGTCGAACCGTGAATGGACCAATCAAGATGACAGGTGCGGTCATACTTATGCAGTGGCAATATATATGTTAGGCGACCGAGGCTATGCGGCGTCTAAGGCCTGTTGGTCTGTGGAATAGTGTGTAAAGTTAAATGTTTAACAAGATAATGTTTTGATGATTAGTTTTAATATGGTGTTACGGGAGGTATTGCGTACTGAACGCATGACGCCACTATGGTAGCGTCGCGAGGCCACTATAGAAGCCTCGCGACACCACCATGTAAGCGTCGCAACGCCGTTATAGAAGCGTCGCGAAGCTACTATAGAAGCGTCACGACACCTCTATGGCAGCGTCGCGACGCCATCATATAAGCGTCGCGACACCTCTATGACACCGTCGCGACGCCACCATACTCTCTCATGGTGTATGTATATCGTGTTTAGTATTGAGTAGTATCTGTGTGTCCGTATCAGGCGGCAAGCGCGGGCTGAAGCGGTCGCCGTCGGGCTGGCGCGGGCTGTTCTCGCGCGCCAAGCACCAGCGCGCGCGCGCCCTGCGCCCGCCCCCGCCGCTGCGCCCGCTGCCCGCGCCCGCGCAGGTACACACACACACACACACACACACACACACATACAGAGATACAAACACACACACACATACATACAGAGATACACACACGCACACACACACACACATACAGAGATACACACCTCACACATACAGAGATACAAACACACGCACACATACAGGGGCAATCACACAGAGATACACAAACACACACTCACGCATACAGAGATACAAACACACGCACACATACAGGGGCAATCACACAGAGATACACAAACACACACTCACGCATACAGAGATACAAACACACGCACACATACAGGGGCAATCACACAGAGATACACAAACACACACTCACACATACAGAGATACAAACACACGCACACATACAGGGGCAATCACACAGAGATACACAAACACACACTCACGCATACAGAGATACAAACACACACACACATACAGGGACAATCACACAGAGATACACAAACACACGCACATAAACACACACACGCATACAGAGATACACACACATCACACATACAGAGATACAAACACACGCACACATACAGGGGCAATCACACAGAGATACACAAACACACACTCACACATACAGAGATACAAACACACGCACACATACAGGGGCAATCACACAGAGATACACAAACACACACTCACGCATACAGAGATACAAACACACACACACATACAGGGACAATCACACAGAGATACACAAACACACGCACATAAACACACACACGCATACAGAGATACACACACATCACACATACAGAGATACAAACACACGCACACATACAGGGGCAATCACACAGAGATACACAAACACACACTCACGCATACAGAGATACAAACACACACACACATACAGGGGCAATCACACAGAGATACACAAACACACACTCACGCATACAGAGATACAAACACACGCACACATACAGGGGCAATCACACAGAGATACACAAACACACACTCACGCATACAGAGATACAAACACACACACACATACAGGGACAATCACACAGAGATACACAAACACACACTCACACATACAGAGATACAAACACACGCACACATACAGGGGCAATCACACAGAGATACACAAACACACACTCACACATACAGAGATACAAACACACGCACACATACAGGGGCAATCACACAGAGATACACAAACACACACTCACACATACAGAGATACAAACACACGCACACATACAGGGGCAATCACACAGAGATACACAAACACACACTCACACATACAGAGATACAAACACACGCACACATACAGGGGCAATCACACAGAGATACACAAACACACACTCACACATACAGAGATACAAACACACGCACACATACAGGGGCAATCACACAGAGATACACAAACACACACTCACACATACAGAGATACAAACACACACACACATACAGGGACAATCACACAGAGATACACAAACACACGCACATAAACACACACACGCATACAGAGATACACACACATCACACATACAGAGATACAAACACACGCACACATACAGGGGCAATCACACAGAGATACACAAACACAGACACACGCACATACACACACACGCATACAGAGATACACACACATCACACATACAGAGATACAATCACACGCACACATACAGGGACAATCACACAGTGATACACAAACACACACACGAACGCACATACACACACACACGCATACAGAGATACACACACATCACACATACAGAGATACAAACACACGCACCATACAGCGACAGACACACACACACACACACACAGATAGACACGCACACACATACACATACATAGATACACATAACACACACCTCCAAACCTCATCTTTCTCACTCACAGCTTACAGACTCCACACCTCCGCCATGACATACACAACTTACACACATCTCATCGTTGTCTCACACACCCCCTTCCCCCCGAGTAATGTTTCAGAGTGATCTCGGATACGCCATACCAGTCATTTCGTACTGGAATGATGTAACTATGACATATGCAAGATCGCTCTCAGACTCGGTCACATCAGAGATAGATTGATTAATACGATCCTGGATGTCCATCCAGGACATACCGATGGCTGCGGCCGGTCTGCGGCCGGTTAAGTCGTGCGAGTCGCTCGCCTCGGACACGGACACGCTGGCGCCGCTGGCGGAGCGGGCCAGCGCGCCGCTCAAGCACCACACCAGGTCGGTTACTTATATACTAGCTAACTACCGCGGCACTATAGAAGTGTCGCGACACTACTATAGAAGCGTCACGACGCCACTATAGAAGCGTCGCGATGCCACTATGACAGTAGCGTCGTGGCGCCACTATGACAGCTTCACGACGCCACTATAGAAGCGTCGCGATGCCACTATGACAGTAGCGTCGTGGCGCCACTATGACAGCGTCGTGACGCCACTATAAAAGCGTCGAGACTCCATTATATAAGCGTCGCGTCGCGACGCCACTATAGAAGTGTCGCGACGTCACTATAGAAGCGTTGCTTCGCCACTATGACAGCGTCGCGACGCCACTATAGAAGCGTCGCGACGCCACTGTGACAGCGTCGCGACGTCACTATAGAAGCGTTGCTACGCCACTATGACAGCGTCGCGACGCCACTGTAGAAGCGTCGCGACGCCACTGTGACAGCGTCGCGACGCCACTATAGAAGCGTCGCGACGCCACTGTGACAGCGTCGCGACGTCACTATAGAAGCGTTGCTACGCCACTATGACAGCGTCGCGACGCCACTGTAGAAGCGTCGCGACGCCAGTGTGACAGCGTCGCGACGTCACTATAGAAGCGTTGCTACGCCACTATGACAGCGTCGCGACGCCACTGTAGAAGCGTCGCGACGCCACTGTGACAGCGTCGCGACGTCACTATAGAAGCGTTGCTACGCCACTATGACAGCGTCGCGACGCCACTATAGAAGCGTCGCGACGCCACTGTGACAGCGTCGCGACGACACTAGAAGCGTGGCTACGTCACTAAAGAAACGTCGTGATGCCACTATGATAGTAGCGTCGCGACGAAACTATAGAAGGGTGGCTACGTCACTATATAGAAGCGTCGCGACGCCACTATGACAGCGTCACTACGCCACTATGACAGCGTCGTGTCGCCACTATAGTAGCGTCGCTACGCCACTATAGAAGCGTCGCGACACCACTATGACAGCAGCGTCGCGACGCCACTATGATAGCTTGGCTCTGCCGCCACCCTAAATACCTAGACTGATTAATAATGTAATATGTCCAGGTCGTCGTCGTGCGACTCGTACTTCGAGCCGTGGCAGGCGGAGCTAGCCGACATGCGGCTGCGGCTGTCCCCGCAGGAGAGGGACCACCACATGTTCAGCGAGGAGGACGACCCGCAGCACTCCACACAACAGGTACTGATATACATGGTGTGACAATAAAATCTTTATACAGGGTGAAACACTAACGTCTCCAAATAAAATAAATTTTAAGGTAGCTAGTTATTTTTAGCTTTTTAGAGCTGTGTTTCTTTGAAGTCGGGTTATTTTTTGATTGAATTTAGTTACACAAGGGGTGAATGTAACTTATTTTGGCCGCGAGGGCGCCAATAGCTCGAGGGACAAAAGAAGTCTTTCACCCGAGGTAAACACTGTGCTTTTCATTACGAACACAAGGAAAGTATAAAATAAAATATAAAATAAAAACAGGAATTGGCTAAAGAAGTACAAGGAAGTATGAACAATACTCTACAACTCGAAAAAAAAAGACTGCTTTTTTTTTTTTGTTGGCCGGCCAACTTCATTATACAAGGTGAAACATAATGGGTATACTTTTTTTTCCAAAACTTAACTTTGTAATTCTAAAACAATCAGCTTTGGAGGAAATTTGAAAAGCTAAAGGTGTTATAGGAATACAGCTGTTGACCGATTTCACAAGTCTACAAAACCTTTAGGACTTCAACTGCCCCACAAAGCCGATAGTTTTAGATTTACAAAGTTAAGTTGCAAAAAAATTAGTATACCCTTTTTGTGTCACCTAGTATAGCCATTATTTTTCATTTTCATCTTTAAATTTTTTGCCCAAATCTATGTTATTTTAAAGAAATTTTTGAAACTAAATTATAATTAAGTCATTTATAAATATAAATGATTTAATTAATACTTAACTTTATGTTATTTCAATTTTACATCGTGCTGAAATTGAGTGACTGTAGAAAAAGTTGGAACATGGTTCCATAGAAATGTGAAAATGGAACTAGTTTTTTTTAATAATTTGACAGCTGTCAGTTGAAAGCGATTCTCCGTAGGGCTGAAAAGTATTACTTTCAACCCGCTCCTCAGGCAACTTCAGACCTACTTTCCGAGTATGAGTAATGAAAACTATTTTTTTTTGAATAGGGTTTGTGGGATATACTAGATGAAACAGAAAGGGTAAACTATTTATTTTGCAACTTTTCTTTGTAAGTCTAAAACTATTGGATTTGGGGAAACTTGAAAAACAAAAGGTGTTATAGGAATACTGCTGTCGACAGATTTCACAAGTCTAAGCACAAAAAATTGTATACCCTTTTTGTTTCATCTAGTATTAGGTCTAATCAAGACACTTCCTGTGTTTGGCGCATACTAAAACTGGATAATATTATTTAATTTGACACTGGCTAAATGAGAAAGGCCTCTGACCGCAAAATAAGTTTAGCTATGGCCTGTATGAATAAATCGATCTCAGTGTCTGAGAGCGATCTTGTGTACTCTTTTGACATGTATTTCTGTATGTACGGTATGACATAAGAATGACATGTCCAAGAGGGCAGTGTTTCGAGCGCAGGCCGCTCGGCTCACTGCACATGGTGGTTGCGGCTTCGATTCCCGTCAGGGCAAATTTACAAAATGGCCCTTTTCGTAATTTCCCCCGGTCTGGGTGTCACCGGGCTCGCCCCCAGTCCATTGCACAGTACCCATAGTACAAGCGTCGCTTAGTTTGGGACCGTACAGTTGGTGTGTTCGTCTGGCGATACGTATTATAATGCGGGCGTATGATGTGGTGTGCGCGTGCGCAGGGCGGGTCGCTCTGCTCGTCGGCGGGCGCGTCGCGGCGCTGCAGCGCGGAGGCCAGCCCGCGCCGCGACCTGCGCGTCGACGTCCACGCCGCCAACCAGCTCGCCGAGAAGTAAGCCTTTCATGCCTCAACCACGATCACTATTTCTTTCCACATCTTCTCGCTTCTCCTACTCTCTATTTGTCATAGTTCTATATAGGGTAACTGTAAAAAATTACCGATACTATAAAAGCGTCGCGACACTACTATGAAAGCCCCGTGACGCCACTTTAAAGACATCGCGACGCCCCTATAAATACATCGCGACGCCACTATAACAGCATCGCGACACTTATAACAGCATCGCGACGCCACTATAAAAAAATCGTGATACTACTATAAAAACATCACGGCACCACTATAAAAACATCGCGACACTATTATAAAAGCATCGCGAAGCCACTAAAAACATTGCGACACTACTATAAAAGTGTCGCGATGCCACTGTAAAATCGTCGCGACGACATTATTAAATAATCGCGACACCACTATAAAAACATCGCCACGCCACTATAAAAACATCGCCACGCCACTATAAAAACATCGCAACAATACTATAAAAACATCGCGACACTACTATAAAAACATCACGACACTAGTATAAAAAAACATCACGACACTACTATAAAAACATCGCAACACTTTTACAAAAGCGTCGCGAAGCCACTATAAAACATCGCGACTCTACTATAAAAACATCACGACACTACTATAAAAACATCGCAACACTTTTACAAAAGCGTCGCGAAGCCACTATAAAACATCGCGACTCTACTATAAAAACATCACGACACTACTATAAAAACATCGCGACACTACTATAAAAACATCGCAACACTTTTACAAAAGCGTCGCGACGCCGCTATAAAAACATCACGACACTAGAATATAAACATCAAGACACTTATAAAAGCATCGCGACGCTACTATAAAAACATCACAACACTTTTACAAAAGCGTCGCAACGCCACTATAAAAACATCACGACACTATAAACATCAAGACACTTATAAAAGCATCGCGACGCTACTATAAAAACATCACGGCACTATTATAAAAGCATCGCGACGCCACTATAAAACATCGCGACACTACTATAAAAACGTCGCAACACTTTTACAAAAGCGTCGCGACGCAACTATAAAACATCGCGACACTACTATGGCAGCGTCGCGTACTTCGGCAGCGTCTTCAAAGACTAGTAACATCGGACCTTCCCCGTGCACAGACGTCGCGCGGCGCTAGAAGAGCAGCTGTCTCAGATCGGGTTCATAGACGGGGAGTCGCCGCGGGCGCGCGCGCCGCCCGAGAAGAGACACTCCGCCCGCCCGCCCAGCCCGCCGCACAGCGACATCGCCAAACGGTCAGTTACCAACACACTTACACTTACTTACACTTACACATATACATACTTATTACACTTACGTAATTGTGATGGAACATTACACAGGTGGCGTGTGTAATAGTACATTGTTACCCTAGGGATGAAAGTAAATTGCTTACTCCCGCTCGGGCGCCAATAGTGCGAGGGACAAAATGAGTATTTCACCCTAGGTAAACACTGTGCTTCTCATTACGAATACAAGAAAAGTAAAAATAAAAACAGGAATTAGGAATTAGATAAAGAAAAAAAAAATGTGTGATCAAGGAAGTATGAATAATAAATACTCTACAACTCGAAAAAACATATGAGGATCGAGGATTGCAGCCTATTTTGTTAATTTTTCCGTTGGCCGGCCTGGTTCTATAGAAATGTATAAATAGAACTAGTTCTTTTTAAATAATTTGATAGCTGTATTTGAAAGGGATTCTTCCTAGGGCTGAAAAGTATTACTTTCAACCCGCTCCTCAGGCAACTTCAGACCTACTTTCCGAGTATGAGAACTGAAAAGCACAGTGTTTACCTCGGGTGAAAGACTGTCCACTGCTAACACTCGGATGACAGAAGGGTATACTTTTTTTCCAAACTTTATTTGTAATTCTAAAACTATCAGCTTTGGAGGAAACTTGAAAAACAAAAGGTGTTACAGGGATGCAGCTGTTGATAGATTTCACAAGTCTACAAAACCTTTAGTACTTCAACTGTCCCACAAAGCCGATAGTTTTAGAATTACAAAGTTGCCAAAAAAATTATACGCCCTTTCTGTTTCAACTAGTATAGGTTTTCATAAGTAGCACCTGCTACCGATATTGACAGAAACTGTTAAAAATCATTGCACTCAAATCACAAAGCGTTCACTTCCGTCCCGGCTTTAATTATAAATCATCAACCTGAGACGTCATAGGATTGAGTTACATAGTGAAAATTTGCTATGAATAAAATCATTGTCTGTGAAAAATCACAGGTGAAATAACAGAAAAAACATAATTTCACGCAATCAAAATTAATTTAAATTAGCTATCATTGCCATGCGTAGTAAGTAACCACTTAAAGTTACACTTAAAGTTACTTACACTTACACTTATAACACTTGCAGGGTGAATTGATCAAGTCGGCGTCTATGAAGTATAGCGAAAAGTACTCAAAAGAGTCTCGACCAAACATTTTGATGAAAATTAAAACTAAATAATGGTTAGATGGCAACCCTTTGATTTTATATAATAATAATAAATCAATATCGCCAGACTGACACACCAACTGTACGGTCCCAAACTAAGCGACGCTTGTACTATGGGTACCGGACAATGGACTGGGGGCGATCCCTGTGACACCCAGACCTGGGCAAATTGCGAAAAGGCCTTTCCGAAATTTGCCCCGGCGGGAATCGAACCCGCAACCACCATACGCAGCGAGCTACTAGTATTCTCGTTAGCCCCTCCAGCTAAGCTATTGCTTGTGTTAGCAGTGGGCTCACGTCAATAGTTTAATGGCCAGGATGGTTATCGAACCCGGAACCTCTAAGCTACTAGGGCGGCCCCTTTAACCACTAGGCTATTGACTCTTTGAATCATCAACTCCACAGATATAGATTTACATAGATAACGCAAGTATCACGATTGTATTGAAACCAAGCGTGTCGAATTTTTAACACCTACTGCGACGTCATTAGTGACGGGAAATCCAAACCGCTTCAAAGATACCGATGCCGCCGATGCCCCTCCGCTCGCTACGATTCTCTCGAGTGACTATCTCGCTCATACTCATAATTTTTGTATATCTGTAGTCGCGCGGACTGTAAGTTAGCGGTGACCAATCTTGACGCTTGGTCGGGGTTTCGTACACGCAAAGTACATGCATTTGCGTTATCTATGTAAATCTATATCTGTGATCATCTCACATGAATTTAGTTTGACTATGATTCTGATAAATTAATATTATCAGTTTTGATTCCAGATTGTGCAAAGATAGGGAGAGTCCGCGCGCGTCCGTCGCCGACTTCCCAGCGTCACTGGGCAACGTCAAATTGCGGTGAGTGACGCTAGTGACGCTATACATCATTTGTTGTGTAAAACCCCGCGGTCATGCAAAAATAGCTTCGAGCGTCAAACGTCAATTATTATTTTTTATGAGGTTGGTGACGCTTGACGCTTAATGCACGAAGCGTCGGGTTCTCGTCATGACAGCAGGGTTACAGTGATTTCACGCATTTATCATCTTGTTCACCATTCAAATACCATTGTCAAAATTAATTACGTTGTGTAAAATTTGTGTGAGCATTAAGTATACTAGACATTGATGTAATGTTAAAGATATGGATTGTTGTATGAGTTGAACGGGTTCTATTCCTGGGCTGGGTAAAGGTCTAGCTTTTTTCGTAGTTTAATCTGGGGCCAAACTCTGGTAATCTCTGGCATCTTGATCGACGCGTACCCGTAATACGTCAAAACTGACGTGTATGTGAGTGTATACGTCATTTTTTCAGTTTTCTGCAGATTCTTTCCGCAGATTTTCAACAACAACAAACAGGACACCTGAAAAAGTTGACGTATTCGGAATATAAAAATAAAATAAAAAAAGGTTATTGAAAAGCAATCTCTCAGCAGATTTTTTGTAGGATAACTGAAAAAAATGACGTATTCAGATACGTGATACGTCTTTTTGACGTATTGTGAGTCGATTTAGATGCCAGCGGTTACCAGAGTTTGGACCCTGGTCTGGGTGTCACCGGGATCGCCCCAGACCATTGTATGGTATAGGATAAGGCCCAGATAAATAGACGTTACTAAGCCGAGGCTTAGCCAAAGTAAGTGCTTAGCCGCGTCAGTTCACATAAATAGACAGTACTTAGCACGTTACTTTCGACGAAAGCCAACCTAATACTTAGCCAATGCTTTCCTTAGCTATAGTATAGATTTTCAATGACTTAGCAAGTGCTTAGTACGAGTTTGACACATAAAAAACACGATTCGCTGTCGCGCGGTAAAATTAAAAACTAATTATGGACTTTGAATTCGAAGATATAATTGTTTTGTTGAAGAAATCGAAAATTTATCTACGGATATCGATTAACCAATGTTTACTCCAATGACTATTTCACATATTCCAAGGTTTACAAAGTAAAAATATTAGATAGTAGCAAGATGGCCTGGAAGCGCTTACGACAGCCGAATATTTCTAAATTCAAGAGTTCATTTCAAACTAGTGACTAGATAATTAGACGGCATAGGTTGTTGGTGATAGTGATTGGTGATAGAGATTAGATATAGTGACTTGTTGGTGATAGTGGTTAAATAAAAAAATATCTCAATCAGCTTTATTTTATTTTATAAAATATATATTTATAGTGTAATTTCTTCTTCATATTATTGTAAACATCCTGGATTTTGCTGTAATTCCCTGTGTACCTATTCTTCAGCTATTCATGGCCAGGCTGCTCCTTATACTGTTGCCCGATGCCCCATCGGTCTTTTTATTTTCAATAACAGCAGTGTGCTGCTGTGTGAGGCTTATGAGGACACAGCTCACGAACTCCATGAAGGGTTTCTTTCTTCCTTCCATTTCTCTGATGTACGTTTTGTTTGCCCGGGTCGAATTTAAAGTTATCGTCGTCGGTGACCAGATTGATTACAAAGCGGAGTTGCGTTTGTCCAGTAACTAAAGCCAGCTCGTCGAATATGATCAATCAAAATTAACACCCAAAACAGAAGATAATATTATTATAAACTCACGCACTAATAAGTAACAAATAATGAAAACGATAGGTTAGAAATCCAGACAACATCACACGTCAACCAAAGAGAATACAATTGATGTCAACGTCCATTGTCTAACAAAAATCAAACTGGATGCGTTCAATTTAAATAATTCACTTTTATTATAACTAGTCCAATGCACTTTTTAAATATGATGTAACGGCAAATATATACATATCTAATGATATAATCCTACTTAAGTTTTAATTGTGCCGAATAGGACATTAAATTAGCTAAAAAAAATGGTTTGCAATAATTTATGAATTTAGTGAATTGTGAACGCTTCTGAACCATTCAATCGTAGTCTCGTACTCAGGCTTAGCTCGTACTTGGCTAAGCATAGTCGATAGAAACGTTTATTTATGTCACTTTTGGGTACTTGGCTTAGCCAAGTCAAAGTAGTGCTTTGCGAAGTTATACTTTTGACTAGTGCTTAGCAACGTCTATTTATCTGGGCCTGAGTGTTGTGTAGTTTGGAAGTGTGCATCTGAAGTTATTGTAGCAAAAACAAAACTAAATGTATGGTCCCAAACTAAATAACACCGGTATGGTACCATACAATTGACTGAGAGCGATACCGGTGACACTTAAACCAGGGTTAATTACGAAAAAAATATTCCCTCTGATGCATTGATAAGCTTGAAATATCTTCGAAGATTGACATTGGTATATATAAAACAGCAATCCACATCGCCATACATTTAACACCGAAATTCATGGCCTAACACAACCTAAATTTCACGCTTTAAACTCACACATAACCTTCCAGAGAGCGGAACTCGCCGCGAAAGACCAAAAACACAGCCCGCTACAGCGGCCTCCACACACTAGACACTGACAAACAGACAAACAGACTGAGCTGGCACGGCAAGGACGGCTATTCCACTCTCATCAGAATAGACTGGCCCGGCGACAACTCCACTAGTAATCTAACCACTTCCACACTGAATTCTAGTCCTCTGACACCCGTCACACCACTATACGACCCATTAGAGAGTGATTCCGAAGTCAGCGAAGCGAATAAACACACGATACAGATTAAAAACGACGAATGCAATACGTGTGAACACGACAAATGTCTGAAATGCGAACTGAAAGCTACGGACTATGAGAATTTGAAACATGACAGTCTAGAACATAGTCCTGAAGTGAGCTACCACAATCTGAACAGGCTGTCCGCTGTGTCGACGTCTTCGAACTCGGACCATACGGATAAGAAGGAGGCTGACGTCATGAAAGTCATGACGTCATCGCACGAGAGCTCTTCCAGCTATTCCAACGTGAGTTTGACGAAAGCGGACGAGCTGTACGCGTGTTACAATTATAAGAGGCCCAATTACATTAATTTGCAATCGTCTAGCACCAGCAAAAGTAGTCCGGGAAGTCCTTTAAAGAGTCCTTTAAAGTCCACCATAAGTATAACGTTTAGATCTCCAAGTAAAGAGTTTGAGGACACACCAACCAATGACAGGGATTCTGTGTATGAGGATATCGATTTAGAAAAGAATCTGTCTATCGTGGAGGATGCTAGCGTGCCGCAGACAGACGCAAGCCTGCCAACACAACAGGCGTGCCAACCTGAAGACGTTAATGATTTAATAATCCTCGAAACTCCCACCGAGGCCGAAAACCACGACGTCTACAGTCAAGTTAAATTCTTCAAAAAGAGCATAGACGAAGTAAATGCTATGCTGTTACCAGAAGGTAGACATTACGAGAATATGGCATTCGAGAAACAGAACGACTATGAGAATATAAACGTTGATACTTTAACTATCTGTGATAAAGACACCATTGACAATACGGAGGAAATTGAAAACGGAAATCCGGTGAAAGGGACCAATGTCAGGGAGCTAGCGATCAGATTCGAAAGTCCTACGGAACAAAAAACTCAGTTCGTCTTCGACAAATTCAAAGCTGAAATCAAATACCCGACTTTAGAGAGACCAGACGAAAATAAATTTATAGAAGTGCGAAAGGTCGATGTGAAACCGCCGCCGGTGTCCCCCAAAACGTATAAACTGTCCAAGAATTCTTGCAACGCACGTTCGCTGGACGAGAACGCGTTCATCAAAGAATTTGGCAACGAGAAATCCATTGATAGGCGGAAAAGTCTCGAAGTCAAAGACTACACCGCCAAAGCGGATTTAAACTTGAACATTGAACAACAAAACAAGGTTGTAATAACACCGACGACTGAAAACAAAATCTCCCTGATACAAAGGTTCGATAGGCCCGACATTAAAAGCCTGATAAACTTAGAAACAGATAAGAAATTAAGTAGGGAACGTATAGAGAGATACAAAGAAGAACGAAGGAACTTCTTAAGGGAGAAATACAGCTCGCAATCGTTCAGAAGCAATCCAGAACAGTTGACTAGGATTAAGATCAAGAAGGACAAAGACGATAAAATTGATAATTGTGAGAGATTGAAAGAGGAATTGCCTAAGTTTGAGAGGCGTAACACGGTGGATTTGGGCCAGAGGATGAGGTTTAGTCTGGCTAGGAGTAGTAATAATCTGGAGTCTATACCCTCGCCGGCATCCCCGGAGAAAGAGTTTCGGAGTCAGAGAGAGGAGAGAAGTCGGGACTACGAAAGGTGAGTTGTGCAGTATTTGACTTGAGTGACTTGAATTTTGTTTACTTTTAGCAATAATAATCAACATTAAGCTCTTATAAAGTTCGACTCCTGGACACGGGCCTCCCCTCAACACGAGGGGGATTCAGGCCATAATCCACCATGCTGGCCCAGTTCGGGTTGGCGGATTTCACATGTCTTTGGAAAACTGGTTACATTTTCCAAGACATGCAGGTTTCCTCACGATGTTTTCCTTCACCCGTAATCAAGTATAATCATATAGAAATTATGATGGTGGGTTTGAACCCAGGACCTGGTGTCCGCAAGATGCGTGCTTAACCAATCGGCTATGCTTTGGTTCTTTTTAGTACCACAGATATTTTTGAACGTTACTTCAGCATACCCATGATTAGAAGACAGCTTCTATGAAAAATATTTGTATGGCAAACTGTACAACGCCCTCTCTGGACCATACGAGTAACTATAATATGCTATGTACATATTAAACGTAGACACTAACTAATATCGATCGTATCAAGTGGTATACTATAAATCTTTGAGTGATATTAATTTTATTAAATTAGATAGTTGAATCGAAGACACTGAAGTCCTTGGCGTTAAAAGGATGTAAAATATTAATAAAATTCTAGTAATTCTCATTATTATTTTCTAATAAAATGTGTGTTTTTCGTGAAATTAATAATAACTTTTCTCTTTCATTCGAAAAGTAACATAATAAACTATAATCATTGTCGAAATTTACGCGTAAAATTACTTTCATATTTTAAGTGCAATACTTTATTTAAAACTAGTTTCTGCCCGCCACTTCGTCCGCGTAGACTTCTATGTGTTAATGCAAGTTTATGAACTATCTGTGTTCCAAATTTCATCCAAATCCGTTCAGTAGTTTATGCGTGAAAGAGTAACAAACATACATCCACACTCACAAACTTTCGCATATAAGTAGGATGCGGATGATGTAATAAATAAATGATTGGCTATGTGGTTACTTCTTCATACCGTAATGCTGTTGCCACATCAATCGGATATCGTTCGGTTCTGAACAACGGAATCACCCCCACATGCACTGCTGTAGACAAAACCAACCTTGTGTTAGTGGATCAAGATTGGTTTCAGTTTGCAGGACTGCCGATCGATGTCGATCGATTGATAATGCAACACCTACGATGATTTCACCACTGAACGCGAGAAATCACAACATAGTATAAAACAAAGTCGCTTCCCGCTGTCTGTCCCTATGTATGCTTAGATGTTTAAAACTACGAAACGGATTTTGATGCGGTTTTTTTAATAGATAGAGTGATTCAAGAGGAAGGTTTATACGTCATAACTAGCTGTGCCCGCGACTTCGTCCGCGTGGAATTTAATTGACAAACATTCATCCCCTATTTTATCCCCTTGGGGGTAGAATTAATTAAAATCCTTTCTTAGCGGATGCCTACGTCATAACATCTACCTGCATGCCAAATTTCAGCCCGATCCGTCCAGTGGTTTGGGCTGTGCGTTGATAGATCACTATGTCAGTCAGTCAGTCACCTTTGCGTTATATATATTTAGATATAGTAGAAAAACACTGATAAAATTACCCGTGCGTAGCCGGTGAAGGAAAACATCGTGAGGAAACCTGCTTGTCTTAGAAGTTGTAGACAATTTTCGAAAGTCATGAGAAATCCGCCAACCCGCACTTGGCCAGCGTGGTGGATTACAGCCGGAATCCCCCTCGTAGTGAGGGGAGGCCCGTGCCCAGGAGTGGGACTATAAAACGCCTAAATGATTGTTATATTTTACTTTTAACTAATCTTCCGTCCCTTTTTGCCCCCCACAGAAAGGAGAAAGTGTCTCCCTCCTACAATATTCGCGACATGACAGCGATCTTCGAGCAGAAATCACACGGGGAAGCCTAGCGGGGTTAGTGATCTGAATTGTGGCTATAAATGTGGCGGCTGTGGCCGTTGTGGCGATACCACAATTGAAACTACCACACTCTCTATTCTGTCAAATGTATGTATAGTATAAATATTGTAATTTATTTATTCCGGTTTTTTATGGGAAATTCTAGCGTTCGACCCACAGATATAGATTTACATAGATAACGCAAATGCGTGTACTTCGCGTGTCCGAAACCCCGACCAAGCGTCGGGGTTGGTCGCCGATAACTTACAGTCCTCGCGACTACAGATATAAAAAATATGAGTATGAGCGAGATAATCACTCGAGAGAATCGTAGCGGGCGGAGGGCATCGGCGGCATCGGTGTCTTTGAAGCGGTTTGGATTTCCCGTCACTAATGACGTCACAGGAGGTGTTAAAAATTCGGCGCGCTTGGTTTAAATACAAATCGTGATACTTGCGTTATCTGTGTTCGCGAGTCGCGAGTCTGTAGTCGCGAGGACTGTAAGTTATCGGCGACCAACCTCGACGTTTGGTCGGGGTTTTCGGACACGCTAAGTACATACATTTGCGTTATCTATGTAAACCTATATCTGTGGGTCAACCGATGAATGATGGGTCAAATAAAGCGACCTGATTAATAATAATAATTATTATTATATTATCATACACTACGGATAACTTGAATAGGGTAATGGGACGCCAATTAATGATGGAATTGCCACAACGGCCCAAACGCCAATATAACTTGTTAATACTGTAAGAAAACTACAAATCTCATTATTGTGAAAAATATATAACTATTTAAAATAATAATTAAGTTTGGTCTAATGAAATGTATAGATAGAGTAATAATCTTAGTTTTTGAGTCTCATTTGCACCGCCTTATGCCCGCTAACTACCCACTGTTTATGAATAACTTAATAGTTTATTATTAAATACAGACCAATAAGACATAGACCCCCGGCACCAAACATTTTGATAGGTCCATTTGCCGTCTTCCCTGATACCCCGCAAACATTTGACGATTGCATTCTCATACAATAGTGGATGTAAATGGTGTCTCGTCTTATTAGTCTGTGTTATGTCGAAATTCTTGCAAACCAAAAAAGCTCCTATGAATAGTCAGAGTCTACCGCCGGCTCGGAATGCCGCTTCCACTGAGAAGACCCGGCGAGAAACTCAATGGTTACTCTTTTCAATGAATAAAAGATGGTGTACATTCTCAGGAACAGCAACAGAATGTGAGCAGGCAATAAAGTGACAATTTTAAACTATTGGCACTTAATTTGTTAAACTACTGATGGAATTTCCGAAATAGCCTTTTCGTAGTTTGCCCCGGTCTGGGTGTCACCGGGATCGCCCCCAGTCCATTGTACGGTGCCCATAGTACAAGCGTTGCTTAGTTTGGGACCATACAGTTGGTGTGTCAGTCTGGCGATATTGATTTATTTATTATTGAGCTACTGTCAAAACATTTATGGCTATACCACTGCTAAAGAGATGCAATACGAGAATATTTATAGATCGTTTTATAAAATAAGTTGTTTTCAACTTTTTACCTTTATTTAGTTTTAATGAACAAACCCAGAATGAACCACGAATTTCACGCATTGGCGAGCCCTGCGGTGACCGACTTGACCCCGAACTATATTACCATTTCGTATCGCATCTCGTTGGCCGTGGTACATAGTTAGCGGATGTATCGCGTGCAAGAGATATATGTAAGTCTGTTGTTATGTTACATTTATTTATTTTATTATATTTTAGTAAGTACCTATTAAACCTTGAAATACTACGCGAATACAAGAAGTGTGAACCGTATCGCGTCGTGATAAGGTCCTTTTTTGATAATGCTCGACTATTATCGACTATATACAAATAAATAAGAAATTATATAATACAAGGTGTAAGGGGCATTGTAACGAAAACTGATACCATGGATTCAACTCATGATTCGGGAGCCCCCAGAGTTGGAATTTCCCGGCGATATTTTATGAGTTATGATTATTTTTTTTTACATATTAAAATTGATTTTAGCATAAAATTCGCGCTCGAGCGTATTTAGTTTTAATTAACATTGCAGTTTATGTCTAAAATAGATATATCTTATAATATTGAAATAAAACTATTTTTCGGATTTTATCGCGTTTATTAAATTTATGTTCCCGACGTTTCGGCTGCTTTACAGCAGCCATGGTCACGGGGGCATGGCTGCTGTAAAGCAGCCGAAACGTCGGGAGCATAAATTTAATAAACGCGATAAAATCCGAAAAATAGTTTTATTTCAATGTGTAGTATTCGCGTAAATATAAGAAAACAATATATCTTATTATATTTTTTTTATTCATTTATGTAAAATCACTTGATCTAGATTTGTATAATGATTTCAAGTTAAAATCAATATTAAAATGCTTAATGTTTTGAGCATAATTCATGAAAATATCGACGAAAAATCCCAACTCTGGGGGGTCCACAATCATGAGTTGAATCCATGGTATCAGTTTTCGTTACGATGCCCCATACACCCTGGATACATTAACTTGTTATGTTAAATTTACCTTTAATCAAAATTAAGGACAAGAGATCTGGGTTGGACTTGTGTCTCTCACTAATGGCACGAAACTCGGCTATTATTATTTTAAGCGTCAATAGCCTAGTGGTTAGAGGGGCCGTCCTCGTAGCTGAGAGGTTCCGGGTTCGATCCCCATCCTGGCCGTTAAACTATTGACGTGAGCCCACTCCTAGCACAAGCATTAGCTTAGTTGGAGGGGCTAAAGGGAATACTAAAGCAGGGTCGCTGAACACGAAGAATTTCGTACAATGACAGTTGCCGTTCGCACGCAGTTCACGGCAACTGTGTGAGCGAGACGTATTAGATTTACGTGGGAGTGACAGAGACAGGTAATAAAAGGTCATTGTACGAAATTCTTCGTACTCAGCGACCCTGCTTTAGTAATATGATAAACAGACATTGCTAGTAATCTTTTTAAAAAGAAATACTGCTATTTCACGCTTATTTTATGTGAGAGGATGGGACTGCCCAGCCTCCACGAGCCAGCCCGTACACGATGCCTCTACCACATTAAATATTATGGTTTGATTATCATAATAGTTAATTAGTATTATCCAATCATCACAAATTATTTTAAGTACTAGTCGTGTGTCTGATGTGATTTCCATACAAACCAAACTTTCATCTCCTATTTCACCCTCTTAGGGGGTGAATTTTAGAAAATCCTTTCTTAACGCTCCCCTACGTTATATAAAAGGACTCCTATACACAATTTCATGCTTCTAGACTCACCGGTATAGGCCGTGCGTTGTATTGTCATTTATAACATTTCAAAGTGAGAACCCTGGATGGATTGGTAATTGCCCTATGAAAATAAAGCGTCGTGTTGCCATACCGAAAAAATAAATAATGAATATTGCATTTATTTAATTTATATGTGTTTTATACGATCTTTATTCAATTGGCTAAATGCTGGATTAGAACGACATTCAAGTTAGTTTATGTTATCCTCATAGCACGACTGAATTTAATCCAGAATATAATCAATCATTTCTCAAAAGTTTCATACGATTCTGTTCACCCTCTCCAGTATGATTCAATGGCCTTGTCTTCCTAGTTATATTCACAGGAGTAGGTTAAACATAACGCTGAATTTATTTTCATACGCTGTTAGGACTCATTTTGCGGTGTACTTCTAAACCCCGTTTAATATTTTTTGAAACAGTATGGAACGTAAGTTACGCGACGCGCGTAAGTTTACGCTTCGCCATTTTTATAATACCCGTAACCGACTGTGAGTTTGCCAAATAAAATCTAATAAAAATAGTATTTTTCACTTGAAAATATTTGTAACAAAGATGTTAGAAATGTAAACTATGTAAACAGACTCCGAATTTATCGTACAGTCAAGGCAATAATATGTACGTACACATAGCGATTTTAAAATCTACGAACCATTCTTTGTAACTCTTCATACATGTCAAGGAATTGAAGTTCAGAAGGATGTGATGTGACCATCAAATAATTACCACAATTATGGTCAAATACTCAAATGTTTCTCAAATTTGAAGGTACACTGAGCTCTTGTAGATGTCTTTTAAATCACGCAGTTCTCAAATTTGAGTCGTGTTCGGGTATTCATGGTCAATTTACATATTTCCAGAGATAAGTATTAGTAGTAGATATATATGCTTCGTGGATTTTAGAATCATTGTGTATACATATTTTTGTGTTGAACTGTACTACATAGTTAATTATGCGCTTTGCGAATGTCTATTCACCTTCAAATATTGCCATTCTATTTTAAACCTTGTAGTCGTATATTTAACGTACGCATTTGCGAAGTGAGACGATGTTTGTAAAGTGCATTATTATTAGTTGGTATATTTGTACGCAGTTTCCGATTTAAAATGTAAGGTGTTTGTATAATTGTATGAAAATAACGTATATTGTTGACTTGGTAGGATTCAGTTCGATTGAACCTTGAATATTGATAGTAAAGTCGGTCCATTTCATGAAGAAGCGTGGATTATTACAAATTGACCCGTATGCCAGTAGCATTAGAGTCACATAAGACGTTTCTGCTTCAACAACCAGTGGGGCGTGACCCCGCCAAGTACAACACACGCTTGGCCGGAAGATCTTCCAGTTCTGGTTTGTAGGGATATATTACGCGTGTATATATACTGACGTGTCTCGAGAATATTGCTATCGTGTTTCAGACTTCAATGAAAATTTCGTCAATGTATCGAGCGTTTTATTCAGCGCCATCTATGAGAGGTCGCTAACACTAGCAATGCATTTTTAATCATTTTGTACGACTAGTTTTCTTAATACGATAAGAAAAATACACTCACTGCAATCTGAATCCCACCAAGTCCCTTAATTTTAAATAATTGAGCTTTAACATTTTCACTTATGAGAAACTAAGCCGGCAGAGGCCGCCATACTCGTGCGAATATTATTATAATATTATTAATAAAACAGCGTGTTATAACATATTATGTGGCTTGTTATAAAAACGTGTAGCAGTTATAATAATATATTGTATAACTGGTGGACGAGGGCACATGATTGGCGGGCCCATGTATTTACGAATTGTGTATAAATATTGTCTACTTCAAGCTTGTAGCGTAGGGATAATGACGAAATAAAGAAAGTATTACAGATTTTTATTGATTTTTATTTGAAAACTTACATTCTTTACCTGTTTTTCCCACTGAATCTTGCAATTTGTTGTAACTATTGGCCGCCAAGTTCGCTGCTAGCGCTCCAAAAGTACCACGAGCGCATGAATGGTGAGGAGGTATTATAAAAAATCACTAGGCGCCATCTATCGTACAGTAGCTAAAACATTTGTATAACTTACTGCACGAGGCAATTTCCTCGATTCAGTCCCAAAAGTACCAGGAGTGCGTAAAATATGAGGAGCCAACATAAGAAAACCTGACTAGCGCCATCTATCGTACAGTAGCCAAAACATTTGATTAACTTACTGCACAATAGAAGTTTTTATTGAAAGAAAATTGTGTTTCTTATTGCACGACGATGTCAATAGGGACAACTTTATTCGCCACTACCCTCCAAAATAATTTTTAATTGCCAGCTACCTCCAAAGTGCAAATAAAACAATAAATTATAAAAAGCAATCTTTATTCACAATGAACACTTGTACATAACCTCTTTCGCGGTAACAACTTTAAAAATAACATGGGATCGTCAACGTTTCACACGTAACATAATATTATTAATGGAATATTGATCGACAAGTTCCTCCGAGAGGAATAACTCTTAAATAATAAAAGATCCATCATTTTAAACTTGAAGCCGTGGCCATGAAGGAAATAATAAACAAAAAATAATCTATAAATGGCCTGACATTATTTGAGGAGCTCCGGAACAAAAACCGATAAATCCACTTTTGATGAAAACACTTTTTTTCCGACTCTCATAGTACTCTTACATGCCATACTTTAATCGGACGCATCAAAAACCCGTTAAAAACGTATTAAATGAGACTCTAAAGATGGGCAGCCAGAACAAAATCCGACAATTACAATCAATGTTTTGTGTTTCCCTAAAATTACGAAAAGTGGATTTATCGGTTTTTGTTCCGGAGCTCCTGATTTGTCACTTGATTTCTGTTACTAAAACACAACTATATAATTATCGCGAGATCTAAGTGAGACACCATTTTGGTTTTCCAAATGGACAGTCACATTTTTGTATTGTATTGTTATTAATTGTGTTTGTTTTTGCTATTTCTTACTTGACACTGGCGAAATGCCTATTAACTTGGGTGGGCCATATTTTTAAAGAAAGAAGAAGAGAGACTGTCAACTGAACTGTCAAGTGTCAATGTCAGCCCACTCCAATGTGGCGCCGCCGTCCTGGTGGCGAGCAATAATATATGCGCCTCATACAAAACTGCAACTCTCTATAGACTTTTCTTATTTATAAAGATATATTATTAAAATCAAATTATTTCATCACTACCATTAATTTCATACGCGAAAGTTTCAACAATCATAAAGTAGTTTACATAATGTTAATCTACAGAAAAAAAATAAGTCTATTAGTACAAAATTGACATTCAAAATAATAAATATCGCCAGACTAACACACCAACTGTATGGTCCCAAACTAAGCAACGCTTGCACTATGGGTACCGTACAATGGCCTGGGGCGATCCCAGTGACACCCAGACCGGGGCGAATGACCAAAGGGTCATTCCCGAAATTTACCGCGCGGGATTCGAACCCGTGATAAGATAAAGCGAGACGGTGACAATTGCCTCTCTCTCATAGCTGTATCTCTGGTTATTGAGCGGTGATCAGAGCACGGAGAGAGTTTTAACCTTCTAAATTCCGAATTTTATCCTCAATATTTATAATACTCGAGTCCAATAAAACTACGACGATGGATTTGTTTTCATCTCGCTCCAACACTCAACGAGTGAGCGAGACACAGATAACAAAATTCCTATCTTTGACACTACGCGATAATTTAAATCTTACAATTTCATAGCACCCAATTTGTTCAATAATTAAGATATACTCTAATTATATTTTTTATTTAAAACTATGCTATATACAAAAGCTTTGGTGTCTTTGAGAGATGTGCTCAATGATTTTAGTCGAGATTAATCGATTAATATAAGTCAACATTTGTGTTATGTTCATGTCTATACTAATATTATAATAAAGGGGAAGGATTTGATTGTTTGTTCGTTAGTTTGCATTGAATAGGCTCCGGAACTACAGAACCGAATTGAAAAAATATTTCACTGTTGGGAAGCTACACTATCCCCGGGTGACATAGGCTATATTATATTTTTTTTAAAATTTGGGATCCTTACTAAAACTCCAACAACTCCAACAATGTAACCGTAATGTACCCGTGCGAAGCCGGGGCGAACGCTAGTCCATTATAAATATAATGGGGATTTAAAGACATGCTAAAATTGTTAACTAAATCGCAAATTCGAGGAAAAATTCAGTTTAAGTGCCACCTCCATTGTTCTATAAAAACTGAACAAACCTTGTCTTTTAAAACGTGTTTCGAAAAATCTCTATTATAATTTAAAACTATATAAAACGTGTTCACAAGCCAACAAAACTTAAATTTAAACACATTAATATATATTAAGGGGTCAATAGCCTAGTGGTTAGAAGAGCCGCTCTCGTAGATGAGAGGATCCGGGTTCGATACCCGTCCTAGCTATTAAATTATTGACGTGAGCCCACTCCTAGCACAAGCATTAGCTTAGCTGGAGGGGCTAACGGGAATACTAGTAATGTGATGAACGCACATTACTAGTAATCTTTCTTAAATAAATAATAATTATAATGTCATTTTGACATAAATGACTCACAATAGCAGACTTAGGGTCCGTATTAATATATCGATCTCAAATCTGAGGGCGATCTTGGATATGTCATACCAGTACAAAATGACGCGTAAAAGTATACTCAACATCTCTCTCAGACTTCAGATCGATTTATTGATACAGGTCTAAGACCTAGCGCCCTGTATAAAACAATCCTAAAATTAAGTCATAAAAACCCCAATACGTCATAAAAATTCCAATACATGTTTTTAAATTCTATAACAAAGTCCAGCAATCAAACTACCCGCCTGATATTAAGCAGTTACCGTAGCCTATACTAGATGAAACAGAAAGGGTACACAATTTTTTTTGCAACCTCACTTTGTAAATCCAAAACTATCGGCTTTGTGGGACAGCTGTAGTACTAAAAGTTTTATAGACTTGTGAAATCTGTCAACAGCTGTATCCCTGTAACACCTTTGGTTTTTCAAGTTTCCTCCATAGCCGATAGATTTAGAATTACAAAGTGAAGTTTTGAAAAGGAAAGTGTACCCTTTCTGTTTCAACTTGGAGATGGTTGCAATCCCAAAGGCACAGCCAAGGCATATCCCGCACTTTGCCTACCTCAAGGACAGTGGGATATAGGAAGGGGGACGGTAGGTTTGACTTTCGGTTCTCTCAAACATTGTACTAAACGCAGCATTAATAGTGACTTTACGCCGGTCTCCAGTGTGATGGTAGTATTACTCCTACTACTTAAGGTGAAGGCGCCTGTGTAGCCCGCGAAATTCAAATTTTCGAGTATTTTTATAGTTTATCCAAAATCTGAAAACATTTGAGACAACATTTTGTGATTTGCGACAAACACAGTATGCAGTGCGTTTATTAATACATTTGTTTTACTCTAAATATTATCACGGTGGATATGATACTAGTAAATCACTAAATATACAAAAATTGCCAGATTATCTGGATAGCTGTCGTTCTTGAAATGTTTTAGAGTAAGTTGGATATATTAATAAATGCACGGCACACGGTCTTTGTCGCGAATTACAAAATGTGTTTTTTATTATTGTCAGATTATGAAAAAAATCTAAAAAACCTAAAAATAATTGAACTTCGCGGGCTAGATGGGCGCTTTAGCCTTAAAGTTGAGTTATACAGATAATGGACATTATGACTAAGGGTGACCGTCAACTTAAGCCATGCCAGGTGAAGCTGAGGTAATAAAACGATCCTATAGACACACCTCACTAAACTAGCTTTCTAATTTAAATACCTACATCTGAGCGAGATTTGATTACTATTTACTTATTTAGTGACAACGGTGTCTGTCGCCTGCTCACATTCTGTCGCTGTTCCTGAGAATGTACACCATCTTTTGTTCATTGAAAAGAGTAACCATTGAGTTTCTCGCCGGCTCTTCTCAGTGGAAGCGGCATTCCGAGCCGGCGGTAGATTCTGACTATTCATAAATGCTTTTTTGGCTTATACATGAATAAAAACAATTTTGAGTTTAAGTTTCACCATGTTACTGAACCACCAAGACAAACGGTTCTCAGAACTGAACCTATCTTACCTGTATTCAGCAATTCAGTGACCAGAGAGTAAGTAAGTACTTTTCATTACTCATACTCGGAAAGTAGGTCTTAAGTTGCCTGAGGAGCGGGTCGAAAGTAATACTTTTCAGCCCTAGGGAGAATCGCATCAACTGACAGCTGTCAAATTATTAAATATAAACTAGTTATATATATTATCACATTGTATTATTTCTTTAGCTAATTACAGTTTTTATTTTTACTTTCCTTATATTCGTAATGAAAAGCACAGTGTTTCCCTCGGATGAAAGTCTTTTGTCCCTCGAACTATAGGCGCCCTCGTTACCTTCACCCCTAGGGTAACAATGTACTATTAAAACACCATAATATCATTCCGGGGCGTCCTCGACAAGTTGTCGTCTATGGTCAGGTACATGTTGAACGAGAAGAACATGGCGGTCGATGATAGGAAGTGCCAGATGTCGTGCGAGTCGTACAGCTGGAGGAGGGAGCAAACCCGGTTGTTCTGCCGGGACTGGGCCGGAGTCATCTGCGGACGAAATTTATTTATTTAAGCAGTGACAGCCAATCGGCTAGGACCTAGGGCCCGCATGGTCTGGGTGTCACTGGGATCGCCCCCAGTCCATTGTACGGTGCCCATATTGAACCCTAATTGTGTTTCTAAAATTAAAGTAGCCTAAGTTACCCCTTAAAACATCAGCTATCTGCCAGTGAAAGACCCGTCAAAATCGGTCCAGCCGTTTCGGAGATTACCCGGAACAAACACACACACAGACAGACAACATTTTTTTAAATCTCGTTTTTGCTATAGGTGTCGTATGTACTTTCATATGCATTTAGTGAAAAGATGTTATTTTGATATTACAAACAGACACTCCAATTTCATTTATTTGTATAGATGTATGGATTATTTAGAGATATATTTTCAATAGTCTCACCGCCCAGTTGGTGCTCTGGTCCAAGTAGAAGTAGCTCGATCCGAACCACATTGAGTATGTCAAACAGATGAACACCCAGCTGAAAACAAGATCAAGGTTAAAGTCAAATCGTAAATTTCGTTAAGTCATACGGGGGCACTTCAAAAAAGGCAACACACTGGAGCTATTATAATTATATTAATATCTACTACCCTTTGTAATTATTGACTATATAAGAAACTGGCGATTAAAACGGAGTATAACAAAGTGTAGAAATTACCGTTTCTAAGTGCCCCCGTAGGCCTAAACAAAATAATCACTATGAATTGAATCTAATTGAATATAATTATTAACCCCCGACAAAAAAAGAAGGGTGTTAGAACAAAAGTTTTACACGTATATCTGTGTGTCTGTCTGTGGCATCGTAGCGCACGATTTTAATTTTGTTTGTTTTGTTAAAAACGTATTCTGATACTCTCGAGTATTTTTAGCTATGTTTCATGAAAATCGGTTCAAAAAAAAATGATCAGCTCATTTTTAGTTTAAAAAGTCGTCGCATCGGGGGTTTTTTGAATTTTCAATTTAGAGTTATATTCGGCATACTTATATTCCGTTAAGTCCACGAGCGGACCGGAACCCGACATCTACTAACAACAGCCACATTTTAAGTTAAGGAAGAAATATTTGTATACAAGTGTACAATACGGCCCATTTGGTGAAATCCGCCAACCCGCACTGGGCCAGCGTGGTGGACTACGGCCTGAATCCCCCTCGTAGTGAGGGGAGGCCCGTGCCCAGGACTGGGACGTTAAAATGGCTAAATTATTATTATAATTGATATTATTCTCACCTGTACCATCGAATCGATTCTCGATGCAATAGTTTCATGACGATATAGAACAGAGTGTAGAGGAAGAGGTTGCTCATGAGGACTAGAAGCAGATGGGAGGCGAAGTCACGGCTGTGCTGAGCCACACTGGAACAGACACAAACAATAAACGACCGCTCGGCGCAGTGGTTCGAGCGTAGGCCGCTCGGCTCACTGCACATGGTGGTTCCGGGTTAGAGTCCCGTCAGGGCAAATTTCGGAAATGTCCTTTTCGTAATTTGCCCTGGTCTGGGTGTCACCGGGATCGCCCCCAGTCCATTGTACGGTGCCCATAGTACAAGCGTCGCTTAGTTTGTGCTTAGCGTCAGAAGCGTTACACGATAACGTCAGTACCGTTACACGATATACAGTTTCTCATCTGACTATTCATAAGTGCTTTATTTGGCTTACATGAATAAAACAATTTTGATTTCGACTTGGCAAGGGTCCAGTGTAAAATTAGATACTGATACAGATTTTAGTTAGGGGGGGCAGCATGAGCTTTGTCGTCGCGAGTCGTGTGTTAAGCTGGGGGGTGACTCACCCGTAGGCGGCGACGGCCCAGTTGGCGATGTTGGCGATGAGCAGCAGCGCGCCGCGCCCGCAGCGCGCCGGGGTCATGGCCGCCAGCGGACGCGCCGCCAGCACCCGCGCCGCGCGGTACAACACGCCGCCGTCTGACACACACACACACACACTTCACAGCGCGCCGGGGTCATGGCCGCCAGCGGACGCGCCGCCAGCACCCGCGCCGCGCGGTACAACACGCCGCCGTCTGACACACACACACACACACTTCACAGCGCGCCGGGGTCATGGCCGCCAGCGGACGCGCCGCCAGCACCCGCGCCGCGCGGTACAACACGCCGCCGTCTGACACACACACACACACACTTCACAGCGCGCCGGGGTCATGGCCGCCAGCGGACGCGCCGCCAGCACCCGCGCCGCGCGGTACAACACGCCGCCGTCTGACACACACACACACACACTTCACAGCGCGCCGGGGTCATGGCCGCCAGCGGACGCGCCGCCAGCACCCGCGCCGCGCGGTACAACACGCCGCCGTCTGACACACACACACACACACTTCACAGCGCGCCGGGGTCATGGCCGCCAGCGGACGCGCCGCCAGCACCCGCGCCGCGCGGTACAACACGCCGCCGTCTGACACACACACACACACACTTCACAGCGCGCCGGGGTCATGGCCGCCAGCGGACGCGCCGCCAGCACCCGCGCCGCGCGGTACAACACGCCGCCGTCTGACACACACACACACACACTTCACAGCGCGCCGGGGTCATGGCCGCCAGCGGACGCGCCGCCAGCACCCGCGCCGCGCGGTACAACACGCCGCCGTCTGACACACACACACACACACTTCACAGCGCGCCGGGGTCATGGCCGCCAGCGGACGCGCCGCCAGCACCCGCGCCGCGCGGTACAACACGCCGCCGTCTGACACACACACACACACACTTCACAGCGCGCCGGGGTCATGGCCGCCAGCGGACGCGCCGCCAGCACCCGCGCCGCGCGGTACAACACGCCGCCGTCTGACACACACACACACACACTTCACAGCGCGCCGGGGTCATGGCCGCCAGCGGACGCGCCGCCAGCACCCGCGCCGCGCGGTACAACACGCCGCCGTCTGACACACACACACACACACTTCACAGCGCGCCGGGGTCATGGCCGCCAGCGGACGCGCCGCCAGCACCCGCGCCGCGCGGTACAACACGCCGCCGTCTGACACACACACACACACACTTCACAGCGCGCCGGGGTCATGGCCGCCAGCGGACGCGCCGCCAGCACCCGCGCCGCGCGGTACAACACGCCGCCGTCTGACACACACACACACACACTTCACAGCGCGCCGGGGTCATGGCCGCCAGCGGACGCGCCGCCAGCACCCGCGCCGCGCGGTACAACACGCCGCCGTCTGACACACACACACACACACTTCACAGCGCGCCGGGGTCATGGCCGCCAGCGGACGCGCCGCCAGCACCCGCGCCGCGCGGTACAACACGCCGCCGTCTGACACACACACACACACACTTCACAGCGCGCCGGGGTCATGGCCGCCAGCGGACGCGCCGCCAGCACCCGCGCCGCGCGGTACAACACGCCGCCGTCTGACACACACACACACACACTTCACAGCGCGCCGGGGTCATGGCCGCCAGCGGACGCGCCGCCAGCACCCGCGCCGCGCGGTACAACACGCCGCCGTCTGACACACACACACACACACTTCACAGCGCGCCGGGGTCATGGCCGCCAGCGGACGCGCCGCCAGCACCCGCGCCGCGCGGTACAACACGCCGCCGTCTGACACACACACACACACACTTCACAGCGCGCCGGGGTCATGGCCGCCAGCGGACGCGCCGCCAGCACCCGCGCCGCGCGGTACAACACGCCGCCGTCTGACACACACACACACACACTTCACAGCGCGCCGGGGTCATGGCCGCCAGCGGACGCGCCGCCAGCACCCGCGCCGCGCGGTACAACACGCCGCCGTCTGACACACACACACACACACTTCACAGCGCGCCGGGGTCATGGCCGCCAGCGGACGCGCCGCCAGCACCCGCGCCGCGCGGTACAACACGCCGCCGTCTGACACACACACACACACACTTCACAGCGCGCCGGGGTCATGGCCGCCAGCGGACGCGCCGCCAGCACCCGCGCCGCGCGGTACAACACGCCGCCGTCTGACACACACACACACACACTTCACAGCGCGCCGGGGTCATGGCCGCCAGCGGACGCGCCGCCAGCACCCGCGCCGCGCGGTACAACACGCCGCCGTCTGACACACACACACACACACTTCACAGCGCGCCGGGGTCATGGCCGCCAGCGGACGCGCCGCCAGCACCCGCGCCGCGCGGTACAACACGCCGCCGTCTGACACACACACACACACACTTCACAGCGCGCCGGGGTCATGGCCGCCAGCGGACGCGCCGCCAGCACCCGCGCCGCGCGGTACAACACGCCGCCGTCTGACACACACACACACACACTTCACAGCGCGCCGGGGTCATGGCCGCCAGCGGACGCGCCGCCAGCACCCGCGCCGCGCGGTACAACACGCCGCCGTCTGACACACACACACACACACTTCACAGCGCGCCGGGGTCATGGCCGTCAGCGGACGCGCCGCCAGCACCCGCGCCGCGCGGTACAACACGCCGCCGTCTGACACACACACACACACACTTCACAGCGCGCCGGGGTCATGGCCGCCAGCGGACGCGCCGCCAGCACCCGCGCCGCGCGGTACAACACGCCGCCGTCTGACACACACACACACACACTTCACAGCGCGCCGGGGTCATGGCCGCCAGCGGACGCGCCGCCAGCACCCGCGCCGCGCGGTACAACACGCCGCCGTCTGACACACACACACACACACTTCACAGCGCGCCGGGGTCATGGCCGCCAGCGGACGCGCCGCCAGCACCCGCGCCGCGCGGTACAACACGCCGCCGTCTGACACACACACACACACACTTCACAGCGCGCCGGGGTCATGGCCGCCAGCGGACGCGCCGCCAGCACCCGCGCCGCGCGGTACAACACGCCGCCGTCTGACACACACACACACACACTTCACAGCGCGCCGGGGTCATGGCCGCCAGCGGACGCGCCGCCAGCACCCGCGCCGCGCGGTACAACACGCCGCCGTCTGACACACACACACACACACTTCACAGCGCGCCGGGGTCATGGCCGCCAGCGGACGCGCCGCCAGCACCCGCGCCGCGCGGTACAACACGCCGCCGTCTGACACACACACACACACACTTCACAGCGCGCCGGGGTCATGGCCGCCAGCGGACGCGCCGCCAGCACCCGCGCCGCGCGGTACAACACGCCGCCGTCTGACACACACACACACACACTTCACAGCGCGCCGGGGTCATGGCCGCCAGCGGACGCGCCGCCAGCACCCGCGCCGCGCGGTACAACACGCCGCCGTCTGACACACACACACACACACTTCACAGCGCGCCGGGGTCATGGCCGCCAGCGGACGCGCCGCCAGCACCCGCGCCGCGCGGTACAACACGCCGCCGTCTGACACACACACACACACACTTCACAGCGCGCCGGGGTCATGGCCGCCAGCGGACGCGCCGCCAGCACCCGCGCCGCGCGGTACAACACGCCGCCGTCTGACACACACACACACACACTTCACAGCGCGCCGGGGTCATGGCCGCCAGCGGACGCGCCGCCAGCACCCGCGCCGCGCGGTACAACACGCCGCCGTCTGACACACACACACACACACTTCACAGCGCGCCGGGGTCATGGCCGCCAGCGGACGCGCCGCCAGCACCCGCGCCGCGCGGTACAACACGCCGCCGTCTGACACACACACACACACACTTCACAGCGCGCCGGGGTCATGGCCGCCAGCGGACGCGCCGCCAGCACCCGCGCCGCGCGGTACAACACGCCGCCGTCTGACACACACACACACACACTTCACAGCGCGCCGGGGTCATGGCCGCCAGCGGACGCGCCGCCAGCACCCGCGCCGCGCGGTACAACACGCCGCCGTCTGACACACACACACACACACTTCACAGCGCGCCGGGGTCATGGCCGCCAGCGGACGCGCCGCCAGCACCCGCGCCGCGCGGTACAACACGCCGCCGTCTGACACACACACACACACACTTCACAGCGCGCCGGGGTCATGGCCGTCAGCGGACGCGCCGCCAGCACCCGCGCCGCGCGGTACAACACGCCGCCGTCTGACACACACACACACACACTTCACAGCGCGCCGGGGTCATGGCCGCCAGCGGACGCGCCGCCAGCACCCGCGCCGCGCGGTACAACACGCCGCCGTCTGACACACACACACACACACTTCACAGCGCGCCGGGGTCATGGCCGCCAGCGGACGCGCCGCCAGCACCCGCGCCGCGCGGTACAACACGCCGCCGTCTGACACACACACACACACACACTTCACAGCGCGCCAGGGTCATGGCCGCCAGCGGACGCGCCGCCAGCACCCGCGCCGCGCGAAACAACACGCAGCCGTCTGACACACACACACTTAGGAAACGTACCCCTCGTCTGACACACACACACACACACATACTTAGGAAACGTACCCATTGTCTGACACACACACTTATGAAACGTACCCATCGTCTGACACACACACACACACTTAAGAAACGTACCCCTCGTTTGACACACACACACACACACACTTAGGAAACGTACCCCTCGTCTGACACACACACACACACACACACTTAGGAAAAGTACCTATCGTCTGACACACACACACACACACACACTTAGGAAAAGTACCTATCGTCTGACACACACACACACACACACGTTGAGGAAACGTACCCCTCGTCTGACACACACACACACACACTTAGGAAAAGTACCTATCGTCTGACACACACACACACACTTAGGAAAAGTACCCATCGTCTGACACACACACACACACACACACGTTGAGGAAACGTACCCCTCGTCTGACACACACACACACACTTAGGAAAAGTACCCATCGTCTGACACACACACACACACACACACGTTGAGGAAACGTACCCATCGTCTGACACACATACACACACTTAGGAAACGCACCTGTACTACATGACCCGTTCAGAGGGGGGAGGGGACACACACACACACTTAGGAAACCATTAAATAGACGTGTACGGGAGAGTAATGAAACGCAAGGTACGCCGGTAACAAACTGACGTTGATTGTCATTGACACTTCTGACAGTTCTTACAACTGTCAATTGTCATACTATTGATGTGCATAGCACACATACATTACAGAAACGTACCCATAGAACGTGATCCGTTCAGGGGAGGAAGGGGTGGGTGGGATGTCTTCAAAATACCCACGCTTGGTCACAGATACGGTGGGGAGAGGGGGCTTAGATTTTTGTCACCTAGTCAATATCCTCTATGGGGAATCTCGCGCTTTCTCGAGCTATATTCAATACTAGCTGCGCCCGCGACTTCGTCCGCGTGTAATTTAACTTAACAAAAATTTTGGGATTACTCATCCCCTATTTTATCCCCTTCGGGGTAGAATTAATCAAAATCCTTTCTTATCGGATGCCTACGTCATAACATCCAGTCCAGTGGTTTGGGCTGTGCGTTGATAGATCACTATGTCAGTCAGTCAGTCAGTCACCTTTGAGTTACATATATTTAGATATACAGGTTGAAACGGAAAGAGTATACTACTTTTTTCAAAACTTAACTTTGTAATTCTAAAACTATCAGGTTTGGAGGTTACTTGAAAAACAAAAGGAGTTATAGGGATACAGCTGTTGACAGATTTCACAAGTCTACAAAAACTATTTTATTTGCAACTTTACTTTGTAAATCTAAAACTATCGGCTTTGTGGGACAGTGCAAGTACTAAAGGTTTTGTAGACTTGTGAAATCTGTCAACAGCTGTATCCCTGTAACACCTTTTGTTTTTCAAGTTTCCTCCACAGCTGATAGTTTTGGAAAAATAAAGTATATCGTTTATGTTTCAAGGTGGACTCACCCAGTTTGAATCTGCCCAGATAATATATCTGGAATGTCATTACAAGACACGTGATCAGATGGAGCGCTGTGAACACAATCCAGAACGCGAAATTGGCGTTCAACACACCCACCAGACCTGAACAACGGAACACACAAATAATAAATCTTTAAAAGATAATAATCTCTCAAAAGGAATTTCTGATGATAAAATACCTGTCCAACGAAACCCCACGTGATAGGGTAACTAAAAAAAAAACCAATCCCTTCTTTCCATGTTCGGAGAGGTACCTCAAATAGTACATTGTTAGGTTACCCTAGGGATGAAGATAACTTATTTAGTCCCGAGACGGCGCCAATAGTTCGAACGACAAAATAAGTCATTCACCCGAGGTAAACACTGTGCTTTTCATTACCAATACAAGAAAAGTAATAATAAAAACAGGAATTAGCTAAAGAAATAATACAAGGAAGTATGAACAATACTCTACAACTCGAAAAAACGAATGAAGATCGGATTGCCGCCTATTTTGTTTTTTTTCCATGGGCCGGTCTGGTTCAATAGAAATGTGAAAATATAACTACATAGTTTATTTTTAATTATTAAAGTACAGAATGTACTGACAGCTGTCAGTTAAAAGCGATTCTCCCTAGGGCTGAAAAGTATTACTTTCAAACAGACTGGATGATCATATAAGGGTTCCTCATAGGGACTACGGAACCCTAAAAACGACTAACCCACACTGAGCCAGCGAGACAGATTATAGTAAAAATCCCCCTTCGTAATAGGCACCACGGATCGTAATTAGACTAATTGGACTTAAACTTAAGTTGTTACTTACCGATGAATATAATGAGCGCCAGCACACCGAATGTGGCGTGCGCGCGCGCATTGATGTCCGGGTGCCGTGATTGGTAGATCTTGACCATACACAGCACTGACGTCACGTACATAAATGACGTGTCTTTCAAACAAAAAAAATATTTTATGAAAAAAATGCAAATCCGACTTCTTAAAAACTTGGGTGAACTGAAAAACTAGAAATAACTAAATACTTAAAACGGCCTTTTTAACGTCCCACTCCTAGGCACGGGCCTCCCCTCACTACGAGGGGGATTCAGGCCGTATTCCACCACGATGTTCACATGTCGCAAATTCAATTTCAGATGTCTTTCGGATATAAAGAAATAAGTATGGACCTAAAAAAAGGGGCCTAACATATTGTTTTATTTGTAGTCGATACCAATTCAAGTAAGCAGAGTAGGTAGGTACCTAATAAATTGTCCTAAATGTGTGCAAAGACGGAACGCAAGGTAAGCTTTTAAAAAAAAAACTTGAGAGGTGTCAAGGGACACCCGGATGGAACGAAATTGCAATATCCGGCACTTGTGCAGAAACACTGTCAGGATACATTATTGTTATTATTTTTTATTATTTATTATGTACAAAAAACCTGTATATACTCAACAAAAATAATCGGAAAAAGTAAAATTAAAAGTAAAAGTAAGTCGCGACACCACACTGTTTGATGCGAAATAGAAAGACGAAACGAAAATAACTGGCTTGCTTATTATACTGGGTGACACATAAAGGGTATACTAATTTTTTTGCAACTTAACTTTGTAAATCTAAAACTATCGGCTTTGTGTTAGAGTTGAAGCCCTAAAGGTTTAGTAGACTTATGAAATCTGTCAACAGCTGTATCCCTATAACACCTTTTGTAGTTCAAGTTTCCTCCAAAGCTGATAGTTTTAGATTTACAAAGTTAAGTTGCCAAAAAAATAGTATACCCTTTATGTTTCACCTAGTATAAGAGAGAGAGAAAGACAGACAGAGAAACACGCGCACGCCGCACATATAGCAAAAAATGTGTCGTTACAGTCTTATTTTTTGCCGTCTAGCCCCTTTTCGCAACGCGCGATAAGGAACTTCGTTTCAAAAAAAAATACTAGGAATGTGAGTTAGATCACATTACTTATATTCGCGTTAGCCCCTCCAGCTAAGCTAATTGCTTGTGCTAGGAGTGGGCTCACGTCAATAGTTTAATGGCCAGGATGGGGATCGAACCCGGAACCTCTCAGCTGCGACAGCGGCCCCTCTAACCACTAGGCTATTGACGCCTCAGCTTGTTCTAATATTTTATTTGTATTTTATTAAGAACTCACCGAACTGAAAGTTCATACTGTTAGGACAGACATGGTAGGCCGCGGAGAGAAGGCCCTCGCTCACCAGGGCGATACCCATCGCGTACAGCAGCCCGAAGTGCTGCGGGATACCCAGCTCCTTCTGCGAACCGGAGACCACCACTCATCAACTGCCACAACTTATCAAACTCGTCGCAAGTATCATTAAGCTGATTGGAACCCGCCAGAATTGTTATAACGGCTCAAAACTATTTATAGTCGAGTAACCACAATTAACCAAAATTTGCCACAACTTATCAAACTCGTCGCAAGTACCGTTTAATTGATAACAACTCGCCACAATTATTATTACGGCTCAAAAAAACTTATATTCGACTTACCACAAATTACCTAAATTTACCACAACTTATCAAACTCACCACAAATTAATAAGCTGATTAGTGCTTGCCACAATTATGATAACGGCCCAGAACAACACACACGACTTGAATTCGAGTTACCACAACTAAGCACAAGTGCCACAATTCATTATATTCACCACAAGCATAATAATTTTAACTGGTCTTACTAAAAATTATATTCCGCTAAAATAATGTCTTAGAGTTACTCATCACAAGTAATAATAACCTATCACTACGCTTCCTAAAAACGCCTCACTTTCCATCACCACACTCACCAAAACTATGACCACACTCAGCACAACTGTTACCACAACTCATCAACTTCACCACAACTCATCGAACTCACCTCAACAGCCGATTTTGCTCTATGTTTATTATGGCGACGCCACACTTGCGCCAGGAAAAGGAATCCCAGTAGTACGTAGCCTAAGTTTGAGTACACATGGTTGAAGTCCGACAACACCATTAGCGGATGCGCGCAGAGGAAGTTGAAATAGCATAGATCTTGGTTTCCTGATTGGTTTAGGAGCTGTAACAAAAATGCATACAATTAATAGGAACAATCAAAGAACATGGCAAGACTAATAATTTTATTGATATTTTTAAAAAGTCACAGACCAATAGGCCATAGACGCCGCATAGCCGGATATCATATGCATTGCCACTGCATATGTATGACCGCACCTTACATTTCGATTGGTCCATTCACGGCTCGACATTGATTCTCATACAACAGTGGACGTAAGCGGTGTCTTGTCATATTGGTCTGTGACTCAAGTACACAATTCGGTTGATGTAACTATGACTCCAATCTAGCTGTAGATATAAGAAAAATATGTAAAAACTAGCTGTGCCCCCCGACTTTGTCCGCGTAGTATTTAACGTAACAAAAATTTCGGGATTATCGCGATAAAAAGTATCCTATATGTTAATCCCGGTTATAAACTATCTGTGTTCCAAATTTCAGCCAAATCCGTTCAGTAGTTTTTGCGTGAAAGAGTAACAAACATACATACACACTCACAAACTTTCGCATTTATAATATTATGTAGGATGACAATTTGTAACCTGGGTGCACTAAAAATCTAGAAATAATTAGGACACTTGTAATTTCTTTCATTTGGCGGTTTTTTTTAAGTCAGATAATTTTTTTATAATTTTTATAGTCATGATTTTTAGTGGGTCCATATCTTCCAAACTACTAGACCGATTTTGATGAAATTTCTATAGCACCGCCTGGAGGGTATACCCTTTAAGTATTTTTGGTCCACAATTGACAGAGAAATCGGTGAAACAAACAGACGAACATAGCACCTCCACCTATTTAGGAAGTCAATTAAAAAATAAACATTGATCAACGAATGCCGCGACAGTTTGTGTGTGTGATTGGGGGAACTCACCCTCTGATACGTGACCACCAGTTGTATTACTGGCAAAGTATAAAACACGGCCACGGTGAGCACATTCCACAGATACAGCTTCGACCTAGCCGATAGCACGCGAGGGCGACACCTGTTGGAATAAATTAACAATCACTACTGTTTAGCAAACAACTTATCTGTCACAAAACACTACTTATACAGGTTGACACATTTTTTTCAAAACTTAACTTTGAATACTAAAGCTATCAGCTTTGGAGAAAACTTGAAAAACAAAAGGTGTTACAGGGATACAGCTGTTGACCGATTTCACAAGTCTACAAAACCTTTAGTACTTCAACTGTCCCACAAAGCCGATAGTTTTAGATTTACAATGTAAAGTTGCAAAAAAAATTGTATACCCTTTCTGTTTCACCTAGTAGTTTATGGTTCGCATTATGTTTTCTCTGTGTTAACTCTTTTCATATGATAATATACGACATCATGCAAAGTCTCATAATAAAGTATTTTCAATCCAACCTCATCTTCACAAATTCACCAATATTAATTTAAATCAACTACCATAAATACACACTACATCACACCTACAGACTAGTAAGCCATAGACGCCGCATAGCCGGACACTCCCGCCTAACGTATACATTGCCATACAATAGTGGACGTAAATGATGTATCATTTCCCGTATTAATTAATCAATCTTAAGTCTGAGAGCGATATTGGGGAGGCATTTTATATGATATTTCGTCCTGGGATGACATAAGACTGATATTTTCAAGATCAGTCTCAGACTTGAGATCGATTTATAATATGGGCCTTATGGGTCTGTAAGCAGTGATAGCTGAATGGTTAAGCACGCGTCTTGCGGGCACCAGGTCCTGGGTTCAAACCCCGGCTCGCACCTCTAGATTTTTCGATATCTATGTGCGAATCATAATTTCTATATGATTATCACTTGCTTTCGGTGAAGGAAAACATCGTGAGGAAACCTGCATGTCTTAGAAGATCTAACCAATTTTCGAAAGACATGTGAAATCCGCCAACCCGCACTGGGCCAGCGTGTTGGATTACGGTCTGAATACCCTCGTCTTGAGGGGAGGCCCGTGCCCAGGAGTGGGTCGTCAAAAGGGCTAAATTATTATATTTTTATTATTTTCATGGGTGGGCTTCTGTGGTCGGCCTACATGAATGAAAATATTTAGAATTTTTTACTATGGTCTCTAAACCAAATAACCAATTTGAGTTCTACTTTGACGGTGACGGTTATGATGTCAATACCTGGCTAGGTTAGCGACGCAAAGCTTCCCGCCGTGTCTGTAGAGATCTTTCTCGGTGTTGATGTCATCTAATGTCGAGAAGTCCGAGTCTGTGTCCGACGACGAACTGCAATCTGCATTAAGGCAGGCGCCTGTTAAATCTTCTTACTTGACAACCGCTTGGCGCAGTAGCCGCTCGGCTGACTACACCCGGTGGTTGCGGGTTCGATTCCCGTCAGGGCAAATTTCGGAAACGGCCTTTTCGTAATTTTCCCTGGTCTGGGTGTCACTGGGATCGCCCCCAGTCCATTGTACGGTACCCATAGTGCAAGCGTTGCTTCGTTTGGGACCATACCGTTGGTGTGTTCGTCTGGCGATATGTATTATTATTAACCCTTCCAATGATCCCCGCCTCCGAGCGCCCTTTGCCCCAAATGTCGCAATTTTTCGTTTTTTTTTTGTTTTCGTTTCGATTAGTAACGTTTTTTACAAGAATCGATAATAAAAACTGACAGGCTTCTGGTATGACATTAGGATGGCATTTCCAAGATCGCTCTCAGACTTGAGATCGATTTATTAATACGGGCTATTAGTACAATTATTTGACGGCACGTCTATGTCCTCATTAAACATGGTTTAGAGAAAATAGCACGTTTCTGCATTAAGGTTCGCCATTTCTGCTCTAGGGGTTAAAAAACACTGACTGAAAGAGGACACACAACCTTATAATTCTTGGTACCAACCGTCAGTCCTCTGCGAAGAGGAGTTGGGTTCGCCTTCGCCGATGAGATACTGGCGGGAGGAGCTCTCGCCGCTGCCGTCAGTGCCGCCGCCGCCGGCGGCAGCGGCAGCGGCGGCGGCAGCGGCAGACACAGGGGGCCCGCGCCGCCGCCGCGCGCCGCGCGTGTTGGCGGCGTCGTGCGGGACCGCGGGGGCCGTTAGGCGACCCTCTAAGCCGGGGAAGGGGACAATTCGCAATCACATGCACACCTCACTAAACTAGCTTTCTAATTTAAATCCCTCAATCTGAGCGAAATTTGACTATTATTCACTTATTTAGTGAAAACGGTGTCGCCTGCTCACATTCTGTTGCTATTCCTGAGAATGTACACCATTTTTTATTAATCAAAAAGAGTAACCAATGAATTTCTCGCCGGCTCTTCTCAGTGGAAGCGGCATTCCGAGCCGGCGATAGATTCTGACTGTTCATAAATGCTATGTTGGCTTACATGAATAATAGTACATTGTTACACAAGGGGTGAAAGTGACTTATTTAGTCCCGAGACGGGGTTTGGCGCCAATAGTTCGAGGGACGAAATAAGTCTTTCACCCGAGGTAAACACTGTGCTTTTCATTAGGAATAGAAGTGGAAGTGGAAGTAAAAGTAGCAGTGAAAGTAGCAGTAAAAGTATCAGTAAAAGTAGAAGTGAAAGTAGCAGTAAAAGTAGCAGTAAAAGTAGCAGTAGAAGTAAAAGTAGCAGTAGAATTAGAATTAGAAGTAGAAGTAGGCCGGCCTGGTTTAATAGAAATGTCAAAGTAGAACTAGTTTATTTTTAATAATTTGACAGCTGTCAATTGAAACCGATTCTCCCGGGCCGGAAAAGTATTACTTTCAACCCGCTTCTCAGGCAACTTCAGACCTACTTTCAGAGTATGAGTAATGAAAAAACAATAAAGAGTGTGAGTGGCATGGCTTTGGTCCTTATTACTGACCTTCTTCCCGCTCAGTGCTTGAGTCTATCTCGGTAGAGCTTCGCTTTCTCTGACAGATCACGGCCGCTACGAACGCTACATAAAAGGAGCCGAAGAAACATAATGCCGCTCCCGCCGCTATAATATACTCTTGATACGATATCGTTTGTATGATGCGGAAGCTGGAACAATAAATAATAATATAATAAACGCCAGACTGACACACCAACTGTACGGTCCCAAACGAAGCAACGCTTGTACTATGGGTACCGGACAATGTACTGGGGGCGAGACCGGTGACACCCGCACCGGGGCAATTACGAAAAGGCCATTTCCGAAATTTGCCGCGGCGAGAATCAAACCCATGTTTTATTTATTGATTTTAATGTATTTCCAAGTATTACAATATACAAATATTTCGCTTTCTGCACGCCTTCTCTATATAAACTATAAGTGTGCCAAATTTCATACTCCTCTGTCCGAGCAATTTTCGTATTTACCGGTTGAAAGTTTTTACTTGACGTATAAATATATAGATTAAATTATAGTTTGACATATACCATACCCAAATAATTCTTTTGAAAAGCTGCTTTTGTATGTTTCACTCATATTTTCACAAAGAAACGATCTTGTTCCGTCTTGTGAAATGTCACTTTGACACATCTAAATATATTTGTCCTGCTCATACGTCACAAATATAACAAGTATGGCAATATATTTGTTTAAGCAAGGATTAATTATTATAGTATCAAACACTAAAATAATCATCACGATTCAGCGCTCGTTAACCTAATAATAAGACACAACATATAAATATATTGTTGAATCACAGACCAATATGACAAGACACCGCTTACCTCCACTATTGTATGAGAATGCAATTTTGCGAATTTTGATTGGTCCGTTCAAGGTGGAGCCGTTAATTGACCAATCAAAATGCCGGGTGCGTTCATACATATGCAGTGGCAATACATCTATATATATAAAAGAAAGTCGTGTTAGTTACACTATTTACAACTCGAGAACGGCTGAACGGATTTGACTGAAAATTGGTGGGGCAGTAGCTTAGAACCAGGAGAAGGTTATAGGATACTTATTATCCCGTTCCAGTGGAACTTGACATAAAACGTGAAAACGTGTTATTAATGCAAATGACAGCCAATGACAGCAAAAAAAAATATGAATGAAAAAAATGTCTAGCCGTTGATTATTTACAAATGGTATAAAAAAGGAGAACCAACTGCTAAAATGTCGTCTATAGTTAAATATGGTTGAATATTTGATAATTTGAAATTTTTAAGTTGACATTTGATCTGTCAGTTTCGAATTTCTATTAGGTTATTGTGCGGATATTATCATTAGCAATATGATGCCGCGTCCAAGACAATCTGATCTTTCGCGACAAAGCCGTAATGCAACCAGGATTCGAAACATTGCGAATGAAGGAACTGAAGAAGAACAAGAAATTGGAAGTGAAGAGCGCCGCGGTAGAATGGCTCGAATTCGTGCTTCTCAATCACAAGAGCAAAGAGAGGCAGCCCGTGTAACGGCTCGGTTGGCAATGAGGAATCTTCCAGCAAACCTCAGAGATCAAGAACTAGATAATTTTCGACGCACAAGAAGAAATTTTTCAAGTACTGATTGTGGCATGTTCACGGGTCGCAAGACCATCAGCGTTATTTGTTCTTGCGCCTGATAATCAAACGAAACATGTCGTCTATCACAAGGTGCTTCAATGAAGAGTGCAAACGAAGCACCAAAATACATGGCAAATATATTGTTACCTAAAATACACAAGCCCGAGGACCCGCTGCGTCCCATTGTAAGCCAGATTGACACACAAACATACAGTCTGGCCCAGCACGTAGCGAAGGTGCTCTCACTACTAAGAGGACACACAAGAGAACAACATGCCAGAGGAATATGCTGAACTCTTAAGACATTGCCTCACATCCGGGTATTTGTTGTGGAATGAACAGTTCTACAAGCAGGGAGATGATGTAGCGATGGGCTCCCCTGTTTCTTCGGCTGCTGTAAAGCAACCGTAACATCGGGAAAATAAAAAAGGAAATAGTCGCGATAAAATCTGTATAATAGTTTTATTTGAATACATGGCCAAGAAATATTCTTTATATTTGTATACTAGCGGCCCGCCCCGGCTTCGCACGGGTACATTGCGGTTACATTATTCGAGTTTTAGTAAGGATCCCTAATTTTTTTTTTAAAGTATATTATAGCTTATGTCACCCGGGGATAGTGTAGCTTCCCAACAGTGAAAGAATTTTTCAAATCGGTTCAGTAGTTTCGGAGCCTATTCATTACAATCAAACAAACAATGTTTTCCTCTTTATAATATTAGTATGATTAAAATAAATTATTAATTAATCATTTTTTAAATCAGCACAATTATAGCCTCAATGGCGAAACAAAGTTTGCCGGGACAGCTAGTATGAGAATAAAAATGTAACCAAGTAAGAGTTAAAAGTTGTAATAGATAACAACTTTATTATAAGAGACTATCTGAGCCCACGACTTCGTCCGCGTGGTATTTAACATACCAAAAAAGCCCGCTCCCGCGTTCTGAGACAACGCGACAGGACCCATTTTTTAAATTTTGTTGTTCTAAAATTAAAGTGGCCTAAGTTACTCCTTAAAACATCAGCTATCTGCCAGTGAAAGTCCCGTCAAAATCGGTCCAGCCGTTTCGGAGATTACCCGGAACAAACACTCAGACAGACAGACAGACAAAAAAAAAAACGCGTCTTTGCTATAGATGTCGTATGTACTTTCATATGTATTTAGTGAAAAGGTGTTATTTTGATATTACAAACAGACACTCCAATTTTATTTATTTGTATAGATATGTAACAGAGTTAAGTAATAAAACTGTCACCCATCCCACCCATGAATAAAAATCCCCTCAAAATACTATCCAAATAGAGAAAATCCCCAAATTCCCAAGAATAAATAAAATAGGAAATAAATGTTAGAAAGAGATACAAAGATCTCTGATTAAGTTAGAGGCAGCTCGCGGGCCGGGCCGTATAGCGCCGATCATAAAAAAATGCATAAGTTAGGCGAGCGGCGTCTACGGCATATTGGTCTGTGTCTTACCTGAACCGCTTCACCCTCCCATCGTTGCCGGTGACCTCGGCAGCCCCTTCCTCCCCCCAGCCCAGGTACTGCGCCACCGTGGGCAAGCTGGTGTTGGTGGTCTTGTCCAGGCAGTCCTCATCTGAAGTCTTCACTATGAAGACTATGTAGAAGCCCAGGGGGAACGTGTCTTGCTGGAGAAGGGTGTAAGGGGCATCGTAACGAACACTGATACCATGGATTTAACTCATGATTCTGGGGCGGTCCAGAGTTGGAAATTTCAGTCGATATTTTCATGAATTATTCTCAATTTTTTTTAGCATTTGAAATTGAAAATTAATTTCAGGTGATTTTACATAAATAACTCACTAATTACTATTATCATAGACATAAACTGCAATGTCAATTATAAGACTTAGTAAGCTCAAGCGCGCATCAATAAAAATTCAATTTAAAAAAGCTGAAAAATTTCAGCATAATACCTACGGTAACTGCTTAACATCATCGTATGCTTGTTTGACCGACTTTGTTTTACATATAAAAAATATACAAAACTTAATTCATAATAGCGATGACAACAATGGTTAGGAAAAAAATATTTATTTTTTTTATAGTGTTCAGTACAAATCCCTTTTAATTTTCTGGACAAAACGTTTTAGCACATTTTAGCACTAAACATCTACGAATGTATGTCTACGAAGTATGAAATAAGTGTTTTCCTATCACTACTATTTGCTTTTATAATTATGTTACCATAGATTGAATCCAAATAAGAAAAAATAAATCATATTCCAAGTGTAGGACTGTATACAAGGTGATACATAATGGGTATACTTTTTTTTCAAAACTTAACTTTGTAATTCTAAAACTATCAGCTTTGGAGGGAACTTGAAAAACAAAAGGTGTTATAGGAATACAGCTGTTGACCGATTTCACAAGTCTACAAAACCTTTAGTACTTCAACTGTCCCACAAAGCCGATAGTTTGTGATTTACAAAGTTAAGTTGCAAAAAAAATAGTATACCCTTTTTGTTTCACCTAGTAGATTCGAGAATATGTTTATTCATGTACTAGCGACCCGCCCCGGCTTCGCACGGATGCAATAAATTATCAGTGTTTCTCTAATATATTATGCATGTATTATACATTATAAACCTTCCTCTTGAATCACTCAATGTATTAAAAAAACCGCATCAAAATCCGTTGCGTAGTTTTAAAGATCTAAGCATACATAGGGACAGACAGACAGCGGGAAGCGACTTTGTTTTATACTACTCGTATGTAATGATTATGTAGTAATTCTTACAGTGAGAGTGATCCCGCCACGCCTCGTCATAGTCAGGTAGTATCCGTCATATAATATATCCCGCTCATTATCGAAAACTGGGCACTGCAATCAACAATTCAAAATTCTACAATATGTTAATTAAACAAAAAATAAAACTAAACTAAAACTAAACTAAACTTAGACGGCCGCTTGGCGCTTGTACATGGTGGTTGCGGGTTCGATTCCCGCTGTGGCAAATTTCGGAAATGGCGTTTTCGTAATTTGCCCTGGTCTGGGTGTCACTGAGATCGCCCCAGTCCGTTGTACGGTGCCCGTTATACAAGCATTGCTTACTTTGGGAACATAAAGTTGGGATTCCAGCCTGTCGTTTAAAAAACTTAAACTAGACTAAAACTAAACCAAAACTAAAATTAAACTTACAGAGAAATTCTGAATAGAGACCACAGCGCATATGTCATCGTCCGATTCGATCATCACTATTACACTCTTCGGCCTGGATAGCCAACTTTGCACACCAACATTGCTAGACTCTCGCGGACTATAAAGACTCTCAAGTCTCTTATCCTCGACATCGGAGTCTCTATTACATATAAACTCTCTTCTAGCACGCTGCACACTCAAATTGTGCGGTTGGTTGAACGGAAAGAAGTAGTATTTCGGTTGGCTAGGCGTGGTCGTTAAATTGGTAGTTTTATTTAGTACAATGTAGAAATCCGTGACGGTTTCTACCAAAATGGTAACTTTTATCGAGTCCGGGGACGATGACGTCAGATGTACTATTGGTGTGTTCAGGGTGGAAATGTCTGAAATTGAATACGATAAATAATTATCTAGACATTTTTACATACAATATGTACAAAAAAATATAGTTTCATTCCAATAAAAGATTCCACAATGTCAAACTTGTGAACTTGTATTTTGGACACAGACCATTAAGCCATAGACACCGCATAGCCAGAGATTATGATTGGTCCATTTACAGCTCGACCGGACTAATCATAATTCGCAGTCTCCCCTCACACTCGCCAACTTCTGACGATTGCACTCTCATACAATAGTGGACGTAAGCGGTGTCTTTTCTTATTAGTCCGTGATTGCCATCCTTCTCAGGTTGGTAATTTATGAGATAGACAGCAATATTGCTCAAATCAAATATAATTCAATAATAATTTGTGGGCAATCGATATTTTTAAATTAAGTTATATTTTCATGGGAGTGACAGCCGATTGTTTAAGCACTTGCGGGTACCAGGTCCTGGGATCAAACCCCGGCTCGCACCTCTGGGTTTTACGAAATCTATGTGCGAATCCTAATTTATACATGATTATCACTCGCTTACGGTGAAGGAAAACACCGTGAGGAAACCTGCATGCCTTAGATAATCTAACCAAATTTCGAAAGACATGTGAAATCCGCCAACCCGCACTGGGCCAGCGTGGTGGATTACGGCCTGAATCCCCCTCGTAGTGAGGGGAGGCCCGTGCCATTGGGACGTCAAAAGGGCTAAATTATTTTATATTTATATATTTTATGGGGGTAAGTCCGCCACACCCTAGCCCTATTACTCCTGTAAGCCAGGACCAACGGTGGTGGAAGAAGGTTTTTACCTTGAGTTCCGGGGACAAGCTATACAAGGTGTAAGGGGCATCGTAACGAAAACTGATACCATGGATTCAACTCATGATTCTGGCCCCCAGAGTTGGAATTTTCCGTTGATAAGATTTTTTTGTGAATTATGCGCAAAATTTTTCAGCATTTTTGAATTTGATTTTAGCATGAAATCATAAAATACGAAGTCTCAATACGCTCGAGCGCCAATTGAGTTTGAACTTATAGTATAGTACTTGCAGTATTGTCTCAAATATAAATTATTGATTTATTTATGTAAAATCACTTTAAGATAGATTTCAACGAAGATTTCATGCTAAAATCAATATTCATGATGAATATTAATGCCCAGAATATTTTTACAACCTTTTCAAAAGTATGCTACCTATTAATTAATATTTTGTAGTTTAAATAAAATATTGTTGTAAGTATATATTGAATAATTACGTATCAGTGGCCCACAGTAGACTTTTATCCATTTCCCACAGACTAAGGAGGCGTGAACAGAAGAAAAGAAAAAGAAAATTAAAAGTTTACGAAATGTAACGTCCATTCAAACTCAAACTCAAAATTGTTTTTATTCACGTAAGCCAACAAAGCATTTATGAATAGTCAGAATCTACCGCCGACTCGGAATGCCGCTTCCACTGAGAAGAGCCGGCAAGAAACTCAATGGTTACTCTTTTCAATGAATTAAAGATGGAGTACATTCTCAGGAAAAGCATAAAAAAAAAATATGAGCAGGCAACACCATTGTCACTAAATAACGAATAGTAAATAATAATCAAGCCCAATTGGCAACAGCTGAATACACAAGCTGACTGGACCGGGGCAAATGGCGAAAGAAAAGGCCCATTACCAATCCCCGGTGGGGATCGAACCCGCAACCACCCGGTGCAGTGTGCGAACCAGTCCGTCTAACCAAGTGGCTTCGTCTCCATTCGTTTCTACAAATCGCTACGCTTCATGTATGGAAGTGACATAAGTCACGTGATCTACTTATCGACTTGTAATGTAGATACCTAATTTAAAGTAGGTACCTAATCAAATGATAGACAGCAAAATAATATTGTAACAATAATGACAAAATGTTAAAATGTGAGCACCATGTAAGCACTGATGCATTAATATAGCTAGTATATAACTTCCTAGTAGATATAAGTTTTTGACATGGCAATATTCTGGGCCTATTACTTCTTTATTTGTGATGCCTTATGCGTTAACCTACATTGTCCTCACATCTCTTAATACCTACTGTAAATAAACAAACATAATTTTAAAAAAGACAAAAGAAAAAATGTATCCATGGAGTTTCTTGCATGTTCTTCTCCATAGGACTTTGTTTTGGAACATGCACCTAGTTCTTGACTTTTTAAAAGTGCCAGTTAATCTGGCCTATTTGAAATAAAAATATTTGAATTTTGATTTTTTTTTTTTAATTTTGAATGTCATGTCCATACATTTAAGGCTAAAGCGCCTGTCTAGCCCGCGAAATTAAAAATTTTCGAGTATTTTTATAGTTTATCCAAAATCTGAAAATATTTAAGACAACATTTTGTGATTTGGGACACACACCGTATGCAGTGCGTTTATTAATACATTTATTTTACTCTAAATATTATCACGGTGGACATGAGACTAGTAAATCACTAAATATACAAAAATTGCCAGCATTTCTGGTTATCTGTTCTTCGTTCTTGAAATATTTTAGAGTAAAATAAACGTATTAATAAACGCACTGCATACTGTGTTTGTCGCAAATCACAAAATATTGTCTTAAATGTTTTCAGATTTTGGATAAACTATAAAAATACTCGAAATTATGGTTTTTCGCGGGCTAGACAGGCGCCTTCACCTTAACCGTAGCGGCGTTTTGTAGAAATGCTTCTAGACAAAGCCACTTAGCTAGGGGGGCTGTATACCGAGCGGTTGTCTATGGTACTTTTCTAAAGCCTTACTTTTTTTTAAACATGCAACTTGTATTAATTGAGCTCTTATAATAGTACTTACCGCAGGTTTCATCGTTCTCAGCAAACAGGTTGTTGTGTGGACATAGAGTCCTGGATATATTGGTGAACTGTTCCAGGCTGACTGGAGTCTGGACGAGCATGGGCAGCTGCCAGGAGAACACGCCTAGAAATGTGTATCAGAACCAAAATGTTAGCAGTCTCTACAGGTTGAAACAGAAAGGGTACACTTTCCTTTTCAAAACTTAACTTTGTAATTCTAAAACTATCAGCTTTGGAGGAAACTTGAAAAACAAAAGGTGTTACAGGGATACAGCTGTTGACAGATTTCACAAGTCTACAAAACCTTTAGTGCTTCAACTGTCCCACAAAGCCGATAGTTTTAGATTTACAAAGTAAAGTTGCAAAAAAATAGTATACCTTGTTTCACCTGGTATGCAGGGTGTAAGGGGCATCGTCACGAAACCTGATACCATGGATTCAACTCATGATTCTGGACCCACCCAGAGTTGGAATTTTTCGTCGATATTTTCATGAATTATGCTCAAATTTCTCAGCATTTTTATATTGATACTAGCTGTGCCCGCGACTTCGTCCGCGTGTAATTTAACTACTACTTTCTCAAACTCGGTGGAATCGGTGAACATACATACAGACAAACATAGAACCCTTTTTTGGAAGTCGGTTAATAAATAATACCTTTTTGTTGCCTCGCTGTCACAAATAGCGGAAACGTTCTGTTAGCTGAATCGCTGACGACCGTCACACGCGCGGGAGTGTATATTTCCTTTTCTCGATCCTGTAATAAATAAATATGAAATAATAATAATTTAGCCCTTTTGACGTCCCACTCCTGGGCACGGGCCTCCCCTCAACACGAGGGGGATTCAGGCGGTAATCCACCACCCTGGCCCCATGCGGGTTGGTTAGATGTTCTAAGTCATGCAGGTTTCGCGATGTTTTCCTTCACCGTAAGCGAGAGATGATCATATAGATATTATGATTCGCACATAGATTTCGAAAAACCTTTAGGTCCGAGCCGGGGTTTGAACCCAGGAACTGGTGGCCGCAAGACGCGCGCTTAACCAGTTGGCTATCACTGCTAATAAACAAAAATAAATAAATAAATATCGCCAGAGGAACACACCAACTGTACGGTCCCAAACTAAGCAACGCTTGTACTATGGGTACCGTACAATGAACTGTGGGCGATCTCGGTGTCACCCAGACCAGGTTAAATTACGAAAAGGCCATTTCCGAAATTAACTCTGACGGGAATCGAACCCACAACCACCCGGTGCAGTGAGCCGAGCGGCCTGCACTCGAACCGGTATTATTATAGAGATGTTTCAAGGGTCCGAAATGATAATTAAGATACTAATACTTTCAAAATCTACTCTTTTCAATCATATTTACTGAGTTACAAGATTATTTTTTGTTAAGTTTTACCACTTAATTTAATGAACAAGACAACAACAACATTTCATCTACATGTTTAGTATACTTGTTAAAAAGTAATGTGCCATGCCAATATGACCCTAAAGTCAGGGGTTAATCCCTCTTAGCAACGATAATCGATATATCGTGACGTGTGTATTGTCGAACCCTACTCTAAATTCCATCTTCTTTGCCGTCGTATCGATTACTTAACAAGCGATACAGAATTATCGTTCATCAGACGATATACAATAGCAAAAATATGGAATTCAGAGTAGAATTCTACACTAGAAATGTCGCGATATATTGATTGTCGTTGCTAAGAGTAGCACCCCAGCGTTCAAAACACAAAAGCCCACTCACCCCGGCAAATTCCATAATGTACTCCGTGCTTTTGTTTACATACACTGTATATGTGACATTGTATTGGTATCTGAAACAAAACAAGATAAATTATAACAGGTACTGTTTCCATACCTGCCACCCACTTTCCTCCCGACAACTCAGTTCCACCCTCTCACAGAAGATCGGCGTGAAGTTGATTCGTCTGATGAGTGAGAGAGAATGAAGCCCATCCCAAACCCCTTGGTTTCCCTTCATCGATCTCTGTCCCAATAAGGTAGGCAACACTGCGCCTGTTGTATATTTTACTTTAATATCTACTACTCTTTGTAATTATTAATTATACCAGGTGAAACAGAAGGGGTATACTATTTTTTTGCAATTTTATTTTGTAAATCTAATACTATTGGCTATGCGGGACAGATGAACTACTAAAGATTTGGAGACTTGTGAAATCTGTCAACAGCTGTATCCCTGGAACACCTTTTGTTTTTCAAGTTTCCTCCAAAGACGAAAATGTTAGAATTACAAAGTTAAGTTTTGAAAAAAAAAGTAACCTAATCTGTTTCATTATAAGCAACTAGCTGTGCCCACCGACTTCGTCCGCGTAGTACTTAACTTAACAAAAATTTCGGGATTATCGGGATAAAAAGTATCCTATGTGATAATCCCGGTTATAAAGTACCTGTGTTCCAAATTTCATTGAAATTCGTTCAGTAGTTTTTGCGTGAAGGAGTAACAAACATACATCCACACTCACAAACTTTCGCATTTATAATATTAGTAGGATTGGAGAAAAGAAAAATTAAAAAAAAGAAGCTTGCTGAATTACTTTTCGGATCCTCTGTCGAGGTCGCATTCCAATCTGGTTGTAGATTTAAGACAAATACATGTAATTTGTAAGTAGGCCATAGGCCTAAACAAAACAAACGGTATTACCAGCATCTTGAGGCTACGGTAACTGCTTAATATCCACTCAGTTGTATGTTTGTTGAGTCTATTTACTTACCCAGTTCTTTATCTTTAATTATATACAGTCACCATTTATCAATAAATGGGTGCATTGCCTTTATTGATTGATACAATAAAATAATAAACTAATAAAAAGGTTTTAATCACACATACATGTCACTACACTGTCACACATACATGTCACTACATGTCACTACACATACATGGCACATACTGTCAACAGTTGCCTCCTCCTCGAGGAATCAGCCGGACACAGTCTAATTTAAACTGAATGTCTGGGTGAATATAGTATATTATTGCTTGATACAAGTTTGGTTGTGTTTGGCTTAATATTCGGCTTAATACCGAGTTGGAAAATGTTTAAAAAAATATATATATTGGCTTTTGGACGACCAAAAATCAAGCTTCATTCATCACCTGTCACTGAGCGTGCGGACGGCGTCTAGAGCCTCTGAAGTTTTGTTGTTGTGCTTTTTATACCGGGTAAGTGGTTTTATCTATATCTATCTATACAAATAAATAAAATTGGAGTGTCTGTTTGTAATATCAAAATAACACATTTTCACTAAATGCATATGGAAGTACATACGACACCTATAACAAACACGAGATAAAAATTTTTTTTGGCTGTCTGTCTGTGTGTTTGTTCCGGGTAATCTCCGAAACAGCTTACCGATTTTGACGTGACTATCACTGGCAGATAACTGATGTTTTAAGGAGTAACTTAGGCTACTTTAATTTTAGAAAAACAATTAGGGTTCCGCGTAATAAAATAAAAACACATGAAATCAAAGAGTATCTCCGAAACGGCTGGACCGATTTTGACGGGACTCTCACTGGTAGATAGCTGATGTTATAAGCAGTAACTTAGCCTACTTTTATTTCAGAAAAACCAAATTTAAAAAAGGGTCCTGTCGCGCGGACACAGAAAGCGGGAGCGGGCTTTTTTGTTAAATAAAATTCCACGAGGACGAAATTGCGGGCTCAGCTAGTTTTAATTATAATGTTTATCTCAACTGTTCAGAGCATAGTTTTGATATAATTATACCATTGATACAGTAATTATTTCAGAAACCTACATAATACTACAACAAATGGGATTTTAGCCGGTACTCTGACTTCAACAGATGATTTATAATTCATGAGTTGTTACACTATGATTGTTTACTTTGTAATACGTTGTAACATATAGCCCCATTTGTATACAGCCCCATTGTTCAAGAAACTAAAACAGTAATCAGAAAAACGATAGGGTCAATATAATTTGAATGAGAGGATATTTTATGAGTTATGAGTCATGTCATTTGACACCACGATAAGGTATGTGACCCGCTGCTTGAAGTTTGAAAATTAAAAATGTCTGCTGTCTGAAAGGTCTGTCAATACTTTTAGTAAGTGTAACATAAGAATTGAAATAGGACAAATTGAAAATAAACACAGCATTTGATTCAATTCACATATCAATATATGGAAATTATAATATCTATTCATGCAATACCATAAATAAAAAGAGGTATTAATTCAGTTAGAAAGGAAATCTGTTTCTTATCATTAAGTCCACAAAAAAACTAGTCTTTGTTCAGACAAATCGGTTCAGTATTGTAGAAGGTTGTTATCACAGAGGTTGTTATGAAATGTTAAGGTACCTACTACGAAAAATGATTCATTTATAGGTTCATTGCATATCAATTTATCAACAAAAAATGTCTACAAACCCAAATAAAATCATTAAATACAGTAACTAAGGTAATATGGAGGAAAATACTTACGTATTATTGTAGTAAAATATAATTTCATCTGTGTTTATATTCTGTTGTAAACTGAGATGGGGTAATCCGAATATAAATATAAGTTTTATCCAGTCTAATAACGCCATATTTAAAATTTAAACTTCATCAAATTGATAAGTATGTGTGTACTGGTTCATTTAATTTGTTTAAATAAAACTTTATAATTTAACTTCGCCTAGTTTCCTTATATTTTTCACCCAAGAGGAAAATGAAAGCCCTCACTCAAAGATTGAATAATGAAATATGACAAACAAACAAAAGTGATTGATTCAAACCAAAAACAATTTGATGACATTAGTTGGACGTTCCGAAACAAAATTATAGTCTGTAACTAAATGTACGTCTATGGTTATACCAAAGATTATAATAATATAGAGATATATAAGAATAGAGAGAGGAGATGAAAAGCGGCTACCTTTCTCTCTCTACTGACGCATGCGCAGCATAGAGATATAAGAATAGAGGAGAGAAGACGGCGCTGATGGTGTGGCCGTACTAGAAAGAGAGAGAAGATGAAAGCCGGTTACCTTTCTCTCTCTATTGGCGCATGCGCAATCACGCGCTTTGGTGAGTGGGAGGCATAGAGATAGGAAATCTACAATTAAGAACACAGACCATGATATTTCAATTTCAATTTTTTCAATAAATATCGGTCTATATCATACATGGTTTTGTTTTCGATCAATAAGTACTTACTGATGGAAACTCCGAATCCTATCGGATGGTATGACTGCTTTTTGAAAACGGCACAATTTACCCTAATTTTGTACCATTCGAATCCCAGTGAATAAAAACATCAAATAGTATTCATAATAAAAAAACATTTCACTAATAACCTTCTGAACTGTATGTATGTACACAAGCTGTACAACACTAGGTATAGCAGACGCTCTTCCCCTACTCTTGAAGGCATGCGACTGCGCATGCGTCAGTAGAGAGAGAAAGGTAACCGGCTTTCATCTCCTCTCTCTTTCTAGTACGGCCACACTCGCAGCGCCGTCTTCCCTCCGCTATTCTTACATCTCTATGTACAATGATCTTCTTTATTGTACTGATCACAGACTTATAAATACTACGTATGGGGGCACAGAGATATAAGATGGGGGTATTCACAGTTGACGGTAAGTTTCCGTCAACTGTGAATATTCCCCCATAATTGGTACCCTGATTTATCAACTTTTTTATATAGGAAATAAAAAATAAATAATTTATAGTCTGCGTTAGGAACAGAGGTGTTAGCTTGCTTGTGTCTTTTTAGATAATTAATTTTAACGCAGAAAGGAGTTGTATTTTTTATAATTTGTTGTATTTCAAATTTTAGTTTTATTCATGAACAACTTATTGCAGCCATAATGAAGACGGTTCTAACAACAACTCATATCTAAAAATACATCAAGCTGTCATTAGGCTGTAGTGCGTGCCAAACAAAACCTTGAAACTTAGGTGGTGATAAAGAAATATATCTACATATCTACCATACATACACTTGAAAGACATAACCCGCTTCCCGGGCAGTCGGGTATAAAAAGTTTATCTTGATCATACCTTGAACAGAGAGGTGTTAACTAAAGGAGGCGTGACGTGCTTCATTTTACTAATAAAAAATACTGTCAGATTTTGGGGGGGACGAGGTAACCACTACAAAGAAATGAAGCACAATTACTAAGAAAAAAATTGTGTCATTATGAATGCACACTTAAATAAATATTCAACACTAGTCGGTCAAATACGTCAACATGCAAGAATTTACGAGTGTAAGACACTAAGTGCAATAGGGAGAAACCAATATCGATATTTCTAATTAGATATATCGATAGTTTTACTTGCTCATCATCACAAAAATATTGCATAGACGTGTGCATTTCTTCATCTAATACAAAATATGAATTATTTTGTATATTATGGTATCTTATACAGTACGATGATTTATCGTTTATGCATTTCTTTGAAAAAATCCCTCGCTGTGGAAATGAAACATTTAAAATAAATAATATTTTACGACAATATACAAGGTGAAACTTCTACTGCATCACTAATATATACTTGACGTGTGAAATATTTTTTTAGAATCATGTCAGTGAAGTATAAATAAAATACTTACGGCATCAGCTAAAAAATAATATTGGTACGACATTATCTATTATTTTTTCGTCGTTTATTAGATAAACATTGGAATTGCGACGAATCAAAGTGTACTGAACAAATAATACTTGTGCGAGTAGGTTCCCAACCCCACTTTCTATTGCAAGATTTTTCCCATTTGGTTTTAATTGAGGGTCTTTGGGAAATTTGGAAAAATAGTGGAATAATGATAAGTTCAAAAATAACAATAAGTAATTATATTTTTACTATATATAATTTAAAGTAAAATATAATAAAAACTAAAAAAAAAAAAATATCGATACACGTCCACAATCATAAATTTATCACTGCCGCAACACTATTCAAAATGGCGAACTCGAGATACCATACTACACTATTCAATTATTTCGTACTCGATTGTTTAATCGATAATGAATTCGATTTTTATGACATTTTATATTTTAATTATTGTTAGAAATAAGGGATTATTTACACCAAAAACACTTACATATGAAACGTTACTCCGTTTTTTTGTAGATTAGAGGTGTTTGACCTCTTCTTGCAATGGTTTATAGCGCAGGTCGGCATTTTTTATGGAGCACCTTTCACATCAAAAACGATACTGACTTTGATTAAATCGATTCCACAAACAGTTTTTATAAACGTGTTAGAACTTCTTGTTCTAATACCCTGGCAGAGGGGAATGATCATGTAAGTCTTGTCCATAGATAAAAGGTCTAAGACCTAGAAGTATGTATGTCTGTGGATCAAAAAAAAAATGTTAATAGCCTATTTTATTTCATACTGCTGGGCTAAGGCCTCTCCTTTTTATCTCCTCAGGTCTTGGGCTTGTTGTGGCCACGCTTTACCTAAAAAGGTTTAGTAAAATACAAACAATATCGCAGAGATTTTCTGTGATTCGAACAATCCAGAGAGGAAGGTCTAAGGAACAATCAGAAAACTGAACATAAATTTTAACACATTTTTTCAACTGAACGCGTCCATATCGCATCCAATAAAAAACGGGCGAAGAACAAAAAAAAACTTCGACCAATAGAATTCAAATGTTCAATCCACCCGTCAAATGGCTCGTTCCGATTGGCGGAACAATTAAACAGGTGCTATGCGTCATCCGCCATTTATCGTTTGATAGTTATATGTGAAAGTGAACGCTTTGTGAAATAGTTAACGTGATAATAAGTGATTATTTTGTGATAATATCGTTATAAAAGTGTTAACAAACATGACGGAGTGGTATAGAATGAAGGCAGGCTTCAATAATAAACATAATTCGTCAGAATTATCGGTTGAAACATCGTGTGAAATGTCAGACTCTTTCAATTTATTTTCGGACAATTTGAGTCCGATACCGCCTTCGATTGTGCCTAGGAAGCTGGATTTTAGTAATTTTGACGACGATGATGGTATGAGGGACGCTTCGCCGGCACCTGCGACTCACAGTCCACCGTACAAGAGAGTCCGGGCCTTGAGGTAAGTTTCGTGTAAACCCATCAATTTTCTTTACGGAAATCACCACGCTTGACCTTCTTACGGGTTCTATAACGTTCTCCCTTGCTGTTGATACAGTATTTGCTATGTAAATAATACAACTTTCACTCTATTTGACCTTATATTGTTATGAACCTGTTTTTTGGTCATAATAAATTGTGTTATGCTTGTAATAATAATAATTTTGAATATGGAATGATCTGGTGATTCCATAACACGTTAGCAATAATTGGAGTTAGTTGTGAATTCACTTGTTTTATGTAGCATATCAATATCATAAGTAAAAATGCTGACATTCTGTTAACATTTTGATATACTAATTTCATAGTACTACTAGTGGGAGTTTTCTTATAAACTCGCACAAGAACATCATAAAAGGGTTAAACAGTGATAGCTTGGTGGTGGAATGCATGCTTTTCCACCACACGGAGTACAGGTCCAAGCCACGGTTCGAATCTAGAATATTATAAGACAAATTCCGATCTTTAGCGTGCAATAAAGAGTTATTCTATTATATATTTGGATTTCACACGTGAATCACATTCTCTTAATATGCCGAATCATTCAAAATTCATAAAATCTAAATTCAAGATAATATAGTAGTCAGAATCGACCACTGGCTCAGAATGCCGTTTCCACTGAGAAAAGCCGGCAAGAAACTCAATGGTTACTCTTTTCAATACAATAACGTTGGTGTGCTTTCCCAGGAACAGCAACACAATGTGAGCAGGCAACACTATTGTCACTAAAATGTGACACACAACACACACAATTAATTCAGGACCTAGCTAATGCATTTTCACTCAGATTAAAGTATTTAATCTAGAAAGCTAGCTGAATGATTTCAAAAGAGGTGTGGACTATACTAAAAAAAAACTCAAAACTCAAAATTGTTTTTATTCATGTAAGCCAACAAAGCATTTATGAATAGTCAGAATCTACCACCGGTTCGGAATGCTGCTTCCACTGAGAAGATCCGGCAAGAAACTCAATGGTTATAGGATGAGTTGACTCTCATAAAATATCAATATTAGAGTAATTTTGATGATGATATACTTTAAACATTTAAAATTATAATTACAATAAAATACAAGTGTCGTGATTGTGATATACACGCATCAGCTCAAAGCTGCTAGTGTATCAATAAATAATTAATACTGCATAATGATATACCTATTTGCTGATAAATTAAGGCTATTCATTAGACTTGTATATTTGTACAAGCTGTGCCCCGCGACTTTGTCCGCGTGTAATTTAACTTAACAAAAATTTCGCGATTATTCATCCCCTATTTTATCCCCTTGGGGGTAGAATTAATCAAAATCCTTTCTTAGCGGATGCCTACGTCAAACATCTACCTGCATCCCAAATTTCAGCCCGATCCGTCCAGTGGTTGGGGCTGTGCATTGATAGATCACTATGTCAGACAGTCAGTCTGTCACCTTTGAGTTATATATATTTAGATTGAAATTTGTAGATATGTTAATAATTAATTATTATTTAGTAGACGTATTGGTGTTTTGACACAAGCTGTAAGCCAAAAACTGTGTGAATTAATAAATAAATCATTATTGAGGAGGAACATTTCCAAAACAATAGAAATAGGCTCATTTTCTATTACATTACAACCCAAATTCCATTGAAACGTGAGTCCACGGCAATTGCAACCTTGTCTACCAATAGAATAAGTGCATTTTTGTGTATTAATACCATATTCTCCACACTGCCTCTGCTCCCCTCGGGTTTCACAAGTCCAGGCCCCCAGGACTCTATTCACCGCTGGCCTCTCACTTGACTCACACTCAACATACAATACCTAAAATTGTCATTATTGAAACTCACATACAATACCTAAACCTGTCAAAATTGTATATGTCAGCCTATAGAAAAATGTCAAAATGTATTCAGATACAATATATGACAGTTTTAACGTAATATGAGCTGAGTGTGTAGATCGAGGTGCCAACGATGAACAGAGCTGGGCCACTGGTGGACCAACGGCCAGTCTGCCTACCTAGGCAATATAATAAACATTAATTAGCCCATTTTAAGTCCCACTCCTGGGCACATGTTTCCTGGCTGCCAGATTTCATATGATTCATGTGATTTCACCATATGATAGGCAATAATAAAGAAACCCTTAAAACATCACAAATCAATTGCTAATTCCCAACACTCCATATTTCCTCTATAATCAACATTTAATTATCATATAGGTATTAAACTGTGGGCCACTCATTGAAATAAAACAATTTTTACGGATTATATCGCGTTTATTTACTTTTGATGTTCCGGACGTTTGACCGCAAACACCAACTAAAGTTGGAGGGTACCCAGTTTTTAACTATGACATCAGGACGTCTAACACCTCAGTCCCCCCGTGACCATGGTTGCTGTAAAGCAACCGAAACGTCGGGAACATCAAAAGTAAATAAACGCGATATAATCCGTAAAAATTGTTTTATTTCAATGTGTAGTATTCGCGTAAATATAAGAAAACAATATGTAGGCCACTCACTTTCCTCTTAACAACATTGTCCTTAAACTCTATCCATTTATTTTGCATGGAAGGCATCACACCATAATAGCAATTATTTTCTTATCCATCTATGTTTTGTTATTATTTATGTTTATTAACATTGAAATTGATGTAAAGTGTGACAAGTATGCATACCTCACTAAACTAGCTTCCTAATTTAAATACCTCAATCTGACAGAGATTTGATTGCTATTCACTTATTTAATGACAATGTTGTTGCCTGCTCACATTCTGTCGCTGTTCCTGAGAATGTACACCATCTTTTATTAATTGAAAAGAGTAACCATTTAGTTTCTTGCCGGCTCTTCTCAGTGTAAGCGGCACTCCGAACCGGCGGTAGATTCTGACTATTAATAAATGCTTTGTTGGATTACATGAGTAAAACAATTAAAAAAGAAAGCGACGCTGTAGGTCCCTATGTCAATTAAAACCTATGTCAATTAAAATTCTTGATCGCAACATGTTCCAATTTGCTGTGACAAGTGTCGACATGTTCACATTTCTAAAACTGTTTGTGACCTTGTCAACTTGTCTCAATTGTTGTCTGAACAAAAAAGCCCGTCGTGGCCAATGTTGGAAATGGTCTTCCGTATTTCGCCCCAGTCTGGGTGTCACTAGGATCGCCCCCAGTTTATTGTAGGTTCAGTGCACCCATAGCAGAAATGCGGCTTAGTTTGGAACCATACAGTTGCGAGTTGTCTGGCGATATTTATTTGTGATAGATGACTCAAAACGAAGATGGGTACCTACGCAGTAGATAAAAATCTTGAAAAAAAAACTGGATAGTTTGCAAAAACAACCTAAAATAAGAAACTAGTTTCACAGATTAGCCGCGGATGACTCACAAAAGAATTTCGGTTGGAAATCTGTTAAAATACAGTTACGAATTCACAATACACGCGAACATATGATCGCGAACAGCTGACGATGCGTGTGCGCAGAAGAAACGACACTCCACCCACGAATCGGGTGATCGCGTCATTAAAAAACTTCCACAGGAATTTCAACCTTAACTGCACTACTTAAATACTATACTTTCTAAATGGTATTGTGTACACATCTTGGCCTTAACATGTCGATCTTGATAGTCGTAAATTCTACTTTATGAGTGTCAATTTAAAGTTTGAGTCTCTTTGAGAAAGTTGTGTGATGTCGAAACATGTGGGGAAATCGATTATGATAGTTAAAGCTAAGCATTAAAGTGTATTTTCGTGTGAACTTTTTGTGTATACCTGTCTAGTCTTTGTGTGTTCGTCCAAATTTGGGTTTGAAAGAAAAAAGGAAACAGCTGACGATGTTGAAATCATCTGCTCTCTCCTATGTAAGAGGAGTGATATAGATAGTTTTTTAAGGTAGAATTTTGCAAAAATGTCAGTTAGGAGTGTTTCACTCCCAGTTTCTGAGATGACCGCGAAAAACAAAATGGTAGGAGACGCAAATTACACATTACACAAGGAAAACAACGTGAGGAAACTTGCATGTCTTAGAAAATCTAATCAGTTTTCGAAAGACGTGAAATCTGGCTCAGTGGCCAGCGTGGTGGATTACGGCCTGAATCAGTCTCGTAGTAAGGGGAGGCCCGTCCACAGGAGTGGGACGTCAATAGGGCTCGATTATTTAAGTCAAAACTACAGAATAGTAAGTAGGTCCCTATGTCATGTAATAGTTAAACGATACTCATTATACCGACGCCTAGGGGTTGATTTCTGAAATGAAATATTCACGGAGCCACCTCCTTTTAAGAAATCAGGGGTTCAACTCTGTAACAACTGTCGTTCGCTTCTTCTTCTTCTTCTTTGTTAGTGGCGTTTGTAGCTATTTGCCACAATTCTGCCAGTGTCCGTGATGCTAGTGTCATAAACTTAGGTGCATTTAAAGTTTAGATAAGAATATGGCCAGTGAAGTGGTTGAGGTCGTTCGCTTCGACTCCTATTCGACTCGCATTACGTCAAAAATGATGTATCGCATGTCTGACTAGGTATGTCACTTTTGACAGTTTTTCTATGACGTATTCATGTACGCGATACGACAGTAGTTAACACAGTTGATTCCCTCCAAATATAATACATGGTGATGTCACATAAATTGATTTTCTCCGAACACCCCTTGTACCAAAATAGCGCATTTAACGCCGTCGTCCATTGAATAACACAAAAGGTGTCTGTGGCTTCTCTCAAGACATGTGTTCAATATTCAGGTGTTTTGTTATTACACGTCGCAAGTGTGAGTGTGTTGGTTATATCTATGAATAGGATCTGCAAGTGTGTGGGATTATTGTTACTTGTTTCTTACAATCTGAGAGGAAATGAGGGGGGGAACAGTGTTTTTATTATTATGATGGCAGGGTGGCGTCTTTTTTAGGGTTCCGCACCTCAGAAGGGAAAATGGAACCCTTATAGGATCACTTTGTTGTCCGTCTGTCTGTCTGTATTTCGTCTCTTTTGGACTTGTTAATGTAACGCTTGAAGATCAATATCTAGAAAAACATATAGATTGAAAAACATAAAAGGATACTCGGGAATGTTTGGACAGTGCTATTTAATTACGGAACACGAGACCCAAGCGGCTCAAGACGGTTAAACGCTCGAATCTCGCTGGATTTGGACTCGACTCGCAATACGTCAAAATTGACGTATCGCGTATCTGAATACCTATTGAAAATACTAAGTTTTCCTATAGAAAATCTGTCTAAACTGACGAATTCAGCAACACGATACGTCAGTTTTGACGTATTTCCATTCGAGTTCTGACGTATCTGAATGGGTACGTCAGTTTTGACAGATTTTCCATTGGAAAACTGTCACCACTGTCAAATTCAGATACGTTGGGGCCCCAGACGCAAAATTCCACGGTCATCCCGGATTTCCTGTGCCATCTGGCAACCCTGCATGTGACTCAGGCAGGTTATCCCGGATTCCCTGGGATTCTGGCAGCCCTGCTTTCCCACGCAGGAGTGTGTGTGTATATGAAACAACTAGCTATGCCCGCGACTTCGTCCGCGTGGAATTTAATTGACAAAGTTTCATACAAACTTTCATCCCCTATTTTATCCCCTTGGGGGTAGAATTAATCAAAATCCTTTCTTAGCGGATGCCTACGTCATAACATCTACCTGCATGCCAAATTTCAGCCCGAACCGTCCAGTGGTTTGGGCTGTGCGTTGATAGATCACTATGTCAGTCAGTCAGTCACCTTTGAGTTATATATGTAACCGCCAACTAGCTTCATTCGCCGTTCAATTAACAGCCTAGGCACTTAACTAAACGGCGCCTTTCAACTAGTGGCCTGAATGATATTCAGCCATTGATCAAACAGCTAGGCAAATGACTTGGATCGATGACGTTTAACTACTTGCTTAGCCGTTTAATTACCTGCCTAGCCTGTTCATTTCAATTTAGTTCTACTTTCTGCCACCTAGCGTCGAAACTCACTAAACTGTCAATATCTCTATATTTTATATTCTCTTTGGTCAATATGGCGTCGGAAAAAAACAACTTTGATGGAATAATTTTACTAGGTACTTAGGTTTTTTACGATTTTTTTTAGATCCACCGAATCTATTTGCCGGTCGGGGTTTCTGTGGGGTCATAAAAAAAATAACCCTAATCTAAACCCATCCAGGTCGTTCTGCTTGGGTAGTATTTTGAAAAAGTTTTGTAGTACTTAAATGTCAACCAGTTGCCTAAGCATAAGCCAGCCAGTTTATAAAATGTTGTAATAGACGATACGGCTGAATATCATTCAGGCCGTTAGTTGAACGGCGCCGTTTAGTTAAGTGCCTAGGCTGTTAATTGAACGGCGAATTAAGCTATTTGGCGGCGACATATATATTTAGATAACTCACGTGACCTTCTTGTTCGCAGGCTGTTCGACTCGCCTCACACGCCCAAGACGCTGCTCGAGAAATGCTCAACGCCCTCCCACCATCCGCCCAGATCGAAGATACTGCCGCCCAGGCTCAACGTGCAGACGGGTGAGTCTGACAGATTGACATACGATGCGAGGCAGCGGCACGGAACACGGAAACTACAAAAAAAAAATTACACGACTAAAAAACGTGTGTGAACTAAACAGCTAGAAATACGACCCTAGGCAGTTAAGCAGTATTAGGGACCGAAATTTGCCCCGACGGGAATCGAACCCGCAACCGCCATGTGCAGTGAGCCGAGCGGCCTGTGCACGAACCACTGCGACAAGCGGTCGTCAAGATCGGACAGATAAAAAAAAAATGATATATTTGTCGTTTTTATCCGAAAGGATATGCCAACCCCATCACAACCTAACACTAGCTAAACACAAAGTAAAATCTTACAATCATAGGTAAGTAACAAGACAAATAAATATAACTTATAGTAATAGTAAATATACGAAACTAAAACAATGGCCATGCTGAAACTAAAACCAATAAAAAAAGAAAAAGAAACTTGAGGAGCGACCGCTTGGCGCAGTGGTTCGAGCGTAGGCCGCTCGGCTCACTGCACATGGTGGTTGCGGGTTCGATTTCCGCCGGGACAAAATCCGAAAACGGCCTTTTCGTTGTTCGCCCAGGTCTGGGTGTCACCGGGATCGCCCCCAGTCCATTGTACGGTACCCATAGTACAAGCGTCGCTTAGTTTGGGACCGTACAGTTGGTGTGTCAGTCTGGCGATATTTATATTTTATTTACTCTTGTCCTCCCCCCCTAGTGATGCCGTCAGGGTCCAGCCACCACCTCCACCCGCCGTCTGGCGACGAGGACAGTGCCCTGGGTAGCCTGCCGCCCGACGAGCTGGACGAGTCCAAGCTACACGCTCGCCGACCCCTGGCCAACATCAACCCCTTCACCCCCGACGGTAAGACCGTATCTAATGGCTCTACTAGGTGAAACAAAAAGGGTTTACTATTTTACTTGCAACTTAACTTTGTAAATCTCATACTATCGGCTTTGTGGGACAGTTGAAGTAGTAAAGGTTTTGTGTAGACTTGTGAAATTTGTCAACAGCTGTATACAGCTGTATATGTACACCTTTTGTTTTTCAAGTTTCCTCCAAAGCTGATAGTTTTAGAATTACAAAGTAAAGTTTTGAAAAAAAGTATACCCTTTCTGTTTCAACCTGTATAACTAAAATTGAAAATTTAGTAAACCCCTGTTGCGCGACTACTTTTTAAACTACATTAGAAATGATAATTTTCAGACGGCTGAACCGATTTTCATGAAACATAGCTAAGAACACTCCTGATCGAATACCTATCTAACAAAAAAAAACAAAATTTAAATCGGTTCATCCGTTTAGGCGCTAGTTAGATTTATCTAAGACATGCAGGATTCCTCACGATGTTTTCCTTCACCGAGAGATTTGATGCGGTTTTTTTTATAGATAGTGTGATTCAAGAGGAAGGTTTATATGTATAATACATGCATAATATAGTAGAGAAACACTGATAGACAATCGAAGCGAAGCCGGGGCGGGTCGCTAGTCTCCAATTAACGCGTGTTCAAATATGGTTTTGTTGCAGGTCAAGCGATGAACAAGAAGAAGCGGGCGTTGTCTAAAACCCCGACGTGGGGGGACTCGACTCCCGAGCAGCCCGCCAAGAGACTGAGGGTAAGTGGCAACTGGCACTATTACCACGGCTGCAGTAACTGCTTAACATAGGGCGGGTCGTATGCTTGTTTAAATAAATAAATATCGCCAGACTGACACACCAACTGTATGGTCCCAAACTAAGCGACGCTTGTACTATGGGCACCGTACAATGGGTTGGGGGCGATCCCAGTGACACCCAGACCAAGGCAAATAACGAAAAGGCCATTTCCGAAATTTGCCCCGGCGGGAATCGAACCCGCAACCACCATGTGCAGTGAGCCGAGCGGCCTGCGCTCGAACCACTGCGCCAAGCGGCCGTCGTTGGCGTCGTTTGCGCACGCTGTTGTGTAATAAAGAAATAGCCATTTTAATAGAATAATGGTGGCGGTGAATTTTGATTGGTTCAAGGTCGAGGCGTGAATTGACCAATCAAAATGTCAGATGACAGTTTCCGTTCATCTTCTAATTTATTTGTGAAAGAATGATGGAAGCTGTCTTTTCTGACATCAAATCTTCTGTCAACTATTACGTCAACCATCTTTTGTTCATTGAAAAGAGTAACCAGTGAGTTTCTCGGCGGCTCTTCTCAGTGGAAGCGGCTTTCCGAGCCGACGGTAGATTCTGACTGTTCATAAATACTTTGGGGGCTTACATGAATAAAAACAACTATGAGTTTTGAGTAGAGTTTTGGGGTACCAATGAAATTATTCTCAGTTGTAAAGAGGCAAGTGTGTGTACCAATCCCCGCAAGCAGCCCCCGCGCACGATCATGACTTGAAAAGCGGCATCACTCTCCTCAACCGTACTAGAGGGAAGAGGGTGACCCGTTCCACAAAGCCACCGCAAACAAGGACATGAAAGTGGGCGTGACATTCCAATGTGCCTCCCCAGGAGTCGAACATATCCCGGTACAACGTGGAGTTCGTGGAGCTGGGCGTGGTGGGGCGCGGGCAGTTCGGGCGCGTGGCGCGCTGCCGCAACAAGCTGGACGGCTGCACGTACGCCGTGAAGCGGTCGCTGCGGCCCGTGGCGGGCTCCGTGGCGGAGCGAGCGGCTCTCAACGAGGTGTACGCGCACGCCGCGCTCGGCAAGCATCCGCATGTCGTCCGGTGAGTGTGCTAGTGCTCGCTGCGGCCGGTGGCGGGCTCCGTGGCGGAGCGAGCGGCTCTCAACGAGGTGTACGCGCACGCCGCGCTCGGCAAGCATCCGCATGTCGTCCGGTGAGTGTGCTAGTGCTCGCTGCGGCCGGTGGCGGGCTCCGTGGCGGAGCGAGCGGCTCTCAACGAGGTGTACGCGCACGCCGCGCTCGGCAAGCATCCGCATGTCGTCCGGTGAGTGTGCTAGTGCTCGCTGCGGCCGGTGGCGGGCTCCGTGGCGGAGCGAGCGGCTCTCAACGAGGTGTACGCGCACGCCGCGCTCGGCAAGCATCCGCATGTCGTCCGGTGAGTGTGCTAGTGCTCGCTGCGGCCGGTGGCGGGCTCCGTGGCGGAGCGAGCGGCTCTCAACGAGGTGTACGCGCACGCCGCGCTCGGCAAGCATCCGCATGTCGTCCGGTGAGTGTGCTAGTGCTCGCTGCGGCCGGTGGCGGGCTCCGTGGCGGAGCGAGCGGCTCTCAACGAGGTGTACGCGCACGCCGCGCTCGGCAAGCATCCGCATGTCGTCCGGTGAGTGTGCTAGTGCTCGCTGCGGCCGGTGGCGGGCTCCGTGGCGGAGCGAGCGGCTCTCAACGAGGTGTACGCGCACGCCGCGCTCGGCAAGCATCCGCATGTCGTCCGGTGAGTGTGCTAGTGCTCGCTGCGGCCGGTGGCGGGCTCCGTGGCGGAGCGAGCGGCTCTCAACGAGGTGTACGCGCACGCCGCGCTCGGCAAGCATCCGCATGTCGTCCGGTGAGTGTGCTAGTGCTCGCTGCGGCCGGTGGCGGGCTCCGTGGCGGAGCGAGCGGCTCTCAACGAGGTGTACGCGCACGCCGCGCTCGGCAAGCATCCGCATGTCGTCCGGTGAGTGTGCTAGTGCTCGCTGCGGCCGGTGGCGGGCTCCGTGGCGGAGCGAGCGGCTCTCAACGAGGTGTACGCGCACGCCGCGCTCGGCAAGCATCCGCATGTCGTCCGGTGAGTGTGCTAGTGCTCGCTGCGGCCGGTGGCGGGCTCCGTGGCGGAGCGAGCGGCTCTCAACGAGGTGTACGCGCACGCCGCGCTCGGCAAGCATCCGCATGTCGTCCGGTGAGTGTGCTAGTGCTCGCTGCGGCCGGTGGCGGGCTCCGTGGCGGAGCGAGCGGCTCTCAACGAGGTGTACGCGCACGCCGCGCTCGGCAAGCATCCGCATGTCGTCCGGTGAGTGTGCTAGTGCTCGCTGCGGCCGGTGGCGGGCTCCGTGGCGGAGCGAGCGGCTCTCAACGAGGTGTACGCGCACGCCGCGCTCGGCAAGCATCCGCATGTCGTCCGGTGAGTGTGCTAGTGCTCGCTGCGGCCGGTGGCGGGCTCCGTGGCGGAGCGAGCGGCTCTCAACGAGGTGTACGCGCACGCCGCGCTCGGCAAGCATCCGCATGTCGTCCGGTGAGTGTGCTAGTGCTCGCTGCGGCCGGTGGCGGGCTCCGTGGCGGAGCGAGCGGCTCTCAACGAGGTGTACGCGCACGCCGCGCTCGGCAAGCATCCGCATGTCGTCCGGTGAGTGTGCTAGTGCTCGCTGCGGCCGGTGGCGGGCTCCGTGGCGGAGCGAGCGGCTCTCAACGAGGTGTACGCGCACGCCGCGCTCGGCAAGCATCCGCATGTCGTCCGGTGAGTGTGCTAGTGCTCGCTGCGGCCGGTGGCGGGCTCCGTGGCGGAGCGAGCGGCTCTCAACGAGGTGTACGCGCACGCCGCGCTCGGCAAGCATCCGCATGTCGTCCGGTGAGTGTGCTAGTGCTCGCTGCGGCCGGTGGCGGGCTCCGTGGCGGAGCGAGCGGCTCTCAACGAGGTGTACGCGCACGCCGCGCTCGGCAAGCATCCGCATGTCGTCCGGTGAGTGTGCTAGTGCTCGCTGCGGCCGGTGGCGGGCTCCGTGGCGGAGCGAGCGGCTCTCAACGAGGTGTACGCGCACGCCGCGCTCGGCAAGCATCCGCATGTCGTCCGGTGAGTGTGCTAGTGCTCGCTGCGGCCGGTGGCGGGCTCCGTGGCGGAGCGAGCGGCTCTCAACGAGGTGTACGCGCACGCCGCGCTCGGCAAGCATCCGCATGTCGTCCGGTGAGTGTGCTAGTGCTCGCTGCGGCCGGTGGCGGGCTCCGTGGCGGAGCGAGCGGCTCTCAACGAGGTGTACGCGCACGCCGCGCTCGGCAAGCATCCGCATGTCGTCCGGTGAGTGTGCTAGTGCTCGCTGCGGCCGGTGGCGGGCTCCGTGGCGGAGCGAGCGGCTCTCAACGAGGTGTACGCGCACGCCGCGCTCGGCAAGCATCCGCATGTCGTCCGGTGAGTGTGCTAGTGCTCGCTGCGGCCGGTGGCGGGCTCCGTGGCGGAGCGAGCGGCTCTCAACGAGGTGTACGCGCACGCCGCGCTCGGCAAGCATCCGCATGTCGTCCGGTGAGTGTGCTAGTGCTCGCTGCGGCCGGTGGCGGGCTCCGTGGCGGAGCGAGCGGCTCTCAACGAGGTGTACGCGCACGCCGCGCTCGGCAAGCATCCGCATGTCGTCCGGTGAGTGTGCTAGTGCTCGCTGCGGCCGGTGGCGGGCTCCGTGGCGGAGCGAGCGGCTCTCAACGAGGTGTACGCGCACGCCGCGCTCGGCAAGCATCCGCATGTCGTCCGGTGAGTGTGCTAGTGCTCGCTGCGGCCGGTGGCGGGCTCCGTGGCGGAGCGAGCGGCTCTCAACGAGGTGTACGCGCACGCCGCGCTCGGCAAGCATCCGCATGTCGTCCGGTGAGTGTGCTAGTGCTCGCTGCGGCCGGTGGCGGGCTCCGTGGCGGAGCGAGCGGCTCTCAACGAGGTGTACGCGCACGCCGCGCTCGGCAAGCATCCGCATGTCGTCCGGTGAGTGTGCTAGTGCTCGCTGCGGCCGGTGGCGGGCTCCGTGGCGGAGCGAGCGGCTCTCAACGAGGTGTACGCGCACGCCGCGCTCGGCAAGCATCCGCATGTCGTCCGGTGAGTGTGCTAGTGCTCGCTGCGGCCGGTGGCGGGCTCCGTGGCGGAGCGAGCGGCTCTCAACGAGGTGTACGCGCACGCCGCGCTCGGCAAGCATCCGCATGTCGTCCGGTGAGTGTGCTAGTGCTCGCTGCGGCCGGTGGCGGGCTCCGTGGCGGAGCGAGCGGCTCTCAACGAGGTGTACGCGCACGCCGCGCTCGGCAAGCATCCGCATGTCGTCCGGTGAGTGTGCTAGTGCTCGCTGCGGCCGGTGGCGGGCTCCGTGGCGGAGCGAGCGGCTCTCAACGAGGTGTACGCGCACGCCGCGCTCGGCAAGCATCCGCATGTCGTCCGGTGAGTGTGCTAGTGCTCGCTGCGGCCGGTGGCGGGCTCCGTGGCGGAGCGAGCGGCTCTCAACGAGGTGTACGCGCACGCCGCGCTCGGCAAGCATCCGCATGTCGTCCGGTGAGTGTGCTAGTGCTCGCTGCGGCCGGTGGCGGGCTCCGTGGCGGAGCGAGCGGCTCTCAACGAGGTGTACGCGCACGCCGCGCTCGGCAAGCATCCGCATGTCGTCCGGTGAGTGTGCTAGTGTCGGTGTCAAATGGGGACCCTTGGTTTTGTTTATAGTCTGTCAGTCTGTCAGTCTGTCCGACTGTTCGTCTATATGTATGTCTGTCTATCCATCTGTCTGTATGTTCGTATGTTACGTGTTCGTCTGTATTTCTGTCTGTCTGACAGTCTGTCTGTATGTGTGTCTATCACTCTGTTTATCGATCTGTCCATCTGTCCATCTGTATGTCTGTCTGTCTATATGTATTTCTGTCTATTCATCTGTCTGGATGTCCGTATGTCTGTCTGTCTGTCCGTCAGACAAACATTTATTTTTATATATAGCTAGATATATATATTTTATAGACTAGCTGAGCCCGCGACTTTGTCCGCGTGGAGTTTTACTTAACAAACTTTCATCCCCTATTTTAACCCCTTGGGGGTAGAATTAATCAAAATCCTTTCTTAGCGGATGCCTACGTCATAACATCTACCTGCATGCCAAATTTCAGCCCGATCCGTCCAGTGGTTTGGGCTGTGCGTTGATAGATCACTATGTCTGTCAGTCAGTCAGTCACCTTTGAGTTATATATATTTAGATAAGTGTGCCAAATTTAATACTCCTCCGTCAAATGACGATGCTTTCAAAAATATAAGTCGTATAACTTTTTAGTGATGTGACCCGTTCTCCAACAGATATTACTCTGCGTGGGCGGAGGACGACCACATGATCATACAGAACGAGTACTGCGACGGTGGCTCCCTCCAGCAGAAGATGGAGAACGGACCGCTCTCGGAGAGCGAACTACTGCTGTTGCTCTCACACATAGCAGACGGACTGGCGTGAGTTTTAATATATCAACTAGCTGTCCCGTCAAACGTTGTTTTGTCATAAAAAAATAACAAAAAAATGATATGCACACAAAATTTCATGAAAATCGGTCAAGCCGTTTCGGAGGTGTTCAATTCAATTCAAATCGTTTATTTTATTTAGGCCTACGGGGGCACTTACAAATTAACAATTTTACATATTCTTTTCTTATATCGATAAAAAAAAAACAAAACAATTATAATAAAATGTAAAAAGACAAGCCCGCGGAGTTTCTTGCCGGAATTTCTCAGGCGAGGTCGCGTTCCGATCCGGTTGTAGGTAAATATAAGAAAAAATGATATGTAAAATTGACCATTTGTAACCACCAAATAAACGATTTGATGTTGAATTTTGACTTATTCACGCCTCGTCTTATTAAGTCTGTGGCCGTATGGTATGCTGTCACTTATGACAGCACCTGACAACCCACTGTTAACCGCCTGCTCCCCCCGCAGGTACATCCACGCGGCGCAGCTGGTGCACATGGACGTGAAGCCGGGCAACATCTTCATCTGCAGCGGCGGCGGCGAGCCCTGCCCGGACTCGGACGACGGGTACGAGGACGACGAGCCGCCCGCGCACCACTACACCTACAAGATCGGTGAGTGTACACACGGGTGTAGCGTTGGACACAGCCCTGATGCTACTAGAGAAACAATTTAGGAGTCACCAATCACCCTTGGCCTGTTGACCTCCAAAATTATTATACTGTTGTGATCTATCAAATCAAATAGGTTGATCGATAAAACAAAACCTAACTCCGTCGGTCGAGTTTGTCAGTCATGAGTGTCAGGGACCCTAATAATGTTAAATTTTCCGCGGAACAATGCTAATTAAGTTAAATTACTAGAGTCAACTGTATGGTCCAAAAAGCGTCAGTAATCTAGTGGTTAGAGGGGCTGCACTCGTAGCTGAGAGGTTCCGGGTTCGATTCCCATCATGGTTTTTTTTTTTTTTTTTTTAAGAATTGCCATTGAACTATTGACGGGAGCCCACTCCTAACACAAGTATTGGCTTAGCTGGAGGGGCTAACGAGAATACTATTAATGTGATAAACTCACATTACTAGTAGTTATTGATTTTAGAAAAAAAAAAACCTCCCCTTAAAGCGAGGATTCGGTGCAGGTTGGCGAATGAAACAAGTCCTTTGAAAAAGGTTGAAATTTTCAAAAATATGCAGTTTTCTCTTGCGGCTTTTCCGAAATAATAATGATAACCAATGTGCGTTCTCCCAGGCGACCTCGGCCACGTGACGTGCCTCTCCTCCCCGTCGGTGGAGGAGGGCGATTGCCGGTACCTGCCGCGGGAAGTGTTGCAGGAGGACTTCACGCATCTCACCAAAGTGGATATATTCGCGTTTGGTGAGTGGCGACAGCGTACACGCAGACTTGTTGAAGCGAAGCTTCTATACGGACGTCCCGGGCGCTCGCCGCGCGGCCACTGTATCCGTGCTAAGCGTCAGTACCGTTACACGATATATATAGGTATACAGAGAGGCAGCTGCGGCGCCCAACACTTTATACTATAAAGCTTCGCTTCTTTCGGGCGTCCCTAGACGGCACGGTTATCTTCAGACATTTTTGTACAATTATTATAACTAAGTCGACCGCCAAGACTCGCGTTGGCCCCGACTATTGTTAAGCAGTAACCGTGGCCCGAAAGTGGGGAGGTTGGGTTAGCTCTGTTACTCCTCGTAAGAAACGCTGTTATATTAGCTATGGCACGGTCGCTGATCACGAAGAATTTCGTACAATGACCTGTTGACACACAGTTGCCGTGAACTGCGTGTGACCGGCAACTGTGTGAGCGAGACGTATTAGATTTACGCGGGAGTGACAAAGATGGTAATAACAGGTCATTGTACGAATTTCTTCGTGCTCAGCGACCCTGCTTTACCTACTTCATGGCGATGTTCTGTGAGAGATTAGTACATATATCAGTGCCACTATTCATAGAAAAACAGAATTTTGTATTAAATATTCATGTTTCTTTGCAGGTCTAACCCTATACGAAGCGGGCGGCGGCGGCCCCTTGCCCAAGAACGGGCAAGAATGGCAAGACATAAGGGACGGCAAGCTGCCCGACTTGCCCAACCTGTCCCGTGAGTTCAATCAGCTGTTGAAGGTACGTATTTAAGGCCAACGAGAAGCGATACCACATTGTAGAGTTCAAGTCGGTCACCGCTGGGATTTCGGACAAAATTGTAATTATAATATTACAAATTGGCATCAAGCGTGCGACCTGTCTGATGTTAAGCTGTTACCGTAGCCCATAGATGTTTGCAATACCAAAGGCATTCGCATGGAGTGGGGCAGAGGGACAGTCATCGCACGAAACACAGTTACAATAGCTTACCTTACGCCGATATTCTGTGAGAAGGTCGTACTACCCCAGTTGAGCCAGTGCTTATTTGAGCTGTAATCAAGTGGGTATAGCTTGGCAGCTATATTAGCTACCTTACCAGCATAGTGGACAATGACCTTAATCCCCCTACCATCGGGTAGAGGCTAGCACACAGTGTTAAAGTAAATCGTTTAATTTGATGTAAGTGTGAGTAGGTATGCACACCCACTAAACTAGCGTTCTATTTTATTTAAATACCTAAATCTGAGATTTGATTATTATTTACTACTAGCGGCCCGCCCCGGCTTCGCGCGGGTACATTGCGGTTACATTATTCGAGTTTTAGTAAGGATCCCCAAATTTTTTGAAAATATATTATAGCCTATGTCACCCGGGGATAGTGTAGCTTCCCAACAGTGAAATAATTTTTCAAATCGGTTTAGTAGTTTCGGAGCCTATTCATTACAATCAAACAAACAAAGTTTTCCTCTTTATAATGTTAGTATGACTAGCTGTGCCCACCGACTTCGTCCGCATAGTATTTATCTTAACAAAAAAATCGGGATTACCGGGATAAAAAGTATCGTATGTGTTAATCCAGGTTATAAACATCTGTGTTCCAAATTTAATCCAAATCCGTTCAGTAGTTTTTGCGTGAAAGAGTAACAAACATAGTACATCCACACTCACAAACTTTCGCATTTATAACATTAGTAGGATTACTTATTTAGTGACAATGATGGTGTTGCCTGCTCATATTTTTTATGCTGTTCCTTAGAATGTACACCATATTTTATTCCATTGAAAACAGTAACCATTGTTTTCCCGGCGGCTCTTCTCAGTGGAAGCGGCATTCCGAGCCGGCGGTAGATTCTGACTGTTCATAAATGCTTTGTTGGCTTACACGAATAAAAACAATTTTGAGTTTGAGTCTTCAAACCCCCTCTCCCCCCAGAAAATGGTGGACCCCGACCCCACGGTGCGTCCGTCGGCGGTGCGGCTCAAGAAGCACCCGCTGCTGCACCCCTCCGGGAACAAGAGCAAGCAGCAGCTGCGGCGGGAGCTGGCCGCCGCCAAGATGAAGAACGAGCTGCTGGCCAGGAAGCTGCAGGAGGCCGCCAGGTGAGCCCTGTGTACATGGCAGACGGCAAGGCCTAGGTATAAGGGCCTAGGGTGGCGAAGATGGCCCCTCGAGGCCTGGGTATAAGGGCACAGGCCCAGGCCTAGGGCGGCCAAGATGACCCCTCAAGACCTAGGTATAAGGGCCCAGGCCCAGGCCTAGGGTGGCCGATTTCGGTAGTGATGACTTTGATGAGATGTCCATTTTGGGAAATAGATCCTTTTGATAAGGTGTCCGTTTTGGGAAAGAGATCCTTTTGATATAGTGTCCGTTTTGGGAAAGAGATCCTTTTGATAAGGTGTCCGTTTTGGGAAAGAGATCCTTTTGATAAGATGTCCGTTTTGGGAAAGAGATGCTTTTGATAAGTTGTCCATTTGGGATCATAAATCAATACCTGAATTTGAAGTCTGTTAAAAATATCGAGGAAGAACAATTACCTTTGCATTAAAAGTTCATGAGGTACATTATAGTATACAACATAGTTTATCTTTTATCTCGCTCATCGTATCGGTTTTAATTTCAACCGGCATACATTTTTGTTGCTAATTAAAAACGCATGTCTTACAAAATCTAACCAATTTTCGAAAGACATGTGAAATCCGCCAACCCGCACTGGGCCAGCGTGGCGGATTACCGCCTGAATCCCCCTCGTAGTGAGGGGAGGCCCGTGCCCAGGCGTGTACTGTCACTGTCCCAATTGCACTTTTAAGGCATTCTTTTATCTTTGCTTAAAAATATATTATTTCCATTGACAGATGTATAAAATCACTAACACCGAATCTCGTCGCGAATCAGGAGTCTGCTAAATTCCGCACCAGATCCGCGAAGAGGCTGCAGAAGCCGAGAATGGACTCGCACATCGCTGAGATGATACAGTCCGTAACATCCCCCCTCCGGCTAGAGAGGAGGCTTGACAGGAGAAGCAAGAAGGTATAGAGGTGTACTTAATTATTAGATTATAAAAGGAATAATCACAAAATTAAAGTTGAACGAAATTATATTTTTCCATAGCGCTCGTGATTTTGACATGTCTTTTTAATGTTTAATTTGCTAAATAACATGTAATAAGTTTATAATTATAACTAGCTGAGCCCGCGACTTTGTCCGCGTGGAGTTTAACGTAACAAACTTTCATCCCCTATGTTATCCCATTGGGGGTAGAATTAATCAAAATCCTTTCTTAGCGGTTGCCTACGTCATAACATCTACCTGCATACCAAATTTCTGCGTCCAGTGGTTTGGGCTGTGCGTTGATAGATCACTATGTCAGTCAGTCAGTCAGTCAGCCACCTTTGAGTTATATATGTCGCCGCCAACTAGCTTAATTCGCCGTTAAATTGACAGCCTAGGCAGTTAACTAAACGGCGCCGTTCAACTAGTGGCCTGAATGATATTCAGCCATTTGATCAAACAGCTAGGCAAATGACTTGGATCGATGACGTTTAACTACTTGCCTAGCCGTTTAATTACCTGCCTAGCCTGTTCATTTCAATTTAGTTCTACTTTCTGCCACCTAACGCCGAAACTCACCTAACTGTCAATATCTCTATATTCTATATTATCTTTGGTCAATATGGCGTCGGAAAAAAACAACTTTGATGGAATAATTTTATTAGGTACTTAGGTTTTTACGATTTTTTTTAGATCCACCGAATCTATTTGCCGGGTGGGGTTTCTGTGGGGTCATAAAAAAATAACCCTAACCTAAACCCGTCCAGGTCGTTCTGCTTGGGTAGTATTTTGAAAAAGTTTTGTAGTAAGTAATGTAAATTTAAGTAAATGTCAACCAGTTGCCTAAGCATTAGCCAGCCAGTTTATTAAATGTTGTAACAGACGATACGGCTGAATATCATTTAGGCCGTTAGTTGAACGGCGCTGTTTAGTAAAGTGCCTAGGCTGTTAATTGAACGGCGAATTAAGCTATTTGGCTGCGACATATATATTTAGATTTAGACCACGTGGCCACGGGGCCTCCTCTCCATACGAGGGGATTCAGGCCCTAATGAGTTTACAAAAAGGTTAATTACTTTTAAGTTTATATAGCCAAGCTGTAGTCAGTTGACTCCAACTCAACCGGGTAGTACCGCTCTCACACAGAAGATCGGTGTTAAGCAGCTATAACAGCTGCGTTTCGCACGACGAGGCCCTGGAGCCCAAACCCATCCATTCCGCCCTCTCTGACCCACTCCACATTACGTCGGGAGACGTGCGAGCTATACCCTTGGTATCGCAAGCATCTATAGGCTACGGTAACTGCTTAACATCATTAAAAAATAATAATATTGTTAATAATGTGTACATGAGTTAATTACATTGAAAAGACATGACACTATTGTTTATAATCTTTCTTAATTACATACTTCTTGCTGTCGTATATCGTCTGAACGAACGATAATGTTGTATTGTTCGTCCAGTAATCGATACGATGGCGATATAGATGGAATTTAGAGTGGGATTCGACAATACGAATATAACGATATATCGATTATCGTCGCTAATAAAAATAGGGCTATGCGTGAGGAGAAATGAATTTAATTATAAATCAATAGTCAATGGCGTCGATATGTTGGCTGACACACACTGAGGTTGACAAAACGATTGGTCTTGGTCCATATGCTTTGAGCGAGACTGGAAATTTGCAGACGCGTATCGAATTCTCGTAATTTGACACGGACCAATAGTGCAAGACACCGTTTATGGCCACTCTTATTAAGTGAGAATGCAATCGTTAAAAGTTGGTGGGGTTTCAGGGAAGACGGACAATTTTGATTGGTCAAAAATGTGCCCGGCTATGCGGCGTCTATGACTTATTGGTCTGTCTAATTTGATGACGACATAATTGGTATCATTGTCTTGCTTTGTCAATTTCAGTGCAGTTATGCCAAACGTAAGAAGCTTCAATGGCAAATGTTTTATGGTTTTCTCTACAAATAACTAAACTAAAGACACGATTAATTAAAACGAATTGCATCGCCAATGTTCATTAGATCTCGCTTGAGACAACTTTTATTTTACACACAGCTAAATGCTATATGTAAAATACATAATTAGGGTGATCGTCCATTCGGCTGTGGTATGAAGCGGGCACGCACACTTCGACCAATAGGTTCGCTTCATCTCCTGTCATCTTGCGACTGGAGATGAAGCACAGCTTGCGACAGCCGTCTATAGCGCAACCAAATAGATGGTCACCCTTATAGCTATCTTATTATGGTCCTATAGCGATTCTATAATATAAAGTGTTAAGTTAAAAAACTAAGTAATTTTGTACTTCAAACTCTTATCGGGGGGCCATTGGCTAGGTCCAAGTACCTCCCCCCATCAGTAAACGTACAAACTGATCCTTAAAAGACTTGTGAAGTCAAATTTCGCGACAAACATTTCGCTCGCACTCACTCCAATAGGGAGAGAGAGAGTTGACGCTATATCTGTCAGCTCCTATAAGTATACCCTCGCGATTGATAGCGTGAGGCTAGTTTAAGTCCTGAAAATGTTCGTCCACCGATATTTTAAATACTTTATATAGTAATAATAATAATAAAAATGTGAATTGTACTCTAATAGTTACATAATTATGTTCATCCTATCCTATTCTATCCTCTATGAGAGGGTATCGACCGATCCCGAGGCCGCGTTTAAAAAATAGAGGGTTTTGCCTATATGCAGCCGGGTCATCCTCACTAAAGCCGTCTCTAATTAGAGTAGAAAACAAAGTCCTTAACAAATGTATTGAAAAACAAGATCCGTGTCCGTATATTTGTCCGCATAGTTCTTCTAAACTACGCAACGAATTTCGATACGGTTATCACAATTATTTAGATAATTTTTTCCTGAAGTTTATAAGCACAATACAATTCATTTAAAAAAATATACTAGTTAAAGCCGGGGCGGTTCGCTAGTCCTCAATAATAAAGTAGCTACATACCCATTAAGCCGCAACATCCTCACAATGCCGCCTTATCCTGAATAAGCCGCGCCATCCTCACAATGCCACCTTATCCTGAATAAGCCGCGCCATCCTCGGTAAGCCGCGTCATCCCGAATCCGTATCTATAAGAGTACAATACAAATAAATTTAATTTATTAAGTGCCTTCGTTTGAACAATTGTGATTAGCATGTACTGTGTGAAACGAATTTAGCAATCAAAAGGTTCCAACATGTATCTTCCATTATAATTTCGTTTGTGATATGATTTGGAAAATAGATTTTAAGCGTTTTGTAGCGTGTACATAAGGTTCTTATTTCAATGATGCACAATGTGTTGTGCCGAGAATAAAAAAAAAATGAAATGATGGGTTTCTTTCTAATAACACGACTTTTTATTAAATCAGCCGTCAATAGCCTAGTGGTTAGATGGGCCGCACTCGTGGCTGAACGGTTCCGGGTTCGATCCTGGTCATTAAACTATTGACGTGGGCCCGCTCCTAGCATAAGCATTAGCTTAGCTGGAGAGGTTAACGGGAATATTAGTAATGTGATAAACTCACATTGCTTGAAACAGAAAGGAGATTCATTTTTTTTGCAACTTAACTTTGTAAATCTAAACCTATCAGCTTTGGAGGAAACTTGAAAAACAAAAGGTGTTACAGGGATACAAGCTGATGACAGATTTCATAAGCCTACAAAACCTTCAGTACTTCAACTGTCCCACAAAGCCGTTAGTTTTAGATTTACAAAGTTAAGTTGCAAAAAGAATTGTATACCCTTTCTGTTTCACCTGGTATAGTTAGAAATGTTTGGTTGATTGATTGATATTGATGAGTCAATATTTACGCAGCCCGCCTTTGTTGTTGTAAAATCGACTTTATCCAACCGCAATTAGAGTTGGAAATGTCAGTTTCACAAGCAAAATCCCTCATTTCCTCAGAGACGCACACCTATCCCAGTTACGTCGTCGTCAGCCATCTTGAAACCGCGCTTCAAAACATAGATATAAGGGCAGCTTACACGCGACGAATGAACAGATTAATAATAACAAATAAACATTTATATAATTATCAAATAAAACTTATAATTAACATGTAACGATATTTATATTTGCAAAAAGAAATTGATAATAATTATTTTGTGGTTTAAAACTTACTTTTCATTTGTGTCTTGTATAATTGTATAAATTATTTAGTTTAAGATTATCCCAGTAGTGTTTAGAGTATTTGACGACCATCACGGCCGTGTTTGCTTGGGGGGAAGTCATTCCCCCACCACGAACCCCACAAACAATCCCCGCGCTTCAAAAGCCAATATAGAGAGAGAATAACTAGCTGTGCCCGCGACTTCGTCCGCGTGGAATTTAATTGACCAAGTTTCATACAAACTTTCATCCCCTATTTTAACCCCTTGGGGGTAGAATTAATCAAAATCCCTTTCTTAGCGGATGCCTTCGTCATAACATCTACCTGCATGCCAAATTTCAGCCCGATCCGTCCAGTGGTTTGGGCTGTGCGTTGATAGATCACTATGTCAGTCAGCCAGTCACCTTTGAGTTATATATACTTAGATAAACGCCAGACTGACACACCAGCTATACAGTACCATACGGTCCCGAAACAATCTAAAATAAAAATTGCCTGTCTTCTTATGGTGTTGCTAGTTGTAGCCATTTGACGGGTAGTAGCACCCGCTCACAGAAGATCGGCGTTAAGTCGCTATTACAGCTGCTTTTCGAACGACGAGTGAGAGAGTCAAAAGATCGACCCCCTCGTCCATTCCGCTACCTCTATCCCACTCTTATTTTGGTCGGCACCGTGTGAGCAATGCCCTTGGTATTGCAAGCATCTATAGGCTACGGTAACAGCTTAACACCAGGCTGAGCGTATGCTTGTTAACCAGAGATATAGATTTACATAGATAACGCAAGTATCACGATTTGTATTGAAACCAAGCGTGCCGAAATTTTAACACCTACTGTGACGTCATTAGTGACGGGAAATCCAAACCGATTCAAAGACACCGATGCCGCCGATGCCCTCCGTCCGCTACGATTCTCTCGAGTGATTATCTCGCTCATACTCATATTTTTATATCTGTAGTCGCCAGGACTGTGAGTTGTCGGCGACCAACCTTGACGCTTCGTCGGGGTTTCGTACACGCGAAGTACATACATTTGCGTTATCTATGTAAATATATATCTGTGTTGTTAGTCGACTTTGATATTTAAAAAACGTGCTCTAGTTCGATGTCTGATTTCAGATCCGATATATTCATTCCAGACTTAACTCCAATTGACTGTTTGAGATGAGATTATCTGGTTTTTTTTTGGTATGGCGCGTCTTAAATTTGAGTTCAGTTTGAGCGCGCACAGCGGTGATAGTCGCCAGATACTCGCATTAGTTTAGTCGTAATCAACACTTAATTATTTAATTATAAAAAATCATTACTTGTATATTTTTTAAGATTCAAAATAATACTTTGTAAGTTATATAATATAATATATTATTATGATGTCGGTAAATGGTTTTCAAATAGTATATTATCGCATTACATGTCCCACCAAACGGTAGCTTTACGTTTTACGCGTTTTATTACGCGCTTTTTACGCCACGTAAAATGTTTGTTTTCACCTGAGGCAGATATAGCTATGCGGAACAAATTGGCTCTAGAGTCAACCATTTTTGATAATACACAGACTAAACTTAATAAATAATAATTGATTTCAGATATAACATCCATGTTATGTTAGTATGAAAATAAAAATAATCAATGTAATACCGTCCTTTTCCTACCGGTAATGTATGAGCGAGACAGCGATACTTTTGTCGTCACATTTGTCAATACTTATGTTAACGTACAGAATATTGCTATCATGCTCACATATTACGAGAATGATAAAGATGGCTATACAGGTTGAAACAGAAAGGGTATACTTTTTTTCGAAACTCAACTTTGTAATTCTAAAACTATCAGCTTTGGAGGAAACTTGAAAAACAAAAGGTGTTACAGGGATACAGCTGTTGACAGATTTCATAAGTCTACAAAACCTTTAGTACTTCAACTGTCCCACAAAGCCGATAGTTTAAGATTTACAAAGTAAAGTTGCAAAAACATAGTATACCCTTTCTGTTTCACCTGGTATGAGTGTTCAAATAAAATTGGTGCCAATTTTGTCTCATTCCCTAGTATAGCTCTGTCTCGTTCAGGCGTCAGTTTTATGTAAGAACCTTTCTAAAGAATATCCATAAATAATTTCCCATGTATTTCCATTTTTTTTCTGTATAATCAAATAATATACTTTGTTAGTTTTATTATTATTATTGTTCGTGTTTGGAAAAGAAATACGAATTGATTAGATATTTGATTCGTCTTCTATTATAATAACCAAATCATTTTGTTTGACCAACCACTTATTATTAATTCTTTAAGTTGGATGTTATAGTGTTTTGCGGAATGGATCAAACTAGCCATTCTTTCAGCAAACTGAAACCAACCTACAATCACTTGTGTTACGGTCGGTTTTGGTCTACAGCAGTGTGGTTTGGTTCTCATTCTGCAAAATTTAATCCATTTATAATTATAATATGATAATACTTAGCTTAAAATGAATTAGATGTGGTTTTGCAAACCAAAATCGACCCTAGCGCTAGTTGTTGTAGGTTGGTTTCAGGTTGCAATAATATGTGTGGGCAAGGTTTCATTTTGCAAAACAGTATCCAATAGTTTTCTTCCGTGGCATTTGATTGAGGTTGTATAAGGGGCAACAAAAAAATAATGATTTTTAATTTGTATCAATATTTCAATGTACTAAGGACATTTAATTTGTTATTTATACATAAGTAAAGGTATCATCTTCATGTTTCTTTAAGGGTTGGTATTTAATTCAATTATCTTGTCACCTATTTGTGTTTTAGACTCATATTCATTAGCAATATCTGGTTATTACATGACTAGCGGTGTCGTTAGCTTCTCCGGCTAAGCTAAGCTCACTGAAATAGTATATCGGTCTGTTAGACTACAGGCGCTTTGAATGCAATATTAAAAATCATTATTGTGCTCAGAGGAAAATAATAAAGTAGACGGAGCGAGTGAAACTGCGCGAAAGTAATATCAAAAAGCATCAGTCCAGATTATGTTTTATATGAACTCATTGGTTTATTGATACATATTTTTTTACGTGGTAACACTGCATAAATACAATTATTAAAATATTTTTAATGTGATTACACGTGCTATATCCAGCACCCGAATTGACCACCTACGGAAATGTTTCCGATGTCTGAAACGACAGTAGCCATCGCTCTTCCAAATTATTTGTTAAAGTAGGATGGCAGCGGTCATTTCCGACATCGGAAACTTTCCGTCGAATGTGAATAAGAACCCTTTAATCGCGGATAACGAACAGCGATCAGCGAATTTAAAAAAGATTTCTTATAATTTGTACGTAGTTTCGCAAACTGAAACCAACCTAGAAACAATAAAACAAGGTTGGTTTTGGTCTGCAGCAGTGCATGTGGGTTGATTCCATTCTGCAAAACAATATCCAATTATTATTATCGCTCGCTTCACTCTTGTACGCGTTCCGTCTATGTTATTCTTTTCGTCGTGAGTTTTTGTGTAATTTTATAAAATCCCCTTTTATTTTTGTTACGGTAAATCTTTTAATGTCATTTATAAGTCTCGCTACCACCCCCACCACTCCGATCCACCAGGTGGGGGGGCAGTGTTTATTTAATTTATTATTACGATCTCATTCTTATTTACTTCTTTCTTATTGTGCGTGTTGGAAAAACTAGCCTGCGAATAAACTAACGAAATATTTTAATAATGAATAAATAATACATTATATGCCATTCATATTTTGTGTGTCCTTTAATGGTGGTGCTTTTTGGACATGTAATTGAAGATAAAAAAATATTGAATGTCTCTGCTTGGATTACGCGAAAACTACGTATTTCAATGTAACTTTGGTGATCGCGTATATCCCGGCTTAATGGAAGGGATCCCGCGGGATTCCTATTAACAATAATTAAAACTTGAAATCCATATTCTGGAACCTTCGCAGGTGGGTTCACTCGAATTATTCTTGCTTGAATGAATGCTTGTACCAAAATTTCTGTTTTCTTTGTTTATAAACCCTATGTACATAGTGATACGATTCGAAATTGATTGTTGGAGGGCTGTACGGTTGACACAACCAAAGTTGGTGTATTGGTATGCTGTGAATAAGATGTTTTTTTTTGTATATTTGCATATTGTACCTAATAAATGCTTGTTTCGATTATTTTGTGGTTTTATTTTTAACCCCCGACGAAAAAAGAGGGGTGTTATAAGTTTAACATGTGTATCTGTGTGTCTGTGTATCTGTGTATCTGTGTATCTGTGTATCTGTGTGTCTGTCTGTGGCAACGTAGCGCCCAAGCTGATGAACCGATTTCAATTTTGTTTCTTTTGTTAGATAGGTATTCTGATCGAGAGTGTTCTAAGCTATGTTTCATGAAAATCGGTTCAGCCGTTTGAAGATCATCAGCCCTTTTGTAGGTTAAAAAAGCCACATTCACGGCCAAAACCAATTTCACGGCTTGAATCCATTCGAAATTTGAGATTATTGGGTTATTTACATTTATTATATTTTTAAATGATCGTAATAGTCTGAACTGGCTTTTTACAATATTATAAATTTGAAAAGTTTCCCTGATTATAAAAAAAGTATATTTGATCAATTTTTATATGAGATTTGTGTATGAACTAAAGCCATTCCTTATGTCACGTTTTAAATGCTGCTTGAACGCTGCTCTGCCATTGAGAAAAAATATAAAAAACAAATGTAATTTAAAATAATTTTAGCGTTATTGAAAAATTTTCCCCTGGGCCACCTTAACCAGAGTTATTACATGGAATTGAATCATAATTGATAATATTTTACTAGGAATGAAACCTCCGTGGCATAAATATTTAGATTCGTTGTCTATTCTAATGTCAATTATTATAATGTCATAACAAAATAATGTCTCATACTTTTACACAGATTTTCTGTCTTACGTAGTATTGTATTCTTTTTGATTTTCTGTTGATTATTGTATACATTTGATGAAAAGGTCGTAGCATCGGGGGTTTTTAAATTTTCAATTTAGAGTTATGTATCATAAATCATTTATTTGTGTTACGATACCCTATCTACCTTTTTATTAATATTTATAATATCTTCTTAGGTAATCGTAGGTTTTAGTCAAGATAGGATTCTAAAGACATAGTTGATAAGATATGCAAAATATTTGAATGAAATGACATTTTTGCGAATATGCCAATTTCATGACAGCGCCATCTATGCTTCCGATTTTGTAGTTATTACGTGATTTAAAATTTATTGCTATTCAACAACAGATGGCGGTGCCAATTGTTTGTAGCTACTGAGCGAAAGATGGCGTTATATGCAAATTAATATTGAAACTATTCCGATATATTTTGTAAAACAGAATGCAATATATATATTTATATTTAGTCATCATGATTTTGGTACATTCCAAAAAAATCCTAGTTCTCTTTTCACATATAAACCGGTTTTTTAACCATTTTAAACATTAATCCACCGTAACACATTTGAATAATATTACATTTGAAACCGCAGCATAATTATAATCGTCCATAAAATCGCTAAATACTGAGCAATAAATATAAAAACGCAATATAATTATGACAGAACAAAATCTCCGTAACTAACGCGAGGGGAGCGTAACTAATCGGACAATAGATGGCAGCACGTGCGCGGTGTCCCAGCTATGTGTGTCAATTGCATCTGTTTTAATAAATCTCATATTAATATCGTAAATATTATTGTAATTTATTATTGTAGTTCAGTGAGTTAAACTCTCGCCTTCAACAAGGGAACAAGATTCGACCTTCGTAGCCTACATTATTTTAAAATATAACAAAGTGGAATTTTGGAAGTGTAAGACGGTATCTTTTCTTAGCATAAAATCAATAACTGACTACCTTCACGTCCTTATTCCCAGAAGGGGTAGGCAGAAGTACACTCCAAGGAACTCACATTTCGCGGATTACTTACTCGATACATTGTAATAGATTATTTAGAGTGGGAAACAATATAACCCTTTATTAAAGTAAAAACGTACTTACTTGTATATACGACCGAACAAGTTCCCCCTTATTGCAGGGGGGGTTCTGGCCATAATCCACCAGGGTAAGCCCGTGCCCAATACTTGGACATATATGTACTTTATACATAGTTAAAATCATTAATAATCAATTAATTTCAAATTCTAAAACTAAATCCTACTTCCTACTATAATAATATAATATCCTACTAATATTATAAATGTGAAAGTTTGTGAGTGTGGATGTATGTATGTATGTATGTATGTATGTTTGTTACTCCTTCACGCAAAAACTACTGAACGGATTTGAATGAAATTTGGAACACAGATAGTTTATAACCGGGACTAACATATAGGATACTTTTTATCCCGATAATCCCGAAATTTTTGTTACGTTAAATACTACGCGGACGAGGTCCGTGGGCACAGCTAGTATAATATAATATTACAAATGCGAAAGTTTGTGAGTGTGGATGTATGTATGTTTGTTACTCCTTCACGCAAAAACTACTGAACGGTTTTGGACGAAATTTGGAACTCAGATAGTTTATAACCGGGATTAACACATAGGATACATTTTTTCCCGATAATGCCGAATTTTTTGTTAAGTTAAATTCTACGCGGGCGAAGTCGGTGGGCACAGCTAGTTTGTTATAATTATTATCTTGCTCAGAACTACTAACTCTGCCCACCCCTTACAGAATATAACCGTGAATGATGGCAACCCCAATTTTATTCAAATCAAAGCGATATGTTTACGCAATTACAACGATTCGCCCCGCACAGTTGCATCAAAAGGGTTACAGTCAAAACAGTTTTTTGTTAAATGATAACTATTGGACGATAATTTATATTCAACATGGGGTTCTAATGTTGAAAGGACCGCCGGTTGTGTCTTGGGTTCGATTCCTGCTGTGCAAAGTGTCACTTAAGTGTCGGTGTCACGCCTATATATTCCCCGAAGAAATACGCAGAAGATTATTAATTATATTATTATCTGGTTCATTATCATTAGCTTTCACTAAGACGCCATCAGACATGATGTATCATCATCATCATTAAAATAATATCTTATAAGGCTTTACATAATAAACAGTGTGAATACACCTTGATAGCAATAATCCACTGAACTCACTTCCACTCTAATATCTACCTCATTAATTCCAATAATGGACAAAGAAACGAAATTCATGGTTGTCTTATTACCAACACGAGAACACACAGAAAAACCACCCTTAGCAACAGCCAGATAGAGTTCCAAATGCGTCAGCGAGAAGTTAAGCACTTATGGAACCCCAAACAGCCAATAACAATGCGGGGCGTGGCTAATTTTGAAATAGGAACGCTTTTTTCTTTTAATATCGTTTTTCTTTTATGTTCATTCGGCGGTTGAACGCTGGAGGGTAAAGACGTGTCTTTATAAAAGAGGATATAACGCTGATTGTCTTATAGGGTAGGTTGAAGGTGTACTATAGTATACTGACTGACGTTTCTTTTAGGATCGAGTTTATTGTCTTTTATTAAACATATACTAAAGTGTATAATACATAGTAATGAGACTTAGACGGTTGCGGGTTTAATTTCCGTCGTGGAAAAAATCGAGGCCTTTTCGAAAAAAGCCCCGGTCTGGGTGCCACTGGGATCGCCCCCAGTCCATTGTACGGTACCCATAGTACAAGCGTCGCTTAGTTTGGGACCATACAGTTGGTGTGTCAGTCTGGCGATGTTTATTTATCAGTAAAACTTTAATAACAAATTACCAGACTTATTGTGGAAACTGAGGAATCATGTTTCACCACTTTCGTTCCCATACTCTGACGCATCTATTAACATTAAGTTTGAAATAAAACTATAAATAAAATAATAAACATATAAGTATAATGGTTGATATTCAACAAACATAACACATTATATTAAAAATATCGAGAAAAACTGGGAATTTTTGTATATTTAGTGATTTACTAGTATCATATCCACCGTGATACTATTTAGAGTAAAATAAATGTATTAATAAACGCACTGCATACTGTGTTTGTCGCAAATAACAAAATGTTGTCTTAAATGTTTTCAGATTTTGGATAAACTATAAAAATACTTGAAAATTTTGAATTTCTCGGGCTTGATGGGCGCTTTAGCCTTAACACAATGTCATAGCATCATTACAATTTTCATAAAACCACGTAGTCCTCGTAGCGAGCGCTACGTAAAATCGTAGTCGGACTACGCCGTAGTATAATTTAATTTAAGAAAGAATAATAGAAACACCTATCTATTTTTTTATAGTTAGTTTAACGGCCCTGGCTACAAGCCCTTTGGAGCCTATCAGTTCAATGTCTATTTCATCACTTCACTAAACAATATGCGGGCAATACCTTTGGTGTTTCCAGCATCTATAGGCTACGGTAACTGCTTAACATCGGGCGGTTCGTACACTTGTTTGATACTATAAAAATAAAATAAAAACCTATTAAATTAATGATATAAGTACAAATAACGTATGGATATGATAATGTTTTATAAAAATATATTTGACTAGTTAATTGTCTGTTGATTTCACTCGCGTAAGTTTTTATATTTTTTGTCATTAGTCTTTAAAGATGTTTACAGAACACTGGAGTTTCCAACGTAAGTCTCAGGCTATGTTTGATTTAACCACTACAGAGAGAAAACAAATAGGAAACAGGGCACAAGCGGTTTATTTATAGTTTTATTTCAAATGATTGAATCTCGGGCTGAGTCAGATGCAGAAGGAACTCAATAAAAAAAATAACTTATACCCTTTTAACTCGGTTATGAATAACTACACACACAAACATATATACAATTCCGTACAAATTTATATTTAATACACTGGAATTCATATATATTCACCTTAATCTCATAAAAATAAGATACATTTTTCAATAACACGGTGGAATGTACACATTTGTAAGTCAGAAACACGACCATTTAAAGTAGACACCTTTATAGACTGCCGAAGAGGATCCAATGTTCTAAAACAGTTACAGTGAAGAGGTCGGGGGTGGGTCTACATAAAGCGGTCGTAGTTACAAAAGCGCGGCTAAAAAGCCACCCCTAACACGCCCCTTTCGTGAGAACCTCCCTTTAAGTCAGTTGGTTGTCGACCACCGTACCGAGCGGACGTGTGAATAATCCCTCCATACATGTGTGCAGCTCGCAATTTAAATTTTCAAATTTAGATCGTGTCAGTGATGTGCCGCTGTTAATAACGAAACCGTTATGAATAACGGATAGTACAACGTTATTTTTTATTATGTACCCAACGGATTTGAAACATGGACTGAAGTTGCCGTTCGTTAAGAACCTAGATCACAACATTATGTTGAAGACCATACAAAATTTCTATCACAAAACGAATGCTGGGCCCTACAACATGACGTCGCCGTTTCTCGTCGACAACATACTGCATCAGCAAAAGACTGAACTGCACAATCATTATCTCAATCTGCAGATCGAAAACTACGTGCGTCAGAGTTACGAAAGATCCAGAGAGAACACTCCGGACATGGAGGAAGCGAAAGCGAACGAAATCGACGAAGACAACCGGATCGAAGAGTCGATTGACGACTCCAAACTCGAAGACGAAGACTCCAAGAGTCGCGACGAGGAGTTTTCGGTGAAAAACGAAATATATTACAATAACGAATACTTCCAAAGGCCTGAGGATGGAAGAGCAGAGAAGGAAGTGTTGAACGTCCCGAATTTGATCAGGCGTTGTCAGACTTGCGGGACCTACGAATGCCCACCATTTGCCTGTAAAAAGTCCGGTTTACGACGGCTGGAGGAATTGGAAAAGAGGTTTAATTTGAATTACCAGGAGGCCGATGATGAGGAGGGGGAGAAGCAGGAAGGGAGAGGGTACACGGAGGAGCTGGTGAGGAATTGTGAGGAGTATGTTGAGCAGAAGAAGCCCTTGTTGAAGTTCAGTGTTAGTGCGATATTGGGGGAAGACAGTGGCGCGAAGAGCAACAGCATAAACGGTAAGTGGATTAATTAGTACTGTTTTTGGAGTACAGAATAATATTGGACTGGCTCAAACGGTGTCGTACCACTCTCTCAGATCGCAGTTAAGCAGCTATAATAGCTGCTATTCGTACGATGAGTGATAGAGCCTGTAGCCGGACCCCTCCTTCCCTTCATAACCTTTTGTCGTACTCCTCTTCAGGGCGGCATCGTTCGAGAAATGCATTTGGCATTGCTTTGCGCTGTGTTCGCTTGTTTGCAGATTTTGTTTTTTTTTTTTATTTGTCTCTAAGTCTACATGTTTGCAGGTTAATTCGTAGACCTGAGGAACAGAACAATAATTATGTAAGAGTGCTTAACTTGTGACCCTTAAACTAGGCATTGCCTGTATCTTAAGGGACAGATATATTGCCAAAACAATTGCGCGTCGACATCGCACTATGTTCAATAATCGCTTGGGTGCGGACATTTTGAGTTGGACTCAGAAAGTGATACTTCACAACATTCTATACCTCGGAGCACTCATGCCGAGTGCCAATTATGTACGCTTGTCGTGAAACTCAAACTTACTCAGGGTAGTTGATGCAGTTCAACTCCGCGTATTACTCAGGGTGAAACCACGGCGTGATCATTGAACACTATTGTCACACTATTGTCGAACCTGGCTTATAGGAGTAACAGTAGTTCACAACGAGGCAGTTTTCGGATATCTATTTGTTTTTTGTCCTATATTTTTTCTTTAAATGTTGCTGCAATTTAGTGTTACTTTCTTATTTTCTTATCAACCTCTTGGATTATTCTAGTCAGGTATTCTTCTTGCTGCAACAGGATTACGAGGAAATAAGACCCGTCCGCTCACTTCCTTCTTTCGATGTTAATTTTCCTGAAGTTTTTTATGACAAACAAAAAATTGCACGGAAGTCGCCGGCGGCGGCGGCGGCGGCGGCAATATTTTACATCTTCCTACGCAAAGAGGGATTTTATAAGTTGACTGACTGGTTAGATAGACTATCACGCTTTTGCTCCTTAAAGGAGTAAGCAGAGGTACCTATACTGCAGTGGTCACACATTTGGCTTATAGTGTTTTTAGGTTTTCGTAGCAGTGATAGCCGATTGGTTAAGCACGCATCTTGCGGGCTACCAGGTCTCGGGTTCAATCCTCGGCTCGAACCTCTGGATTTTCTAAATCTATGTGCGAATCATAATTTCTATATGATTATCTCTTGCTTACGGTGAAGGTCACTTGCTTATCGTGATGAAACCTGCATGTCTTAGAAGATTTAACCAATTTTCGAAAGACATGTGAAATCAGCCAACCCGCACTGGGCCAGCATCCCCCTTTGTTGAGGGGAGGCTCGTGCCCAGGAGTGGGACGTTAAAAGGGCTAAAATTATTATAATATTTTTTTTTAGGTTTTCGTAGTCAATACATCCTTGCAATACCAATGGTATTGCTGTCCTGAAGGCGAGGGGTAATTAGGATAGTGGGAGGGGTAAATGGTTGGGGTACCGCACAGATATAGATTTACATAGATAACGCAAGTATCACGATTTGCATTGAAACCAAGCGTGCCGAATTTTAACACCTACTGTGACATCATTAGTGACGGGAAATCCAAACCGCTTCAAAGACACCGATGCCGCCGATGCCCCTCCGCCCGCTACGATTCTCTCGAGTGATTATCCCGCTCATACTCATATTGTTTATATCTGTAGTCGCGCGGACTGTAAGCTAGCGGCGACCAACCTTGACGCCTGGTCGGGGTTCGTACACGCGAAGTACATACATTTGCGTTATCTATGTAAATCTATATCTGTGGGGTGCCGGCTGTCTGACTCATCGTATGATGCCCAGCTGTTGTAGCTACTTTTCGCTGATGTATTGTGAGAGAACGGTACTACCCATGTTGCACCAGCGTGTATATGAGCTGTGGAATTCAATTCAATTCAATTCAAATTCAATTCAAGTCATTTATTTTGTCTAGGCCTACGGGGGCACTTACAAATTGTCAGTTTACATATTTTTTCCTTATATCTGCAACCGGATCGGAACGCGACCTCGACTGAGAAGATCCGGCAAGAAACTCAGCGGGCTTGTCTTTTTACATGTCATTTTTTTTTTTTTTATCGCCAGTTGCTCATCAGCTACAGCTACAGCTTCGCTCAGCCATCATAAACCAACCAGCATGAACTCTGTTATGGTATTTCTCAATTTCTTAGGGGGTCAGTCTATAATTGGCATTAGTATATCAGGAAAATTCACCTTCAATACGAGACGCATTCGGGCCTTGCCCCGGATTGAAATAACTAAAATTGAAAATTTAGAAAACCCCCGATGCGGCGACTTTTTAAACTACAAAAGGGCTGATAATTTTCAAACGGGAACCGATTTTCATGAAATATAGCTAAGAACGCTCTCGATCAGAATACCTATGTAACAAAATAAACTAAATTGAAATCGATTCATCCCTCTTTTCTTGTCGGGGGTTAAAAAGTGACAAACCTTTCGAAAGACATAGGAAAATTAAACTGACTCCAAAAAAACCTGGGTGCACTAAAAATCTAGAAACTAGGGACCTTCTAATTTCTTCCATATGAAATCGGTCGAAATCGGTCCACAATTGACGAAAAACAGATATGGAACCGCTACCTTTTTTGAAGTCGGTTAATAAAGGAAGTGGAAGTAAAATTCGCACATAAAATTTGAAATTCCCAAAGTGCGAGCTGTGGTTTAAACCTGACTTAACTGCCTTCCAACGGTGCTACTCTTAGCAACGATAATCTATATATCTTGACATTCGTATTGTCGAATCCTACTTTAAATTCCATCTATTTTGCCGTCGTATATCGTCTCAACGAACGATAATTTTGTATTGTTCTTTCAGTAATTGATACGAGGGCAAAAATATGGTAATGTTACGTACTAGGGGTAGGTACAATTAATGCCGACTACGTGTATAAAGGGTTTATTCCGCTCTCCACAAACTCGACAAATACACAGTTCTACACTAGTTCACTAATACTAGTTACACACAACAAGCACTGTTCCGAATCACTTAGCAGACTCACAGTATTCCAATATTATCGCCTAGGTCACTGGTATATCACTCTTCGTTCGCTTACTTAAGTTCCGTACACTGTCGCTTCCAAGAAGTAACTAACTCGCTGCCCGTCGTCAACACCTTATATACGGAATAAAGATGCGAGCTGGTATTTTCCTGAACATTCTCGGTAGGTATGTACGTAATAATAATCGGAATCGAATGATCTCGAGACACATTGTCGGCTTCCCTTTGTATTCGTTCGCGAGTAGGTATTCGCCGGCCGTCGCGCCGATAACGCAAGGGCGTTCACTTTATACCTACATACCTACAGTCTCGAACATTCAATTTTTAGAGATCCTTCGTAATTAATGGATGGAGTACATCTAGAATAAAAATGCGTTTTTGTATCAAGCTGATAAAATAAGGATACTTCGAGATATTTTACCAAGTAGTTTCTAGGTCGTAACATTACCCCCCTCTTAGTCATGCTCGTCCCGAGCATCATTTTTTCCATGATACCGAGCCAATCTGTCCACATGGACTACCTTTGGCTTTCCTCGAAGTCCCTTCTTAATGCGATAGGTCACATCGTTGATCCTCGTAATAACTGTATAAGGTCCTTCCCAGCGAGCCTGAAGTTTCGGGGACTTCCCTTTTCTGCGAAGAGGATTGTGAAGCCATACCAGTGTTCCTTCTGTAAAACCGTTGGTGCGGTCGTACCGGCTCTCAATCTTTCCCCTGCTCGTTGTCTGCCGTCCTTTCACTGACGCACATACAGTGCATTTACGGCACCAGTCCTCGACTTCTTTTCGATAGCACAGCCAATAAAACCGCTGTCGCACCTTCACCAGGGTTTTCTTGAATCCAAGGTGCCCACCAGAAACACCATCGTGAATGTGCCGTAGAAGAGGGGCTACCTTACTCCGCGGCACTATCACTTGCCTGGTTATTTCTTTACCGTCGGTCGATTCCCATTTCCTATACAGAACATTATTTACCAGAGCCAAACTGTCCCACTGAGCCCAATAACTCTTCGTAGTCGGACTGTAGACGGACACGTCGCTCCATTGAGGCTTGTTTCCACTCCGTTTCCAGTGCAGTATAGGTTGTAGATCATCATCTTCTTCCTGCGCCTTCTTCATACTGGTTCCGGTCCATTCATCGTCAGTTCCATGAGTCCTTATGAGCTTAACCTCTTCCCGGACTTCCTTCCTCTGACGATAAATATTACACGGGCGCGATCCTCGTAAACAGACTTCTTGATCTGGAAACCTTAGCACTTCTTTGGCTACATCTAAAACACACTGTTGATTCTTCAAGAAATCCAGTCCCAAAATGCAATCATTGGTAATACTTGCAATCAACACTGACTGACGGTATACCCGGTTGCCAATTTTTATCTTGACATCCGTCTCACCGAGGACGGAAACTGGCTGACCAGTGGCTGTCTGTAGATGACACGATGGCGATCGCTTTTCCCACATTATGGTGCGTTTCAGTAGCTCTGGCCTCACAATTGTACGTGATGCTCCTGTATCCACAGTTAAGCCGCAAGGTTGGTCGTCCAAGGTGGCCTCGACGATCAGACTATTCCCATTGCCAACTTGGGTTATGGTAACGGTTGGCGCCAAAACTTGACCTTGGGTTTCAGACTCGTCTGTGACCCTTCTCTTCTTTGAAGGACATTCTAAGCGTATATGTCCCTTACCACCACAGCCATAACAAGTTGGGACGAACCGAGGCTTCCTTTCCTCTTTGACCACCTCCTTAACCTCCCTGACCTTATTTAATTTCGTGTCCTGCCGAACAGCTTCCACCTCGAGAGCATGAGCCAGTGCGTTCTTCATGGTTTGGTGGTGTCCCAACCGTACAAAGGTCCTGACTTCAGTTTCACGAATGCCATTAATGAAAGCATCCAGCAGAGTCTTCTCAATCATTTCTGGTGCCGATAGGTAAGCACGACGAAGCAGCCTTTCCACTTCCTGTGCCCACTGTTGGAGACTTTCATTAGCCTTTTGTTTTCTTTCGTGGAGTTGCGCTCGATAAACATACTCCAGGTGTTTTTCACCGTAACGTGTGTCCAGTGCGTCCATCAGAATTTCCAGCGTCCTTCCTTCAGGCGGCAAATTTTCCAAGACCATTAAAGCGTCTCCGCGTAAAGCAAGCGCCAGGGCCGCAAAGGACTGCTCACTGCTCCAGGAATTTCCTATTGCAAGTATCTCAAACTGATACTTGAAGGCTGTCCACGAGGAAGTCCCATCAAAGCGCGGGAGATCGAGTTTCGTGGATGATGGTGAAGCTACCGAAATAGGTCCTTGAGTCTTCAGCCTTATCATTTCCTTATTCAGTGCCTCAAAGCGGCTTTCGAAAGTTTCATTCTTCAGGGTTACCTCCTGCAGGCGGTCTTCGAGGGTCTCAGTCCTTTGGTTGACTTCCTCGTTCAATCCCTGTATGCGGTCTTCGAGGGTCTTAACTTTTTCACCGAGGACAGTGATGCCTGCATCAATTTTACCTAGGACCGCTTCCTGATTGGCCTCTTGCTTGGCTTCCAATGCATGCATCATTCGCTCGCTGGCCTCTTGATTGGCCTTGAACATTTGCTGCATAGAGGCCATCAACGCTGCCAAGTTCAATTCCGATGTGCTACCTGCTGATGCTGCCTCAGCTCCCGCCGAAACGCCGGTATCAATTGGACGCTCTTCCTCTTCACGGCTACGTTGACGTGCGGCATCCATCTCCACTTGACGTCTGGTTCGTGGAGTACGCCCTTCTTCCTCTCGCGGTAGTAACGGCATCCCACTTCTGACACCAAATGTTAGGTACTAAGGGTAGGTACAATTAATGCCGACTACGTGTATAAAGGGTTTATTCCGCTCTCCACAAACTTGACAAATACACAGTACTACACTAGTTCACTAATACTAGTTACACACAACAAGCACTGTTCCGAATCACTTAGCAGACTCACAGTATTCCAATATTATCGCCTAGGTCACTGGTATATCACTCTTCGTTCGCTTACTTAAGTTCCGTACACTGTCGCTTCCAAGAAGTAACTAACTCGCTGCCCGTCGTCAACACCTTATATACGGAATAAAGATGCGAGCTGGTATTTTCCTGAACATTCTCGGTAGGTATGTACGTAATAATAATCGGAATCGAATGATCTCGAGACACATTGTCGGCTTCCCTTTGTATTCGTTCGCGAGTAGGTATTCGCCGGCCGTCGCGCCGATAACGCAAGGGCGTTCACTTTATACCTACATACCTACAGTCTCGAACATTCAATTTTTAGAGATCCTTCGTAACTAATCGATGGAGTACATCTAGAATAAAAATGCGTTTTTGTATCAAGCTGATAAAATAAGGATACTTCGAGATATTTTACCAAGTAGTTTCTAGGTCGTAACAGTAATTAGAGTAGAATTCGACAATACGAATGTCACGATATATTGATTATCGTATCACTTCGATATCTTCGCTATGTTAATATAATCTACAATTCTATGATTGCTCTATTTCCCAAGAACATACATACATAAAACACGATTTAATATAAATATCCATCATTCCTTTGTTATCGACTCCCTCAGTAATTGCTTCGCCACCCAATATGGCATGAAAACGAAACACAAGACATCGATAATAAAATAATATAAAAACAACTTACGTCCAACGTAAATGCTAAGAAAAGGACATATTAATTTCGCTGCGAACCCTCTATCGTCGCGTCTCTTTCTATCTTATAATACATCGTGAATGCCCATCTCGCTCCGGCCCCCGCGCGTAAGTGCCGCGCCATCTGTTGCCAGTTTTATTGAAAAACTCCCGCCATATTGTAAGTTCCCGCTAGTGAATTAAGATGTAGGATTGGGTCGTTATTGTTTGTAACGTTTTAGTTATTAACGCGTTATTTTTCGTTATTAGTAGTACCGTTTTTTTCTTAAATAAATCAACAGGCTTCAGATTTTATTTACGTAACAAAGTCGACATACAAGCGTATGACCCGCGTGATGTTAAGCAGTTACCGTAGCATATAGATGTTTGCAATACCAATACATATAGATGCTCGCACGTCGCCGGCCTGAAAGGAAAGGGAATTAAGGGGGAGTTGCGCTTCCGGCTCTCTTATACTTCGGACTTAATGCAGCTATAATAGCTATTCATCTGTGGGTGTGTGAGAGGGTGGTACTACCCGATCCAATTGGCTCTATAACCATTATCGTCATCGTTGTCAGGCTAACGGGCCCACAGGCGCCTTCACCTTAAGGTGAAGGCGCCTGTCTAGCCCGCGAAATTCAAAATTTTCGAGTATTTTTATAGTTTATCCAAAATCTGGAAACATTTAAGACACAATTTAGTGATTTGCGACAAACACAGTATGCAGTGCGTTTATTAATACATTTATTTGACGGTGGATATGATACCAGTTAATCACTAAATATACAAATATTGCCAGATTATCTGGATAGCTGTCGTTCTTGAAATGTTTTAGAGTAAGTTGGATATATTAATAAATGCACTGCACACGGTCTTTGTCGCGAATTACAAAATGTGCCTTTTATTATTGTCAGATTTTGAAAAAAAACTAAATATCCTCAAAAAATTTGAACTTCGCGGGCTAGATGGGCGCTTTAGCCTTACGACTAACTTATATTGCAAGTTTTTTTTTAAAAAAAAGGTAGTGACCACAGATGTACATTTTATATCTGTGGTAGTGACAAAATACCCGGCATCTGCAGAGAGAACTGGCATAACTCCGAAATATACCAAAAATCCGTTTCTGACTATAAAATTATGCATATCGGTCCCGAAGGCCCATATTAACATGTCATTCGGCGCCATATTGCGATAATATTCGAATTTCGAACGTTCACTCACTGCGTTCTCTCGAAACCAACTTACATTTGCAGTCACCAAAGTCAATATCCCGTATTCAGTTTTCGCGATAAGACTATTTTCGGTATGCAAATAATAATTTTGCCAAAGTTTATATTAGTCGATTTGGATCCGATTTTTTTTATGGCGCGCTATAAAGTTAGGTATCGATGAATCGTTTCAGTGAGTTCGATTATCGAATGATTGAAATAGAGGGGGGTTTAGTGGCGGGTTAGAGGAACAGGTGTGGTCAACGATTATTTTGTTAGTTCACGTTCTACGTGATCCCTGGTGGGTTGGCGATGCTATGTGGAGGGGTTATAAAAAGAAAATTGGCTTTAAAAGACGTGACTTGTGTTTGAACATTAGATTTTTAGTTTAGTACCTCTACTATTGCGTACCATTGCAAGACCTCGAGACACAGTGAGCAGTTTCTGCGTGGATCGGACCGCAAACAACAACTAAATATGAGTACCCAGTTATGGCAGTTATTAACTATGAATTCAGGACGTCTAACACCTCAGTCCCCCCGTGACCATGGTTGCTGTAAAGCAGCCGAAACGTCGTCGGGAACTTTAAATAGTAAATAAACGCGATACAATCCGTAAAATAGTTTTATTTCAATGTGTAGTATTCGCGTAAATATAAGAAAACAATATGTGAACCTCCACTATGAGTTAAAACGTTCATCAGTCGCTAACGTATACGTAAAACATTCGTTTTAGAGGCCAATAAGAGACCGGTACACCTTTCCATACAAATATTTCTTTCGCTGCTCAAACACACCAACTGTACGGTCCCAAACTAAGCAACGCTTGTACTATGGGTACCGTACAATGGACTGGAGGCGATCCCTGTGACACCCAGACCTGGGCATTTTGCGGGTCTGAGTGGTTCAAGATTTTATGAAACAACATAATGGAAATATGGAAGAACTCAAGTTCACAATAACCAGGCACAGTAAGTCTAGCGGCTTAAGTTCGAACTACTAAGACTATAGGTACTATAGCCAACGAGAGGCAATACGAAAATTTAGATTATTTTAAAGAATTAAGTAAGTCATTACTTTTATCGCTTCGCCGTCATTATAATTAACATTACTGTTTCCGTGACCGGCTTGTACTCGATCAATATAAACATTTCGTATCGCTTCTCGTTGGCTGTGGTATAGACAGGTTGGGATGTAGTATTATATAGTAATTAAAACTTGCAGCAAATATGATTTACAACTTACACTATACATATCCCCTTTCCTCTTCGAACTAACACATACCACTAATACACTCTGAAACTAAATGTTTTACACCTGTTAAACGGTGGCGTTCCAATTTTGAAACACTCCGCGCGCCGAGAACACGACCGCAGACGCGTTCTGAATTTAAACGAGCCAATGGGAGCGCTCCGTACGCTCGCGTGGATATTGTCGAATTTGCGGTTATGCTCGTTTCGTATGTGGTGCCGTTTTTATGTTTTTTAAAATATATTTATTTGAATCTTTGAAAGAGGTCGCAACTCGTATTGTAGATAAATAAATATCGCCAGACGAACACACCAACTGTACGGTCCAAACTAAGCAACGCTTGTACTATGGGTACCGTACAATGGACTGGGGGCGATCCCAGTGATACCCAGACCGGGGCAACGACATTTCCGAAATTTACCCTGATGGGAATCGAACCCGGAACCACCCGGTGTAGTGAGCCGAGTGACAGGCTATAGATGGAAACACAATCCTGTAGACACATATTTGCGAACAAACGACGAGGCATACATTTTGGATGGGTCTTTGTCAGAACAATAAGATTTCATGGCGAAGTTTGCCTACAGCCGTAGAGCCAAGTTGTAGCAAGACTTTAGCTCTCCTACGGGCTAGCTCGAGCCGGATAGTACCACCCTCTCACAGAAAGTAAAAAGTAATCCTACTACTAACATTATAAATGCGAAAGTTTGTGAGTGTGGATGTATGTTTGTTACTCTTTCACGCAAAAACTACTCAATGGATTCGGATTAAATTTGGAACACAGATAGTTTATAACCTGGATTAACACATAGAACACTTTACTTAAGTCTACGCGGACGAAGTCGCGGGCATCAACTAGTCAATACATAGTATAAAACAAAGTCGCTTCCCGCTGTCTGTATGTCCCTATGTATGCTTAAATCTTTAAAACTACGCAACGGATTTTGATGCGGTTTTTTAATAGATAGAGTGATTCGAGAGGAAGGTTTATATGTATAACTAGCTGAGCCCGTGACTTGGTCCGCGTGGAATTTAACTTAACCGCTCCCACTCCCGCGTTCTTGTTTTTCTAAAAAGTCTAAGTTACTCCTTATAACATCAGCTATCTGCCAGTGAAAGTCCCGTCAAAATCGGTCCAGCCGTTTCGGAGATTAGCCGGAACAAACATACAGCTACTTTTATTTTATAAAAAAAAAAAAAAAATGGGTCCTGTCGCGCGGGCTCAGAACGCGGGACCGGGCTTTATTGTTAAGTTAAATTCCACGCTGGCGAAGTCGCGGGCTCAGCTAGTTCTAATTAAATTTGCAAATAGTAGAGAAAGCCGTGCGAAGCCGGGGCGGGTCGCTAGTTAGTAAATTAAGTAGCTAAGTTTCGTACGATGAGTGAGAGTGCCATAAACCTAACCCCCGTTCTTATATCCCATTCAGTTCGACAACGTGCGATCATTGCCTATGGTATCTCAAGTATCTGTAAGCTACGGTAACTGCTTAACACCAGGCGAGACTTACGCTTATAATTAATGGTTTATTTACACTTAAGCGAGTGGAAGCCATTATCGCATACCTAGCTGTAAGTTTACAAGCTGTAACTTTTTACACTCAGGTGACTGGAAGCTAATGATTGCATTTAAGCACAGATATAGATTTACATAGAACGCAAATGCATGTACTTCGCGTGTACGAAACCCCGACCAAGCGTCAAGGTTGGTCGCCGCTAACTTACAGTCCGCGCGACCACAGATATAAACAATATGAGTATGAGCGAGATAATCACTCGAGAGAATCGTAGCGTGCGGAGGGGCATCGGTGGCATCGGTGTCTTTGAATCGGTTTGGATTTTCCGTCACTAATGACGTCATAGGAGGTGTTAAAAATTCGGCACGCTTGGTTTCAATACAAATCATGATACTTGCGTTATCTATGTAAATCTATATCTGTGCATTTAAGCATACCTAGCTGTACATAGTAATGTCTGGTCCACGCACATTGTCGACCGCAGCGGACATTATAAGGACATTTATACTCGTACAAGCGATGCTTGGTTTGGGACCATACAGTTGGTGTGTTCTTCTGGCGATATTTATTATTATTATTTTGTGTCTGATAATATTGAACTAGCTTTTTCTCGTGAGTTATCTCCGTGGAGCTCGAAACAGAATTCACATACAAACTTCCATCTCCTATTACACCCCTTCAATTTTTATTTTCTCTACAACAGGTAGCCTATGTCCTTGTTCAAGGTCTAATCTATCTCTATACCAAAATTCATCAAAATTGGTTCAGCGGTTTAGGCGTGAAAAAGTAACAAACACAAAGACAGATTTACTTTCACATTTGTAATATTAGTTTGCATTTAGTATATTTTTTATATTAGGTATTTAACTCATAAATAGCAGTTATTGTTGACATAATAGTGAAATATTGTTTTTTTATATTTTCTCTTTCTAGTTTTTTTCTGTAATTGGTTCAACGCCATTGATCGAAGCGAGCCATTGACACTACAAGTAGCTTATTTATTGCTAAGCACATCAGAGGCTGTATGAATAAATCAATCTCAAGCCTGAGAACGGTCTTGAGTACGCTCTTGACATGTACTTTTGTAGTGGCATGACGTAAGAATGACATTTCTAAGCTCTCAGACTTCAAATCGATTTATTAATACGGGCTAAAGTCATTCAATTTACAATTTATCAACTTAGACCCAACGAATTTCTAGATTATAATATATATAATTAACACTTACAACATTAACGACACCATTATTAAACCGCAACAAATAAAAGTCGTTATTAATAAAATAAAACGGACAACGAAAATAACGGTACACCTCCAATAACGGTATTTAATTAACCAATATTCGGAGAAACGATTGAGGCCGTAACGGTTATTCGGCGCCGATTTTTACGCGCGAAAAGTGTGAAAATAATTGATATCGGGAGGGGACAGTGTTATTGAAAAAGGGATTGGGGACTTTATGGAGACATTTTCTTTTTAATCTCGTTGTAATTATTGCTGTTTTATTGTGGGGCGGGTTGATTATTTTTTCTTTCATTTTATTGTCATTTTACGCATTAAGCCGGTGTCAAGTCAATTAATATAACCCCCCCCCTCCCACCCCTATTAATAAAATGGTGGATATTTTACTGACTAAGACAAAACTTTTTGGAAGAACACGTACATTTTATTTACAACATCACCAGACTGACACACCAACTGTATGGTCCCAAACTAAGCAACGCTTGTACTAACCAAACCATGCACCAGTGACACCCAGACCAGGGTAAATTACGAAAAGGCCATTTCCGAAATTAGCCTTGACGGGAATTGAACCCGCAACCATCGTATACATTAAGTCGAGCGGCCTACGCTCAAACCACTGCGCCAAGCGGTCGTCACCCATACCCATAGTACAAGCGTTACTTAGTTTGGGACCATACAGTTGGTGTGTCAGTCTGGCGATATTTCACAATTATTACTTAATAAAATCACTCTACACTGAAGAAATACAATACAAATTAATAATAAAATATGAGCATTAAAAGGTACTTAGAAACAGATAATATAAAGACGCGTTTATAAGTATTAATATTCTTTACTAAATACCATCGCGAATCGCAAACACTTGAGAAAACAAAATGGCCATTTAAAAAACGCATCCGTACCATCGACAATGGAGGCAATAAAACGATAATGCAAACCAAACAGAGCGAAATCCTTAAACATAATAAAAGATTAAAAAAACGATACGTTGATCCATGGCACAATAGATGGGTATTTATGGTTGTACCATCACCCCCGAATTCCCTGGAGGGGTAACAGAGGTGTGCTGTTGTATTGTGAAGCTTATTTTGCGAGTTAATATTTTGTATCTACATGATATTTACTGATATATACTGCTATAATTGCATCATTACTTTACTTTTTAAATTTTTGAACGAAGAATATCTAGTTTTAGATATACTGAAGAAATATACCGTTATTTTCGTTACTAAAATAACGTTTTGAAGTTGAAATAAATATAATACGAAGTTAAGTTTTAAAATAATGCATTTTAAATCTGAGAGTTATTTTATTGGAAAATACTCACCTACTTACACGCACGCATTGGTAAAAAACATAATAAATTATTAGAAACTATTATTTTCCTCATATTTTCACTATCATTGATTTTATTTTATACAACAGCGCCACAGACCGGTCCTAACTATATCTAAGAACCAAAAATCACATCTAAATCGGTCCAGCCGTTTAGGAGAAGATACACGAACACAAAAACAGACAAAATCTAAAAAAAAGAACATTAGTCATATATACCTATCGTATTATCAAAATTAACGAGGTATTGACTTAAGAAAATCCTTTTAAACCTTAAACGATTAAGGTGTGGGGTAGCTACCCTCTTCTGTAAATAAGGGATGGTAGGCGTCACCTTGGAAACTTCACCCTCGCAACGATTTCAACCCCCGCGGGCGTTATTTTAATTATATTATTATAATATTAGGGGATGATGTCTTGAGTTTAAATAATTAGTACTTATTTGAAATCATTTTTTTTTCTTTTCTATACATCTATACAAATAAATAAAATTGGAGTGTCTGTTTGTAATATCAAAATAACACCTTTTCACTAAATGCATATGAAAGTACATACGATACCTATAGCAAAAACGCGAATTAAACAACAATTTTTGTCTGTCTGTCTGTCTGGCTGTGTGTTTGTTCCGGGTAATCTCCGAAACGGCTGGACCGATTTCGACGGGACTTTCACTGGCAGATAGCTGAACTTATAGCGGGTAACTTAGGCTACTTTAATTTTAGAAAAACAATTAGGGTTCCCCGTAAAGAAATAAAAACACTTGAAATCCAAGAGACCGATATTAACTGGCAGATAGCTGATGTTATAAGCAGTAATTGATGCTACTTTTATTTAAGAAAAACAAAATATAAAAAATGGGTTCCGTCGTGCGGGCGCAGAACGCGGGAGCGGGCTTTTTTGTTAAGTTAAATTCCACGCGGACGAAGTCGCGGGCTCAGCTAGTTAGAACTAAGTCGTACAAGCGTACGATCTGATGTTTAGCAGTTATCGTAGTCTATAGATGTTTGCAATACCAAAGGCTTCGCTCGCAAGTTGCCGACCTGGGCCCTAACCACGCTAGCTACTCAAATCGTAATAGAAAAGCAAACGCTCGCGATTACGTTTCAAACGCTCCGCTTTTGACGTTTTGCTGACACCATACCATTATCAATATCAGTAGAAATCGTGAAGCTCGGGTGAAAGGCTTATTTTGTCCCTCGAACTGTTAGCGCCCTCGCTACGCTCGAGCGCCAAACCCCGTCTCGGGACAAAATAAGTAACTTTCACCACTCATGTAACGATGTACTATTGTCCCTCGAACTATTAGCCAAACCCCGTCTGGGGACAAAATAAGTCACTTTCACCACTCGTGTAACAATGTACTATTATAACGGTTTGTTTATTATCATTTTATATCGAGATTGGCTACTCAAGCCTAGAAACTATACTAAATAGGTAAATAGGTACTAAATAGGTTCCTGGTCTAGCTACAACTGGGACCAGTACAAGCGTTGCTTAGTTTGGGACCGCACAGTCGGTGTGTCAGTCTGGCAATATTTATTTATTATTGAGTGTTGGATCGATATAAAACAATCTGAGCCCAACGGTGGGCGGCTAATAGGATAACGACGCGATTATAAATACAATGGTCCAGAGTCGGGAGCGGAGGCTGCGGCGCAAGTGATGAGAGTAGGGAGATGACTTGATTTATTTACTTTCTAGAGCTGGATTTATTTTGTTGCCTCATGGGTGTGGATATGTCAGGACGTGTGTGGAGGTCTTTGGGGGAGTATTTGTGTATGTATGGGTGGCTTGTGCCACATTTGAACTGTTAACAATAACATTTAGATACAATAATAAAAGTAAATTAAAATCGGTTCATCCATTTGGGAGTTACGATGTTACCGACAGACACACAATACACAGATGCATATGTTAGAATTATAATACCCCTTTTTCCATCGAGGGTTAAAAATGGTGGTCTGCATTGCGTGTACAGAGAGATCTACTAGGTCAAACAAAAGGGTATAGTATATTTTTTGCAACTTTACTTTGTAAATCTAAAACTATGGGCTTTGTGGGACAGTTGAAGTACTAAAGGTTTTGTAGACTTGTGAAATATGTCAACAGATGTATTCCTGTAACACCTTTTGTTTTTCAAGTTTCCTCCAAAGCTCATAGTTTTAGAATAACAAAGTTTTGTTTTGAAAAAAAAAATACCCTTTCTGTTTCAACCTGTATTGCTTGCTGATTTTGTCGTTAAAAGTGCAATTAATTAAATTAAACTAAACCATCAGTGGTAGAACTTAACAGTAGTCAACTGACTACAAGTCATAGACGGGCTGGGTCGATACGGATAGTACCACCTTCACACAGATGACATGTCTACGTACTATGTCTACGTACTTATGTGTACTTTAATCCGAGAGACAAACAAAAAATCACACCAAATTTAAGTTTCAAAACTCGAATATTTTTATTTCAAACAGGCCAGATTAACTGGCACTTTTAAAAAGTCAAGAGCTAGGTGCATGTTCCAAAACAAAATCCTATGGAGAAGAACATGCAAGAAACTCCATGGATACATATTTTCTTTTCTATTTCTTTTCTTTTCTATTTCAACACTCAATATCCTGTTTTTCGTAAATCAATTAAGTTTTTTGTTTCGTTTTATTATTATGTAGGTACCTACCGGTTGAAACAGAAAGGGTACACTTTTTTCCAAAACTTAACTTTGCAATTCTAGTACTATCAGCTTTGGGCAAAACTTGTAAAACAAAAGGTGTTACAGGAATACAGCTGTTGACATATTTCACAAGTCTACAAAACCTTTAGTACTTCAACTGTCCCACAAAGCCGATAGTTTTAGATTTACAATGTAAAGTTGCAATAACAATAGTATACCCTTTCTGTTTCATCTAGTATTTTTGATTGTTTGTGTGCATAATAATAAAGCGGAAAAAGTGACGTATACAAATCGCGCTCCTCCCCGCTCCCGGCCCCGCTGCCGCTCATGCCTTGCCCCCCGCCCCGCACCCCTACAGATTTCTTACCACCCCGCCTGTCAAAGACACGCCGCTCCTAATATATCGTATAGCCTTTGTAATACCATTAATCATTCCGCACTGGCTTTGTTTTTGATTCGCGAGTGTTAATTTAAACTGTACACAATCACGCCTTCATTCCTTATAACAGTTCCAGGTAGAAGTAAATAAAATAATAATTTAGCATTGTGATGTCCCACTCCTGGGCACGGGCCTCCCCTCACTACGAGGGGGATTCGGGCCGTAATCCACCACACTGGCCCAGTGCGGGTTGGCGGATTTCACATGTCTTTCGAAAATTGGTTAGATTCTCTAAGACATGCAGGTTACCTCACGATGTTTTCCTTCACCGTAAGCAAGTGATAGTCATATAGAAATTATGATTCGCACATAGATTTCGAAAAATCCAGAGGTCGCCGGGGTTTGAAGCCAGGATCTGGTGCCCGCAAGACGCGAGCCATAACCAATTGGCTATCACTGCTATTGATACTTGCGTTATCTATGTAAATCTATATCTGTGGTCATACCAGTACAATATTACTTAAGATCAAAAGTGTACTTAAGTCGCTCTCAGACTTAAGATAGATTAATTAATGCGGTCGGTGGCTTTCGAGTCTGGGAGCGATCTTGGAAATGTCATTCTTATATGTCATTACTGTACAAAATGTAATGTGGAAAGTGTACTCAAGACCGTTCTCAGACTAGAAATTGATCTATTAATAGGTGATAGCCGAAATAAAATCAAACTCAAAATTGTTTTTATTAACGGAAGCCACGAAAGCATTTATGAATAGTTACAATCTACCACCGGTTCCGAATGCCGCTTCCACTGAGAAGAGCCGGCGGGAAACTCAATGGTTACTCTTTTCAATGTATAAAACACAAGCTGTGCCCACCGACTTCATCCGCGTAGTATTTAACGTAACAAAAATTTCGGGATTATCGGGATAAAAAGTATCCTATATGTTAATCCCTGTTATAAACTATCTGTGTTCCAAATTTCATCCAAATCCGTTCAGTAGTTTTTGCGTGAAGGAGTAACAAACATACATCCACACTCACAAACTTTCACATTTATAATATTAGTAGGATGGTGTGCATTCTCAGGAACAGCAACAGAATGTGACCAGGCGATACCATTGTCACTGAATCAAGTCAATATTTAAAACGTTTATGTTTTTTCCAGAATACCGCCAGCCAATCATGGGCAACCCCTGGCCGATAGCGAAGCCGATAGCCAGCAGACCGATCCCAGTACAGCATCAGCATCTGCAGCATCTTCTGGCGCACTGCCACCATCCGTACTTAGCTGGTGAGTTGGTCCACCCAGTGACCACTTAGGGTCTTACTTAAGGGTCTTACTTAAGGCCCACCAAGTCCAGGGGGCACGTTAGCTACTTAAAATGCAAAAGAAAAGCAAACGCGAGCGTATCTTGTCAAACGCTTAGGCCAAATATTTACTACTCCACTAGCGTCTGATTTGCGACTGGCTCATGCCATCGAACTTGGTTGGTAGTAACCAAATCAATGACAGTAGAGGTGAAGCTCGCGTCAGCCTGTGGTTTGTAGTTTACGATAAAACGCCAAAAGCTGAGCGTTTACGTTTCTATTGCGTTTTAAGGAGCTAACTAGAGGAACAAATTCGCTATTAGAGGATATAAATAGCTACAAAATTTTTTTTTATGTTTCTTACTTCTTCACGACTAAGCTTCTGAACCGATTTTGTCTAGAAAGTAAATATATGATATAAGTGACGACTGCTTGGCGCAGGGGTTCGAGCGTAGGCCGCTCGGCTCACTGCACATAGTGGTTGCGGGTTCGATTACCGCCGGAGCAAATTTTAGAAATGACCTTTTCGTAATTTGCCACTGTCTGGGTGTCCTGGGGCTGCCTCCAGTACAATGTACGGTACCCATAGTAATAGCGTTGCTTAGTTTGGGACCGTACAGTTGGTGTGTTAGTCTGGCGGTATCCTACTAAGTAATATTATAAATGCGAAAGTTTGTGAGTGTGGATGTATGTTTGTTACTCTTTCACGCAAAAAGTACTGAACGGATTCGGATGAAATTTGGAACACAGATATTTTATAACCGGGATTAACACATAGAATACATTACTTAAGTCTACGCGGACGAAGTCGCAGGCAGCAACTAGTTATATATAATAAAGTAAGTAGATACTTATTATCATTAAAAACCAATACGACATAAAAAATATCAACACCATTTTTAACTGCAGTTAAAAAGACCGTGTTGATCCAAAAGATTAAAAGTAACAATAGGTTTGTTTTTGCGTTTGTCTATCAAATGGGGTGTGGGTCTTAATCCGACATTTTGTTGTTACAATTGCAACAAATTGTCGGTCCCAGCAACAATGGGGTCGCCTTTTATATCCTTGTTGGGAGGTCTAAGTAAGTAGCTGAATCTCAAGTTATAAAAAATACTTTAAAAAACTTATACTATTGAGCGGGTGGTCTAGAAATTATTTTATTTAATATAACACAGTCCGCACCACTAGTATACGATCTGCCTGATGTTAAGCAGTTACCGTAGTCTATAGATGCTCGTTGCCGAACTGAAAGGAAGTGGGACAGCTTTTTCCGGCTCTCCCAGTCAACGTATGACTCGCAGCTATAATAAATAAATATCGCCAGACAAACACATCAATTTTATGGTCCCAAACTAAGCAACCCTCGTACTATGGGTACCGTATAATGGACTGGGGGCGATTCCAGTGACACCCAGACGTGGGCAAATTACGAAAAGGCCATTTTTCGAAATTTGCCCCGGCGGGAATCGAACCCGCAAACACCATGTGCAGTGAGCCGAGCGGCCTACGCTTGAACCACTGCGCCAAGCGGTCGTCAAAAAATACCTACTTAAGGTGCAGGCGCCTGTCTAGCCCGCGAAATTCAAAATTTTCGAGTATTTTTATAGTTTATCCAAAATCTGAAAACATTTAAGACAACATTTTGTGATTTGCGACAAACACAGTATGCAGTGCGTTTATTAATACATTTATTTTACTCTTAATATTATCACGGTGGATATGATAGTTAATCACTAAATATACAAAAATTCCCAGATTATCTGGATAGCTGTCGTTCTTGAAATGTTTTAGAGTAAGTTGGATATATTAATAAATGCACTGCACACGGTCTTTGTCGCGAATTATAAAATGTGCCTTTTATTATTGTCAGATTTTGAAAATTTTCTAAAAAACCTCAAAAAATTTGAACTTCGCGGGCTTGATAGGCGCTTTAGCCTCAAGGTCGCGATCTTTGTGTTACGTGTCCATGACCCAAGGGATATATCACTCAATAAAATTCAACCAATAATCCCGATAATCCTATACTTTTTTGCACAAAAAAAGCTAAACGTCAAACGTTATTCAATAACCTAACTGAGCACTGATATAAATAAAAATGCCCTTTTTATTGTACTTTTGTGTTCGTATTGTAATGTTGGCAATTCACACAATGCTTCAATACAAGAATGTTTATTGAAAATCATACAATGGCATTATGGTTATAAAAATTAGAACAGAAAAAATATTCGCATGGGTTCTTAATTTTTATTTTAATGTTCGATTTATCGTAAACCTTCAAGGAGTTTGCCATATTTTATTAAAAACAAGCAGCTATGAAGCTAAATGGAAGGAAGTAAGAAGCGAAGCTTGAATCACTCTATCTATTAACAAAACCGCATCAAAATCCGTTGCGTAGTTTTAAAGATCTAAGGGTACATAGGGACAGACAGCGGGAAGCGACTTTGTTTTATACTATGTAGTGATTATGTATTGATGTAATTATTTTGTTCCAGTAAGACCAGCACAGGCCCATACACAAGTGTTTCCACTGCCCGGCGGTTTCCCATGGGCCCACAGTTCTAGAGGTGAGACATAAATACGTCACTAGTTTTTATTCAACATGACTGCAGTTCATATACAGGGATAGTACCGGCCTCACACAGAAGATCGGCGTAAAGTAAATAAATGAATGACGCCAGACTGACACACCAACTGTACGGTCCCAAACTAAGCAACGCTTGTACTATGGGTGCCGTACAATGGACTGGGGGCGATCCCGGTGACACACAGGGTAAATTACGAAAAGGCCATTTCCGAAATTTGTCCCGGCGGGAATCGAGCCCGCGACCACCATGTGCAGTGAGCCGAGCGGCCTACGCTCGAACCACTGCGCCGAGCGGTCGTAAAGTGGCTATTACAATTACAACTGCGTTTAGTAAGATGCGTGAGGGAGACGGAAGCCCAACTCTTCATGCATTATGCTCAATTTATTCAGCATGTTTTGGCATGAAATTATAAAACAAATCTATCTCAAGGGATTTCACTACATAGTATAAAACAAAGCCGCTTCCCGCTGTCTGTCCCTATGTATGCTTAGATCTTTAAAACTACGCAACGGATTTTGATTTGATGTTTTTTTATAGATAGAGTGATTAAATATGAAGTTTTATATGTATAACTAGCTGAGCCCGCGACTTCGTCTGCGTGGATTTTAAATTAACAAAAAAGCCCGCTCCCGCGTTTTGAGGCCGCGCCACAGGCACAATTTAAAAAAATTGTTTTTCTAAAATAAAAGTAGCCTTAGTTACTGTTTATAACTTCAGCTATCTACTAGTGAAAGTCCCGTCAAAATCGACCCAGCCGTTTCGGAGATTACCCGGAACAAACATACAGACAGACAGACAGACAAATTTGTTAAAATCGCGTTTTTGCTATATGTGTCGTATGTACTTTCATATGCATTTAGTGAAAAGGTGTTATTTTGATATTACAAACAGACACTCCAATCTTATTTATTTGTATAGATACATGCATAATATAGTAGAGAAACACTTTAGTATCAGCATTGCACCCGTGCGAAGCCGGGGCGGGTCGCTAGTTATACATAAATAAATCAATAATTACTATTTTAGACACGAACTGCAATGTTAATTAAAACGCGATACGCTCGAGCGCGAATTTCATGTTAAAATCCATTTTAAAATGATGAAAAGTTTTAGCATAATTCATCAAAATATTGACGGAAATCCCAACTCTGGGGGGTCCGGAATCATGAGTTCAATCCATGGTATCAGTTTTCGTTACGATGCGATTTTCAATTCATATTCATTACGTGAAATTATATTTTTCTTTCAATGTTATTTCACCAGTGATTTTTCACGATTTTATTCATAGTGAATTTTCACTAAGACACGTAATCGTATGAAGTCACTGGTCGATGATTTATCATAAAAACCGTGACAGTGCCAAACACTGGATTTCATTGCAATGATTTTTAACAGATGTCGGTAGCAGGTGCTACTTATGAAAACCGATATAATATGAATTTTCGCACGCTACCTGTGAATAAATAGTACATGACTACTGTATACGTATTTATTTAAGTCTAAAGCGCCCATCTAACCCGCGAAGTTCAAATTTTTTGAGGTTTTTTAGAAATTTTTCAAAAGCTGATAATGATAAAAGGCACATTTTGTAATTCGTGACAAAGACCGTGTGCAGTGCATTTTTTAATATATCTAACTTACTCTAAAACATTTCAAGAACGACAGCTATTCAGATAATCTGGCAATTTATGTATATTTAGTGATTAACTAGTATCATATCCACCGTGATAATATTTAGAGTAAAATAAATGAATTAATAAACGCACTGCATACTGTGTTTGTCGCAAATCACAAAATGTTGTCTTTAATGTTTTCAGATTTTGGATAAACTATAAAAATACTCGAAAATGTTGAATTTCGCGGGCTAGACAGGCGCCTTCACCTTAATTCGTTTCGGTAGGCAAACCCCGGCGTGGTATGATGCGGCGCGCGGTCTTCTCAGACCTGCAACGGAAAGGCTTGGAGAAGAGGTTCCAAGTGCAGAAGTACATATCGAAGCCGGACCGGAAGAAGCTAGCGGAGAAGCTGGGGCTCAAGGATAGTCAGGTCAGTGGCTAGTGTCGGAAAAGTATTTTGTCAATTTCTATTTAGGTATAATCTATCTATATTTATATAAAAACTAGGTAACCGGGCAAACGTTGTTTTGCCATATAAAAAAAAAAAAACAAAAAAAAAAGATGTTGACCGATTCTCAGGCACACGAAATTTCATGAAAATCGGTCGAGCCGTTTCGGAGGAGTATGGTAACTAACATTGTGACAGGAGAATCTAATATATATAACTCTCGTGTCACAATGTTTGTTACCTCCTCCGAAACGGCTTGACCGATTTTTATGAAATTTTATATGCATATTCAGTAGGTCTGAAAATCGGCTACTATCTATTTTTCATACCCCTAAAAGACAGGACAACGTCTGTCGGGTATATTAGTTTTATATATAAGATGATTCTCTATTTCCTCGGTCATCGCATCTCGCGTGAACGGATTCGCTCATTCTTTTTTTGTTGTGTTTATTATTGTCAGGACAAGGTTTTTAAGAAAGATGGGCGGTACAATTCGAATTAAATATTCAAAGTTAAGACAGGACCACGTCTGTCGGGTCAGCTAGTCGGTTATATAATAATATAGTCAATTGTTAGCGAACGTTGACAAAAACAAATCTTAACAATATATTAATTGTAAGCGTCAATAGCTTAGTGGTTGGAGGGGCCGCCCTCGTAACTGAGAGGTTCCGGATTCAACCCTCATCCTGGACACAAAACTATAGACGTGAGCTTAATCCTAACACAATAATACTAGTTATGTGATAAACACACACTGCTGGTAGTCTTTTTAAAAAACAAAAAAAAAAGTATTTTTTTTTAAAGATTTCCAAAAAAGGATTAAGTATAGGGCATAGGTTATAGGAGGGTATATATTATACAAGCTGTGCCCCCCGACTTCGTCCGCGTAGTATTTAACGTAACAAAAATTTCGGGATTATCGGGATAAAAAGTATTCTATATGTTAATCCCGGTTATAAACTATGTGTGTTCCAAATTTCATCCAAATACGTTCAGTAGTTTTTGCGTGAAGGAGTAACAAACATACATACATACATCCACACTCACAAACTTTCACATTTATAATATTAGTAGGATAGTAGGATGAGTTTAAGGGTATAGGTTATAGGAGGTTACAGGTTCGTCAGTTTATATTTTTGATGGGGGACCGATTATGAGAATTATGTACTCTACGTTAAGACTACCGCTTAGGTAACTACCTATTTGAACTGAAACCGAGTCCAAAGGAAAGAGATTACATTGTCTATGACTATTTCTAGCTTTTTAGTGCACCCAGGGTTTTTGAAGTCCGTTTAAATGTTTCACAAAAATATTATAGTAGAAAAAATGTGTGGAGCGGAAGCGGCATTCCGAGCCGGCGGTAATTTCTGACTATTCATAAATGCTTTGTTGGCTTACATGAATAAAAACAATTTTGAGTTGAGTTTGATTACCCTAATCGTATTTGAATACGTTCAAAACTTATACTAATCCCCCTGATAGGGTTTGAGGAGGCGATATATTATTGCAAAAATATCCTACTAATATTATAAATGCGAAAGTTTGTGAGTGTGGGTGGATGTATGTTTGTCACTCTTTCACGCAAATACTACTGAACGGATTTGAATGAAATTTGGAACACAGATAGTTTATACACTGGATTAAGACATAGAATACTTTACTTAAGTCTACGCGGACGAAGTCGCGGACAGCAACTAGTTATTTAATATAATATCTAATGCAATAATCAAAAGCTACAACTAGGAAAAAATATTTTTAATACAGATAAAAAAAGATCTGCACCAAATTTTCATACTTTATCTAAAGATACATTTCCCCTCCTTTAAAGGGGGTGAAGGGTGTTACAAAAAACTGCCCCTCGGAGCCAGAGGGGGCTGTCACTCGCAGCCGGCAGGGGTAGGGAACGGTTTAAAACAATTACCGAGTGTTTGAGTTGAGCATAGACTAGCCTGTATGGGTGTTACTCTTTGCCTTTTCGGCGTATCGGCTTTTTAAAACGGGGTTAGTTATCTGTGGTAGGTATAATTGTTTTTCGTGTTACCATAAACGCCCAAGAATTTTATAATAATCTTGGGCATTCCTGTTTTTTTAGTTGTGAGATTACCTATCTAGTATTTGATGACCGCTTGGCGCAGTGGTTTGAGCGTAGGCCGCTCGGCTCACTGCACATGGGTTCGATTCCCGCTGGGGTCAATTTCGGAAATGGCCGTTTCGTAATTTGCCCTGGTATGGGTGTCACTGGGATCGCCCCCAGTACGTACGGTACCCATAGTATAAGCGATGTTTAGTTTAGGTCCATACAGTTGGTGTGTTCGTCTGGCGATATTTATTATTATTATTTATCCGGCTAAGCACTATTTATTTTTACATTGCCGAATCCAACGGCGTTACAGTCTTAACCATAAACCTACAGGAGGTAAAAAATAAAAGAAATGCAATACAAAATCCTATTTAAAAAATAATAACCTTATTATTTCGGACCCTTAAAACGCCGCGAACCGGTATTTACCGGAAAATTGCGGAAGTAATCGGTTTTCCCCCTCACGCGAGTTGATTTTTTAACAAGTTGATAAGAAACATCTGTTCGGGGCGTATTGTTAGATTCATAATAAAGGTTTTAGATTTTTGCAATTCTTCTGGAGGGAACAGGCCTGTCCTCATGACAAGGGGGATTTAGGCCATAGTCTAACGAAGGCAGAAATATTTATACACTTTTTTCTTCCGTTTAGATTTCCAATGTGTATTTTAGGTGGTAAAGACCATTAAACGGCGATATACCAGTTTTATTTTATTATTATTATTATTTTTAGCCCTTTTGACGTCCCACTCCTGGGCACGGGCCTCCCCTCAACACGAGGGGGATTCAGGCCATAATTCACCACGCTGGCCCAGTGCGGGTTGGCGGATTTCACATATGTCTTTCGAAAATTGGTTAAATCTTCTAAGACATGCAGGTTTCATCACGATCTTTTCCTTCACCGTAAGCAAGTGATAATCATATAGAAATTATGATTCGCACATAGATTACGAAAAATCCAGAGGTTCGAGCCAGGATTTGAACCCGAGACTTGGTAGCCCGCAAGACGCGTGCTTAACCAATCGGCTATCACTGCCAATTTAAATAAAAAATACATTTTTTATACAACATTTACTGTAGTAACCAATATATGTGCTAACAATACCAAAGGCATTGCTTGCGCGTTGCCGACCTGAAGAGGAGGGGAAGGATGTGAGAGGAAGGGTTGGGCTTCCGTCTCACCCATCGTACGAAACGCGGCTATAATAAATACCTACTTTATACCGGTCTTCTGTGATAGGGTGGTACTACCCCAGGTCGAGCTAGCCCGTATATAATCTGTAGTCAGTGGGCTACAGCTTGGTGTACCACTTACAAAGATTATGAGCAATGGGAGATTGTCTACATTACTTGTAGGTACGCCCGTTAAGTTCCCCAGCTAAGTTAAATCCTTTTGCTAAGAGTGGGCTTTCGTCAATAGTTTAATGGCCCTTGACGGAGATCGAACCCGAAACCGAGGTGGGCCCATCTAACCATTAAGCTATTATTGACGAATACCGATTCGTAATAAAAAAAATTAAGAGAAAAAACGGTTTTTTTCTATTTTCGGTTTTCATTTCGTTAAATGTTTCCGTCAAGAATTTAATTGTATACCTAAACACTATTTAACCGCAACATGTTAGGGGGTCGGCAGGGGTGTGTTTGATTTAAATTAATCGACGGAGGGTCGCGGAGGGGCAAGCCGGGATAATTGGCGGCGCTTAACGCTTTAGGGAAGACATGTCTTCGAGGTTAAGGTGTAGTCGATGAGGTTGATAAATGGATGGGTGACCAGCATTTTCATGTTCCCGAACTAACCCTTGTCACTCTTGTCAGTACTATGGGTACCGTACAATGGACTGGGGGCGATTCCAGTGACACCCAGAGCGACCAATATTTTTAACCCCCGACGAAAAAAGAGGGGTGTTATAAGTTTAACATGTGTATCTGTGTGTCTGTGTATCTGTGTATCTGTGTGTCTGTCTGTGGCAACGTAGCGCCCAAGCTGATGAACCGATTTAAATGTTGTTTCTTTTGTTAGAAAGGTATTCTGATCGAGAGTGTTCTTAGCTATGTTTCATGAAAATCGGTTCAGCCGTTTGAAGATCATCAGCTCTTTAGAGGTTAAAAAAGCCATATTTACGGCCAAAACCAACTTCCTCGGCTCGAATCCGCTCGAAATTTGAGATTATTGGATTTCGCTTTATTATATTTTTAAATGATCGTAATAGTCTGAACTGGCTATTTACAATATTATAAATGTGAAAAGTTTCCCGGATTCTGGAAAAAATAGAATATTTATCAATTTTTATATGAGATTTGTGTATGAACTAAAGACGTTCCATAAGTCACGTGTCAAATGATGGATACGCGCATGTTTTGTTAATGGTCATGGAATATTACGCAATAATAATTCTAGAGGGCGCTGCTCCGCCATTGAGAAAAAATACAATATAATTTCAAATAATTTTAGCGTTATTTAAAATTCTTCCCATGGGCTGCGTCCGTCCACCTCAACCAGAGTTATATTACATCAAATTGAATCATAATTGATAATCTTTTACTAGGAATTAAACCTCCGGCATCAATATTTAGATTCGTTGTTTATTCTAATGTCAATGATTATGTCATAACAAAATAATGTCTCATACTTTTACACAGATTTTATGTTGGATATTGTACATTGCATTGGAATCGAACGGAATGGCATATTAGATTATGAGGAAGCCAAAAATAATTATGTAGGTAAATGGCGCTTTCATAATCTGGCATCGAAACTAGTTGTACCAGATGAATTTGCGAGATGAGCAATGAATACTTAGCTACGGTAGCTACGCAAATCTCGCTAACTTAATTATTTGGAAGAACTAGGTAAAGTATACATTTGATGAAAAAGTCGTCGCATCGGGGGTTTTTAAATTTTCAATTTAGAGTTATAAATAATTCGAATCGATATCGGGACTTTAAAAATGTGGTATGTTTGCCAATTTAAAAAGTATTTGTTTTTTTTTTTAATGTGAATCTCATTGGTACCTATATCTTATGATTTATATAACAGTGAAATGAATTTCAAAATAACTGTAAAGTTGACAAAAACATAAATTTTTAAAGTTACCGGTTCGGTTTCCGATATCAATTCGAAAGATTCAAAAATATTTCAGCAGGATGAAGTGCGAAAAGGCCGTTTCCGAAATTTTACCTGACATAAATCGAACCGGCAACCAACCGGTGCAGTGCGCTGAAAGCACTAGCTAAGAAAAAATATATATTTTATGCTAGCATTAGCAATATAGTATAACCGCTACTTGTATTATTTAATTGCGTGTATAGGCAGTTTGTGTTACCGTACCTATGTAACAATATACATAATTCATAAATAAATCAAGGCATTGGATTATTTAAAAGCTATTATCCTTTATACAATGGATCCTAAAACAAAATATCCGAACACAATTTCATTTCATAAATAAACTGATGTCGGAGCATTGAGCAATGTTAAAATAAAAACCCAACCCCGCGAGCCATTTCAAATACATTCGAATCTCGAATGTCTTGAGACAAAACACTCACCCCATGAAACAGCAATACCACATCTTTACAAGTTAGAAAGAGACGGTTGTATTACTAGAATCACGTCTTAAAACCCAGCTTCTATTGGCCGATTTGTATCGAATAAAAGTGCGAACGCGATTCTATTGGTCGGTTATGTTGTGTTTTTTTTCCTATACGTTCGGATATTTGAGCGGAGGGCCTTTTTTACGATATCTGAATTTTATTACGTACTTATGAACAGATATTTGTGGTGTATCCAAATGGTTTTGTTGATTTTCGCGGGTTTTATAATAAAAGTTGGATATTGGGGTCGGGGGTATTACTTTTAGCATTTTTAGCTTCTCTTTTCTATACTGAATATTGGTGTCAGTTCTGCTATCGTCCAATCGCAACTAAACCTAAGCCTTGCTCACACTTTGGACAATAGTTTTAGTTTAATTTGTGTTGTATAAGTCATTTTTTTTAAAGAATAAAGATTTTTTTTTATCGGCTAGGTTCAAAAGTAAAGACCAGTATACATTGATGAGAAATATCCGCAAATTGTCCGAAAACAAAGTGATAGTAAATAAATGGTGTAGGCAGGTTGCTATTAACTTTATTATTATGTTAGGTTAAAATAACGCGACTTCCAATCTCCAAGCGGATGTCGTAGTGACTAAGAATAATAATTAATACGCCATGTACGGCGTCCCTATTAAATAAATCCTACTAATATTATAAATGCGAATGTTTGTGAGTGTGGATGTATGTTTGTTACGCTTTCACGCAAAAACTACTGAACGGATACGGATGAAATTTGGAACTCAAATAGTTTATAACCGGGATTAGCACATGGGATACTTTTTATCCCGATAATCCCAATTTTTTTCTTAAGTTAAATACTACGCGGACGAAGTCGTGGGCAGCAACCAGTAAATAATATAATAAGCCTGTACTTCTTTATCCTTAATTACCATTTCAAATGTTGGTATACTTACTTGTTTGTTAGTGTTTAGTTAGTTATTAATGTTTTACTTATTGTCTAAATGTTATTAAGAGTTGGTTTTTGCTATTGGATATGGACCCTCATCGGGTGAAGGCTCTCTCTAGTCTGTGTCCCTATTAGACGCCGCATATTCGCGATGGGCTCGCCTATTGTCACACGGGTCTATACTTATTTAAATCCCAAGCCTGAAGTCGTAGTAGCCCAGTAGCAAGGCTCTTGTGTTCCGAAAGCGGACAAATCCCGGGAGCGGACGTGCTTATATGGATTTTTCTCACGGAAAAATATAAAACAGAAGCGCTCGAGGCGGTAAACACTTAAATGGGTGACCGCTGCTGACATTTAAATAAATGAATATCGCCAGACTGATACACCAACTGTAAGGTCCCAAACTAAGCAACGCTTATACTATGGGTATCGTTCAATGGACTGGGGATGATCCCAGTGACACTCAGACCATGGCAAATTTCGAAAAGGTAATTTCCGAAATTCACCCCAGCGGGAATCAAACCCGCAGCCATCATGTGCAGTGAGCCGAGCGGCCTACGCTCGAATCACTGGGCCAAGCGGTCGTCCGAACAGTTGTCTGATTTAAATCTGAGAGCTTCCTTTCGTGCTTCGGAAGACACGCTAACCGGTCACGGCTATCACAGTCTTTAATCCAGCTCGAAGGCCTCGGACGGCCTGAAAACACCGACAATAGAGTTTGCCACGAGCTCATACGATAAGAAGAATGTGTCTGACCAACCTTGCGGGGATTACGGTCGCCAACTTTTCCATCACCCCACACAAATGTCTTAATACCGGAACGTCAGCGCCTTCGCGCGGCGCCCCGCGGCTCCAGAGTCTCGGCCCGTCATTAAATTTCCAACGCCCCGCATTCCCCTTCAGCATAGAGCTTAGTTGGTGATAGATATGGCTATTAATTTATTGTTTATTTGTCATTTCTTGAGTTATATTTGGTGTGACTTAAATCCCAAAAAATAATTTGTCGCTTCTTCAACTTCCAATTGATTTTCATTACGTGAAATTATGTTTCATATGTGTTTTCAGTCTATTATTTTATTCACTGTGAAGTTTTAATAAGTATAACACTTAAGCAAATCAAGTCACTGTTTGATTATCTATTATGAAAACCGGGACTATACCGAACACTTTGCGATTAAATTGCAATCATTTTTAACAGTTTCTGCCTATGTAGGTAGCAGATATGAAAAGAAAACCGGTATAATATGATTTTTCACATGCTACCTGTGACATTCTTCTTCACTAACACAAAGTATTATTTAGTTTGCAACTTTGATATAAAGGTGATAATTTTAATATCATTCGTCCCAACTGTGGTGTACTTTAAATGAAATGTCCCTTGTATCAAGGCGAGTATGCTCAGAATACTGGCAGACATGCGCCATTTTGCCTACGTTGAGACCTAAAATTATCGGTGAAATGTGTGAAAAGTGAAACGGTCTTTAGTTAACCATGAGTACTGGCTAAACATATACACGAATGATTGCTATTTAGAAATCATAACCATTAACCCTATACCTATTCTCTATAACAAAAACAATTTTCCAATATCGCCAACTCTATACCGCCGCACGGATATCCGCCGGCCAACAATTATTTAACGTCACCCGCAAGCGGCGGCGGCGAGATTGCGCGGATACGGATACGACGGTGTGCGAACGCCTTTATGCGAACGCTATTCGGATTTTATGTGTTCGAAATTTGAAATATTGAGTTCAAAATTGTGTTCGGAACTTTGGAATTGGAATTTAATGGATTTTTATAACGATTATACCTGCGTTCTTATTGGACTCATAAATACTATTTTTAATCCATAGATATTGTCTCTTTTTTAAATAAGCCTTAACCCGACTTACAATATTTAGATAAAATCTAATATACGTACCTACTAGGATTAGCCAATAATCATAGGTAGGTAATCCTCATGTTTCAAAACAAAGGTACCTACCTAACCAAAGTTATTATGAATTACCTAAATCACTGGCAAGTGATTTATTTAGGCTTTTTTTTAATAACATTGTGAAAAATAGTCTAATACATATAGTTGAAATTGTTATTAAAAGCTCCAAATTATAATTTAATTTGTGCCTACATAACTCCACTCTAATATAACTCCATTATCGCGATAAGAGCCCGGCATAACATCAAAAGCGTTTAAATTAGATGAAATCTATTGTTAACCAGACAATTAATTAATTTCAACAATGGCGGAATAACCGCGCAGATAAGATGGCGCCTTTAAGATATCGCGGGGAATTTGAATTTGGAATTATATTCGAATTTGGAATTATCCATGGCAGTTTAATGTGTTTATGGTTTCGTTTCTTTTTATCGGTATATTCATCACATTCACCCGCCACTTACATACTATATATTCATCCTCCCACCTCTCTTTGAGGGTCGACAGTGGTCTGAAGAAGACGCAGACTTTTGCTCCTCGACGATTCCTAGAAACAAGCTAATTTGTCTTAAAGCCCACTCGAATTTAATCGATAGAAAACCTTCTGTGTTTTGAAAGAAGTGTGAAATTTGTTTGGGGCATGTTCCCTGTGCAGTGGTAATAGGCTTGTCTTCTTCAGAATTAAGTGTGTTATTTAATTTTGGAAAGAAAATAATCTTAGAAGATGAAGAATGTGGCTCTAAAATAATTATGAGTGTTTTAATTTTCAAATCGATATTCTATAATCGACTATCTATATCCAATGAATGGTGATTTCCGGTCCGTTCCCGCTCTCGGCGTCCGCGTCCGTATATTTGAAATATTCATATTTCGAATGAATATTCAAACCGCTTTGTTTACATTCGCCGCGTTCCAATTTCAAAATATTTGCATTTATTTATTTATGGAATCGGGACCTTTTTGTTTGGGGAATGTTTTTTTTTCTAGCATTTTCATTGGTTAAATAAAATACAATTTTATTCGGGTACCCATAATATAATATCTTAAACACAAACGAAACGCGTTTGGTGGTGTTTAGTTTAGTATTATAACTGCCATAAAGGTGCTTAATTAAATAATTTGGCAAAATAGTGATATTCCGTTTCAATACCTGCGCATATCTAGCTAGTACGCAACTACTTATTTCTATGAAGCTGGCTAGATTTGTGCAAAGTAGCTGCATTTTTACCATGGAATTAAAAAAGTAAAGGGTTCTAAATTTGAATAGTGCCTATTTAAATATATTCATAGTGCCATTTTATTTACACAGTCTTACTTACAGAGTAAATTCTAACCCATTTCACCGCAACACAATTGACATTTTGACTTTTTGATTGACATTTGTCATGTTCACGTTTGATTATTCTAATTAAATGTATTCAAATGAGTGTAAACACACATTTTATAATAATATGCAACCCTTTTGTTAAAAATGTGTGCAAATATTGATATTGATTGTAAATTCAATAAATGTCGCACAATAGTGTGGTCTTAAACTCGGCGAGGAATGCAAACTGGGGATGATCCCAGTGACACCCAGACTGGGGCAAATTACCCTACCGTTTAGGCTAATGGACGTCAACAATCAAGTATCAAGTTGTAACAATCAAGTCACTTAGGCACTTATTAATAAACCAAACTCAAGTTTGAGACAGATTTTGGAAATGTCATTCTTATGTCATATCAGTACAAAATGACATGTCAAAAGCGTCTCAATACCAGTCTCAAACTTGAGATGGATTTATTAAAACGGACCCTATGAACATTAGCAGAACGGTAGTAGTGTTTAGTTAAGATTATTTCTCGTACATACACAATTGGCACCAATATTTAGTTATTAATGTGTGAAAGTGAGAGGTCCAAGGATTGTGACCGCGCCCCCCGCCAGCCCCGCGCCGCGGAGGGCGACAATATGCCGCCGGCAGATGACGCCCGGACCTTTTAGGGCGGACTAGGGATGGGAGAGATGAATATCGATATCAGAATTAATTGTAATTAAGTTATTTTATGCGGCTTGCGGTAGTGCTACATCGATAACAATCCCCACTCTTCTTCAAGTCTGCAACGTGTCAGCAATGTCATTTGTATTGCAAGCATGTATAAGCTACGGCATCCGTAAGCTAGTATCCCAATTTTGTTATTTAAAAAAGTAGCTATATATAAATGTCGCCAGACTGACACACCAACTGTACGGTCCCAAACTAAGCAACGCTTGTACTATGGGTACCGTACAATGGACTGGGGGCGAACCCAGTATCACCCAGGCCTGAGTGAATTACGAAAAGGCCATTTCCCAAATTTGTCCCGGCGGGAATCGAACCCGCAACCACCATGTGCAGTGAGCCGAGCGGCCTACACTCGAACCACAGCGCCAAGCGGTCGTCCACTATTCCACAGTACTCTTCTAGGGTCAAACCATTGTCGATCCTGGCTTACAGGAGTAACAGTGTTGGGAGTGTGTGGTGGGCTTAGCCAAATGAAGGTGCATTGAAAGCCGACAAAACAAATTAGGTAAGGCTATGAAATTGAAAATATATTCTATCCTTTTTACATTTCACTACTTATATACTTTGTTCCGAGGAAAATTGCATATTATTAGCATCTCAGACACTCATGACAGATAGACTCTTGACTGAAGGAGGTAGGTCTTGTTGGCCTCGACTATTATCGACCGAGGGTTAGTGGCGAAGTCCTTCTCCCAAATCATTTTACAATGTATTTCCGCAACGCCTGATTCAATCAATGATTACCCAGATAGATTCAAGCCACAGTCTACCACTTTGGCCTACGAAGGGATCACCTCAGAAATTAAAAACTGCGACCATCGATAACTTTCTATCGACACTATTCCCTTCACTAGCAAAAGTGAGGCGCCCACCGCCTCAGAATTAATTACTTTTTGACATATTAACTTTTATTACAATTTATAAAGGGATGAAGATATTCGAGCGAGGCCTGGACGCGTCATAAAAATTGAGGGGGAAGATATCTACTCACATAGGTTATTAGTTATTAGTTTATTACTGCCGCTGACGACCGTCCGGTCTAGGGACTTGAGGATATCAACACAATTATTATTTTTATATGACGAACAAAGTCTGCAAAGAGTACAACCTGCCTTATGTTAAGCAGTTACTTAGATTATAGATGCGTGCAATACCAAAGGCATAGCTCACACGGGGCAAGTAGTTGGGCTTTCGACTCCTTCAAGAAATGCGGGTACACTTCATAAGTACAAAAAAAAACATCAATATCGTTCAAGCCGTTTAGGAGGAGAATAATTACAAGCACACGCACCCCGGAATTTTATAAGTAAATAGCTGACCCGACAGACGTCGTCCTGTCTTAACTTTGAATATTTAATTCGAATTGTTCCTCTCAACTTTCTTAATTTTTTCTTTCATAAGAACCTTCTCATGACAATAATAAACACAACAAAACAAATAGCCAAATCGTTACATCCGTTCACGCGTGATGCGATGACCAAGGAAATAGAGATTCATTTTTATATTATTTATTTATTTTTTATTAGATTTTACAATGCAGCATACGTATGAGGGATATAATAGTCCAAAAATAGTCTTGAATGTGTCTAAAAGTTATTATATGTACTCGTAATAGGGACAGCGTCAGCTGTTGCGGACATATCATGGATGGTGACCCATCAACGAGGGAAGGGAAATACAGATTAAGCAATACTCTGTAACGCGCCGCTGAGTATATCTGAGGGGACTAGGATTTTGCGCTAGACAAAATTACTTTCAAGAATTTATTGTCACATATGATTGACAGCCAGTATTAATGAATCGACTCAAATCTCAGAGCGATCTCGGAAATGTAATTCTTTTATAATTCATTCTAGTACAAAAACGCATGGCAAAAGCGTATGCAAGACCGATTTTAGACTTGAGATAGATTTATTAATAGGTACGAGCCATGATTTGTCGAAATTACTTAGTTAATTTATTTTTTTCATGTACTATTGAGACTATAATTAAATGTAATGTCAACATTACCCAAATTCAGGATGGTTAAATAAAACCAGGTACTCTACTTCTACGATGGTCCAAGACTAAGTCATGATAAGTAATGTCATAGTCTGACATCTTCAATTCCAAAGAATAAGGATCATTATTAAAATAACACCATGTAATCAAATTATACTACTTCAGCGAGCCTAGCCAGTCGCTACAGTGACTGGCTAGACGTTCGCAAGTAGTTAGGTAGGTTAGTCAGAAGTTAGAAACAGCTAGATTTGCGCAAATAAAATAACGATATCTGTGGTGACGGGCTCTTAATGAATGTCTGTTTTTTATATCAACCAATTAATTTATGACACATTAAAAAAAGCATTGACAGTCAGTGCCCCAATAAAAAAGCAACAATCATAAATAAAGGGCGCGAAACATTACTTTTTTTACAAACAAATCGATTTCTCATTTTCTCGATTTGTGTTCTTTTTTATATTTTTTCGGTTAAATCCTAACAGTTTTATGGAATAAATATAGCGGAACGGCGCATTGTGCGTTTGACGTCGCATTTTATTGATGGTGGTGGGCGGGGTAGTACGCGGGTGTTTCTTTCGCCACTGTTCGTGTGTGTTTAGAAAAAAATAAAGAGACTGACGTTTGACCGTGCGCGCGTTTTTTTATAATATTGGCAATGTTTATGTATATTATTGGGCTTATAAATATTGACCCCAAGGCAAGATTTAAAATTCTGTGCAGAGTATGCGCACTGCACAGCTAAACACACCTTGCATAACAAAGACAGAGATTGCATTTTTATTTATAAAGTTGCATATTTAACTATGACAGCCTACTGACAGGTCACTTTAAAAAAAAAACAGAAGATACTTGACTAGCTGTAAATTTGCTCTGGTTGACTTATGATCTAATTGCAATGATTTTTAACAGCCCACTATGCCACGCGCAGGTGGTACGTATGAAAACTGATCAAACATGATTTTTCACAAGCTACCTCTGAAATGTTCCATGACTATCTTGCAGCAAGCAATCGCTGTCTAGCCAGCGGTCATGGCAACAAATAGCGACATTGATTCACGCCCACACATGATATAATGTGTGGATGAAATGATGAATCATGATTATTTGCTTATCTATTGTTGCGCATTTGACAGATTGTTTTTTTTTCTACCAATCTGTGGTTTATTGTATTTTATTTATAATGTCTCCGGATAGAGCTCCATTAGGAGTAGGTACGGGTTTGAGACTATAGACCACAAAATTACGTACCTAAAAAAGCTGAAGCTGCTTAATTTTTATATCAAATAGGTACAGATACAAAAATGAACAGATAACGATGACGTCTCAAAAATATCACTTTGAAAAGCGTTTTGAGAAATCCGTTAAATTAACATCTTCAAATGTTACATTTATAAAAAAGGCAAATTTCGTTAACTGAATGACAAATCACGCCCGCCGATTGGCCGTAACCAATCAACTATTGATCGATGTTCGCGCCCGATTCGAAATTCGAATCATTTGTCAAACTTTTTAAATATGGCCGGATTTTTTACGCGCTAAAGTTTCATTGTGTCAAATTGAATCGTTAAAAATCTTGGCGATCCGTTATCGGAAATTGAAAAAAATATGAATTAACGTCACAGCTGTTGGTTGTGAATGATAATTTAATTATCTTTTATTACGAGTTCACGGAATTACTGAGAATAATTTCATGACTAGCATTATGTTTCGAAATTAAGATGGATGACATTGAATGAAAATTGCTCAATTTTAACAGGCCCCCGTTTACTATTAAAGACTGTTAAAGAATGTAAAGGAAATCAAACAAGAATAAAGGCTCTGCTACACTCATGCTAAATTCTCAACAAGAAATCTTGACAAGAAATGGCACGTATCGTGGCCTCTCTCGTAGTCTGATTCATTATCAGTAAAGTGGGAAACTATATACTTAAGGTCCCTAAAACTAGGCAGTAGTCACAGTTGCAAGATTCTTAGTTGTAAAAGCTCCATTAGTTAGTAAGTGACAAGTGTCCCAGTTATAAGAGTCCCACTTACACTTACGGGGAGACTGTCAACTGGGTCTCTTGCAACTGAGAGATTGATAACTGGGACTCTGCAACCCTGTAGTAAAAATCTTATTTTTAAATCGAACATTTGACGACCGTTTGGCTCAGTGGTTCGAGCGTAGGTCGGTTGGCTCACTACACCGGGTGGTTGCAGGTTCCACTCCCATCATGGTAAATTTCAGAAATGGCCTTTTCATAGTTTCCCCTAGTCTGGGTGTCACTGGGATCTCCCCCAGTCCATTGTACGGTACCCATAGTAGACGCGTTGCTTAGTGTGAGACCGTACAATTGGCGTGTTCGTCTGACGATATTTCTTTACATTTATTTTATTTATTTATCTTCTTCCTCCAGGTAAAAATCTGGTTTCAAAACCGCCGCATGAAATGGCGAAACTCCAAAGAACGGGAACTCCTGGCGTCTGGTGGCTCTCGGGAGCAGACCCTGCCTAACAAGAACAACCCACACCCCGACCTGTCCGACGCTGAGGTGGACAAACAGAAGCTGTCGCCGCTATCGGTGAACGAAGACCAAGATGAAGTCAAGAAGGTGTATGCTACAACTTCAGGTGAGATTATTTTTCATAAACTTGCTGCGAGTCATGGTGGCCTAGTGGAAATGGGCCTTGTGGTCTGATGGTCGTGCGTGAGCTCGAATTCCCATAGCAAGTGTGCACAAATAGGTTTTGGTACAAATATCTGCTTCTGAATAAGACTAGGTGGCACCAGCTATGAGTCATTATTAAGACATGTTAAAAGTCTTCGAGCGAATTGATGTCTCCAAGACATGAATTAAAAATGTTGCTGCGTGTTTAAGGACTGGTTTAGTGAAACATGAATGTCTCAAATTAACTACTTGTTATGGTGCTTACAGACTTAGCCAGCGGGTTTTCATTGCAAATGTTTCTTAAAATTAGGAAAAACTTTTGAATGTTCAGTGTTTAGCTCATGATTCGACTCATGTCTGTCATCGCCATTATGATTTTTGGGATTATTTAGTACATTCGTTTTAAAATTAACTGATTTAAATGTATTTGACAGGTGAATTCCGCGGTTACGAAGACAAAATGGCGTCCGGCCAGTTCTCGAGAGACGCGTCATTCACTAACATGGACGAAGAGGACTTCGAGAGCGATGCGAGCGCCAGTGACGAGGAGATCAATGTAACATGACGTGTTTCTGATAAATTGTAAAATGATCTGTATATTTCAACTCTGTACGATGCCAATGAATTTATCTGTTGAAGTTGCCATTACCTAGTTAGGGTTGGCATTACGAAAATATCATTGTTTTCAGTTTTGTAAAGACATAAGTGAACAGGGGTTCAACTCTTTAACCGCTGGCATCTCGATCGACTCGTAAATATATTTACGATACGTAAATTTTGACGTATTGCAAGTCGAGTGCGAGTCCATTGAGAAGCCAATGGTTAACAGAGTTGAATCCCTGGTATGTTTTGGTACTTACTTACACCGGCAGACTTCTAGTGTATTTAAGAGTATAGTTAAATTAAAACCTTCCTTTATTTAAGTTAGCAGTGATGCGGCCACTTTGTCGATTAACGAAAGTCGATTTATTGTATCGAATAATTCTTCAGTATACTAAAAAGGTGTAAATATCCTTCAATTGGTGTTTTACTCAGCTACCAATGTTTGCATTCTATTTGTCTTGGTTTGATTTTCGAAATGGTTACATTCTTGTGCAAGTATTAGGTTATTGTTTAGTGAATTCCGTAATCCACGGGCCGGGTCATTAAAATAGTAATAATTAAAAAAAAAACATCAGAGTACTCCAACACTTCAGTTAGCAGCCGTTGATTAGTCCACGATGACCGAAATCATATATTAGAGAAAATGGACAATATGTTGGTATTGCACATTATGAAATTCATCAAATTGTAAATAAATACTTGCTATATAATGTTTGTCAAAAAACCTTGTTTTGTATTTAGGTACCTATTTATTTAGTAGATATAAGATGGGTGATAAATTTACTACTTTAAACTAAAAAAATGATGAGAACGTAACATTTTAAAGTATAACGAAGAAATGTTGAGAAAATTACATTTTAAAATCAATCCAAATCATAAAGCATGGTTTGTTGACAAACATTATATATATACACTAACTGAGCCCGCGACTTCGCCCGCGTGGAATTTAACTTAACAATAAAGCCCTGTCCCGCATTCAGAGCCCGCGCGAAAGGACCATTTTTTAAATTTTGTTTTTCTATAATAAAAGTAGCCTCAGTTACTGCTTATAACATCAGATATCTAACAGTGAAAGTCCCGTCAAAATCGGACCAGCCGTTTCGGAGATACTCGTTGATTTCAAGTGTGTTTATATTTTTACGCGGAACCCTAATTGTTTTTCTAAAATTTAAGTAGCCTAAGTTACCCGCTATAAGATCAGCTATCTGCCAGTGAAAGTCCCGTCGAAATCGGTCCAGCCGTTTCGGAGATTACCCGGAACAAACACACAGACAGACAGACAGACAGACAGACAGACCGACAGACAGACAGACAAAAATTTTTTAATTCGCGTTTTTGCTATAGGTATCGTATGTACTTTCATATGCATTTAGTGAAAAGGTGTCATTTTGATATTACAAACAGACACTCCAATTTTATTTATTTGTATAGAAGATTGGCTTTAATATAGCTCAAAAAGCGTCAATAGCCTAACAGTTAAAGACCGCTTTCGTAACTGAGAGGTTCTGGGTTCGATCCCTAGCCCGTTTCTAATACAAGCATAGTTGGATGGGCCAACAAGACTATACGGGTGAAATTATGTAATAACCACAACCATAAATTCTAGTAATGTTTTTAAAGAAAAAAACAAAGAATCTATGATTAAATTGACAAATTTAAATTAATCGGTTGACAGTCGTGAAGGAGTGCTTAACCTTATAATACATTATATATTATTAAGTATGTATTATTAAGTATGTACATAGTAGAAAATAGTTTCGTAAGTAAGTTTGTAAATGTGACAATGTACCTACTTTCTTATGTAATAAGGTGCAATAGCAATGAAAAGAATTATGTTTACGTAAGGATTCCGTCCTGAATAACCCAAACTTTTTATTGTATCAACCACGTGGTCTATTTATCTCTGCGTAGATCACAAAGTTGACTAGACCGGACTTTACAGAGTTGTCCTGTATATTTATTTATCTGGTCTATATGTCACTGGGATTGCACCAGTCAATTGTAGGGTACCCATAGTGCAAGCGATGATTATAGTTTTATTTTTAATCAGACGAAATAATTTGACAGATAGAAATGTCATTGTTCTTTGAATTCGAAACTCATTTGTTGTGTTCTATTTATCAAAAATTTATATAGGACGTGTCAGTTTACTAATCTTATTAAAATATCTTCTTCAATTCATTTATCTGACGATATTTATACTTTTTTTCTTGAATTATACGAAATTGCATCATCATTTTGTAAATATAAATAAACTAAGAATATAGGTAATTAGAAATCTCAATTCGAATAAGTGTAATCAAGACTTATGTACCAAAAATGTCTAAATTAAACGATGTCATAAAAGATTTATGTGGAAATAAATGATGTAAAATGGAACATTTCTATTTATTTTTTTAACAAAACTACCTTAAAAATAACTCATGGCAAGAACGCTAGAGAAAAGACGAGAACAAGAGTGTAGACATGCCTTATTGTCGTTCACACTTAGTTCTTATCGATAATTCTTGCTGATATTATTGATATTATTATTTGACGACCGCTTGGCGCAGTGCTTCGAGCGTACACCCCTCGGCTCACTACACATGGTGGTTGCGGGTTCGATTCCCGCTCAGATAAATTTCGAAAATAAACTTTTTGTAATTTTCCCTGTTCTGGGTGTCACTGGGATGGCCCCCAGTCAATTGTACGGTTGGGTACCAATGGACTGGGGGCGATACTATGGGTAGTACAAGTGTTGCTTAGTTTGGGACCATACCATGGTGGTCGCGGGTTCGATTCCCGCCGGGGCAAATTTCGGAAATGGCCTTTTCGTAATTTACCCTGGTCTGGGTGTCACTGGGATCGCCCCCAGTCCATTGTACGGTACCCATAGTACAAGCTTTCCTTAGTTTGGGACAGTACAGTTGGTGTGTCTGTCTGGCGATATTTATTTATTTATTTATTATTTATACAGTTGGTTCGCCAGTTTGGCGATATTTATTTATTTATAACACCACAAACCTAGTAGCACTATTAAAAAAATAAAAATCAATCAATAAACGTGTTGGGGGCGTGAAACTAGAGGTGCGAACAGTATAAATAATGTGGGACCGGCCGCCGGGCGCTGCGTCTGACGTGTGCTCGCACCTTTATATTTATAATCTGTGACGCCTACCCGGGCTTTATGCTATGCTGGGTTTTTTTTTAAATGACCCAGCATAGACATTACAAAGCGAGGCGAGGTAATAAAATGTAGATGAGTTTGTTTGCAAAAGGAATTAGGTTTTTTTTTTTCATTTTACCAACCACATGAGAGTAGGTACGCGGTTGATATTATCTCCTTAATGTATCTCTTTTATTAGTTCAACTAGCTGTGCCCGCGACTTCGTCAGCGTGGAATTTAATTGACAAAGTTTCATACAAACTTTCATCCCCTATTTTATCCCCTTGGGGGTAGAATTAATCAAAATCCTTTCTCAGGGGATGCCTACGTCATACGAGTAACATCTACCTGCATGCCAAATTTCAGCCCGACCCGTCCAGTGGTTTGGACTGTGCGTTGATAGATCATTATGTCAGTCACTCAGTCAGACACCTTTGAGTTTTATATATTTAGATTATTAATTTATCACCGACCAACAAAGAGGTGTTAACTAATAAATGGTCTAAGCCGACCAATGAACAACAACAGATTATCAGCAGCGAAAAAAATTAAATTAAATTCTGTCCCATGTATGCTTATGTCTTTGAAACTACGCAACGGATTTTGATGCGGGTTTTTTAATAGATAGAGTTATTCAAGAGGAAGGTTTATAAATTTGTATAGTACTTGCAGAGAAACACTGATAAAAAATACCCGTGCGAAGCCGGGGCGGGTCGCTAGTAAATACTAAAGTAAGGGATCGTTCCATTCTTGAAACGACAGATTCAAAAAGTTGGTTCTCGTTTTCATTCATTTCACTTGATGATCGGTTTAGTGAGCTCACTGCACCACACCGGGCGGTTGCGGGTTCGAATTCTGTCGGGGCAAATTTTTGAAATTGCCTTTGCGTAATTTTCTCCTGGTCTGGATGTCACTGGGAGGGAATGCCCCCAGTCCATTGTACGGTAGCGTTGTTTAGTTTGGGGCCATACAATTGACGTTTTAGTCTAACGATATATTTTTATAATTGTTTTTATTAACCTACTGTAGTTAATGACAACAACATGACTAAACCCTAGACTTATTACATCTATTACTTATTTAAAACATGACTAGAGCGATAAAATCATTAAAATACACATATCAAAACACAAAAATCTATTTCTCCCCCCCAATTTTAATTCGGATCGATCTCCACCAGATGCCGCGGCACGCGCGCGCCACGCTCCCGCCAAAACTAACGTCAAACGCATTCGCGACGCCATATTGCAAATAACCTCTGATCCTGACATTACACTCTGCCGATTAAATGTTAGGGATCGATTTGAATAAATAATCGTTTTAGAACAGTCTCGTATGCCTGCGGGTGTCGCGCCGTTTAACAGGAGCTGCATTTTCAGGGAAGCATTTTCAACAGATACAGGAATCGGTGAAAATACAAAAAGACAAGCAAACCTGCAGACAAACTTTGAACCTTTTCTTTTGGAAGGACGTTAATAAGTGCTGAACGGATTTGAATAACGTTTGGTACAGAAGTAGCTTATATTCTCTAGAAATAACATAATAAGCTATTTCTTATCCTCATCATTCAGGCTATTCCGCGGGTACTTCATCCTTACTAATATTATAAATGCTAAAGTAACTGTGTCTGTCAGTCTGTCTGTCGCGCTTTTACGCCAAAACTATTGAACCGATTTAAATGACATTTGGTACACAGATAGTCTAGAGTCTGAGAAAGGTCATCTCTGTTTTTTAATGCGAAAAAAGGGTTGAGGGGGGGGGGGGATGAAAGGTTGTATGGAAGTATCGTCATTTTTAGAGCTAGAAGCTTGAAACTTATTTTGTAGGCTGTTGATTCGATATAAATAAATATGACATTCAAGGTTTGTAGAAGGTTTACCCTCAAGGGTGTGACACTGTTCCACGTGGACGAAGTCGCGGGCACAGCTAGTTAACAACAAATTTAATCCGATCTTCTGCAAACATAATTTCTAGCATCAAACCACTAGTCCGTGGCGAATCCCAAAGAGGCGCCACGTGACCGACACGTGACGTCATGTGGTGTTAGAAAGAGATGGCGATCTATGCAAGAAGAGTACATAAACGTTGGGTGGTAAATTAATGATTGTAAATAGTGTTAATGGTTGTTTTGTGCGTTTTATGGTAAGTAGACAAAACAATATTGGGGTTCCTGGGAATCTGAATAAATAAATACAGAACCCGGATCACTTGAAAACCGTAATGCCCAGTGCCGGATTAACCATATAGCAAGAGTAGCAATTGCTACGGGCCCCGCGCGAAAGGGGGCCCCGCATATTTAAACCCACAATTTGTGTAGCATCATCAGTTTTCAATTGTTGGTTTCCTATCAAAATTATTCTATATTGCCAGAAAATCTCATCTCTGGCTTTTTGTACTTGTCCAGAGCCTAACAGCGTCTATAGTAATTTACTAAATGCCCGCAAAATTGTAACCTATAGATGGCAAATAAACGTATAGACTATTGATTTGTTTTTTTACCACTTTATACTTAAGAACCCATAGTTGATCAAGGGCTCTTTGAAATAATTTGATACGGGCCGGGGCCCGTACCTAGCCGGACTAAGCAAGCGCCCGCGCTTGCTTAGTCCGGCACTGGTAGGTGATGAAATGCTTGTTAAATGGGCACCGTGGGACTGGGGGCGATCCCAGTAGCACCCAGATAACCACCAGAAATAAATAAAAAATAAACAAATATCACCAGACTAACTGTATGGTCTGCAAGAACGATTTATCCTACTAAGCAACGGTTCTACTTCACTACATAGTATAAAACAAAGTCGCTTCCCGCTGTCTGTCCCTATGTGTGCTTAGATCTTTAAAACTACGCAACGGATTTTGATGCGGTTTTTTAATAGATGGAGTGATTAAAGAGGAAGACTTATATGTATAATACATGCATAATATAGTAAAGAAAAACTGATAAAAATACCCGTGCGAAGCTGGGGCGAGTCGCTAGTCTGACTGACATAGTGATCTATCAACGCACAGCCCAAACCACTGGACGGATCGGGCTGAAAATTGGCATGCAGGTAGATGTTATGACGTAGGCATCCGCTAAGAAAGGATTTTGATTAATTCAACCCCCAAGGGGATAAAATAGGGGATGAAAGTTTGTATGAAACTTTGTCAATTTTAAACCGATCGGGCTGAGACTTTGCATGCATAAAGCTACTATGACGTAGACATCCCCTAAGAAAGGGTCAAAATTCCACGCGGACGAAGTCGCGGGATCAGCTAGTATTATATATATTGGAAAGAGTAACCATTATATTTCTCGCCGGCGCTTCTCAGTGGAAGCAGCATTTTGAGCCGGCGGTAGATTCTGACTATTCATAAATGCGTTGTTGGCTTACGTAAATGAAACAATTTTGAGTTTATGGGTACCGTACAATGGACTGGGGCCGATCCCGGTGACACCGAGACCTAGGCAAATTACGAAAAGGCCATTTCCGAAATTTGCCGCGACGGGAAACCAACCCTCAACCACCAAGCGGTCGCTCGCGTGGAATCTATATATTATTAATACCAGAAGAAAAAAACTTTGAAACGCTTAATACGAAAATTGCGCGGACGGAGAACTATGAAATTTGGCACAATTATAGTTTATATAGAGGAGTGCAGAATGCGAATTAATATTTTGATATTATAATACTTAGAAATACATTAAAATCAATAAATAAAACATTACACACACTACCATGAATTGACACACACACATTTGTAACCTCCACACCGACTGACTGTCTGACTGACAAACGGTGACAGTTTTTGGAGGGCAGGACTTCCATAGTGCATAATCATTCTGCGTGCCAGTATCAAAATAGTCTTTGACAATAAAACCGTAATGACGTTTAAAATTCAAATTAAATGAATTATGGTCGAATTTCTTTCATTACAACGGGAATACTAGTCACTAGACGACCGCTTGGTGCAGTGGTTCGAGCGTAGGCCGCTCGGTTCACTGCATCGGGTGGTTGCGGGTTCGATTCCCGTCAGGGTAAATCTCGAAAATGGCCTTTTCGTAATTTTCCCTGGTCTGGGTGTCACTGGGATCGCCCCCAGTCCATTGTACGGTACCCATAGTACAAGCGTTGCTTAGTTTGGGACCATACAGTTGGTGTGTTCGTCTGGCGATATTTATTTATTTACTTATAAACAGCCAGAACATTCAAATACAAAGACATCGGGACAAAAGGATTTAAATCGCGACCGTGTCAAACGCATAACCGTCTTATCATATCCTTTGATGGTGCATAAGGGGCGTAGATACGTGGGGGAGGGCTGTTTATTTACATACATTACTACGGTTCAAGCAAGCAGTGATAGCCGATTGGTTAAGCACGGTGCCCGGTCCTGGGTTCAAACCCCGGCTCGCACCTCTGGGTTTTTTGAAAGCTATGTGCGAATCGTAATCTCTATATGATTATCACTTGCTTACGGTGAAGGAAAACATCGTGAGGAAACCTGCTGTTCTTAGAATATCAAACCAATTTTCGAAAGACATGTGAACTCCGCCAACCCGCACTAGGCCAGCGTGGTGGATTACGGCCTGAATCCCCCTCGTAGTGAGAGGAGGCTCGTGCCCAAGACTGGGACGTCAATAAGGGCTAAATTATTATTACTATTATTATTATTCGAAATATTATTTAAGGGAAGCTTCTATACGGACGTTTGGGGCGCTCGCCGCGCGGCCACTCTATCCGTGCTTAGCGTCAGTAGCGTTACACGATGACGTCAGAGCTGCGGCGCCCTGCGCTTTATACTATAAAGCTTCGCTTCTTTCCGGCGTCCCTAGACGGCACTTTTTTATTAGTAACATTAGCCTTATGATATTTACAGGAGGTATATTAACTTCCCGTTAGAACCCCCGATGCGACGACTTTTTAAAACTACACAAGAGCTGACAATTTTCAAACGGCTGAACCGATATTCATAAAACAAACCTAAGAACACTCTCAATCAGAATACCTATCTAACAAAAAAACCTAAATTGAAATCGGTTCATCCGCTTGGGCGCTACGATGCCACAGACAGACACACAAATACACATGTAAAACTTATAACACCCCTCTTATTTGTCGGGGGTTAAAAACAAAGACACTTACCATCATTTTGGTCCAGACCAATACAAACATGTTACTGCTGACCCCTCGTATCTACAGCACCGCAATGTTTGCTGAAGCACTTTGCAAGGGTTTCAAGTTTCTGATAGATAGAATTACATTTTTGCAACATTCTATCATGCAGTATCTACCTAACCTGTAGGTACCACGGTCATCGAGAAGAGATACGAAAGGGTAATAAATTAATAATGTTCCAGTTCAAGTCGGCCACCGCTGGGCTCACCGATATTCGGGTGGCCATTTTTGAATTCTGTGTTGGAACCGTATGATTAATTAAAAACAAATGGAGGCGAAACGTAAAAAAAAATATAAGTAATAAAATAATCTATTCATTTTCGTATCGTTTCTCGTTGGCTGTGTACTTACATCCCTTCGAGGATTATCTAGGCGTGATGGCATATTAATATACCTAGGGCCTGAGTATATTTAAAATTCTTTAATATCTATGCCTAGACCAGTTTGAATAAATCGATCTCAAATCTGAGAACGAACTAGGAAATGTCTCAAAAATGTTAGACTTCTTATTTTCCTTCAGAAATAAAAGGTAGCTTTTACTCTAAAAATTTACATTCTATGTTTGTACTAAAAAGTATCGCTTCGAAAATCAGTGATAGCCGGTTGGTGAACTACGCGTCTTGCGGGCATCCTGGGTTCAAACCCCAGCTCGCAACTCTGTGTTTTTCGAAATCTTTATGCGAATCATAATTACAATATGATTATCACTTGCTTACGGTGAAGGAAAACATCGTGAGAAACCTGCATGTCTTAGAAAATCTAAACAATTTTCATAAGACATGTGAAATCCTCCACGCACTGGGCCAGCGTGGTGGATTACGGCCTGAATCCCCCTCGTAGTGAGGGGAGGCCCGTGCCCAGGAGTGGGACATCAAAAGGGCTTAATTACTACTATTTTATATTTATCGCTGGGTGTTACTGGAAAAAAGTTAAACACGTTATAAACACGGCTTATGTTAAATTTTACTTAAACGCGGATTATGTGACAACCGCTAGGTGCAGCGGTTCGAGCGTAGGCCGCTCGGCTCACATGGTGGTTGCGGGTTCGATTCCCGCCGTGGCAAATTTCGGAAATGGCCTTTTCATAATTTGCCCAGGTCTGGGTGTCGCTAGGATCGCCGCCAGGCCATTGTACGGTGCCCATAGTACAAGCGTTGCTTAGTTTGGGACCATTCAGTTGGTGTGTCAGTCTGGCGATATTTATTTTATGTCAACTAGTTGCTGCCCGCGACTTCGTCCGCGTAGACTTATGTAAAGTATTATATGTGTTAATCTAGGTTATAAACTATCTGTGTTCCAAATTTCATCCAAATCCGTTCAGTAGTTTCTGCGTGAAGGAGTAACAAACATACATCCACACTCACAAACTTTCGCATTTATAATATTAGTAGGATTGCACCTATACGCGGATTATGTCCATGTCAGTAAGTATGTATGTACTTAAGTAAGTACTTATGTAACTAAGATATATGTAAATAGTGTCGGATGTTAACAAATTGGTTTGGGGAACTCAATACATGAGTATGGGTGTAGTGCAGGGCCGGACTCGGGAAGACAAACGATAATTGGACACGGTTTTGCAGAATGAACTACTCGGTGGTAAGACCACCACTCAAATACGAGCTCGCTCCACCGGTGTAGCACCACCCTCTCACAAGAACCACACTCGCGTATAAGACATATAACACATGAGATCAGCGTAGAGTACTTATTATGGTATATAGTGAGTGAGAGAGTGAGGAGCTCAACACTCTCCTTCTCCTCACTACGAGGGAGATTCAGGCCATAAACCACCACGCTGGCCCAGAGCGGGTTGGTGGATTGCACATGTCTTTCGAAAATTGATTTTCTAGACATACAGGTTTCCTCACGATGTTTTCCTTCACCGTAAGCGACTGATAAATCATATAGAAATTATGATTCGCACATAAATTTCGAAAACCCAGGGGTGTGAGCCGGGGTTTGAACCCAGGACCTGGTGCCCGCAATACGCGTGCTTAACCAATCAGCAATCAGTGCTATAAATTATACATAGATAATGGCCCTATCTGGCATCGGGAAACCACCACTAAGATCGCGCATAAACCATTCTACGGTAGCTACTTAGTTTAAAGTGCAAGCGTTGCTTAGTTTGGGACCTTTGCTGTGTCTGGCCGTCTGTCTGCATAATTCAAGTCCTTACGAAGGTTTATTTCTAAAACTGGTCAATGCCGTAATAATTTAGTACTTAATAGGTTTTAAATAACGATTTATTAGTCATGTAAGGAGATTTATTTATCAATTTTATGTTATATGTCGTTATCGCTAGCTTTATTGATTAGGTAGATAATTATGTTTTAATAAGCTGAAAGTTAATACTTATTTTTAATGTTGATGTTATTAATATTTTATTATTTGAATAATCGAGATATATAATAGTACCTGTATTCAATATGTACTAAACACAGTAATTTAAGATAACAAACGAAGGAAACCCTACTCATAGTAAACTCTTAAGTCCCACTAAGCTACTTGAAACATCGTTTTGTCTGTATTTTATTGTATGGCGCTTCAATATTAATCAGGTCTCAAATTTGAGTAAAGAATATGCGGCGGTAAATTACTTTTTGCGATTATCTTTTCGATTTTATCGCATTTATGAAATATACGTATACACACGAAATTTAAATCAAAAACCGACTTCAAAAACAATCCAAGAGCGCCAAAATTATATAATAATTAATTATTTTTCCCGCACAGGCAAATTTCGGAACAGGCGTTCTCGTCATTTGTCCCAGTCTAAGTGATCCTGGCATTATCCAGTTAATTTTTTGTAAAATTAATTTTATTGCACGATTTTTGTTCTTGGAAGAAAGCCTTTCCATGAGAAGTGGATTACCCTAGTGAAGGAATCATAAAAACAATTCTCAGATATAAACACAAATCCTTAGGAAAAAACAGAACCTACTGTCATTGATTACGATTATTTTTACTTCTATAATACAAGTTAATATATTACTTAATTGAAAACGACTATCATAAGAATAATGCCATCTTAATTAAATTTATTAACTAACAGTTAATAGATAACAAAATTTCAACGTATATTTTTCCAATGTGAAAATTCGCATAGTGTGTCAACACAAAAGTGTATTTTTTTTTGCCCACAGTGTAATCATGAGACGATGAGTGCGACACGAGAACAATTTTATTGTAATACTAGCTGTGCCCGCAACTTCGTCCGCGTGGAATTTAATTGACAAAGTTTCATACAAACTTTCATCCCCTATTTTATCCCTTTGGGGGTAGAATTAATCAAAATCATTTCTTAGCGAATGCCTACGTCATAACATCTACCTGCATGCCAAATTTCAGCCCGATACATCCAGTGGTTTGGGCTGTGCGTTGATAGATCACTATGTCAGTCAGTCAGTCACCTTTGAGTTATATTTATTTAAATTCCAGAACAATATTTGAGTACAATAGTTTGTCATCGCTGAGTCCGTCCTGTTGTCTCGTCAAGCGGCGTGTTTACACGCTCACTACACGCGAGCGCGCCGGCGCTGATATTGATGACGTCACACGGCATGCACGAAGCCAACCAATAGTGGATGAGGCATTTTACTGCAGGCCTATTAACTCTATTAAGCACGTCAAAGTGACATTCCATGGAATATTCAAATTCAAATTATTTCATTTATTTTTCTAGGCTTACGGGGGCACTTACAAATTGTCAATTTTACATATTTTTTTTCTTATAATATCTATAACCGGATCAGAACGCGACCTCGACTGAGAAGATCCGGCGAGAAACTTAGCGGGCTTGTCTTTTTACATTTTGTTGTATTTCTTGGGTTTTTTTAAACGCCAGTTGCTTCAATACTAAGTTAATAATTACAAAGGGTAATAGATATTAATAAAAATATAATAGCTCCAGTGTGTTGATATAAGTACTCAAATTGAATCGGTTAATTTGAGAATATCCTAAGACAAACTTAGATCCGTCAAAGTAAATCTATCTCAAATCTGAGAGCGCTCTTGAGTACACTATTGACATGTCATTTCGTACTGTGATGACGTTGAAATATATTAATACAGGATGACATTTCCAAGATCGCTATCAGTCTTGAGATCGATTTAGTAACTAGGCCTTACACCCTTAATGCATCGATCGTATCGAATTCTAACCCAACACCACATGATATAAATCAATGACATAACCTTTTAAAAATAAATCTATATCTATAAATCTATACAAATAAATAAAATTGGAGTGTCTGTTTGTAATATCAAAATAACACCTTTTTACTAAATGCATATCAAAGTACATACGATACCTATAGCAAAAACGTGATTTAAAAATTGTTTGTCTGTCTGTCTGTATGTGTGTTTGTTCCGGGTAATCTCCGAAACGGCTGGACCGATTTTGACGGGACTTTCACTGGCAGATAGCTGATGTTCTAAGGAGTAACTTAGGCTACTTTAATTTTAGAAAAACAATTAGGGTTCCGCATAATAGAATAAAAACACATGAAATCAAAGAGTATCTCCGAAACGGGTGGACCGATTTTGTCGGGACTTTCACTGGTAGATAGCTGTTGTTATAAGCAGTAACTTAGGCTACTTTTATATTAGAAAAACAATTTTTTTTAAAATGCGTCCTGTCGCGCGGGTTCAGAACGCGGGAGAGGGCTTTTTTGTTGTTAAGTAAAATTCCACGCGGACGAAGTCGCGGGCTCAGCTAGTACTAACTAAATTTGAAAGACATTACTATTTTGGAATATACCACCGGGCTAGAACCAGCACCCTCTTACGGAAGAACGGCGTTAAGGAGCTGTTATAGATGCATTTTGTAATATGAGAGAGAGTTGGAAGCCCAAGCCTAACCCCTTACTGTCTCACCCACTTTAAGGGACTTCAGGTCGGCAACGAGGGAGCAATGGCTTTGGTAATACAAGTATCTATACAAATAAATAAAATTGGAGTGTCTGTTTGTAATATCAAAATAACACCTTTTCACTAAATGCATATGAAAGTACATACGACACCTATAGCAAAAACGCGATTTAAAATGTTTTTGTCTGTCTGTCTGTGTGTTTGTTCCGGGTAATCTCCGAAACGGCTGGACCGATTTTGACGGGACTTTCACTGGCAGATAGCTGGTCTTACAAGGAGTAACTTAGGCTATTTTAATTTGAGAAAAACAATTAGGGTTCCAAATAAAAAATATAATCACATGTAACCTAAGAGTATCTCCGAAACGGCTGGACCGATTTTGGCGGGTTTTTGACTGGCAGATAGCTGATGTTATAAGCAGTAACTTACGCTACTTTTATTTTAGAAAGACAATAAAAACAAATGGGTCCTGTCGCGCGGGTTCAGATCGCGGGAGCGGTTAAGCTAAATTCCACGCGGACGAAGTAGCGGGCTCAGCTAGCCTATCTACAAGGTGAAACATAAAGGGTATACTATCTATCAGCTTTGGAGGAAACTTGAAATACAAAAGGTGTTATAGGGGTGTGAAATCTGTCAAGTGTCAACAGCTGTATAGCTGTTGACAGATTTCACAAGTCTACAAAACCTTTAGCGCTTCAACTATCCTACAAAAATGATAGTTTTAGATTTACAAAGTTAAGTTGCAAAAAAAATAGTATACCCTTTATGTTTCACCTGACACCTAGTATACGTTCCGTCACTGCTTAACGTAAGGCGGATCGTACGCTTGTTTGGCGAGTTTGTTCTATAAAAAATGAACATCAATAAATTAGGTACAACAAAAATACAATTCGCGCGTTTTTTAATGTCAAATTAGGTCGGCCATTTGTGTCGACTGTCACATTGTCATTGTTAACGGTGCGTTCATGCGATCATTAAATTTTAAAGAAGGGGTGATATTTATATCAATGCTTTTGGTCTGTTCAAATATAGGTGGATACTGCTGCCTATACTTATACTAACTAGGTGAAACAAAAAGGGTATACTATTTCTTTTGCAACTTTGTAAATCTAAAACCATCGGCTTTGTGGGACAGTTGAAGTACTAAAGGTTTTGTAGACTTATGAAATCTGTCAACAGCTGTATCCCTATAACAACTTTTGTTTTTCAAGTTTCCTCCAAAGCTGATAATTTTAGAATTACAAAGATAAGTTTTGAAAAAAAGTATACCCTTTCTGTTTCAACCTGTAAATTGTAGTATGTCTAACAATCGTGTCGAACATATTTTTAGACAACTATATTCCCCAAAGATTCCTGGCGTTTAAACTAAAATTCTATCAGCGTAATCGCTGATAGAATTTTAGTTTAAATGTACTTACCTACTGTTATTAAAACGAGCTCAGTTCCTCTCAGTGTGAGCCTTCGGCCTAACTGTCCACCACGGGCACAGTGTTGATGTCACCTCTTAAAATGAGCTTTGTAATTGAGATTTGGACATGAAATATGATAAATAAACATAAATTCATATATATGCGTGAATTCCGCTTAATTCTGAACACTCCTCATACTTTTTTTCACTGTTTATACTGTGTGTGGCCTGAGGATCGTAGATTATAGTTTTTTTTGCGAATATTTTGTAATCTTTAAAGGAATGCGTTAGTTTTTTAAAGTTTTCGAGTTTTTGCACGTGTCTCGTGAGAAATCTACGTTTAGTAGATAATATAGGCTGCAGGTTAGCTCTCGTACATTCTGTAACAGATTTTTATGACTCCTCGTGTGTCAGGTTAGATAAAACGCAATAAGTTTCTTTTTTGTGGCAGGTATCTACACCATCTTTAGCATTTACATAGGCGCCAAGAAAAATATAGTGATTTATTAGCCTCCGCTCCTTTAACTCTAATCGACGACGACCGCTTCGTGGACAGAGCGTAGACCGTTCGGCTCACTGCACATGGTGGTTGCGGGTTCGATTCTCGCCGGGGCAAATTTCGGAAATGGCCTTTTCGTAATTTGCCCAGGTCTGGGTGTCACCGGGATCGCCCCCAGTCCATTGTACGGTATCCATAGAGCAAGCGTTGCTTAGTTTGGGACCATACAGTTGGTGTGTCAGTCTGGCGATATTTATTATTATTATTTATTAAAGTACATTTTATTTTGTTTGAAATATTTATGACTTACTTTTCTAATGAAAAGAAAAAAATGTATCCATGCAGTTTCTTGCATGTTCTTCTCCATAGGATTTTGTTTTGGAACATGCACCTAGCTCTTGACTTTTTAAAAGTGCCAGTTAATCTGGCCTATTTGAAATAACAATATTTGAGTTTGAGTTTGACTCCGTTAAACTCTCACTTTAAATTCTCTTAAAGAGTTTTATGTAGCGTATGATTTAGCAATTGTAGAGTCAAACCGGTCCCAACTATTAATAACGTTTTGTGATCAATCGTAGCGTGAAAATACATTCAATTAGCGTTATTTATGGACGCGCCATGTTATATTTTTAAGAATTAATGGTTGTTTTCATTGTAAAGAATGTCTGTTTGAATAAAAAGTGGAGTATTTGTTTGTGGGTAACGCCAAAGAAGATATTGTGTTTTCGATGCAATCGTATAAAATACTAGCTGTGCCCGCGACTTCGTCTCGTCGTCGAAAAAAATCGGGATTATTGATCCCCTATTTTATCCCCTTGGGGGTAGAATTAATCAAAATCCTTTCTTAGTGGATGCCTACGTCATAACATCTACCTGCATGCCAAATTTCAGCCCGATCCGTCCAGTGGTTTGAGCTGTGCGTTGATAGATTATTATGTCAGTTACCTTTGAGTCACCTTTGAGTTATATATATTTAGATAGATTTAAGTAAATATTTAGGTTAAGGGCAAAGGCCTGTATTAATAAATCAATCTCAAGTCTGAGAGTGATCTTGAGCACACTTTTGACATTTATGATTTTGTATATGGAATGACATAAGCATGACATTCCAAAGACCGCTATCAGACTTGAGATCGATTTATTAAAATGGGCTTAAGTGAGATTCCCGCTTCATCCAATACTAATAGTACTAATAGTATGTTCTTAAGTAGGAAGCACGTAGCTACCTACATTGTGGTAATAATAGAACATAATCTAGATTAAATGAGGCCGAATACTTAAACTAAAATTTTGCTGTCCTATCTGTTTGAGGCTCGTCAATGTTAAGCTGCTATCAAGTTGAGATGCTCGAATTTTTGTCGGCGAATAGATACCTAGGTAGTTAAGTACCTAGTCGAGAAATGAAATCATACATGTAAGTAGATAACCTAACCTATATATAAAAATGATACTTCACTACATAGTATAAAACAAAGTCACTTCCCGCGGTCTGTCCCTCGGTCTGTCCATCATGTATGCTTAGATTAGATCTTTAAAATTACGCAACGGATTTTGATGCGGTTTTTTTAATAGATCCTACAGTGATTCAAGAGGAAGGTTCATTATGTATAATATAGTATCATTTATATGCCAGACAACGTTTGCCGGGTCAGCTAGTAATTAATAATTAAACCACAGCATAAATACAAAACAATTTAAAAATTAAGCCTGCAGGGATCGCTCGCTACAAACAATAATAACCTAACTTTTCTAAAATCCAACATGGCCGTCTGACAGCTGCCCCGCGCAGCGCCCGCTTTGATTGACTTCGTTCGGTTGTTACAATTTTTTTGCACGGAACTGCCCAGCGAACGAAATAAATCGAGGAATGTGTGTCTATGAAATTCTTTTACGTAAATTTGATAGCCAGCTGCTGCCAATTCTACATCTCATATACGGGCCGGCTACAATGGAGTAGTACCACCTTCTCACGGAAGATCGGCGTAGAGTAGGTATTATAGCCAAACCCCCACTCCCTTGGATTTGTTAAGGTGAAGGCGCCTGTCTAGCCCGCGAAATTCAAAATTTTCGAGTATTTTTATAGTTTATCCAAAATCTGGAAACATTTAAAGACAACATTTTGTGATTTGCGACAGACACAGTATGCAGTGCGTTTATTAATACATTTATTTTACTCTAAATATTATCACGGTGGATATGATACTAGTTAATCACTAAATATACAAAAATTGCCAGATTATCTGGATAGCTGTCGTTCTTGAAATGTTTTAGAGTAAGTTGGATATATTAATAAATGCACTGCACACGGTCTTTGTCGCGAATGACAAAATGTGCCTTTTATTATTGTCAGATTTTGTTTTTTTTAAAAAAAACCTCAAAAAATTTGAACTTCGCGGGCTAGATGGGCGCTTTAGCCTTAAAGAGTTCAAATTTTATGTCACTCGATGGCAGTTTGTTAACTTAGAATTTGAAATTATGTTTATTCATTATATAACTCTTTAGATAATAAACAAATTATTAGCTACATTAAATAAAAGTAGCCCACGTTACTGCTTATAACATCAGCTATCTGTCAGCGAAAGTCCCGTCAAAATCGATCCAGCCGTTACGGAGATACTGTTCGATGTCATGTGTTGTATTTAAAATAATGTATCATAGAAGTTAATAATATCAAACATAGGTATATAAAAATTTAAGATGCACATCGTCTTTTAAACTGTGGTTTCTTTAAGTAATTTTCATAGCTAGGCTGTGACCTCTAATTAACTTACTTTCTTTTGGATTGTGTGACGTGGATGAGACGTGTACAACTTTCTCTGATTAAATAATTTAAAAATCGTAACAATATAAATAATAATAAATGTATGTATTATGATTTCAATTATAACGAGCAAATAAACTCAAGTCAAACATCCACGCGGACTTATCTAATATTTTTTAGGGCCTATCTAAAATTATAAAGTAAACTAGCTGTGCCCACGGACTTCGTCCGCGTAGTATTTAACGTAACAAAAAATTCGGGATTATCGGGATAAAAAGTATCCTATATGTTAATCCCGGTTATAAACTATCTGTGTTCCAAATTTCATTCAAACATTCAAATCCGTTCAGTAGGTTTTGCGTGAAGGAGTAACAAACAAACATACATACATACATACATCCACACTCACAAACTTTCACATTTATAATATTAGTAGGATAATCAGATGAGACTACTCTATGAGACATAATATTTTTTTTTCTTTTGGCCTCTTTCAGTTGAGGCTCAATTTGATTCAGTCAATGAAGACGTAGTAGAGGAGACACGGTGGAGATTGATTGATTGATTGGTATTTTTTTATTCCAGATTTGACTTTTTGTTGGGATTGGTTAATGTTGCACACACAAGGAAATAGACGACATTTAAAATAGATATCTCAAGTCTGAAAGCGAACTTGAAAATTTATATCTAATGTCATATCAGTACCAAATGTCATGTCAAAAGCATATTCAAGATCGCTCTCAGACTTGAGATATATTTACTGATGCGAGACTATCTTGCTTACATGGCTGTCATAAATTAGATACCAATTCCTCTGTCATAAGCGAAACTATTTTTAGTCTGTGCTTCGAGACCAGGCAATTTTTTTTTTTGCGATATTTTTTTTCATTCCCAATATAATATCTGTTACTGACATTTTTATAAAGAATATACTTTACGATAATTTAATAATATAATATGCGGAGTCGTAACTTAACGGCACAAAGGGAAATAGATGACAAATGAACACAATAACGTGTTGTTAATAAATATTGAACGGATTGTGCTTAGTAACGAGTCATTTGATCATTGATTTATTGGAAGGGGTGTGAGATGTCATAATGGGCCTCGTAAAAAGCGTCGGATGTCTCGTTTGGAGGTGTGTTAGATCCATACTGATATTTATCCTTAAGATACGGATTTAGTTAACAAACTTAGCATCCTACTAATATTATAAATGTGAAAGTTTGTGAGTGTGGATGTATGTATGTTTGTTACTCCTTCACGCAAAAACTGCTGAACGGGTTTGGATGAAATTTGGAACACAGATAGTTTATAACCGGGATTAACATATAGGATACTTTTTATCCCGATAATCCCGAAATTTTTGTTACGTTAAATACTACGCGGACGATTTCCGTGGGCACAGCTACTGTATTTATAAAGTAACTTGTATAAAAAATAATGAAAGACGTTCTAATAATAATTTAACATAGGTAAGCATTAACATTTTTAAACCTAATACCGTTTTTGGGAAACTAGTTAAAACATTAATTAAACAGACATTCCAAGATTGTTAATTAAATCCGTATCCTAAGGAAAAATACCTACACTACACACTCTCACAGAAAACTGAAAGTAGCTACTTTACGCTAATAAGACAAGACTATAAGAAAAAATATACTAATAAATAATAATAATACCTAATTAATGAGAAAGTGACTCTGTCTATGGTGTTTGTTAAGTTCTTAAACCTAAACCGCTGAACGAATTAGGTGAATTTTGGTACCTATAGAGATAATTTAGATTTTAGGAGAAAAACATTGGCTAAAGCTAGTTCATATAAATCCCCATGCCCAATACCCAGACGGTAAATTTATCATTTCAATATTATTAATAATGAAGGTCTTACTTGTCAAATGGCATTTTAAAAAAGAAATAACCTAATAATAAATGACTTATGTACCTGTCAAAAAGCAATTAAAAAAAAAACAAATCAAAAACATTGTTTCGAACTTTAGAACGCATTCGAGAACGTTCAAAAACAGTAATTGTTTAATTGGACCGCCGCCGATGATTGACGCGGCCCCGGGCGCGGTCACCGGCAGGCTTTCCTTCATTGAGTTGGCAACACTGAATGGCGGGAGATATTGCTGTGGTTTACTCGCAATATAATCCAATAAATACATTACGATGGATTTATATTTTAAGTAACTGGATCGCGTATTTGATTTTATGGTTTACTAGCTTTCGGTTGCAGCTTTTCTGAGTGTCGACAACGGCGCCAAATACCGGGTTCAATTATACAATACAATATTAATTTTATTTATAATATACTTCAATGTTAACTACAATCGAATTATGTTCCGATTATAATACTTAAATAATGAAATAATTTTCAATACTGTAAAATTGACAAAAATACTTACAGAAGTTTAAATTTCCGAATCCGTTTCCGAGATCGGTTCGAAGATATGTACAAAACAAACGGTCAAGGTGTTTAGAATAATTATGAATACAAGAATTATCTGGTGGGAAAGTGTCCCTCTCACTCCTAGTCGCCGTAGAAAGGGATGAATTCCACCAGGAGCCTCTTACTCGTCTCGTTTTGTGCAACAGTGATCCCTCCTGTTACAACAAAGCTTCATGATACCTATACAATGTACTGTACCTACATGTACATTAGTGATGTAACGAATATTCGCATTCGCATTCGCATTCGCGAATATTCGCATATTTTTTGACATTCGCATTCGCATTCGCATTCGCAAGAATCTCTGCGAATGTTTGGCGAATGTTTTTGAAAAACAAAAAGAAAAATAATTATAGATGGATATGGAATGTTCATACAACTAAGTAAGAATTATATATTTATACAATAAACTTGCTTGTAGGGTGCCCTTATTGCACCTCTTTTAGGTTCATAAAGCAGCTGATTACGCGCTAAGGCTTTTGACTTTACATTTTTATAAAACAGTATAAGTAATTACATTAATTAATTAAATATATTTATTTCACATTCAATTTCATTGTAAATGAAACATATTATAATTATTCGATTTATTATATTTAGAATAATAATAATATAATAATTGTTAGTGGCTTTGCTAGGCCCATAGATAAATATAACCCCAAATACATGTCGGACTACGCATACACTAGGGTTCCGTAGACATCCCGCCACTTTTCTAAAATCCAGAAACCTAAAATAAATTGTTCTTTTTTATTGATATGAAACATTGAATGGTGGCTCTCGTAACCTATAAATTCCTGCGGAATTAATTAACTATTGGCTACCGTATAAATAAAATAGTAAGAAAATATGTTACAAAATTTATTAAATCGGCATTCAAAGACATCTTAAGCAACAGTGACATAAACCTTTATTTTCTTTTTGGACGAATGAAAAGTTCTTATAAGGAGTTTTCATTCAAATAATTAAGTTGTGATTAGACTGGTTGCACAATCAGTGGTGCGTGGGTTTGAGACTCAGTCCAAACTTTAGATTATTATTAAATTAATAAAATGTTTATTTTGAATAGTAAATAACTATTTATTTTCTACAATGAACCATTCATAATGTGGTTATAATTTAAAGGATGAATCTTGCTACTCACGTAAAAAAAGCCACAATGAAACTCAATATTTCGTAAACGGGAATTAATATTGAAAAACTGACAAATAAACGTTCAAATTATTTTTAAATACCTACTGATAAATACCTCGATCGAGGGGGTGAGTAAACATTTTCAACTCACCTTTCTTAAGTACGGGAGGTACAGTGGAATAACTTTGCTTTTAAAACTGAAAAAACATTTTTTTTGCGGTAGATAAATTCTATTTTTTTAGCTAACTTGCAGTAGTTTAGCCCTAATAGTCTCTGAATAAAATTACTGTCATATCAGAGGGACGAGCAGACGGACAGACTGACGTGGCGAAAGTATAAGGGTTCCGAGTTTGACTACGAAACCCTAAAAATTTACGGCGCGCTATCTTGTTTTATTAATCAGTCATCCTGTCTTCTGGTTCTAAGGTCTTAAACAAATTCGAGAATTGTGTTTTTTTTCAATTAAGATAGTAATATTTTAAATATTTTTTACTCGCAAGTAAGTTATAAAATGTCGTATGAAACGCGTGAGCATTGTTAATTACACACCTTGGCTCCATCACAGCCCTCGCGTTAGTCTCTGACTGCTAACCAGCCGATTAATCGTAAGTAAGCTCACTTGTAAATGATGCACTTTTACTTATATTTGAATTTTACCAAAATATGGAACTGTCTTGAGGTCGGCAACTAAATTATAAATATGATCTTTCTCTATTGTGCTTGTTAGTCTAATTAAAATATTAACAAACTCAAAAAAATTGATTATCTCCCTCCTCTCCCTCGAATCAAAACAAATCTCTTCGAACTAACTTTATGTGACTAACTTTGTTCTTTCAACCTGTATGGATTCGGCTATGTTCGGCATACACGAAATGTTAAACAAGCGCTCTTTATTAACCCCTGACGAAAAAAGGGAGGTGTTATAAGTTTAACATGTATATCTGTTTGTCTGTATGTGGCATCGTAGCACCCAAACGTTTTTTTATAAAGGTATTCTTATCGAGAGTGTTCTTTGCTATGTTTCACGAAAATTGGTTCAGCCGTTTGAAAATTATCTGGACTTTTGTAGTTTAAAAAATCGTCGCATCGGAGATTTTTAAATTTTCAATTTAGAGTTATTTGAAAGTGAACATTCGCATTCGCATTCGCATTCGCGAATGTTGGAGCCAAATATTCGCATTCGCATTCGCATTCGCGAATGTCAAAAATCCAACATTCGTTACATCACTAATGTACATATCCTTTAATTCCTTTACTAATTGTCGAAAAAATCAGTCTAAAAAATTATTCAACTGCTAAATGGTGCGAATATTGATGGTGGTGGTTTGAAATGCTGTGGTTAAATGCGAAAAGTGATTCTATAATGAAAAAATAGTAACACTGTACTGAAAATATCGCGAGCTGAGTTTACAGCATCTTTGGTTTACAGGACAATCAGCATTTTGTACATCCGATACCTGAACGCTCTTAAGTTATTGAACTTACAGCGCCATCTATGATCGAATAGAAGCACTATCTCCAACAGCGACATCTATGGTGGAGTAGCTGTAACAGTTACTAAACTAGTTTTTATGTAGTTTAGTGGTCATCCTCCAAATCAAAATTGGTACTAGTAAATTTTCAATTCTTAAAAATAGCTGTTTGCGTACAATTTGTAGAAAAATATTTCGAGTTAAGTCTTCCATAAATAAAACAATCCAATCACTTTGGTAAGCGGCATTTATTAAAAAAAAGAACATACAAATAAAATATTAACATAAAAAAATCTAGTGTAGGAACGTATCTAAGATTCACATAGTTAACAAAAATCTTTGCCTTTTATCTACCACTGGCCATTTTATTTTATAAACACGTCTAATGTCTAATGCATTATCTACACCTATGCCAAGAATTTCCGACTCAAATAAATAGTTCACTATTTTTTTGTAGACGTTGTCCAAGAAAATATTTATCTACATTCTAGTCTTCTACCTTTTGCAGCGAGATTTGAAGTGTAATGCCGGCTCCACACTGCCTTCGAGAAAGTTACAGAAATGGCGGGAACCTTATAAGCTAAAATACCGCTAGTTGGTGAAGAGGAAGCTATCAATGATTTAAATTATCTTCCAGCTGCACAAACAAGACATAAGTACTATTTAATGAAAGCTTTAAGTCTACATGTTATTTAACTGATTCCTTCAAAACCTTAATTACGTTCCTAAACTGATCCCGCAGTAATTAGAAAAATAATATACAAAAAAAAATGTGATGTACAAAATTCATAAGGTACACTCGAAAAATCTCTTGGTAACAATAAAAAATAACGTCAATCCACTTTGACGTTTTCAATATTATAAACTCGCGCCAAATCGAGGGGTCGTAGAGTTTTGACAGCTAATGAAAACCATATAAATTTAGAAGTTTTCTATACCAGCAGCGCTCCTAGCGGAGACGTGGGGCGTTGACTATCAATACTATTGGGACAGAAAAAAAAACTTGTCAAAAATGGGTATTTGAAACTAAGGGTTTTAGACCCAACATTAAACTCGGAATTGCGCGTGTTTCCCCATACAACCTTTAGCGCGGCTTATACAAAATAGTTACTTACACAAAGAATTGGAAATTACATCACAGCCGAAAGGCGTAAGCTATAATTAAAAAAATATTTACTTATTAAAAAAATACTAAGAGCCGCTGTCTTGTTTATGGTTAGTAGTAGTTGAAAATGTTGATTGTAGCATTTCCTTCAAATTAATACCTTTTGTGCGTTTGTTTTGCGTGACAGCTGTCATTTTTATTATAGTCCAAAAAAAAGACTGCAGTACTTTTTCGCGGCATTTCAACTTTTTAAAAATCTATAAGCAGACAGCGCTCTTAGTTAAGCTATCTAAGCTATACCGAGACACATAACTTTGTCTTTTAACTAACTACTCCTCCATATTGTAGGGTCACACACCCAGTTACAGTACTAGTAATTTTATCATCATATTATCTCACTCTTTTCATTTCATTATTTATGGGATTACGATCTACTTTAATATGGAATAATCTGTACACATATTATAATTCTAAAAATGTTTATAACATTGGCGGTTAATATTAAAGGAACTTATTTTTTTTTAAATGATAGGTGAAGATTGAGAGATTTATATGAACAATTAATAGTTTAAATTAATCGCCATCTGGTGAAATCTTGCAGTAATTTTATTTATAGCAAGATACGGTCCCTCTTAAAGTAGATCCTTCCCAAGACGTACATACCATTTACAGTTTAAACGTATAATTCATTAACAACACACTCGGCATTTATAAACATTCGCAGGAACAATATTCTAAAGAGAGCAAACTTTATTTTTTCATCATAAGCTATATCACAAAAATATGTGACGTGTCAAAGTTGCTTGTAGCGCCCCCTAGTTCAGCATTCAAAGTATCTGTAACCCTTTGCCACGCCTCTTGCGCTAGTCATCGCTGTCACTTTGACATGCCCCATGTAGGTACTAGAAATCTTTAAACAAAATAATGCCTATACTAGTTTCATTTTAAATGACTTTTTAGACAGATCAGCTAGTAAATAAGCTATTTATTCATTACTATCAACCTAGTCACGTTATAAGGATTAATACAAAAATTGATTGTATATTTAATATGTCAACTGAATGATTTTTGAAGCCTACGATTAATAATTTCAAATTGGATAAGTAAACGCTCAATACTAGCCGACAATTGGACCATCTACCCGGCACATCAACTGCCTTTACAACTATTTAAAAAGATAGTCACTCATTTGACTAGTCTCACTACTTCTCTCAGTTTGTCAACTCGAATCATGTGTACCAGACATTACAGCAGTTGATACACGCCGAATATAAATCTCGGCAATATAAAATACATATTTACAATTATTGAGAAAAATCGAAGTTACAGTAAGGAAGAAGAAAAATGGATTTTATATTTTTATTTGCGAAAAAATGTCCACAAAATAAAACTTCACTGAGTTTTACAAGACTACTTGTAAAACAATTTAGGAGAAGGACCCACCACTCACCCTTGGCTTGTTAACCTCCAAAATTATAAATCAAATAGTTTGATCGATAATGGAAGAGGTTAACAAAACCTAACTCCGTCGGTCGAGTATGTCAGTCAAGAGTGTCAGGGAGCCTAATAATTGTTAGGCGGAGTAGGGCCACGTTGTTGAACGAACAGATTAGTTTTGACGCCTCCCCTTTACTTAATTTATTTTCATTTCAATATCAAAGTCGCTCAATTGATCATCCGAGTGGCGGGGGTAGTGGGGATGGCAGTTGATCGCTTATATAAGGTGTGCGCGCGGCACTTCGTCGCTCATTCGTAGCCCAACTTTCCTGAGGATGTCTCGTTCAGAGGCGAAACACGTGTCGAATTTTATTCTTAATTCGCTTTGTTCCGCGGAAAATTGCAAATTATTAGGCTCCCTGACACTCTTGACTGACATACTCGACCGACGGAGTTAGGTTTTGTTAACCTCTTCCATTATCGATCAAACTATTTGATTTATAATTTTGGAGGTTAACAAGCCAAGGGTGAGTGGTGGGTCCTTCTCCTAAATTGTTTTACAATGGATTTCCGCAAAGTAACGCCTGAGTCAATCAATTAAGACGACTTGTATTGATTGTTGTCTTGCTCATTACATACATTTAAGTCCATGCTGATATTAAGAAATATTTTCAGCGAAAAGGCGGTGTGTGAATTGAATTTAAAAAATCCATCTTCCTTCTCACCCAACCACAAAAGTACCTTAAAAACTATGACTCCGTATTAACGCCGGGCACTTTTTCACATTCAAAATCCTTCCTCACACTCAAATTTTGTATTTCAACATCATCATTTTTCATCAAACTCAATCCTCCCTCAAAATTCTCACTCTCATTGCCATGTTTAAACTGCATGTGTTTCTCCATGCTCGCTTTCTGTACACACCTATACGGACACTGCGGGCATTTGACGGATTTCTGTCTAGGCCTGTACGGTTTAACCTGGCTCTTGACATCTACCCTATCACCTTCCTTTTCGTTCAAATGCCTCTGTTTATGTTTCGTTAAATTCGTTTTTTGAACGCACCTATAGCTGCAGATGTCACAGCTGAACGGTTTCTGGTCGGTGTGCAAGTACATATGCTTGACTAGGTTCGGTTTTTGAACGGTGCGGTAATCGCAGTAAGGACACGCGAAAGGCTTGTATCCAGTGTGAGTCCTTTCGTGTACGACCAAATTGTTCTTTTGCGCGCACCTATAATCGCAATACTGACAGCGGAACGGTTTCTCTTTCATATGAACTAATATGTGTTTCGCGACGTTGTTCTTTTGGCCCGATTTGTAATCGCAAAACGTGCAAGAGAACGGCTTTTCACCGGAGTGGGTTCGCTCGTGGATTTTCAAAATGGCCGGCGACTGGCATCTGTAAGCGCACTGACTACAACTGAACTTGCCTACTCTCTCTTCCAACTGGTCCGTGTCTGAACACGTCTTAGAATGCTGTTTCAAACCCCGTTTCGACGGAAAAACATCGTTGCATTTATAACACACGTACTGCCCTTTGATATTCAAACTAATATCTTCGGTAACCTTACCTTGTTGCGAATCATTCTTTTCGCTGAACCCCTGATTGTATTCAACGTAATAAATTTTATTCACGTCCGACGGTTTCAAATTTTCCTTGGGCTGTTCCATTTTCGAATCTTTGACATCTTCGCCGCCATCTTGTCGTGTCTTCTTAAAATCGTCGGCGTAAGGGCTCGAGTTGTCAAACTGCCTATGGATAACTAGGTTTTGTGGATTTTCGCGTATGCTTGGAAAGTTTTGGCCGTAATTTTGTGGTCTAGAGTACAGATCAATGGGATTTAACGCGGGGACGTTCACGTGATTGTTATAAACTGGGTATATTTGATTGTCTGAGTGTATGTTTGGCGGCTGCTGTGTGTGGTCAGCTGGGAGTCCTGTGAAGAAAAACAATAATGTAGCAATTTATTATTATTAATTATTTGACGACCGCTTGACGCAGTGGTTCGAGCGTAGGCCGCTCGGCTCACTGCACATGGTGATCGCGGGTTCGAAACCCGCCGTGGCAAATTTCGGAAATCGCCTTTTCGTAATATGCCCCGGTCTGGGTGTCACTGGGATCGCCCCCAGTCCATTGTATGGTACCCATAGTACAAGCTTTGCTTAGTTTGGGACCGTACAGTTGGTGTGTCTGTCTGGTGATATATTTTTTATTTTTTATCAGGCAGGCAGTCGCTTCAACTGATAGATGCCGGGTGAATATACAGGATGTAATGGGGCATTGTACCGAAAGCTGATACCATGGATTCAACTCATGACACTGGACTCCCAGAGTTGGAATTTTCCGTAGATATTTTCATGAATTCCAACGTTTTTCAGCTTTTAAAATTGATTTAAGCACGAAATGTGCGCCCGAGCGTATTAAGTTTTATTATTCACTAGCTGTGCCCGCGACTTCGTCCGCGTGGAATTTAATTGACAAAGTTTCATACAAACTTTCATCCCCTATTTTATCCCCTTGGGGGTAGAATTAATCAAAATCCTTTCTTAGCGGATACCTACGTCATAACATCTACCTGCATGCCAAATTTCAGCCCGATCCGTCCAGTGGTTTGGGCTGTGCGTTGATAGATCACTATGTCAGTCAGTCAGTCAGTCAGTCAGTCACCTTTGAGTTATATATATTTAGATTGCAGTTTCTGCTGAAATAGGTAGTCATAATTCATTTATTTATGTAAAATCACATAGATAGTTTTAAAATGCTGAAATATATGAGCATACTTCATGAAAATATCGACGGAAAACTCTGGGGGTCCAGAATCATGAGTTTAATTCATGGTATCAGTTTTCGTTACGATGCCCCTTACACCCCGTATTTTTTATACTGGCAATCTGCGTATATGACATAACTAGTACTAAACTCTTTTTGCTTTCTATAGTACATTTATATTCTGTCTTGTATAGTTTATGATACCCTCGGCCGACTCAAACGTAGCTCAAATTGAAGAGCATTTTGTTTAGAAAAAAGTCGCCAAGCAGTCTACGTACGACTCGCCTGATGTTAAGCAGTTACCGTACCCTATAGATGCTTGCGATACCAAAGGCGTTTATGCAAGGTGCCGACCTGAAGAGGAGTGTGACAGAGGGAGAGGAAGGGAGAGGAGCTGGGCTTCCGGCCGCAGCTATAATAACTAATTTCAGCGGATCTTCTGAGAGAAGTAAGTTCTGAGCATAAGAACTGTATAGCAGTTATAGCCGATTGGTTAAGCACGCGTCTTGCGGGCTACCAGGTCACGGGTTCAAACCCCGGCTCGAACCTCTGGATTTTTCGAAATCTATGTGCGAATCATAATTTCTGTATGATTATCACTTGCTTACGGTGAAGGAAAACATCGTGATGAAACCTGCATGTCTTAGAAGATTTAACTAATTTTCGAAAGATATGTGAAATCCGCCAACCCGCACTGGGCCAGCGTGGTGGATTATGGCCTGAATCCCCCTCGTGTTGAGGGGAGGCCCGTGCCCAGGAGTGGGACGTCAAAAAGGGCTAAAACTAACTAACTATTAGAACTGTTAAGGAGGAGTTAAAGCTAACAGGGAATAAATATAAAACACGAGTGGAAAATCACCCAAATGACCTAGCCACCGCATTAGCAACTATTAACTACACTAAACGACTGAAACGCCATGATATACAGAAACTTGGTGACAGATGGTGAATGATGAGGTCTCCTGCTGAGGAGCTCCTTGAAACGATAACGGCATAGAACAAATCAGCTTATAGTCCAGGACTGATTGTAGATAAGCACAAAGTAAAAAAAAACTTCTGTGAGAGGGTGGCACTACCCAATCGAGACCGTATATGAGCTGTAGTCAACTGGCTACAGCTTGGCTATAGCACCTAACTTAGATACATTTAACAAAAAAATGAGGAACAACCACAGATATAGATCTACATAGACAACGCAAATGCATGTACTTAGCGTGTCCGAAAACCCCGACCAAGCGTCGAGGTTGGTCGCCGATAACTTACAGTCCTCGCGACTGCAGATATAAAACATATGAGTATGAGCGTGATAATCACTCGAGGGAATCGCAGCGGGCGGAGGGGCATCGGCGGCATCGGTGTCTTTGAAGCGGTTTGGATTTCCCGTCACTAATGACGTCACAGAAAGTGTAAAAAATTCGACACGCTTGGTTTCAATACAAATCGTGATACTTGCGTTATCTATGTAAACCTATATCTGTGGGAACAACCACGTCTCAAATCTCAACTATTCAAGTGGGACTGTTTAAGTTTAATTTGAGTATCGTTTCAGTATTTGACCGCCATCGTCAGACGGGTAACGTCAGCAATCGTGTAGGTAGGTCAACATAAATATTAATGTATTCCACCAGACAGCATAATACATTAATGGATTTATTTATGTCTCCATACAGTATAGAAACCAATTATATATTTAAACTAGCTGTGCCCGCGACTTCGTCCGCGTGTGATTTAATTAACAAAAATTTCGGGATTATTCATCCCCTATTTTATCCCCTTGGGGGTAGAATTAATGAAAACCCTTTCTTAGCGGATGCCTACGTCATAACATCTACCTGCATGCCAAATTTCAGCCCGATCCGTCCAGTGGCTTGGGCTGTGCGTCGATAGATCACTATGTCAGTCAGTCAGTCAGTCACGTTTGAGTTACATATATTTAGATAATTTAATATACCTAACCTACGGCACTCTCCTATACTATTCCCAATTATGTTATACAAGGTTACTGGGGCTCAACGGTGGTAACGACTGCCGCTCGATTCGACTCGGAATTCGTCAGAACTGACATATTGCGTATCTAAACACGTCACTTTTGACAGTTATGCTATGGAAGAGCTGTCAAAACTGACATGTACGCGATATGTCACTTTTGACGTAATACGAGTCGAGCGTCAGTCGTGAACTGAGTTGGGCCACTGGTAACTCGGACGTATTCTTTCTTTTCAAGACGTATTATTTCGTACATGGTTGGTTGGTACCTACGATATTTTCAAATTTTGTGCTTGATCCATTGGTCACCAAAACAATTACAAATTTAGTCACAACCTTAAATTGCTAGCGTGTATTGGTTATTTTATAATGAATCCCGCATCATTACGGAGTTCCTATTCAATCCTACTAATATTATAAATGCGAAAGTTTGTGAGTGTGGATGTATGTTTGTTACTCTTTCACGCAAAAACTACTGGACGGACTTGGATGAAATTTGGAACACAGATAGTTTATAACCGGGATTAACACATAGGATACTTTTTATCCCGATAATCCCGAAATTATTGGTTAAATAAAACGCGGACGAGGTCGGTGGGCACAGCTAGTAAATAATAAATAAATATCGCCAGACTGACTCACCAACTGTATGGTCCTAAACTAAGCAACGCTTGTACTATGGGTACCGTACAATGGACTGGGGACGATCCCAGTGACGACCAAACGCAAAGGACTGCGCAAATTACGCAAAGGACGTTTCCGAAATTTGCACCGATGGGAACGAAACCCGCAACCACCAGTGGCCTATACTAAAACCACTGCACCATGGGTCTTCAGTTCATTCAAAAAGTTATTTCTTCTCAATAAGTCATTGGGTCTTTATAAAAATATCACAACTACGGAAATATCTCGAAAAGTACTAAATTTCACGAAAGATACAGGGGATCAGATTTGTTGTATTCCTGTATCAGATGATCTGCCTAGCCCGCGAAATTCAAAATTTTCGAGTATTTTTATAGTTTATCTGAAAACATTTAAGTCAACATTTTGTGATTTGCGACAAACACAGTATGCAGTGCGTTTATTAATACATTTATTTTACTCTAAATACTATCACGGTGGATATGATACTAGTTAATCACTAAATATACAAAAATTGCCAGATTATCTGGATGGCTGTCGTTCTTGAAATGTTTTAGAGTAAGTTGGATATATTAATAAATGCACTGCACACGGTCTTTGTCGCGAATTACAAAATGTGCCTATTATTATTGTCAGATTTTGAAAATTTTCTAAAAAACCTCAAAAAATTTGAACTTCGCGGGCTAGATGGGCGCTTTAGCCTTAAAGGAGAATGTCATGTATCTGGCCCTGTATATTCCACAGAGCAAGTGCCTTCTGCACTTTATCTACTTGTTTTAAAGACCAGTCATTACAATGAGAAGGCGACATCAAAGATTTCACCAAAGAATATAGCCGAAAATAATAAATATCGCCAGACTGACACACCAACTGTACGGTCCCAAACTAAGCAAAGCTTGTACTATGGGTACCGTACAATGGACTGGAGGCGATCCTAGTGGCACCCAAACCTGGGTAAATTACGCAAAAGCCATTTACGAAATTTGCCCGAGCCGAGCGGCCTACGCTCGAACCACTGCGTCAAGCGGTCATCATGAAAATGAGATTTAAATATAGGAAAAGGCAGGCAGTTCCGGGCGCATTGATTATCTCATAGATTCGTGAAAGCAAACCACTGCAAGTGAACTTAAAAAACCAGTTCATACTTAGATGACCTTTTGCGGGATATATTAAAATATATATTTAGTAACAGGTTAAAAAGTCAACATGATTTATCTAATCATGCGAAAATTACGTACGTATGTTACTAAGAGAAGATTTGAGTATATGTTAATGTATAATAAATGTATAAATTATACTGACATCGCGAAAAAATATAATAATTAATAAGGTATAGGAATTTGCCCTTAATTAAATGAAGATTTTCGAGAAAATTTAGCAAAAATAGGTGCTTTTGTATTTGATTATTGCTTGGAGCATCAATAAATATCTTGAACATGGTATTAAAAGTATACTTTGGATATAAGTAGCGATTAGGGGCCTAGGGCCCGCATGAATAAATCGACCTCAAATCTGAGAGCGGTCTTAGAAACCGCTGGCACTGTAGTTGCTAGCATACTAAAGCAGGGTCGCTGAACACGAAGAATTTCGTACAATGACCTGTTATTACCTGTCTCTGTCACTCCCGCGTAAATCTAATACGTCTCGCTCACACAGTTGCCGGTCACACGCAGTTCACGGCAACTGTGAGGAGTGAGCAAGAGTGGGAGGACTTTGAATGTTTCCAAGTCGTTGGTCGTCTTGACCATATTCTTGGCCGCCACTTTACATGACGTTGACTGTACATAAGAGTTCGGCTAACATTTGACACTGTCTATAGGTAGCCACGAGACAGACTTGAACCAAACTAATACGAAGAATATTAGTATTTCGCTCTTGGTCCGGCAGACTCGACACTGCGTCATTAAATAACGATAGGATACTACTATCATCACAGATAAATTAATAAAAAAATATTGAGTGAGCATAAAATAAAATACAAATGAATCCATGGACGAAACATTAGTCTGCGATGCACTTTTTGGTGCATAAATTGCACGCCGCGACGTCAACAACAAAAAAATGTCTGCATAATTCATTAGAGGAAAAAAATGTATTATAAATGTGGTACCACGTCTCGAGACTTATAAAGTATAAATGCATGTGATTATAATACAACCTTGAAATGCAAGCGAATTAATGTCATAAGGTGAAATTTTCAATAACGGTGCCATATTGATTGTATTCACAAATATATATTTTGGGAGGAGAGCGGTAAATATATAATCTAACTAGCTGTGCCCGCGACTTCGTCAGCGTGGACTTTCATATTTATTCACCTTTTAAACCTTCTCTGGACTTCCACAAATCATTCAAGACCAAAATTAGCCAAATCGGTCCAGCCGTTCTCGAGTTTTAGCGAGACTAACGAACAGCAATTCATTTTTATATAATTATATAGATTATGTTATACAGGTTGAAACAGAAAGGGTATACATTTTTTTTTCAAAACTTAACTTTGTAATTCTAAATCTATCGGCTTTGGAGGAAACTTGAAAAACAAAAGGTGTTACAGGGATACAGCTGTTGACAGATTTCATAAGTCTACAAAACCTTTAGTACTTCAACTGTGCCACAAAGCCGATAGTTTTAGATTTACAAAGTAATGTTGCAAAAAATAGTAAATTTACCCTTTCTGTTACACCTGGTATACATATACATATAAAGTAATACTTATTGATAACCCATCAACGAGCGCAAAGCCTAAACGAGAAACACGAAATTTGGACAGGAGGCTAGTTAGCCTCCTGTCCAAATTTCGTGTTTCTTTTTTATAATACAGACAAACAATAAGGAACAATTTTTAAAAACAATTGACATGACAGTTGGTAGGTATGCTCTCACTTTCAATTGTTTTAAAAGCCAACGCTAGATAATAGTTATTTATTAACTTCTCTTCTTCTTCATTAACGACATTAATTCATTATCTTTCTTGTCAGACTATTGATTAAGGTTAGATCTGAGTATTTGTATGTTTTCATTGATCGAAAGACAAACTTTCTTGCCCTATTTCAGACACTTTTTACATCAAAAAGTCGGCAAACGAGCGTATGAGCCTTCTGATGTAGTTACCGTATATTTATTTTGTTTAATGGGTCTATACTCCATTTGTTATAGCATTAGACAGAAGTTAAAAAAGGTTATTTTTAGTGTCCACTTTGTAATAAAAGTACAATTTACGAGTTACAGTTACGATTGACGTCTAATTTATTATAATCTATTTATATACCAGCTTGTCACACCTAACTGTAATAATATTAATTATTTATCTTATTAAATATATTGCCTTTCATTTAAATAATTATTATTTCATTACAATTTAAAATTAGTGTCGATGCTAAAAACCTAAGAGAAGCAGGGGTGAACATACCGGGAACGTTTTTCGTTTCACTATAATCCTACCAAATCTAAAATGTTACCTAATCCCTTCAGAGGTTATGACAGCAGGTTATTTCTAATTTTGTCGGACTATGTTATCTATGAAGTTGACGTAAATAGTGTGCTGTCAGTGTTTGTCATTGAGTCATTTCCCTGCACTTGTAAGTTCCTGTGAATAGCTTGTTTATTATTGTTGTCGAATTTTCGTGTTTTACTTGTTATTGTTTTGTTATAGTTATTACTGTTGTTAGTGACTTGTTTGTACAAAACGTTACGTTTTGTCGAGCTATGGGTGATCCCGGTGCGGGCCCGAGTGGCTTACAACATGTAAGTTCCGAGTCTGCTGACCAAAGCCAACGGCGACAGAAACGTACCCCCGTACTTTTATTTTGTTTATCGAAGTATTTAGCTAGTATTTTAGATTTATGTATCAAAAGTTATGTTAAAACAATTTTAACGTAATGACTCTCAATAAAAGTTGTTTTGACTTGGAAATAAAATGTTTTGCATCCCTGTTTCTGCGAGCCTCTTATGTCTAATGTTATAATAAATGGAATATAGTCCCACACACTCCCATCACTGTAACTCCTGTAAGCCAGGATCGACAATGGTGACCAATAATGACGTCTAGGTTTGACCCTCGTCAAGTCCCAGGGAAAAGTTAAATTGTCTTGGAACCCGCACGAATTTAATGGAAAGAAATTTCCACTTCCCTCCGGTGCAAAGCGGGAGACAAAAATAGCTGGTATGGGCTGATTGCCATAGAAACAAGACTGTTACAGCTGATTGAAGACCAGTTGTAAGGCACCACGGATCGTAATATGACTAATTGGACCTCAACTCGTGAGCTGATTATACTTGATTCCAATAATAGGTATGGCAAAAGCGCTTGAACGCGTGTAATATTAATTTTAATAAACTGCTTCAAAAAGTAGTTACTGTATAGCATATACTAGGTGAAACAAAAAGAGTATACTATTTTTTTTGGAACTTAACTTTGTTATCAAACTATCGGCTTTGTGGGAGAGTCGAAGTACTAAAGGTTTTGTAGACTTGTGAAATCGGTCAACAGCTGTATTCCTATAACACCTTTTGTTTTTCAAGTTCCCTCCAAAGCTGATGGTTTTAGAATTACAAAGTTAAGTTTTGAAAAAAAAAGTATACCCATTATGTTTCACCTAGTAGATGCTTTTTAACACCAAAGGCATCGCTTGCACGTTGGTGAACCCAAGCAACCAGGACCCTAACCACGCTAGCTACTTAAATCGTAATAGAAAAGCAAACGCTCGCGATTACGTTTCAAACGCTCCGCTTTTGACGTTTTGCTGACACGAGCTTCACGATTTCTACTGACATTGATATGGTATGGTGTCAGCAAAACGTCAAAAGCGGAGCGTTTGAAACGCAATCGCTAGCTTTTGCTTTTCTATCACGATTTGAGTAGCTAGCGTGGTTAGGACCCTGTCTGGTTGTCACCGGGATCGCTCCCAGTCCATTGTACGGCACCCATAGTACAAGCGTTGCTTAGTTTGGGACCATACTGTCGGTTTGTCAGTATCGCCAGCGATATTTATTTATTATAGCTGTGCCCGCGACTTCGTCCGCGTGGAATTTAAATTGTCAATTAAGTGAAAGTCCCGTCAAAATCGTGCCAGCCGTTTCGGAGATACTCTTGGATTACATGTGTTTTTACTTGTTTACGCGGAAACATAATTGTTTTTCTAAAATTAAAGTAGCCTACGTTACTCCTTGTAACATCAGCTATGTTCCAATTGTATTTATTTGTATAGATTATCCTACTAATATTATAAATGCGAAAGTTTGTGAGTGTGGATGTATGTTTGTTACTCTTTCACGCAAAAGCTACTGAACGGATTTGGATGAAATTTGGAACACAGATAGTTTATAACCTGGATTAACACATAGAATACTTTACTTAAGTCTACGCGGACGAAGTCGCGGGCAAAAACTAGTTAGAACATATGGCCGATGGTCACAAGGTGGACCAACGACGACCTTGTGAAGGTCGCGGGAATCCGCTGGATGCGGGCAGCGGAAGACCGGTCATTGTAGCGAACTTTGGGGGAGGCCTATGTCCAGCAGTGGAAGTCCAGGAGATGATGAAACAAGTCATATTTGACACCCATGTTTAGTTTTTCAGAGTTTAGAGTTGCCAGGCGAAATAAAAATTTGTTCCTCTAACATTATTTTCACAAATTACTTGACAGACTGTACATATGCCAAACATGGTCTGGGTGCGGACGCAATCACAGGCGAAAGCTATAGGTACAATAACTCTAAATTGAAAATGTAATAAAACCCTGATGCGACGACTTTTTAAACTACAAAAAAGCTGATCATTTTCAAACAGTACCGATTATACAGTACCGGCAGTACCGATTTTCATGAAATATAGCTAAGAACACTCTCGATCAGAATCCCTTTCTAATAAAAAAACATAATTAAAAACGGTTCATCCGCTTGGGCGCTACGAAGCCACAGACAGACACACATATACACATGTTAAACATATAACACTCCTCTTTTATCGTCGGGGGTTAAAAATAAGAAAAATAACTTACCATTCAAATTATTAACATTATTTATCCCCTGGTTAATGTTCTCGTAGAAATATCCATCATCCTCTTGCTCCGATTTTATGTGAAACGGGATTGGCAGCAAATGTTCGTGATCCAACTGTCTTTCATGCAAACTTATGTTTGGTACCACCACCCTTTGGGCCAAGCTTTGATCTAACATATGAACGTCTTGCACACAATGTACCGTTCTTCTTGCGTCCTCTTGACTCAAAATTTCTTGATCAATCGGTCTGTTCAAATGATGAGACAGATCAATCTCGTGGTTTAAATCGTGCGGCAATTCAGTCCTCAAATCCGCATTCAAACTGTGCTCATTCAAATTCTGAGCGATCTGACTTAAGTGACTTAATTCCAAGTCGTTACCCAGACTTCTGACCAACGAAACGTCAGCACGACTTAAATTATGACTCAATATGTCGTCGTGTCTTAGATTTTGGGGCAGGTCTACTAAATTATGGACTAAGTCCAATTCGGATGATAAATTTCTGGATAAGTGCGCTGGTATGTCGTTAAAATTTAAGTTTCGACTCAAATGGTTGGTTTTAAGCATCAATGTGGACATTTGTCGCGGGGATAATGGCAATTGGAAGTTGTGGACCAAACTGTTGGCCACCGATGTTTGCATGGCTTGGTGCAGTTGCTCCATCGATATTGGCGCGTGTTGGTACTCTGTTGGGTCCAATTGATGGGTTTTTTGTAACTGCAATAAAATTAAAATGAATAAATATCAGTCATAGTAATTAACATAATTATGATCATAAACTTAGCGATGCTTCTATTGATGACGTATATCATGTTCTCTTGGGGTGATAGTTTGAGCGTCGGCCGCTTGGCTCACTGCACCGGGTGGTGGCAAGTTCGAGTCCGGTCGGGACAAATTTCGGGAATGGCCATTTCATAATTTGCCCTAATGGTCTAATGTCACTGGGATCGCCCCCAGTCCATTATATGGTACGTATCGTGGAACACGGTACCCATAGTTTGCTTAGTTTCAGACCATAGATTTGGGTGTGTTAGTCTGGCAATCTATATATATATAACTCAAAGGTGACTGACTGACAGTGATCTATCAACGCACAGCCCAAACCACTGGACGGATCGGGCTGAAATTTGGCATGTGGGTAGATGTTATGACGTAGGCATCCGCTAAGAAAGGATTTTGATTAGTTCTACCCCCAAGGGGATAAAATAGGGGATGAAAGTTTGTTTGAAACTTTGTCAATTAAATTCCATGCGGACGTAGTCGCGGGCACAGCTAGTATTTTATATTATATAAAAATAAAACTCTATCCCTTTGTTTATGCTAACACAACATTTGTATTGATTTATGCCGTTGCCTCTTATTGTGAGCTGTGATAAAATTGAGACAGTCACTTAAATCCATACAATTACTGAGTCAGTGTAAATGAGAAGTAATCAACACTTTTATTATAGATCTAGCAACCCGCCCTTGCTTCGCACGGGTGCAATGCTGATACTAAAGAGTTTCTCTACTATATTATGCATGTATCTAAATATATATAACTCAAAGGTGACTGACTGACTGACATAGTGATCTATCAACGCACAGCTCAAACCACTGGACGGATCGGGCTGAAATTTGGCATGCAGGTAGATGTTATGACGTAGGCATCCGCTAAGAAAGGATTTTGATTAATTCTACCCCCAAGGGGATAAAATAGGGGATGAAAATTTGTATGAAACTTTGTGAATTTTAAACCGATCGGGCTGAGACTTTGCATTCATAAAGCTACTATGACGTAGACATCCCCTAAGAAAGGATCAAAATTCCACTCGTACGAAGTCGCGGGCTCAGCTAGTTATACATATAAACCTTCCTCTTGAATCACTCTAACTATTAAAAAAACTGCATCAAATCCGTTGCATAGTTTTAAAGATCTAAGCATACATAGGGACAGACAGACAGCGGGAAGCGGCTTTGTTTTATACTATGTAGTGATTTAGGCAATGCTTACATTATAAATACCCTATGAAACAATTGAATTTTGGGTACCCTTAAGCAATGCTTTTATTATAGATACCATTATAAATGCTAAAGGTGTAAATAGTAAATAACTAGCTTCTGTCTGAAACTTTATCTGCGCTGTCTTAAGTAAAGTATCCTATGTGTTAATCAAGGTTATAAACTATCTGTGTGCTAAGTTTGTGCTAAATCCGTTCAGCCGTTTTTGTGTGATTTAATAACAAACATACACATTAATAATATAAGCAGGACAAAATTATTAATATAACCAAAATTTGTAGGTCAGTTTTTTTTTAATCATAATAATTTAGCCCTTTTATATGGGCCCACTCAATATGAGGGGGATTCAGGGCATCATCCACCACCCTGGCCCAGTGCGGGTTGGCAGAAATCACATGTCTTTCGAAATTTGGTTACAGTTTCTTAGACATGCTGGTTTTACCATAATGTTTTCCTTCACCGTAAATGTATAATTTGATTATTCAGACTTATTTTTGTTCACGCGGGAATTTAATATAGTTATAATCTAAGGAGGAAATATTTTTAAAATTCAGTTATCATTAGGGATTTCCTGTTCCATTAATGTTATAAAAATATGTAAAAGGAAAAGACTAATCTGCATTCTTTCTCGGGAATACAGGGGGTCATGACCTCCCACTTAAATGTATCCTTATTTCACATTTTGCGTGTTAATGTAAGTAAAAGGTACCCATAGATACACTATTTTAAATACTACAAATATAGGATTTTTTAAACTTATTATTGTTTATAATACATAGTGAAATTAACTATACAAAAAATATTACCGCAACCAGGATTCAAACCCGGATCCGCTGTTTGTTTTTGTTCAAAAAACGATCAAATTTTGAATTGAAACAATAACAATACTCACTGTCTCCATGTAAACTTTGTTATATTCATCCTCCATAGCATTTTGGTCTTCTCTCTTGACAAAATCCATGTCTATATTTATTAAAACTAATTAATAAACTTTAGAAATCTTTAGTACATTTCCATAGGATACTCCTAACCTATCACGACGTTAAACAATATGACAAAATTATACACTAATTTCGTATGTAAATTTATTAATTACACTTTTTATCGTAAAACAACATGATTTCAACTTTAATTATACAAGCTTTTGCGATAGGGTTTGTAATAAAAATGATTTTTTTATTATACTTCGCGTTTCGTAGCGAAAGAAAGGAAGCGAGCGCGGTATAGACAATAGAGTTGCCGTCAACGAACATCTGTCGGGGATACAATGCTTCATTTGCAATTACCCACAACATATTTTTTTAAGTAATTAAATAATATTGATGATTTATGCCGTATTTCTCGTAGTCCTACGGAATGTAATAATTAAGTAATAAGAATAGTGAATAATGTTTGCATTTTAGACATTTGAACATTGATCTAAAAGTACATACCTATTATCCTGACGGACAAATAATTAAAATACGAATGCAAAATATTTATAGTCGGATCCATTACTTTTACTAATGTTTATATCAAATAAACTAAATTTCCGTTAATATAAGGAAAGTTTCTTACAACAGCAACATTAATTATAGCCATAGACAAGGAACTCCATTTTTGCCTACGTCCAAAAAACGGAATATATATCCATGATTATAATATTTAGCACAATTATCGGTATTCAGTGGTGTTTAAGCTTTAAATCGTATCTTAATGTTATTCCTTGTAGGAAGATACATATGTAATATCACACATTTTCTCCAAATCTCTCCTTCTTTTGACCATGACCTTTACCCAGCTTTACCATCAAAGTGGCCAAAACACAAATTTGTCTATGCCTGCTGTAACCATTATCTATGATTATGACATTGAATTTGACATTGTTGTTAAAAACATTTCTAAAAAAACCGGTTTCGCATTATAACCAGCTAGTGGTTAAAAAAGGCAGTTTAGTGCACGGCCGGTAAGTTATGTTTCTTTTGTAAACTAGGTAATTATTTATAGTACTTTCAAAAACTTTTCGGATTTTTATTACCTACATAACCTTAAAACTATAGCCAACGGCAGATTCCCTAAGCTTCCAATCTTTCCTGGCCCGGCTCCGCCTCCTCTAAGACAACAAAAAAATAATCTAACGCCCCCTCATATGAAATGAAATACTAATGATAATTAGCCCCATCATTGTCACACTTTAAGACCCTGGCCTACTCTCAATCCTAGGGGGATTCAGGCCATAATCCTGAATCCCCCTTCCCCCATGAAGATTGATTAGAATATACTTAGTTATATAATTAGAAAGTGTCAAGTCATAACTTCTTGTAGTCATAATTAACTTCATAGGCTAGCTGTGTATAGTTAAAATCCTATTGAAAAGGGTACAGTAGTTCTTTACTAGTATGACCTAAGAATGTCATTTCCAAGATCACTCTTAGACTCCAGATGGATTTATTAATACAAGCCATCAGATTATTAATAGTATTTTTTGTCCCAAAAATTGTGGATCTTTTTAAACTTCCATCCCCACATTACATTGACTTATATAATAAAATCACTGTCCAAATTTCATGATTCTGCTGAGTGTATGCACCTTACTTCATATTACCTCATACATTACACTGCTACATGATACCCTATGATACCACATCAAAACCCTCAATACCAAGCAGAATTAACTTGAAAAGCATAACCTTTTTTCACAACCAAATTCTATCAAAACAGAAACCCAAATGAATAAAAACATAAAGTACTTATTATGTCATAATTACTAGTAGGCATACAAATTATTGCTACTTTCAATTCATTATCATTACGTCATATTTTCTTTCACTGTTATTTCACCTGTGATTTTTCACGGTCAATGATTTTATTAAAGGCGAATTTTCACTATGAGACATAATCCTATGAAGTCACTAGTCGATGATTTATCATAAAAACCGTGACAGTTCCGAACGTTATGCGATTTCATTGCAATGATTGCAATGATTTTTAACAGTTTACCTATGTCGGAAGCAGGTGCTACTTATGACAACCTATATTATGATTTTTCACATGCTACCTGTGAAATGTTCCATCACTACTTGCTAGCGTTAAAAACTGTGTCACAGAATCAACACCCACCCACTGCTTGAGATGCACACAGTATTCCAATAATTAAATATCTTTAGGTATCACAGACTATGTATAGATACGTAAATATTTGGAAAAATGAAATAACATTAAAGAAATAACCTTCAGGCCAAATTAAATAATACACAACGGTAGGGCGCCGCAGCTCTGACGTCATCGGGTAACGCTACGTCACTGCTGACGATTTGCACGGATTTAGTGCCCGCGCGGCTCGCTCGCCGCGTGTCCGCATTAAAGCTTCGCTTAAAAAAAAAAGTAACTAAATTTAAAAATTTAAACCGTTAATGATCTCCTCTAATGATGCAAGGCTATATCAGTAGGTACACGGAGGGGGCGTCCGGGAGGGGGCGAGTGGGCGATGCACTCCCCCTCGCGTTATTGCATCGGCGCAGTGCAGCTCGCGCCCGGGCACTGAAACATAGCTAGGTACCGCGGACGGGTGCATTGGGAAATACTACCTACGCCGCGGCCAAATTAGGGCGGCAACACACATAAGCCGAACGACGAGCAACAACAGTACTTCAAATCATTCGTATCGATAACGGAAACGGATTCGGGAACTTTAAACGATTGTAAGATTAACGATGACGACCGCTTGGCGCAGTGGTTCGAGCGGAGGCCGCTCGAACCACTGCACATGGTGGTTGCGTGTTCGATTCACGCCGGAGCAAATTTTTTGAATGGCATTTTCGGAATTAGGTCTGGGTGTCACAGGGATCGACCCCAGTCCATTGTACGGTACCCATAGTACAACCATTGCTTAGTTTGGGTTGATTTAGTTAATAATAAATAATAATAATAAATAATAATAAATCCATTTATTTCAGGCAAATACCCATATTAAATTAACATGACAAACACAATAACAAATAAAATAAATAAAAATATCAATAAAATCGAAATCAAATTAAATTACAATTACAATAGCATTAAATAAAAATAATTTCAATTACATTAGGTCACATTAAGTTGCACCATATTCAATCAACAATCGACAATTTGTGTTACGATCTATAATATCATTATTAGGTATATTGCATTATATTATACTAGTGCACCAAGGTACTAAAAGGTACTAAAATTAATTTAGTTAATTAATAATTAAGTAAATTCGAATAATTTTCAAAATAAATTAAACATTTGGTACGTAAAAATAAGTAGGTATATACATTTTTGAATCTGTTTCCAATATATTCCAGTTTCGAATTATTTCGAATAGTAATTTAACTTTAAGACGCTCTGCGCAAACGTAGATACAGTACGCGCGGACGAACTTGGCCTGCCTAGGGGGTTAGTATGAGTTTTTAACGTATGATCGAGTGATCGAACTCATCGAAACATTCACCGGTAAAACTACACGTTGCCGCTAGGGGCGCTGCTCCGAAATCAGTTCAGCCGTTTTCCACTGGTGCTCAAACATAAGACTAACAGACAAGAATTCTAAAAATCGGCCAACTACGTGTCGTACCACGCGTGCTTTAGTGTTCCGTAGACATCCCACCGTTTTTCAATTATAATAAACGTGATGGTTCATTTTAATTATTTATTTATAATGTAGTTAAGGAATAAGAGGGTGAATCGTGCAACTTACGTAAAAAGGCCACTTTGTTTATTGGACCAAAATTATACTTTGAAGCTCAATAGGTCGTAAACAGGTATTAATTTTGAAAAATGGTCAATGCAACCTCAAAATGATTTTAAAATACCTATCTAACGATACCCCACTCGAAGGGAAGGGGTAAATAAACATTATTTGGTGTTCAATCCCCCTTCCCAAGCCCGGGAGGTAATCTAAAATAATTTTGATTTAAATATTTAACTGTGTAACTTAACACAGTTTTGTAGCGACACCATAAAACTATATTTCTCCCACTTTGCAGCCCTAATAGTATCTGAATAAAATTACTGTGACGTCACACGGGACAAACAGACGGCCATGGCGAAACTATAAAGGTTCCTAGTTTGACTACGGAACCCTAAAACCACTTGATTTGGGACTCGGAGACGTTCAAATTGCAAATTGCTATTTTAACAAACAGCTATCATGAAAGTACAGGCACAGCTTTACAATAGTATAATGTTATAAGTATATTTATAGATGTGGAGGGTGGTCCGCCCCTGCCGCCCACACCGCCCACCCACCACCCCTGAACCCGGCCATCCCCAGACATAGCTAGCCTCTCACCTCGGTAATACGTCACAGTGAAAATATTCGCAGTGAGAAGTTAAAGTGATAAAGTGTAACTGTAATCAGAGTTAATATGAATCCAATTAAACCGCTAGCCGATTTGGTAAGCAGTACTTCGTCCGAGGAGAGCGATTCCAACGGCGAATTCGATGTTATCATGGATGATAGCCAGAGAACGCTGTGGATATGTTCGCGCGTTGTGAACATAAATAATGGCAGTAATTATGATGAGGGGGATGATAGCGATACGAACGGTGATACGGACGCTGATGAAATGGCTGAGTCCAGGTAATGATTCAGACGGTCTGGCTAGGCGTGTGACGGTGAAATGATAAAAACTGAATTCTATCATAAAAAAACGTGTCGTTTTTGGAGCGATGCTTTACGCGGCTCGCGGTAGGAGTTGAATGGCCGGAATCGTCAGGCTTGAAAAGCGTTATACGTAACGTCGTAACGTCCACTGTGAAAAAGTTATCTAAAAATCAACAAGTTAGCGTAAGTGAGTTGTGGGATCGTGTGTAATCCAAAAAGCTTCAAATTTTGTGCATGAAAAACACTTAACAGAGAATTGTGTTCCTAACGGGGGTCCCCCAACCGCACAATTTATTTTGCGGTCTTCGCTTTTCGCATTTAACCATTCTCAAGTAAAATTCTAATTTCAAGTATTGATGTGCCTTGGGAAAACATACAGCATTGCTGTTGAAGAAGCAGTTGTGTTTTACCTCGCTAGTCGTTGATATACTCCCTTAAAGTTGTCAACTTCCGGTCCATAGGTGGCGCTGGCGGCGCCTTCCGGTATTTTAATTACCAACAGCTAGGCGATGTCGTATACGATGCGCCATTTTTCTTCATAGCGTTGTTAACCTCGCTGGCGACAACAGATCGCTGCGCTCGTGAAATATATTGTTCACATTCTCAGTTTAACTTATATATTAATTTAAAAATATTTTAAAATAAAGAAACGGGAGAATCACAGATTTATTTATAATTCACTGTTTCTAAAAATGAGTATAGTTTTGCTCCCGTGTACAAGTTATTCTACGTTTGTGATATACAGCAAAAGTTACAGATTACCTACATTAAAAAATATTGTTAAATTATTTCGAATTAAATATGAATGTCGAGTGTGCTCAATATGGGTGCAAGTGCCAGTGTCGAAGAAGATCAGCGTGTAATCGAACGAGAAGGTGTGCGGGTAGGTCTGTCACGTGGTTTGGCGACTAGCTCGGAAGCTAATAGCTCGGAATCGCCTTCACCGCGGCAATCTTCGCTACCTACATATGACGAAGAGCGACCAGTAGCGCCACAAGGGGTATGTTACAAATACGAGACCCAAGGATTGACGCTTTGATAACCAGGTATGTTTCCTATCAAATCTTATGATGCAACCTAAAATGGTGGTTGTCAACAACGTGAAACGACTGCATGTCAGTTCAATAAATTCGAGTATCTAAACACTAGAACACACCAGCCGCTCAGTGTACCCTTAGGGGCGTAAATCTAACCTAGATTAGGTTATGTTATTAGATTTTATCATACATTCGGATTCTGGCGCTTCGCCGGCCGCTGCAGCGGCACGCTCGCTTCGCTCGCTCGGCTCGCGCGATGTGGTCACTGTTCTAACCTAACCTAAGGATACACCCCAAACCACCAGTCTGGTGATGTTCGTTACTCAGACTTTACACGTCTTATTGGCAACTACTAGTATTTGGCCATTAAAAACAAATTGTAAACTAAGAGACCTAAACTAGGGTAAAGATTTTTAGCCCTACAGAACAAACAGGATTTCAAAATATCATACATCATGTACGTCCGTCAGAATTAAAGCCTCATAATATATTTAGAAAAATAATAATAATAAGCTATCAAAACAATCCTTGCAAATTATTTGCGGCAAACGGGCCGATTCTTTAGATGTTAGACGCGAGAGACGAGGTCTAGAAATAATGTTCAATCAGTCTTGCGAAACATACCTCCAAATGAAGGTTTTTCTTTATTTAACATACTTGATTTATCATCGCTTAGATTATCATTAGGAAGTTCTCTTAATTGTGTTGCTCCAGCCGGCTACCCAAATAAGAACAATGATAATTTGATGACTGCACTGCACATGGTGAGTGCGGGTTCGATTCCCGTCTTGGCAAGTTTCGGAAATGGCCTTCTCGTAATTTGCCTTGGTCTGGTTGAACGGGGATTGCTCTCAATCCATTGTACGGTACCCATAGTACAAGCGTTGCATAGTTTGGGACCATACAGTTGGTGTGCCAGTTCGGCGGTATTTATTTATTTATTTAAACTCCTTTCGAAACACCAAAGGCAGAAATGACTGTGCGAGCAGTTTTCAATGGGGTTACTTACACCAATTCAAGCGACAAGGGGAGGAACAGATTTACCCTTTCAGCAATATCAAATAGCTCATGCATCGGTCAAACGGTCACTGCACCAAATCTGAGTTTTATATCGAATATGTGTCTAAGGTAATATAATAACGGAAAAAAAAAAAAAAAAAAAAAAACGACTTATCAATGCGGGACGATTTTCGATCTCCGGGAGCTGAACTGTTACGTAAAGACGAAATTATTTCGCGTGGTGTCATAGGCCACGGTCACATAGTTTATTTGTCCGGAGTGTGTTTATCCGAGGGACTGGCTAGTGAAGCGGGACATCTCCCAAGCCTATTCCCATGTGCCCGGGGCCAGGGCTCATCGACGCCTTCTAAGGATCAGCTACAAGGACAAATTTCTGGAAACGACGTGCCTACCCTTTGGCTGCTGCCGTAACGTGCTTGGTTGCGGAAACGCTTGCACGGTAAGGGTCATCGTGCTGGGTCTCCCAGACGATTTCCTCCAGGTCCATCAGGACCGCTCCAACTTGAGTCCTCTGGTTGCGGAAACTATAGACCTTGTGGAGCATGAGGACTGGCATTTCTCTGCAGTAACGACGTGCTTACCCTTGGGCTGCTGCCGTAACGTGCTTGGTTGCGGAAACGCTTGCACGGAAAGGGTCATCGAGCTGGGTCTCCCAGACTATTTCCTCCAGGTCCATCAGGACCGCTCCAAGTTGAGTCCTCTGGTTGCGGAAACTATAGACCTTGTGGAGCATGAGGACTGGCATTTCTCTGCAGTAACGTCGTGCTTACCCTTTGGCTGCTGCCGTAACGTGCTTGGTTGCGGAAACGCTTGCACGGGAAGGGTCATCGTACTGGGTCTCCCAGACGATTTCCTCCAGGTCCATCAGGACCGCTCCAAGTTGAGTCCTCTGGTTGCGGAAACTATAGACCTCTTGGAGCATCGGGGCTGGTATATCAACTGCAAGACATTCATTCTCGATCCAACCCAGGCACTAGAGTAACTCAGTATAGAATGAAAAACACAATGTGCCAACCAGCGAAGAAAGCAGAGTCGACCAATGAAGCGTTGGACGAGATGATTTCAACAAACTCCAGCAAATTACGACAACTCCAGCGTCTTCTTGACCAACTAAATTTCGCTAATTTTCATCCCAAGGGGAAAACTACACTGCCGACTTGCCCAGATTTCGGTAAAATATTCAGTCATCACAGCTCTAGACACAGAACAATCTTACCACAAAATGATACCGGAGAACTAATCTGGTGTCGCGGAACCACAAAACGAGCCCGCTCCACAGACACGCGATAACTCACTTCTTGGTCACAGATGCATTGGAATAAGGCTGAGGAGCTAAATTAAACGGCATAACGAGCTCCGAAACTCGGAGGACACAACAAAATTCTTGGCACTGCCTCAAGAAATATATTTCTGCTGTGTTAGCAACAATGCGATTTCCGACCATCTGTGTCGCACCTATCATACAAGGAAACCAGAGCCATCCTCAGACTCAGGAGGACATCCGAAATAGATCTCTTCGTCTCAAGAAACACTGCTGTAGTTAAAAGGTATGTCTCCGTAGATTGCCCGTAGATGCCAAGCCCGCTGAGTTTCTTGCCGGATCTTCTCAGTCGAGGTCGCGTTCCGATCCGGTTGTTGATATAAGAAAAAAATAATAATAAAAAAAAAATATATGTAAAATTGACAATTTGTAAGTGCCCCCGTAGGCCTAAACAAAATAAACGATTTGAATTTGAATTGAATTGCAAGCTCCATTTGCAGACTTAGATGCTTCCAGCAGGAAATTGAACTACAAAAAATAAATAAATAAAAATAATAATAATAACATGGGGGAACCCCACCCCCGAGGTTAATGCCCCGTGGGCAAGTATACCTGAACAATGCTCCCGAAGGGCCTTCGGACATTTTGATTCCGCGTTTTAAGTAAGAATTAGAAAGATTGTAAGCGATCCTCAGAATTCCCTTACGGAATCCGGAACCTCCCGGAATCTCGGATAGATGCAGGGACATTTATTTTCCTGAAAGAAAACTGGAACTGGAAAACTATTATTAGGGTATATACTCGTAAATCAGCTGTTTCAAATGTGTGTGGCACAAACATCGAAAATATCCTTTTCATTACTCATACTCTGAAAGTAGGTCTGAAGTTGCCTGAGAAGCGGGTTGAAAGTAATACTTTTCAGGCCCGGGAGTTTCGCTTTCAACTGACAGCTGTCAAATTATAAAAAAAAAACTAGTTCCATTTTCACATTTCTATGGAGCCATGTTCAAACTTTTTCTACAGTCACTCAATTACAGCACGATGTAAAATTGAAATAACATAAAGTTAAGTATTAATTCAAGAAAATATTTTTTTAAATGACTTAATTATAATTTAGTTTCAACAATTTATTTAAAATAACATAGATTTGGGCAAAATATTTAAAGATTAAAATGAAAAATAATGGCTAAATAATGAAGTTGGCCGGCCAACGAAAAAAAAAACAAAATAGGCGGCAATCCGATTTTTTTTTTCGAGTTGTAGAGTATTGTTTATACTTCCTTGTATTATTTCTTTAGCCAATTCCTGTTTTTATTTTTATTTTCCTTGTATTCGTAATGAAAAGCACAGTGTTTACCTCGGGTGAAAGATTTATTTTGTCCCTTGAACTATTAGCGCCCTCGCTACGCTCGGGCGCCAAACCCAGTCTCGGGACAAAATAAGTAACTTTCACCACTCATGTAACAATGTACTATTTTCTTAAACGTTCTTATCAAACATAATATAATTAAATACATTAGTATGGGAAGGCTTAATCCTCAAAGATCGATGTCCATGTGGACCCCCAAACTGTTCTGGACTGAATTTCAGACAGCTCACAGACTCCTTTTCTGATATTTCTCGTAGCACCGCAATAATATTTTTATTAGATTCTGGACGACCGTGTCCATGAATTACCTGACATAACTTGATATTTCTGCAGAAAATATGACTGACGATGGTGATCGTATTACTTACACCCAATTTCGGTTCCAAAACTGATAACCACTTAGGCAGTCAAAATGGGTGTTGTGGGAACATAATAATATTAAAATATGCCCTATATCACTGATTAGAGATTTATTACATATTATGTCATTATTAAGGAGGCAGTCAGTGCCGAGTATAACACATGTATTCATTACGTTGATAGGTCCCGTAAAACCAGCATCTAGGACTATTATCGGCAATCGAGTTCGAATAATATTAGGAGATAACGGTATTGACACATCTCCTGGCAGTTATAGGTCAGCAAATGCATCCCTAAGATGACAATGTAATGTAACCAACCCATTGACGAAATATTATTAATGACGAAATATTAACCTGAGGAAACACTACTGTAAGCAGGTAGTCCCCACTAGACAAATTATATATTGGTTAATATTTTTTTTGTTTTCCACTTGATTTGTTAACAATAATATTGTTATTAGTGTACCTTATTATTTCCTCAGAGATACCGATCAACCTAGAATGTCATGATTGTAAGTTCCTTTTGTTAACCAAACCAATAGTATACCATAGGAAGGGCTTAATTTTATTTTTTTATGTTTACATGTCAACCATCATCATAGCGTTGTCTTAATAACCCACCACCAGCAGATAACAAACAGATCTTCAACAGCAATGCTGTATGTTTTCCCAAGGCACATCAATATAATGGTTTTACATAAAATAAAACCAATATTATGTGCCGAAGAAAACATACAGCATTGCATGAAAGGGCTTCCTGGTGAAGACTATGAAGAAAAATGGCGCATCGTATACGACATCGCCTAGCTGTTGGTAATTAAAATACCGGAAGGCGCCGCCAGCGCCACCTATGGACCGGAAGTTGACAACTTTAAGGGAGTATATCAACGACTAGCGAGGTAAAACACAACTGCTTCTTCAACAGCAATGCTGTATGTTTTCTTCGGCACATAATATTGGTTTTATTTTATGTAAAACCATTATATTATTTGTCAAGCACTAAAAGACACTTGGCTGGGCCATTTATACCGAACCAAACCCTACCAGTAAATGCCTGCCGTTATCTGTCATCTGTCACTTTACTTCTGTCAGTGTCATAATACCCACGCGATAGTGGCGCCACCCTGCCACATTTTATGCCCTTTAAATATGGAAGTACCTCACTAACACTCGGGATAATAAAATACTATTGATAAATTTATTGAGAAAGGGCCACTGGTTGCCATCGGCAACAAGTGGGAACGAAAATAGCCGCTCGTTGCCGCTGACAACGACGCGAGCGGGTCATCGCGAACACGCGTCAAACATCGTCGTCGCTTAATTAATAAATATATAAATTGATGTCAAGTCTGGGAGCTATCTTGGAAATGTCATTCTCATGGTATACAAGTACAGAAGGTCACAAGCGTGCTCAATATCTCTCCCAGGTTTGAGATTGATCCTTTGTCTGTTTTTTATTCACAAAACGGCGAAATCGCTATCAGTTTACTTTGGGCCGCTTTCTGATTTAGTATAAGTGTCTTCACGTTGATTAAAGTTGACATTTCCACGGAACTTATGAATCTTGGAAGACGCGCGACTCCAAGTAATACAATTATTTTATTATTTCTAGCCTTCTCGCGCTCTGGGATAGTTTATAAAGCTGTTTTTTATTTGAGAAATATAATTTTGTATTATCCCAGTGTATTTTGTTCAGTCAGATCTGTTAGCTGGGTGATCAATAGGAATTATTCTACCTCCAGGAACCATAACGGAACTGCAGTCATGTCCAAGACTGCTCTGATGATCCTGGCGGAGGGTGCTGAGGAAATGGAGGCGGTCATCACCGTCGACGTCCTGAGGAGAGGCGGGGTAAGTGCTCTCGACTCCCCCCATATATGTCCATACAAAAACCGACCGTAGGCATAGCCATTTGAATAAATAAAAATAAATGCATAATTTAGACCTTTTGACGTCCCACTCGTGGACACGGGCCTCCCCTCAACACGAGGGGGATTCAGGCCATAATCCACCACGCTGGCCCTGTCCGGGTTGGCGGGTTTCACATTTCTTTCGAAAATTGGTTAGATCTTCTAAGACCTGCAGGTTTCCTCACGATGTTTTCCTTCACCGTAAGCGAGTGATAATCATATAGCAATTATGATTCGCACATAGATTTCGAAAAACCCAGAGACGCGAGCCGGGGTTTCAACCCAGGACCTGGTGCCCGCAAGACGCGTGCTTCAGCCATTCGGCTATCACAGCTCTGCTTTTTGAATAAATAAAATTTATTTTTGCCTAGGTTACCTAGCATACAGTTGGTGTGTGAGTCTGGCGATACTTATTCTTATTATTATTATAGGTGACAGTGACCCTGGCAGGGTTGGACGGTGGGGATGCGATCCTCTGCTCACGACACGTGAAAGTGGTGCCTGACAAGTCTTTAGCTGATGCTCTGGCTGAGAGGCCTCAGTATGATGCGGTAAGTATTATATTTTGGACAAATTCAAATTCAAAGCGTTTATTTTTTTAGGCCTACGGGGGCACTTACAAATTGTCAATTTGACTTTTTTTCTTATATCTACAACCGGCTCGGAATGCGACCTCGACTGAGAAGATCCGGCAAGAAACTCAGCGGACTTATATTTTAACATTTTGTTATTTTTCTATTGTTTTTCTTGCCAGTTGCTTATATGGTTAATAATAACAAATAGTAGTAGATATTAATATAAATATAATAGCTCACACAAGTGCCCCCGTAGGCCTTAACAAGATAAACGATTTTAATTTGAATTCGAATTCCCCTTGCATTATTCCATGGGAACGAACTTTGTTCACAGGTGATTCTGCCCGGCGGTCTCGACGGCACAGAGCGTCTCATCAAGTCAGAGGTGGTCGGCAAACTGCTCAAAGACCATGAGCAATCTGGGAAAATCATCGCCGCCATTTGCGCTGGTGAGTAATAAATAATAATAATAATAAATATCGCCAGACGAACGCACCAACTATATGGTCCCAAACTAAGCAACGCTTGCACTATGGGTACCGTACAATGGACTGGGGGCGGTCCCAGTGACACCCAGACCTGGGCAAATATCGCAAAGGCCATTTCCGAAAGTTGCCCCGGCGGGAATCGAGCCCGCAACCACCATGTGCAGTGAGCCGAGCGGCTTACGGTCTATCCACTGCGCCAAGCGGTCGTCAAACAATCTAAATATTTGTATTCATGTTAGTCAACAAAGCACTTTAATAGTCGGAATCTACCACCGGTTTTTACTTATTAACATTGTCTGAAACTCCCCTTGAAAGTCGGTAAAATCAGTATTTTAACCATGCTATAAGTTTCGACCCTTGATAGCGTAGTAATCTGTTTTTATCTGCCCACAGCACCGACAGCGTTCGTGGCTCACGGCGTGGCTCTGAACAAGCGCGTCACCTCGTACCCTTCGATGAAGGAGAAGATAGTCGGCGCACCAGGAGGTTACCAGTATATTGAGGGAGAAAGAGTGGTGGTGGATGGAAATGTGGTCACTAGCCGGGTGAGTGCAGATTGAGAATGTGGTTGATAGAAATGTGGTAACTAGTTGGTTAGGTAAGACACGAGGCAGTGATCATGACAGTCATAAAAGGAAAGGGCGAGTAAGGACTATTACAATCAGATAAATAAAATTGTAATAGGCCTCATAAGGAAGCTCAAAGTCACCCAAAGCGCAATTTATAGGGCTATGCTCGGAGTTTCGCTGCGAGATCCAATCAGGAATGAGGAGATACGCAGGAGGTCCAAAGTTAAACTCAAGCGGCGGTTTCACTCATTGCGGTGAACTTTGGGGAGGCCTCCATTGGGATGTCCAGCAGTGGACGTCTTTCGGCTGATGAAATAGTATCAAGACAGGAGTGAAGCTTTCTTTTAAATCTAGAAGTTGGGTGGGTGGATGGGAAGAGTCGTGGTTAATGAAAATGTGGCTACTAGTAGGGTGAATTGAAGGTGTGGTGGTCGATGGATGTGTGGTCACTAGCAGGGTGAGATGAAGAAGAGTCTGGTCGATGACAATGTGGTCACTAGCAGGGTGAGTTGTAGGAGGGTGGTGGTCGATGGATGTGTGGTCACTAGCAGGGTGAGATGAAGAAGAGTCTGGTCGATGACAATGTGGTCACTAGCAGGGTGAGTTGTAGGAGGGTGGTGGTCGATTGATGTGTGGTCACTAGCAGGGTGAGATGAAGAAGAGTCTGGTCGATGACAATGTGGTCACTAGCAGGGTGGTGGTCGATGGATGTGTGGTCACTAGCAGGGTGAGATGAAGAAGAGTCTGGTCGATGACAATGTGGTCACTAGCAGGGTGAGTTGTAGGAGGGTGGTGGTCGATGGATGTGTGGTCACTAGCAGGGTGAGATGAAGAAGAGTCTGGTCGATGACAATGTGGTCACTAGCAGGGTGAGTTGTAGGAGGGTGGTGGTCGATGGATGTGTGGTCACTAGCAGGGTGAGATGAAGAAGAGTGTGGTCGATGAAAATGTGGCCACTAGTAGGGTGAGTTGCAGGAGGGTGGTGGTTGATGGATGTGTGGTCACTAGCAGGGTGAGATGAAGAAGAGTGTTGTCGATGAAAATGTGGCCACTAGTAGGGTGAATTGAAGGAGTGGTAGTCGATGGATGTGTGGTCACTAGCAGGGTGAGATATAGAAGAGTGTGGTCCACAGATATAGATTTATATAGATAACGCAAGTATCACGATTTGTATTGAAACCAAGCGTGCCGAATTTTTAACACCTACTGTGACGTCATTTGTGACGGGAAATCCAAACCGATTCAAAGACAGCGATGCCGCCGATGCCCTCCGCCCGCTACGATTCTCTCGAGTGATTATCTCGCTCATACTCATATTGTTTATATCTGTATTCGCGCGGACTGTAAGTTAGCGGCGACCAACCTTGACGCTTGGTCGGGGTTTCGTACACGCGAAGTACATGCATTTGCGTTATCTATGTAAATCTATATATGTGGTGTGGTCGATGAAAATGTGGCCACTAGTAGTGTAATATGAAGGGGCATGGTGGTCAATAGATGTGTGGTCACTACTCAGAGAAGTTAAAAGAGTGGTGGTCGATAGAAATCTCGAGGGTATAAGACTTTTTTTACTCAATCAGCATTTTAATAGTACCCCGTGGTAACAAGATGTTCGTATATTTCAGGGCCCAGGCACAGCATTTTGGTTCGGACTATCGCTTCTGGAAATTCTCACCACTAAAGACCAAGCCCAAAAGGTAGAAAAGGGCATGGTGCTCACCGGTTATTAAACTTCGTATGGATAATCGATTATCGAAATATAAGTGTCGATGTATCGATTGGAGATAGTGTTTTTTGTTTTTGTAATAAGTGTCATGTTACGCGTTGAGTTGTCGGCACGCACGCAACGGACTGCACGCAGTTTACGCACAACACGGATTGCACGGATTGGCTTTATCTAAAGCAAACGAATCTCAATGCATGCCGACAAGCCGACAAAGGGGTTAGTATGAGTTTTGAACGTATGTATTTTAATACGTACGATCAAGTGATCCAATGTTTTTATGCATTCACCAGTAAAACTGCACGTTTCCACTAGGGGCGCTGCTTTGAAATATATATTATAAAAATTGGCCAAGTGCGTACCGTGCCTAGCACAGTTTAGGGTTCCGTAGCCATTTCAATAACGAAATGTTATCTTTGGCTAACATATTTGGTCGATTGTCATAAAAATGATAGAAGTGTCGGAATTTATTACGTAAATTTCGATTAAATCCTTGCAAGTTAGGCCGTGTATGATAAGATTCGACCGCTCGATCAATAACTTGGAGTTAGCAAAACTTGTACTAACCGACGCGTATAACTCGGGCGCCATTTCTTTTGATGTTATACTAATATTGACTTAACTCACAGACATTGACAGCAACATTTTAAATTGTTGCCAGGTTAAATTTTGACGGTCGCTAAGCATTCGGAAAGTTATGAAAGCCTAGTAAAAGACCTTTTCTTAATACGCCCCGGTCTGGACTCCCGACTCTTAGAAACAATAATCGATATATCGTGACATTTGACGACCGCTTGGTGCAGTGGTTCGAGCGTAGGCCGCTCGGCTCACTGCACTGAGTGGTTGCGGTTTCGATTCCCGTCACGGTAAATTTCGGAAATGGCCTTTCCGGAATTTTGCCGGGTCTGGGTGTCACTGGGATCGCCCCCAGTCCATTGTACGGTATCCATAGTACAAGCGGTGCTTAGTTTGGGACCATACAGTTGGTGTCTTTGTCTGGCGATATTTATTTATTATATTATTTTTATTCGTACTGTCGAATCCTACTCTAAATTTAATATTTTTTGCCATCGTATCGATTACTGAATGAACAATACATAGTTATCGTTCGTTCAGACGATATACGACGGCAAAATAGATGGAATTTAGAGTAGGATTCGACAATACGAATGTCACGATATATCGATTATCATTGCTAAGAGTAGCACCTCTGGGTGTCACTGGGATCGCCCCCAGTCCATTGCACGGTACCCATATTACAAGGGTCGCTTAGTTTGGGACCGTACAGTTGGTGTTAGTGTTATTAGTCTGGCGATATTTATTTATTTTATTTTATATTACATTGCTGTTCCTGATAATGGATAGCAATGATTTTGAATAGAGAAAGTAACTATTGAGTTTGTCGCTGACTATTCTCAGTGGAAGCGGTATTCCGAACCGATATTGACTCTGGCTGTGTTGAAAGTTGAAACACAGTCATAATCTTGACATGTCTTTTTAATATTATTTTTTTATACAGCTGTTTAGAATACACGTAATTAGGATAAAAATAATGTAAATTTTAATGATAAATTGTTAATATGAGGGTAACTTATTTATTTTCAATGATATAGTATATTAAAAAGATACGCCAAAATTGTTTACTGAAAACGTCGAGTGAGGAAAAATAAATTGTAAATACTTACCGACTTTGTTGTAAATCACAGACCAATAAGACTAGACACCGTTTACGTACAATATTGTATGATAATGCAGTGGTTAAAAGTTAACATAGATAGCGCAAATGTATGTACTTAGCGTGTCCGAAAACCCCGACCAAACGTCGAGGTTGGTCGCCGATAACTTACAGTCCTCGCGACTACAGATATAAAAATATGAGTATGAGCGTGATTATCACTCGAGGGAATCGTAGTGGGCGGAGGGGCATCGGCGGCATCGGTGTCTTTGAAGCGGTTTGGATTTCCCGTCACTAATGACGTCACAGTAGGTGTTAAAAATTCGGCACGCTTGGTTTCAATACAAATCGTGATACTTGCGTTATCTATGTAAATGTATATCTGTGGTCGGGTCTCTGCAGCGTCTATGGCTTATTAGTCTCTGTTGAAAATTTATGAAAAGTTTCGATCTGAGTTATGTCAAATTAGTTAATAGTCAATAAGGATTGGCGCCAATTGGTGTCTATAAGGGTAATCTTTTAACCACCTGCGGCTAAGCCAAAGTGGATTTTGTACTATTAGATAATATTTTTTGTAAAACATTAAAAATGTTGTAATTGTAATACATCATATCTAATAATGAAGTAATATTAATAAACTTTTGTTTTATTTCTTCTATCTTAGACGACCGCTTGGCGCAGTAGTTCGAACGTAAGCCGCTCGGCTGGTGGTTCGATTCCTGCCGGGGTAAATTTCGGAATAGACTGGGATCGCCCCCAGTCCATTGTACGGTACCCATAGTACAAGCTTCGCTTGTAACTAACTTTTAACCTCGACTTCGCGTGGATCTCGGAGCGGATTTAATTTACAAACTTACTTACGGGAATTTTGCAAAATCCTCCCTCAGTCTACGGTAAGCCTACGGTATAAATGGTACCTACTGTCAAAATTGCATGTTTAAGGCCCGTATTTATAAGTCTGAGAACGATCTTGAGTACGCTTTTGACATGTCATTTTGTACTGGAATGACATTTCCAAGATCGCTCTCAGACTTGAGATCGATTTATTAATGCGGACCTAAAACAGAGATTTAGGCTGTTCATTGACAGATTAATATCAGTCAGTTCCTCCTTTTACACCTACTAGGTGAAACAAAAAGGGTATACTATTTTTTTGCAACTTTGCAAATCTAAAACTATCGGCTTTGTGGGACAGCTGAAGTACTGAAGGTTTTGTAGACTTGTGAAATCTGTCAACAGCTGTATCCCTATAACACCTTTTGTGTTTCAAGTTTCCTCCAACGCTGACAGTTTTAGAATTACAATGTTGTTTTGAAAAAAACAATAGGTACCCTTTCTGTGTTAACCTGTATACAGGATGTCATAAAATTCCGAAATAGTAATGTAGGTATTTTATATGTGGATACCTAGTGAAGACAGGATTTTTTGTAAATATAATATTTTCCGAGTTATGGACCTTTGAATATTTGTTTTAACTGTCCTGTTGCGGCCTCAGAACGCATCTAATGGCCTAGAGTACAGTGTAAACTTAATTTACAAGTTAACAGCAACAATAATTCAAAGGAAAATTTCTCAAACATATGTTAATAACAATGTTCAATTTCGAGCAGTGTTCTTATAATTTATATTCGCCCGTATTTTGAAACATCCTGTATAGTTTTTCCCAAGCTACAGACCCCATTAAGCATATTATTATATTTAGAAAATAATACAACCCATTATAATTACTTCAATAATTATATTTGGATAATGAGATTACATTTTCAATCTTATCAAATTAAAAACAAGTATAAAAATTAAATGCAGTCTCAGAGCGCGAAATAATTTAAATTATAATAAATAAGTCCGAAATAATATTGCTTAGGTATACTTATTCTGTTGGAACACAAAACTAAACTAAATTAAATATACTGCAGTCTCCCTATCTGGTTGAACTCTCGTAAAGCAAGAATAAGGGCTAGGCCAAACGAGCGTAATTTTGAAGCGAAGCTTCTATACGAACGTTCGGGCCGCTCGCCGCGCGGCCACTCTATCCGCGCTAAGCGTCAGCAGCGTTACACGATATATACCTGTACAGGTATACAGCGCCGCCGCTGTTTTTAACGCTTAGTTCCTACGCTTCTATATATATAAAAATGAATGTTTGTCTGTATTATCCTTTATAGAATCGAAAACTATACATTTAAGCATGTCATGATCTTCAGCAAAGTGTTTTGCCCACAAAGGTTTCTGAGTTGGTACGACCAATCTTTGACAGCGTAGCAACGCGCGCAGGGTACAGCTAGTATCCTATAAAGATTCGCTTCTTTCGGACGTCCCTAGACAGCACTGTTTTTTTTTTAAGTTTAAAGTCGCATCAATTGCCTTTCTTGTATACCACGGCGATGGCAAATTAATTGTTTCTATTACGAAGTATTGAATTACGGGACTAGCATCACAAAAAAAATATTAATAAACATGATACATCGGGCGGATAGTTACACACCCAACTATCTCTATCTGTCATCAGTAATTTGACATTCGAAAGAAGAAGACAAAGTATGGTGTAACTACACAACCGCTAATCCGCTCATAATAATTAAATCAACTAGACGACCCGCCCCGGCTTCGCACGGGTAATTTTATCAGTGTTTCTCTACTATATTATGCATGTATTATACATATAAACCTTCCTCTTTAATCACTCTATCTATTAAAAAAACACGTCATCTAAGCATACATAGGGACAGACAGACAGCGAGAAGCGACTTTGTTTTATACTATGTAGTGATGAGGGGGTAAGAGAGCAAGATATTCAGTTGGGTTGCCAACATAATAAGTATCTTTGATTGTATGGCCGTATTCACGAACAACACTCGTCAACAGGACCAACTATACAAAGTTTGACATTTCTCTATGGGCTGTGCGTTCGCGCGCACTGTGAGACCTCATAGTAATGTTTGTGAACACGGCCGTAAGGCCTATTTCCTCCCTGTAACGAGGGGAATAAGGGTAATCATACAGATAAATCAGCTTGCGAGACGTTTTTCTAGTAGTATAATACACACACTTTGGATTAAACCGGAATAAACCATTTTGCGCTTGTACCACGCGCAAGAAGTTAAATTTACACTTACATTCAGTTAAATATTTCGTTTAATACGTATAACTGGTACTTCGATAAAATAAAAGTAGCCAAGTTACTCCTTAAAACATCAGCTATCTGCACGTGAAAGTCCCGTCAAAATCGGTCCAGCAGTTTCGGAGAAACAAACAGACAGACAAACATTTTATCAATTGTTTTTTTTTTGTTAAATTGAGAACCGAATATACCTTATATGCATTAATTTTAACAACTGTTTTTTTGTTATAATTACCGTATATACTTTCATATGCATTCAGTTAAGAGCTGTTATTTGGACATTACAAGCATCCACCTCCATTTTATTTATTTGTAATAGATATTAGGTACCTATCTACCTACAAAAAAAATGTATTCAAGCAAAACCGTGTCCAAGCTGATTTATAAGTAAAATAAAAGTATCTATATTTGAGTATTACACTATAGCCAACTAGAGCGGAGACAAGCTCTGAACTTCAAGCGAGTTTGAGCTCGACACTTCTAATAATATGGTTTAATATCGAACAGTAAGCCGAAATAACATCGGCAACGCGACGCATTCTAAGGCTTTTATAAATAAATCGATTTCAAACTGAAAATTATCTTGGAAATGTCATTCTTATGAGAAACAGGTTGAAACAGAAAGGGAATACTTTTTTTTTCAAAACTACTTTGTAATTCTAAAACTATCAGCTTTGGAGGAAACTTGAAAAACAAAAGGTGTTAGAGGAATACAGATGTTGACAGATTTCACAAGTCTACAAAACCTTTAGTGCTTCAACTGTCCCACGAAGCCGATAGTTTTAGACTTACAAAGTAAAGTTGCAAAAAAAATGTATATCTACCCTTTTTGGTTTACCTAGTATGAGTGTACCACCCTCACACAAATAGTTCGGCGTTAAGTAGCAGAATAATAAAAGCAGCCTTTCGTACGTTGGACAAGAGAGCCAGAAGCTCGACTTCCCATCCTCTATTACACTCGCCTTCAGTTCAGCAACGTGCAAGCAATGCCTTTGGTATGGCAAGCATCTATGGACTACGGAAACAGCTTAACATCAAGCGGGTCAAAAAGGAATGTACACCATCTTTTATTAATTGAAAAGAGTAACCATTGTGTTTCTCGCCGGCTCTTCTCAGTGGAAGCGGCATTCCGAGCCGGCGGTAGATTCTGACTGTTCATAAATGCTTTGTTGGCTTATACATGAATAAATAGTATTGTTACACAAGGGGTGAAAGTGACTTATTTAGTCCCGAGACGGGGTTTGGCGCCCGAGCGTAGCGAGGGCGCCAATAGTTCGAGGGACGAAACAAGTCTTTCACCCGAGGTAAACACTGTGCTTTTCATTACGAATAGAAGTGGAAGTGGAAGTAGCAGTGACAGTAGCAGTAAAAGTAGCAGTGAAAGTAGCAGTAGAATTAGAAGAAAAACAATTTTGGGTTTTAAGGACATCAGTTTTTCTATAAAAATCGATTTATTTATACCGGACCCTAGTATCTCGATTAAACATTAAAACTTGGCCTTAAAAGTATCTTAAATTAACAATACATCTATACCAGTCTATTACAATATGAGATTTCCTTGAAAACGAGGAACAATTTGCTATTTGGCAAGTCACAATACTATGATCATGGTAGCTCCGTGTTCTTATATCGATTCCCACTCGATAAATCGATGAATAAATCGATGAAACATGAAAATATTCTCATCTGAAACTGTTAAGTATCTGACTGAAGTTAGTAAGCCACAATATGGTGCAGTACGATAAGTTTATTGAAAAACTAAAAGTTTTGACGGCCACTTGTGATGATTACAACGTTTAGATATGGCACCACCGGTTTTTGCCGAGCTGCAAACAGTGGAAGTCATAGTTGCATCCATGACTGTTAAACTAACTTATAAAAAAATGCTACTTTGTAAACAATTTCATGTGAGTACCTATTTTATTGTTTCATTCTTTTTAGAGCGGGATTTTAGAGCAGTCGGGCTTTTAGTATTCTTACTACCCATTTTTATTATTCTATCCACCGAAGTGTCAAAGTATAATAAACCTTAACATACGATTGATAAAGTACAATGTCCATTTACCAAACAATAAAGTGCGCGATCCTTTGACACATTATGTAAAATCCATGCAATACATATTGATAATTTACCATTTAATTCGTTGGTGCGTGGTGTGGACCAGTTACCAATTATCTAAGAAGTCGTACCCTGTCTTTGGCGCGCCGGAATCCGTGAGGGTTTCAGTGGACTGGAAGTCGGTACCTGATGATGCTTGACTCGATGACAGCAATCCTCGGTTCTCCTCGGAAATATCTGAAAAATATATATAATAAATAAATCAATATCGCCAGACTGACACACCAACTGTACGGTCCCAATCTAAGCGACGCTTGTACTATGGGTATCGTATAATGGACAACGGGCGATCCCAGTGACACCCAGACCTGGGCAAATTATGAAAAGGCCATTTCCGAAATTTTCTTAGCGCGTATCGAACCGCAACCAGCATATGCAGTGAGCCGAGCGGTCTACTATCGAACCACTGCGCCAAGCGGTCGTCGAATAAAATTGCAACATAACGATTTCTACGTTAACTGCACCCAATTTTAAAATTTTACCTTCTTATCATCATTTATTACTGGAAAATAGCTACAAACATCACTAAATCAATAACAAAGAAGAAGAAGCAATGTCACTCAGTACTCGGCCTGATAAAGTACAAGGTGTATGGGACATGATTCTGGACCCCTCAGAGTTGGTCGATATTTTCATAAATTATGGTCAAATTTTTTAGCATTTTAAATTGATATCAGCATGAAATCACACGAATATATTTTAACGTGATTTCACATAAATAAATCAATCATTACAGTTAAAGACATAAAACTGCAATGTAAATTAAACCTCTATGTGCGCTCAGGCGATTTGTTTAATGATACCATGCTAAAAAAAATTGAGCATAAATCATGAAAATATCGACGGTAAATTCCAACTCTCAAGTCCAACCGGGTGATCCAGAATCATGAGTTGAAAATCATCAACAATATGATGACAACCGGATTTTTTTTTAATGTAAAATAAGGTCACACCAAGACTCATCAAGATGACTAGATTTGAAGCTGTATTTAGGCAGCTATGATACAATATATTTACTTAACACTATCATGACTACTCATACCTAGAATAATTAAATAAACATTTGATAAGACTCTGTAATCTCCGTCATATAAACGTCTTTGGCCTTTGTGTAGTAAATGAAACACACGGGCAAACTGTCACGTAATGGTCTTTTAGCAATTGGACCGCAGATATGTGGGTACTGGGTTGGAACCACTTTGCAAAACATTTTCGTCTGTAAATTTTCATCTGTAAATTTTCATCTGTAAAACACATCTTCTTCTACCTTTAAAAACATGGCCCGTCCAGTTTAATAGGTATTTAGCCAGTATCAAGTAACAAATAGCAATAGCAAACACACAAAATAACAATACAATACAAAAATATGACCGTCCACTTTGGAAAACCAAAATGGAGGCCCAACCATCACATACTTATGCAAACTGAAACCAACTTACAACCAACTAGCACTAGCATCGGTTTTTGTTTACAGAAGGCAGCATATCCTCTTAAACTACCTAAAATGCAGTTATCCAACATAATATGTTTGATTTGCCCATTTTGATGCTGTTTCAATGCGATAAAAATCCTCTATCCATCTGCCTAAGCAGTATTTTTCCATCTGTAATAGTTTTTGAGATAATATAAGGAAAAATGCTGTAATGCTATGTTATTTCATGTGTTTCTTGTTAGGGCATTTTAGTTAGAGGATGGCAACATGGTGTGGTTTGGTTCCATTTGGTAAAACAATATCCAAGAGTTACTTACCACTGCTAGATTTGACCACACTGCTTCTATAGTCCTTATCAAACCGGGTCTCATTCTGCGGACTCTTGAACCCAGTTCTGAAGAAGTTCTCCGAGGAAGCCACAATCTGAGTCTGATTACCCATGGACACCAAACATTCTTTCTCCTCGTCCTTACTCTTAAAATTCCCAATAAACTTGCTAATAAAACCCGGAGATGTAATCTGTCCTGGTCTGTCCTCCTTGTGTGAACGAAATTCGTGAGATTTCAACGCGTTCTTCAGTTCAGAAACCACTTTAGAGTGAGACAATGCCAATTCTGACATGACAGGCGGTGGTGATGTGGGTTCTGCGTCTTTAGGTGCTCGGAATTCACTTAGAATGCATAAATTTAGCTGGCTTTTTGTTTGATAGAGAAATGGACCGCTGTGTTCGTCTCGATACGAAGTATTCTCATCCTGAATGAGTTTCTGTGCGTGGTCTTTGCCAAAGAATGACATCAAGTCATCTTTACGGACTGGTGGGTTGTTGATATCGAAGTCTAGTGTATCTAGGAGGGCGTATTTTAGTGCTATTTCTGGTTTTATTATAGATTCGTTGATGATTTCGGCCTGTAAATAAATAGTTGTTACTTGTTACATGGCAGCAGTGATAGCCGATTGGTTAAGCACGCGTCTTGCGGGCTACCAGGTCTTGGGTTCAAACCCCGGCTCGAACCTCTGGATTTTTCGAAATCTATGTGCGGATCATAATTTCTATATGATTATCACTTGCTTACGGTGAAGGAAAACATCGTGATGAAACCTGCATGTCCTAGAAGATTTAACCAATTTTCGAAAGACATGTGAAATCCGCCAACCCGCACTGGGCCAGCGTGGTGGATTATGGCCTGAATCCCCCTTGTCTTGAGGGGAGGCCCGTGCCCAGGAGTGGGACGTCAAAAGGGCTAAAATTATTAATTACTTGTTACATATTTAAAGCGATAAGATACTAGATTACGCATGATATAAACATCGTAATGTCAATAAATAACAGACGCAGCGTTTCTAATTAGTATTCTCAACACAAACACGATTAATTAAACCAGGAAATAGCAGAATGACTAATAACAAACGTGGTGTATACCGAAACACGAAAAGTACTAATAGTTTGAATTTTGCATACTAATTATTCGTTAAAGTGTTGAATTACGAGTTTCTTAAATGTTTAGGAAGTGTTTTCCTACCTTTTCTTTATCCGTTAGCGTTTCCCAGATGTTTTCATAAGCGTTTTTTGCGTCCACAATATCTTCGTGTATCTTCGAAGCTAGTGGATTCATGGAACGGAAATATTCCTCTGCTATGGCGCCCAGCGCCATTTTTGAGGATTTCGTATATAAATTAATCACTAACGATGTATTAACACACTAATTTTCCAAATAAAAATGTTTCAGTCGGACACGACCATTTTCATTGATGACAGAAATAAATAATAATGACGGAGTACAGACGGAGCGAGATGGAGATATTATGCCATATTACGTCATCTGACAATTTATTAAGTGAATTTTTGGAAAAAAATACCTGTTGCTCACATAACAAAGTCTGAAATTCTTTGCCATATTATGGAAACTATAGATCTAAAAAAAATCTATGATTACACTAATGAAAATAAATAACCTCATTATCTCAACTTTAAAGCGTATGAATAAAGTTCAATTTGATTTGTAAGTTTTATGCGACATCTATAGAGTACGTACATGCATAGTCAGAAAGCAATGACCAAACAAGCCAAACGTGTATTTAAGTACCCTTTTCACGTACCTTTTTATTATTTTGTAGTTCTCACAGAGTTATTAAAAATCTGTGAATAAAGGGTAATAACTATCAACAAATCTGCTATCTTTTATTTTCAGTTTTATCGGTTTTCTGACATCCGCCATTTACATTCTATCGCAATTCTTCGATGAATTTCCGGTAATTTGGGGGAAATGTCAAACTGGCCAAAATGGCTAACATTCATAATGTTTGTTTTCTGTTTTCTGTGTTGAAATGTAGCTGTAAAACGTGAATTTTCAACGAATTCAAACATTTATATAAATATGCTGCACAACACTGGGCCTTATGGGCCTAACGACGTCCCAGTGAACCACCCGAACGCCGTAAATATGTCGCCATTAAGTGGCCAAATAAATATGTCTCATAATATAAATAATGTGAGTAAAAGTGGTCAACAGAGCGTGCAACCGGCGAGCGGACACTATAATCTTCCGGAATATACGGGATACAGTCATGCCCCGTTGAACATGAGCCCACAAATTGGTAATATTCCCACGTACCCTCAGGTTGGATTACAACATCATTATATGCCACAAAATGCCACTCAACCTAACGACATGACCTGGCAAAATGGTATGTTACCCATGAATTTGAACATACAACACGAACACAATATAAATATTATGAATTATCACAACAATTATGATAAAAGGTCGCTGGACACTGTACACGACGATTTCAAGGAGACACCTGCTAGAAAAGTACCGTTGAACATTCCTCAGATACCAATAAAGACTTCCCAGAGACATATCAGCCCTGATAATTATGGGTACAATGATAATTTTAAATATTCAAATCATAATTTAGATTTAAGCATGAAACCGCAGGAGAAAATACAGATAGACAGTACAAGGAGAAAAAATATTGAGAACACGGTGAGATTGATTGAAAATATATTAATTAATTCGTCTAAGAACAAAGAAGAAGGTAATAGTTTCATTAACAATGTTAAAAGTCAAGGTACAATGGAGTCATCAGGTGGTTACTGTACTAAAGCCGGATCAATGCCACAAACATCTATTATCTATGGCAGTAAACCTGCGCCCACTTCAGAAACTCCAAACATTTATGGTACCGATATTGTATCAACTTCAGAATGTAACAATTTGACCACAAAAGTTGGATCTATGCCACAAAAATCAAATATATTAAGCATTAAACCGGACACCACTTCAGAAACTCCAAACACATATGGTACCAAAACTGGATCAACTTCAGAATGTAATTACACCACTAAAATTGGGTCTATGACACAAACACCAATTTTTTATGGCAGTAAATCTGCAACCACTTCTGAAACTCCAAACATCTATAATGCAACTCCAGATTCTAATAGTTTAAACAATAAAGTCGAGTCTACATCCTCAAATATTTACAGTAAAATTGTACCAACATCTGAAGCGACCAATGTCTTCACTAAAACCTCATCTACACCAAATGTTCCATATAACAATAAAAAAACAATACCGCTAACAAATGAAACAAGTGTACCGGAGTCTGTTTATGTTAAAACAATTGTAAAAACTCCAAATACTCGTATAACAACAGAAACAAATAATACACCAGATCAAAAATTTGACAATAACGATGAACAAGAATCATCAGATGATGAGTCATCATCATCTGATAACGAGAAACCTGAAGCGATAGAAGAAAGAGACTGTAAACAGATTGTAATAGAGTCTAAAATTGAAATCAAAGTTGAGAACACAAATTGCGTTGATATGGATTATTTACAACCGTTTCTGAGGGACTGCAACGGTGCACAACGGGATGATGTTGACTCTAAGATCATTGACGGAGAGACCAGTGTTGAGGAGGCGTCAGCGGCTATAAAAAATGGTAAGATTTAACGTAGTGTTGCAGACTTATATGCCATAGCCGTATACATTTGACGACCGCTTGGCGCTGTGGTTTGAGCATAGGCCGCTCGGCTCACTGCACATGGTGGCTGCGGGTTGAATTCCCGCCGGGTCAAATTTCGGAAATAGCCTTATCGTAATTGGCCCAGGTATGGGTGTCACTGGGATCGCCTCCAGTCCATTGTACGGTACCCATAGTACAAGCTTTGCTTAGTTTGCGACCATACAGTTGGTGTGCAGTCTGGCGATATTTATAGACGTTGCACAGCCGAGCAGCCCCGCTCACCTATCATATGCATTGCCATTGCATATATATGGCCCCACCCACAGACATAGATTTACATCGATAACGCAAATGCAGGTACTTCGCGTGTACGAAACCCCGACCAAGCGTCAAGGTTGGTCGCCGCTAACTTACAGTCCGCGCGACTACAGATATAAAAAACATGAGTATGATCGAGATGATCACTCGAGAGAATCGTAGCGGGCGGAGGGGCATCGGCGGCATCGGTGTCTTTGCATCGGTTTGGATTTCCCCTCACTAATGACGTCACAGGAGGTGTTAAAAATTCGGCACGCTTGGTTTCAATACAACTCGTGATACTTGCGTGATTATGTAAATCTATATCTGTGGCCTCACCTCACATTTTGATTGGTCTATTCACGGCTCTACCTAGAATATATCAATCAAAATTCGCCATCTTTCCGGATAACCTGCCCCCTTTTTACGACTGCATTCTCATACAATAATTGATGAACTGCACCTTAAGGTACAGGGTTCAAACCCCGCCTCGCACCTCTGGGCTTTTCTAAATATATGATAATTACAATATAAAATTATATTATCACTTGCTCACGGTGAAGGAAAACATCGTGAGGAAACCTGCGTGTCTTAGAAAATCTAACCAATTTTCGAAAGACCATGTGAAATCCGACCACCCTCACTGGGCCAGCGTGGTGGATTACGGCCTCAATCCCCCTCGTAGTGAGGGGAGGCCCGTGCCCAGGAGTGGGACGTCAAAAGAGCTCAATTATTATTTATTATTATACTTCATTCCCTATTGTTACTGCATTAGTCGCTTCGCCGCCTTTAACTTCGCCGCCTCCAACATTGTTTTAGAAGTCACCCTCCATGGTTACTACGAATGTCCCCACTGCACCCTACTCTTCAACAACCCGAAGAGATTTTTAATCCACACCAAGTGGCATACCTTCGGTCTCACTTACGAGAAGAGAATGGAAGTGGTTAGAGGGAGGGAGCAGAGGAAACAAGCGAACAGAGAAGCGAAGGTGATGGAACGGATGAAGGCTAAAGAAGTGACTGATATACCGACGGCTGGGAAAGTATTTCCATGCAAGGATTGTGACAAAGTTTTCAGTGCTAAGGGCAGTCTGAAGAATCATAGGAAGAGGTGAGTCCTACTCAACTCAAAACTCCAAATTGTTTTTATTCATGTAAGCCAACAAAGCATTTATGAATAGTTATAGTCTACCGTCGGCTCGGAAAGCCGCTTCCACTGAGAAGAGCCGGCGAGAAACTTAATGGTTACTCTTTTCAATTAATAAAAGATGGTGTACATTCTCAGGAACAGCAACAGAATGTGAGCAGGTAGTAATAAAATAAAATATAAGTAAATAATAATCAAATCTCACTCAGATTTAAATTAGAAAGCTGGTTTAGTATAGTTTGCATACCTACTGGCTAAATATTTTCTTGCATGCTGTGTTTACCTTGTTGTTTTTGGTGTAAGAGTTAATGGTACACCCAAGAAACAAATAAATAAAATTGGAGTGTCTGTTTGTAATATCAAAATAACATCTTTTCACTAAGTGCATATCAAAGTACATACGACACCTATAGCAAAAATGCGATTTAATTATTTTTTTTCTGTCTGTGTGTTTTTCCGGGTAATCTCCGAAACGGCTTGACCGATTTTGACGGGACTTTCACTGGCAGATAGCTGATGTTATAAGGAGTAACTTAGGCTACTTTTTTACGACAGGACCCATTTTTTTGTTTTTGTTTAGAAAAATAAAAGCAAAAAAACGGGTCCTGTCGCGCGGGCTCAGAACGCGGGAGCGGGCTTTTTTGTTAAGTTAAATTCCACGCGGACGAAGTCGCGGGCTCGGCTAGTTAACAAATAAATACTAAGAGATTTTTGAGGTTATAAATGCTGTATTATTCCAGGACCCATCCCACACGGTCTCGCGATTGCAAGATATGTCGCAAGACTATTATAGGCTGGTCGGCCATGCGGGCGCATGTCGCCACGCACAGCTGCGGCAACAGCGGCGGCTACCAGTGCATGGAGTGTCCGAAGCGGTTCAAGTACTCCCACTCCCTGGCCAAGCATAAGGACACGCATTTGGTGAGTATATGTCCCTAGGGCACATATTAATAAGTCGATCTCAAGTTTGAGAGCGGTGTTGCAAGCTTTGACGTGTCATTTTGGACTGGTATGACATAAGAATCACATATTTTACATAAATAAATCATTAATTACTATTTAAAGACACACGGAAATGTACATTAAAACTCACTACGCTGGAACGCGCATTGCATGCTAAATACTACTTAACAAAATGTTGAGCATAATTCATGAAAATATCGACGGCAAATTCCAACTCTGGGGTGTCCAGAATCATGAGTTGAATCCATGGTATCAGTTTTCGTTACGATGCCCCTTACACCTTGTATACAGGGGTATCTGTCTCATAGAAAAAGAATGCCATAGCAGTGTAGTAACAGCAATTCATAGAATAAGAATGCCATAGAAGTGTACTAAGTAACAGCAATACATAGAAAAAGAATGCCATAGAAGTGTACTAAGTAACAGTAATACATAGAATAAGAATGCCATAGAAGAGTACTAAGTAACTGTAACATAATTATTGTTCACAGGAGAAAACGCACGGCTGCTCGGATTGTCCGAAGATGTTCGGGTCCCAGGCTCTTCTGAAGATGCACATGAAGACACACGAGCGCGCACAGAGGGGCACTACCTTCCGATGTACCTACTGTGGCAAGGGATTCTACGAATGCTATAGTTTACAGGCAAGTCAGACTAAAACATCAACTACAGGTTGAAAGAGAAAGGGTATACTGAACTTTGTAATTCTAGAACTATCAGCATTGGAGGAAACTTGAAATACAAAAGGTGTTATAGGAATACGGCTGTTGACAGATTTCACAAGTCTACAAAACCTTTAGTACTTCAACTGTCCTACGAAGATGATAGTTTTAGATTTAAAAAGTAAAGTTGCAAAAAAATAATATACTCTTTTTGTTTCACCTTGTATATGATCCCCACAGCCCAATAAGCCATAGACGCTGCATACCCAGGCACCTTCCCTCGCCTAACATATTATTCATTGCCACTGCTTATGTATGAACGCACCTGACATTTTCATCGGTCCATTCCCGGTTCGGCGCCTGAAAGAACCAATCAAAATTCGCCATCTTCTCCGATACCCCGCCAACTTTAGACAATTGTATTCTCATACAATGAATGGAGACCTCGACTCGGCAAGCGTACTGTAGGACGCCCTCCGACCAGGTGGGATGACGATCTGCGAAAGACTGCAGGCGGATGCTGGATGCGACAAGCTGAAGACAGGGCGCTATGGCGGTCGTTAGGGTAGGCCTATGTCTAGCAGTGGACTAGTCTAGGCTAATGAGAGAGAGAGAGAGATTCTCATACAATAGTGGAGGTATGCGGTGTCTTGTCATATTGGTCTGTGACAGTCCCAATCTACATTGGATAAGATAAAGGTTATCCAAGGGACGCACATCACAGGGCCAATTACGTAAAGGCCATTTGAGAAAATTCTCACATCCTTCTTCTAATTCCTTTGTAAAAAGAAAGATGGCTACTGTAGTTTGAGGAATTTTCGGACAATTTTGATTCCAAGGTAGCACCGACTCCAAAATAGTAGAATTAATGAATCTTTTATTTTATTTCCTAGCCTTTTTGCGTTCTAGGATTATTTTTGATGTCGCTTATTTGTTTTTTTCTCATTATCAGGTTCACGAACGAACGCACAGAAACGAGCGGCCGTTCACCTGTGACATTTGTAACACGAGCTTTGGTACAAATTCCAGTCTCAAGCGACACATGAAAGTGGTAAGTTTGGAAAAAAATATGTTTTTTTATTTTACTTTTGGTCTGTGCTCGGATTTTTAACCGACTTCCAAAAAAGAGGAGGATGTATGTATTTTTTATGTGTATGTTCATCGATATTTTCGCCAATTATGAACCGATTTTAAAACATTTTTATTATATTTTTAATAATGCACAATACTTTTGAATGGCGCTTAGTATATGCTAGATTATATACTTACCATAAAAAAATAATAGTATAAATGGTCTCTGTGAATTGGTGTCTAGTGCATTAATCAGAGGTCAGCTGTTAGAAAGAAACCCATCAGATTTTTTTTTTGGTAGCTACTACATCATCTTTGGCATTTACTATGGCGCCATATTTTATAATGTACTTTTTCACATTATGTACTTATATGTATATATTTTTTTACAGTCACACAGCACATCTAAGCCTCACGAGTGTTCCATCTGCCATCGCTCGTTCTCCACTGAGCAGATCCGCGACCGACATGAGGTGCGCGTGCACAGCCAACCTGAAGACTTCAAGTTTCCCTGTAAGCAGTGTAGTTGCAAGTAAGTCTAAGCGACCATAAGTTGCAAGTTTACTAAGCGACCGTATGTTGCAAGTAGGTTTCTTTAGAACCATACGTTCTAAGTTTATTAAGCGACTGTTAGTTGCGTGTAGGTTTATTTAGGAGCATACTTTCGAAACTTATTAAGCGACTGTATGTTGCAAGTAGTTTTATTTAGAACTATAAGTTGTAAGTTTACAAAGCGAGCATAAGTTTCGATTCGGTTTATTTAGAACCACAAACTTGCGATTATAGATCGACTATCCGTTGCAAGTAAGTGTATTAAGCGACCATGAGTTGCTAATTAGCTCATTATTTGTGTTCACAGGTACCTAAAACTAAAAGATCTACAGAAACACGTCTATAAAGTGCATCCGAAAAATAAACGAAGGAAAAAGGCGCAAAGCGACAGCGAATAGACCTTATATTTGTAGCGATAAGGTGGACATTATTTATTCTGACTACGAATCAAATTTAATATTAAATGTCAAAGAATTAAATAAACTTTATTAGTGGAATTTAGAAATATTTTTTCTCATTATTATATTAAGTATGTAGGAAAGGGGGGAAGTATGCAGGAAAGGAAATTAAAAAGTATAATACAGGACATATAATTTGGACGCTACGCTAAGCGACATTGTGAGGATCGGTCGGTTAAGGCATCTGTAAATAAGTGACCAATTTCCTTGCAAAAAATCAACCAAAAAGTGACTATGTCTTTTCACCTATTCTTTTCCATAGACGTAATAGAAGAATTGGGTGGTCAATTCTTAACATGACGTCATATTGTGGGATATTTCACGATATATAATTACTGTAATAATAGTTTACTTACATTTATTAAGATTATTTTGTTGCAATTGCGGCGTCACAACTTCCCCTTTGCTACGTCTGAAGTAAATTATAAAACTGTATCAAAACTAAATGTGTAGTATTTTTAAAATGCTGTAAGATAATTATTAACATCACACTAGTTGATAATGTTTGTGTGTAGGCTCAGACGAATTTAATAACTTAGACGGAACGCGTACAACATTTGAATAAAGACCACGAAAGTTAAACCGAAATAGCATCAATCCAGTATTTTTCTCATTGCGTGTAATATGTTTTTATTATTGTTTACGTTGCAACACGGCATGAATGCAATTATTATTCTGTATCCCCCTTATTAATACACGTGGTCTAGCGTTTGTATAGTTACACCATGCTTTGTCTTCTTCTTTCGAATGTCAAATCACTGATGACAGATAGAGATAATTTGGTGTGTAACTATTCGCCCGTTAATCCACGTTCCGTTCGCCAGAAGCCTAATCGCCTACGCTTGCGAACACAACACCGCCGCCACTGACGACACACAAACTCCAAACACTGGAGGATTAAAAACATAGACACGGCATCATACACCGTCAACCAAAGACCCGCCCACAGATGTGGGCGGCGTGATGAATTCACTGAAAAAGAGCACAGCCCTGAAACAGTATCCCCGCTTCCCCCCAAATTTTGGAGGGGGCGCGTGAAGAACCACGACTGACTATTCCACGTTTATTGATAGGGGGATATGTGATTAGACGGACGCTTTGCCGCGAACACGAATCAGAAAAATATTTAAAAACAACACCTGGGGCCCATTTCTGCTAACGACTGCCGCTCGATTTGACTCATATTCGTCTCGCAATACGTAAAAACTGACGTATCGCGCATCTGAATACGTCACTTGTGACAGTTGTTTTATACAAAAACTGTGAAAACTGACGTTTTCATTTACGCGATACGTCAGTTCTGACATATTGCGTGTCTAATGTAAGTCGAATCGCGCGACGGTCGTTTACAGAGTTAGCCCTTGGATTGATGCTATTTGATATTACTTTCGTAGGCTTACCTCGCTACTTCTACGCGCTCCGTCTATGTTATTATTTTCCTCTGAGTGTGTAGATGACTCGGATATAGTTATAAGGTATTTTGACCATATCTTCATGATGAACGGGAGGATTACATGGGTAGAGGAAGTGCCGCACATGAATTTTAAAGAGGGGCAGGTTTGCTATTACACCGGGCTCACTCCCCCCAAATCGAGGGGGAATTTGGCCATAGTCCATCACGATGGCTTAGTGCGGGTTGGCGAACATACACGTCTTTCGAAAGATGTGCAGGGGTCCAACCACAGATATGGATTTACATAGATAACGCAAGTATCACGATTTGTATTGAAACCAAGCGTGCCGAATTTTTAACACCTACTGTGACGTCATTAGTGACGGGAAATCCAAACTGATTCACAGACACCGATGCCGCCGATGCCCATCCGTCGGCTACGATTCTCTAGAGTGATTATCACGCTTATACTCATATTTTTATATCTGTAGTCGCGAGGACTGTAAGTTATCGGCGACCAACCTCGACGCTTGGTCGGGGTTTTCGGACACGCTAAGTACATAATTTGCGTTATCTATGTAAATCTATATCTGTGGGTCCAACTCTGTTAACGAATGTCACTCGACGTCAAATCTGACGTATCGGGTAACAAATGAATAACATTAAACTGTACATAGAATGTATGTACTAATTAACTTATAATCGATGTTCGTTTTGTCTGTTCAACACTCATAATACTTAGTAGTATTAGTATTATTACGAACCCTATGGTCGTCCTATATGTTGTCTCGTCTTTTGTTTTAGTTATCGGTTCATTAGATCAAATGACCCCCCGCCTCAATCACTTCATTGGCCATATTCTTATCTAAACTTTAATCATCATCATCAGCCTATGCTTGTCCACTGCTGGACATAGGCCTCCCCTAATGAGCACCATAGCGCCCTGTCTTCAGCTTGCCGCATCCAGCATCTGCCTACAGTCTTTGGCAGATCGTCATCCCACCTGGTCGGAGGGCGTCCTACACTACGCTTGCCGAGTCGAGGTCTCCACTCAAGAACACGTTTACCCCAGTGGTTGTCGTTCTTTGCGAGATATGGCCAGCCCACTGCCACTTCAGCTTGCTAATTCTTTGAGCTATGTCGATAACTTTGGTTCTCTGTCGGATGTATTAATTGCGAATCCTATCTAAACTTTATATGCACCTAAGTTTATGACATCATCACGAACACTGGCAGAATTGTGGCAAATAGCTACAAACGCCACTATAATAACAAAGAAGAAGAAGAAGAACGCCATACGTCAGTTTTGACGTACAGCGATTTGTGTCGAACGACAGTCGTTAACGAAGTTGGGCCCCAAGTTTCATGTACATTTTTCTTCGCCGTTCAGAAAGTGATAAGATTTCTCAACAAATTATTTTGTATTTCGTATATTAAAATAAGTAAGAAGTAATCTAATAGTTACTGTATAAATTATTTTTGATTGGTTGTTATAACTTTTATTGACTTAAAATATGGTTCGACAGGTTTCGGTTGAACCAGGGAGGGTATTCGGGGGTATTTCGGGATGTCAGAAACTGCTTCCTACCTTCTTTTACATATGAATTAGAATAAGGATGGCAGCACATATATAGATTTACATAGATAACGCAAATGCCTGTACTTCGCGTGTACGAAACCCCGACCAAGCGTCCAGGTTGGTCGCAGCTAACTTACAGTCCGCGCGACTACAGATATAAACAATATGAGTATGAGCGAGATAATCACTCGAGAGAATCGTAGCGGGCGGAGGGGCATCGGCGGCATCGGTGTCTTTGAATCGGTTTGGATTTCCCGTCACCAATGACGTCACAGGAGGTGTTAAAAATTCGGCACGCTTGGTTTCAATACAAATCGTGTTACTTGCGTTATCTATGTAAATCTATATCTGTGAATGGCAGCTTTTGTTTCCGACACGGAAACTTGCCGTCAATTTTGATTACTGTCTCTGCAGAACCACGGGTCCTCGAACATTTTATGACAATGGAAGGATTTTTTTTTAAAGATACCTTTTTACTAAGCTAATGCTCGTGCTAGGAGTGGGCTCACGTCAATAGTTTAATGGCCAGGATGGGGATCTAACCCGGAACCTCTCAGCTACGAGGACGTACCTTCTAACTACTAGGCTATTGACGCTTAGATTCTATTTGTGAATTTCAGTTGGTTTGTAAGTCTGGCGATATTTTTTGTATTTTATATTTGGTATGTATGCTCGGGCCTGCGTATGGGAGCCTTAAGCACCCTGGGGGTGCCGCCCGCGCCGGGATGTTCGAGAACCTTAGTCCTCCAACAGGTTTCAATAAATCCAGCACTGAATACTAATGTTTTCCAATTGATCGTATTGAAATGTAAATATTTAAGGATTATCTGTATAAAAAAGTAGTATTCATAAAAAAATAAATAAGTGCGAATCGAGAATGTCATTCAGACTATTGTTTTTTTTTTTAGTGAAGCTTCCATACGGACGTTCGTGGTGCTCGCTGCGCGGCCACTCTATCCGTGCTAAGCGTCAGTAGCGTTACACGATATATATAGGTATACAGAGAGGCAGCTGCGGCGCCCTACGCTTTATACTATAAAGCTTCGCTTCTTACGGGCGTCCTAGACGGCACTGTTTTATTAATTAGTGTCAGATTAGAGACACATATACCTTTGCATTATAGTGAATGAGATTATATAGAGCACTAGCTGTGCCCGCGACGAATTTCATTGACAAAGTTTCATACAAACTTTCATCCCCTTGGGGGTAGAATTAATCAAAATCCTTTCTTAGCGGATGCCTACTTCATAACATCTACCTGCATGCCAAATTTCAGCCCGATCCGTCCAGTGGTTTGGGCTGTGCGTTGATAGATCACTAAGTCAGTCAGTCAGTCACCTTTAAGTTATATATTATTTAGATTTCCAATCTAAGTGATTTCATTATTATTTACTTATTTAGTGACAAACTGTTCACCATCTTTTGTTCATTGAAAAGAGTAACCTTTGAGTTTATTGCCGGATCTTCTCAGTGGAAGCAGCATTCATGCTTTGTTGCTGCACATTAATAAAAACAACTTTGATTTTCGAGTTCATTCACCTCTTCATTATGTGCTGTATAAGTAATTAAAAAATAGTAGTCTTTACTTCAATTGGTATTTCTGTGTACTGTTGCTATCCCTTACTGCACTTCAATGGCATTCTTTTTCTAAGACCGCTCGTAATTTTAAAAGAAAAATAGGCTATTTTAATTAAGTATTTATTCTTATAATACGGTACTTATAAGTATCTTATAAATCTAGAGAGTTTAAACAAAAGAGAAAATCTGACTTAATTATGTAACTTGTACATGTTTCGCTTGAATTGACAATATCACCCGCTATACAGGGTGAATCAGGAAGGGTGAGTACTTTTCTCGACAGTATGTAACGCTGTTGAAAGTATCGGCGTCTAGGGAAAGTTGAAGAACAAAAGGTGTTTAAGGCCCATATTCTTAAACCTATCTCAAGTCTGAGTGATCTTAAGTACGTTTTGAAGTCATTTTGAACTGGTATGACGTAAGAATTACATTTTCAAGATCGCACTCGGACTTGAGATCGATTTATTCAAACGGACCTAAGACGTTTCAAATGTTTGAACAGCCACATCTATATATAAACATCTACTGTTCTTCAAAGGTTCGTCTAAAAACTGCCGTCAGTTAATTATTAAAATACCATCCAGTGATATTTTTCACGATTTAAAGTTAAATTTACTATGTGAAAGCGCAATTTTTTCTCAATAGTCCAGCCTGGGTCGTATTCTCATATCATTTATTTACTAATAGGCCTAACAATTCGTGTTATTGCTTATAGTACAACATTGCTTACTAACTCGTTAGGGCTTTTTAGTAATCTGTCGGCAGGATCGTTTTCGTTACAAAGTGGACACATAGAATACATGTAAGTACTAAATACAAATGACACTGCATAAAAACCCAAACAAAAATCTACTCTCATCGCGTGGCAATTATGTGTAAATTAAACTGATTTGAGTGCCCTCGAGGGAAGCCAAGCCCTAGATGTTTTGCGGGTCATGTGGCAGTGTCCCCAGCCCGGTTATTATTAGTATAAATTGTACAACCTTTTTGATTCACCCTGTATACCTAGCTCACACGCCGGATATATAAGGTTGGCCCATAATATCATTGAGTATATTATGTATCCACAGTGCAAATGGACTGGTGGGGGCTATTAGGAGTTATTTCACTGGAAAAATGCACTTCGAACGATTGGAACTCTAATAAATAAGAATCCCATTGACACCATCAACATTATAAGTTAGTTAGGAAACAATGGGATAATAAATCCCATTAAAGATTACAGAAGATCATCTCCCGGCACTTGTCTATGCATGACTAAACTTGTACCCCCTTTATCTATGACTTGAATTTCGCACGAACAGAGCTGATCACATATTTTTCATTAATTTATCTGATTGATAACTTTTCATTAGTCTAAAGCCAAATTGTTTACAGTCTTGAAGCGAAGCTTCTATACGGACGTTCGGGGCGCTCGCCGCGCGGCCACTCTATCCGTGCTAAGCGTCAGCAGCGTTACACAATATCGCTTAGTTCCAACGCTTTATACTATAAAGCTTCGCTTCTTTCGGGCGTCCCTAGATGGCACTGTTTTTTGACAGTTAGGTACATGCCTGTTAGTGTCAAAGAATTAATGCAATACTTAATGGTTGTCATGACATGATAGTGTTTAAAATATTGCATTAATTCGTTTGGAAATGTCATCATTGTGTCAGCAAAATATTTTAGTTAGACTGAATCAAATGTATTGCCGTACTTCTCATGTTACTAGCGTATGTGGGAGACAGCAATGTTTGATTTAGTTGACATTGTAAATTTTAAACTACAGAAAAAAAAATTGACTGGACTAAAACATTGTTATTTATAGTCAGTTAATTTTACGTAGACTCAAGCTGTGACTCCTATGACACTGACATATGGTTCAATTTGCAATAATTCACGAGTCTTCATGTAAGGAACTGACTATACCTTAGACATTACGACTATGTAGTAGTAGCCTGACATTAGATTAAGTTTTGTTTTCGTATCAAGAAATATTTAAACAGTCTGTTGATAAGAACACGAAAAAAATGGCATCATAATAAGTTTAATTACATCACCAACAAAATTAGGATCATCATAGTTGGTTATAGTTTATATTTATGAAATTTGATCAGAATGATGTGTCAAAATCACCATGTTTTTTGTCCTTACTATAATCGTTAAAGTTTAACTAGAAATCTCGGCCCCTTTCAAATTAAAATCTTAAACGTAATTTCCAACAGTTCAAGACAACTTTGTTACAGATGAGGAAAATGAATACTGTATACACATTTTTTATACAATATATAGGGGTATTAAAAAAATAACAAATTAACAATATAATGATTTTACAGCTTGTTCAGTATTGAACAACAAACATGAGACAAGTATTTTGTTATATTTTTATGTATATTTTTCTTACTCAAGATATTAATTATTATTTTCCACTGTGTATCAGACATTAAGGACCTGTGCAAACTGCGTTTTTTAATTATGTATAGTATTAAAACAAGACAAGTTATATTATTGAATGGCATGACAAGATAGCAGAGTGCAACACAATTATAGACCTTATGTTTATAAGAATTGATCATATTTTTCACCGACTCCAATTAGAAAGTAAACCCAAGCCGTAGGGATGCCTTAAAACGTTGTATACAGTGTTCAAGTTCGTCTAACTTACAGATTATGTTAAATCTAGTCGCTCTGTCCGGCCGCTTGGCGTAGTAACACATATATCTTCTCTTTGATCCAGTCTTTGTTGTACGGGGCATACGTGTTGGTTGACTTTTGGTATACTAGACAACTAAGATCTGCCAACTGGAAAAATAAAATATGTTCCTACTTTTAACACTACTGTTTGGGACTGGTCTCGCCACACACTCCCACCACTGTAACTCCTGTAAACCAGGATCGACAATGTTGACCAATAATCATGTTGAGGTTTGATGAGTCCCGGGGACAAGTTAAATTGTCTTAGAACCCGTATGAATTTAATTGAAATTTATAATAGGAGTTGGAACACTAGTGGTAAAGCCAATCCATACTGTACAACAGATTGTGGTCCCAGTAAGACCCGGACCAGTACCATTTCCAATATTTAAAACCACCTTATGCATTAAACAGAGCTGTTTTGATCAAAGCATAACACAAAAGTTATCAGAAACAGACTATTTGTTATATACATTATCTCTCTGCAACAAACTGTGTAAGTAAATGGTTTTTATATTACAAGCTCTGACTATTGACAGGTAGATAGTCAAAATTGTAAGCCGGTATCAAGAAAAATAACTTACCTGGTCAATGAAATCAAACAGTTGGGAAATATCGTAAGTAATTGTCGGTGTATTCGGATTCCTCCTTTTTAAATGCTCCTCATATATTTTACATACGCCTTCCATACAGTCGTTGACGCTCTCGTAGTCGGAATAAGTCCTCGTTTCAGGCCTCGTCCCCGGTTGCACCAACAAAATTGTGTGAGACTGTAAAAATAACCTACTCTTTACCGCCATTTTTCACATGAAATTGTACGCAAAATAGAAGTTTTACTCACCATTTTTATGGTTTATTATGTATTTTGTTAGATAATGACGACGATATAATGGTTATTTGGACAAAATAAAAGCAAATTATATATGTTTTTCTACAAAAATCGTAATCCGTCGCGAGGATGCCGGAAGCTTGCAATATGAATACGTTCTGAAACCTAATTCAGTTGTACGAAATAATCTGGAAAGAAAACGTCAATCATATATTTCATTAAAGGTAAAATAGGAGTACCTAAACTAGTATGCATATCTATTTATCAGGAAATAATATATGTATTTACATCCTCAGCATCAAATATTATTTAGATAAACTATTACTAAAATCTGTGCTGGTTTCTGAACTAAAGGGCCGTTGTCCTTTCTACGCAATATCTATCTACGCAATTACTTCTTACGATATTATAGCATATATTATTAAGTTTTATAATATTAAGCTTTGCTTTAACTCTGCGAAACGCCAATGCGTGACTATGTTTTTATTACATGTCAATAATGTAATAATATTCCTTTAAATCAAATGGCGTTTTTATTTTTAAAACGGATTTTTGAATGTGTCGGGAAGCGGAATGTTAAATAGGAGCGTGTTCGTTCCTCCTCTTTCTAATTCCTCCTGTTCCTTCTTCTTTCTCTCATTTTTCATATGTCATGTGTCACTGTCAGTCAGTCTGTCAAAAGTATCTAATTCTGAAAATAAATGTTATGGTTTCGCGCTGAAATAATTTTAAATAAGCCACTAACAAAAAAGAAGAAGAAGAATTTTAAACAAACTATAGGGAAGTCACAATAATTGAAGAATTATTCATGGTTGATAGTTACAGTGTACAATATTTTGTATAAACAAATCACTTCATCAATTCTGTGATCGCAATGTCGAACCCAATCGAAGATTTCGAATTTATTTTGAAGAAACATAATTCAAAAAGACATTTGGCGATCTATAACGATAATAAACAGCTACACAAACATACATACAGGCCCCAAGACGTAATATCGAGCGTATCACAACAATTAAAAGCTATAAGTGTTGCAGATACTGCGAAAAACAACAAAAGTGTTAGTGAAGCCTTACAAAAGGTGAAAAAGTCAACTTTTTTAAGTGTTAACAAGCTACCGGTGTATGAGGAGGTGAGCAAATTTATTTACAAATGAATTAGTAGAAGGATGGAAGCTGTTGTTTCTGACAGTGGAACTTTCCAGCAATTGTGAATACCTGCCTGGTATAATGGCAATAAGGCTCACCCTATACCATTGGGACAAAAATACTATAGGCAAAATGTGTGTGTACTGCAGAGCAGTTCTGCCTTTCCCATTAAGGAATCCTGGCATAGTTTTTATTATTCTCTCTCTGCAACTACCTGTTCTTTCTTCTATAAAACGAATATTAGTAAACAAGCATACAACCCACCAGATTTAAGCCATGGCCACAGCCCATAGGTGTTTGCAATACCAAAGGAATGGCTTGCATGTGGCCGACCTAAAGGGGAGTGTGACAGAGGAAGGGGAAGGGAGGGGGTTTGGGTTTCCAACTCTCTCACTCATTGTATGGAATACAGGGTTGGAGTGTTGCCTTAGGGGCGCTATGACTTAGGTTTAGGTTAGGTTAGGTTAGAATGGTGACCAGAATCCGAATGTGTCATTAGGTTATGTTAGTTCCCAGTTAAGGGGGCTATGGAGCCAGGACTTATATGAGTTCTCGAGAATTTTTTTTTCACTGTTCTAACCTAACCTAACCTAAACCTAAGCCTAACCTAACCTAAGTCATAGCGCCCCTAAGGCTACACAATGACCAAATAAAGTTACTAATCTGGAATAGCCAGCCGGTATATAAGCTATAGTATACTTACTTTATAAAAAAAATTGGTTACTAGTATTCTCGTTAGTGCCTTCAGCTAAGCTTATGCTTGTGTTAGGAGGTGGCCCATGTCAATAGTTTAATAGCCAGGATGAGGATCGAACATGGAACCTCTCGCTTATGAGTGTGTCCCCTCTAACCACCAGGCTATTAACGCCCTCAAATATCAAATTTATATGTAATACAACAATCCATTCTTGCTATACTTATAAAAAAATATTTTCTCTTCTTTGAAGGCACCTAAACCACAAAACACGTTTGACACGCAATTTGTATCAAACACACAGCTCATAAACATTATAGAAGATGCAGAACTCATAGACAAACATAGAGGTATGACGCAGGAGTTTGATACATCATTTGGTCATATGGACAGACTTGATAGGTTTGTTGGAAACACCGCCGAGCCATATGTCAAAGACAACACCAATAAAACATATTCAGAAAGAGAAACAGATCATATCATTGATAAAAATCATACTAAGTACTGTAAACACCAAAATAATGCGGACAATGTTACTAAAGATTGCAAATATGGAAACCATTGCTCCAATTATTGCATCGAAAATGATGATGGTACTCATAAAACTCATGCAGTAGTGAAATTTGATACAAACAAAGATGGTATAGAAAAAACTGATAATGCTTCACCTGAAAATAATGATCACAATCTTAATAATGGCTGTAAATATAATATAATTAATGATGGTTTACATAAAACATGTGTAGGTAGTGAAAGATTCGTTAAAAATAAAGATATTATTAAAGAAACATTTGTAGACAATTATAAAGAACAATATGCTAGAACAAAAGTTACTGAAACTGATCCTATTATAATAGATGAAATAATACCTAAAACCGAAGCAATTATTGAAGATACTCAGATAAAAAATTATAAAAAACGAAATTTAAATAATAATATTAATACAGACAGTTTAATATATACAGAACAAGACACTCAAACAGATAGTTTTAAAGACAAAGAAATGGGACGAGATATACAGGAACTAAAAGACTGCATAGAAATTGATGTGATTACGGAAAATTACACAGATATACCACCAAGTCCAGTATTAATTAGTAAGAGAGTTAACAAAATATCTCAAGGCCCACCTCCATTAGTCTTTGATCTAGATACATTTGAGAAATTTGAAAATTTCGCATTATCTATGCTGGAACACAATGATTTCGAGAAAGCGAAACATGTGATCAATTCACAGATATTAGGGAAAGAGATGTATTTTAAAATTGATGAAGATGTGAAGGTTGAATCAAAAGAAGTATTATGTCCTGTACTTCGTATGAAAACCAGTCTTTATAACATTCAAAGTAATAAGAATTTTGATGAAGAAACAGACAAACAAGATTTCCTAACAGACAATCACACAAGTTACCATTTTAATAAACAATTTACGTGTGAATCGCCACAAATAAGTGATTCAAGACATCCGGTAGGCACAGTACTTTGCTCTACCAATGAAAATAATAATTTAGATGACAAAAATAATCTAAAAGATCCTATATTTAGCTTGATTGAAAATCAATCACCTATCCTCAGTCAAATATTACCAGATAATGCCAAGAAGAAAGCGAAAAGCAAGCATTTCAATAATGATGAATGTAATACTAAGCATACACATAATTTAGATGATAATGTAGATCCAAATGATCATAAGCGTAACCAATCAAACGCCCAATCAATTATTAGCATTTCAAATGATGAAATTTTATTCAGTAGTGATGAAGAGGTAGATATGCACAAAGAACAACAAGATCAACCATTCACATGCGCTATAGAAACGTCAATTTACAACCAATCAGATGTCTTAGATAGAACCATGTATGTAGGCTTTCAGACTGCCAGTAATAGGTCTATACAGATTTGCAAGGACTCGTTTGACAAAGCCAGAAATTTGTTGGGCGGTGTTGATGATGATGAGACGACTGTCACAGAACTGGTTAAGATTTGTGATAATAGTAATACGGTATTAAAAGAAGTAGTGAACGGTAATGGAAATGAGAATTTGGTTGAAATAAATAATAAGGACTCTGAAATTTGTTCCAAGAGTGAAGACAATGATACTGTTATTTATCAACATACTAAAGATAAAGAAGTTGAAAATATTTATACCAAAGAAGGTACTATAAATAGATATGTAAAAGAAGGTTCTTATAACTATGAAAATAATAATTTAGGTGGTTTTAAAACAGCAAGCAATAAAATAATAAGTTTGTCTGATAAAGCTTTAGCGCGATGTAGGAAAGTATTTCAAGATATTGATTTAGATGAAAAATACGATTCGCAAATTGAGATTGACGTTAAAGGTCCTTTAATAAAATCTAATATTGAAGATCAAGATTTTAATATGGAAATAAATGCTGGAGACTTTAAAGATACAGATATAAAAGCTAATTTAGAAAAGCTTAAAACTGCTGATGTTAGTATGAAAGATGAATGCTTAGACGATTTAATACATAACATAAATGATGAAGTGATCATTCAAGAGTTTGAAAACATAGAAATGTCTCTAGAAGAGGACAAAGAAACCGATCAAGGTGGAGGATACGTAGGCTTTAAAACAGCTAGTGATAAAAATATAGTTATTTCGGATGCTGCATTGGCTAAAACAATGAATATCTTTAAAGATATAGATGTAGATAGTGGAATGGGTGAAAAAAAACTGAAAAGTGATCGCAATGTGTACCCTAATATAGAAGATTTTAACCAACCATCTTCTAGTAAAGAACCTATTCTAGGTTTTAAAACAGGAAATAATAAAGAAGTTGACATTTCCAATGCAAGTTTGGTGAAAAATACAAATAACATCAAATATATTGGTTTAAAGGAAGGTCATCCAGATAACAGCGGTTTAAAACAAACTTTAGTGAGTAAGACCACCTTTCCTGGTTTTAAAACGGGAAATAATAAGGAAATCAAAGTTTCATGCACAAGCTTAGCTAAAGTTAAAGCTATTTTCGAAGATATGGACATTCCCAATATTGACCCTTACGCTAAAGATGATCCATTAGAAAAGCCTGAAATTGAAGATATAAGCCAGAGGTATAAGCCATCAACGAGTAAAGTAAGTTTTGGAGGCTTTAAAACTGCTAATAACAGAGATATTAAAATATCAGATGAAGCTTTGAGTAAAACTAGAAATATTTTTAATGATATCGACTGTGTAAATATGCCTAAAAAACCAGATAAATTTGTTCCATCTGAACGAATGTGTGCTGACCAGGCAGGCACCAATAAAATAAGCGTCGTAGGTTTTAAAACTGCAAATAATAAAGATATAAAAATTTCCGATACCGCGTTGGCGAAAAGTAGAAGAATATTCAGTGATATAGATGACTTAGAAAATAGAGATGTGAATATTGATTTAAATAAAGATTACATAGATAGACCTGAAGATAATAATTTATCTACAAGACAAATGTCGAGTGTAAATGATAATATTATTGAAGGAGATATATTTGGTACAGAGAAGATAATACCAATAATACCCAATGATAACACATTTATAGGTTTTAAAACAGCCAACAATAAACAAGTGAAAATATCTAAGGAAGCCTTAATAAAAACTAAACACATTTTCAAAAACATTGACATAGATGACAACTTTAACATTGAAGCTGAAAAACTGCATATTAATAGCAAAAACATTAGAACATCCAGTTTCGGAACTGCAACAGATAAGGTTGCAGATGAACCCAAAGATGATAAATCGGAAAAAAGTTATATATCTACATTTAAAGGATTTCAAACAGCAAGTAATAAAGAAGTTACTATATCTGAGGAAGCTTTGGCTAAAAGTAGAAACATATTTAAAGATATTGAAGCTACAGAACATATCACTAATACTGTACTCGGAGACAACTTAAATGATGCTGAAACAGCTAATATTAATGAGATATTTCAAAAAATTAATCATAATGCAGAACACAACACTGAATTCAAAGGATTTCAAACAGGCAACAACAAAGTAATTCATATTTCTGAAACAGCAGTGATTGAAAGTCGAAAATTATTTAAAGATTCAAGCTCTTTTAAAGGCTTTCATACAGCTAATGAAAAGAAAGTTAGTATATCTGAACAGGGTCTAGATAAATGTAACACAATATTCCAAGATATAGTTAACGAAGACGAAAGAGATGAAAATGAGAATGAACATTTTGGTTTTAAATCTGCTAATAATCAGACTATAAAAGTATCTGAAGATGCTTTAGCGAAATCCAAAAAGGTTTTCGAAGATAAAGATGCTATAGCAAAAGAAGCTAGTAGATGCAATGCCAAAGACATTCCTATTATGGAAGAAATTAGAAATATCATAGATACACAAGTAATTAACAATTTCGAGGAGACACTTTACACGGAAGATTTCAAGGCAAGCCCCATCAAATCTAAAAGATCTGGCAGTCCCATATTATCGTGTCCCAGAGCGAAGAAACGGAAGAAATTCGAAACTCCATACAGTCAAAAACCTGTTAAAAACACAATTAAGTGTGACAGTACTGTTATAAATACCAACATCATAAAATTTTACGATAACTTCAAGAAAAATAAATTATTAACATTGAAAGATCTACAACAATACGCAAATGTTAAAGCCAAAATTGATCCATACATCACTAAATTTACATACGACGATCTACTACAATTTGAATTTAACGGCAAAAGAAATGATTTGTCGTACGCTAAAATGACAATCAATTTAGTGAAAGAATTATTCTTGGATTCTGTTAACTCCAAATTAGTACCAGCAGGATGGCTTGACAATCATATAAAACTAATAATTTGGAAGTTGATATCTTATGAAATTAGATTTCCTGCATCGAATATCGTATGCAATAGTTCAAATGTGTTGAATCAGCTGAAGTATAGATACGACAGAGAATTGTTTAACGCTGAAAGACCTGCATTAAGAAAGATTTTGGAAAGAGATGACCTGTCTACTAAGACAGTGGTATTATGTGTGGTACAAATATATGAAAATGGCGTCCAAGTACATAGGTATGTCGTTATTCAATGTAATATAGTAATCATAATAATTTGCCCTTTGAATTACCCACACCTCAGTAAGAGGGGGATTCAGGCCATAATCTACCACGCTGGTCCAGTGCAGCTTGGCAGATTTCACATGTCGTTCGAAATTTGTTTAGGTTTTCTAAGGCTCGTTTTAATAAATCGATCTCAAGTCTGAGAGCGATGTTGGAAATGTCATTATTATGTCATTCCAGTACAAAATGACACGTCAAAAGCTTACTCAAGACCACTCTCAAGCTTGAGATTGGTTTTTAATACAGCCCTATTACATGTTGGTTATCTCACGATGTTTTCTCTTAACCGGTAGCAAGTGATAATCATTTTGAAATTATGATTCGCACATAGATGTTTTAAATCCAGAGATGTGAGCTGGGATGTACCCAGGTCCTTGACCTTGACCGACGCATTCTTAACCAATCGGCTATCACCGCTTTTTATTTATTTTTATAGTTAAATTAATTATTAGTTACAGAGTTACTTCACTTTTAATCTTGGCGCCACCCTCAAAAAATCTCTGATATTCTGCAATGTTATTATCAACTTGCTAAACGCAATTTTTTTTCTAGTGCTACCAACCTAACAAGCAACATTGAACTCCTGCTAACGGACGGTTGGTACTGCATAAAAGCCTCCACTGATAGAATGTTAGCCAAACTGGTATATGACAAGAAGATAATTGTGGGTACGAAGCTTGTGACGAATGGCGCTGAATTGATGAATTGTGATCAGGGTATGGCGCCCTGGGAGGTAAGGAAGAGTATGTCTTGTACTCTGTAGCTTTATATCTAGCCTTCCAGTCTCGTGTTTGCTCCCTGATAGTCCTCCGGAGGGAGTGTCATCTGCACTCCACAACTGGTGGGACTGCTGATCACCAAAGTGACCAATGAGGGCAAAAAAACAACGGCGCACCAGATGTCGCTTTATGACGTTATCTGTCAGTGTCACTACAAATACAGATAAAAATGTCGTGACACACACCCCATGTGTACACACGTTAGTGTTTTTGGGTAGCCACTCGAACGTGGCGTCGTCCGCGTCGCCCTGGTGGCAAAAGACTTGATGCATTATTTAAAAAAAAATCTGGCTTCTGGCTGCCTGTCAAGATTGTCATATATGTTGAATGACAGCTTAACATGTATTTTGATGTAAAAAGGTTTAGAAGACCACAAATACCTTCGCTGCGACCACAGTCTAAATTAAAAATGTTTAAGTAATATGTCATCTTTTATCTCGTGTGTGGAATAGATAGCCCCCACTCCCAGTCTCGCTGCCAGTGTCACAGCAACTAAAGGGCACAGTATGAGACGTCTAATAGGAGCTGCGTGTTCGCAATTGGCTCGCCGCATGTCTCGCGGCTCTATTTATAAACTTGTGACAAGTGTATATTCAAACGGTGTTCAACAGCTGTTCAGCTAGTCATATGATAATGATGGTTTTATCACCAGGACACATCATCAGTTCGTCTCAAACTCTCTGGTAACTCCACGCGCCGCGCGCGCTGGGACGCTCGCCTCGGTTACCATGGCAACGCGGCCATCTTGACGCGTCTGTCAACTGTCAACATTGACGGTGGGAGAGTGTCAAAATTAAGGGTGTTTGTGACTCGAGTGTACCCATCACTGTATGTCGAGAAATTTGAGGATGGCAGCACTGGTAAGATAAAAATCCTACTAAAATTATAAATGCGAAAGTTTGTGAGTGTGTATGTTTGTTACTCTTTCAGGCAAAAACTACTGAACGGATTTGGATGAAATTTGGAACACAGATAGTTTATAACCGGGATTAACACATAGGATGCTTTTTTTATCCCGATAATCACGAAATTGTTGTTAAGTTAAATACTACGCGGACGAAGTCGGTGGGCAAAGCTAGTCTCATAATAATACCATATCATATCAAATATTATATTAAAATTAACTTAACAATAAAGCCCGGTCCCGCGTTCTGAGCCCGCGCCACAGGACCCATTTTTTAAATTTTGTTTTTCTAAAGTAAAAGTTGCCTCAGTTACTGCTTATAACATCAGCTATCTAACAGTGAAAGTCCCGTCAAAATCGGTCCAGCCGTTTCGGAGATACTCTTTGATTTCAAGTGTTTTTATTTTTTTACGCGGAACCCTAATTGTTTTTCTAAAATTAAAGTAGCCTAAGTTACCCGCTATAAGATCAGCTATCTGCCAGTGAAAGTCCCGTCGAAATTGGTCCAGCCGTTTCGGAGATTACCCGGAACAAACACACAGACAGACAGACAGACAGACAGACAAAATTTTTTTAATTCGCGTTTTTGCTATAGGTATCGTATGTACTTTCATATGCATTTTGTGAAAAGGTGTTATTTTGATATTACAAACAGACACTCCAATTTTATTTATTTGTATAGATAGAGGAATATCATATGAAATAAAATATAACAAAATATCAAATATAAGGTAAAATAACATTTTTTCTATTGAAAGGAGTAGTCATTGAGTTTCTTGCCGTATCTTCTCAGTGGAAGCGGTATGCCGCGCCGGTGGTAGATTCTGTATATTCATAATGGCTTTGATGGACTTCATGAATAAAAAAATGCGTATGGATTTTTTAAATGCCCTGTGTATAATTAGCTGTAAGCTCTTTGAATAAAATAAATTAATGGCAATAGACACGCCCAATTTCAAATTAGGACCAAAAATGTATGGAAAAGTGTTAGGGCTATATAGGAATAATGATTTGACTTATTGCTGCAGTGACCCGTTCGGAGCGCTTGGAACATCTTCACCAAATGAAATATGAGACGGAGAGACAGATGATGATGGAGAAACTGTATGAAGAAGTGGAGAAAGAGTTCTCAGACCAGGTAAGGGCTTTATAGTTACCTCTGAGTTATCATTCGCATTCATATTTGCATCAAGAGTGGACGTGTTACGCTTGTTCTCTAAATTCATATAACTTCGCTAACAGAATAATCGTCGCCTGTGCTCCGTGTTAAGTGAACCATTAGTGCGATAATTCCGTGTACGTCAAAAACTTATTATTGGCGGTCTGAGGAAGACACCAATCGCCAAGCAAGTGTTGTCTCCGTCCCGCATAGCATCCACAAGCCGCAGCAGCGGGGGGACTACGCCTCACCCCCTCCAGGATAAAGGATGGAACGATATTTTTTAACTTTGTCGCACATAGGCGTTTGGACGTCCGCGTACACGCACAATGGATCCGCCCCGCACACCCCCTAACGTATTCTCATCATCTGACTCGAACATACCCTCATCAATTGAAAATGAGAAGGATACATTCAATTCTCGAAAAAGAAAACAGCCATGTAATGATGATTTCGAACAACTAAAAGAAAAATTCGATAAACAGATGTTAGTCTGGGACACAAACATCACTAATAGCATTGCATCTGCAGTGAATTTGGCACTTACGAATGAAATGGCAAAAATCACATCTATATTATCGGAAATAAATACTAACATGATTAAACTGAATAAAGATAACCTAGACATTCGTACATCGCTCAATGAAACAAATAATCGCCTGTGTGAAATGGAAAAATTTCTGAATGATTCGTCTGAGCGCCAAGACCTGTTTGATGCTCGCTTGCGAGCAATGGAGGATAGTGTCTCTCGCTGCGTTAACGTGCCTTCTCATGTACAAATACTCGAAAATAAAATAACAGCCATGGAACAGCAAGCGAGAAGTTGTAACATCGAAATATCTAACATGCCAGAACGACGCGGAGAAAACCTAATAAGTATTATAGAATGTCTTGGTGAAGCTATCAAGTGTCCGATACGTGTATCTGACATCGTTGCAGCCCATCGCGTACAACACTAGTAAACAACAAAAAAACGTCATTGTAAAATTTTGTAATAGAATGTTACGCGATAATATTATTGCTGCTTACCGAGCTGCTAAAACACTGGATTCGTCGAATCTTTCTATAACTGGAACACCTGTCACTATTTACGTTAACGAACATCTCACACTAAGCAATAAATTATTGTTTCGGCAATGCCGAGAAACAGCTAGGAAACATGAATACAAGTACGTCTGGGTCAAGCACGGTACTATCCTGGTGCGTAAATCAGACACCTCACCTGTCCTCGCCATCAGATGCACTCAAGACATCACGAGAATTAAGTAATGAACTCAACTGGTTTTGTAATAATCGTCTTTTCATTCATATTATAAACTTGTTTAATTATCTATTAAGGAAATCTGTTCATACAGGGCAATTATGCTACTCTTATTATCATAGGTGCGTCATGTTTGAGATTAAGGTGCAGGTACGTTCTCATATAATAATATGGATAATGACCATAACATTAGACATAAGAACAAAAAAAATTAACAATGATGAGGTAAATCATTCATCATTCTGGAGGTTTCTAAAGCATGTTTTTGATCAAATAAGTTTGTATTTTTATTGTATGACTACCCTCATAGTACATTCATATACAATGCATTTCAAATGGACACAAAAAATAACTTTGATTGTTTATATCTGTGTAATCTTTTATATATACCAATCAATCCCCACAAACCATATAATCTGTAATATACAAAACAATTTGTCACATTACAATGAATCAATTACTCTTTATTATTTATCCTATCACAATGAATAAATCCATATTATCTGTCTACTACCAGAATTGCCGAGGTTTAAAAACAAAGTTACACACTCTTTATATGAACATCGTGTCCCACGATTATGATATTATTATCCTGACAGAGACCTGGTTACACGAAGGTATTTATGATAAAGAATACATAGACGACCGCTATCGAGTGTTTCGATGTGACAGGAACCGTGTAAACACAGGGCGATCTGACGGTGGCGGCGTGATAGTGGCGGTGCGCCGCGAGCTCGGTGCGACACAGCGCTCGATCGGCACTGCTGCCGCGCTCCCGCCGCTTAACCCGCTTGTTGATCATGTATTCGTTGAGCTGCGTACGCGCAACTACTGCTTTGTTATAAGCGCCGTGTACATACCGCCTAACTTAAACACCGAGACCTACACAACATATTATGATTTACTTTCCACAATACTACATTCATCTGATATATCTGATTTTATTATAGTTGGTGACTACAATCTACCAACACTAGAGTGGCGTGACTGTGGAACTTACATGGAACCTATTATTCGAAGTAACTACTGCATATCTAATAAGGAACTAACCAACTTAATGAGCATGCTAAACTGTAACCAAATTAATAAATTTAAAAATACAAGGAATAGGATATTAGACTTATTTATAACGAATATAATTGATGCTACAACTGAACTTGCACCAATACCTTTGGTATACCTTGATGAGAATCACCCTGCGTTTTTTGGACTACTACCAATAAATAACAACTACTTTTCACCAATTTTAACTAAACCCAGGATACAATTTAATTTTCATAAAGCTAATTATAACTTAATTAACAATTATATTTCAAACCTTGACTGGAATAAACTATTTTTAGGTAGTGGTGCGGAGAACGCGGTATCTTTGTTTTATGAACAAATATATAGTATAATAAGAGAGCACATCCCTACTAGGAAAACTAAATCTTCGCACTTTCCTACTTGGTTTTCACCAGCTCTCATTCATATCTCCAAAAATAAAAATAAGGCTTGGGTCAGATGGAAAAAATATAAAAATCAATCTGACTATGAAATATTTGCTATGTACAGAAACCGTTTTAAAATTGAATCGCATAAATGCTATCAAAGATACATAAAGACAGTTGAATCCAGTATCCGTCACAACGTCAAGTACTTTTGGAGATATGTAAACAACATGAAAACAAACGATTATATACCCACTAAGGTGTCATATCAGAATTGTGAAGCTAGTAATCCTACAGATGTATGTCAGCTCTTCTCTGCATTTTTTAAGTCAGTGTACAAACCTAGTTGTGTTACAGATGAATATGACATTAATGACATTCCGGATAATAAAAACTCATCAGACCTCATAATTGATACGATACAAGTATCTATAGAAGTCGTATTGGAGAATTTAAAGGCGTTAGATATTTCCAAGGGTCCTGGAATTGACAATATACCACCATCGTTTCTAAAATCTACAGCACAAACAATTTGCCGACCTATACACCATATGTTCAATATGTGTCTACAAGAAGGAATATTCCCTAAAATTTGGAAATCGGCACGTATTGTCCCGGTTCACAAAAGTGGAGATAAGTCCAAGGTCGAAAATTATAGACCGATATCTATTTTGCCCACTCTATCGAAGCTCTTTGAGAGACTGGTACATAACGCCATCTATCCGTCTATACATACATTTATAATACCACAACAGCATGGCTTTGTAAAACGACGGTCTACGACCACCAATTTATTAATATTTTCTTCCTATCTATTTGAAGGCATAGATAATAATAGACAAATAGATTGTGTATATACGGACTTTCGGAAGGCTTTCGATGGAGTGGATCATAAAATATTGCTGGATAAACTAGCATTTAATGGCATACGAGGCAACTTATGGCGGTGGTTTAAATCTTATATAACAAATCGCACGCAAAAAGTGGTTATTAAAGGTTATGAGTCGGATTTTATTACTGTAAGTTCCGGGGTACTGCAGGGCTCTATTCTGGGCCCATTATTATTCGTATTATTTATAAATGACATAAATAACTGTTTTAAATTTTGTGATTTCTTGTTATACGCAGATGATTTAAAATTATTTCACGTAATAGAAAAACCCGATGACCACGTTGAATTTCAATCTGACCTTGACTGCTTGGCGTCCTACTGCATCAGCAATAAATTAAGTCTCAGTGTCAATAAGTGTAAAACCATTAGCTTCACGAAAAAAAGGCTAATCAGCGACTTTCCTTACAAGTTAAACGGCGTGTACCTAGAAACTGTCGGCTCAGTAAAAGACTTGGGAGTTACACTTGATAGCAAATTACACCTTGACCTACACATAGATAATATAATTAATAAATCCCTTAAAATGTATGGCTTTGTGATGCGCACAAGTACCAAATTCACACAATCTTCTACTTATCTTTACCTCTATAAAACCTTGATTCGACCGCAACTTGAGTATGCTGTATCCATTTGGAATCCATTCTACACCAAATATATTGAAGCTCTTGAAAGTGTGCAAAAGAGATTCCTTAGATGTATGAATTACAGATGTTTTCGCAACCATCTATCATATGAACAACTTCTCTATAAGTACAAGCTCCTTAATCTTAAACATAGACGCACCCAACTCGAAGTAATACTATTATACGATTTATGTCAACATAGATATGATTGTATACCTATAAACTATGTTATAAAATACCTGCTAGAACGCACTGCCGTAATCGATGCCAATTATTTGCAACCACTAGATGCCGTACAAACGCTGGTAAACGTTCTCCATTGTATCGTTTAGTCAAATCATACAATGAATCATTTAATGCAATTGACATTACAGCAGAGCGCCCAAAATCTTTTAAAAATAAAGTGCTTGAGGTTCTTCGGACCTCACTCATTTAAGAACATTAAGTCAGTACCTACCTATTTATGTATTTATTTATTTCTATATTGTAACTATGTTTGTTGTAAGCGAACTTGTGTCGTTTTGCATGCACGGCCACTTATCTACTTTTAATCTGTGGTAAACGATGTTGGTGGCCAATTTACTTATACTATTGTATTTAACTAGTTTTATAATACTTTATTTTGTCACTGTTTGTTTTCCCCAATAAATAGAAAAAAAAAAAAAAAAAATCAGAAAAGTGATTTTACATTCCTTCCTAGACATCGACTGAAACATAATAATTCGCGATGCAAATATAACTGAGGGGCGCGGGGCATAGAGTACTCATTGGTCACAATAATCCTATCACACACACACCTCGACACAGATCGATCATTGGCAAACATTAGTGGGTGTGGATTTATACAGGGTGTAAGGCGCATCGTAACGAAAACTGATACCATGGATTCAACTCACGATTCTGGACCGCCCCAGAGTTGGAATTTTCCGTCGATATTTTCATGAATGATGCTCAAATTTTCTAGCATTTTAAATTGATTTTAGCATGAAATGCGCGCTCGAGCTTGTTGAGTTTTAATTTACATTGCAGTTTATGATGACTAAAATGATAACTATTGATTTATGTATGAGATGATTTGTAAAATGATCTAAAATCAATTTAGTAATGCTGAAAGATTTGAGCATAATACATGCAAATATCGACGAAAAATTACAACTTTGGGGGGTCCAGAATCCTGAATTGAATCGATGTTCAAGATCTGTCCTCCTAATAATAATAATAATAATAAATTTAATATTAGCCCTTTTTGACGTCTTACTCCTGGGCACGGGCCTCCCCTCAACACGAGGGGGATTCAGGCCATAATCCACCACGCTGGCCCAGTGCGGGTTGACGGATTTCACATGTCTTTCGAAAATTGGTTAAATCTTCTAAGACATGCCGGTTTCATCACGATGTTTTCCTTCACCGTAAGCAAGTGATAATCATATAGAAATTATGATTCGCACATAGATTTAGAAAAATCCAGAGGTTCGAGCCGGGGTTTGAACCCGAGACCTGGTAGCCCGTAAGACGCGTGCTTAACCAATCTATCACTGCTAGCTATCGCTGCTCTTAATCGGCTATCACTGCTCTTCTAGCGTGTCTGAAATCGTTCGCCTTATACTAAGTGTCTGTCTACTGCATATGAAGTGGTTATAGCATTTTTCGCTATATCAAGTTCTTTTTAATGTTACCTGTGCCGCACAGTAGGTTATTTAAAAATATATTTTTTGTTTAACCAGGAGTCTCAAGATTCTGAAGGCTACTCGGACTCGGGCGGTAAGCGGACTTGTATGGACAGCGGCACCCAGATTGCTAAAATTATGAGAAAAAGCAACGATCCCGCTGAGTTTAGAGTAAGTTTGTATATACACACACCCACACCTCCTTGCCACACACATAACACACACCTCATCTTTGACATACTCAACTCACAGACCCCTAAACCTTCTCCCTGACACACACACACATAACACACAACCTCACACCTTATCATTGACACACAACTCACACATAGCGCACCTCTTGCCCACACACCTTACCACACCTTAACACGTATACTCTTACAACCGGAATCCACGTACATACATCTTTCATCAATGGCGTGTCATTTAGTCGCCGCTACACCCACAGGGGGAAAGCGAGTGGGGCTTTTCTAACCCCACAGTGATTTATTTTATTTATAATTATGTACTAATCAGCGATGAAACCCAATCTTACCTGATGGAAAGCGACGACGCCGGAAGTGTGACTCGCTAAAGCAGTTACAGCATGTTAACTCTAGATGAGACCCAAGTTATACCTGTCCAATGGGGGCGACACACTGACGATGGTGGGAGCGAATTCCACTCAAAGTCAAAGTAAAACGTTAATTTATTTCGGCCTACGCGGGGGCATTTATAAAATGTTATGTTAATTGTCATTTGTAAATTTTTTTCTTATATCTACAACCGGATTGCAACGCGACCTTGACTGAGAAGATCCGGCAAGAAACTCAGTGGGCGTGTCTTTTTACATTTTGTAATATTATAATTTTTCTAAATCGCCAGTTGCTTATATGATTAATAATTACAAAGGGTACTACATATTAAAGATTTAAAATCTCACAGGTAGCGTGTGAAATATCATATTATATACGATTTCATATGTAGCACGTGCTACCGTAATAGGCGGAGACTGTTAAAAATAATTGTAATGAAATGGCAAATCATTCGGTACTGTCCCGGTCTTCGTGATAAATCATCGACAAGTGACTTCATAAGATTAAGTGTTCAAGCAAAACTTGACTGTGAAAAATCACAGGTGAAATAACAGTGAAAGAAAAACATAATTTCACATAATGATAATTAATTGAAAATAGCAATCATTTCCATGCCTAGTAGATATTAATGTAAATATATTGTTGCCTTTTGCGTCGTTAGCGCTACACAATATGATGGTGTTAATATATTTTGTCATATTACTTCCAGGCACAACTTACTTCATCACAATCTATACTTCTGGCTCACCACACAGAGAAGCGCCGTGAGAAACTCCTCCAGGACGTGCAAGCGAGGATCCGTGAGAAGATGGAGGCGAGCGGCATGTGTGCGACCAGGAATGTGGTTCCAGTCAAGAAGATCAGGGTGGTGGAGGTAGAAGACAGGGGGGATGCTGTGGTTGTTACCAAAGGTATGTAAAACTGCATGGCCATAGATAGAAAATCGAACTCATGCTGACACACACTACACACACACACACATACGCACACAAAACCACCCACCCACCCACACACACAAAACCACCCCCCCCCCACACACACACACACACACACACACACACACACACACACACACACACACACACACACACACACACACACACACATACCCGCTTGCATGTACTCTCTACAACTTACAGAAGAATAATATAAATTACTCGTGAAAATATTCTTTGTTTTCAGGAATGATGTCAATATGGAAACCAAACGAAGCTGTGTTGGAAATAATCAAGGAAGGAGAGTGGATTGATGTAATCAACGTTGTACCTACTGCAGTTAGGTATGTAATGTATCTCTGTCCTTTTCATGATTGTACTGAATAAGTGAGACAGCAATATGGGTCATAATTTTGTTAATAACATATTGGCTAACTTTTGCTAGTATTTTTTTTCTCAATTTTAATAGTGTTATTACTAAGCAACCCTTGCACTATGGGTGCCGTACAATGGACTCGGGGCGATCCCGGTGACACCCAGACCTGGGCAAATTACGAAAAGGCCATTTCCTAAATTTTCCCCGGTGGGAAACAAACCCGCAACCACCGGTGCAGTGAGCCGAGCGGCCTACGCACGAACCACTGCGCCAAGCGGTCGTCAAATTAAACTTGTTAGGATTTGTATAAAATAAAAGAAATAAGAATATTTTCTATGTTTTTCAGATATTCTGAAATTCAGCTATCCGCCGGCAGACAGTCATTATTCAGCCAATCAAAGTACACGGAATCAGATAAATTTAAATCCTACACAGCACTACTGAAACGCAAGTGCTACAATATAAAACACTTAGCGCACAACCCTACTACGCCGACTGAATACAATGAAATCGATACTGTAGGCTTAGTATTTTTAATCGATCCATCGATTCGAGAGTTTGAATCGACTAAACAACTGTTTCAAAATGTTTACTTCACTGATGGTGATAAAAATATGATATGCGTAAACTTTTGGGGTGGCCTCACAAAGTTTGGCTTCGAAAATGTATTGGATACGGGACAGATTGTAGTGTGTGGGAATTTGCAGAAGAGAGCTGGCAACACTAGGAAAAATATACCACAGTACCGAGTGACGGAATTTTCGTATTTCACGAAAACGCCTAAAAATGAAAACGCAAGGATAATTCTAGAAGAATTGAATAAAATATTTTTAAATTTGGACAGAAGAAAATTTTGCGAAGACTGCATAATTTTAAAGAATAATTATTCAGCAATTAAAAATTGTAATTACGAAAATATTTCACCGTACCGACCTAATAATAGTGACTTAAATATATCAAAAAATAAACAATTCATAAATTCACCTTTAGCGGTAAAAGACAATTTCAACCTTACTGGGCTAGACTTTGAGTCCACGTTCAGACAAACAGACACACCAGATCTATCAAAAGAATTATTACTTAGAAAGAAGCGCGCTAACGAGAAAATTACAAAATTAAAAATGTATGGGGAGCCGCCACCATTATGCCCAATAACAATTTTAAATAAATCAAAAAACGCTTTTAATTCATACAAAAGTCCATTGCTTTCGGAATCGGAGCGTTCCAATGCTACGAGAATTCCAAATCCAAAATTTGACAGTTCCACAAATGTTGCCAGCGTAAAAAATACTCCCCATAAAAATGTAGTCTTAAATGTTTCAGCACATAGTCCAGTGCTGGATAGAACTTATGTGAAAAGCGTCAATCCTATAAAATTAAATTTTGAGAACAATGATAGTACTATTGATCATTTTGCTGAGGAGTTTGACGGCAGTCCACCATTGAGTCTAGACTAACGCTCAGTCCATAAACACTTAGACCCATATTAATAAATTGATCTCAAGTCTGAGAGCGATCTTGGAAATGTCATTCTAGTAAAAAATACATGTCAAAAGCGTACTCAAGATCGCTCTCAGATTTGAGATAGATTTAAATACGGGCTATAGAACATTATTTCATTGAAATTCGTGATCTATCCTTGTTAAGATATTTTTTACGTTAATTGTGATATTGTTAAAATCTTGTATTATAATTTATTGTAAATAATATGTAAAGGAATAATAAAACTTAAGCTATGAATTTTATATTTGTTTTTTTTTAATACTATCTGCGGTTGAGGTCGCTGCAGGTAGGGGTAGTGATTAAAGGAATGGCCACTTCAGTATATCCTGAAACTATACTCGTCTAAAATTAAGCAAATAATTTGAGCGCGGTAAGCTTTCACCCTAACATACTACTCGTTTGACTGGAAACCAAACCATGATAAAAATGGAATTATAATATACTAGCTGTGCCCGCGTGGAATTTAATTGACAAAGTTTCATCCCCTATTTTATCCCCTTGGGGGTCGAATTAATCAAAATCCTTTCTTAGCGGATGCCTACGTCATAACATCTACTTGCATGCCAAATTTCAGCCCGATCCGTCCAGTGGTTTGGGCTGAGCGTTGATAGATCACTATGTCAGTCAGTCAGTCACCTTTGAGTTATATATATTTAGATATCGATATAAAGTTCGATTTCATTTCATAATCAACTCAAAAGTGTTTTTTATTCATGTAAGCCAACAAAGCATTTATGCACAGTCAGAATCTACCACCGGTTCGGAATGCTGCTTCCATTGAGAAGAGCCGGCAAGAAACTCAATGGTTACTCTTTTCAATTAATACAAGATGGTGTACGTTCTCAGGAACAGCAACAGAATGTGAGCAAGCAACATTATTGTCACTAAATAAGTAAATAGTAATCAAATCTCACTCAGATTAAGGTATTTAAATAATATGAGTAAGCTAGTTTAGTGAGGTGCAATCGATTTCAAATTTCCATCACTTATAATTATTGTGCCATGCAACACTATATCTGTCAGTTCAAGGTGACCTTCACTGCTCTCAAGTTTGACGTTTCGTAACCTACAAATGTACGATCATTATTTTCATTTCAATTCCCTACCCGCAACACGCAATTATGCCGCAAAATATTCGTAAATAACATCGCTTTTCGAAATTGAGTGTTCAAATTAATAAATAAACAAGTTTTCATTGTGTTTTTAAGTGATAAAAGTGATTATTTCTGCGTGCGGTGCGCTGTGAAAAGTTTTTAATCAGTCGGTGAGGTGAGTGCCTATATTTTTTATTATTTTTATAGCAAAGACACGTCGTTCCATTCAGCCGCACGGCGTGGGTAAAAATAGCATTTGTTTTATTATTTAATCTGCAAACAGATAAGAAGCTGTGAATGAAGCTGATTTTATTTTTAATATTTCAAAATTTGTTACGTGAAAATAAACTTCGAAAGATTGTGAGGAAACAAATGAATACGAGAATTTTAAAATTTAGGGTTCCTTAAAAAATAATTATAGTTATTTTTTTCCTCTCAGATCTGATTCATTATCAATTCGTGTTTCTCATCATCAATACCTATAATACACAATGCTAGCACTTTAGGTATTAAAGGTTTTACGATTTACTTTGTATATTTAATTGATGTACATGACATTCTGTTGTTCAAATAAATTTAAATAAATAAAAAATGTTTTCTAACCATGGCACTTGCCTATGGGCAACTTTTTTGGGAGGCTTGCAAAGTTATAACTCTCTTTTTCTGTATATTAAACTTATTTCCGGTTATTATTTTTATTTATCTAGTTTCAAATTTACTTGGTTAAATTTATAATAGCCTCAAAACTATCTTTAGTTGAGGGCCGCCATGTGATATTATAGGGTTCATTATTAAAATAATTGATAATTTTTCTAATATAAAATACCAGTAAACACTTTCACCAATAATTTTTATTTTAAAAACAAATTACCCTAAAGTAAGTCAAGTTTCCTAAAGCATAAGCAATTTGTCAACTATAAATTAAATACATATTGATACTTCCATAAAATATTTAATGTTATAATCCTTCAATTGACTCATAGATTACAGGAAAACTATTTAAATGCACTGTAAAAAGTGTTGAATCTAATGGTTAGATTCATTAGGTTTAAAAAAGACTATATTATAGACACCTATTTTAATTTATGACGAAATGTTGATGCACCTCTGCCTACTCCTCGGGAGAATACAGAAGTGTTCTCAATTATATTTCAGTAACTCTTATTTTTATTTACCACTAGCCGTTGCCGACGGCTCCGCCCAAGTAGTAGTTCGATAAAATAAGGGTAGCCTAAGTTACTTCTTATTACATCAGGTATCTACCAGTGAAACTCCTGTCAAAATCGGTCCAGCCGTTTCAGAGATTGGCAGATACAAACAGACAGACAGACAAAAAAAGTATTTTTGTTATATTGATATTAAAAATACATAAATTTTATTTATTTGTATAAATGTAAAATAATATGTAATAAAAATGTCGTCTTTATCCCAAAGGAATGTTGCTGATTCTTTTCATGCGCGAATTAAACTTGACCAATCTAATTGTATTTCCGTTCCTCTCAATGTCATAACTCGTACCGTTTACAAGCGACTTATTATAAATATTAATATATGTGTCAAATTTAGTTTTTTTCGGCATTTGACAACGACAGATGGCATTGGCATCAATAACATAATATGGAACTCTTAATGCACAAGGTATGCTCGGGCGTGACCGTTTTAAAAAAACTTACGACTATGGACCTCTTTATAATACCTATAATCCGTTCAAGGGATGTGTCCATTGCCTATCTACGTTATCATAATAAAAAAGAACATACGGAACTCTCATTGCACAAGCGCTGTTCGGGATTGACCGTTTTTTTAAAGTAGACTATGAACCTCTTTTATAATACGTATAATCAATTGAATTGTGTCCATTGCTAATCTGCATTATATTATGCATGTTACCTACTGATAGATAAAAGTTGCATAATTCTTCTTATCATTTCGATTGAAAGAGAAAGTATATGTTATGAATGTTTTAATCGTTAATATATTGTTTACTATCGTTCATACCTAATGAGGTCGTGGTTGTGTCCATGGAATAAGGAATTAATAGAGTGGACATTTAACATTTTGTTTATTTTAACTTACCACCGCCACTTTGCTTTACTGGTATGATTTGGGAATAAACTACACCTAGTCAAAGGCTTTGAAGTGTTCTAAGTATAATTAAACTCGAAAATATTATACTCGGCACTGGCTAAATGCGAAAAGCCAGACATCCAAAAAATAACTGAACTTTGGAGTCAAAGTTCAAGATATTGGCAAGGTTTTTTTAAATGAAATAAATCAATAAATATCGCCAGACGAACACACCAACTGTATGGTCCCAAACTAAGCAACGCTTGTACTATGGGTACCGTATCGAAATGACTGGGGGCGATTGTCTATCTGTCTGTTTGTTCCGGCTAATCTCTGAAACTTATGAACCGACTTTGACGGGACTTTCACTAGCAGTTAGCTGATGTTATAAGGAGTAAACTAGGCTACTTTTACTGTCTCAAAGTACCGCGCAGGTGGAGCCGCGGTCAACAACTAGTATTAAAATATGATAAGGACTTTATCAATATACTATTTGTCTATTACTAGGCACTTGTCTTATCGTTAGAAGTTCAAGATTACTACGTAATAATTACATATCTACTAGTAACATTTAATTGTATACTAGCTGAGCCCGCGCATCGTCCGCGTGGAATTAAACTTAAAAAAAAGCCCGCTCCCGCGTTCTGAGCCCGGCGCCAGGACACATTTATTTTTCTAAAATAAAATTAGCCTAAGTTACTGCTTATAACATCAGCTATCTACCAGTGAAAGTCCCGTCAAAATCGGTCCACCCGTTTCGGAGATACTCTTTGATTTCATGTGTTTTTTTTATTTTTTTTTACCGGAACCCTAATTGTTTTTCTAAAATTGAAGTAGCCTAAGTTACTCCTTACAACATCAGCTATCTGCCAGTGAAAGTCCCGTCCAGCCGTTTCGGAGATTACTTTTATTTTAGAAAAAACATTTTTTTTTAAAATAGTTCCTGCCGCGCGGGCTCATAACGCGGAGCGGACGTTTTTTTTAACTTAAATTCACGCGGACGAAGTCGCGGGCTCAGCTAGTGTACTAATATATTCGGTCGATTTTTTAAATATTTATTACTGCATACTCCGGTTCGGGCTAGCGCGATGGACCCCTCACGAAAAGGGGAATATCTCCGGTATATTGGCAATATACTCGCCCCCTATTACATAGGACGAAGGAACCATTAACTAAATATCACTAAATTGAAAATTAAAAAATCCCGATGCTACGACTTTTTAAACTACAAAAGAGCTGATCATTTTCAAACGGCTGAACCGATTTTCATGAAATATAGCTAAGAACACTCTCGATCAGAATACCTATCTTATAAAAAAAAACAACATTGAAATCGGTTCATCCGCTTGGGCGCTACGATGCCACAGACATATACACAGATACACAAATACACATGTCAAACTTAAAACACCTCTCTTTTTTGTGGGGGGTTAAAAATGAATCTTTATTTCCTTGGTCATCGCATCACGCGTGAACGGATGGAAAGATTTCGCTAATTCTTTTTTTGTTGTGTTTATTATTGTCAGGAGAAGGTTCTTATGAATGAAAGAAATAAGAAAGTTGGGCGGATCAATTCGAATTCAATGTTCAAAGTTAAGACAGGACAACGTCTGTGTTAGCCGAAATCAGGTGGTGGGTCGGGGGACCCACTACCTATTGCACGATTTCGGCCGTCTGGGGGATGACTGGGGTGGTACCAGGTCGTCCCCCTTTTAGCGCCTGTGGCCCGGCAAGTCATTGCCGGGCCGTCCGCCGGGGCGTCTCGGAGCATTTCCCATGGTCCCGGGGCGCCCCTCTGCATGGCGGAGGGTGGTACACCGTTGGTTTTTAGTGGGTATACTGCGCCCTACAGGTGCAGGGACTCCCACATACCCCCATACTCGTCTCCCCCAAGGCGTGAGGGGACCCATAAAGGACCATAAAAAAAAGGACAACGTCTGTCGGGTCAGCTAGTACGTTATAAAGTTTACTTTAACACGCTCATTAATAAACTGTTACAGACCAAAACGTAAATACATAGTACGTACGTCATTGCGGACGTAAACGTGACATAATCAACACGTAGATGTTTACTGGCGGTGATCTAAACATAGTTTATTAGCTAAGTCGTTTTTTAGCTCGCTCTTCTTGAAAATTATTTCACCAAATTGGCAACTAAATTGAGCGTTCACAGATTGGCCGTCCACACGGCGACAATTCAATTCCCGATCCAATCTCAATTTATGCAGCTGTGTTTCGATTGGTTGTTAGAATAATCTTTATAAAAATACCTAATATTATTTATTTATTTAAATGTGACCACGGTTGCTGTAAAGCAGCCGAAACGTCGGGTACATAAAAAAGTAAATAAACGCGATATAATCCGTAAAATAGTTTTATTTCAATATTTATTTAAAGTTACAATAGAACGGCCATAGGCCAATTACACGAATTAACTAACTACTATAGATACATTATAAGTATAATATAAATATCATTCATCTTTTTCACAATACCTCAAACATATCAACAAAATCCTCCCCATTCATCCGCAAACCAATCCATACGTGCGTTGGAATCCAGGAGCTCGTTAAGTGCAGTGAGGGTGCGCGGTACTGACGAATTAGCTCGGGCAACGGTACGACAAGCGGGGACAACAATCAATTATGTATCATATCCTTTCCTTACCCTATATTAGTACCTTGATTCGGTAATTTTCATTCTAAACAGGAACATTCTTTGCCCATTCGAGAACGGGAGTCCCCTTCCAGTAGAAGGAAACAAAACGCGGCACGGGAAAGCTTCGTATTAATAATAGGATTTATAATTAACTAGCTGACACGACAGACGTTATCCTGCATTAACTTTGAATATTGAATTCGAATTGTTCCGCTAAACTTTCTTATTTTTTTCTTGCATAAGAACCTTCTCCTGACAATAATAAACACAACAAAAAAAGAATTAGCGAGATCGTTCCATCCGTTCACGCGTGATGCGATGACCAAGTAAATAGAGATTCATGTTTATATATATGTCGCCGCCAACTAGCTTAATTCGCCGTTCAATTAACAGCCTAGGCACTTAACTAAACGGTGCCGTTCAACTAGTGGCCTGAATGATATTCAGCCATTTGATCAAACAGCTAGGCAAATGACTTGGATCGATGACGTTTAACTACTTGCCTAGCCGTTTAATTACCTGCCTAGCCTGTTCATTTCAATTTAGTTCTACTTTCTGCCACCTAGCGCCGAAACTAACCAAACTGTCAATATCTCTATATTCTATATTCTCTTTGTTCAATATGGCGTCAGAAAAAAACAACTTTGATGGAATAATGGTATTAGGTACTTAGGTTTTTACGATTTTTTTAGATTCACCGAGTCTATTTGCCGGGTGGGGTTTCTGTGGGGTCATAAAAAAATTAACCCTAACCTAAACCCATCCAGGTCGTTCTGCTTGGGTAGTATTTTGAAAAAGTTTTGTAGTATTTAAATGTCAACCAGTTGCCTAAGCATTAGCCAGCCAGTTTATTAAATGTTGTAATAGACGATACGGCTGAATATCATTCAGGCCACTAGTTGAACGGCGCTGTTTAGTAAAGTGCCTGGGCTGTTAATTGAACGGCGAATTAAGCTATTTGGCTGCGACATATAGATTATTAATCGATAATTAAAGAATCGTAATCGAATCGGCGTATCACTAAGGTGATTTCAAATCAAGCATATCTGCCCAATTTCAGATTTATCCCCAACTGCTCTCCACATGTTATAATTTGATGACCAATCCGATCAAATTGTCAATTAAAATATCGTGTTGTTGTAAGGAAGCTAGGGAAATGATTGCTACTTTGAATTAATTTTCATTACGTGAAATTATATTTTTCTTCACTGTTATTTCACCAGTGATTTTTCACAGCAACTGATTTTATTCATAATTAATTTTCACTGTTACACGTAATCCTATGAAGTCACTGTTTGATTATTTATCATAAAAACCGTGACGGTACCGAACGCTTTGCGATTTAATTGCATTGATTTTTATACTGTTTCTACCTATGTTGGTAGCAGGTGCTACTTATGGCAACCCATATAATATGATTTTTCACACGATTTTTTTTTTTTTTAATGTGAAATGTTCCATCTCTAATGGAAGCCCCTTTACAAGGCGGGCAACTTACACCTCGCGTACTGTATCACTATCTACTTCAATTGAATCCATATTATAGCAAGTATTAGGAGCTATTATAATATTTATGTTAATATCTACTACGATTTGTAATTATTGAATATAAGCAACTGGCGATTAAAAAAAACCACAAAAATATCACATGTAAAAAGACAAGCCCGCTGAGTTTCTTGCCGGATCTTCTCAGTCGAGGTCGCATTCCGATCCGGTTGTAGATATAAGAAAAAAAAAATGTAAAATTGACAATTTGTAAATGCCCCCGTAGGCCTAAACAAAATAAAACGATTTGAATTTGAATTGAATTGTATAGCAACGAATGGCGTCCGTGCGCCAACGCAAATATTTATACTGCTATTCCTAGTTTTTACGTAAAAAGATTGAATATTTGGCACAATAGCAGTAAGACCATACGAAATTGGCGCGACGATTTTAGCCGAATTCCAATTATGTAAAGTCCAGGTAGTTATGTAGTGAAAAGGTGATATCTACTATATAAAAATAAGTCGGGTTTTCCTTCCTGACGCTATAACTCCAGAACGCACGAACCGATTTCCACGGTTTTGCATTCGTTGGAAAGGTCTCGGGCTCCGTGAGGTTTATAGCAAAGAAAATTCAGGAAAAAATTCAACAGAAAAGCGCATTCCACGCGGACGGAGTCGCGGGGCACAGCTAGCTCGTTATAGATAGTTAGAAGCTTTAGCAACAACAGTTTTCATCCTTCTTCTAATTCATTCGTAAAAGTACTACGGCAGCTGTCATTTTCATCGGATACTTTGCTTCAATGAATACCCCATTCGCGCGACAACCATTTCCACGATTGTTCTAATTTATATAAGCTCTATTCTTTGATAGCCTGGTCACCATTTCGCGCGGCAATCATCTCCACGAGTTTTTAAATTTATAGTATACTAGCTGTGCCCCCCGTCTTCGTCCGCGTAGTATTTAACGTAACAAAAATTTCGGGATTATCGGGATAAAAAGTATCCTATATGTTAATCCCGGTTATAAACTATCTGTGTTCCAAATTTCATCCAAATCCGTTCAGCAGTTTTTGTCTGAAAGAGTAACAAACATCCACACTCACAAACTTTCGCATTTATAATATTAGTAGGATTGTTTGATCGCCTGGTAGCAATCAAACCATCTCCACGATCATTCAAATTTATGCTCTATTCTTTGATGCCCAGGTCACAATGTCGCGCGACAGGTCATCAAGGCGGTTTTACCGCGCTGACTCCACCCACGACCTTCTGTCCTATATGGATAAGGGTCAGGCAGCCAGTGAAGAGAACCGCTGGACCTTTGAAACTGCCTGGGAAGCCGCCAATAAAGGTAACATTATATAATAATTTACCCCTTTTGACGTCCCACTCAGTGGCGGATTTACCAGTAGCCTGAGTAGGCTGGATCTTATGGCGGCAGATTTTTGTCGCGGCAAATTTGGGGACCGTTTTTTTTTTACCGAATGTACATTATTGTGTAAGTGGCATACATTACCCCGCCTTTATTAATCGTACATGATTGAGCTTTGATTAGCTCAAAATTAAACCCAAAAATTATTTCACGTGCAATTTCAACGAAATTTTTGGATTGTAAAAGCAATCTAGGACATGACAATTGTGAAGGCAAGGGCAGCAAAAACTTTACAGCTTATACCTTGGAAATTCGTAGATCCGCCACTGGTCCCACTCTTGGGTACTGGCCTCCCCTCACTGTGAGGAGGATTCGGGCCGTAATCCACCACGCTGGCCCAGTACGGGTTGGGTTTCACATGTCTTTCGAAAATTGGTTAGATTTTCTAAGACATGCAGGTTTCCTCACGATGTTTTCCTTCACCGTGAGCAAGTGATAATCATATAGAAATTATGATTCGCACATAGATTTCGAAAATTCCAGAGGTGCGAGCCGGGGTCTGACAAAGGACCTGGTCGCTCGTCTCACTGCTCCGGGTGGTTGCGGGTTCGACTCCCGTCAGGGTAAATTTCGGAAATGGCCTTTTCGTAATTTGCCCCGGTCTGGGTGTCACTGGGACCCCCAGACCATTGCACGGTCTATAGCACAAGTTAGCATTGCTTATTATGGCGTATGTCCGAAATTAAAAAAGCGATCTTAAGTCTGGAAGCGATCATGGAAATGTCATTCTACAATGACACGTCAAAAGTACCTACTTAATATCGCTACTTGAGATACTATCTATATATATAAAACTCAAAGGTGACTGACTGACATAGTGATCTATCAACGCACAGCCCAAACCACTGGACGGCTCGGGCTGAAATTTGGCATGCAGGTAGATGTTATGACGTAGGCATCCGCTAAGAAAGGATTTTGATTAATTCTACCCCTAAGGGGATAAAATAGGGGATGAATGTTTGTATGAAACTTTGTCAATTAAATACCACGCGGACGAAGTCGCGGGCACAGCTAGTTTATTAATACAGGTCAATGTTTTCCTATGTGAGTAAGATAATCAGAGTAGTTTTCGTTCTGAAACAAGTGGTTAGTTACCTCAAGCAAGCCCCAAGGTGAGTGTAATTTAATCTGCTATTGTGATAATCCAGCCAGCGTTACCCATCTTGTTCTAGACTTGTAAGACTGGTATTCTGTCTTAGAATTCATTGTATGCTCTAGTTGTGAATACTAACTTACAGTTATTTTATAACTAGCTGTGCCCGCGACTTCGTCCGCGTGGAATAGTGTCTTTGGGGAGCATCGCATCTCCATAAACACTTTCATCCCCTAATCCCTATTGTTATTTTACCCCCTTGAGGGTAAAACTTTTACAAACTATGAATTGCATATTTATTTATATCGAATCAACAGCCTAAAAAGTTTCAAGCTTCTAGCTCTAAAAATGACGATACTTCCATACAACTTTTCATCCCCCCCTTTCAACCCCTTACAAGCCTTATTTCGCATTATAAAGTAGCCTATGTCCTTTCTCAGGCTCTAGACTATCTGTGTACCAAATTTCATTTACTACGGTTCAGTAGTTTTGGCGTGTAATCGCGACAGACACAGAGATACTTTCGCATTTATAATATTAGTAAGGATAAGTGACAGATGGTTTTGCTGGTGATCAATAAGCACAGAGGTGACGTAAAACGTCAAAAAAACTAGGAAAAATATTGTTTTATTTATTTTTTTAAGAAATACTATTAGCAATGGTAGTTTGATAACATTACTAGTATTCCCGGTAGCCCCTTCCAGCTAAGCTATGCTTGTCTTAGGAGTGGGCTCACGTCAATAGTTTAATGGCCAGGATGGGGTTCGAACCCGGAACCACTCAGCTACAAGGGCGGTCCCTCCAACAAATAAGCCTAATGCATTGACGCTTTTTATAAAAAGTTATCACAGTCTATGGTTTTTTAATGTTTGTTTTCTTTTTTGTTTCAGTTGGCGGCATTTACACTGTAATAAGGTCGAAAGCCTACGTGTCCACCGAGGAGATGGGGGATAATTACTGTTTGTTAGGTAAGATTCATTTATTCATCATAATTTGTTTATTAAATTTTTTCACTATTTTCCTTGCGTTATGTTCAAATTAATAAATTTCAAAGTGTTATAAAAACATTGAATATCTCGCATTTGATTCATCATTCATCTATCAATACTATATTTATGTGCAGTTTGTTTAATTTTACCAATTTCATATTGATAAAATACGTGGAATCCCACGCATTTCCCACTTATCCGTTATCATTCATCCAATATCGCATCATTCGTCCGTTATCGCATCAATTATCATTTATACATCTATATATAATATATAAATGAATTTCTGTTCGTTAGTCTCGCAAAAACTCGAGAACGGCTGGACCGATTTGGTAAATTTTGGTCTTGAATTATTTGTGGAAGTCTAGAGAAGGTTTAAAAGGTGAATAAATATGAAAGTCCAGTTTATTTTGCTTTTATTAGTTAATTATCGCAACATTCATTATTCATTATTATAATGTAAACATCTTGACGACCGCAGTGGTTCGAGCGTAGGCTGCTCGGCTCACTGCATCGGGTGGTTGCGGGTTCTATTCCCGTCAGGGTACATTTCGGAAATGGCCTATTTGTAATTTTCCCTGGTGTGGGTGTCACCGGGATCGCCTCCAGTTCATTGTACGGTACCCATAGTACAAGCGTTGTTTAGTTTGGGACCATACAGTTGGTGTGTTCATCTGGCGATATTTATTATTATTATTATTATCTTTGTCAGGTCCGTACAAGGAGCAGTGCGCTAGAACTGAGGTGGAGGAGGCCGATTTCCCCCCGAACTCCCCACTCACGACCGCCGTGAATGCTATGAGGAGTCAGGGTTATAAGGTGAGATAACAATACATACTAACAAATACTACATACTATGAAGATTTCATATTTAATTTGTTGTTTTTTTCGGATTCTGTTCCACTTCTCTCCACTGCACTCTACCCACTCCACTGCACTGCACTACACCCCACAACACAACACTACACTACACTACACTGCACTGCACTACACTACACTGCAATACACTACACTACACTACACTGCACTGCACTGCACTGCACTGCACTGCACTGCACTGCACTGCACTGCACTGCACTGCACTGCACTGCACTGCACTATACTACACTACACTACACTACACTACACTAAACTTAACTTCACTTCACTGTTCTTCACTACACTTCAACCACTTAACTCCACTAAACTAAACCGATCAACTCCATAATTATGTTTTTTTATGAAAACACCAATCACCATCTCCTCCCACAGCTCCATACTGGCACCTGGTTGGTGGACGGCAACCCCCAGATCATACTCTTCGACATCGGCTCCGGCGCGTGGCAGCTCGACACGTACAAGCAAGAGCTGTGGAGCACCAGCGGCATCGGCATCCCGCACCTGGACATCGAAGCGAACGATGCCGTCATACTGGGCTTCATGGTGGCGCAGTTCATTGCTGAGGTGAGCGAGAACTGTACCTTACAGAGAGCCGCGAGTGCTTAAGTACAGGGAGACATTACCGTAACGACGACCGGCTGAGGTCTGTAAGTTAGAACTTCATCTAGACTAGGACTTGGACCGTGTTGGTTGCGGTGGTGAGCGAGAACTTAAACTTACAGAGAGCCGCGAGTGCTTAGGTGTGGGGAGACTTTACCGTAACGAAGACCGCGTTAACATGATTTGCTAAGATCTGTAAAATGGAACTTTATCTGGACTAGGACTTAGGATAGGGATATTCAATAAACATCGATTTTTCGAATCACTCGATGTTTTTAATTCGATACATCGAATCGATCCGATGTTTTGACAAACTGTTGATTCACTCGATGTATCGATGTATTTTCATAAAATATCGAATACCAGTGAGTTTAATGAAAACTCAGTTTGATCTCTGAATCATTCTCATTCATGGTTTTGATTTTTTATAAACAATATTTGAATCAGTGATGGTTTCCATGTGTACAGTGATGCCCGTACTAATTTGTCTGATAGGGGTTGGGTAGGGCTGATAGAAATACTGATATAGCTGATAAAAGTTGTATATATATATGTCGCCGCCAACTAGCTTAATTCGCCGTTCAATTAACAGCCTAGGCACTTAACTAAACGGCGCCGTTCAACTAGTGGCCTGAATGATATTCAGCCATTTGATTAAACAGCTAGGCAAATAAATGACTTGGATCGATGATGTTTAACTACTTGCCTATCCGTTTAATTACCTGCCTAGCCTGTTCATTTCCATTTAGTTCTACTTTCTGCCACCTAGCGCCGAAACTCACCAAACTGTCAATATCTCTATATTCTATATTCTCTTTGGTCAATATGGCGTCGGAAAAAAACAACTTTGATGGAATAATTTTATTTGGTTTTTTACGATTTTTTTTAGATCCACCGTATCTATTTGCCGGGTGGGGTTTCTGTGGGGTCATAAAAATAACCCTAACCTAAACCCATCCAGGTCGTTCTGCTTGGGTAGTATTTTGAAAAAGTTTTGTAGTACTTAAATGTCAACCAGTTGACTAAGCATTAGCCAGCCAGTTTATTAAATGTTGTAATAGACGATACGGCTGAATATCATTCAGGCCGTTAGTTGAACGGCGCTGTTTAGTTAAGTGCCTAGGCTGTTAATTGAACGGCGAATTAAGCTATTTGGCGGCGACATATACATACAAATAAATAAAATTGGAGTGTCTGTTTGTAATATCAAAATAACACCTTTTCACTAAATGCATATGAAAGTACATACGACACCTATAACAAAAACGCGATTTAAAAAATGTTTGTCTGTCTGTCTGTCTGTCTGTGTGTTTGTTCCGGGTAATCTCCGAAACGGCTGGACCGATTTTGACGGGACTTTCACTGGATAACTGATGTATTAAGGAGTAACTTAGGCTGTTTTAATTTTAGAAAAACAATTAGGGTTCCGCGAAAAAAAAAAATACACATGAAATCAAAGAGTATCTCCGAAACGGCTGGACCGATTTTGACGGGACTTTCACTGGTAGATAGCTGTTGTTATAAATAGTAACTTATGTTACTTTTATTTTAGAAAAACAAAATTAAAAAAATGGGTCCTGTCACGCGGGCTCAGAACGCGGGAGCGGGCTTTTTTGTTAAGTTAAATTTCACGCGGACGAAGTCGCAGGCTCAGCTAGTTGTATTATAAAACTGACATTAAACGTAAGTAATGGGAGTGAATTTAATGAGGGGTGAGAACGTGCGGTTTGCTTGATGACCGATGACGAACTGATTTTGGTTGCAATACAATTTGCGTAAATGTGAACATTTGGGTCAATGTGTGATTGCTGCTTCGGCAAATGTACGTGTATGGTCGTACACCATGAAAAGTAGTTTTTTCTTAGTTATATAGATTTCTTCAACATTCAGCATCCTTGAACACACACAATAAATGTGCAGTCATGGACAGTGCTGGTGTAGGAGTAGTATAATAATTATAACTTGACGCTTGCGTGGAGTGTCAGAAGGCTGACTAGGTGAGGGCTTTGTGGTGTGATGTTATGTTAGAAAAAGTACTCGATTTTCAGTAAACATCGATGTTTGTAACCGATATATCGAAAGACATCGATACACACTTCCGATATATCGCATCGAAAAAAACATCGATGTTTTTTCGAAGTGAACACCCCTAACTTAGGACCGTGTTGGGAGCTCAGGTGAGCGAGAACTTAACCTTACAGAGAGCCGCGAGTGATTAGGTGTGGGGAAACTTTACCGTAACGAAGACCGCGTTAACATGATTTGCTAAGATCTGTAAAATGGAACTTTATCTAGACTAGGACTTAGGACCGTGTTGGGAGCTCAGGTGAGCGAGAACTTTACCTTAAAGAGAGCCGCGAGTAGACTTTACTGTAAAGAAGATAATTTATCATGACCAGGATTTAGAATAGTGTTGGTTGCTCAAGTGAGCGAGAACTTTACCTTACAGAGAGCCGCGAGTGCACAGCTGTGGGGAGACTTTACCGTAACGAAAATTGCATTATCATGGCTGTGTAAGATGGGTTGAAACTTTACCTTGACGATATTTTTATTCTCGGTGAGAGGCTAAACACGTGTTCAATTATCTTTTTTAATTGACTTTTCATTACTCATACTCGGAAAGTAGGTCTGAAGTTGCCTGAGGAGCAGGTTGAAAGTAATACTTTTCCGCCCAAGGGAGAATCGCTTTCAACTGACAGCTATCAAATTATTAAAAATAAATTAGTTCTATTTTGACATTTCTATTGAACCAGGCCGACGGAAAAAATAAGCGGCAAATGGCAATTCATTAGTTTTTTCGAGTTGTAGAGTATTGTTCATACTTCCTTGTATTATTTCTTTAGCTAATTCATGTATTATTTTTACTTTCCTTGTATTCGCGATGAAAAGCACAGTGAAAGACTTATTTTCTCCCTCGAGCTATTGGCGCCCTCGGGACAAAATATGTTACCTTCACCCCTTGGGTAACAATGTACTATTTTAATTGACTTTTCATTACTCATACATTGAAAGTAGGTCTGAAGTTGCCTGAGAAGCGGGTTGAAAGTAATACTTTTCAGGCCCGGGAGTTTCGCTTTCAACTGACAGCTGTCAAATTATTAAAAAAAAAACTAGTTCCATTTTCACATTTCTATGGAACCATGTTCAAACTTTTTCTACAGTCACTCAATTACAGCACGATCTAAAATTGAAATAACATAAAGTTAAGTATTAATTCAAGAATATATTTTTTTAAATGACTTAATTATAATTTAGTTTCAACAATTTCTTTAAAATAACATAGATTTGGGCAAAATATTTAAAGATGAAAATGAAAAATAATGGCTAAATAATGAAGTTGGCCGGCCTTCGAAAAAAAAAAACAAAATAGGCGGCAATCCGATTTTTTTTTTCGAGTCGTAGAGTATTGTTTATACTTCCTTGTATTATTTCTTTAGCCAATTCCTGTTTTTATTTTAATTTTTCTTGTATTCGTAATGAAAAGCACAGTGTTTACCTCGGGTGAAAGACTTATTTTGTCCCTCGAACTATTAGCGCCCTCGCTACGCTCGGGCGCCAAACCCCGTCTCGGGACAAAATAAGTAACTTTCACCACTCATGTAACAATGTACTATTGTTCCTCGGAAAACGCATATTATTACCCTGACACTAATTACAGACAGACTATTGCCTGACGGAGGTCGGTTGTGGCCATTTTACGATGGATTTCCGCAAGGAACCGCCCGAGTTAATCAATTACAATGGCATATTGTTACAGTTCCGCAAAGCTGCTGAAAGCTACAGCGATACGCCGCCGCGTGTTGTCGCCCATTTCCACGAGTGGCAAGCTGGCATCGGACTCATAGTACTGAGGTGGGTAATCTTCTATCTATATCCTTTCCTACTAATATTATAAACTAGCTGTGCCCGCCGACTTCGTCCGCGTAGTATTTAACGTAACAAAAATTTCGGGATTATCGGGATAAAAAGTATCCTATATGTTAATCCCGGTTATAAACTATCTGTGTTCCAACTTTCATCCAAATCCGTTCAGTGGTTTTTGCGTGAAGGAGTAATAAACATACATGCATACATACATACATACATCCACACTCACAAACTTTCACATTTATAATATTAGTAGGATATGAAAGCTTGTGAGTGTGGATGTTTGTTACTCTTTCAGGCAAATACTACTGAACGGATTTGGATGAAATTTGGAACACAGATAGTTTCTAACCGGGATTAACACATAGTATACTTTTTATCCCGATAATCCTGAAATTGTTGTTAAGTTAAATACTACGCGGACGAAGTCGCGGGCACAGCTAGTACTTATATACAGGTTGAAACAGAAAGGGTATTTTTTTTTTCAAAACATAACTTTGTAATTCTAAAACTATCAGCTTTGTAGGAAACTTGAGAAACAAAAGGTGTTATAGAGATACAGCTGTTGACAGATTTCACAAGTCTACAAAACCTTTAGCACTTCGACTGTCCCACAAAGCCGATAGTTTAAGATTTACAAAGTTAAGTCTTGAAAAAACGAGTATACCCTTTCTGTTTCAACCTGTATATATAAAAATGCATCTCTATTTACTTGGTCATCGCATCACGCGTGACCGGATCTAACGATTTCGCTATTTCTTTTTTTTTTGTGTTTATTATTGTCAGGAGAAGGTTCTTATGGAAGAAAAAAAAAGAAAGTTGAGCGGAACAATTCGAATTCAATATTGAAAGTTAAGACAGGACAACGTCTGTCGGGTCAGCTAGTATTTAAATTTTAAATAAAAGTAATGAATTTATATTTTATCCGTGTTTTCCTCAGAGTCCGTCACGTGGATGTCGCTACCGTCTTCACGACCCACGCCACACTGCTCGGCAGATATCTGTGCGCTGGCAACACCGACTTCTACAACAATTTGGATAAGGTAACATAATTTATTCATATCGACCGACTGAAGTGGAAAGCTGGTTGCTACCCGAACATTCTCGGTGTAGGTCATTTGTAAAACACAGTGTCGGCTTTCTTTGTGTTCGTTCGAGACGTCCCGCCGATAGCTGAAGGGCATTCACCTTATACCTACACTTGAGTTTATAACCGTTGAACTTCTGTCGAATTTTCCGGACTTTTCTTTACGAATCGATAGAGTACATCTAGATTAACAATGCATTTTTGTTTCAAGCTGATACACTAAGTAGTTTTCGAGATATTCAAAGTTAAAGCGTTTATTTTGTTTCGGCTTACAGGGGCACTTATAAGTTGACTATTTCACATTTTTTTTCTTATATCTACAACCGGATCAGAACGCGAACTCGACTGAGAAGATCCGGCAAGATACTCAGCGGGCTTGTCTTTTTATATTTTGTTATATTTCTTTTTTTATCGCCATTTGCTTATACTAGGTAAAACAAAAAGGGTGTACTATTTTTTTGCAACTTAACTTTGTAAATCTGAAACTATTGGCTTCGTGGGACAGTTGAAGTACTTAAGGTTTTGTAGACTTGTGAAATCTGTCAACAGCTGTATTCCTATAACACCTTTTGTTTATCAAGTTTCCTCCAAAGCTGATAGATTTAGAATTACAAAGTTAAGTTTTGAAATAAAAGTATACCCTTTCTCTTTCAACCTGTATATTAAATAATAACAAAGGGTAGTAGATATGAATATAAACATAATAGCTCCAGTGTGTTGCCATTGGTCCAAACTGTTTCAAGGTCGCAACAATTCGATTGTATTTTCCAACATTTTCATGTATTTTTCCACAGTTTTCTGTGGATGAGGAGGCTGGTAAGCGGCAGATCTACCACCGATACTGCATGGAGAGGGCCGCCGCCCACATGACACACATATTTACCACCGTGTCAGACATCACTGGTGAGAACAATACCATACCTTTGTATTGTAGATACCTCGCATTCACCTTTAAATAATAACGAAATATCACCAGACTGACACACCAACTGTACGGGATTATAATTATATGGAGGGAGATTCAGAGGGAGGGGGGCAGGTATTATGGCTTCTCACACATCGTGCGAAACGCAGCTATAATTGTTACTTTTCGCACATTTTCAACGAGTGTGGTACTACTACGGTTGAGTACCACCTTTACAACCGTGTAAATGCACAGTGATAGGTATTTCTGCTTAACCCTGAGGTGAATGCGTGAGTAATGGTGTATCTAGGGATTGCAATCCGGAAAACCGGATCCGGTAATCCGGCGGATCCGGCATCATTTGACGTCTACCAGATCTGGTACCAATTTTCCGGATCCGGTGACAGAAATGGGAGTGAACTGCAATCCCTACTTGTATCTCACTTCAGGCTACGAAGCGGAGCATCTGTTGAAAAGGAAGCCGGATTTCATAACGCCCAACGGACTGAACGTGAAGAAGTTTTCAGCGCTCCACGAGTTTCAGAACCTTCATGCGTTGGCTAAGGAGAAGATAAACGAATTCGCCAGAGGACACTTCTATGGGTAAGATACTGTATTTTAATAAACTAGCGACCCGCCCCGGCTTCGCACGGGTATTTTTTGGAACGAAGTTCCTTATCGCGTGTTGGAAAGGGGGCTAGACGGAAAAAATTAAGACCAAAAGTTGTAACGACACTTTTTGCTATATTGCGTGCGCGTGTTTCTCTGTGTCTCTCTGTTTATTTTCGTTTCGTCTTTCTATTTCGCATTGAACAGTGTGGTGTCGCGACGATTTTTGTTGAGTGTATACAGGTTTTTTGTACATAATAAATAATTAAAAATGGTAACAATAATGAATCCTGTGTCCTGAATCCAGTGTTTCTGCACAAGTTCCGGATATTGCAACTTCGTTGCATCCGGGTGTCCCTTGACACCTCTCAAGTTTTTATCAGTGTTTCTCTACTATATTATGCATGTATCTAAATATATATAACTCAAAGGTGACAGACTGACATAGTGATCTATCAACGCACAGCCCAAACCACTGGACGGATTGGGCTGAAATTTGGCATCCGCTAAGAAAGGATTTTGATTAATTCTACCCCCAAGGGGATAAAATAGGGGATGAAAGTTTGTATGAAACTTTGACAATTTTAAACCGATCGTGCTGAGACTTTGCATGCATAAAGCTACTATGACGTAGACATCCCCTAAGAAAGGATCAAAATTCCACGCGGATAAGTCGCGGGCTCAGCTAGTTATACATATAAACCTTACTCTTGAATCACTCTATCTAATAAGAAAACCCGCATCCAAATTCGTAGTTTTAAAGATCTAAGCATACATAGGGACAGACAGACAACGGGAAGCGACTTTGTTTTATACTATGTACTGATGTCGCCAAACTGGCACACCAAGGCCTTTATTAATAAATCTGATCGATCTGAAATCAATATGTAATAATATAAATATTGCCAGACGAACACACCAACGGTATGGTCCCAAACTAAGCAACGTTTGTACTATGGGTACCGTACAATGGACTGGGGGCGATCCCAGTGATACCTAGACCTGGGCAAATTATGTAAAGGCCGTTTCCGAAATTAGCCCCGGCTGGAATCGAACCCGCAATCACCATGTGCATTGAGCCAAGCGGCCTCCGCTCGAACCACTGCGCCAAGCGGTCGTCTGGATGCTGTAGTAACTGATATTCAAATTCAAATTCAAATCATTTATTTTGTTTAGGCCTACGGGGGCACTTACAAATTGTCAATTTACATATTTTTTTCCTTATATCTACAACCGGATCGGAACGCGACCTCGACTGAGAAGATCCGGCAAGAAACTCAGCGGGCTTGTCTTTTTACATGACATTTTTTTTTTTTTAATCTCCAGTTGCTTATTTTCAATAATTACAAAGGGTAGTACTTAGATATTAATATACATATAATGTTGTTATGACGATATTATTATGTTGTTCTAGGCACTTCAACTTCGATCTAGACAAGACCTTGTATTTCTTCATAGCCGGACGCTATGAGTTCGGGAACAAAGGCGCTGATATCTTCATAGAGGCTTTAGCGAGACTGAATCATTATTTGAAGGTATCTAACCAAAGCAGTGGTAGCCGATTGGTTGAGCACGCGGCTTGCGGACAACAATGTCTTGGGTTCAAATCCCGCGGCTCGCACGTTTGGGTTTTTCGAAATCTATGTGCGAATCATAATTTCTATATGATTATCACTTGCTTACGGTGAAGGAAAACATCGTGAGGAAATATATGTGCATGTCTCAGAAAATCTAACCAATTTTCGAAATAAATGTGAAATTACCCAACCCTCACTGGGCCAGCGTGGTGGATTGTGGCCTGAATCAACACATCTCAAAGCAATCTACAGGCTATAGGGTAACTGCTTAACATCAGGCAATAACATTGGTACTGTAAGCAATCTACAGGCTACGGTAACTGCTTAACATCAGGCAATAACATTGGTACTGTAAGCAATCTACAGGCTACGGTAACTGCTTAACATCAGGCAATAACATTCGTACTGTAAGCAATCTACAGGCTGCGGTAACTGCTTAACATCAGGCAATAACATTGGTACTGTAAGCAATCTACAGGCTGCGGTAACTGCCTAACATTCGTACTGTAAGCAATCTACAGGCTGCGGTAACTGCTTAACATCAGGCGCGTCATACGCTCGTTTGCCGACTGTGTTACATGATAAAAAAAATTATTTCGTAGGGTAGCCTGGTAATATGGAAATGAATAATTTAAATAAATTTATTTTCCAGGCATCAGGCTCTGAAATGACGGTAGTAGCGTTTCTGATATTTCCGGCGAAGACTAACAACTTCAATGTGGAGAGTCTGCGAGGACACGCCGTCACCAAAGCGTTGCGTGACACAATACACGACATACAACAGAAAGTGGGAAGGCGTATGTACGATATATGTTTGAGGTGAGTTTTTAACTTTCGCATTTCCCATCACAGATATAGATTTACATAGATAACGCTAATGCATGTACTTCGCGTGTACGAAACCCCGATAAAGCGTCAAGGTTGGTCGCCGCTAAGTTACAGTCCGCGCGACTACAGATATTTGGATGATTATTTGGATGATAAATCAGCCTGGGACTGAGCAGTTCAAATCTCGACCGTCAATAATCATGTCAAAGCGTAGCGTGGCTTGCCCTACTAGTCCAAATTATTTGTGTAATTCTTGGTAATGTCAAAAGGCAACACACTGGAGCTACTATAATATTTATATTAATATCTACTACCCTTTGTAATTATTAAATATAAGCAACTGGCGATAAAAAAAAAAAATATGACGTAAAAAGACAAGCCCGCTGAGTTTCTTGCCGGATCTTTTCAGTCGAGGTCGCGTTCCGATCCGGTTGTAGATATAAGAAAAAAAAAGTAAAATTGACAATTTGTAAGTGCCCCCGTATTCCTAAACAAAATAAACGCTTTGACTTTGAATTTGAATAAACACTATGAGTATGAGCGAGATAATCGAGAGAATCGTGGGGAGGGGCATCGGCGGCTCGGTCTCGGTCTTTGAATCTGTTTGGATTTCCCGTCACTAATGACGTCAGGTGTTAAAAATTCGGCACGCTTGGTTTCAATACAAATCGTGATACTTGCGTTATCTATGTAAATCTATATCTGTGGGTCCCATTCATCTCACAATGGGAGCAAAGAATTTTCGGCTTAATACTACTGACTTATGATCGGATAGCGTAGGCCGCTCGGCTCACTGCACATGGTGGTTGCGGGCTCGATTCCCGCCGGGGCAAATTTTCGTAATTTCCCCCGGTCTGGGTGTCACCGGGATCGCCCCCAGTCCATTGTACGGTACCCATAGTACAAGCGTCGCTTAGTTTGGGACCATACAGTTGGTGTGTCCGTCTGGCGATATTTATATATTTATTTATTTACTTCTGTCAGTGTCACTACAAATACACTATACAGGTTGTAAGGGTACATCGTGTTAAAATAAATGTAATAATGCTGAAAAATTGAGCATAATTCATGAAAATATCGACGGAAAATTCCAACTCTGGGTGGTCCAGAATCATGAGTTGAATCCATGGTATCATTGAAATAAAACTATTTTTCGGATTTTATCGCGTTTATTTTATTTATGTTCCATGGTATCAGTTTTCGTTACGATGCCCCTTACACCCTGTATTATATAATATTACAGGGTGTCATGTCAATTCAAGTAAGTAGGAGTAGTTACATAAAAAGTAGTCCTAACGTTGTGTAAAGATAGTGGCACCGACTCCAAATAAAAAAAATGTAAGATCCCTTGTTATTTCTAGCTTTTAGTGCACCCGGGTTGTTTTGAAATCGGTTTATTTTTTTTATTAAAATACTTTTTTCGTGATTTTTAGTGCTCAACTACGTATTGCGAATTGCTGGTAAACGTAAATAGTCCATATCTCTTAAACTACTTGACCGATTTTGATGATATTTCTATAGCAACACCCTTGCACCCTTTCACAATAAAATTGACGGAGAAAAAACACACAAACGAACATCGAACCTTCTCCTTTTTTGTAAGTTAAACACTGTCAATCAACGTCGACCGATCTCATTCTCCTATCGATCGATGGATCGACTGACGGTCTGTCGGTTAGTGTGGTAACTGGTAACGACCCAATGTCTCCGCCACAGAGGGCACCTGCCCGACACGGCGGAGCTGCTGCAGAAGGAGGATACGGTGCGTCTGAAGCGATGCATCTACGCGCTGCAACGCGACGGCCTGCCGCCCGTCACCACGCACAACGTCGTGAGTACCAGCCTTAATACTAGGTGAAACAGAAAGGTTATACTTTTTATTCAAAATATAACTTTGTAATTCTAAAACTATCAGCTTTCGAGGAAACCTGTAAAACAATAGGTGTTATAGGGATACAGCTGTTGACAGATTTCACAATTCTACAAAACTTTTAGTACTTCAACTGCCCCACAAAGCCGATAGTTTTAGATTTACAAAGTATAGTTGCAAAATAATTGTATACCCTTTCTGTTTCCCCCAGTATACAAGGCCATCGAGCGGGGAGGGGCCAAGGTTATGGTTGATAGGAATTGGCCTGCCGTCCAATGCCGGCCGTCGAGCGGGGAGGGGCCGAGGTTATGGTTGATAGGAATCGGCCTGCCGTCCAATGCCGGCCGTCGAGCGGGGAGGGGCCGAGGTTATGGTTGATAGGAATCGGCCTGCCGTCCAATGCCGGCCGTCGAGCGGGGAGGGGCCGAGGTTATGGTTGATAGGAATCGGCCTGCCGTCCAATGCCGGCCGTCGAGCGGGGAGGGGCCGAGGTTATGGTTGATAGGAATCGGCCTGCCGTCCAATGCCGGCCGTCGAGCGGGGAGGGGCCGAGGTTATGGTTGATAGGAATCGGCCTGCCGTCCAATGCCGGCCGTCGAGCGGGGAGGGGCCGAGGTTATGGTTGATAGGAATCGCCCTGCCGTCCAATGCCGGCCGTCGAGCGGGGAGGGGCCGAGGTTATGGTTGATAGGAATCGCCCTGCCGTCCAATGCCGGCCGTCGAGCGGGGAGGGGCCGAGGTTATAGTGAATAGGAATCGACCCGGCGGGCCTTACAAGGGCGGATAAAAAACATCTGTTCTATAACTCAATTAATAATTAAAAGTTGTCCGTCACGTTACGGTCGGCAGATGTGAAACATGGTTAGTGTGTAGTATGCGCGCATATTGTGTGTACAAGGGAGACGAGAGCGGTGGCGCAGAGAGGGCGTGACGGCATGAGATAGCGTCATGCCATTTGCCGTGACAAATACTAGTATATTTTACTGCCAAATTACGCCAATAGATGTTTCACATTAAAAACTTGTAATAACTATGTCTACAGGTGGATGATTGGAGTGATCCAGTGCTCAACGCAATCAGAAGATGTGAACTATTTAACACTGTTAACGATAGCGTCAAGGTACGTTCATGGTCTTAGACCAGCGGGTCTAGTGGTGCGATCGTAGACCGCTCGGCCTCGGTATGACCACAGGTGTGTTTTTAACCTCCGACGAAAAAAGAGGGGGGTGTTATAAGTTTAACAGGTGTATCTGTGTATCTGGTGTCTGCCTGTGGCATCGTAGAGCCCAATCGGAGTTCTTAGCTATGTTTCATGAAAATCGGTTCAGCCGTTTGAAAATTATCAGATCTTTTGTAGTTTAAAAAGTCGCCGAATATTTAAATGTCCAATTTAGAGTTATTTATACAACAAAATCGGTGAACAAGCGTACGCATTGGGGATTGGCCGTGTTTTATATTTGTTTTTAATCAAACACGGAACCTCTCATCTACGAGGACGGCCCACCTAACCACTAGGCTATTGACGCTTCAAAATAAAAATAAACATTGCGTAAAACGGCCTTAATCTCCGGCAGATTGCGGCCTGAATCCCCCTCGTAGTGAGGGGAGGCCCGTGCCCATGAGTGTGGGGCGTCAAAAAAGGCTATTTTTTATTAATTTAAATAAGAAATCCCTACCAGGTGATCTTCCATCCCGAGTTCCTGACATCAACGAACCCCCTGTTCGGGCTGGAGTACGAGGAGTTCGTCCGCGGCTGCCACCTGGGCGTGTTCCCCTCCTACTACGAGCCGTGGGGCTACACGCCCGCCGAGTGCACCGTCATGGGCATACCCAGCGTCACCACCAATCTATCGGGTGAGAGTCTTATATAGCCATCTTTGAATTGTCTTGTTTATAAAATTTGTATCAAAATAAACAGATAAATAGCCGATTGGTTAAGCTCGCATCTTACGTTCACGAGGTCCAGGGCTCAAACCGCTGCCCGTATCTCGGGATTGTTTTGAATTTTATTTATGTGTAATTTCAATATGTTTATCGCTTGCTTACGGTGAAAGAAAATTTCGTGGGGAAACCGGCATGTCTGGAATTCATAGGTCTTTCGATAATGATATCGAAAGACATATGAACTCCTGTCATTACTATCGTCTATCATTACCGTGACCTATCATTACTATCGCTTATCATTACCGTCGTCTATCATTACCGTCGTCTATCATTACCGTCTACTATCATTACCGTCGTATCATTACCATCACCTATCATTACCGTCATCTATCATTACCATCACCTATCATTGTCGCTTATCATTACCGTCGTCTATCATTACCATCACCTATCATTGTCGCTTATCATTACCGTCGTCTATCATTACCATCACCTATCATTGTCGCTTATCATTACCGGCGTCTATCATTACCATCACCTATCATTGTCGCTTATCATTACCGTCGTCTATCATTACCATCACCTATCATTGTCGCTTATCATTACCGTCGTCTATCATTACCATCACCTATCATTGTCGCTTATCATTACCGTCGTCTATCATTACCATCACCTATCATTGTCGCTTATCATTACCGTCGTCTATCATTACCATCACCTATCATTGTCGCTTATCATTACCGTCGTCTATCATTACCATCACCTATCATTACCGTCGCTTATCATTACCCGTCTAAGACCCTGTGCTACTTGTCCCCCAGGTTTCGGGTGCTTCATGCAGGAGCACATAGCCGACCCCATGTCGTACGGTATCTACGTGATTGACCGCCGGTACATATCCCTAGAGGGCTCTGTGCAGCAGCTCGCACAGTACATGTACGATTTCACCAAGTAAGTGAAAATCACTACATAGTATAAAACAAAGTCGCTTCCCGCTGTCTGTCTGTCCCTATGTATGCTTAGGTCTTTAAAACTACGCAACGGATGTTTATGCGGTTTTTTATAGATAGAGTGATTAAAGAGGAAGATTTATATGTATAATACATGCATAATAAAGTAGAGGAACACTGATAATTTTAGAGGTTTCTTGCACCCGTGCGAAGCCGGGGCGGGTCGCTAGTAAACATAATGAAATACAATATAAGTAGGTATGACGACCGATTGGCGCAGTGGTTCGAGCGTAGGCCGCTCGGGTCGCTGCACATGGTGGTTGCGGGTTCGATTCCCGCCGGGGCAAATAGGCGTGTTACCGGGATCGCCCCCAGTCCATTGTACGGTACCCATAGTACAAGCGTTGCTTAGTTTGGGACCGTACAGTTGGTGTGTCAGTCTGGCGATATTTATTATTTATTTATTTATTGGTACGCCGTTCTTCTGTGTGATGGTGGTACTACCGCGGTGGAGCCAGCCCGTTAATGAGCTGTAGTCAACTGGCTACAGGTTGGCTACTATCGCCTAAAAAATCCATTACTATTATTACTACAGACTGTCGCGCCGCCAGCGAATCATACAACGAAACAGAACGGAGAGACTGTCAGACCTACTGGATTGGAGGAATCTTGGAATTGTAAGTATTGGGTGTTTTTACTTATTTAGTGACAACGGTGTCGCCTGCTCACATTCTGTTGCTGTTCCTGAGAATGTACACCATCTTTTATTAATTAAAAAGAGTAACCATTGTGTTTCTCGCCGGCTCTTCTCAGTGGAAGCGACATTCCGAGCCGGCGGTGGATTCTGACTGTTCATAAGTGCTTTGTTGGCGCATATGAATAAAAACAATTTTGAGTTCAAGTTTGAGTTTGATTATCTTTTATATCACCAGTGGTCCTGGTAGCCCAGTGGGAGTTGCGCCTTGCGATCTGAAAGGTCACAGGTTCAAATCCGATTAGATCCAAATGTAAGAAATGAGCAGACTTATACCCCTAGTGACATTTAGAACTGAGACTTACATTCGTGCTTCGGAAGTTACGTTATGCTGTCTGTCCCGGTTATCACAGTCGTTAAGCCATGTCTGAGGCCTTCGGGCGCCCTCAAGACTTTACACCACCAGATGACACTATAACTGAGCAAATTTTAATATGATATCCCAAAAAAAAAAAAAATTCATTAAAATTTATTATTATTATAATAAAGTTATACGGAATAAAATGAAGATTAGCGCTTATCATTTATGGCAATAAGTTACTACTAAACTAAACATATTGTTATCCTGCTCGCACTCTATGATAAAGAGAGAGACAGCAACAGTGTATGACAACAAACTTAGCACTGTTGTCTTAATTGAAAATGTGTTATATTTTTCAGTATTACCGTCAAGCCCGCGCTGAGGCACTGAAGACTGTCTACCCAGACTACGTGGACCACATGGACCAAGAATTGGAAAAGAAATTCAACTACCCACGACCGATCTCGGAGCCACCCAGTCCGACCCATTCCAGTGAGTATTATGTAATTATCATCCCCCTCGCTTTAAGTGGAGGCCCGTGCCCAGGAGTGGGACACAGAAGTGGCTAGTTGTTGTTTTGTTATATTATAACTAGCTCTGCCCGCGACTTCGTCCGCGTGGAATTGAATTGACAAAGTTTCATACAAACTTTCATCCCCTATTTTATCCCCTTGGGGGTAGAATTAATCAAAATCCTTTCTTAGCGGATGCCTACGTCATAACATCTACCTGCATGCCAAATTTCAGCCCGATCCGTCCAGTGGTTTGGGCTGTGCGTTGATAGATCACTATGTCAGTCAGTCAGTCAGTCAGTCAGTCGGTCAGTCACCTTTGAGTTATATATATTTAGATATCGCCAGAGATACACTAGTTGCTGCCCACGACTTCGTCCGAGTAGTATTTAACTTAGCAAAAATTTCGGGATTATCGGGACAAAAAGTATCCTATGTGTTAATCCCGGTTATAAACTATCTGTGTTCCAAATTTCATCCAAATCCGTTCAGTAGTTTTTGCGTGAAGGAGTAACAAACATACATCCACACTCACAAACTTTCGCATTTATAATATTAGTAGGATAATCCCCCTCGCTTTAAGTGGAGGCCTGTGCCCAGGAGTGGGACATTGAAGTGGCTAATTATTTTTATGTTATATTATAATATCGCCAGAGATACACCAACTGTATGGTCCCAAACTAAGCGACGCTTGTACTATGGGTACCGTACAGTGGACTGGAGGCGATCCCGGTGACACCCAGACCAGGGCGGGGCGGATATTCTAAAATTATTATTTTTAGAAAATTCAAAAAGTATGGACAGATAATGTAGATGACCGCTTGGCGCAGAGGTTCGAGCTTAGACCGCTCTGCTCACTGCACCAGGTGGTCACGGGTTCGATTCCCGTCGGGGCAATATTTAGTAATGACCTTTCGTATTTCGGTCTGGTCTGGGTGTCAGCGGGATCGCCCCCAGTCCATTGTACGGTACCCATAGTACAAGCGTCGCTTAGTTTGGGGCCGTACAGTTGGTGTGATAGATCGGCGATCGACTTGCAAAATGTTAACTGACTGACGGATAGCCTAGCCTAGACTGTTGGGTCTAGAAGTTCCATAGATAATTTAGGTAGCCCTAAGATAGGATTTTTAAAAAGGGTATGAAAGTTCGTAAGGAAACTCTACCGGGCGCACGGATATTATTTAAATAAAATCAATTATCTTCAGTCCGCCGCGAAGATACGACACGATTGACAACATCTTACGTCGAGAAAGAGACGAAAGATGAACAAGTCCAAACGAATGAAAAGAACGCAATGATGTTGCAAAAGTCCCTCGAAATTCTCGAGATTACCGACGAAGGGCGCACAGATCTCGAAATAAGTTTCGAGAAACCCAATTTCTCGGAGTCCGAGCACGAGAATTATCGGACTCCGAACGAAAATTTCTTGGAGCCGTTGAACGAAGCGGTCGCAGAACAAATCGATCAACTCATCGCGAAGTTGAACGACTGTGTCGAGAATTAGGTTTGGTTTGGTTTTGTTCAGGGGAATGGGCTGCCATTTTAAGTAAAAATGTATCTATATATAAGCTCTGAAAGTAAGGTTTGGTATCCAATAGTTGGTGCCTGTTGACATAAAAACCGATACTCCGAGCCAGACATAAGATACTCTATGCGTCCTATTTACTCCAACGCAAAGGTACATGCGTGTATCTCGCTTCCGTAGCTGGAAAAATGATCGCAGCCTCTCTGTCTTGACCAATTTGTTTTTTCTTCCCCATGCGGCAACACAGCCATCTGTCAAAACCGCTGTCAAGTCATTGTCTGACAGTAACTCACTGGAAACAGGATCTAAATACCTATTGGCTTGGGTGGGCCATATTTTTAAAGAAAGAAGAAGAAGTAACTAATAAATATACCTCTAGATATATTAATGATTGTATGGTCTGAAATGTTCCATCGACCCGATGAATATTTAGCACTAAGTACAAGCTAAAGGGTTCATTTTATTAAATCTGTCAACTTTCGAACTGTCAAAACTCAAATTCAAAATGGTTTTTATTCATGTAGGCCAAACAAAGCATTTATGAACAGTCAGAATCTACCGCCGGCTCGGAATGCCGATTCCACTGAGCCGGCGAGAAACTCAATGGTTACTCTTTTCAATTAATAAAAGATGCTGTACATTCTCAGGAACAGCAACAGAATGTGAGCAGGCGACACCATTGTAACTAAATAAGTAAATAGTAATCAAATCTCGCTCAGATTTAGGTATTTAGATAATATGAAAAAGCTAGTTTAGTGAGGTGTGCATACCTACTCACACTTTACATCAATTTATTTTTTCATTGTCAAATAAGTTATGCTATTATAGTCCTCGCACTGAAGTGAATGCCCTATAATAGTGTAAACGGTTTTGACAGATGGCGCTGTGCTAAAAAGTACAATGAACCCCGGGAAAATGGAAACGATGGCAGCCCTGAACCTAGGGTTGACACGATCGGTATTTTGGGTGCAATTCGGTGCTGTGTTAGAAAGGTTGGGTTAAAAAATATTTGAGAGTTTGCAACAATTGGATTTGGATCCTATTTTCAAAGAACAAAAGTTTTGGGACTAGTGTTGTGCCGTTCCCGGGAACATTAGGAAACTAGTCGGAACATTGTCAAAATTGAATTCTTTCATAATCGGAAATTACCAATATTCCCGGGAAAGGCTCATCAGTATTTAAGGCGTTTTGCGACTTTAGTAGTTAAAAGTTATTTTTGTGTAAGTGAAACAGACACAAGGAAGTTTTTTTTAATACCACGTCATTGAGTGATTAGAGCATTTTTTTTCATAGACACAATATAGCGGCACATCGCACGTAATTATTTTGATTTTTTACGTGTTCCCACCTTTTTACTTTTATAGCTAAGTGTTCGATCGCACGCTTTCTAGGACAAGATGTAGAGGTTCAAACCACGATTTGCACACTGCCTCTGGGATTTTCGGATTTTAAGTGCGGGTCTTCCAATTATCTCTTGCTGAACAGATGGCCGTATTTATAAATCCATCTCAAGTCTTAGAGCGATCTTGGAAATGTCATTCTAGAACATAACTACATGTCCCAAACGTACTTAAGACCTTTCTCAGACTTGAGATCAGTGCCGGATTAACCATATAGCAAGAGTAGCAATTGCTACGGGCCCCGCGCGAAAGGGGGCCCCGCATATGTTAGTTTCTTATCAAAATTATTCTATATTGCCAGAAAATCTCATCTCTGCCTTTTTTTACTTGTCCAGAGCCTAACAGCGCCTATAGTAATTTACTAAATGCCCACAAAATTGGAACCTATACTCGTAGATGGAAAATAAACGTATAGACTAGTGATTTGTTTTTTACCACTTTATACTTAAGAACCCATAGTAGATCAAGGGCTCTTTGAAATAATTTGCTACGGGCCCCGCGCTTGCTTAATCCAGTACTGCTTGAGATGTATTTATTATTATACAGGCTTAAATTACTCAAGATCGCTTTTAGACTTGAGATTAATTTAGTTATACGATTCTTAATATAATAAAGGAACTCTCCTACTGAAATACTGATTAGATTTATTATGATCGCACATGAAATCCGAGAATCTCGAGCTGTGATTTGAACCTTCACACCTTGTTTCCAAGCGTTCGACCACTGTGCTATCACTGCTCACGAAACAATGGTGAAATAGTATATTGTTACCCAAGGGGTGAAGGCAACGGTAAGTTATTCACCCGAGGTAAACACTGTGCTTTTCATTACGAATACAAGGGAAGTAAAAATAAAAACAGGAATTAGCTAAATAAATAATACAAGGAAGTATGAACAATACTCTACAACTCGAAAAAACTAATGAAGGTCGGATTGCCATTTGTCGCCTATTTTGTTTTTTTTCCGTTGGCCTGGTTCAATAGAAATGTCAAAATAGAAATAATTTATTTTTAATAATTTGACAGCTGCCAGTTGAAAGCGATTCTCCCTAGGGCGGAAAAGTATTACTTTCAACCCGCTCCTCAGGCAACTTGAGACCTACTTTCCGAGTATGAGTAATGAAATAATGTATTGTATCCCAGGAGGTACAACTCCGGCGGCGTCCGTCCACGGGTCCGACGACGAGGACGAAGTGGACGAGGAGAAGGAACTCGCGGAGCTGAGGATCAGCGACAAATGATCACTATTCAAGTAACGTTCGTAGATTAGACATAGACATAGTAGGTGTAGGGAGGCTTGCGCACATACCAGACATATAGGTAACTTATCCAGGTTGGTTTCTCAGCCAGATTGATCAACGAGTTGAATCAACTTTAAATCCCAACTCAACTTGGCATTTTAACTCAATTTGCACGAACTAATGTTCTACAAGTGATCTACAAGTTGAATTACAACTTCAACTTGATTGGACTTGTTTCGTGAACAGGTTGAGTGTCCAAGTCAACTTGTATGATAAACTTATATGTTCAACAAGTTGGCAGTCAAACACAACTTGTTGATCAATTGGGTTGATAGTCATCAGAACACGTCGGGAATAAGCACGATGATAAGTTGAAGTTGACAGTTCTATCAATTGTCAAATTGAAAGTGTGTTGTATGATGAATTGAGTTGTTGTCTTCCTAAATGAGCGCGAGCCTTAATAATTATATAATATAGTAAGCGCAACGAAAACTGGCTTGAATATTTTATATAGGTCGCGCAGTAATTTTTTGGTCCAAATCATATCTATAGTGTAACTCCCCATAGGTTTAGTCCATCGAGCTCTAGAGAGAGGCAATCGGCCATAATCGGCTAGGTTCGACTTTGTAGAGCACCGTCTCTCTCGCACGAGAAGAAACGTTACACGTGTATGAATGAGATAGACAATGTCCAGAAACCGTAGCTACTGGTTGTCTCTCTTTAACTCGTAAATTACTTATGGATGCGATATTTTTTAATTTTGCAAAAAAATATAACCCCTTTCTTGCCTCGTAGCGAATTTTATATAACTTATTTTTGTATTTTATTTCATTGGCGAAATATAATAATTTAATATTCATTATTTGAATACAGTTCTCTCTTTTTTAATACTAATATTCTTGCCTCGAAACGAATTTTATGTTTTGTTATATTTTTTACTTTCAATTAATTCGTGAAACATTATTTTATACTTGGTATATTTATTTTGTATATTAAGTACTTCCATTTTATTATTAATGAATTTATTATAAGGTTTTTTTTACAATATTACTACAACACCTATTACAATGTATGTGTCGCCGCCAAATAGCTTAATTCGCCGTTCAATTAACAGCCTAGGCACTTAACTAAACAGCGCCGTTCAACTAACGGCCTGAATGATATTCAGCCGTATCGTCTATTACAACATTTAATAAACTGGCTGGCTAATGCTTAGGCAACTGGTTGACATTTAAGTACTACAAAACTTTTTCAAAATACTACCCAAGCAGAACGACCTGGATGGGTTTAGGTTAGGGTTATTTTTTTTATGACCCCACAGAAACCCCACCCGGCAAATAGATTCGGTGGATCTAAAAAAAATCGTAAAAAACCTAAGTACCTAATAAAATTATTCCATCAAAGATGTTTTTTTCCGACGCCATATTGACAAAGAGAATATAGAATATAAAGATATTGACAGTTTGGTGAGTTTCGGCGCTAGGTGGCAGAAAGTAGAACTAAATTGAAATGAACAGGCTAGGCAGGTAATTAAACGGCTAGGCAAGTAGTTAAACGTCATCGATCCAAGTCATTTGCCTAGCTGTTTAATCAAATGGCTGAATATCATTCAGGCCGTTAGTTGAACGGCGCTGTTTAGTTAAGTGCCTAGGCTGTTAATTGAACGGCGAATTAAGCTATTTGGCGGCGACATATGCATCTTAGTAAGATTTTGATTCATTATTTTATTTATCTTATTATCTTTTGTAATTGCCGCATGCAACTTTGTTTAGCTTAATTACGATGTATTAAATAAATAATAAAAAATAATCATGTTATACAAAATTAACTCGAAAAAAATTGTTTATCCAATTGAAATATTATAAAAACAGTACTTACATTTACTTTTTGTTAGGCTTATTCAGAGATTTAGTATGCTTATGAGTCTTATAACAATATAGTTTTTCTTAAATCGAATATGTCTTAAAATGAACGCTGGGTCGTTCATAAAGAGGCTAAGTGGAAGTACAAGCAATATCAAACTTTTATAATACTTTAAGAATAAAGAAATATTATGAATTCGTGTACCGCGTTTGTTTCTATTAAAAAATCTTTATCGAATGTTACAATTATGAATATTTAAAATATATAGTAAAAAATATTTTATTTTTTTACTTTGAACATGCTTGATAGGAAATGGAGTTTGGTTAAACAATAACGATTATTTAAAGTATACTTAATTGCATTCAACTTATATGTGTAGATTAGTTTTATGCGTAATTTGTGTTTTATATTTCTAATATACAACAAAAAAAATAATGTTAAAAATAACATAAAATGAACCGAAATAGATTTTCTTATTCCCTTAATGTTATATTAGAAGACAGATCGTAATGCATAATGGTTTTTGTATAATTAGTATGTAGTATATTTGTATAATTATAATAAAATAATTAAATATCAATAAATATTTACTATGTATACATTACTTCCAGCATCTATTGAGTATTTTAAAAACGTAATGTCAGTAAAAATTCCAATCGTGATTTTCTATTAAACGTTTTTAAATAAATTATTTATAAAAAAGTCATAATAGTTTTTTTATGTCAGACATGACTGACGCTCGATCCGTTGACTGACATTGCGTTTATACTTATTTTGTTATGGATATAGCCTTAAAAAGTCTGAAATCGAATTACTTCCATCTCTGTTGTGCCATAAGATCAGAATTTTGTTATTTAGTAACTAATAAAAAAGTGTTAAAAAGTTTATATTTTTTTATTTCTTAGTGTGTTCAATGTTGGCTGCAAACTGCAACTAAATGACATGACACAGCTAAAAATATTGTTTTAGTGTGTCCTGTATTATAACCATGAAAATATATAGACACATTAATAATTTCTAGAATTACATTTAGGAATTATCTCTCTCAGAGTTCAAATCGGGCTTTATTTTAGTCTTTGATTCGTGTATCAACATAATAAACACTACCATTTATCACAAATCCATCCCTTGAACTGTCCCACAAAGCCGAAAGTTTTAGATTTACAAAGTAAAGTTGCAAAAAAATTGTATACCCTTTCTGTTTCACCTAGTCTATTGGCTTGTGTCGAGTTCACCTTGAAAGATACATTTATAATTTAATTATAGACTGACATTTATAAATACGCTCTCGAAGTTTTAATCGATTTATTAATATGGGTTTTCGTTTAGTCTTTAATTCGTGTATCAACATAATAAGCACTACTATTTATCATAAATCCAAAACCGTTATCTATTTAAATCTTAGTCTCCCTTGAATATTCAGACCTTAATATAGATTCTCTTGATGCTTTCTTATCATCTAATTAGTCATCCAATTTCGTATTAATTACTTAACCTTAATTTGATATTCCATCGGATTTTTCATTTGAATCTGTGTCTGATACATTATCTTTGTTTTTGTTACTTCGTAAGAGATTCGTAAGAGTTTGTTTTCGTTACAGGTTTAGTGATAATTGATGTATTTTCTTAACTTAAGTCATGATCTAGTTTGTCAGTATGTCCTAAAGTATTGTCATCAGGTTCTGTAGTGTCCTCTAAATTTCTTTCTAACTCAGAGTTAGTACTTTAAGTATGTTCAGTACTGCCACTGTTGGCCACATCTGTTGGTGAATCATTTCCTTCAGGCTTTGAAGTCGTGTCTTCAGAACTAATATTGTCCTTATCTACACCATTTGATGTAGTATTATCTGAATTGCTTTCTTTGTCGTCAGGAATGTTTTCTTCTGAAGATAACTTTGCGTCACTGTTAACCGGTTTCTCTTCAAAATCTTTGTCTGTTGTCACTTTATCGTTTACTGATGTCTGTGTAGTAATTTCTGCATTATCAGAAGTATTATCTTCTGTTGTGGTTATTTTAGTATCATCAGGTTTGTTCTCTTCATCTGAATCTTTAGTAATACTCGTTTGTTCAGTATTTGCTTCTATATTGTCAGAATTTGTTATTGGTACGTCTGTAACGTTATTTTTCTCTGTGATATAATCGTTGACTGTAGTTACATCAATGTTTTCAGCATCATTTGGAGGTAACGAAGTAATAGTTGCGTAATTATTCTCAGTAGTTGTAAACGCATCTGTAGTGTCTTCAGTGCTAATGGAAGGCAATATTTCAGGAGTTTCAGTAGTAATAACAGTGTTTTCACCTGTAGTCGAAATATTTTCAGTTACTGCATCAGAGTCTGTAGTGACCTCTCCACTATCAGATTGAGTAGTAAAAGTTCCGCTATCTGTGGAGCTAATTATTTCCAAGTCTGCTGTTGTAATATCGTTATAAGATGTTTCTGTTGTTGAAATGTAATTTTCAGTAGCAACTTCAGTAATGGTTTCAGAAGTTCCTGTTGTAGTTTGTGCAATTTCTGCTTTATCTGTTACTACGGTTCCAGAGTCGGTGTATTCTGTAGTATTTTCAGTTGTCAGTTCATTTCCAGATTGTTTAGTCGTAGATTCAGTTGCAGGTACACTTACAGAGTTATTTATTACAACTTGAGTACTATCTCCAGATGTAGTTATTGATTCGGATTCAGTTGTAACGTCATTACTATCAGAAACAGTTACAGTAACCGGTATTTCATCAGCAGTTGTGGTGTCGATGTTTTCCGTTGCCGGCGTTATTGCTTCAGTTATTTCGTTATTTATATTTGTAATATCAGTTACGTGAGATGCAGTCGTATCAGATACTGTATTAATTTGTGTGGTGAAAGGAGGTTCGGTGGTTAAAGTTTCAAATTCATTTTCTGTTGTTGGAATATGATCTTTTTCCTCATCCGAATCAACGCCATGTGTATCTGTTACGACATTATTTACTACCGTGGTTGCTATAGTTTCAACTACAGTTGTTGGTCCCGAATCCAAAATACTCGCTGTAGTCTCTTCAATCAATACAGTACTTGGTTTATCAGTAAATTCGGTTCCTGGTGCGTCAGTCCCATCACTTACATTGTCAGTATCTTTACTGACGCTATCCTTGCCGCCATCAATACCAAATGTAAATATATTGGTACCGTTTTTAATGTTAACAATCTTCTTTACTTCTTCCAATGTTTTATCAGATTTATTACTTAAATAAAATACGTATATGTTCGTTACTTTGTCGTTATCATGTGGCATTTCTTTTTCACCTTCTTTTTTGTCTTCTTTGCTTTCTTTCTCTTTCTGCGCTTGCAGATATTCTTCTAATTGGTGTTCCACTTCGTGTTTGATGAACAGACCCGTTCGCTGTAAGAATAAATCATTATCTAGTTGTGTCTCTATCTTTTATTGCTATGTATTAATATTTAGTTGGTTATTCATAAATTTGCTGTTCCTCGCTACTTTTCTTTTTATAAAGTTATAAGTAGGCAAGTATTTGACCACAATCTCACCTGATGGTAAGTGACGATGTGGTCTACGGTGATGCATACTTGCCTAGAAGGTACCTGTTCACTCTCGACTTGAAAACATTCAGGTTATAGTCAACCGGGAACAAAGACGCCGGCAAGGTGTTCCATTCCTTGACAGTTCGCACGATAAAAGCGTGCGCGCAATGTAAAATAACATAACCAGTACTCGAGTCAACCCCCTCGTATTAAGAGGAAGAATTGTATCCAGCAGCGGAACATTCTCGATTTTAAATTGACTAGGATTAAGTATGAATTCCTATACTTACCCCCATAAGTTCTTCCAAGTATTTTCCAGCTAAATCTCCCATGAAAGTCCAGAACTTCTCCTGAAACGAACATCACCAGTGTACATTTCTAAAATTATAGTGTATTTTATTATTGAATTATCGCATAAAAGGTTCCTAAATGAAAACAATTATTAAAGCGTTCATCAATTTTTTTTCGATCCTAAATTTTCATATTTTATGAAATGCCAATATTTTTACAAATTTAACCCTTGTGTTAAGGGTAGGCCCGTGGCCATAATGGGAAATAGAGAGGCAAAATAAAATTATAAACTATGTTTTAACGGTTAGTTAGCGAAATGGCTAGTTTTACATTAAACGGAACAACACTAACATAAAAAATGAGGGTATTCCGAGATAATTTTTAAATGACGAACGACGCCCGACACCTCTAACCTCAGTCCACGCGCGACCATGAGCGAGGCGACACGCTTAGAACGTCGGAAATTTAAATAGTGAATAATTGTTTCTTTTTCTGCGGTTTTCTTATTGTTAATTCGTAAAATTATTCATTTGTTTAGAGTCTGGTGGAAATTGTGAAGTGTTTTATTGTGTTTGATCGTTCAACATGTTTCGTCGTTCGAGAGTCGATGGTAAGTTCTTAATTGATTATTTTACCCAACGCTACATAATTCAATATTGTGTTTTATATTTAATTAACTACAAACCGCGCTAGTGTTATTTCAGAATTATTTTATAGACAGGTTATCATATTATTAGTAGTTTCGTATTTTTTTATGTCACAAATTCGGCCTTTCTGATGATAAGCAGTTATTGGCATTGCTCGCACCACAGATATAGATTTACATAGATAACGCAAATGTATGTACTTAGCGTGTCCGAAAACCCCGACCAAGCGTCAAGGTTGGTCGCCGATAACTTACAGTCCTCGCGACTACAGATATAAAAATATGAGTATGAGCGTGATAATCACTCAAGGGAATCGTAGCGGGCGGAGGGGCATCGGCGGCATCGATGTCTTTGAAGCGGTTTGGATTTCTCGTCACTAATGACGTCACAGAAAGTGTTAAAAATTCGGCACGCTTGGTTTCAATACAAATCGTGATACTTGCGTTATCTATGTAAATCTATATCTGTGGCTCGCACGTTGCCTACCTCAAAGGGAGAAGGAAAGAGAGGTTTGGGCTTCCAGCTCTCTCACTTGTCGTACGAAACGCAGCTATAATAGCGATTCTACTCCAATCACGGTCATTGTGTAGCCTTAGGGGCGATATGACTTAGGTTAGGTTAGGTTTAGGTTTAGGTTAGGTTAGGTTAGGACAGTGATCAAAACGAAACACAAAAAAATGCTTAAACTTCATCTAAGTCCTGGCCCCATAGCCCCCCTAACTGGGAACTAACATAACCTAATGATACATTCGGATTCTGGCGCTTCGCCGGCCGCTGCCGCGGCACGCTCGCTTCGCTCGCTTGGCTCGCGCGTTTTGGTCACTGTTCTAACCTAACCTAACCTAAACCTAAACCTAAGTCATAGCGCCCCTAAGGCTACACTCCAACCTGTGATCCGCCTGATGTTAAGCAGTTATCATAGCCATATATCATTGCTCTCACATTGGCGATGTGAAAGGGAGTGAGTTAGTGTACAGAAGGACGGAAGAGGGTTTGGGCTATCGGTTCTCTCACTTATTGTGCGGAACGCAGCTATAATAGCGATTCTACTCCAATCTTCTGTGAGAAGGTGGTACTACCCCGATGGAGCCAGCCCGTATTTGAGCTGTAGTCAACTGGCTACAGCTTGGCTATACCGCAGCCACATTAAGCCCAGCGCACACCGCTGGAGGCGCGGCGGAGAGCAATTATTGAAGACAACAATCTAAATATATATAACTCAAAGGTGACTGACTGACATAGTGATCTATCAACGCACAGCCCAAACTGGACGGATCGGGCTGAAATTTGGCATGCAGGTAGATGTTATGACGTAGGCATCCGCTAAGAAAGGATTTTGATTAATTCTACCCCCAAGGGGATAAAATCGGGGATGAATAATCCCGAAATTTTTGTTAAGGTAAATTACACGAGGACGAAATCGCGGGCACAGCTAGTACAATTATATACTTACATTGTTCATTAACTCCGCCATTTGGTCTAATTTATTAACGCCAGGTTGTTCAGGATTGTTGGGTACAGGTTTAGATTCTTTTGTATCATCATCTTTACTCACTGTCGTATCTTGATTCGCTTCAGTTGTAGTGACAACTTCATTAAATTCAGTGATCGGCGTTTCTGTTGTTATTTCATGAATACCAGGTTCATTTAAACCTGTACTTGCTTCAGTTCTGAATGCATCGTTAACAGTATAAGTTGTGGTTACATCAGTGTTATCTGTTACAATATTCGTAATATATTTGGTTGTATCTTCTGTAGGCGTTAAATCAGTATAACCATTAAATTCTGTTATCGATTCAATGTTAATTTCTGTCATAACAGGTGATTCAGTATCATTTGTAACTGGACTTTCAGTTCCATCTGAAGTGGGTTTTCTGGCATTATTAGTGCCATCATTATTTTCAATCTTATTTTTATCAGACACAAGGTCCGGTTTAGCACTAACCATATCATTAGTTATAGTTATATCATTTTTAATTATATTTGTAAACAGACCGTGTAGTATTTTTAAAATACTCGACTTTTTATTAGTATCTTCACTTCCCAAGATCAATAATGGTTTGTTGGTTTGTTTATCGACGATATTATCGAATATATCTTTTAATAGATTCATAACTTTCCTTTTTTGCGTATCTCCTGTCTCAGGTATCTCGCTGTCATTATCAGTAAACGCGTCGTTAATATCACTGAATATATGATCGAATTCGTTTGACGCTTCGTTAGAATCATTTCCTGCTTCTTCATTGGTTGAATACAAATCTTCGTACAATTCTTCACTTGAAATTTCATTGGATTCCATTCCAGGCTCATTGGTTGAATTTAAATCATCGTTCGATTGAGACAAGTCTTCTTCGTTTGAATTTTCAACGGAATCGGGGTAATATTCGTGTGAATGGCTGTCAGATTCGTGACTGATGGATTCGCTGGCGCGACTATCTTCATGGGAGTAGCTGTCTTCAAGCGAAGTGTCTCGTATTTGGTCGCTAACATCTTCCGACGCGGTATTTTCTTCGCTCTGAAATAATTAAACGGGTTGCATGTTATGTGGTTGACAACCCTCTTGTGGTTCGACCGTAGGACTCTGGGCTCACTGCATCGGGTGGTTGCGGGTTCGTTTCCCGTCGGGGTAACTTCGGAAATCGCCTTTTAACCGCCTTTTAGTAATCGGGAAAAAGGAATACTTGAATATTTTACTACTAATAGTATTGGTGTTTCAAGAGATAGCTCTTTGAACAACCTCTTTTTTTTCTTAGAGTACTTACCTCAGACCTGCTGCTGTAAGGCTCACCATTGCCTATATATTCGAACGGCGTCCTAGGAATGTTCTGGAAGTAATAAACAAGTTTATAATAAAGCCCGCTGAGTTTCTTGCCGGATCTTCTCAGTCGAGGTCGCGCTTCGATCCGGTTGTAGATATAAGAAAAAAATATGTAAAATTGACAATTTGGAAGTGTCCCCGTAGGCCTAAACAAAATAAACGATTTGAATTTGATTTGAATTTGAAAATTTGAATGTCACTTCACATTCGGGTCGCTTTAGATTTAAACATTTGAGCAGTAAATCGTATGCAAGCGTGTTCTAGTATTTTGCGGATAAAACAACTTACATTCCAATCGTACCCGCTAGCATTCAACAGCTGCATGCCATAACGATCATTAATATTCCCTGAATTATGCCTATAAGGTCCAGAGTTGGATTCCAAGAGTTCATTGGAATCACTGCCAGAGTCAGGCTCTTCAGGACTGTGGCTTTCATAGCTATAGTCTTCAGAGTCCTGAAAAACATTACAAAGATAACATAACACTTGTTGAAGCGAAGCTTCTATACGGACGTTCGGGACGCTCGCCGCGCGGCCACCCTATCCGTGCTAAGCGTCAGTAGCGTTACACGATATATATAGGTATACAGAGAGGCAGCTGCGGCGCCCTACGCTTTATACTATAAAGCTTCGCTTCTTACGGGCGTGCCTAGACGGCACTTTTTTATATAAAATTCCGATGTGCGTGTGTTCGTAATTCTATTGCTCCGAAAGGGCTTTGCCGATTTCGATGATTCTTTTTTGTACTCATAGGGCCATCTGGACGGTATTTAGAAGAAGAAAGAAAGAAAGAAAAAACTTTATTGTGGCTCACGGGATAAAAAGATTACAAAAAAATAAATGAAAAAAGTTAAAAATTCTGTTCGCCACAAACGGACCCAATTCAGCATGTGCTGGTGGACAAGAACCAGCGCTGGTCTTCCATTGGGTCTGTAAGCGAATTCACGGGCGCAAACCACAAAAAATAAATAAAGATAAAATAAATAAATAACTAAATTAAGACTATACATAAACTTCTTGCATAAAACTATAAACTCTATGGTGCGACAAGACTATCTAACTAACCTCAAAGAGTATACAATATTAGTTGTATTTGTTATTATTTAGCTGTAGTTGGAAGCGGTAGGTGGCTCTACTGTCGACTTCCAGAAAAACGCTAGCGAGTTTTCAAAAGCTAGTATTGATGTAAGTAATTATGGAATAAAATAAAATTAGTCATCATCCCCATTGTTGTCGCTATAACACTTATATTTCATCGCAGACCAATAAGATAAGACAATGCTTACATCTACTATTGTATGAGAATGCGATCGTCAAAAGAGGGCGGGGTATCGGGGGAGACGGTGAATTTTGATTGGTACGTTCGAGGTGAGGTCATTCTAGGTGAAACAGAAAGGGGAGAATACTATTTGTTTTGCAACTTAACTTTGTAATTCTAAAACTATCGGCATTGTGTGACAGTTGAATTACGAAAGGTTTTGTAGACTTATGAAATCTGTCAACAGCTGTATCCCTAATACGCCTTTTGTTTTTCAAGTTTCCTCCAAAGCCGATAGTTTTAGAATTCCAAAATTAAGTTTTGTAAAAAGTATAGCCTTTCTGTTTCAACTTGTATATGCAGTGGCAATGCGTATGTTAGGCGAGCGGGGCACTCCGGCGTCTGTGAATTAATGGTCTGTGTCTTTAATTCACTTACCCCATGGTCGTATACAGTAAATTCGTCTCTGGGATGTTTAGGAGGTATTTTATCGTTCAGTTTCTCTAATTCACGACCATTCGGTATTCCCTGTTGAGATAAAACAAGCTTTGCAGTAGATATTAGATATATTATATTAACGCGTCACGCGTTACGCTTTTCACCGTTTTAGTGCCCGGGTAGCGAGCGCCCCGAACGTCCGTAAAGAAGCTTCGCTTCAAAACATGATTAGATTTAGTACTTAAGTAGAGTTTGTTAACACGAAACACAACAAGGTTTGGGTTTCGGGCTCTATTACCGATCGTGCGAAACGCAGCTATATAATGATATGGCACGGTCGCTGATCACGAAGAAATTCGTACAATGACCGGTTATTACCTGTCTCTGTCACTCCCGCGTAAATCTAATACGTCTCGCTCACACAGTGGCCGTGAACTGCGTGTGACCGGCAACTGTGTGAGCGAGACGTATTAGATGTACGCGGGAGTGACAAAGACAGGTAATAACAGGTCATTGTACGAATTTCTTCGTGATCAGCGACCGTGCTTTAGTCAGTTTATTCCGTTCTTCTGTGAGACGGTGGGTGTAGTGCCACCGTTGTAGTAGAGTTAGAGGTTGTATAATATACCTAATAATAATTTAGCCCTTTTGACGTCCCACTCCTAAGCTCGGGCCTCCCCTCAACACGAGCGGGATTCAGGCCATAATCCACCACGCTGACCCAGTGTGGGTTGGCGGATTTCACATGTCTTTCGAAAATTGGTTAGATCTTCTAAGACATGCAGGTTCCCTCACGATGTTTTCCTTCACCGTAAGCGTGTGATAATCATATAGATATTATGATTCGCACATAGATTTGGAATAATCCAGAGGTGCGAGTCAGGGTTTGAACCCAGGACCTGGTGCCCGCAAGACGCGTGCTTAACCAATCGGTTATCACTGCTGTAGACGTATAATAACAAAACTAAAAATTGCAAGACTTACAGGAATTTCAGCTTCTCTTTTCAGTCTTTTGGGTGGTATTTCCTGAAAGAGAAAGTTATTTAGGTAGCTATCAATATTTTGTGGTCTAGTCGTCGACGCGGTGACCCCGTGCGGAATAAAAGCAGCGATAGCCTTTATGCCTTATTTTTAGCTATTATGCATCAATTAATTATTTATGAAATAATAATAATAATCATAAATATCGCCAGACAGACACCGATATGGTCCCAAACTTAGCAAATTACCAAAATGTAATTTCCGAACTCTACCCTGACGGGAATCGAACCCGCGATAACCTGGTGAAGTGAGCCGAGCGGCCTACGCTCGAACCACTGCGCTAAGCGGTCGTCATAATGGTCACCCATCTTTGACTGACGTTGCCGAGAGTTGCTTAACCTCCGATTAATCTTAATCTTAAATCCGAGTGATGACAACTGGCTATGAGCGTCTTGAATAGTCACAAATTAATATATTTACCGTAGAAGCTGTTAATTCTTCAGGAGCCGCTTCAGTGGTTTCTTTTTCAGAAGTCGCTTCAGTGATGACGACTTCAGAAGTCGCTTCAGTGATTACGACTTCAGAAGTCGCTTCAGTGATTACGTCTTTAGGAGTCGCGTGAGTGATTTCTTCTTTATATATCTGAAGACAAATTGGTTTCAAAACTTATCGGTGATGATCATATTAGTTAGACTATGAACGTATTTTTGAAAATGACGACTCTGTTTTATTAAAATAAAGAGAGATTGAAATAAATTTCCATCTCAATCATTCATGATATCCTTCTTTTTATATTTGTCTTCCTGTTTGTAACTGGAAGAAATGGATAATTTTCTTCCAACTCTCAAACTCCTCCTATTATTTTTTCTATTAAATTCGTGCGGGTTCTAACACAATTTAACTTGGCCCCGGGACTCGTCGAGGGCCAAACCTCGACGACATTATTGGTCTCCATTGTCGATCCTGGCTTACAGGAGTAACAGTGGTGGGAGTGTGTGGCGGGATTAGCCTTCATTTATCAATCTGTTATGGATTACAGTTTATAAATGAGAATGTTTACAGTGTATTTTTTTTAAACCAAGGCCCTAACCACGGCCATTACGTTTCAAACGCTCCGCTTTTGACGTTTTTCTGACACCATACCATATCAATGTCAGTAGAAATCGTGAAGCTCGTGTCAGCAAAACGTCAAATGCGGAGCGTTTGAAACGTAATCGCGAGCGTTTGCTTTTCTGTTACGATTTGAGTAGCTAGCGTGGTAAGGGCCCTGAGCTCCTGTGATATGAGGGTTAGTCATTAAAATAAATTTCTGAATCTTATAAAATCACCGACTTGTAACATCTACATCCTACTAATATTATAAATGCGAAAGTTTGTGAGTGTGGATGTTTGTTACTCTTTCAGGCAAAAACTACTGAACGGATTTGGATGAAATTTAGAAAACAGATAGTTTATAACCGGGATTAACACATAGGATACTTTTTATCCCGATAATCCGGATTTTTTTATTTAGTTACATACTACGCGGACGAAGTCGCGGGCACAGGCTAGTAATATATAAAAATGAATCTCTATTTTCTTGGTCATCGCATCACGCGTGAACGGATGGAACGATTTCGCTAATTCTTTTTTGTTGTGTTTATTATTGTCAGGAGAAGGTTCTTATTAATGAAAATTAAGAAAATCGAGCGGAACAATTGGAATTCAATATTCAAAGTAAAGACATGACAACGTCTGTCGGGTCAGCTAGTATTTTTATAAATTTATAATGTACCTACTATACAGATTTTAAAGAAATGTAAAGTATGTTTGTAAAGAAATGGATGAAAAATGGTTATACTAGGTGAAACAAAAAGGGTATACTATTTTTTTTGCAACTTATCTTTGTAAATCCTAAACTATCGGCTTTATGGGACAGTTGAAGTACTAAAGGTTTTGTAGACTTGTGACATCGGTCAACAGCTGTATTCCTATAACACCTTTTGTTTTTCAAGTTCCCTCCAAAGCTGATGGTTTTAGAATTACAAAGTTAAGTTTTGAAAAAAAAGTATGCCCTTTATGTTTCACCTTGTATTGTGTCATGGATGCTTACATCCTCAGGGTCGACTGCCAAATATTGGTAGCCATGGCTGTTTGTGAACGGACGTCTGGTTTCATCGAAATCAGGTCCCTCGTGCTCCTCCTTTAAAATCTATACAAATAAATAAAATTGGAGTGTCTGTTTGTAATATCAAAATAACACCTTTTCACTAAATGCATATGAAAGTACATACGTCACCTATAACAAAAACGCGATTGAAAATTTTTTTGTCTGTCTGTCTGTCTGTCTGTGTGTTTGTTCCGGGTAATCTCCGAAACGGCTGGACCGATTTTGACGGGACTTTCACTGGCAGATAGCTGATGTTATAGGGAGTAACTTAGACTACTTTTATTTTAGAATAACAAAATATTAAAAAATGGGTCCTGCCGCGCGGGCTCAGAACGCGGGAGCGGGGGTTTTTGTTAAGTTAAATTCCACGCGGACGAAGTCGCGGGCTCAGCTAGTAGTATTCATAAAAATAATAGTAATTAGTCCACTATGCTCCCGCCCTTGATTTAACCATTTTTTTTCTTTTGATGTCCCCGCACGCTTGCCACACCAATAGACTTCACTCCAAGGGCCCTGCTCTGTTAACCGCTCGCACCTCGACCGACTCGCAATACGTCAAAACTGACGTATCGCGTATCTGAATACGTCGTAACTGAAAACTGACGTATTTGGATATGCGATACGTCAGTTTTGACCGATTTTCTGTAGAAAAACTGACGTATTCAAATATGCGATACGTCAGTTTTTACGTATTGCGATTCGATCGAAATACCAGTGGTTAATAGTTGGGGCTCTGGAGTCCCAATCTCCCTCCCTTCCCTTCCCATCCGCTCCCTTTGTTCCTGTTCCTGTGCGAGCAACGCCTTTGGTATTGGAAACGTCCATAGGCTACGGGAATTGCTTAACATAAGTCGGGTCACACGCTTGTTCACTACTTTTGTTTTATTACATTTTTTATCATGAGGGTCCGTATTAATAAACCGATCTCAAGTCTGAGAGCGATCTTGGAAATGTCAAACTCAAACTCAAATATTTTTATTTCAAATAGGTCAGATTAACTGGCACTTTTAAAAAGTCAAGAGCTAGGTGCATGTTCCAAAACAAAATCCTATGGAGAAGAACATGCAAGAATGTCGTTCCAGTAACTCAAACTCATACTCAAACTCAAACTCAAAATTGTTTTTATTCATTTAAGCCAACAAAGCATTTATGAATAGTCAGAATCTACCGCCGGCTCGGATTGCCGCTTCCACTGAGAAGATCCGGCAAGAAACTCAATGGTTACTCTTTTCAATGAACAAAAGATGGTGTACATTCTCAGGAACAGCGACAGAATATGAGCAAGCATCACCACTGTCTCTAAATAAGTTAATTATAATCAAATCTCACTCAGATTTAGGTATTAAAATAATATGGTGTACAAAATGATATGTCAAAAGCGTACTCAAGACCGGTCTCAGACTTGAAATTGATTAATTAATACGAATCTTAGTGCTCTGTTACTTTGACGTACCTCATCACCTCCCAATGCTTTTTCAATGATGTGATAGTAGACGATCTCTCTGAGGGTAGGCTTCTCGGGCGTTTGTCTCTCAATAGTTATCGCGTTTGAGCCCTCATCTTCTTCTACCTTGTACACAAGATCTGATGGGTTTTTCAACTGGAATAATAAAATAGTTATTTAATTACTCATACTCGGAAAGCAGTTCTGAAGTTGCCCGAGGAGCGGGTTGAAAGTAATACTTTTCAGCCCTAGGGAGAATCGCTTTCAACTGACAGCTGTCAAATTATTAAAAATAAATTAGTTTTATTTTGACATTTCTACTGAACCAGGCCAATGTATAAAGTTCTTGAACCAGGCCAACGGAAAAAAAACAAAATAGGCGGCAAACGGGAATCCGACCTTCATTCATTTAGCTAATTCCTGTTTATATTTTTACTTTCCTTGTATTCGTAATGAAAAGCACAGTGTTTACCTCGGATGAATGACTTATTTTGTCCCTCGAGCTATTGGCGCCACAAAATAAGTTACCTTCACCCCTTGGGTAACAATGTACTATTACATACAAACAAGGTTAATTTACAGTGGTAAGCCCCGCTGTAACCAATTGACACACTTCATATACAGGTTGAAACAGAAAGGGTATACATTTTTTCAAAACTTAACTTTGTAATTCTAAAACTATCAGCTTCGGAGGAAACTTGAAAAACAAAAGGTGTTACAGGGATACAGCTGTTGACAGATTTCACGAGTCTACAAAACCTTTAGTACTTCAACTGTCCCACAAAGCCGATAGTTTTAGATTTACAAAGTAAAGTTGCAAACACATAGATAACGATAACCACGATTTGTATTGAAACCAAGCGTGCCGATTTCTTAACACCTACTGTGACGTCATTAGTGACGGGAAATTCAAACCGCTTCAAAGACTCCGATGCCACCGATGCCCTCCGCCCGCTACAATTCCATCGAGTGATTATCACGCTCATACTCATATTTTTATATCTGTAGTCGCGAGGACTGTAAGTTATCGGCGACCAACCTGGATGCTTCGTCGGAGTTTTCGGGCACGCTAAGTACATACATTTGCGTTATCTATGTAACTCTATATCTGTGGTTGCAAACAATTGTATACCCTTTCTATTTCTCCTATTATGGGCTCGCTGGACCGGGGTACTACCAAGCTCATGAGGTCATTGCACTTGATGCCAATAATAGGTATGGCAAAAGCGACCGAACGCACGGAAATAACTCCTGGTTCCCACAAGATTTACTTATCTGTATGTGTGAGTGAGTGGGGAGGGGGTGTGTAGGAGGATGTGTGTGGGAGGATGTGTGTGGGAGGATGTGTGTGGGAGGATGACGGATGTGTGTGTGGGGGTGATATGTGTGTGAGTGTTAGTAGAATAGATACAATCAGTAGCTCCTTCTTACCTGTATCTTAGACAAAGAGTGTGCTGCAGCTAAACTGATATCCAGAATTAACACAGCTATGCTGACCTGCAAAAAAAAAAATGTTACTGTCAATAATCGCTAACCAGTGACGACTGTGACGACTTCACTACACCACAGCCAAAAAGAAGCGATACATAACGTTAATAATGTTTGATTTCAATTCAGTCACCAATCGACTCAATCGACATTCGTATCTATACAAATAAATAAAATTGGAGTGTCTGTTTGTAATATCAAAATAACACCTTTTCACTAAATACATATGAATGTACATACGACACCTATAACAAAAACGCGATTTAAACAATTCTTGTCTGTCTGTCTATCTGTCTATCTGTCTGTCTGTCTGTGTGTTTGTTCCGGGTAATCTCCGAAACGGCTGGACCGATTTTGACGGGACATTCACTGGCAAATAGCTGATGTTTTAAGGAGTAACTTAGGCTACTTTAATTTTAGAAAAACAATTAAGGTTCCGCATAAAAAAATAAAAACACATGAAATCAATGAGTATCTCCGAAACGGCTGGACCGATTTTGACGGGACTTTCACTGGTGGATAGCTAATGTTATAAGCAGTAACTTAGGCTACTTTTATTTTTGAAAATAAAATAAAAAATGGGTCCTGTCGCGCGGGCTCTGAACGCGGGAGCGGGCTTTTTTCTTAAGTTAAAGTCCACGCGGACGAAGTCGCGGGCTCAGCTAGTTTCCACTATAAGTTTTAAAGTACCATTGAATTCTATGTCCGTTACTCATCCAAACACCCCAATAAAAGGGTGACCGTCCACTTGGCTGTGCTATGAAGCGAGCCCACCCGCTTCAGCCAGTAGGATCGCTTCATTTCCTCACCTTCACTCGGCTTAGGCGATCCTATTGTTCAAAGCGTAGCGTGTCTAGCCCTACTAGTCCGAATTACTTTATGTAATTTTTAGTAATCTCAAAAGGCAACACGCTGGAGCTATTATATTTACACTAGCTGTGCCCGCGACTTCGTCCGCGCGGAATTTTATTGACAAAGTTTCATACAAACTTTCATCCCCTATTTTCTCCCCTTGGGGGTAGAATTAATCAAAATCCTTTCTTAGCGGATGCCTACGTCATAACATCTACCTGCATGCCAAATTTCAGCCCGATCGGTCCAGTGGTTTGGGCTGTGCGTTGATAGATCACTATTTCAGTCAGTCACCTTTTAGTTATATATATGTATATAGATCAATATCTTTGTTATTATTAATTATGCAGCAACTGGCGATTTGAAAAAATAATAATATGACAAAATGTAAAAAGACAATCTCGCTAAGTTTCTCGCCGGATCTTCTCAGTCGAGGTCGCGTTCCGATCCGGTTGTACATAACAAAAAAATTATTAAAATGACATTTGTAAGTGCCCCCGTAAGCCTAAACAAAATAAATGCTTCGACTTTGAAAAGTCCAACCCCTCTCTTCCCCTCACTCCATCCCAATAGTGGGTATAGTCCCCTCCAACACGGCAACAGACAATAAAATTCAGTCTACGATGACTGCGTCACATCTTTTTTTTTTAAAAGATTACTAACAATGTGTGTTTATCACATTACTAGTATTCCCTTTAGCCCCTCCAACTAAGCTAATGCGTGTGCTAGGAGTGGGCTCACGTCAATAGTTTAATGGCCAGGATGGGGATCGAACCCGGCACCTCTCAGCTACGAGGACGGCCCCTCTAACCACTAGGCTATTGACGCGTATCTGGATCCCAACTCTGTTACCTGCTGGCATCCTGATCGACTGGCAATACGACAAAACTTTAGTTTGCAACATAAAGTTAGGTATTCTATTCTATTCTATCGCATATCTGAATATGACAGTTTTGACATATTTTCTATAGAAAAACTGACATAATCAGATATGCGATACGTCAGTTTTAACGGATCGCAAGTCGATCGAGATGCCAGCGGTTAACAAAGTCGGGCCCCAGGCGGACCGTCCGTTAGCCGACTTTGTTACAGTACATATGCCTGCTAAAATCTTTAGTAATTATTGTAATTAACTCACCAGTATCAATTTCATTTTGTCGGCAGCGTCTCCGACCGACTACCCGCCTGTCATTACAAAACACTCCTATTTATAAACATCGCTAATAGATATCATTTGTGGTTACCATCTTATCATGTTAAAGCATCGCGATCGTAAGTCCCCAACTGGTCAGCATACCTAATTAATCTATACATACAAATATAAATAAATAAAATAGATGTGTATGTTTTATATAATATCAAAATGATGGCTTTTTAGTGAATGCATATATGAAAGCACGTATAAGAGAACGGTATTTACAACATACAAAAATTGTCTCTGTCTGTCTTTGTGTATGTTCGTTGCGGCTAAGCTACGAAACGGCTTGACAGATTTTGATGCGACTTACACTGATAGATGGCTGATGTTGTAAGGAGTAACTTAGGCTTTTATTCTATTGAAGTACTTACCGTTTCTCGAGAAGTCGAAGCTAAGCCTAAAACTTATATAAATAAAAGGCTAATCTACGAACTAGAAAATGGTGTGTTGCGATATGTTCTGTGTGCACATAAACTAGTAAAGAAAAAAAACCATATGTTATTTTATAATTTGACGAAGTTGCAATACTCGCTTGTAACTTCAAAAGCACTTTGTCGAATTGGATGAATGAAAGAAAAACGTACGTAAGTCTTTCTAGTCAACACCATTGTTGATTTCCAGACCCATCACTATTCATAATCATCCCCATTGCTATAGATGTCATTGCCAAAATTTGTTTTTTTTTCCCTTATAAAGTTAATACCTAATGATTCTAACATTAATGATGCAACTAGTTTTGTAAGTTCATGAATAGATTGTAATGCGTTTTGTAATTAGAATTCATCTGTATTTAATTGTAGTGTAATCAAATGTAACGGTAGTTAGTTATTCATTTAACTGACCACAAAAAATAACTAAAGCAGTTCTACTTTAAGTCCTTAATGTTGATAAATTTATGTTACGCAACGACTTTTTAAACTCCGAAACAGCTGATAATTTTCAAACGGCTGAACCGATTTTCATGAAACTAGCTAAGAACACTCTCGAGCAGAATACCTTTCTAACAAAATACACAAAATCAAAATTGGTATATCCGCTTGGGCGCTACGATGCCACAGACAGACACACAGATACTCATGGTACACTTATAACATCCCTCTTTTTTCGTCAGGGGTTAAAAAGACAATCATCATCATCTTGCCCTTATCCCACACTAGGTGGGGTCGGCGCAGCACGTTCTCTTCTTCCATTCAAGCCTATCATCCGTCATCTCTGCACTCACTCCCTTTTCGCTCACACCCTCTTCCACGCAGTTCAGGGGTTAAAAAGACAATAACAACAAAAAATTAATAAGATTTATTAAAAAATACTCAAATTAGAGTATTGTTAGCATCTTTCTTAATATCTCTTACTGCTACAACTTTATAATCATTCTCTAGATCGTCTATGAAGAACCTAGTTTGATTCGCTTGAGATTTCACATAGGGCTTCGATTTCGGCTTGTAAGTTCTATTGACTGGCCCTTCGGTGGGTGGTGTTGAGGCTTCGTCTGTCATTTTGATCGGCATGTGTGGTCTGTGTCGTTATTGATACGACTGAGTTTTATATTTTTCCCGTTGTACATCAATTTTATTAAGCCTTCCACGTTCTCTATTGAGTTTCTGGAATAAAAAAATGAAATGTTAAGGCTCCGTTCGAAAGTGTGCATACACTACACCTAGTGAATTCAGTTATGTAACAAAAGTCGGTAAATAAGCTGCGGCGACCTCACATTCACGTCGCCGACAGAAACGGACAGATGGCGCTGAATGCGGCGCCTCAATACAATGTACGGATTCATCATAGAAAAACTGAATCACGATATTAAGACTCGCAAGCATCGTGACTATATATACAAGACTCCGAGAACAACCAGCGGGGCATAGCGGCCGCGCGCCAGGCATCACACCCGCCTGGCTGGAAGATCTTCCCTTTTCCGCTAAACTACAGACACGTCAAAGCGTACGACGTCCCTGATGTTAAGCAGTTACCAATGGCATTACTCGCTCGTTGCTGTCCCGAAGACGAGTGGGATAGAGGTGGACGATTGTTATGCTTCCGGCTCTCAGTCATCATGCGAAACACAGCTACTTAACGTGTTTTCTGTGAGAGGGTGGTACTATACCCTGCTCGAGACAGCCCGTATATGAACTGTAGTCAGTTGGCTATAGTTTGGCTTTACTTTAGTAAAAGCTCATTTTCTTCTGAGACCGCCCTTTTAATGTTCAATTTGAATATTTATCCTACTATATTATAAATGTGAAAGTTTGTGAGTGTGGATGTATGTATGTTTGTTACTCCTTCACGCAAAAACTACTGAACGGATTTGGAAGAAATTTGGAACACAGATAGTTTATAACCGGGATTAACATAAAGGATACTTTTTATCCCGATAATCCCGAAAATTTAGTTACGTTAAATACTACGCGGACGAAGTCGGGGCACAGCTAGTCTAAATATAATTATATAACTCAAAGGTGGCTGACTGACATAGTGATCTATTAACGCACAGCCCAAACCACTGGACGGATCGGGCTGAAATTTGGCATGCAGGTAGATGTTATGACGTAGACATCCGCTAAGAAAGGATTTTGATTAATTCTACCCCCAAGGGGATAAAATAGGGGATGAATAATCCCGGAATTTTTGTTTTGTTAAATTACACGCGGACGAAGTCGCGGGCACAGCTAGTTTAGGTATATTTTGACGACCGCTTGGCGCAGTGGTTCGAGCGTAGGCTGCCCGGCTCACTGCACATGGTGGTTGCTGGTTCGATGCCCGCTGGGGTAAATTTCGGAAAGGGCTTTTTCGTAATTCGCCCTGGTCTGGGTGTCACCGGGATCGCCCCCAGTCCATTGCACGGTACCTATAGTACAAGCGTTGCTTAGTTTGGGACCTTACAGTTGGTTTATCAGTCTGGCGATATTTATTTATTGATTACTTACGAATCGTTTTCTGATGTTGTTATGTCAATTAATATTTTAATTAGCACGTTGGAACCTGTAAACAGATAAAGAAATATAATAACAATAGTATCTCTGCAGCAATTTCGAAAAGAGGTAAAATACTGTGCTTCAATTGTAACAATCTTCCTTATCTATGTACTAGTTGCTGCCCGCGACTTCGTCCGCGTAGACTTAAGTAAAGTATTCTATGTGTTAATCCCGGTTAAAAACTTTCTGTGTTCCAAATCTCATCCAAATACGTCCAGTAGTTTTTGCGTGAAAGAGTAACAAACATATATCCACACTCACAAAAATTCGCATTTATAATATTAGTAGGATATTTATATTTTATTTCCGAAATCTATGTATATTTATAAAATTCTCGCGTCGCAGTGTTTGTAACCAAACTCCTCCGAAACGGTTTGACCAATTATTGTGTTATTTTTGTGTATATTTGGTAGGTCTGAGAATAGGTCGTAAAGTATATTTCATACCTAGAAATAATTTATATGGCAGAACAACGTTTGCCGGGTGAGCTAGTAGGTATAGGTATAAGTAAACTCTAAATAGAAAATTTAAAAAACCCCCGTGGCGACGATTTTTTGACCCACAAAAGAGCTTTTAATTTTCAAAAGGCTGAACCGATTTTCATGAAACATAGCTAAGTACACTCTTGATCAGAATACCTTTCTAACAAAAAAAAAACAAAATTAAAATCGGTTCATCCGCTTGGGCGCTACGATGCCACAGACAGACACACAGATACACATGTTATGCTTATAAAACCCCTTTTTTTCGTCAGGGGTAAAAAAATGGCTTGTACCTTTTTGGTTATTATTGAAATGTCTGTCGCTCCTATCTTCCTTCTTGGAGTTCACATCGACAATCTGGTGTTCCAAGTCCTTGCAATTGACGAGTTCTTTAAATAAATTATCTTCAACATCCTCTTTAGGCTTTCCGCTCTTCAAAAGAGTTTTTATGTTTTCCTCTGAGTTTGATGACGCTTGTTTATCTGTGGAATATTCACTGTTTTAAAATGGCGTTTGGCACGCAATCAATATTTTATTTAATGCTATTGTAATTGTAATTTAATTTGATTTCGATTTTATTGATATTTTTATTTATTTTATTTGTTATTGTGTTTGTAATGTTAATTTAATATGGGTATTTGCCTGAAATAAATGGATTTATTTATTTATTATATTAATATGAAATTGTATGCATTTTATACCCCGGGGGAGGTGAGACGTAACTTCCAAAGGTTACTAACACCCATTTACAGAAGATCAAAGTAAATTAGCCATATTAGGACGACTGCTTGGCGCAGTGGTTTGACCGTTAGCCGCTCGGCTTACTGCACCGTGTGGTTGCGGGCAAATTGTAGAAATGGCCATTTCGTAATTTGCCCAGGTCTGGGTGTTACTGGGATCGCCCCCAGTCCATTGTACGGTACCCACAGTACAAGGGTTGCTTAGTTTTGGACTATACAGTTGGTGTAAGTCTGGTGATATTTATTTATAATAGCTGTGTTTCCTGCGATGAGTGAGAGAGCCAGATGTCCAACTGGATAAAATAATCGATCAGTCGTAACAAATTCAAATCGTTTGTTTTGTTTAGGCCTACGGGGGCACTTAAAAATTTAACTTTTTACGTCTACAACCGGATCGGAACGCGACCTAGACTGAGAAGATCCGGCAAGAAATTCAGCGTTCTTGTGTTTTTTATTTTTCCATATTTTTTTTGAAATCGCCAGTTGCATATAATTAATAATACCAAAGAGTAGGTATTTGTAAATAGAATAGCTCCAGTGTGTTTCCTTTTGAATATTAGTAATTCATACAGTTTTATAAGAAGAAAGAAAGAAGAAATATATTTTTATTGGTACCATGGCAGAGCTATACAAAACTAACATACTATACATACACAGCTTACTATACAAGACACCCTTGATCAATCCTCTATCAATGAAAATGGAGCAATCCCAACTCATATAACGACTGTGTATCGACTCAACCTCACATTCAACTCGCATTACGTCACAACTCACATATCACGTATATAAGTCACTTTTGACAGTTTTCATATTGGAAAACTCTCGACCGAATCGACCAACAGTCGTTAATAGAGTTGAACCCATCGATTAGTTGTAAAAGGACCCGTCTATCGACGCTGACTGGCTTGTACTACCACATGTTTACAATCGATCGATTGTGGCCTCAACATACCTCTAACAGCACCTATACGAGTATCATGTTGGCAATCGGATCTAGTACTTGCTTGTATACTTCATTGAAGTCCATATGGCCTAAACTAATAGATTGTAATGCGTTTTGTAATTAACATTCATCTGTATTTAATTGTAGTGTAATCAAATTTAACGGTAGTTAGTTATTCTTTTAATTGAACACAAAAAAAAAACTATAGCAGTTCTACTCTAAGTCCTTATTGTAGATAAATTAATGTTACACATAAAATCAACAAAAAAACAGACAGAAATAATATCCAATAAATAAGATTTATTTAAAAAAAAACTCAAATTACAGTATTGTTACCGTCTTTCTTCACATCCCTTACAGCTACAACTTTATAATCATTCTCTAGATCATCTATGAAGAATCTAGTTTGATTCGCTTGAGATTTCACATAGGGCTTTTCGGTTGGTTTTTTAAACTCGTGGTTAAGAGTGTTCGTATGAATATGGCCATGATATACTACGCTCGCTACATTATCTTTGTGTGGTGGTATAGGTTGCTGGTACGCGTATAAAAACGGTATGGACACAAGACTGCTGTTCTTATTTGCTAACATGCTGTTTGGGTCGAAATTTATCATCGGTTTCCATTCCTTAGGCGGTTGTTTCACAAGTGTATCAGTTAGCGTTTTCAAGAAATTCTGTAACACTTCAGTGTTTTTATCAATCTTGTTTAGAATTTGATACGTCAGGTTCTCATTACGTTCGATGGAGCGGAACATTTTCGTCTTAATCCTGTCTATGACTGGGACTGTTGTGGGTGGAATTGGTTTGAGCGTTGTCGCTTCAGTGGTTGTAGCGTTCACTATTAAAGAATTAGCTGCTAATTCACCTAGTTTTTCTCTACTCACTCTTATGACTTGATTGGGGTTTGATGGTAATATCAATTCAACAAATTTCTCTGGGCTTTCGTACGTGTTGTTGGGGCCTGAGAGCATAGATTCTAATTTGGTTTTTTCTTCCTTCAACTGCTGCAATTGATCATCTAAGTGATCTTTGTGCTGTTTCAACATGAATTGCATTTTATCCTGCTGTTCTTTGATCGTTCTACTTAAATCTGAGTCCGTTTTGTAATCCGTCCTATCTGTGGTTCTGTTAAGTTTAATCACCTTAGATATCTCAGATACGTTAACTAATGAAGAGTACAACAAGCCGTTCTTATTGTAACTCTTATTGATGCTTGTGTGCACTTCTTTGAAGCCTGAATTTAAGCCAGTACCATTCTTGGGTAAGACTTTGACAGTTACTTTTATGTTGGAGTTGGGAGGGGCCGGCCCCATGGAGTTTATAACTTGTTCTATCTTAGGCGATATTTCAGCTGTATTATTATCATTCGAGTCTAAGTTAACTATGTTGTTACCGTTACGCTCTATGTCCTGATCATGGTCGAATAGCTTGCTGAAAAGATAGGTGTTGTCTAAACCGAACTCTTCCTCTTTGGATTTAGATATTTCTTCCATGAAAATGTGTGGGTACTTCGAAGATAGTGCGTTATGCCTCGATCTACCGTCGAATATACTCGCTTGTGTTGTCATCGTGTTTTCCTCAGGCACATACTCGTATTCTTCTTCTTGTCTTTTGTTGTAATTGTCTTCGTTGTCTGATTGCGGCGCCTCTACTTCTCTGACTATAGCTCTGTCAGCGAACACATTCTCGTCAGATACGACGTAGATATTCTCGTCAGAATGCCTGTGGATATGCGGGAGGTCAGAAGCGATGATTCTGATTTTGTTTATCTGACGTTTATTACGTTTCTTATTCATGTAAATTCGCTTCGTGGACATCGCGTGTGTGTTCAAATATCTGTTCAATTTCATTTTGCTTTTTAGATTGGTTATCTTCTTCACATTGATAGATCTTTTCTTTCTCTGAAACAGATTCGCTAAGCCGAAAATTTCCGCCGGTTTCAAATTCTTATTGAAAATATTCTCATCTATAACAAATGGCATTGGGTTGTGGTTTCTTGTTTTTTGCAAATGTCCCGTCTCCTCGTTGTCGCTTGGTTTATCGTATATCTCTTGGTAACTACCGTACGGTAGAAAATTGTTCTCAAATATGATCTTGTACTCGTTGGAGTGATAATCATGTTTTTCCTTAATAGATCTACGGACAACAATGTGGTCATCGGCTTTACTGTCTTCAGATGGCGCACCTTGGTTCTCTTGATCATTTTTAGCGACGCCCTGTTCATTCTGTTGATCATATTTCTGATGATAAGTGTTGATAATGTTCTCCAAGCCCGTGAACAGTTTAATGCTGTCCGCATCGGGAGGTTCGTCGACAAATTGATTGATTCCAATAGAAAACCCAGTGCCATCAACGTCTTTTATATAGAACCTCATGTTTCCCATATCGTAGAACGCGTTCGCCTGCTCATCGCTCGAATCTGTGTTCAAAGGCTTCTGTAGTCGTTGAGGTATACCGTTTATGTTTAAAATTTTACTATAATCGACGTCTACTTCGCTCATTTCAGCGGAGTTAATTGATTTAGCCACAGTAAGGAACCCCGGGCCTAGGTAACCTTTCTTCCAAGTCTCCCCAGATTTATCCGTGATGTAATCTGCGTTTCCCTTCCTCCAACTTTCAGCAGATCTTTCAGCGGTGTACGAATCTTGAAAGGGGCCTAGTTTGGTGATAGGATTAATCTGTCTGTGTATAACGTCGTGTAGAGGTGCTGCTATTTTGCTAGCTAAGTACTTGTGTTTGGCTTCCAAAGGGTTTTGGGTGCGTTTTTTCACGTGCAAATTCTTGTGTTTCTTGTTCAAGTCATCTTCCATGTCCGAGTGGATTGCCTTCTGTATCTTCTGAATGAGATTCCTTATCAGCTTCTTTTTCTTCTCCCCCTTCATGCCTTTGCTGTCGAAATGCGTTTCTATTTCCACATACAACTCATCGTCATCCGGCTTGGGCATTTTCAATTTGTCTTTGTCTTTATGACCGTTCTCATATTTAACTTTGATATCGCGTTTTGTGCGCGCTTTTTTACCACTCGGTTCTGAGCTTTCATTGTCTTTGTTTGCGAACCTCTTGAAATACTCCTCGATGAATTTATTCATGTGCGATTTGGGTATGCTTTTGTAATCGAATGCCTCCTTTGATTTCGGCTTGTTAGTTCTATTGACTGGCCCGCCGGTGGGTGGTGTTGTGGCTGCGTCTGTCATTTTGATCGGCATGTGTGGTGTGTCATCGTTGATGCGACTGAATTTTACGTTTTTCCCGTTGTACATCAATTTTATTAAGCCTTCCACGTTCTCTTTGGAGTTTCTGGAATAGAAAAATGAAATAATAACGCTCCGCTCGAGCAAAGGTTCGAGTCACGAACAAAAGTTGGCAGACCAGCGTACCCGCCTAATGTTAAGCTGTTACTGTAGCCTATAGTTGCTAGCAATACCAATGGCATTGCTGCCACGTTACCGATTTGAAGAGGAGTCGGATAGAGGTGAGCGGGAGTTGTACTTCCGGCGCTCTCACTCATCATACGGAACACAGCTACTTAACACCGTTACAGAGTCGTACTACCTTGGTAGAGCCAGCTACAGTTTGGCTTTACTTTAGTTAAAGCTCATTTTCATTTTCAATATAAATAATTAGGTATACTTACGAATGGTTTTCTTGTTTCATCTTTTCTTTTCCTGATGATGTTATGTCAATTAAAGTCTTAATTAACACGTTGGAGCCTGTAAATAGATACAAAATAATAATTAACCCTTTTTGACGTCCCACTCCTGGGCACGGGCCTCCCCTCACTACGAGGGGGATTCAGGCCGTAATCCACCACGCTGGCCCAGTGTGGCTTGGCGGATATCACATGTCTTTCGAAAATTGGTTAGATTTTCTTCTAAGACATGCAGGTTTCCTCACGATGTTTTCCTTCACGGTAAGCAAGTGATAATCATATAGTAATTATGAAATAGATAAATAAATATAATAACAAAATTTCTCTCGGGAAATTTTGAAAGGGATAAAAATTGCTACATGGTTAAGTAAATTGTAACAATTCTTACTTTATCTTCTCCGAAATACTTAAATATAAACATGGTTTGTACCTTTTCGGTTACTATTGAAATGTCTGTCGCTCCTATCTTCCTTTTTCGAGTTCACATCGACTATCTGGTGTTCCAAGTCCTTGCAATTGACGAGTTCTCTAAAGAAATTATCTTCAACATCTTCTTTAGGCTTTCCGCTCTTCCAAAGCGTTTTTATGTTTTCTTCTGAGTTTGATGACGCTTGTTTATCTGTGGAATATTCACTGTTTTAAGATGGCGTTAGGCACGCGATCAACAAGGAAATTGTTTGCCTTTTATACACCGAGGGGAGGTGAGACGATACTTAAAGATCGGCTCACTGCACCGGGTGGTTGCGGGTTCGATTCCCGTCGGGGCAAATTTCGGAAATTGCCTTTCGTAATTTGCCCCGGTCATAGTGT